>JAZHEH010000253.1:4516551-5896076 GCA_036589455.1 Ateles fusciceps | reverse complement strand
GTTTGAAGAATATTTTTTTCTGGCTTTAGAATTCTAAGTTAATATTTTTAATCTCTCTCAATACTTCAAACATATTTCACCATTGCTTTCTGATGTCTAGTTTTTGTTACCTCCGCAGATTTTTTAAAAATTTATTCATCATTATTATTGTCTTCTGAATATTATTCATGCATTGTAGCTGGTTTCTTTAGAATATTTTTCTTTATATTGGTTGGTTTTTAGTTAGTTTGATGAGGATATGCCTAGGGCTGTGTGTGTGTGTGTGTGTGTGTGTGTGTGTGTGTGTGTGTGTGTGTGTGTTGTAATTATTCTTCCTTTGGTTTGCTAAGATACTAGGATGCATGGGTTATGCTTTTAATTTGGGGAAATTATTGAACATTTTCTCTTTAACCATTTATTCTGCTCCATTTTCTCTTCTTCTTCTCTGATACTTCAGTTACACATGTATTAGACAATTTTTCATTGCTTTTAGTTTCTCTTTTACATTTATTTTTCTCCTCAAAGTTTTCATTGATTTTTTAAAATTTTATTTTCTATTAATTGAAATAATTTCTACTCACCAGTTTTCAATTGCACTGATTCTTTTCTTTGTATGTTTTTGGTCTGATGATAATTCTATCAAAAAATTTTTTTTAACCTCTGATAAAGTATTTTTTAAGCATTTCAGGTTGGCTTATTTCTTACTCCCTGCTGAATTTTTCTGTGCACATTTGTGGTTTACTTTTTGCACTATTTAATCACACACACTATTTAATTATACATACACATATATGTTCATTCTAAAACATATATACTAAGCATTATATATATATTATGTATAAATATAAATCTGTATATGTATATCTGGCTCCACTGACTCTTTCTTAATACTATGCCTACTGTAATAATTTTTAAAATATATTTTGGAACATTTGGTTTCAATTCAGTATTTTGAAAAAGAACAATGGAGATTGAAGCAAAGAAAATCAAAATATTGTACATGATAGTATTTATGTCCATGCAAGGCCATGGCTCTCCTCTGTCAGGCCATGGGCATTGTTTGCTAAGTTAACCTAGTGTAGAGTTGGGTTGGGCTTTGTAGTTGGTGGAAGCGGAATCTGCCCTGTAGTGGAACTTATGACTTGAATTGCAGATCTCCTGCCCTAACTTCGAACTTCAGCAGGCCCTTGGCTTATACTTGAAAAGCATTTCCTTTAGCCCACACCTCCACCCTACTCAACACTGCTGCTTCTTGGTATACAGCGACTGCCCACAGTGCTATGTGGTTTCTTTGTTTCCTTCTGCAGGTAGACGTTAGTGGATGCTCTGAGCTTAATCCTCAGTGGATAGATATTTTTCAGCTTCCCTGACCATAGTTTATCAGTAGATGACACAGAATGTTCCGAGAGCTCTTTCAGTTGCCTTTCTAGCAGGAGATGTTGGCAGGCTTATTCGGCCTTCATTTACTGGGACTCTCCCAGCTTTCATCTCCCATCCTCTTCCAAATATCGCACAACGGCCATTGTCTCCCACTCAGCCTAAGGCTTTAAGTGCCTGGAGAATTTCTCTAGGTTATCCTGCTACACCCTCAGACTTCAGCACTTTTTCCTCAAAGGAAGACTCTTTTAGTCTCCTGCTATGCTTTTTTCTCATGAGATCTATGTGGAAGATTGTGTGACAGAATCAAACTCGTATGCAGACTCCTTATGTGTTTAAGTATCATACCAGGCCATTCACAGGTTTTAAAAATTTGACAAATTTCATCAATGTTATTTCTTTCATCTGTGGCAGCTCCCAATACTTCCTGCTATTCCCTCAAGAATGAAAGCCACTCCGGGTCCCTGCTCCCCCAAAGACAGACTTGTCACTGTCTGGATTTCAGATTCTTTGTCACATACGCTCTGAGATGTCTTGTTCATGTTGTTTGTGCAGGAGAGTTCTCACAACCTTCTATACCCTAAGCAAAATCAGTTTTGTTTCAAAATGTTAATAATTACAGCACTGCGGAGTCTCACCCTGTCACTCAGGTTGGTGTGCAGTGGTGCCATCTTGGCTCTCTGCAACCTCTGCCTCCTGGGTTTAAGCGATTCTCCTGCCTCAGCCTCCTAAGTAGCTGGAATTACAGGTGCACACCACCCCACCCAGCTAATTTTTGTATTTTTAGTAGGGACGCAGTTGCACCATGTTGGCCAGGCTGCTCTTAAACTCCTGACCTCAAGTGATCCACCTGCTTTGCCCTCCCAGAGTGCTGGGACTATAGGCCTAAGAGACATGCCCAGCCTTATATGTCAAATTTAAAATAATATACTTTTTATTTCAATTTTTTCAGATGCATTTTATTTTGAATTTCTTCTATAAGATATCTAGACAACACCATTAATCAAATGCACTTCCTAATAACTATTATGCCTCACAGTAAAGATATGATGACTGATTAAAGAACTCTAATACAGGTATAATCTCAATAAAATTCTAACTTCTTAGCAATAGAGATTCAGGTTTTCCCTACCCCACAAATAAACAACTTTGGCCATCTGAAAAACAAATCAAACAAAGAAATGTAGGAGAAGAACAAAGCTCAAAATATTAGCTATGGCCAAAGAGAACTAAGACTGTAGCCTCAGTTATCTGCCTTCCCCGCTGCCCCCCGTAACAGCTTATTCGAAGGTTGTGTGCTAGAGGTCTGTATGATACTTAATTATTTACTCCTAGATTATAAGGTGTCAGATTGATACTAGAATTGAATTACAATAATAACAATCATTCATGGATAACTAGTGACTAAAAGGATATTAGATTATCTCTCTGGAAGATATTTCGTGTGTGTGTGTGTGTGTGTGTGTGTGTGTGTGTGTGTGTGTCGCGCGCGCAAACCCTAAGAATAAGAAAAACATATTAGATGGAAACAGTACCTCTCTTATTATTGGGTTTTTTAATGTATATATAATATGCTATGTAGAAGTCCAGTAGGGACACAGTCTAAGATATGGCTCATTGGTTCTCAGTATTAGTCCTTATTTTTCCTTCCATGACTTCCTGAACTGCAGAGACCAAACTCATTTTTTCCTACTTTCTTGTGATTGCATTTGGATGGGAGTTACATTTTAAAGTAACAAGCATTTGCATGATATTCAGAGAAAAGCTTAAGAAGAGGTGGAGCCATCTCCTGCTGTGATTTTCTAGCAAGCAAGCCAGCATTTCAACTGCCAGCCACTAGTTCAGCTGCAAGCAGCAGTTGAAGCATTGATACCTCGCTGAGAGCAATGACAATTTGTTCTTAAAATTTTTAATTCCAGTTGTGGACCTTGATTCACTCCTATCATATGTTGATTTTCTAAGACCTTTATCTCCCTACATTAACTTCATTCCTGGTTTATATATCTAGAATATTTTCTATTTCTTGTCACTCACTTAATACACAAGGAAATAGCTCATATAACTATGAGCTATTTTTTTAAGTGTAAATTTCGAGTATAAAATTACTGGGCTTCCAAATCCTTTCCAACCTAAACTTGGATGTGGTATGAGAAAGAGCAATTCAAGAGGCACAGTGACAGGAAACTGATTGGGTATTCATTTCATTACTGCACATTAAAATAACCATGAATGGTTCTCCTTTGAATGAACTGCTCTTGCAAATGCTAAAATCAAAATTTCTTAAATTCTTACTGTGTACTATAATCAGACCAAGAAAATATAAAAAAATAAAATACAATTTTTAAATATGTAATTTCTTTCATAAAGCAGTTCCATGTTTGCAACTGCAAAACACTACAGTTATAAACCTTGTCTTTCTTATTAATATTATATGTGAGGTACCTCCAGGAAGCATTCTGTATAATCTGAAAATCATTCTATTTCAATATGTCAATGTTCAGACTCAGTTCTTACAATTAGATTGCTGGGAATCTAGCCCAAAAAATAATCCTAAAGAGCAGTTTCATGAATTTCAATATTCTTCCATTCCATTAATGTTAATAAAAGCTGGAAATTACTCTTAAAATACTCAAAATTAAATTTTTGGTTAGGACGATATAGGATTACCAGTCTATATTATGAAATTATTTTCTTATTAATATTATGGATTAATAGGAGATTCTTACTGTATGTTGAGTGAATATAAAAAGTATGACTTTTTCACCTGGAAAACTTGGGGAAAGCATAATTTAGAAATTGTAACATATTGGTCGGCCATTGTGGCTCACATCTGTAATCCCAGCACTTTCGGAGGCTGACGCAGGCAGATCACTTGAAGTCAGGAGTTCGAGACCAGCTTGGCTAATATGATGAAACTCCATCTCTACTAAAAATACACACACACACACACGCACACACTCTTAACTGGCATGCTGATGCATGTGTGTATTCCCAGCTAATTGGGAGACTGAGGCCAGGGAAAGCCAGGAGGCAGAGATTTCAGTGAGCCGAGATCATGCCACTGCACTCCAGTCTGGGCAACAAGTGAAAAACGCTGTCCATAAAAAAAAAAAAGAGAGAGAAAGAAAAGAAATTGTAAGATACTTGTGCTTTTTCATATGCCATTGCCTAAATTTTTGCATTACAGCAAGATGTTTTCATTTTTATGTTTTGGAATACTAATTTTATTGGCATCTAAAAGTCATGAGGAAAATATGTAAGTTAAATATTACAGTAATGTGGTTCCTATCCTTGGTGGAATGGACATTATTTAGATCACCCAACAATTCATGTAACTTTGATAAACAATTTAAGAAGTAATTTACTATTCGATTATAAATTGAGTGAGCTGTACATATCCACAAATGCCAAGAAGGTTTCAAAACAATGGTTTAAAAGTATGTTCCATTGATACTTGAAAAGAAGTATAGGGGCAATCTGAATTTCCCTTTTTAACTATTGCTATATTATACCTTATATTTTGCATTTATAGGTATATTCTATAATCTTCCCACTGTTAGCTTCTTGACAATAATGTACATTGACTCTATCTCTTTATTGTACACATGGAATGGTATGCCTTTTATATTACATTGGTCCTTTATAGTAATATTTTATTTAATAAGTTAATTTGCCTTTTCCAGAAAAATTATAAATAGGATGCGAGTTATAAGAAGATAAATATCACGTGCAATTTTCTTGTGTTTTCTTTTGGACCACAATTGCATTTCTACATGATACAAAATCTAGCAGAAACTCAGTGTTTATTCATTATAAGAAATAGTGGCTAGGAACTCAGATTCCATGATCAGACTACCAGGGGAATTGAATACTAATTTTTCCACTCTGTTTATCTTTAACCCATGGGATATTATGTTTTTTATATCTCAACATTCATGTGTATAAAATGGAGAATTACCAAACCTGTCACTGGGTAGAACTCAGGGTTTGCGTTTTTTAACTAGGAATGCTGGAAATATGCCTAAAATTATATTTGCATTTTATTTTATTCCTGGTTAAATTTTGTATTTGTAGTAGAGAAGTGGTTTCACCACGTTTGGCCAGGCTGGTCTCAAATTCCTGGCCTCAAACAATTCGCCCTCTCAGCCTCCCAAAGTGCTGGGATTACAGGCATAAGCTACCATGCCCAGCCATATTTGCATTTTAGAGAAACCATATTTAAGCAGTGTCAGTATTTTTTGAAATCTGTGTGAGTTGGTTCCAGTGCCTTGAGATCTTTTTATTTATTTAAATGTATTTTGGGGTTCACCGTTTCTCAAGATCTACCTATTCGCTAAAATGTGTGTGTTGGATTACTATACCTCTGCATTTACCTGTTTATCAAAATATGTGTTAGACCACTGTGCTGAGACATGTATCTTCATATTAAAATGTAGGAGTTGGACTCACTGTGTTTTGGAATCTACCTATTTATTGAAATATGTGTACTGTTTCACACGCATTTGTGACCAAAGGGTAAAACTAATTTTATTAAGCTTTGTAACACGTAACCTGCTATTCCTATCATTGAACTTACTGACACTTGATAAGTAAGAAAATTCAAATTCTGACAATAAAAAGTATAAATATCAAAAATAAATCTCACTGTATCTTCAGCCAGAGATAAAGCACAGTTGAATAGGTAGGTAGTAGTAAACAAATCATTTGTAACATATTACAGAAAATTTTAAAATGGGAATATGAATAAAGGATAATCTTCCTATAGACCAATTCCAGATAATTAATGTAGAATGAATATTGGAAATAGAAAATCACCACTAGGCTACCATCACGACAATTGCTGCAGGCAAGACCAATTATTAATGATAAAACTTGTGGGCAAAATTTAAGGAGAAATGGTGCATTTGTATAGCCTCAATGTATCTCTCTCAAAAGATACATTAATCTTTGTGGTTCCTTTAACACATGTCTATATATGATTTAATAATTCACCAAGATAAAGAGCTTAATTTTTCTTCCTAAATATGAATACCAGTGTGAAGCCCAAAAAGCTGAGACAAGTCACAGTTAATTGAGGAAGTTGATTTTGTCAAGGTTGAGGATGCACACCATGACACAGCTTCAGAAGGACCTGATGACGTACGCCCAAGGTAGTCAGAGCACAGTTTGGTTTTATACATTTTAGGGAGACATGAGACATCAAACAACATATGTAAGATGAGCATTGGTTTGGATCGGAAAGGCAGGACAACTGGAAGCCGGGAGGGGGCTTCCAGGTCAAGGGTGGAAAAGAGACAAATGGTTACATTCTTTGGAGTTTCTGATTAGCCTCTCCAAAGGAGGTATCGGATACGCATTTATCTCGGTGAGCAGAAGTGTGACTTTGAATAGAATGGGAGGCAGTCAAGCAGTTTCTGGCTTGATTTTTCCCTTTAGCGTAGTGACTGGAGCCCCAAGATTTATTTTCCTTTCATGTTAGCATGAGTACCTAAATATTTTATTTATTTAAAATAATAAGTGACAATATAATTAAATAGAAAGACAATAGATCCACTGGGAATGGATGAAACGACAAAGAAGATTTCACCTAAATGTAAAATTCTGTGGATTATGGTCTTAGAGCAAACTTGCTGTGTTTGGGTCAACAATTACTTCTGAAAATTGGAGTAATTAAATTACTTAGCAAACTGATTTAAAAACAGTATCAGCTGGGTGCAGTAGCTCACGTCTGTAATCCTAGGACTTTGGGAGGCCAGGGAGGGTGGATCATGAGGTTAGGAGATCAAGACTATGCTGGCCAACACGGTGAAACCCCGTCTCTACTAAAAATACAAAAATTAGCTGGGTGTGGTGGCACACACCTGCAATCCCAGCTACTCGGGGAGGCTGAGGCAAGAGAATGGTTTGAACCCAGGAGGCAGAGATTGCAATGAGCCAAGATGGTGCCACTCCAGCCTGGTAAGAGAGCAAGACTCCACCTCAAAAAAAAAAGAAAAAGTGATACCAGTGATATATGAAACCATGCAATCTAGCAGTTAATAAAAAAAAATTATCGCATAGCTTGTATCATGCTAAATTGATATAAAAAGGGCCACTCAGGTACAAGTAGATTTGAGAAGGGGAATAGAAAGTGTGAAGGCTAAGGTATGGGTTAATGAAGCATAAATGTGTGAAAATAGGTGCATATGCCAGAGAATTGATCATAAAAATTAAGCAAGTGTGCACAACTCATTACAAATAAATAACAAATAACACCAAAAGTGAACGAACAACAAAATCGAAATTATTCCAGTAAGTGGAGCATAGGTTCAGAAGCCTGTTTAATTTTTCTGCCTCCTAAGGGTTTATGTTCACCTGAAGACTCAGCCTGGAGTTTACACTGGGATTAATCTCTCAGATGATGTTCTGGAGATCCTCAAGAGTGAACGCTGAACATAAGTGACAGCAGGAAATATGAACACTATTGTATGGTGGGAAGTAAAATCAATTTGTTAATCCCAAGAGAACATAAAGGAGGCCATAGAGATACAAGATGAGGAAATTAGTCTCAGCTATTGAAATTCATTGGTTTAATCATTATATTGAAGAAAAATGAAGGAGAAATAGTAATTATAATCATGCCTTCCAATAAAATGGTACAAAGGTCAAATGGAATAATATGAAAGGCATGCCTATAGAAACTTCCCTCTTTAAAATATTGGAACTTATTATTTCTATGTTGTCTGAAAGAAGTCTCAAATATAAGATATCCTTATTATTAAGATGTGCTTATTAGAAATCCATTGAACTAATTGAAAGCTTACTATATTATTCAGAAACATAAGGCCCAGTTCTATGGAAGAGTAAACTCACAGGAGCACACTGGAAAATTTTATTAGCAACTTACTAGATTCTTGACCATTTAACAACCTCTGTACATGAGCTGGAGGCAGAGGCCACTTGCTAATTGCTGACTGACTACCTTAATAAGAATTCAGAAAAAAAAATTACGTATTCAAGGCCTTGATTCATAGAGTGTATGATACTCTACTCAGTCTTGGTTGGGATAATCAGACTAAGAAAATACTTAAGTGAAGTCTCAATGTTTTAAATATTTGTTGCATTATAAAGATTTAAATAGCCAAACTCTATAGTTACTGAAAGACCAGGGGTATGGTCTAGGTCCTGGGGGCCTGGTGCTGGCTACCCAGAGAGCCAATCACTGAGAGGACAAGTTTTGCCAAGGAAGAAAGTTTTAATCCAATGCTGCAACCAAGGAGGCAGGAGCTCAGTCTGAAATCCATCTCCCTCACAGCCTAAAAGTAGGGGCTTATATAGCAGGAAAGAAATGTTAACAATGTGTAAGAAAACAAGAACCAGGGAGGGGCAAGGAGGTCTCTGAGGCCCTGATCTAGTGAGTTTTAGTTCTTTCATACTTTTTTCAAGAGGCCTGAAGGTCCTTTCCTGAGGAAGGAACTCAGATAAAACAAATGCAAGTTTTAAGCTTTGACAGCAGAAGGATAAATTTCTATGTTTAACCAAAAGAGAAGTCTATGAGAGTATTGGGCCAGTTTCACTATCTTTTTATTGGCAATCATTCTATGTGTATTAAGTAATTTCAAACATATAGATGTTTGATAAAGTTTTATATTTTAATTCCTATACTTGAGAAGCATAAGGGTAAAATAACTACCCAATATTCTATTTGTACGTTATTATTTTAGAATGATTTATCTTATGTTTTAGAAGTTTGAGCTATGTCTTATTATGAACACTGATCTAAAAAAGTTATATATTTTTCATTTTTAAAAGCTGAAAAATAATTGTGAATCAGAATTCTCACATTTATCTCCTTTGAAACTAAAATCAACTTTGGTTAAAAGGTTATAATAAAAATAAATTACATAAGAATTATTATAATGTCAGCAAACCTAAGGTTTTTGGTAGAATGCATTTTCAGCATTTAGAATTTACATCTTTTGAGTTACATGCATGATTTGCTTAGTTAATTGATTTTGTACATTCTTCCAGATTTATGTTATCTACTCATGTAATGCAAATGATGGCCAGCTCATAAAAAGAACATTTAGACTTTGCCTAGTTGTCTTGAATAAAAAAAAGTTCAGCATAGGAAATCAAACTTTTGAGACATAAAATCTATTTCTCATCATGAAACTTAATCCCTTATCACATGTTAGAGGTTAAAAAGTCAGCCGTAATAATGCACAAGTGAATTGAAAATTAATATATTCATTGACTCAAAATTATACATTATGACACAAGGCATCAACATAGAATAAATTTATATTTCCTCAAGTTAAATATAAATGAAAAGTAGAAATATTGGAAACATAGTAATTTACTAATAGCCAAACCAGTTTTTTTAACATGTATTTTTTCAAAAAATAGTGTCAAGGTAAAATGTACCAACCACAGTTTATATATATATATAAAATACTGGTTAAAACTGATATAAATAGAAACTTATATTCAAAAATGTAAATAACAATAAATGAAAAATTTTATAAATCCTAGATACGAGGATAACTCAAAACGTGATGTATTCTGCATCAAAACATCATTACTATCAAATACATAAGCAAAACAAAACTTTTGAGGTAATATACATCACTCTCATGTCAAGAATTTAAAAAGTAAATTAAAGAAAGTTTAAATGTGTGCTAGCTTTCTTGAGATTGGTAATGGCATTATAAAAATAGTAAATGCTACCAAAGTTACAACAATTATATTTCAATTCTGGTTAAACTGTGTTGATAATATAGTGTTGATAAACTACAAATGCTATTACCTTATATTACTATATATGTTTATATATATTATGAATATTACATTTTGAATTCTATTAATATCTTTATTTCATTTTTTATACATTCTTTACAATTCTATGAGGTGTGAATTAGTTTAAATTCATATGTTAAATTCACATTTCCATTTTTGGTTGTTCATTGATTTATATCCTGTGAATTTTATTTTCATGTCCTTGTCTCTTAGTTTTAAGCTTCTGAGTTGTTTTTCACTGATGTATAAAGATAGTTTCCTGCTTTTAAATACAGAGACATTGAAGAAATGTTTCTCTTATGTGTTATTATAAATATAATGTGCTTTTTGACTTTTAAAAGTAATTTTTCATAATATATAACAATTCTCAAAATTTACCTAAACAGTTTGAAGTTTAATTGCTTTTATATTGTCTGATGGTTTTACAAACTTCATTTTCAAATATTAAATACAATTATTTATTTCCATAGATTATTTAAAACACTATTTTTGTTTTGGAATAAAAACAAAAGTTTGCTTATATCCATGCGAAACTACTGATTAACCGAGAAATAATCTGAATCCAGATCACCTATATTAAGGAGAACATTGACATGCACTCATTTTTAAATAAATCAACACATATAAAATCTGTAATAATTTGATTACTTAAGAGCACATTTCATTATACAGATAATTTGCTATGCAATATTATGTAATAATAAGAGTTAATCTGTGGGAGAAATATATTGTAATTATAAATTTTTAAATGATTGAAATAGGGTGATATGCTAGATGTAGTGCTGCATGATAGTAGAAAATGTTATTTCCATAAAAGAATCTAATTTTGACATTTTATAGTCAATACTAATATATACATAGTCCAAAATAAAGTAAAGATGCTGCATTATGAAATGTTAATAATATTCCTAACAATGTTGGAATTAGGAATTAAATAGTTCCTCACTCTTATAAAATGATTTGATATTGAAATATGTGAAGTAATAATAATTTGATATTTGAAGCAATTCACTGAGTAGAATCATAGAGTTCATTTCCAGTGTTAAAAATTATATTTTAACTTTAATATTCGACCCAGATATTTGAATTTTTTTCCTACTAATGTGTATATTATATAAAAATTAACATTGAAACTTAGAAAGTAGGGTCGAATTTTTTACTAACCTATAACCAGAAATAGTACCACAATTGTTTTCTTTCATGATTTCTACAAAGCATTTCATACTAAAATTCAATTACAATATGCATAGTATTTGTAACTTATATTTTCCTGTCAAAATTAAATGTAAATTCAGTTTACTATGTTAATGGTTGTCTTTACAGAATAAAATTATTTAAAATTTCTAAAAACAAAGTTATAATTACAAATGACATCTCTTCATTTATCTTCAAAGTTTATAAATATTTTCCTAAATTCAAAAACTATATTTTTATCTCTAAACATAAATTCTATGGTTGCTTCTGGACCACTAAAACTATTCTGAATAAAAAAGACAATTTTTTTAAATATAATAGTATGTTGTGATATTCATGGATGAATGATGTTACAATGATGTTTTAATAATATTAGCATATTGACAGGGATAAATATTTGAAATTTGTATATGTGTAGGCTTAATTATAAAATTCAAAATGTTCTGTCCTGTTTAACATGTCATGTAAGCATATATTTATGTATCATGTGTGATTAACTCATGTTTTATGAGTTATTTAATTGAATGTATTTACTTTAATTAAATGAAGTATAAATACATAACTGTGTTCTGAATTGCAGTTGTTCTATCCTTAAATTTTCATTTATTTAGAATTTCATTTCATTTCTTATTAATTATTTGTACCTGCCTAGATTGTATCCTTAAGCAGCAATATACTACACGGATAAGAGGATCATTTCAGTTTGCAAGAGACTGCATTTTTAATATAGTGTACTATACATAGAATATAATATTATGCATTCTCCAGGTCTTCCAGTCCCATTCTTAACACACATGTACAGTTAAGGATAAGTAAAGGAAGAGCTAAAATTATGTTCATTACAGAAAGTTAAGGAAAAAGTAGCAATGGCCAACTTCCCACTCTCACTTCCATTCAATTCAACCTTCCAAAATAACCAGAGCTTTCTGCAGACAATTGCCCTGAATCCCTCTAGATGAAAGTTAAAAATAGCATAGGTCAAAAATTAACTGTAATTACAGGTCAAATTGGGGGTATTTTACAATAGTAGATTTTTCTATATTAAATTCCTTAATGATCTAAAATATTAATGCTAATTTGTAATAAACAAAACTTTGTAATTTGCAGATACACAAACATAAAAATAAGACACACACTGCAATCATTAAAAAAGAAACCGGTTAAAGTACTACCATTTAAAAATTACATTTGCCACTGAGAATATGAACAGTGCTTGATAAGAAAAATCACATAACTCCATATTTTATTTTCCTGCCTTCCTTGAGTAGCAAAGCCTTATCCTGCTTTAAAGCGGGACCTAAAGCACATTAGTTTCCTGCTGTATGTTTCTGGAAATACAACTCTCCAAGAAGCAAGCTCATTCAAAGCTATCAAGAAATTCCAGCCTTTTAGGCTTAACTTTTTCTCCGGATTTCAGCCATTGATGGCAATCTACAGCTAATTCAAAGTTTTGAAAAAAAAAATTAGTTTTAAATGGAAGATAAGGACAATCAAAGAATACTAGAATCTCAGCGACCTTAAATAGACCCATGCTCTTCTGTCTCATAATCTTACCTAAATGGAAATTGAGTCTGAAAGATTTTAAATATGTTATTTAAGGTAAAATATATGGCCATTGGCAAGGTCAGGTAAGGTTGCCAGGGCACTGCAATCCCTTTGCAGTGTTAGATCCTTAAATACATCTTCAGTTTCTAGAAATGGTGTTATATATTTGCCTTATTGAGGAATTTCTTCTCTTCCTGTTCCTATTGTGACTCATGCTGATGACAAAAGGCATGTTAATTTCCATAAAGACAGAGAACATTGGCATTTGTGCATTCTCTCAAAGTGTTTAGAACCTTAATTACTGATTGTCTCCTTAAACTTACAGATTTTAATTTGTAAGTTTAATAGAAAGAAACCCAGGTTTTCATTTCTCTTTCACCAAAATGTGAATTTCCCTGCTCCCTTTACTACGGGTTCTACCTTTGCCTCTGATAAAAATACAGAAAAATACTTTCCATGAAAGAACTGTCCATGGTACCCTTCTGATCTAGATATATTTTTTAACCTCAAATGCCTCAAATGCATACCTTAGGTTCACTTTTGCTTAAGTCATGTACTCTTAATTTTAACTGACAAGTCTTATAATTTCCTCATTTTAAAATGAGAAATAAGTTATTTTCCAAACTCAACATATCTGGAGTATATGCTTTTTCCTAATGTATTAAATCCTGATTTGAAATGTACCAACTAATATTCAATGGACACTTCCCAGGACAGATTTTTCCTCATGTAGGTCAAGTGAAAAAAACAAAAACAGGATCTCACTTGTGATGTATTTTGGGTGAATCACAGGTGATCAAATATTTAATTATACAGCTATATCTTTGTTGAGGGTGTTATGTGTCCCCATGTTTGTGTTAGATAAGTCTATATACTAGGACTGTCTGCCAACATACTTAGCAGAAAGCTCTTCCTTGAGATGTGGCTACTTCACAATCTCTGTTTATATTTTAGTTACATTTTTATTTGATATTCCAGGGTTTGCTAAGCATTATTAATGAATTATCAAATTATAAAATTAGTGATTTGCTAAATACAACATAGGCTATAAAAATCAGATCTTTTTGTTGCGATCAGTGCTATAGCTAAATTGGCCTAGATATTTAGAAACCATCTTTTGCTTAGAATGAGCAGATCTTAAGTATTTTGCAAGCCCTATAGCATGTAACTTTAGGGCTGACACCTGATTAATTAGCTGTATGTCCACCACTTAAACTAGGTATTCTGGTGAGTTGGTATTAATTTTAGGTATAGAACAATTCTGCCTCTAGAAAACATTTCCTCTTTAGAATGGATCATTTAATTATGATCAGAGTAGGTATAATAACAGAGTACTTTTTGGTGACTTTTTGAGGGTTAAGATTTTTTCTTTTGTTTTTAATTAAGTCTACAGAAGAATTGTGTGTGTAGTATTTTATACTCTCTTGCTAAAGAAATAAATGTGCTTATAATAAATACCAACATAGTGGAAGGTTCTTCAAATTTTATTCATTAATATCTGGCAGGGATAGCAGGGAATTGCAACACTAAACACAGGCTACTCCTGTTATCTGTCTATTAGCAGTGCATAAAAACTGACCCAGGCCAGTTCACAGCAGAATAACCTTGACATCATATAAAGAAAGTTCACTTTTCCCAAACTTCCTGACCTATGCCTTGACTTACGTATTTTGGAAACATACAGAATGAAAGATATACTATGGATTAGTATCCCTTGACTGTGATTATTTGATGTAAACTTACATTAAATAAAACCAATATTATCTTGAGATATTTGCTTTTCATATTTAATAGGAATAACCAAGGAACACATTTTCAAAGGAATCAGTGGAGTCTACCACTGTACAAGGGGAATCACATAAAAAATAGAGTAAACAAGATCCAAGAAATCATATGTAATGATTAACTTGGGCCCTTTCTCTAAAATGCAAATCCTTAGGGAGAAATTAGACACATTAAAACAAATACCATTGCTGAACTGGGCATAGGATATTCCTGTCAAAACAGTTTTGCTGAAGTCTCTATTAACTGTAAAGAGCTGTATTAATGGTGACTGTATCACACCAAAAAGCTGAGAGAAAACCTCTTTAGGACCAGTTGTATTGCCTCTGCATAGGAATGCATTGACTTCTTCATAATTAAAATAGTACTTGAATAAAGGATTCACTGGTTCAGAATAACAAATTTAGAGGTTCAAAATGAGAACTTTTGAGCTTCATTTAACCTCACTTTTTTTTTTAAAGTTGTTTGATTATATATTGATGATTATTTTCATTTTTATTAGAGTCCTCAATGTAACATTTACATATTGGCTATGCATAATTACTTTGTTAACTATAAAATATTAAAGTAATTTTGTTGGAATAAAATTAAAATTACTTTAAAAACAACCAGCAAATATTATGCCTGCATTTATTACAGTACCTTGAAATTAATGCACATATTTAAATAGAGATAACTAATAATTTACTCTTTCACCTTAAACATATACAATTCTTAGACATTCCTATGACATTACTACAAACCACACTTGTTATCTTAAAATTATTTCTTAAATTAATAAAATAATTCCTTAATTAAATCCTATATTATCAATAGATTCTTAAATTCATTTCTTATAAAAATGTTCTTCCAGAAATTAAATATAGATAACAACCTTCTTAAATCTTAGGAGAAAAATTCAAATAAATTAAACTAAAATGGAATGATTTCTGATATTGCCTTATTTAAAATTTAAGTTCCTGGAAAACAAATATAAGGTTTCCTACAGCCTAATTTAATTCATATTGAGATTATAACAGGTTTTGAATTATGAAAACCTTAATATTTGAATTTACTTTGGGCATTAGAATAAATCTAAATCAAGTGATATTTATTTAAACACAGTATAGAAGAAAAATATTCATTTTACCCCCTCCTCAAATATTCTACATTAGTGTTTCATCACTTCTAATTTAAGGCTTTGACTGTGATTAACACGAAGATACTAGGATAAGCAGCATATTATTCACAGTATTAAACTACAATTCCAACATAATCCAAGCAGATGTGATATAATTTGTGAAAGACAGTGAGATTAGGACATAGAAATTGCATACGTCTTTTATATTTACTATATATTTAACATGTATAATATAAAATAAATTTATATAGTATGTATTTATAGAAATATATAACAAATATTTGTTTTATATTCCTATATCTATATAATAGACATATTCAATAGATAATACATCTATATAGCTACATAATACATCTATTATATATAATAAATATCTATAAACTTTTATTTCAGATTTGGGGGTACATGCGAAGGTTTATTACACAAGTAAACTCAGTGATAGGGTTTTGTTGTAAATTGTTTCTTCAACCAGTTATTAAGCCCAGTACTCAATAGTTATCTTTTCTGCTCCTCTCCTTTCTCCCACCCTCAAGTAGACCCCAGTGTCTCTTGTTCCCTTCTTTTTGTTAATGAGTTCTCATAACTTAGCTCCCAGTTGTAAGTGAGAACATGTGGTATTTGGCTTTCTCTTCCTGCATTAGTTTGCTAAGGATAGCAGCCTGCAGCTCCGTCCTTGTTCCCACAAATGATATGATCTTGGCTAGGTGCGGTGGTTCATGCCTATATTCCCAACACTTTGGGAGGCTGAGGCAGGCAGACCACAAGGTCAAGAGATTGAGACCATCCTGACTAACATGGTGAAACCCCATCTCTGCTAAAAATACAAAAAATTATCTGGGCATGGTGGCAAGTGCCGGTATTCCCAGCTACCTAGGAGGCTGAGGCAGGAGAATCACTTGAACCCAGGAGGCAGAGGTTGCAGTGAGCTGAGATAGTGCCACTGCACTCCAGCCTGGGTGACAGAGTGAGACTCTGTGTCAAATGAAAAAAAAGGGTATGCTCTTGTTCTTTATTATGGCTGAATAGTATTCCATGGTGTATATGTATCACATTTTCTTTACCCAATCTGTCTTTGATGGGCATTTAGGTTGACTCCATGTCTTTGCTATTGCGAATAGTACAGCAATGATCATTCATGTATATGTATCTTCATGGCACAATTACTTACATTCATCTGGGTTTACACCCAGTAATGGGACTGATGGTTAAAATGATAGTTCTGTTTTTAGCTCTTTAAGTAATCATCATACTGCTTTCTACAATGTTGAAACTAATTGACACTCCCATCAACAGTGTATAAGTGTTCCCTTTTTCTGCAACCTTGTCAGCATCTGTTATTTTTTATGTAACTAATTCTTACTGATGTGAGATAGTATCTCATTGTGGGTTTGATTTGCATTTCTGTAACAATAGGTAATATTGAACTTTTTTCATATGCTCGTTGGCCACATGTGTGTCTTCTTTTGAGAAGTGTCTGTTCATGTCCTTTTACCACTTTTTAATGGGGTTGCTTTCTCTTGTAAATTGGCTTCAATTCCTTACAGATGCTGGATATTAGACTTTCTTCAGATGCAGTGTCTTATAGTTTTCACCGTAGAGATCTTTCACCTTTTGAGCCAAGACTATTGGGTTTTCTAGAGGTAGAATCATATCATCTACATACAGAGATAGTTTGACTTCCTCTCTTCTTATTTGGATGCTCTTTATTTCTTTCTCTTGACTACTTTGGCTAGGATTTCCAGTACTATGTTGAAAAGGAGTGGTGAGAGATGGCCTTCTTATCTTGTGCCAGTTTTCAAGGAGAATGCTGTTCTAGCTTTTTCTCATTCAGTATGACGTTGGCTGTGAGTTTGTCATAGGTAGCTCTTATTACTTTAGGGTATATTCCTTCATGTTGAGAGTTTTTAACATGAGGGACATGGAATTTTATCAAAAGATCTTTTTTTGCATATATTGAGATAATAATACAGTTGTCTTTTGTTCTGTTTATGTGATCAATCACATTTATTGATTTGCATACGTTGAACCAAGTTTGCATTTCAGGAATAAAGCCTACTTAATCACTGTGGATTAGCTTTTTGTTGTACTGTTGGATTAGGTTTGCCAGTATTTTGTTGAGGATTTGTACAACAATTTTCATCAAGGATACTGGCCTGAAGTTTTCATTTGTGTGTGTGTGTGTGTGTGTGTGTCTGCCAGGTGTCAGTATCAGGATGATACTTGTCTCATAGAATAAATAGGGGGAGGAGTCTCTCCCTCAGTTTTTTAGAATAGTTTCAGCAGAAATTGTACAATGTCTTTTTTGTACATCTGACAGAATTTCACCGTGAATCCATCATGTCTTGGTTTTTGGTTGGTAGACTTTTTAATTACTGATTCAATTTCAGAGCTCATTATTGATGTGTTCAGTGAATCAATTTCTTCCTGGTTCAGGCTTGGAAGAGTGTATGTGTTCGAAATTTATCTATCTCTTCTAGGTTTTCTCATTTATATGCAGAGAGGTGTTTGTAGTAGTTTCTGATAGTTATTTTATTATTGTGGGTTCAATGGTAACATTCTCTTCACCTTTATAATTGTTTTTATTTGGATCTCTCTTTTCTTCTTCATTATTCTAGTTAGTACCTCATCTAACTTATTAATTTTTTAAAAGAAAAAAACTGGATTGTTGATCTTTTTATTTTGGGGTTGATTTGTTTTTGCTTCTCTAATTTCTTCAGTTGTAAGGTTAAGTTGTTAATTTGAGATATTTCTAACTTCTGGATGTATGCACTTAGTGCGATAAATTTACCTCCTAAAACTGCTGTAGCTTTTTCCCAGAGATTCTGGTATGTCCTATCTCTGTTCTCATTAGTTTCACAGAACTTCTTGATTTCTGCCATCGTTTCATTATTTGCCTAGAAGTAATTCAGGAGCATGTTATTTAATTTCCATGTAATTGCATGGTTTTGAGCGATTTTCTCAGTCTTGACTTCTCTTTTATTGCCCTGTGGTGTGATAGTGTGTCAGGTATGATTTCAGTTCTTTTTCACTTGCTGAGATTGCTTTATGTACAAATATGTGGTAGATTTTAGAGTATGTGCCAAATGGCAATGAGAAGAATGTGTATTCTGTTGTTTTGGGATGCAGAGGCCATGTAGGTCTATCAGATCCATTTGGTGCAATGCTGAGTTCAGGTCCTAAATTTTTGTTACTTTATGCTGCAATGATCTGTCTAATACTGTCAGTGGAGTGTTGAAGTCTCCCCACTATTATTGTGAGAGAACCTAAGCCTAATCATTTTATAGAATAGTAAAAGCAAGAACAAAAAAAAACGACAACTTTATTTCTACCCCTTCAGTCCATTATTCACACAAGGCAGTTGATACGGTTTGGATCTGTGACCTCACCGATCTCCTGTCTCCAACCTACTGTTGGAGGTGAGGCCTAGTGGGAAGAGGTAGGCCCAGGGGGGATGGATGTTCGTGAATGATTTAGCGCCATCCACTTGGTTCTGCTCTCATGAGTCTAAGTTCTTGTGGGGTCTTGCTGCTTAAATCCGTGTGATACCTCTTCCCACTCTGTTGCTGCTGCTCCCACCACATGTAACACCTAACACCTCCTTTGCCTTTTATCATAACTGGAATCTTTCTGAGGCCTCCCTAGAAGCCAAAGGTGCTATGCTTCCTGTATCACTTACAGAACCAAGAGCGAATTACACCTATTTTCCTTGTAAATTACCCCAAAGTCAGGTATCTTTTATAGGAGACTGAGAATGGACTAACACAGAAAATTGTCACCAAGGACTGTGGCATTGCTAAAAAGCTACCTAAAAATGTAGAAGCAACTCTGGAACTGACAATGGTAATGAGCAGCAGTTTTAAGAAGGTGGAGGGCTCAAAAGAAGACAGGAAGATAAGGGAAAGTTTACGACTTCCTAAAGACTGGTTGAATGACTATTAACAAAATGCTGGTAGTGATATGGACTGTAAAGCCCAGGCTGATGAGGTTGCAGATGGAAATCAGTCACTTATTGGAAACTGAAGCAAAACTCTCTTTTGTTATGTCTTAGCAAAGAACTTGGTTGCATTGTTCCCCTGCTCTAGGGAATCTAGGAAACTTTGAACTGAGAGTGATGATTTAGGGTATGTGGTGGAAGAAATTTCTAGGCAGCAAACCATTCAAGAGGTGACCTTGCTACTTCTAACAACATATGCTTATATGTGTGGACAAAGAAATAACCTAAGGTTGGAAGTTATATTTAAAGGGGGAAGGAGAGCATAAAAGTTTGAAAAATTTGCAGCCTCGTCCAGTGGTAGAAAAGAAAATTCATTTTCAGAGGAGAATCTCAAGGAGGCTGCTGAAATTTGTATATATATAAAAAGGAGTCAAGTGCTGATAGTCAAGACAATGGGGAAATAGCCTCAAATAAATTTCAGGGGCTGGCAGCAGCCCTCCCATCATAGGCCTGGAGGCCTAGAAGGGAAGAAGGGCTTTCTGGTCCAGACCCAGGGCCTGCTGCCCTGAGGCTTCAGGAAGTTGTTTCCTGCATCTCAGCCACTCCATCTCTAGTCATGGCTGGAAAGGAGCCAAGTACAGTTGAGGCCACATCTTCAGAGAGTGCAAGGCTTCCATGTGGTATTATGCCTGCAGGTGCGCAGAGTGAAAGAGTTGAGACTTGAGAGCCTCTCCCTAGATTTAGGAGGATGTATGGAAAAGCCTGGATATCCAGGCAGAAGCCTGTTGCAGGGACACAAGCCCTCACAAAGAGCATTTATTAGGGCAGGGAAAAGGGGAATCGTGGGGTTGGAGCCTGCACACAGAGTCCACACTGGGGCACTGCCTAGTGGAACTGTGAGAAGAGGACCACCTTCCTCCATACCCTAGAATAGCCGTTCTACTGGCATCTTGCACCTTGAGACTGGAAAAGCTGTGAGCACTGAAACCTAGCCACTGAGAGCAGCATCCGGGGCTGAACCCTGCATAGCCATGGGGCAGTGAATCCGTGTGCCCTGGATGTGGAACATGGAGTCAAAGAGATTATTTTGGATCCTAAAAATACAATGACTACTCTGCTGAGTTTCAGACTTGCGTGGGCCTAAAACCCTTTATTTTAAATGATTTTTCCCCTTTGGAGTGAAAGTAGTTAATGTCTACACCCTCATTGTATCTTGAAAGTAACACACTTTTTTTTTTTTAGAGGTTCATAGGCAGAAGGGATTTTTTTTTTCTTTACTTCATTACTTTACTTTAAATCATTGGGTCAGAGTACCAATAGATGGTCTATTCACTCACAGTTACTTTAGACTCACCTTTCCCAAAGCTTTTTAATGTGAAAGTGATCTTCAAGATGGCTAATCCCTGGGTCTATTCCCACTTTTGTTTCATTTTATTGCAATAAAAAATAATTTTAAAGCTTTCAGAACCTTCTTACAAACCTATAACAAATGTTTTCTCTATCTTTTCAATGTGTTATGATAGTGCACATCAAGTGCATTAATAGATTTGGCACTGGGTTTTAACTACTTTTAATTTTTACTTCTTGTGGCTACAGAGTAGGTGTACATACTTATGGGGTACATGAGATATTTTGATACAAGCGTAAAATGTATAATAATCACATCAGGGTAAATAGGGTGTCAGGTGGAACCAGAGGTCATTATTTTATGTTAAATAAGCACAGCAAAGGAAACAATTAATAGAGAAATAGATAATGCAAATTTGGAAAAAATATTTTCAAATCATACATCTGATAAAACGCTAATATCCAAAACACATAAGGGACTTAACTGAATAGCAAGAAAAACAAAACCTCAATATAAAGAAATGGGCAAAGGAACTAAATTAACACTTCTCAAAAGAGGACATTTAGATGATCTACAGATAAATGAGAAATGTTCATCATCACTAATCAGAGAAATGCAAATTAAAACTACAAGGAGATATCACCTCCCATGTGTTAATGTGGCTATTTTCAAAATGACAAGAGATAACAAGTGTTAAATACTGTGTAGAAGAAAGGGAATTATTGGTTAATATTGATGGGAATGCAAATTAACACAGCCATTATGAAAAATGGTATGCATGTTTTTTAGACAACTAAACTTATATTTACCATGTGATTCAGCAATCCCACTTCTGGGCATGTAATCCAAAGGAACTCATATCAGTATGTGGTGGAGCTACCTGCACTTCTGTGTTTATTGCAGCATTATTTATAATCGCTAAGATGGAAGACATCTAGGTGCCTGTGATCAGATGATTAGATAAAGAAAATGTGGCAAATTGGTTATATATGATTTATGGGAATACTATTCAGCCTTATAAAGGTGGAACTCATCATCTGTGACAATCTGGATGAACCTGGAGGACATTGTGTTAAGTGAAATAATCCAGGCACAGAAAGCCAAATACCATATGATCTCACTCACCATGGAATCTAACAAAGTTATGTTATTGGCTAGGGTATTCCTTCTGGATTGTGATATGGATCTTGGGCTTTAATACAAAATGGGGCAAGGATAATAACATCTGGAGTTCAGGGGTTTTCTTGGGGTCATTACTTAGTATGTAATGTTCAATAATAACTGTCAGTGGACAATTGCAGTAACCATAATCCTATAAAGACAAGAATCACGTAGGGTTGAATGCCTGGGTCACTCCGCCATCAAGTTTACTCAAACTGGCAAACATACTGGCTAAAGATAATGGAATACTAGAAGACAAAATAGAGAAAGGAGAGGATGACTACCAACTAGAGTCTCAGAAACACCCTGACTCAACAAATAACAGCTTAAAAACCTATCTCTGCATTTGCTTCCTAGTTTTGTCTCCTTCACTTCCTTTTTCCCTTTCTCCTGTCCTGGGATTATTTTTCACAACAAATAAAGCATCAATCTGTTTTGACTTCAAGCTCTATATTCTAAGGAACCTGCCAGACAAAGACATTCCCTAAGACTGAAGTTACATTAGTGGAGTGCAGCTGGTTTCATGACTAGTACAAGAAACGAAATCTCATTTAGCAGAAATCTGACAGGTGACGGTCTGAGAAACAGATTTACAGTTAACTATACTAATCAAATATCTGTTTAAAAATAAGATAGCTATAGTGTTTACCCACTAAAATTGTTTAAACAATCAGCTTCCTTTTTAAATATTATTTTAATTAAAATATTTGAAATTCAATTTAAAAGTAGTATTCTATTCCACGCAGAGAAATTCTGCAGAATAAATAGCACATATTCTATGCAGCAAGCATATCAAATGGTAATTAATATAGAACAGAAAAAGGAATCCCCTTAACAAAAGAAGCCACTTGGAATCATAAGTGCCCTTTTAACTGTTGTGCATTTTATAATAGACTTCATTATGCAACCTCCAAAGATTTTTCTAAGGTCAAAAGTACTGATTGGGTATGTATGTATAAGTGCATGCTTTTTTTCTTTTACTTCGGCTTTAAAAAAGCCATTTAAATTCTTTGTCCTCATTATCTCTAGAGCTTATACGTCCTGATGTAAGGCTGACATAATCTTTCATATAAAATTGCCTATTGTAACACTCCGTGAGCATTCATTTGTGCACATGAAATGTAGAAGGTTTCAGGCAATTCTTAAATATTTAGTGCTAGTACTTTCTCATTAATTGGATAGAAAAGGAGTCAGTAAATAGGGAGGAATAAAATATGGAATGTTCATTAAAATATTGTGGAGACATTAAGACTATTTCAAATAAAGTACAAAATTCTATATGAATGAATTTGCCTATTTTCTGTAATTCCACCACATACATGTCTCACTAACTTAACAATTTTTCCTGTAATACCCCATGTAACATTTGCTTTTATTTCTATTGTGGTATAAACATTACAGTATTATGTCACTTCCTATTTATTCCTCTCATCAGCATATTTCAACCTAAAGCCTAGTATATTATACAAATGCGGGATACCATTGTTCTGACCTTAAGTATTTACAACCTGGCAACAAGATAAGTATGTTTCATCTCACCTCCCCTCAAAGAAAAGAAAAAAGCGAACAAAAAAGTAACTCTAACATAATACTATAAAACTACAATAAAGTTATATAATATCTTATTAAAACTCAATAGACATATTTGTCCAGGAAAAAATTTGATGCCTTCACAAAGAAAGTATCAATTAGGCTGCTAATTGAATGGTAAGTTGTATTTGTTAACATAAATTTAATGTTAGCAAATGAAAATAAAAATATAATCAGTCTCAGGTATTTCTTTATCGGCAGTGTGAAAACAGACTAACATAATTTATAAAACACGTTTTACTATTCTATCTAGACTGGGCAAATTTGGTTCTTGCGTTCCCATGTCATCTAACTTCTGTTTCCTTATTTATACATTTCTAAAAAAAAGAGACAGATATAATAATTAATATCTAACTTTTCTCTAGGTACTGAATTTCAGTGATTCATTTAAATCTAACTTTGAGATCATTCGAGTATTGTTTGGGTCTACATCTAGGTTTTATTCTAACAATTCATATACTGAGAACACAGAATTTAATTACTGCCAGTAACAGCATACTAGAATAGCATTGTTAAGTAATGATTTATTATCTTTTTGAAACTAGGATAAGTGAACACAGAATAGAACACATGCTGCATTACATAATTTGAAGTTATAACAAATTGCTGGATATATAAATTACTAAATATTAATTTAAATACTAAAATTTCAAAAATCATGAAATAAAAAAATCTTGAAAGTAGTGTAACTAACAAGAGTAGTACTCATAATAATTTAAACTTGTACACCATCCTTAGTGTAAAAAAGTCAAAAAATAATTTTTGTTGACTTTATATTTTGGTAACATACATATTTAGAGACAAACGATTGTACTTAATGTGATTATACCTTTTTATCCAGAAAATGGAATGTATATATACTTATTTCTGTGTATTCTTGAATATTTCAAACAATATTATGCATTTTTTAGTAACATGTTTATCATCACTCTTACTCTCATTTGTTAACCAATATTTACTGAGCACCAAATAAATACGAGCAATGTAAATTAAGTAAACTTTTTAGAGCACCTTTTATGTGACAGGTGCTTCTTTAGTTTCTGATTATGGAATTTTAATCAAAATGTGTTTTTTTAAATGCTTTCCCTTGCCCTTCTCAAAGGGATAAGAGAGAAGACAGATAATAATAAATATATTATATATTATAAGTTGATAAATGCTATGGAAAGAAACAGGGGTAATGGACTAAATAATTTTAAAAAATGGCAGAAGATTGCATTTTATGTAAGGGAGTGAGTCAGGAACACCACAAAAAGAGGGACATTTGGTCCAGAACGTTAAGAAAGTGAAGCATCACTGAAAGGATATATGGGAAAAGAATATTTAAGCTAGAGTGAAAGGTCAGTTCCCTACAAAGGAAAGCCCATCAGACTAACAGCAGACCCCTCAGCAGAAACCCTATAAGCCATAAGAGATTGGGCAATTATATTCAACATTTTTAAGGAAAAGAAATTTCAACCCATAATTTCATATCTGGCCAACCTAAGCTTCATGAGCAAAGAAGAAATCAGATTCTTGTCAGACAGGCAAATACTGAGGGAATTTACCAGATTTGCTTTATAAGAATCTCTGAAGGAAGCACTGAATATGGAAAAGAAGGACCATTACTAGCCACTACAAAAACACACTGAAGTATTCAGACCAGTGACACTATAAAGCAACCACATAAACAACTCTCCATAGTAACCAGCTAACAACATGATGACAGGAAGAAATCCACAAATATCAATATGAACTTTGAATATAAATAGGCTAAATGCCTCAGTTAAAAGGTACAGAGTGGCAAGCTGGATAAAGAATCAAAAACTATGGGTATTCTGTCTCTGTTGGTATTCTCTGAAGACAGAATACCAACAGTTCTTACTTCTTTATTCAGCTTGCCACTCCATGCCTTGACATATACAATGACGCCCATAGACACAAAATAAAGGGATAAAGAAAATGGAAAACAGAAAAGCAAATGGAAAACAGAAAAAGCAGAATTGACTTTAAATCAACAAAGATAAAAAAAGACAAAGAAGGGCACTACATAAGGGTAAAGGATTCCATTCAACAAGAAGACCTAACTATCTTAAATATTTGGGTGCTCCCCAGCACAGGAGCACCCAAATTCATAAGGCAATTTCTTAGAGACCTTCTAAGAAATGCAGACACCCATACAATAATAGTGGGAGATTTCAACACCCCACTGATACTATTAGATCACTGAGGCAGAAAATTAACAAAGATATTCAGGACCTGAAATCAGCACTGAAATGAGACAGAAAACACTCCTCAACAAATCCAAAAAAAAAAAAAAGAAACAAAACAAAAAAACATTGAAATCATAACAACCACTCTTTCAGACCACAGCACAATCAAATTAGAAATCAGGACTGACAAATCTGCTTAAAAATCATACCTTTAAATAGAAATTGAATAATTTGCTCCTGAATGACTTTGGGTAAATAATGAAATTAAAGTAGAAATCAAGAAGTTCTTTGAAATTAATAAGAATAAAGGTACAACATACCAGAATCTCTGGGACACTGCTAAGTGAGTGTTAAGAGAAAAATTTATAGCACTAAATGCCTACATCAAAAAGGAAGAAATATCAATTTAACAACCTCACATCACAACTAAAAGAACTAGAGAAGCAAGAAAAAAACCAACCCCAAAGCCAGCAGAGGACAAGAAATAACCAAAATCAGAGCTGAATGAAGGAGATTGAGGCACAAAATCCATTCAAAAGTTCAACAAATCTAGGAACTGACTTTTTGAAAAAAATTAATAAAACAGACTTCTAGCTAGGTAAATAAAAAGAGAAGATCCATATAAACACAATCAGGAATGATAAAGGGCATATTACCATTGACCCCATAGAACTAAATGTAACCATCAAAGAATAAGACGAACAACTCTATACACACAAACTAGAATATCTAGAAGAAATGGATGAATTCCTGGACACATCCACCCTCCTAAGATTTCAATCCAGGAGGAAATTAAATTTCAGAATGGACAAATAACAAGTTCCAAAATTGAATCAGTAATAAAAAGCCTACCAACCAAAAAAAAAAAAAAGCTCAGGACCAAATGGATTCACAGAAAAATTCTACAAGATGTACTGGTACATCTTGTAGAAAGAAAAACTGGCACTATTTCTACTGAAACTATTCCAAAATAATAAAAAAGAGGGACTCCTCCTTCACCCAACCTATGAGACCAGCATTATGCTAATACCAAAACCTTGTCGAGACACAGCCAAGAAAAGATCTTCAGGCCAATACCCTCGATGAACATTGATGTGAATATGCTCAACAAAATACTGGCAATGCAAATTCAGCAGCACATCAAAAAGCTTATCCACCTCAGACATGTAGGCTTCATCCCTGAGATGCAAGTTTGGTTCCACATGCACAGATCAATAAATGTGATTCGTCACATAAACAGAACTAAAGACAAAACCACATGATCATCTCAACAGATGCTTTAAAGTCTTTTAATACAATTTAACTTCCTTTCTGTTAAAAATCCTCAACAAACTAGGCATTGAAGGAACATAATTCAAAATAATAACAGCCATCAATGACACACCCACAGCCAACATCATACTGACTGGACAAAAATATATGGAGTATTCCTCTTGGAAACTGGTACAAGGATGCCCTCTCTCACCACTCTAATGCAACATAATATTGGAAGTCCTGGCCAGAGCAGTCAGTCAACAGTCAGAAGTAAAGGACATCTAAATTTGAAGAGAGGAAGTCCAACTCTCCCTGTTTGCACTCAATGTAATCCTATATCTAGAAAATCCCATATTCTTGCCACAAAAGTTCCCAAAGCTGATAAGCTACTTCAGCAAAGTTTCGGAATATGAAATCCATGCACAAAAATTCACTAGTGTCTTAGAATCCTTAGGGTGTCACTTTTTCAGCTAGAAATGTCTGTAACTGGCGATGCCTTTGCCTCAGTTTTTGCTTGGGTTCTCTGGGCTTGTTCTGCCCACTCGACCTGGCAGGCTGTGGTTGGCTTGCACTGCCAGCCTGTATCCCACACCTGCCAAGGGTGAGTCAGGCATGGAGATGCGAGGGGTGTGTGAGCGAGTGAGCATGGGTTCTGGCCACTGCGCGCAGCCAGGCACGCTGGCAGTTGTGGCACAGTGGGCAGCTCCAGGTACCAGCACAGGTGCCCGCTCTCTGCAAGGCTGAGGCTAGATCTGATATACCGCAAGTGGCTTCCACTGCAGGCAGCTGTGTCTGGATGAGGGGGAATGAAGCGGTGCCTGAAAGAATGGAGATGCCAGGAACCGCAGCGCTCCAAAGAAGATGACACAGCCCTGGCTCTGTGCCCTAGGTCTGGGTTTCCCAAATGGCTATAGCTCTTCTCACCTCCTCTTCACTTGCAACATGGCAATCTGGGGCATTTCAGTAGGGTTTGTGTTACAGCTCTTTCAGTGCTGCCATGCATCAAGTCTTCAGCTCTTGTCTTGTGCCTGAGAAGAATAAGGTATGCAGACAATTGGAGGGTGAGCAAGGCAAAGAGGAGCTTTATTGAGACCCAGAACAGCTCTCAGGAGACCCGTGAGGGCAGCTCCTTTCCACAGTCAGGTCACCTCAATGAGCATCCAGGTCTCAGCAGGGAGGAGATGCATAGTGGGTATCCCCATCCTGACAAGTGCAGGAGATCCAAAGTGCATAGCTGCTTCCCGCAGCTGGTAGTCCTGATGTCTGTCTGAGTCTGGCTGAATCCGGGGTTGCTATGGGCTCAGAAGGGAGGAAGTGCGTGGTGACTGGTTCATGGGTGGCCATGGGCAGCAGGAAAAAGCACCATAAGTTCTCACTCTGGGCCAGGGACTCCACCTGGAATTGGCAGTCTGGCCCCCAGGCTTCAGGACATCCCTGGCTTCTTGAAGGTGGGATTTCACCTGGGACCTGCCCTTTCTGCCCAGGAGCCTGTTTGCCTCCTGCCGCCTTGAACATGCCATCTGCAGCACCCAAGCTGCTCATGCTGATGGGCACCTGCAGGGCCACGCGGAGCCACCCTCAGCCCCTCCTTCAGGCTCCTTCTCATGCTCATTGGTGCACAAAGTTCGGAATGGACCAAGGTGAAGGGGCTGGACTGCCAG
Organism: Ateles fusciceps; assembly: GCA_036589455.1. NCBI lineage: Eukaryota > Metazoa > Chordata > Mammalia > Primates > Atelidae > Ateles > Ateles fusciceps. The sequence continues at coordinate 5,867,161 of JAZHEH010000253.1, read as the reverse complement.
CACTTCCCCAAGCATGCACAGAGGCAGCCAGGTTGTGACACTGCCCAGGCTCAGCCACAACTTGGCTTAATCCCGCAGCTGACAACAGGAGCAGGGAGAGGCCAGGGAGCAGGAGCAGGCACTCTCAATCCTACAGAGGCAAGGGCCTTCCTGGGTCCCCTAGAGTGCAGGGATGCTGGGGTCAGGTGCCACAGCTGAGCAGTCGCAGCTGTGCCTGGGAGCTGCAGCCAGCATCCTCACAGGGACCACTCCAGATGGGGCATTGCTGCCATCATTAGTATTCCTACAGACCAAAAACAGTGAAGCTGTTGCCAAACCAAGAATGCGATACCATTCACAGCTGCCACAATGAGAATAAAATACGTAGAAATATAGCTAACCAGGGAGGTGAAAGATCTCTACAAGAACAACTATAAAACCCTGCTCAAGAAAATCAGAGATGACACAAACAAATGGCAAAAAATACCCCATGCTCACGGATAGCAAAAATCAACATAATTAAAATGATCATACTACACAAAGCATTTATAGATTCAATGCTATTCCTACCAAATATTTTTCACAGAACTAGACATTTTTTATAGAACTACAAAAAGAGTATTTTAAAATTCATATGGAACCAAAGAGAGTCTGAAGATCCAAGGGAGTCCTAAATAAATAGAACAAAGCTGAAGATATAATGCTATCTGAATTCAAACCATGCTGCATGGCTACAGTAACCAAAACAGCATGGTATGGGTACAAAAACAGATACATAGACCAATGAAATATATAGAAAACCCCAAAATAAGACCACATATGTACAACTATCTGATCTTCAACAGAGCTGATAAAAACAAGCAATGGAGAAAGGGTTCCCTGTTTAATAAATGTTGCTGGGAAAACTGGCTAGCCATATGCAGAAGATTGAAACTGGACCCCTTTCTTACACCATATAAAAAATCAATTCAATTAAATACTTAAATGTAAAACTTAAAACTATGAAAATCATGGAAGACAACCTAAGTAATATTATGGACACAGGAATGAGCAAATATTTCATGATGAAGATGCCAAAAGCAATTTCAGCAAAAGCAAAAAATGACAAATGGGATCTAATTAAAGTAAAGACCCTCTAACACAGCTAAAGAAACTATCAACAGAGTAAACACACAACCACAGAATTGGAGAAAACTTTTGAAAACTAAGCATCTGACAAAGGTCTAATATCCACCATTCATAAGAAACTTAAACAAATTTACAATATGAAAACAACCTCATTAACAAGTGGGCAAAGGACATGAACACTTCTTAGAAGACAAACATGCGTCCAATAATCGCATGAAAAAAAGTTCAACATTGCTGATCATTAGATTAATGCAAACCAAAACCATAATGACATATCATTTCACACCAGTCAGAATAGCTATTATTAAAAAGTTAAAAATAATAGATTCTGGCAAGGTTATGGAGAAATTATTATGTAATAGTAATATGTAAATTATTTCAAGCATTGTGGAAAACAGTGTGGCAATTCCTATAAGACCTAAAAACAGAACTACCATTCAATCCAGCAATCTCATTACTACTAAAGGAATATGAAACATTCTAACATAAAGACATATGCATGTAGTACTAGCACTATTCTCAATAACAAAAACATAAGATCAACATAAATGCCCATCAATAGTAGGCTGGATAAAGAAAATGTGGTACATATATGCCATGGAATACTATTCAGCCATAAAAAATGAGATTACATCTTTGGCAGAATGGGGAATGTATTACTTTGATAAAAATTTAAAAATTATAAAAGAAACTGAAGTCTATCTATTTTCAGCCAAACTGTTCTAAAGTTTTAAGCTTCTAGTGGTGCTGGCAGTATATTCTGGCTGACTTTCATGCACTGAACCTGAATAACTTAAATAATTAATTAATATATGGTAAAGATGAATTAACTCCACATAAAACTTAAATGAATGTATCAGAAGTATTCATCTTCAGCAACATACTACTTAATTAAAATAGAGATTATATGTATATATACACATTCATAACCTAAATACACACACCATAGCAGAACACAGATAGCCATTTTTCAAGATTTATATGCAAATCCATTGTCAAAACCAAAAACATTTAGAAAATTGTTATATCCTTTGCTTTTCCCTTCAGAGAGCTCAAAGGGTCCAATGTGCATTTCAGTGTCATTAATTCCTAATATTGATATTAAAAATAGCCTAGCCTAGTGGCTTATGCCTGCAATCTCAACACATTGGGACGCTAAGGTGGAGGACTGCTTGAGCCAGGAATTTGAGGCTGCAGTGAGCTGGCTGCGATCATGCCATTGCACTCCAGCATGGGTGACGTAATGAGATCCTGTTTACAACTTTATTGCCCTATTAAGGAAATTAAGCTGATGATTTAGAACTGAGATCTTTTTCTCTGAAATACAAGTCATTGTTTAATAGACATTAATTGCATGTATTTTTTCATTGTTTTTAACTGATACAGTCCATATTAAACACTAAGAAGCACTTTTCTTCATTATTAGCAATAAGATGCTATTAAAATCTCATATATTTAATGATTTGACTTCTCCTATTTAAATTTTACATATTTAGCACAAATAATCTAATGAGAAACTACTGTTATCTCAATGATGTATTATTAATAGTTATTATTAAATTCTGTATTATGAGGAAATCAAGGCTATATTACAATTAATAATTCATTGCACACCAAAATATTAAGTAAAATAGCTTTATAAGCATTTTTCCCAACACTATATTTGTAAAGAAATGTGCAGATTATGTGTCACATTGTTGCTAATTCTTTTCAGTAGAGTCAGCTGCTTATTTCCCTCTTCTGCAATTAGTATTTATAAGTATATGCTATATAAAATTTTTAGTTTTATAAAGAACATCTGAGCAGCGGTATGACAAATAGACCCTGAGGCTCTGAGTTTCACAGGAAGAAATAATTGCTTGAAAAGAAATAAAGGGATTATTTTATAGGAGACTGAAAGTATTTAATAATAGTAAAACAATAGAATTTACAGAGATTAATTTGAATATCAAGTAAAGGAGATATAAAAAGTCAAAGACGAACCCATGGTTTTGTTTTGACTGGCAGAGGAAATAAAGTGGAAGAATATTTAGTCAGAAAAACATGGCAAATTCACTTACGGCATTTTTGAGCTGCTGATACCTACAGGAACACAGGTAAATACATGTTTTAAAAAGCAGTGTTCACATATTTGGAAGTCAAGAAAATTTTGAATTGGAGAAAAATAATGTAAAATCATCAGTACATAGGTGATTTTTAAAGATGGGTATGTAGCAACAAAGATAAAGAAAAGGAAATTGTGGAGAATACACCATTCATTAAGAAGACTAAGGAAAATAAATCTACAGTGGAGCAGGAAGGAAACAACACGGAAATTAGGATTTACAATGGTGCCACAGAAGTAAAAGCTGTTTTTTTTTTAAGTCTACAGCAGTAGATGGTGCTAAAAGGTTAAAAGATTAAAAATAAGGTTATATTATATGTCTAGCACCATTTACCAGCTTTGGCAACTAGAAAATTACTGATGACCCAAATTATTTCGTAACCGAGTAATGATTATGAGTGACTAGCTATGGAAGGTTGAACATTAAACAGAAAGTACAGAAGTTCAGTTTAAAAGAGAAGTTGAAAAGTGAAATAACAAGACAGTGTTTTGCAACTTTTCTACATATCATTACATCACAAAATGATAGTATTTGTGTGGCACACTAGAGAAAACTGTAGGGGATTTAGGGACACATTTTTGGAGATTGTTGAAAAATATCAATCTCACTTTATTTGTATTATAGAATAACATTTAAAAATAAAACATAGCTTATTAGGAAAAATACTGAAATTGTATTTGAGCCAAACATACCAATAAAACCCTTTCAATATTTAATTTTAGGAAATGACGAACATGAGATTATTCTCAAAAACATATTAGATGTTATTTTTAAATGTGTATATTCTATTCTTGATAAAGAAACTTTCATCATGAAATTACTCACCCTGCCCTCCCAGCTAGATTTACTGCCTCTGAGGACCAAAGAATGTTCTTTCTGGCATCTAGAATACACATTTCCTGAGCAGCTCCATGGATGGGCCTCTTGTCTATTACCAGTAGCAATTCTCTGTGCATCTGACTGCTAAAGTAAGTTTTCAATTTTTATAGACTTTTTTGATCACATTGAGCATGATTTCCTGATGCCATTATGCTCACCACACAGCATGTTTACAGAAATTGATGAATTTCAGGAAACTCCCTTAAAACCATAAATCGCTACAGGCAGGTAGCCCAGAAAATCCAAACTCCCCATCCGGATACCCCTTAGACTATGGGAACCAATATTTCCAGTTGAACTTGTAATTTATTTGTAACAAAACAACTGGGGTATCCTTACTAAAGAGAAACATAGGGTTGGACGTATTTTTTGTTTAAGTTAGAAAAATTTAAGAATCTATGCGAGAAGTCATGTAACTGAGAGGAGAGATGAAGATATTAACCAATAATGAAACAAGGGAAGATGAGAAAGATAACAGGGGATAGAAATTGTTTTGTAAGTGAAAGCAAATAACAGGTGAAGCTCTAACTGAGTGCCTTGCAGTTTTTGTTTGTTTTAGTTGTTCAGTATCTTTTATCTCTTCCAGTAAAATGTATCTTCTATTTCCTTTGGGCAATTTTTATCATAATCTATGTGGTTATGGAAACCTATAAATTATGGTGCTTTCTCCCTCTTTCTCAGGTACATAGACATACCCAAGCATGTTTAGTTCTTATCTTCATTACTTTGAATTATACAGAATTATTATTAATAGGATATGTCTATATACATACATGTATTTCAGTATTTGGACTTTGCTTGCGTTATATAGGTAATCGATAAATTGTTGTGCAAGAAAAATAAAGAAAAAATAGAAACAAATGAAAGGAGGAAATAAATAAAACCATTACATAAAGATAGCTCTATTAAAGAAAATTTCTGAATTAATAGTTTTGGATACATAAAAAACTCTCCCTTCACATAGGATCTAATGGGGTCACAAAGAAACCACACCTAACGGCACTCCACAGGGTATATTGCTTGCCTTCTTACCCAATGGAAGGTCAATATCTCTCTGTTTTCCCAATTTTTGACTTTGGTTTATTTAGGTATGGGGCTTTGTGTTTTTGTATATGAAAAATCTGATTACACTATTACAGACTATGCTATAACTAATTTAAAATTTGTTTAGGTGTATTTCTTAGGCATATGAAGACATTTTCTAGCAAATATTATATTTCACTTTGGTTTATTTCATTCACTACATTCTTTCCTATTATTTGAAATGGGTACTTTGATTTACAGTGATAGTCTTCCAATATGCAGAAATTATGTCACACTAAGTATCACATCATGCCTGTTATAAATCTAAGATCCTGTGGTGATTGAAACTTGTGAAGTTAATTTTCCAATTCAAATGGCAGCTATGTGTCAAAGTACTAACATATTTTTATATATTTTTTTTGGGCGTAGAATAATGACAGTTACTTTCAAGTGCATTGTGCAGCCACATTGGATATGAGATTTGGTGGTCAGTAAGTTGATTTATTTTTCTTGCACTGCTGGATTGAAATTGGAATCTCTAGCAAATTCATGCACATCAATATTGAGTAGTGAATAAGAAATAAATATAAAGAATTATAAAGCGTTTTTAGATACAAAGAGAAATACAAAAATTTAAACAGATATACAATTCTTGCCTTTATAAAGAAAATTTCTTCTCAGTTCTTAATTATCTTCACAAGCCTGGTTTTATGATGAATGAAATTAATGTTAAATTTAAAAATATTTATAACTGTATTTATTAAACTGTATGTTATAAATTTTATAGTACATACTAAAACATATAAATTACAATTATGATAAAATAATTAGTTATAAAATACACATATATTTTATGACTGGTAAATGCATTTTAATAAATGATATTTAAACGTAGGATATGTTCTTCAACTAAATATGTATCCAATTTGTTGATCTTCCAGTTTAATGCATTTCTGAAAATTTAACATTCTGACAAACGTAAGAGTGTCGTGTGTGTGTGTGTGTGTGTGTGTGGGGTGTTTCTGTGGTAGCAAAGCAAGTACAATCAACGTAATGTTTGGTGATATTAGAGAACATTCAGTAGCCCATTTATTTATTTCTTAACCATCTCTTAGGATAGCAGTTTCTATGATACTTTTGGTGATTGTTCTTTCATATGAAATACTAATATAAGAGCCAGCAATTCTCTTTGATGTGCCAGGCCTTTAGGAGACTATGGTTTCATTTAAAAATATTTTTAGTTTTTCTGTACCTGAAAACAATTTTTTATTTTCAGTAACTCTTAAGAATTAAATGAATTTATAGGTAAAATATTTAAAACAATCTGAAAGTACTACAGACAATATCTAATTAATACTAATTACAAATTAAAACTCACCTGCCTGATTAATGCTTAAATTTCATTTCAAAATGTTTTATATAGTGATTAATTATTATTATGTACTCAAATGAAATACATTAGGTTACATACCACTCTATGTTCAGCGGGCTTAGCTTTAAGGCATGCTGAGAATTCACCTGTTTGCTGGTAGAGGGCAAAGGAGATTGGCCTAGACCTAATCCTAGACCAATAGTCCAGACAAAGCTGACCAAAGGTGGTTTGGCAGCAGGCAAAATCTAAGTGTTCAAAAAAAGTTTAAAAATAATATGATCTCAGGCAAAAGGAGATTTCCAAGGAAGGAACCCAAATGTTTGGTGGATGGATTAGTTACGATAGCACCAGCCGCTGCAGGAGATTAAATCTTGAAATCACAATAGCTTAATATTCTGGAAGTCTAGCTATTTATCATTTAAAGATTTCTCAGAGGCAAGTTACCATGTGTGTTGACATGTAGCTGACAGATATGAAAAGGAAGGTGAATCACTCTATAGGAATTTTCATGTGCCCAGCCAGGACAGAATGTGCATCAAATGTATTCACATTCATTGACTGTAAGTGTCTCATCTGCCATATCTACCTGTGAGGGAGGCTGGTAGATACCAACTAGCTATGGGTTCATAAGGAAAGGGAAATGAACTTGCTGTAGAGTTTTTCACTCTTTCTGGAGCACTTCAGGAAGTACTTATATTCAGAATTAATCAGAAGCATTATTCTCATTGTTATGACCCTGAAATCATCACATATTCACAAAGTAAAGAGCAGAATGTAAAGACTATAGATAGAAAGATTATGACCGAACAACAGGTCCCTGATAAGCAGGTTACCTTAAGAAAAAATTCAAAAAAATAAAGGAAGGCAGAAATCTTCTCCAATGAACTATGTAAAAAATTCAGCTGAGTGGTGAGAGGTTCTCAGTATTCATCTCAAATATATCAGCTATCAAGCTTTAATAATCAGTTTTACAGCTAACTAGTGGGTACCTGGATGAGGGCAGAATCAGTGACAGAGCAAGAATTACTGTATCTGGAAGTGTCTGGATGCCCAGATTTGAGCAAAAAGAGTGCTACTCTATGACAAAACAAGTGGAACATTCTACTGACTTAAAAATGCATTAACTTACTTAGGATAATGCTTCAGCGATGCAGCCCATTCTTTTTATTCATTGATACTTCAATAACTATATTCACATTGTATTTTTTACCAGAATGTATTGTCTATGAGAACAGATTATATTTTCATTTTTACTTTAACATATGCCATTTTATTTGAAATTTGTATTGTAAATTTGTAAAACATTGTAAATCCTTAACACATTTTATTTAAAAAACTTTGCTAGAAAATTAAGTGAAAATTTTTAAGCTCAGTGATTTTCATATATAATATAGGAGAATGAAAATCATGTATTTGTTTTGGAATTGCTACTTACTGAATTAAAAATAATTTAAACTTTAAGGAATTAAGAATGCTGTAAGAATGCAGATGACCAGGCGCCGTGGCTCACGCCTGTAATCCCAGCACTTTGGAAGATCAAGGTGGGCGGATCACCTGAGGTTGGGAGTTCGAGACCAGCCTGACCAACATGAGAAACCCTGTCTTTACTAAAAATACAAAATTAGCAGGGTGTGGTGGCACATGCCTGTAATCCTAGCTCCTTGGGCGGCTAAGGCAGGAGAATCACTTGAACCTGGGAGGTGGAGGTTGCGGTGAGCCAAGATCACCCATTGCACTCCAGCCTGGACAACAAAAGTGATACTTTGTCTCAAAAAAAAAAAATGCAGATGATTATTTTGATGAGAAAAAATATATATATTTTAAATGGTTCTGTAGATTACCCTTAAAAGAATTTGTAATATCTACAGTAAAAAACATATTTTTACTGAAAAATGTTTTAAAACATTTTATTATTCAAATCATAAAAGGTAATTTAATAAAATAGAAATTGTTTGGGCCATTTGCTTTACAGAATCTTGTCATTATTGTTCCACTTGATATGAGGTCAGATATACTGTATTAAGCATACCTACTTCATCAGAGCAATCTATATGTTAATGGAAAAAAACCTCATTTTTGCTATCATGTGCAATTAAATGCACGTTTCATAGAATTTACCTCAACATTTCTGTTTCTCAATATTGGTATTTATATTTCTGACATTAAAAAGTGGACTTACAGAGGCAGAGGAAATGCAATTTAGCAAATCAGTCAATATTTGTAAATGTAATTATCGAATTACTTTTTAAAATGCCTTTAGTACCTGGTATATTTAACATAACATAAATATACAAAGATTAATATGAAGTTCTTTAATTTAAATAATTTACTTTATAAAATAAATTTACTTCAAATAATAGTTTTACTTATTAAAATTTAAATTTACTTTAAATCAGAAATAGTTAAAGTGAGTGATTTCAGTGTTTGTCCCATGAACTTAAACAGTGTGAAAATGATGACAAGCAAGAGGATCTATTTGGTCTCACTCAGGCTGCTAAATTATACAACCATTTGCTATAATCCTAATATAAGAGAAAAAAGGAAAATTGAATATTACACACAAACACTAGACTAGATACAGACATACACACAAAGTTCATTGATGCCTTTAAATTGTAAAATGATATTCCTTTATTTTCAGTGTAAAATTACTGGCATTGGTTAATAATTGAGCTGAGAGACCAGAAAGAAACTCATTTCAATAATCCTGGAATGGGAGGCTGAGGTTGCAGTGAACTGTGATCACATCTCTGCACTCTAGCCTGGACGACACAGTGAGACCCTGCCTCGAATAATAATAATCATAATAAATAATCCAGGGCAAGGAATGTGCTAGTGTGAATTGCAGTATTAATAGTGGTGTTAAAGAGAATGGGAGAAACAAAAAGATATATATGGAGTAGAATTAATATGTACGTGAAGTAGAATTGATCAAATTTAGAGACTGATTGCCTACCTAGATTTAGAAAGGGATTAAATTTGAAAAATATGGCTGCCCTTTTTTGGCATAAACACAGTTAAAAGTAAAATGCTCTGGGGTATAAAAAACAACCTGATAAATACACATGACCCAATCTAATATATATAAAATGAGAATCTTCTGACAAAAGTTACACATAAAACAAATTGCTCAGAGTAAATGTTAAAAGTGACTTCCCTCAGCCCCACAAAAAAACCGCACTGCTGTGACATGAGTAGAAGGTAAAATAAAGCAATCTGCCATTTAAAAAAAAAAAAAAACCAAATGTGGGAAATAAATATTAAATCACTGATGAATCTGTTGAACATGAAATGTCCAGCAACCATTCAAGTTGAGGTATCTGGTGGCAAAGCAGATATATAATCTGAGAGTGAGAAGAGTGATCAATCCTAGAGGCAACTGGAGCCACAAGCATCAACATAGTCACCTAAATACGATGAATGAATTGAGAAGAGAATATACATATGAGAGATTGCTGAAAATTCCAACAAATAGTGGCTGGGCAGGAAGGAAAGCCAGCAGAATAATTAAGAGTATTAGCCAAAGATGATGAAAACATTGTATTTTCTTCTTACCCAATGGAATTCACTTAAGAAATAATTAAAGAACTATCCATGCCAATTATTGCACCTTGTTTCCTTGGTGGTAAGAAGTTAAAGATGTTCTGTTCTATCTTCTGACTTTTTTTTTAATTTTAACTAGAGGAGGACATCATTTGTTGAGATTGGAGGGAGAATCAGGATGTCACGTATTTGTGAAAGTACAGAAGGTAATAAGGAAAACCAGGTGTACTTATCTAGGATTACAGTTTTGCCTTATAGGAACATTAAAAGCATAAAGGGCCAGGGACATTTTGTGTGTCTTCAAAAAGATGGATTCGGTTTAACTGTAGAGTTTCAACTCAATGAGATCAGAACGGTCTGTCTAATGATCAGGGAAAACAGACTACTTGGTAAAGCAGAGTTATTACGGAAGTAGTTGTGCATGGACGTAGTATGAACAGAAGGTTCTTTTCACACAGTGAGACATCTAACTTAGAGATGTCAGAGCCTGAACATCATTAAGCAATGATAAATTCCAGGATGAAATCATGAGAATAATAACTGATAAAAAGTGGAGAGACGATTTTTGAATTACAGACTTTTTAATTAGAGATCTAAAAGGCTAGATGGTTACACGGTTGGTCAGCATAGATTTTGAATTCGCTCAGGAAGAAGGCAAAAATTGCAACAGAGAGAGAAAATATGAATCAAGAACCAGATTTCCACGAATGATATACGTAGTAGCCTTACAGAATATAGCAATGAGTGGTAGAGAGTGCAATGGGTACATGGAAAAATACTATAATTTTTTAAGTAGTGCAATAACTATTTTATGGGGTTAAATTGATGAGTAAAAAGATATCAGATTTAATTATTTTCAAATGGAAGATCAGTAAAAATAAGCATTCTATATTTAGGAAAACGGTGGTGGATGTTGTCACTTCATAGATGGGCCAGGTTTTTACTGAAGCATGAAAATATGAGGAATGTTTGGTAAATTGGTTCAAGTATAGGACACGTTTTTCAAGAAGTGGGAAGTCTGAAATTTATTTCAAGTAATTGAGAGTGATACCAGGATTTGGAAGTTGAGGCAAGAGAAGTGAGTGGAGAACCTGCTGATGAGGTTCCCAATTGCGGATGTTTATTCACAAAAAGCAAGATTTAATTAATTCTGACACTATATTGGTGGTATGTAGGCATATATAGCTGCTCTTGAAAGAATGAAAATGACATTTTTATGCACAAAAATGTGCACAGTTTTTAAAAAAACTGCGTCCATTTTTGATGCAACATGCTCTTCCAACAACAGTCCCCGACATCCTAAGATACAGGTGACAAATTTAAAGTATTGCATAAATAGTCATAATATGAAAGAACAATTGAGTTCCAAAATATTTATTCAACAGAAAGACATTTATGTTGCTCATAATTTATTTGCATTGTGTTTAAAATATTCTATTTTCAATTTCTTAAAATATCAAATTACAAAATTATTTTCCTTTTTTTAAAAGGGAAATTTTATATATTCCCATAAATTTAGAATACATGTGAGATTTGCTATGAGATTTTTAATTATCCATATTTTACTTAATGTATGGGATTCTTTGATTTTTACAAATTATTTTGTTAAATTTATTATTTCCAACCACTCTGATAGTTTTTAAAGCATATTATAATTTTAGTTAATAATCATTATATATATACTTTGATTAGATTCAATGTAGTCTGCATTTTATAGTACTACGTAAAGAAAGGCTGTTCTTTAAAAGTATTTATTTTTTATATTTCCTGAGAAAAATGATACTCAAGTTTTACATTATATACTCTTCTATTATAAATAGCAACTCAAAGCAAAATGGATATTTTTCCCCCTTCAACATTTAAATTATTCAAAATCTCTTTTGAAACATATATAGAAGTTATATCATATGCTTCAGAATAAAACATAACACCAGGGGAAAGATAAATTAGAACTCACAAAGTGAACTGAAAAGTGCCAGCCAAAAAGGCAGAAGAGGAATAAAGATGTGGTGTTATGTGAATTTTGTGTTTAATAGGATAAAATGTGGCCAGCAGGACAAATATAACTACGTTTTTTATTCAATTTTACTGGAAAGAAGTAATGGCAGTTTTGGCAGGAGCAGTTTACCTACGTTGGAAGGCATTAAATTCAAACTGCAGTTGTGAGTTAAGGAGGGACTGCAACGTGAGAAAATAGAGGAGGCAAATAGAAAGTAGAAAAATGTCCTAAAACGGAGAGAAAGGTGTTAGCTCTTGTTAATTTTTACCCACTCAGCTATTTTTGAAAGTATACTTTATACACATTCTCATAAGGAAGACAATGCAATATTTTTAAGACAGTTGAAGCAAAGATGGTATTTTACAGTTAACTGATTTAACAGATGTCTACCAGGCAGTGTTCAAGGTTTTGGAAATCCGTAAGAAATAAAATCCACGTGAACAAACTTTCCATTTTAATATAAATATGTGTGTGTGTGTGTGTGTGTGTGTGTGTGTGTCAAAGTCATAACACATACTTTGGAAACTAACAAAGTAGCATAGGTAAAAGCAGGGGTGAAATATTGCTACTTTACCCAGAGACTTAAGAGAAAAATTAACTAGAAAGCTTATGTTTGAGTAGGACGTGAAAAGAGTTAAGACATGAGTTAGGAAGATCCCTGGAGGAAACGAATTCCAGGAAAAGCAAAGAACAAGTGCTAGTCTCAGGTGTAAGCACGCTCGCTGCTACAGGGAAAGGCCATTCCCCAGAGTTAGCAGGAGGCTAGGTTTTTAAGGCCTTTTAGGCCACTGTGAAAATGTCACGTTTGCGTGAAATGCAAAGCCATTATAGTGACTCAGTTTACTGTACTGCTTTGATAGAGTGACAGCGGTGCACATTTGGGACTAGTGCACATTCTCGCTTCTGTGTTAAAGAGAAACTGGTAGAGGAAAAGAAAAACAGAGAGAGCTGGAAAAACAAAACAGAACTCTTGCAGTAACTATTCTGAATAAGATTGCAAAGTGAAATCAGTCAGATGAGATATTTTGAAGGAGGTGTGAATTAGACTACATTAGTGATCACCTGGGTGTTATAACAGAGCAAATAAGAACAAATCCAAGGCCTGTTGTTGCAGTGCTGGTATTTGCTTTCTTGTTTTACATAAGCAAAAAAATATATACATTGCTATTTAAGACCATGAGATATATACCTGTTTGAAATGGAAAATTAAAATTTTGGCTCGGGTTATATATGTGTATATTTAAGAAAATATTAGGGTTAGTTATTTATGTATTAATGTCCTTTGAATGGTATTCTGAACACACGAAAAATTTATATATATCCAAAAAGTCTGAATTGCATAAGAAAAATACTTCCTGGAAATCCATTTTAATAAAAGTGACAGGCCAAATGAAATAAACTCTCTGTTTAAGAGACAGAGAGATAGGATTTTTAAAATTATTTACAAAGGACTTGAGACGATGATTTCCAAAATTTCTGCTGGTAAATGCTGAGTTAAAGAATAGTATTTATTATGCTTATTTGAATATCTTGGGGAAGTATGTATTACACTACATGTTTAATATCACAATTTTTAATTTAACTTTGTGTATCTGTAATGTAACAAATAGGAATTAGGAATATGGGTGTATTTGAAATAACCATCATAAAATTACATATTACATGCCTTACACTTAAGTAAATGTTTCCATGTAAATAAATTCAATTTTTTCAAACATTTGAAAAATAAATTATATATGAATATCAGAAAAAACGAAGTCCTCACAATTAAGAGACAATACAAAGATTGCAACTTTCATAATGTATGTTCTCATTTAGTTTCCTATTGATGATACATACAGACAGTAACTTTTAGCTAAGTAAATATGAAAAGTGACAATGCTTTTTACTCAGTTACGTAAGCCAATCCAGATACACTGCCGACATATATACTTATCTTCTTATTGGAAGCCAGCTTCCATTTTGATTGTTATATTTTAAATGTGTGCTTTTGACTTCCAGTAAATGCACACCATTATAAGAAACCCAGACTTATCATCTCCTGAAGAATAAATAGGCTTTTGTTAATTAATTAGAGAAAATATATAAGGTAAGAGCTTATGAAACCACCGTTTTCAGAGTGCGTGCTGTATGATCATGGCATAAAGCAAAGTTAAAATAAAAAGAGGCAATAAAATATTTATATAATAATTAAATGCATATAACAGTACCATTGTATAACAAAGGTATTACTAATTCACAAAATAATAGAAAATAATACAATAGAACTACTTAAAGATTTCAGCATCTTTCAAATATATACCATGAATTTTAATTAAAAATGCAATAAAAAAAGAAATATGATTATGAATAGAAAGAGTTATTTCTATAAAAACCTAAGCCTAATGCTTGGAAAGACTCCATAGAGGCTTGCAAAGGACAGCTATAAAGAAAGGACCAGGGAAAAGTCATAAAAACTCAGAAAGAGTCTGCCCTAAGACTGCTTGATGAGAGGCTAAGTTCTCATTTTGATTTGATCTAGAAATCAAACTAGAAATTGTAGACAATGCATTATGAGTGATTTATGCAAGAAAAACTTCTACATCAGGGGTCTACAGGCCAAATACAGCACATCTGCGGTTTTTGTAAATAACATTTTCCTAAGACAGCCTGGTCATTATACATATTGCCTGTGGCAGTTTTCCCAATACAGAGGTAGAGTTGAGTTGTTACAGAGAGACTATATGGCCTGTAAACCCAAAAGTATTTATTATCTGGCCTTTGCAGAAAAAGTTTTCTGACTCCTGTCTTATATAACATGATTAGTGAATGAATATATGTTATATATTTTAAGGTAAAATAAAACAATTAAGGGACACATGGATCATTTTTTAATGATTCTCCACTTTGAATTTTTAAAAATATATTTTATTGCATTTTACATTTTGGGGTACATGTGAAGAACATGCAAGATTGTTGCATAGGTACATACACAGCAATGTGGTTTGCTGCCTTCCTCCCCCGTCACCTGTATCTGGCATTTCTCCCCGTGTTATCCCCTCCCCAACTCCCTAGCCCCTGATTTTTCAAAATTAAACATCTATCAGCTAAGAAGGATTTTTACACATAATAAAATGACATCCTTTTAGAATGCAAAAAAAAAAAAAAAAAAATCCTCATGGGGCCAGGCATGGTGGCTCATGCCTGTAATCCCAGCACTTTGGGAAGCTGGAGCGGACAGGTCATCTGAGGTCAGGAGTTTGAGACCAGCCTGACCAACATGGTGAAACCCCATCTCTACTAAATACAAAAAATTAGCTGGTCATATGGCATGTGCCTGTAATCCCAGCTACCTGGGAGGCTGAGGCAGGAGAATTGCTTGGGAGGCAGAGGTTGCAGGCAGCCGAGATTGCACCATTGCACTCCAGCCTGGGCAGCAAGAATGAAACTCCGTCTCAAAAACAAAAACACAAAAAACGAAAAACCATCCTCACATTGATCAATTGATATGGAGAAAACAGTTTACATTAATTTATAAAGCCATATAGTATTATCTCTAAACAAAACATAAATACATATTTTAATAAAAATGTGTTTTATAAACATGCTTAAATTATACAGGTGGTGATTCTTAAAGTATGGGTTAAACATAAATTCTATGCCTGCAAATAAAATAAACTCATATAATATGTTGTCTTTAAAAAAAACTTTCTGGGCAACCATATTTAGTTCATAATTCATCCTTGCACTTCTGCTTTATAATTATAATCAGAAGTACAAACACAAAATAGCAAAACCACACAAAGTACACTTGATATACAAAAAAAAAATCTCAGAAGAGTAAAGACTTTGTTATAATCATTAAAGAAGTTATTTTTTGATGAATATTGGCTTATACTAAAACTTTATTCCTGTAGTCACTAGTAATTCCACTATGAAAGTTTGCCAAATAAGTAATAAAAATTGAAACTAAAGAATGCAAAGGAAGTTATTTGTAGAAAAGATGTGATTATTCTTCATTTGAAATTTTAGGACTGTTTGGAATTTAGATTTCCAGCTTTTCACAAATAAGAAATCAAATATGTAATTAATTCTTGTAATAGAGAATGAGCCAAACTGTAGTAATAAAAGTAACCACAATTACATGGTGCAATCATGATTTTGCTCTCTTATAGTAATGGCAGAAACAGGAATTACTTTTGCACCAACCTCGTATTACAGTCAGATGCAAGTGGGATGTTTAGCATTGGTAGGGGACTGAGCTCTATGATATTATCTATGCCCTTATATATTTTTGTACCGTCAGCACTGAGGTGTAGTGCTCCTCTGCATAATAAGTTCTGACACTTTTCCTCTTTTCCAGCCAATGAAAACAAAGTATAAGTAGACATCTAATCATTCGAAGGGCATGATTGAGAAGTTACATATTTCAATTCCTTTTACATCCCAGTAGCCCCACTTAACTGCAGGTGAAATGTAGTCTCAATTTCGGTGTTCATGTAAGCTAATAAACTTTGAAGGGAGATGAATTATAAATTAGGAAACAGGGAAAGAACGAAGAACAAAAAAAAGGTGGGGTCTCTGTTAAACTCCTTTTACTATTTTCAAAATGCCACAATTTTTAAAATTTTTCACATATGGAAAGATTTTTGACACACGAGAATACATTACACTTGATGAACCAAAGTAAACAAGAAAAATAATTATATGTAATAAATTTCCAATTAAATAGTTTAATACTGTCTTAGTCCATTCAGGTTGCTATAACAAAATATTGCAGACTAGGTAATTTATAAAAAAAAAAACAGAAATGCACGGCTCACAGTGCTGGAAACTGGAAACTACAAAATGCAGGTGCTGACACATTCAATGTCTGTTGTGGGCTGTGTCTGCTCTGCCTTATTCCTCTACCATCGCATGATAGAAAGAGAAGGAAAGCTGGTTTGAGCCTCTTTTATAAGGGTACTTATTTCCTTTGTGAAGGTAGAGCCCACAGGATATAAACACTTTCCAAAGACCCCAGCACCGAATACTATTAGTTAGGTTCCAACATACAAATCTGGGGGAGTACACCAATATTCAGACCATAAAAAGACACTAAATATATTTTCAGGATATATCAGTTTATGATAGTCATCATTTATGAAAATTAAGGGAAAATACCGTATCTTGAGAAAGTTTTTAAAATTATTTTTTGTTTCTTTCTTCTTTTTATGTGTACATAGTAGGTGTGTGTATTCACAGAGCACATAAAATATTTTGATACAGGCATGCAATGAGTAATAATTGCATCACGGAAATGGGCATTCATGCATTAGGGTTTGCTCCCAGGACCTCATTTATGTGATTGTTTCTTTAAATACCAGATTTCAAAGAAAAGTCAGATTGTGAGGTACTTGGTGTTAAGATTTCAGCGTTTTGTTTTGAAATACAGTTTTCAACCCATAACAAGGAGAATTTCATAATGATGAAAGGGTCCACTTTTCAAAAATATAGGAATTCTCAATATGTTTTTACTTTATAACAGAACTCAAAGTACTCGAAGGAAATTCTAATAGAACTAAAATAAATCAACAAATGAACTATTTTAGTTGTGAGTTCAGCACTCCTAATACGTATATGGATATAAATGTTAATAATGAGAAGCAAAATAGATAAACAACTCAACTGCAAATAGTCAAGGTAGACTAAAATGGATTCTTCACAAAGAATGATATGTAAGATATATGACCGGCCAGTAAACACATGAAAAGACACTGAGTATCATATGTTATTAGGGAAAATAAATCCAAACTATGATGTGATAATATTTACACAGCCCTTAGAATGGTAAGATTTAGACAGTGGAAACATCGAGTTGCATTGAGAATAAGGAGCAATTTTAACACTGCTTCTCTGCTATCAAAATTGTCACACATACTACTGCGGTTTGGCTGTGTCCCCACGCAAATATTATCTGAAAATGTAATCCCCATGTGTCAAGAGAGGGGCCGAGTGGGAGGTCATTGGATCATAGGGCAGGTTTTTCCCATGCTGTTCTCGTGATAGTGACTTCTCACGAGATTTTATGGTTTTAAAAGCGTTTGGCAACTTCCGCTTTGCGTGCTTTCTCTCTCCTGCCACCTTGGAGGAAGGAGCCTGCTTCCCTTTCCCCTTCTGGCATGATTATGTTTCCTTAGGCCTCCTGAGCCTCATGTGAAACTGTGACTCAACTGAACCTCTTTCCTTTATGCTCAGTCTCAGGTACGTTATAGCAGTGTGAAAACGAACTAATACATATACCAACTTTCATAAGAGAGTTTGGCAGTTTTGTAGTCACTCAAAAGTCCTTAGTATATTTTTGGTGTTGCTGACAGCCATATATACATTTGGTAAAAATGAACTAAACGGTGCTATTGAAACTTACGATTTCTCTATGTAACTGTTACGCAAATTTTATCTATAGTAAGTTGATAAAGAAGAGAAGAAGGAAACACGAGGAGAAGAGGAAGGCGCGAAGGAGGAGGAGGTGAAGGAGAAAATGGAGAAGTAAGTAGAGCAGGAGCAGTATATGGGTCACTACAAAAGTAACTGTTAGTAAATTAAATGCTAAATGCATTGATTATCTCGTACTCCTGATACTAATTGCACAAGTCAGTTCATACTTGAATGACAATTATTACATTAATGTTCTCTCTTCTGAGAGAAAACGTTTTATTATATTGAACAATGGAATGCTCTCAACACTAAATATAGAAAATTATTTCATGCTTCATGCATTTTATTATATATATATATACATATTTGTCTATATGCATTGAAGTGCAAAAGAAGATTCTTAGGTTGAAGAATTTGGGCATTCATAATAAATGTGCATAAAATCATACCCTAAGATACTACGCATATTTTACAAAGGCCCTGTAGGAGAGAAAAACAAAGGTTTAAAACCTAAGTCTAAAATAACATTATTCGTTTCCTCTGCCTAAAGTGGGATGCTATACAGTATCTCTGGAGCATTTGTCAGCCCTCCAGCAAAATAGTCCTTCAACTTGGTCACAGACAAAGGTCATATTGTCTCAGAACATCAAGATCATTTTTAACCTAAAATTCTATTTGAAACATCATGGTTTGTGGAGTCCTTTATTGCCAAACATTTCTTGAAGACATTTCAATAGTAATTTTTCATTTTATTTTTTATATTTTGATTGTTTTTCCTTCTGCCAAACAGGTATCCTGATTTAATAACATTTACTAAAGATATTTGTTTGCATATTAATTTCTCATACTTCTATCTGTAGAGATTACCTCAAATATAGGCCAAATTAATTCCAATAAAATGAACAATAAAGGTGCAAAAGAGCATGAGCTTTCTTTAAAGTGTTGTATTTACACTGTGATGATACGTAAACTACCTGAAAATTCTTCATGTTCTAAGACCATGCCCTGAGAAAGAGATAGTAAAATGTGAACATAATTTTTTCTATATGTTATTATATATGAACTATACTGCTTTGCTTTTTATGTCATTTGAATAAATACAGGATATCTTAAATTATCAAATTCTATCTCTTGGCTAATTTTCTTATCTACAGATAAGACCTACATACAGTACTCTTCCCAAAATGTACAGTACTCATCGACAAAAAGTTGACCAATATCATAACATCTATATCAAGTGTGCCATATTATAATCCAACCACAAAGAAACTGAAGTGTGTTCTCATGGTTACTTGAAGCAATAAAAAAAAATTAAAACAATATTTTAAAAGTTAAAAAAAATAAGAGTTTGCATTCTCTTTAATATTCATTAATCTTTTTCAGCTTTTCAATTCTTGGTTATGATACTATTTAAAACAAACTGAATGCCAAACTAATTGTTCTATTTAAGATAGAGACCATAAACTTGAGTTACAAATAACAAGCTGTTTCAAAACAAAATATTATTAGAGGGCAAGAAGAGAAGAAATCTATACATATAGTTATCTATCTATCTTAAAAATCTATCTGCCTATAGAGCCATATTCATGCCACTATAAAGCAAATGGACTATTTTTTATTACAAAAACACTGGAATTAATATTAGTCTCAGAATGTTATACCCTAATTCCTAAAAAAAAAAAATCTAAATTAAGATTTATTCAACCAAGTATTTTTGTGAACACAGAAAAACAAAGAAATTTTACCAAGTTAATCTTATACCTAAATATAATTCTCAAAAAGGACTGTATTATATAACACAAATTTATTCTGCTTAAGTAACATTCCATTTTTGAAATATATGAGCACTTAAATTAGAATGTATCTTGTCTATGCCGCAGATGAGTGGTAATATCTTATTAAATTACCTATTATATCAGTGATCAATTTTATCTGTCTCATTAGTAGAGATCCGTAGCTCTTCATATCTACATTGTCTCACCTATAAAATGTTTCTTAATATAGACTAGTAATGATTTTGTGCTAACCAAATATCTTCAATGACTCATGCAAGTTAACAAGCAATAGATAGATCAAACACTTAGACACAATTATTGACTACATTGTTAATATTTTTTAATTTTCTGTATATTATTATGTTTTGACATCTTAAATTTTTCTGGTTGGAGAGAGACTGCCCTGCCCTGGAATAATCAATTTTTAAAAGATAACAAAGGGCCCAGCCTGGAGCTTTTCTTTGATAGCAAACTAATCAATCCAGAGCCATGCCTACTTTATCTGGCCAGAGTACCTCAGGATACAGTATTCCTCTGCCATAATTATCTCAGGTTCAGGAACCAGGGAACTAAGTACCACTCCTATAAAGCAAGACAACCAAAATTATTCAAATCAGCAAGTCCTAAACCATTCATCCTTTCCTGTCTTGCCTTCATGTTGGAAATCTTAATAAGGTAGTGGCCTAAATCTTCCCCTCACTGCTGTCTTCTGCCTCATGACCCTCCTGGTGTCCTCACCATGTGGCCCTCTATGGCATGTCTTACTTCCTGTCTCTAGAACCTGAGTAAAATACATTTTGTTTTTGTACTGAGCCTCTTTATGAATGTACCTATCTTATGAAAGAATATAAAACACTAATTCACGCCAAAGCTTAAGGCTGCTAAGTATATAATGTCTTTTTTATGTCGCAGAAAATGGCAAACCAGTGTGTGTGTGTGTGTGTGTGTGTGTGTGTGTGTGTGTGTGTATGAGACAGTGTCTCGCTCTGTCACCCAGGCTGGAGAATGCAGTGGCATGCTCTCAGCTCACTGTAACCTCCACCTTTCAGATTCAAGCCATTCTCCTGCCTCAGCCTCCCAAGTATCTGGGATTACAGGGACCCACCACCATGCCTGGTTAATTTTTGTATTTTTAGTAGAGATGGGGTTTCGCCAAGTTGGCCAGGCTGTTCTTGAATGCCTAACCTCACATGATCCGCCCACCTCAGCCTCCCAAAAAGCTGGGATTACAGGTGTGAACCACTACCTATCCAGAATGTTTTGAGTCTAAACTTGGTTATTGATTTCAAGTTTGCTTTAAATGTAGCTATTTATAAGAGAAAACAGTGAAATAAAAATGCTAAACATTGTCATTTATTTATTTATTTTTCAATTTGTTCAGCATGCATTTTGGCTTACTTGTAATTTTCATTATTTGATCTCCAAAAATATGAAAGCATAAACAATTTAAAATGTGGTTTAAATACAAACCAGATTTTTCCTCATTGTCTCCTTTGATACTTATTTTCATTATATCATTTCAAAGTCCAAAATGGATGCACTGATATCGTAAAATGGAGAAAACAGAATAGAGGAATCATCCTTTAAGACATAGAGTTTTATATCATCTTAGCATTATTAGTTTTCTGTTGCAGGAGCACTATACTCCAGTTGATTCATTTGCTCATAACACATTTATTGTTATGAGTACTTACCATTTGTAATGCACTTTGGTCAATATAAAATCAACAAGTCAATTACTGTTTCTCTCCTCATGGAGTTAGGAACTTGGCAAAATAAACTTGAGGATCGTATATATTGTAGTCATTGAAATCTTCAATGGGTTTGACCAATCATAATCTAATTTTTTCATTTCACAGCTGTGGATATAGTATCTACACTTTTTAATTTCATTTCTAAATTATTACAGATCCCAAAAATCCTTTTAAGCCCCATACCATTTCTTTTCCTTTCTGATTCCATAAATTGCTTCTAATCTGGAAAGGGATTGGTACTTAGTTCTTCTCCTAAGAGTACAATCCCCTTAGGTTTGAACATTGAAAATCTTTATATTGTTTAATTTTTTTTCCCCCATTTGCTAGAATGATATTGAAATCAGAGACTGATATGAAGACTGGATTATGTAATTCTTAAATTAGGATGGACCTGATTATTGAATTCTTAAATTAGGAAATATTTATAAAAGACTGAAAAACAGCAGGGCACTAAATTTTTTCTTTAGTGTGACTTGCATGTGGAGAAGGAAAATAACTACAACATAATTATCTTCTGGAAATATTTGTGTAAATATCTTCCTTTCGACTACAATCTTCAAAGTACAGATTTTCTAATTTGGTAGTTAGGATTATGGTGCAGTTAAAAATCTATTAAGCTTAAGGATACTTACTGAGAATGTACCATATTTAGGGCACTGAAATCTGTGCTATGAATGGGGATGACATATATACCTGCTTGGTGTTCAGTCTTCTATTTTAGACTATAGTAGTAGAATAATCTATTCATACACATATATAAGTATCAGACCTACAAAGGATTGACTTATGGTTACCTTGTGAGTTATACAAATCAAATATTTAAAGAGTGGGAAGGTTGAAATCGTCAACTCCCTGCTACGAGCAGGTAAATGATCATGGTGGATGCTACATCTGAGTTGAATTCTAATGGATAGCACTGACAGTGTCTTAAGAAATGTGGTTACAAAAAAGAATCATAAATTCTAATTTATGGATTAGGAATTAGGATTTTTTAATATGGGGGGTCTTTTAGGGGCAGGAAACCAATGATGTAGTCTCCTACAATTGGACTTTTTAATGCATTTTAAATTTCCATTTGATAAGTGATAAAGATACATTAGGAAATTCATGATTATGCTATGATGCTATAGGGATGTCTCATCTCATTTTATTAAACACTGACCTTGAATTTGAAAACATATTTGACCATCATGACCTTACTTCCTGTTATTGTCTCCCGTTTCACCCTGGATTCTCTTCTCCATACTTGTTAACCCATCAGAGAGTTCACATAACTTAATAGACATATATATTCTGCTGAGTTTTCTGAAACCTCAGTTTAGCTGACGCATTCAACATAAAAATAACACAGGTATCTTACAATGGTTTTCCCTAATAGAAAAGTTTAAACAATTAAAAACTATGTTTTGAAAGCACACTAAGGCTAGTCTGATTGTCTTAATTTGGGAAAAATTTTGTTTTGATTTTAAAATTAAGAGAAGAAATGATATTTTATTGTTGTAAAGGTATTCATGAGTTTATAAAAGTTAAAAAATAATGGGGCATACTCTAAACGAAAAGGATGTAGTTTTTACTAGCAAGCACCAAGGCCTTTTGGGATATTAGGAAAAGAGGTATTTTTGATAAAGAATAAATTAAAACGTTTCTAATAAAGTGGGTTTCTATCTTGCTGCATTTTTTTTCCTTTTGAAATGCAAATTGAAACTCATTTATCCAGTATTTTTGCTAGAAAATAAATGATATGTCTTGTTAAATGTAATGCCTAGAGATAAAAAGCTAAGATGCAAGCAAAAATAGAAATTAGACGGGAGAAGAAAATAAGTTACAAAAGAAATAAATTAGTCAATAACAAGGTGCTGAAAATATACCATTCCTAGCAGAGGGGTCTGCACATTCATTACTAATGATGGTAGTATCATCATATTTTGTGAAGAAGTTATAAAAGCAAGTGATGATTGGAAGAGCCTGGGACACTGACTGTAGCTATAATGCTTACTGTAATAATCAACCTGATATTGCATTTTGTATCCTGTGAAGAAAAATACACATTTGAAATGGTTGAACAGCTTTTCTTTAGAAACATGTGATTAGGTCATGTATGAACAAATTAATGACTAAACTGTGATTATGTAAATAGAGATGGGATTATCTGAAAAATGTAATAAGATACGGACTTGAAGTTTGCAAACTAATATATAAACATATATATGTATTTACTACCTGCTAAGCAAGCATTAAATAACTGATTTATATTCATGAATCTATTGAATTGTTCAGTAGAGCCAAAGTAAATGTTATAATATTTGCAGCAGTGTGGTGATCAAAGTGATTTTATAAAGAGCTAAGAGGAAACTCTTATTCATTTTTACTTAAAATTAGTTTTAAAGTGGATGTCATTAAAACTATCAAAACAGAGAAAATAAGTATGATAACAGTTGTATTCACAGAAAGCAAATTGACAAGATGATTGCCAATGTTTCTAACTTTAAAGTAAATAAAAGTAGGAATACATTGTGAAACGATTTGCAACCTATGTTAAATAGACATAAATGAAAGTACTGTACTATGAATTATATAAAATTTATCAAACCTTAGTATATTTAAAATTTCCTGGTTTAAATATACTATTTAAAACCTACAAATAATTTTTGCACACATAATACTC
Source organism: Ateles fusciceps (assembly GCA_036589455.1). Classification (NCBI taxonomy): domain Eukaryota; kingdom Metazoa; phylum Chordata; class Mammalia; order Primates; family Atelidae; genus Ateles; species Ateles fusciceps. Next base: position 5,842,543 of record JAZHEH010000253.1, on the reverse strand, counting down.
AACATGTTTAAATTATTAATTTGACATAAGATATGATGCAAAATGCCTTATGATGTTGAAATATAGCAGTCCCTCTCCCTAAAAGTATAAAAACTCTCAATGAGAAAAATCTAGGATAAAACTCTATCATGATTTATAGAAGTTTTAATTAGGTCTGTTTTTCTTTTTCATTTTTAAACATTTGTAGCTTTCCAGCCAATTGGAATCGCAGGCTGTCAGAAAAAATGCCTGATTTATTAATTTTGAATAAATAACTTATTCGATATCATTCAAATATGATAAAAAATAATAGCGACTAAAGTTCATTGAGTATATACATAAAGTAACTCTTAAATCTCTTAAACATTTATTTAGTTAGGTCCTGTTGTTATTCCCATTTTACTATGAGGAAACTGAGTCTCAGAGATGCCAAGCAGTTTAGCCAGCTTGGCTTTAAGGCTCAGGCTTTCACTTATTATGCTGTACTGATTGCTCTCAATTTCTTCCAATGCGTCATTTATGTTGGTCCACTTCTCCATTTATAGACACTCTGATTACAATACTTGGATAAAGTTTCTTCTTAACTGTCAACAGCATGAAGACTCAAAGTTAAATGTTAAAAATGCTCCCAAATTTGTCACATTACATTTTTGTTTCTTTCTATAGTTTATAAGACTGTCATTGCAAAGGAAGAGGACAGTAGTTGTTAAAAACATACTTTTGGAGAGAGATCCAAGATGGCCAATTAGCAGCAGCTCAGGATTGTAGCTCCCGCTGAAAGCGCGTGAATGAGTGGACGCCACATTTTCAGACGAATTTTTATTGCCCACAGACCAAGAGATTCCCGGCGGAGGAGCCCCACGGGGTCGGCAACGCAACTCTTTTGGCCGGCGCTGCCGTTTTGCAGCCGCCCCAGCGCGGCGGTTCTCAGTCCGGAGTATAGGGGACTGAGTGCCCTTTTGGTTGGCGTTTGGAGCTCCGGGAAGGCAGAGTCTCCCATTCAGCTGATTGAAAAGCGGACTGAAGCGGGGGAAGCAGACCGGGAGATTCCCAGGCAGAAAAGCGCCATGAATCTCAACGCCGCTGTTTCAGCCCGCATAGTGGGTCGCCGCAGGGGAAGGCTGGTCCCCCAAAAAACACTACACACACACACACACACAAAACAGCAGTTGGAACTGCTGAGGATTGCTTTTCACAGCAAGTACAGCTGAACTCGGGAAGGTCCAGCTCTGTGGGGGGAGGGGGTGTCCGCCGAAGGAAAACTAAGAAACAGAAAAAACTTCACCACTAACAAGCTGGACGTCCACTCAGAGACCTAATCTGAAAGTCAGCAATTACACAGATGACAGGTGGATAAATCCACAAAGATGGGAAGAAACCAGCACAAACAGGCTGAAAACACCCGAAATCAGAATGCCTTTCCTCCTACAGAGGATTGCAGTTCCTCATCACCAATTGAACAAGGCCTGATTGAGAATGAATGTGAGGAATCAACAGAATCAGGCTTCAGAAGGTGGATGATGAGAAACTTCTGTGAGCTAAAAGAACATGTTCTAGCCCAATGCAAGGAAACTAAGAAACTTGAAAAAAGGTTTGACGAAATGTTAACGAGAATGGACAATTTAGAAAGGAATATAAGTGAATTAATGGAGCTGAAAAACACAATACAAGAACTTCATGAAGTATGCACAAGTCTAAACAGTCGAATTGACCAAGCAGAAGAAAGGATTTCAGAGGTCGAAGACCAACTTAATGAAATAAAATGAGAAGACAAGATTAGAGAAAAAAGGGTAAAAAGGAATGAGCAAAGTCTCCAAGAAATATGGGACTATGTGAAAAGACCTAATCTGCGTTTGATAGGTGTACCTGAATGTGACGAAGAGAATGAATCCAAGCTGGAAAATATTTTTCAGGATATTATCCAGGAAAACTTTCCTAACCTAGCAAGGCAAGACAATACTCAACTCCAGGTAATCCAGAGAACACCACAAAGATATTCCTCAAAAGAGCAACCCCAAGGCACATAATCATTAGATTCACCAGGGTTGAAACAAAGGAGAAAATACTAAGGGCAGCCAGAGAGAAAGGACAGGTTACCCTCAAGGGGAAGCCTATCAGACTCATAGCAGATCTCTCAGCAGAAACCCTACAAGCCAGAAGAGAGTGGGGGCCAATATTCAACATCCTTAAAGAAAAGAACTTTCAACCCAGAATTTCATATCCAGCCAAACTAAGTTTCATAAGTGAAGGAAAAGTAAAATTTCTTACGAACAAGTAAGTACTCAGAGATTTCATTACCACCAGGCCTGCTTTACAAGAGCTTCTGAAAGAGGTACTATATACAGAAAGGAACAACCAGTATCAGCCATTCTGAAAAACCCATCAGTAAGCTGCATCCAGACCCATCTCACATGCAAGGATATACAGAGGCTCAAAACAAAGGGATGGAGGAAGATTTGCCAATAAAATGGAGAGAAAAAAAAAAAGCAAGAGTTACAATTCTCATCTCTGATAAAACAGACTTTAAAGTAATAGAAAACAAAGGAGATAAGAAGGACATTGTATAATGGTAGAGGAATCAATGTAATGGGAAGAGTTAATGATCCTAAGTCTATGCGCACACAATATAAGAGCACCCAGATACATAGGGCAAGTTCTTGGTGACTTACAAAGAGACTTGGACTCCCACACAATAATAGTGGGAGACTTTAACACTACATTGTCAATAGTGGATAGATCAATGAAACAGAAGGTTAACAAGGATATCCGGGACTTGAACTTATACCTCGAACAAGTAAACTTAATAAACATTTACAGAACTCTCTACTCCAAATCCACAAAACATACATTTTTTTTTTTTTCAGTAACACATCACATTCATTCTAAAAGTGACCACATGGTTGGGAGTAAATCACTCCCCCAGCAATTACATAGCATTTCATAGGTTTAAATGAAATATTGGTTGGCTGTTTGTTATTTTCCTCACTTATTCCTTCCTGTCTCCATTGTATAACACAATTATTAGTATAAAAGAGCTTTTTAATACCCATTTTTAGACTGCATTCTAGCCTGGACAATAGAGCAAGATTCCCATTCTCTCTCCCTCTTTTCTTCTTCTTTTTCCCTTTCTTTCACTCTCTTTCTTTTCTTTTCTCTTTTTATTTCTTTCTTAAAATAAAAAAAAACAAACATACTTTTACTTTTATGAAATTAGACTAACATTTAATATATTATTTTAAATTTTTAAGTGGTTAGAAAAAAAATTTTATTTAAATATCTATTAAAATATGCCAAGAAATGCATGAAAATGCTAAAACTAACTCTCATGAAAACAGATATTTTAAATGTATTTTATACATATATACATTTTCTGTTTTGACCTAGCACTTGTGTTACTTTCAAAATCAGAAAATTTTAATAATTTTTTAACCCCAACTATTTCAACAACAAACAGAATAAAACAGTATATACTTAATAATTGACATGCTCGATAGTTGCAATAAGATAAACTACGTCTCTTGATTGAGGATCTATAATTGCTGTATTTTATGGTGGCTTACTGAGTGATTTGATGAAAAATATTTGCTGCCAATAGATTGATTCAGAAAATGGAAGTTAAAGAGAACAAGAACTTTAAGCATGAAGTATCTTGATCTTGAAAACTTGACTTCCTGATGTTGCTATTGATTTTCATAAGCAACAGCAAAAAAGATTTTTTTAAAACCAAGGGGTTCTTGAAAAGTTTTCATTATCTACACAATGCCTGTGGTTTCTTAAGAATGCCAATATGTGGCTGCTAATTTAGATAATTGACATAATTTTTGAAATAATCATGAATATAATAACACTTTTCAAGTCTTATTTTAGATATGGAGATTTTTGTAAGTTATGTCATTTAAACCTCATTTACCTAACCCTGTTAGGTAAAATACTATGCTTGTACATATACATATATATGTAAACTTTATTGATAAACTTTGCATTATACTGGGTGTTTTTCTATTAAATTTGATTATTGAAGTACCTATGTTTTCAACAGGTGGTTTTTCTTTTACTATGACTGTCTTTTACTTAAAACAACTATATTAGATTTGTCTTATACATAAAACAATTGCAAAAGTGAGAAAGGACTAATCGTAAAACGCCAACCTAAGGAAAAACTAATAAGTAGAAACCAAGCTGAAATATAGGAGTGTAGAAACAACGTCAGGGAGGTGGCAGACAAAACATGCTATTAAATTAAACCAAAGGTTTCTGATTTATCTGGGGATTGAGGTGACCCCAAATATGACCATTGTGCATTAGTAGGAATGGTTCTGTCCCAGGCTCAGCCAAAACAGGGCACTGTGTGAACTGATTTTGGGGACCTATGTATTCTCATGTGCATAAAGCGTTATGTCATTACCTCTTGGGTAAGTTGTGAAAAGCTCAAGAGGAAAACAGAGTTTTGTCACAGAAATATTGAAAGGACTGTAGAGAATAACAGTAGCTGCAAATGGTAGCTAGAAACCCACGATATTTAGGGACAGTGAAGTTAATTAGCTAAGGAATCATCTGTTTCAATGCAAAAATGTTCCGGGACAATCTACTTTCAGGTCTTTCAGTCCTCAAGGAGTATTTTGCAATCGCTTCCCATTAGTGCCTTGTCAGAGCATTGAATTAGTTTCATGTCTACAGATTGGGGTTATGATCTGGCTGGTGGAAAATGACCAAGAGTCACAAAACTACCATTGATTATGTTTTCATGACTGCGTTTAGCGATTTTATTATACCCCAAGACAAAGGTGACAGTTTTCCTGCTGTACAAAAAAATACAAATTAATGATCCAAAAGAATGACCCTTCCATTCACCCCTTGAAGTTCACTCTTGGCTTGAATTTATACTGTCAAAAGATAAGAAATGGAGGTGAAAATACGGATAAACAGTCTATTTCTGGTAATTATCCGTTGCCACAAAGGCCATGGATTAAAACGGAAGGATCACAGACTGAAGCCTGTGAAACATAATATTTTATATTTGATTGCCATTAGTAACAGTATGGCTTTATGTAAATTATTTCTCAGCCTCAGTTTCCTTATCTGACAATGTGAGATAACATTATGCAGAGTTAGGAGCATGTCAGATCAAGATATAACACTTTGGTATACTGAGTTTAAGTCTCCGGAAAAACAGTAGATGCAAGATTACCCTGAATTTCCTTTTGTTTCTTAAAAACAGGAAATAAAATTCCCATGTGAAAGTTGTCTTCCCTATACGGGAAGAAGAGTGCCATTTCTGTCATCATGAATGAGAAGTTGAGACCCAGGAAAATCTGTACAAACAAGCTTCTTACTAACTCTTATCTTCCTAGCTACTTCTCCAACCAATTAGTACATTTGCCCAAGCCCCTTCTCCTTGTCACATTTTCATAATTTACTATTTTGTGCAATTCAGTTTATAAGCATTCAACTGTAATTGTTTCTCTTTGTCTTCATTTCCTTATGAATGTTCATGTGCTTGTGAAACTTCTATTAAGCCAATTTGAATGCTTTTCTCTTATTGATTTGACTTATGGCATTTTAGTACTCAGGACTATCCATTAAATTAAAAAAAACCTAAAAGAGTAGAGGTAAAATTTTGCCTTCCCTAAAATTACTTTCTTTATAGAGGTAAATATCAAATATTTAATGTAGCTCCTGATACACATCATGTGCTAAATAAACCGTAATGCTTAGTATTATAAGATGCTAAAATAAACAAAACAAACAAAAATAAACAGATAATATGCTAGAAAATGGCAGTTTTGCATCTATACTCCCAAAATTATTTTGATGGGAAAAAGTTGTCTCTCCTATCAGAAAAGTAGAATGTATCAAGAAATTGTTTTTCATTCAAGCTTTGTCAGGAAAAAATAAAAGAGATCAGTTAATGGTTTGCAGTTTATCTCAAAAGAATTTGACATGTTGTTGGGTGTAAGTGCAGTGAAGTGTTCCATTTCACCCAGCATCAAACGGGGCAGTGGAACATTTTTTGTTTTTCATATCATTAACTAGGCAGTCTTGCAAATGCAAAGTTACAAGAAAAGCAGAGTTTGACACACTGTTTGGTAGCTTAAGTTCTTTTCACTGCAAGAAACTCTATTTGTCACTTTATAGAGGCACGTAGACATGAGTGGTTTTTAAATAGAAAGAGAGGAATAGATTTTATTTTAAAAAAGAAACAAACCTGGGATAAATTTTTTAAAAAGTCATTATTTTAGGAAATACGTTTGTTTAAAGAAAAAGATACTCCTGACACTCATTAAAGATAGTAAGGCAGAGTTTATTCAAGGTGGGCCATGGAGTTATGTTTAGAGACAACTATATTTGGGTTTTACAGAGGAAAGAGATGTTGGACTGAACTATGATTCCAACAAAAACCAGGGATATTTAGAGTCAAGGAGTGGGGTTGGGGGGTCAGCTGATGAAAAATTACTAAGACGAAACATCAGGGATAAGTGGAATTCTTGCTAGGCCAACTCAAGAAGAATTCTAGCAGAAGGCAGGCCAGGGTGATAGCAAGGATAGGACAGTTTAGTGGAAAACTCTTCATCCTTGGTATCAACCACCCTAGATATGTTGGGTTTATCTTTAGTTTTTCACTAAACTCCTGTTCTTGGTATCTCACACATATACAAAATTTTTATAAATGCACTGATTCTGAACAAAAGTGTAGTTTGTAAACAGGTCTAGATTTGAAAGACATTCAACTTGTATGCTTTATTAACATTTTCTGTGGTAAGACAAATTTAGAGCATCCAATATAATTTTTAGAATATTTTTAAAGTTCACCAACATCTTGTTTGTTATAGTCATGTTCTAAGATATCTCCTAAATTATAACAATTTCTCTCTGGGATCTGTCCTCCCTGTACAATACTGGTCCTTATATTCCTTGTGGGCCCAAAGGACAGAACATTAAGCTGAGGATTATTTCTTACTTTTCTCTTTTTTTCTTTGAGATGGAGTTTCGGTCTTTTGTCCAGGCTGGAGTACAATGGTATGATCTTACTCACTGTGACCTCCAATATCTAGTTTGAAGGGATTCTCCTGCCTCAGCCTCCTGAGTTGCTGGGATAATGGGCACCCACCACCCTGCTCAGCTAATTTTTGTAATTTTTAGTAGAGGCAGGGTTTCACTATATTGGACAGGGTAGTCTAGAACTTCTGACCTCATGATCCACCCCTCTTGGCCTCCCAAAGTGCTGGGAATACAGGCGTGAGCCATGTCGCCCGGCCAAGCTAAGGATTATTTCTAGTCCTGGTAACTTAATAAATTCTTTCCCGCTGGAGTTAAAAATTGCTTTAGTTAAGTGACTTCTTTCCTTCTTCTATTTTTTCATTTTGGGGGATAACTTCATTCTATGCCTGCCTCATCATTGTATTTTGGAAGTGGCAACTTATTTTCTAGTTTTGCAGATCCACAAGTGGAGACAGATTTGTCCCAGTACAGATCATACCCATAGACCTATCCAAATCTGATTGAGATGATTGAGAATGATCAGATTTGGGATATCTAATCTGATATTTAGATAAGATTTTGAACTTTGAGTTGATTATCGAATAGATCAAGATTTTGGACCCTTTGAGAAAGGCTGGATGTATTTTAAAGTTTCCCCATTTGGGCATCCATCATATGAACATGGTGTTAGTGGCAGATAGGTCATCACTTCATCTGTGAGGACAAGTACGGCCTTCTTCTTGACTAAATATTGACACAAATCGGACATCTCTGTGGGAAAAGGAGCCTACATTGTACTTCTAAGGGTGAAAAAGTGTATATTTGGTCTGCTCTTTGAGAAACTCAGCTACACCTATTAAATTGGTGGTGCTAAAACATTAGGAGATAGGTGCGAAGCTTTTTGGTAACCTGGAACTAAGGATTATTGTAATGGCAAAGTTGTCACACCCATTCCCAGAAGAAAAGTAGCATCGAAAAATGGCAGTATCCAGAACTAGCTACTGATGGTATGACAATGTAAGGTATGGAAACCAGTATTAAATGGTAGCTGGCAGTGATAGCTAGTCAGTGGAATAGCTCTGCTTTTGCCTTTACTGTGTATCAGAAAACAAGACAAATAGAAAAAAGCATTTTCTGTGCTTGCTTTCTAAACCTCCTATTACATTTCCCAAAGCTTCCATAAAGGATTCAACATCAAAATTTTCATAAATTTTTTTCTTTTGTTACAAATAGGAATCTAGGAGATAGGAAAAGCCATATAACACTTTCTGAACTATATTGTAAACAGATCTGCTAATAGAAAAGAGGAAGCAATTTAAGAAAAAATACATATAAAGGCAAAAAGATACTTTTTCATCTTCTGATTCTAGTCCGTTTTTTAGGTGCGACTGTACTTTTCCATTTAAAATACTTATACAAATCCTGTGCTGCTTTAAGCTGATTTTTGTTGATTTCCATTATTGGTACTTGAATAGTACTAACCACAACAGATTTTAAATCTTAAATAGAAATATAACTATCTTAAATCATTTCACAATACATTATGAGATTGAGATTGCAGAATCTAAAATATAAAAATTGACATTCACCTACTTATTATTTTTAAGGGCAAAAGCAACTAACATATATAAAACAAGCAAATTAATTTGTAGTTGTGCAGTGACATAATTGTATGGGAATTTCTACATTTAATTTTTCTCAATCAAAATATGCAGCTTTCACTTCTGTTTTAAACGTCGTATAGGACTCTACTTCTTACAATTTTAACACTTTTGCAATTTTAACAATTTTGTTATTTGATATGTAAAATAATTCCCTTTAACACTATATAGTATTGATAATGGGATGGCATTATAATAATACTATGTTGAGAATTAGTAGACTGAGGATCATCTTGGTATAGCTATGAAATGGATTATTGTCAAAACTAATCTTTTATTAATTTCTTCAGTAGATTTATTTATTAAATGTACATCAAATTCATATGTACCAAAGAATCCTGCTCTGGAGAAATCTGTTTATATAATAGCTATATTTACAGTGATGGTAACATGCGATTGTTTTACAATTATAAGTATTTAAAACATTTCATTCAATAGCTTTATTCAAAATTGCTTTTAGTGAAACCCTTGAAAATGAACGAGTGTAGTTTATTAGAAGTATTTCATAGATAAGTTACCTAGTAAATATTTAATTAGTAAATAATAGAGAAAGTTTAAATTAGAAAAACTAAAATCCAAAAATTATTTGGATTTCTAGTGTTGGTGGTGGTGATGGTGATGGTGGATGTGTGTGATATGTTAAATCAAATAAAGGGAATGGAAGTTTTTATAGAAATAAAATATTTTAGAGTTTGTATAAATCACTAAAATTCCTGAGAAATGTAAAAACTGTGATTTAAAAACAGACGTGGTTGACATGGATGAGCACAGAAAAGTCACTAAAAAATGCACTTAACTGTCAATGCCATGCTCTTGCCAATGAGTTTGGCCATAAATACTGAAGTGCTGGTCAACTACTCCATCAATGACAGACAGGAGTAATGTGAAACAGCTCTGACAGGCATTGAACGCAGTCAATGCTGCATATTTATCCTGACTTTAAACTCTATTGCATAATAGCATTTAGCTTGCTTGTAAAATCCAAAAAGATGAGTTTTATTTCTAATATGTACCTCCTTTTGCTTTTAGACAATATTTTGTAAAGCAACTAAAAGTACAATATAGATAATTGTATTGTTGCTCACATTATAAAATTCTAAAAGTATTTAATATATTTAATCAAAATGTACTGTGCTTCTGGAAATATTTGGTTCATTTGTTACCACAGCATGCAAAATAAATTAATGATTTTATATTATTTTAAGATCCATAATTAATATATTACAACCTTAAATGTGTCATTTTATCAGAACAATATTAAAATAAATGGAAGATAAAACAGAAGCATAAACATAAAGCTAATTAAGGTTTTGTTTCAAAATAACAATAAAATTTGGACTTCATGAGATGTGTAGAACACTATAATCATACATACACAGGAATGCACAAATCAGTGTTCCAAATTCACTTTTTTAATTGATATTTTTAATTAACAAGTATAGATTGTAAATATTTATGGTGTGTAAATGATATTTTGATATATGTATACATTGCAGAATGACTAAATTAGGCAATTTGATATATGCATTTCCTCACAGATAATATGAATAATATTTTAAAAAGCAAAAAATATTTCCTACAAATTATGAATACAAATCATACAAAAAGAAAATAAACTTTCAGTAGAATAGAGGAGAAATTTTAGTCGTATCTCCAGAACTATAACATAGAAAATGAAGAATGGTAGGGAAAATATATCAATGGAAAATTGTTTGACTATGCATCTGACAGGGGACTAATACTCAGAATATACAAGGAACTCAAACAACTTATGAACCATAAAAATAACTCCAATAAAATGTAGGCAAACAACTTGAATAAACATTTTTCAAAAAAATTTATACAAATGGCCAAGAAGACTGTGAAAAAAATGTGTAGCAATATTAATCATCCGAGAAATATAAATTAAAAGCATAATTATATAGCATCCTAGCCTAGTCTGAATGACTATTATGCAGCAAAAAATAATAGATGTTGTCAAGAATGTAAAGAAAAGAGAATGCTTATACAGTGTGGATGGGATTCTAAATTAGTACTACCTCTATGGAAACCAGTTTCGAGATTTCTCAAATGACTAAAAATAGAGCTACCTTTCAATCCAGTAGTTCAACTTCTAGGTATTTATCAAAAAGGAAAGAAATTATCATATTGAAAGAAACATACACTTCCATGTTTATTACAGAACTATTCATAGTAGCAATGATATGAAATCATCCTGTGTCCATCAACTGATGATTGAATAAAATGTGATATATCTACAAAATGGAATATGATTAAGCCATCAAAAGGATGAATTCATGTCTTCTGCAGCTACATAGATGGAACTGGAGGTCATTCTCTTAAGTGAAGCAACTCCAGAAACAGAAAGACAAATACTACGTGTTCTCACTTACAAGTGGGAGCTAAATAATGTGTGCACATGGACATAGAATATGGAATGATAGACAATGGAGACTCAGAAGGGTAGAGGGGTTGGGGAGTGAATGAGGAGAAATTACTTAATGGGTACAGTGTACATTATTGAGATGATGGATGCACTGAATGAAGTATAGCAAAATTTTGCTGTATCCCATTAATTTATACAAATAATAAATAAAAAGAAATTCAGGATTTCAAACAACTGTGAAATAAAAGCAAGAAAGGGAGAGAGGGAGGAAAGCAGAATAGGTGAGAAAATAATTTAGGAAATAAATTAAGACCATTTTGCAGGACAGAGGAAAAAAATTCAGATTTAGGTAGTAGCATGTATTAGAAAATTTAATAACATACACACACATCACTTATGACAATTTTATAACTCAAGGTATGAATTTAAAACTCCCAAGAGCATCACATATATAATATAGGAGATTCAGAAGACTATCTCTAAGCAATTTCTGTCTTATTTTAGGATTTGTACATTACAATAAATTTTATATGCTACAGTATCAACTTTTATAATTTTTACTTCTTTATATCAGTCAGAATATTAAAATATTTCCTAATGGTTTAGCTTTTCTGAACATTCATCTATTTTGGAATATATATTTTCCCTCAGGCTAAAGTGCTAGAAAAATTTGTTTCAGCATATTTTTAAGGATTTCAATATATTTTTCATTTGCATATTTAGAGAAAATTCCAAAAATGCATATTGTGGTAAACTGAAGAAAGTACATACAAATTTGAAAGGGAAAAAGACCTGTGTTAAAATTCCAACTTAATTTCTTTTTTGTTCTTTGTTTTTTGAAACGGAGTCTCGCTCTGTCGCCAGGCTGGAGTGCAGTGGCTCCATCTGTGCTCTTGGCTCACTGCAACCTCCCGCCTTCCTGGTTCAAGTGATTCTCCTGCCTCAGCCTCCCCAGTAGTTGGGACTACAGATACCTGCCACCATGCCCAGCTAATTTTTGTATTTTTTAGTAGAGACAGGGTTTCAACATGTTGACCAGGATGGTCCAGATCTCTTGACCTTGTGATCCGCCTACCTCAGCCTCCCAAAGTGCTGGGATTACAGGCGTGAGCCACTGTGCCTGGCCTAAAATTCCAATTTAGTTTCCAATTACTATATGAACTTTGGACAATATGTTTGATCACTCTGATTTATTTCATTAAATCTAAAATAGACATATACCTAGCTTATAGGCTGTGAGTAGTGTTTGAAAAATGTTATTTAGAGCACTTTGCCTAATACCAATAACAGAATAGGCAATTATTACAATAGAGACATTATAATGATTAGGGTAAATAATTATTTCTGGCCCTGCATAGAAATCTGTAAGTCTTAGATATTTTCTGTACCCAAATTTTCATTTTATAGAAAATACTCTGGATACACAGCTATCCTTTTAATTAGGAAGTCCTATGACTTTGTTCACAATGGAGCTCTAGAGTAAGTGTAAACATAAGGTAGGCCTTTGATTAGTTGCCTTGGGGAATTGAAATGGATAGTACTGAAATTCACATGAGGATTTGTGGCCACAGCCAGAATCTCTATGTAAAAAAGTCTCAAACAGAAAAAAATAAATAAGAGCATATATATATATATATATATATATATATATATATATATATATATATGAGTAAAGCAGAGAGGAACTAGATTAGGAACCACTGAGGGACAAGAGGTAGATGGGCCATGAGGAATATGCTTTTTATAATTCTTTTCCTAGAATTGCTAGAGTTAGGTCATCTGACAGTTGCTTTTGAATGGTGTGAGATGTAACCTATTCATGTGAACTGCATGTGTAACTTAGTGTCTTTTTTCTTCTTACTTTTGTGTGTGTTCTTATAATGTAACCTGATCTCCTAGATAATGTGTGGATTTTAGTGCTTTTTATTCTTAAACTCCAAATTGAGATAAGCTAAACAAAAACAGATCTTTAAATAGATAAAAGTAAATTTGCTCCACATTGCATGCAAATAGCTAGATTCATCTGAAACCATTTTGAAGGTTAAGTTTAGAAGATTTTGCTTAAAATATAGGTAATGTGATAGTTGCAAGATTCAATTTGTGTCTCCTGTAAAAGGTCTCTTAGAAATGGGCATTCTCCAGGGTGAGAGAAACTTAGGACAGGATTTTCATCAAGTTAGAAAGGATGTATTTGGGTTAGTATGACTTTCAATATTATAAATCATATAAATAATATATATTCATCGTATACTTTAAGGAAGTATTTTAATACAGAATCTCTTTAGAGAGGTAGAAAATACATGAAGATTTTAACAAAATATTTTGTGAATATTTGTATTAGTCTGATTAAAATTTAGATTACGATAGATTAGATGCTATTCTAATTCTTTTAGGACACCAGGAAGGCACTTAAAAAATAAAAATCGTCCTTTTATCGGCCTTAACTGTAGCATTACAGATGTGTGATATTTGACTTCTGAATTTATTCTATGTGTACTAAAGTAGAACAAAATACAGTGATTTTTAAATATGAGTTTGAATGTAGCTTATATAGATTCTTGTAACTTGCAATTGATTTGGAAATGTTTTTACTTCCAATTGACACAATCCACTGTAACCAGCTCCAGAGTTAAGTTGTTGAACTTGTCAAAATGGATATTGCTCAGTATAATGATTACGATATTTTGAATAGGAAGAGCATATATTATTTGCATTATTTGTTAGGAGCTGACCTTTTCACCATGGATCAAAACTAAGAATTAAACAAGTATTTTGTTACATATATTTGAATAATACATCAATGATCAACATCTTTATTTTACTGCTGAAAAGTTTAGAGTGCTAGGGACATGTACATATGTTTATGCTACCTATTATTTACTGGAGATAATATAAAATAAATTATATAATCCATCAAAGAAAGGTTTCAAAGTCAGATGTTAAAGGGAGAAGAGAGATAAGGCAGCAACGTAAATATGAACAGAGAATGGTTAAACAATCAGAGGCCTTGTCAAGTCTTACATTAGTTCACAGCCCAAAGTAGTTCACTCAACCAAAGTACATTATTACCTTTTCCCTCACAAGTTGTTGATCTAAGCAACTAATTTTTTCACAAGCATTAGCTGAATAAACAGGGTCAAGGACCTAAATAAAAGTTACAAAAGCAAGCATTTATTCAACATGTCTAGACTATAGTTGCTTCTTTAAATAAATTAAACTGAGCTTTCCTATCAATCTTGTAATTAGACTAAAGCAACTAGAAATTGTAAAATAAACAGCTTTGTAAATGTTTTCTATTGCATATTTGTTTTTGTTTTTAAATAAATATGCTTAGGGTTTTCATAAATGTTTGAACTCCACAAACTTCTATAAACTTGATAGCGCAAAAGTGCAATATTTAAACTAAAACAATAGAATTCCTTTTACAGTTTCAAAAACCCAATAAAGTGAATTGCCACAAAATATAGAAATAAAATTGATATTGAACATATAATTTTAGTTTTCAAGATGGAAATTTTTACTAATTCAAAACCTATTGTTAGATTATCTGCCTTCTTTCCAATGACATTAAACCATAAAAAAAAATGTACATTTCCCTTGAAGGAGTGTGCAGTGTTGACAGAGTAAGTTATATAAATGAAATGCATATACAACCTATATAACCCCATTTCAAGAAAATAAATCATAGGCAGCATATAATCTTTTGTGGTTATAATATACCCAGGATTAATAATAACCCAGTAAAATGTATTTATACCACAGGCAGTATTCTAGGCTCCAAGGACAAAGAGATAAAATAACATCAACTTCCCTGTCCTAAATGCTTTGTAATTCAGACTTTAGGTTGTTACAGTGAAGCTACATTGAGAGAAATGTTAAAGTAAAAAAATAACTCTAATATTATATGTAGCTTTTCATGTAAAGATCTGCGAAAGTGAGTTATCACCTTTCCTGGAGGCATTATTGCAATTTTAGAGAGGATTGTTTGGAGAAGAGACAAGATCCTAACAAAAGAGTGAGTTATTTAGAAAAGGAAGAGGTGTGAATGGGGTGTTGATGGAAGACTAGGCCCTACATGGGAACATAAACCCTCTTTGCTAGACAGAGCAAAAGTGGAGAGCAGCACAAGCCTTGGAGGGCGTGATATGGCTGAGTGGGGGCCTCAGAAAAAGGTCTTCATGTGTCATTCCTGAAAGTTTGGAGCTGTCTGTGATAAACAGTCATTAGTGTTTTTTTAACCAGTAAGTTGATGTGAGCTGCAGCAATGCTCACAAATTCTTCCTCTTCCATCAAGATTTAGTATCCTCTATTAACTAGGTTAGCCATGCAAACTCACTTTGGCCAAAAGAATATTAGCAAAAGTAACACAGAGATTTACATACTGTTTGCAAAATAGATACAGCCATCTCAGTTGTTTTGCGATCCTGTGACTGACATCACGAGATAAAGCCCAGGAGAGCCTGTCCAATGCCAGATAAGTGAGTGAGGCTATTCTAAATCTTACAGCTACCAGCTGACCTACCACCTGACATCAGACGAAGAAAAGAATCCAGAATGCTTAACTGTCCTTTGCAGGGACATGGATGAAACCAGAAACCATCATTCTCAGCAAACTGAGGCAAGAACGGAAAACCAGATACCAAATGTTCTCACTCATAAGCGGGTGAACAATGAGAACACAGGAACACAGGGAGGGAAACATCACACACCGGGGCCTGGGGAGAGAGGGGCTAGGCGAGGGATAGCAGGGGATGGGGGTATTGGGAGGCATAGCATTAGGAGAAATACCTAATGTAGACAACGGGGAGATGGATGCAGCAAACCACCACCATGGCACGTGTATACCTATGTACAAACCTGCACGATCTGCACATGTACCCCAGAACTTAAAGTATAATACATACATACATGCATACATGCTCAACTGAGCATATCCAGATCAGATAAAGCACACAGCCAATCCGAAGAAATAAAACTAAGTCAATCCTCCTTTAAGCCACTAAGTTTGGGGGTGGTTTGATACACAGCAAATACAAACTATGTAGAGACTGTACTACAATTTTAACATGTGGAATATATAATGTAGTAGAAAATAGATAAAAAGTTAAAGTTGCTAAAATTGCATTGTGAAAAAGTGGACAAAACTTGAGTTAACTATATTAGTAAGGGTAAATTGGAGGTAAAAGATTACAAGTATGGTTAGAGCTCCACTGTCGGGACTGATGATCATCACATAAGCTTTAAAGAGAGGAAGGGATGATTTTAGAATATAACATAGCATAAACTGGCCCAGTTATTGTGCATAAATTTGAGGTGAAAGGAAACAAAGTAATTTTGTTTGAGCTGATGATTTTGCAGATGCTCTTCACTTCAAAAGACGATCCTAACAAAAATATAAATTGCCCAATGCAAGTACTAAGATCATTTATTTGGGTAAAATTAAAACTCTTCATATTTCGTATTTACCTTTGTTATTTTATTTTATTTTTTTCTATGACCTGGTTGGAACAATTTTTTTTTTATTTTTTTTTCTATTATTATACTTTAAGTTCTGGGGTACATGTGCAGAATGTGCAAGCTTGTTAATAGGTATCTATGTGCCATGGTGATTTGCTACATCCATTACCCTGTCATCTACATTAGGTATTTCTCCTAATGCTATCCCTCCCCTCAGGCCCCCAACCCCCTGCATTCCTCCCCCAAGTCCCCCACCCCCTGCCAGGCCCTCATGTGTGATATTCTCCTCCCTGTGTCCAAGTATTCTCATTGTTCAACATCCACTTATGAGTGAGAACATGGGTGTCTTTGTTCTTGTGTCAGTTTGCTGCAAATGATGGTTTCCAGCTTTATCCATGTCCCTGCAAAGGACATGAACTCATCCTTTGTTCATGGCTGCATAGTATTCCATAGTGTAATGTGCCAAATTTTTCTTTATCCAGTCTATCATTGATGGGCATTTGGGTTGGTTCCAAGTCTGCTATTGTGAACAGTGCCGCAATAAACACATATGTACATATGTCTTTATGAGAGAATGATTTATAATACTTTAGGTGTATACTCCTTTAATGAGAAAACATTAACATCTATTTAAAAATTAATGTCTATTTAAAACTCTGTTGCTGTTGTTTTCTGGTATTTAGTTGGCCAAGAGGACACAACTGTACAATATCCTATAAAGTACCTTTGCCATGCACATCTACGCTGAATGAATATATTGGGTACATTATTTAATTTACATTAAAAAACAGTGAAATGGGCTTTCACTTTAGGGTTAAGTTGATCTGAAAAATAAAGAGAGGGTTGGGCACATGACTATTACTGTAATCTCAACACTTTGAGAGGTCAAGCAGTAAGATTGCTTGACAACAACACAGGCAACATGAGACCTGCATTTCTACAAAAAGAAAAAAATAGCTAAGCATTGTAGTGGCACACGCCTGTAGTCCCAGCTATGTGGGAAGGTCGCTTAGCCTAGATTAGCAAGTCTGCAGTGAGCTATGGTTACATGACTGGACTACAGCCTGGGCAATAGCCTAAAACCCTGTATCAAAAAACCAGAAAACAAGAGAGAAAAGAACACTGGCACACACATGTGCGCGCACACACACACACACACACATATGTGCAACATTCAATATATATTATTTATAAATATGTATTTAATTTTTATATTTCACCCTAACTTCCACTCCACTGTTGGAGTCAGAAAGGTGTCTGTCTATAACACACAGTGAAGGAGCATTGAAATGATTATACCTGCTTTGCCCTCCAGATTAATCCACCACAAGATTCAAATTAGCCATAAATTCAAGAAAAATAAATTTAACAGTTGCATACATTCTCTCTCAAATTTACTACACAAACTGGTTGGTAAGAATAAAACTAAGCCACCCTGGAGAGAAAAATCAATAACAAATCAGTGTTAGGAGACTAGTAACAGGTGGTATGTTTCTTAACACCTGTTTGAGACTGCTAATCTACCCACATATGACCATATCTAAAAATGAAGTGACTAACATATTCATTTAGAACTGTTGTAAAACTACACAGGCCAATTGCAAATAAAGTATGTAAAAGTGAGGTGAAATGTCCCACTCGCTATGCCTTAAGCATGATTATTTTCTTATATTTACCAAATGATGAATGAAACAATAGTTTCAGTATGCACCATGAAATCAAAATATGTATGAATAATATTCCACTGTTCAAGCTGAATAAGATTTAGCTAGAAACAAGGTTGTATCAGGAACTTCCAAAACCAGATGGACAATGCAAATGCCTGAAGTAGTACAAATTCACGTGAGTTGAAATGCGTTAACACATTGACCCCCCCTTAACATTTATTTTTGCATATGTAGTATATGAAACTTAAACATGAGGCATACATTGTAATCTCTCACACTTAAAATATGGATATGTGTTATTACATAAGAGAATGTGTTATGATCATTTAAATGCATACTAGAAGAGTGCTGATGAACTCTTCCATAAGAAAGCTTTGCTTAAGTGATAAATAGAGCCTGGTAGCAAACATTTGAAGTATTTGTGTATACATTGCTAAGCCAATACAGACGTTAATACAAATAATGATGAATTTTCTTTTTATTTTTCCATAAATGAGGTGCTATATTATTTTATTGTTTATATTATGAACATTCATGCAATTGAGATTTATC
This sequence comes from Ateles fusciceps, assembly GCA_036589455.1. Lineage (NCBI taxonomy): Eukaryota > Metazoa > Chordata > Mammalia > Primates > Atelidae > Ateles > Ateles fusciceps. The sequence continues at coordinate 5,823,863 of JAZHEH010000253.1, read as the reverse complement.
ATTGAGGTGACTTAGAACAGACACTTTCACATATTAAGAATGGGGAGGTTAAAATAATATTTTAAGGAGAGAGATCAAGATGGCCGATTAGCAGCAGCTCAGGATTGTAGCTCCCACTGAAAGCGCAGAGAGTGAGTGGACGCCACATTTTAGACGATTTTTTATTGCCCACGGACCAAGAGATTCTTGGCGGAGGAGCCCCACGGGTCGCCAGCGTGACTCTTTGGCGGGCGCGGCCGTTTTGCAGGCGCCCAGGTGCGGCGGTTCTCAGTCCGGAGTATACGGGACTGCGTGCCCTTTTGATTGGCGTTTGGAGCTCCGGGAAAGCAGAGTCTCCCATTCAGCTGAGAAAAGCGTACTGAAGTGGGAACGAATTGGGAGATTCCCGGGCAAAAAGCACCACGAATCTTAACACCGCTGTTTTAGCCGGCGTAGTGGGTTGCCGCAGGGAAGGCTGGTACCCCCCTCCACAAAAAAAAAAAAAAAAACCCAGCAGTTGGAACTGCTGAGGATTGAGAGTTTCACAGCAAGACAGCTGAACCCGGGAAGGTCCAGCTCTGTGGGGGAGGGGCATCCACCGAGGAAAATTAAGAAATACAAAAAACTTTACCACCAACAAGCTGGACGTCCACTCAGAGACCTAATCTGAAAGTCAACAATTACACAGACGAACAGGTGGATAAATCCACAAAGATGGGAAGAAACCAGCACAAAAAGGCTGAAAACACCCGAAATAGAATGCCTTTCCTCCTACAGAGGATTGCAGTGCCTCATCACCAATTGAACAAGGCCTGATTGAGAATGAATGTGAGGAATCAATAGAATCAGGCTTTAGAAGGTGGATAATGAGAAACTTCTGTGAGCTAAAAGAACATGTTCTAGCCCAATGCAAGGAAACTAAGAACCTTGAAAAAAGGTTTATGAAATGTTAAGAGAATGGACAATTTAGAAAGGAATATAAGTGAATTAATAGAGCTGAAAAACACAATACGAGAACTTCACGAAGTATGCACAAGTTTTAACAGTTGAATTGATAAGTAGAAGAAAGGATTTAGAGGTCCAAGACCAAGTTAACCAAATAAAACGAGAAGACAAGATTAGAGAAAAAGGTAAAAAGGAATGAGAAAGCTCCAGAAATATGGGACTATGTGAAAAGACCTAATCTACGTTTGATAGGTGTACCTGAATGTGACGAAGAGAATGAATCCAAGCTGGAAAATATTCTTCAGGATATTATCCAGGAAAACTTCCCTAACCTAGCAAGGCAAGACAATACCCAACTCCAGGTAATCCAGAGAACACCACAAAGATATTCCTCAAAAAGAGCAACCCCAAGGCACGTAATCATTAGATTCACCAGGGTTGAAACAAAGGAGAAAATACTAAGAGCAGCCAGAGAGAAAGGTAGTTTACCCACAAGGGGAAGCCTTCAGACTCATAGCAGATCTCTCAGCAGAAACCCTGTAAGCCAGAAGAGTGGGGGACCAATATTTAACATCCTTGAAGAAAAGAACTTTCAACCCAGAATTTCATATCCAGCCAAACTAAGTTTCATAAGTGAAGGAAAAATAAAATTTTTTACGAACAAGCAAGTACTCAGAGATTTCATTACCACCAGGCCTGCTTTACAAGAGCTTCTGAAAGAGGTACTATATACAGAAAGGAACAACCAGTATCAGCCATTCCAAGAAACCCATCGGTAAGCTGCATCCAGACCCATCTCACATGCAAGGATATACAGAGGCTCAAAACAAAGGGATGGAGGAAGATTTGCCAACCAAATGGAGAAAAAAAAAAAAAAGCAGGAGTTGCAATTCTCATCTCTGATAAAATAGACTTTAAAGTAATAGAAACCAAAAGAGATAAGAAGGACATTGTATAATGGTAGAGGGATCAATGTAATGGGAAGAGCTAACGATCCTAAGTCTATGCACACCCAATATAGGAGCACCCAGATACATAGGGCAACTTCTTGGTGACTTACAAAGAGACTTGGACTCCCACACAATAATAGTGGGAGACTTTATCATTACATTGTCAATATTGGACAGATTAATGACACAGAAGGTTAACAAGGATACCTGGGACTTGAACTTAGACCTCGAACAAGTAAACTTAATAAACATTTACAGAACTCTCTACTCCAAATCCACAAAGCATAAATTTTTTTTCAGTATCACATCACATTTATTCTAAAAGTGACCACATGGTTGGGAGTAGATCACTCCCCCAGCAATTGCATAGCATTTCATAGGTTTAAATGAAATATTGGTTGGCTGTTTGTTATTTTCCTCCCTTATTCCTTCCTGTCTCCATTGTATAACACAATTATTAGTATAAAAGAGCTTTTTTTAATATCCATTTCTAGACTGCATTCTAGCCTGGGCAATAGAGGAAGATTCCCGTTCTCCCTCTTTTTCTTCTTCTTTTTCTCTTTCTTTTATTCTCTTTTCTTCCTTCTTTCTCTCTTTCTCTCTTTCTCTCTTAGAAGAAAAAAAAGTAAAAAAAAAAAAAATTCCCTCATTTAAGAGATGTAGGATAATAACTAACCCATAGTCACATAATCAGTGCCTGATAAAAATCTCAGTTTTGGCTTTATTCTGTGTGACTCCAGCTAAACTGTTTTTTCCCCTTATAAATGTAAAAAAAAAAAAAAAAAAATTATTATATAATTTACTATACATTAATAAGGTTTAAAAAGCACATTGACTGCCCAGCCCATACACTTTATTATTTAAAATTGTTTGAAAGCCATATGTTTTCCTCTTCTACATTTCAAACACCCAGAATATGATACTTATTGAGAAAGGAAGTAATGCCTTTAAAAGCAAAAACCTGCTATTTTTCATGCTAAATAAAAATACTGAAACATCCTACTCTTTGAGAAATATGATTTTCTCTACATTATTTCTGTGAACATGTTGCTTAAACTTTTATGCTTCACTTTGATTTCATTATTAAAAAATTTAAGATTTCCTCGTTTCCCAAGGGAAATATTTTTCAAAAATTCTCTTTGAAGGGAGGCCTTGGTTGCAGAGATTGCTACTTCCTTAGCAGATTATCTAGACACCCAGTTTTTTGCTGTGAAGATGTATACAGTGAGAATTTAAAATATTGCCTGATTTTAGATTTTAAAATTAGCATAAAATGGCTTGATATATATTCATTTAAAGAATCAAAATATTTTGGCCAATATTCTCCTACTTTTTTTGTTGGAATAAAGTACGATATTTCTGATTAATGTGTTACAGAACTGTGATCACACTCTTTCTGTATGATAATTGGTTAAGAGCTTTGGGGTTCTGTGGTTCCTGGCATCTCCAAGCTTCTGGGCACCACTACAATCCTCTTGTTGAGACACAGGTGCCTAAGGATCCTGTGACATATACACACACACACGCACACATTGTCGTGTGTGTGTGTATACATGTATGTATATATACACACACAGATATATGTATACATACACATATGTGTATATATGTATGTATATCAATCTTGCAACATAGCTATTATAATCTGTAATTATTTGAAAACCACGAAGAAGCACAGAGAAATTAAATTGCCCAAAGTCAAAGTTGTGTTGTTAGCATTTGTCCCAGCACTTTCTTACTGAAAAATGTTCCTCATTAAACATTATTACCCCCTCATATATATCAATTTTATTCTTGACTTACCAGTGATATATGCCACAGATATTCTTCCTATGTTTTTTGTCTGCTGTTTGATTATTTGTGTTGGAAGTTTTTTATTTTTCAGTCACATTCTTTTTTTTTTTTTTTTTTTTTTGAGACAGAGTCTTACTCCGTCATCAGGTGCCAGGCTGGAGTGCAATGGTGGGATCTCAGCTCACCACAACCTCCGCCTCCGGGGTTCAAGCAATTCTCCTGCCTCAGCCTCTGGAGTAGCTGGGACTACAGTTGCGCGTCAACATACCCAGCTAATTTTTGTATTTTTAGTAGAGACGGTGTTTCACCATGTTGGCCTAGATGGTCTCGATCTCTTGACCTCGTGATCTGTCTGCCTCGGCCCCCCAAAGTGCCGGGATTACAGGTGTGAACCACCGCTCCCAGCCAGACATATTCATTTTTATCCACATTTTGTTTCTGCCTTTATAAAGCATGTAGCCTTTATTTCAAGAATATTTACCTTGATATAATGTCTAGTGTTCTTACGGTGTTATTTTTTTACATGTAATATTTTATGTATTAAAATTTATTTTGACTAATGGAATGATATATGAATACAATACTCTCCCTAAAGCTTAGCCTCATATCAATATGAGGTACAAAAAAATTCTACTTATTTCTGATTTTACATGCTACTCTAACAAATTATTACATGTAATTTTGTCTCATTACTGAAACTTGTATTTTGTCATGTTGCCAATAACACATGCTTTTAATTATGCTAGCTTCACTTTAGAATGCCTCAAAATATCTAGTATAAAATGTTCCCATGAATTATTACACTTTTAAGAAAAGTTTCTGCTTAGGATTCTTATTGGAATTTCATTAAATTTATATCTTAATTAAGAGTAAATGACATCTTTAGAATAGTTGCATTTTTAAGTCCCAAAATGTGATTATTCAAATCAAGATCTTCTGCAAATGTCTCTAGTTTCTTTATATAGATGTTGCATATGTCTTCAAAATTGTTCCCAGACATTTGATAAATTACTTTTTACTATAACTAGTTTACTCAAATACATGTGTTTCAAATCACAAAGATTTTTATTATATTATTTTTTAATTGTAGAAATGACATATAACCATAGTTTTAAAAATATTCTTGGCAGCTGGGTGTGGTGGCACATGCCTGTAATCCCAGCACTTTGAGAGGCCAAGGCGGGTGGATCATGAGGTCAGGAGTTCAAGACCAGCATGGCCAAGGTGGTGAAACACTGTTTCTACTAAAAATACAAAACTTAGCCAGGCGTGGTGGCGGGACCTGTAGTCCCAGCTATTCAGGAAGCTGAGGAGGAGAATTGCTTGAACCCAGGAGACAGAGGTTGTAGTGAGCTGAGATCATGCCACTGCATTCCAGCCTGGGTGACAGAGCGAGACTCCATCTCAAAAAAAGAAAATTCCTTGACAAAATGTAAATTATTTTAGCAGGCATATTTCCTCTTGGCTTTAAGAAAATTCACATAAAATTTGACTTTCTGAGGATTTGCAATATAAAAATATCTATTTTAACCACTCATTTTCTTCATAAGTCATGTGTTAAATCTATCATGAGTACTATAGAAACAATATATTTCACTATTAAATTTCTTGTTGAAGTAAACAAAACTAAATCTAAGTTAATTTTTACTGTCATTATAATCAACAAGTTAACTTAAGTCTGTGTCATAAAAGAACAAAAGATTTTAGAGTAGCTTCCTACCTGCATGCCTGGCAGAATTCTCACCATCTAGTCATTCTTCTAATCTATTCTTTCAAGATCAGTCATTTTAAAGCATACTTCTATGTATGCCAAACTCCTGTAGAGAAAATTTGGTGGGTCAACATCAACTGCTGCAATAACATCTGGGGTTACAAGCATGCACCAACATGCCCAGCTAATTTTGTATTTTCAGTAGAGATGGTATTTCACCCTGTTGAGCAGCTTGGTCTCAAACTCCTGAACTCAAGGATCTGCTCACCTCAGCCTCACAATATGCTGGGATTAAAGGTTTGGGACACCATACCTGGTCCCGTAATCTAAATAACAAAAACTGGCCTTCTTCAATATGGTATTTGAGGATGTCTACACTGTCATTGTAATGTACTTCAGTTCTCTCCCTAATAAACATTGTTAGCATTTCACAATGTGTCATCAAGCTGCCATGAGTAATGGCACTGGTAGTGTGTACTGTAATTTTGGGATATGTTCAGATAAGCCTTTTCATATACACATACACACACACACACACACACACATATATATACACATAGATGTATACGTTAAAGAAATTTATATATACAAATTATGTAATTAGAAAATAGTTGATTAAAGAAAACTATTAAGTAAATTTTTATATAGATGTAATGAATATATGGTTGCTTATTTAAAGTGATACGCAGTTATCTGACTGTATGTAGGAAACACTAATCTTTAAGAAATTATCACTCCTACAAACTTGTTTGCTTTCTGTTCTCTGTATATTCTTTGTGCAGTTCTAAAACTTTGGTTATTCCTTTACCTGTAAACTTAGCATGAAATATCAATATTCTGCTAAAAGTTACCTTCCTAATAGTTTCACACTTATTTTATTTTTTTTAATTATTTTTAATTATTTTTATTTCTTTGAGAAGGAGTTTCACTCTCTTGCCCAGGTTGGAGTGCAGTGGCATGATCTTGGCTCACTGCAACCTTCCCCTGCCAAGTTTAGCAATTCTCATGACTCAATCTCCCGAGTATCTGGGATTAGAAGCATGCACCAACATGCCCAGCTAATTTTGTATTTTCAGTAGAGACAGTGTTTCACCCTGTTGACCAGTCTGGTCTCAAACTCCTGGACTTGAGTGATCTGCCCACCTCAGCCTCCCAATATGCTGGGATTAAAGGCTTGAGACATCATACCTAGCCCCTAATCATTTCATTTTTAAATCCTAAAATGTGATTATTGATTACGTGATTAAACCCAAAAATATTTATTGTAAGTCCAACAAAACTATAACCTCCCTAAAGAAAACAACTGGCCCTTTTATTTGCCAGAATACATTAGAATCCACAAAAAGGAGCTGCAATAAATGATCATTTACTTTCATCAAATATAATCAATACAGCAAAATTGAGTGAAAGCCTCCTTCAATTTCTAACTTTATTGTTACCAAGCCTAGATAAAGTCACTGGTAAATTTTTACCAAAGATTTAAAGAGAAAAGAATACCAATTTAATAAAAACTCTTTCGGAAAATAGAGAAGGTATAAATACCTCCAAGCCATTTGATGAAAACAGTGTTACATGATCAAACAAGAAGAAAACTACAGTCAAATATTTCTCCCAAAATAGATGCAGTACTATAATACATTTTAACAAACGTAGCAAATATGATTCAATTAATATATTAAAAGACAATATAACATGATGAAATGGATTTTATAGCAGGACTGCTGGATTGCTTTAATATTCAAAAGTAAAACTATATTATATGTGCAGAAGAAAGGAAACAAAAACACATAACGATTTCAATAGATCCAGAAAATTACATATGGCTAAATTCAGCATTATTTATGCTAAAAAGCTCTCTGCAAGCTAGTAGTATAGAGGAAATTCCTTAATCTGATACAGAGAATGATTTAAAAAAACTACCAATAACTTATTTACAGCTGAAAACTAATTTTATTTTTCTCTATGATTTTGCAGAAGACAGGGATTTCTGCCATCGCCTCTTCTAATCAACAATGGAAAAATCTAAACAATTTACTAGATGGGAAAATGAATCAAACACATGCACACTGGAAAAGAAAAACTAAAAGCTGTCTTTATTCTCAGACAACTTGATTGTGTACATAGAAAATCCTAATAATCCCACTATAAAGATGTCAGAAATAAAGTTTAATAAAGTCGGAGAATACGAGGTATCTATAAAAAATAATTAGATAAAATGTAAGTGAAAATGCAAAAAAAAAAAAAAAAAAAAAAGTGTTCCAATTTGAAAAAGAACAAATTTAAAGGATTTATACTCTCTGATTTCAAGATTTACTTTAAGGCTATGGCCTTACGGTTTTTATTATTAATAAATATAAACATAAATTAAAAGTAGGACAAATGAATTGAAAAAGGATGATATTAATTTAGCAAAGAATGTTGTAGTACCAATTCTACATTGGACCTCAAGACTCCTCTTGGTCCCTTGGATACACACCTTTGTATAATTCTCTATCCATGACTATGGCTAGGACTATTTACTTATCTCTTTGTTTACTTGTTTAGAGATGGGGTCTCACTCTGACACCCAGGTTGGTGTCCAGGGTCACAATCATCACACACTGCAGCCTCCAGCTCAGACTCCTGAGCTCCATATCCTCCCACCTCAGCATCCTGAACAGCAGCTGGTACTGCAGGCAAGCCCACAACTCACAGCTAGAGACTTTTATTATGGAAAACAAAACCACTTCTGTGATTAATTTACTTTTATAACACAGGTGAAGAAATTTCACTGATGTAGATGTAATTCAGGTTCTAAATTGGTTTACTTTGAAGTTAGGAAACAGGATTATCTTGAGGAGACTAAGCAACACAGGTGAGCCTTTGAAAGAGACTGGACCATTCCTTTATGAAGAGTTCTAATTTGGAATACCTGTAGCAGGGACCCTAGAGCCAGACCAAGAGCAGTGCTCAGCTGTCAGCCAGCAAAAAAGTGAGGACTTCAGTTTCGCAATTCTAAGGAGCTAAATTCTGCCAACAACCTGAATGAGAATGGAAGAAGACTTTTTCTTCAGTGTAGCCTCTAGTTTAGGATGTGGCCAGTTCATACCTCGAGTTTATTCTTATGAGACCCTCAGCAGAAGTCAAAGCTAAACCATGCTGAACTTTTGGCCCACAGAAACTGTGAGATAATAAATATGTGTTGTCTTAAGCCACTAAGTATGTGGTAATTTGTTACACAACAATCAAAAGCTAATGTTAAAAATGAATAAAATATATAAACCCATAGTAAGCATAATTCATAATAGAACGATATAAAAAATACTTTTAAAAATCAGGAACAGAGACATAACTTTTCCCAACACTTTGCTGGAGCTCCTATCCAGTACAGTGGGTCAAGGAAAAAAATCAATAAAACTAAGACTTTAAAAGGAATAATTTTGTCTTTTTTGGCAATATAATTGTATACATGAAAACCCAAGAAAATCTGTAAATGTACAATACTATTACAAAGTTCAGCAGAGTTGCTTGATTTATACAAGCAAGAAGCAGCTGTAAAAGTGGAAAAAAAACATGATGTTTAAAATCACAGCCAAGTCTATCATTTGCCTAGGGATGTATCTATATTACCTTTATGTAGAAAAAAAGATATTAATTTATTAAAAGGCACTAAAGAAGATCCCTCAAAGTATCCATTCTTTCCAAATCAGTGTAAAACTTCATTGAAATTCTGGAAAAATTACTGATAGGTTTTTTTTGTTGTTGTTCAACTTGACAAAATAAATCTATGTGAAAAAGCATGAGGGCAAATATATCCAAGAAAATTGTCAAGAAAAAAAAGTGTGCATACTGCCTTATGAGATTTCAAAACATCTTATGACTGTTATGAAAAATAACACTACTATTGAAACAGATACAGTAAATGGGCTAAACAGAACAACATGGGGAACTTACAAATTAACACACGCTTTTATGAAAACTTGGTATATTACAAACATGTCATTGCAGACAAATGGGCATGAGGAGACAATTTAATAATTGAGACAATTGTTTATCCACATGGAAAATAAATGTCCCTCTCCTCCACACACAAGGATTAATTGTATTAATGATCTAAATGCAAAAAAAAAAAAAAGTTTTTCAAATACTTATACAGGAGAATATCTTTATGACTTTGGGGGAAGGAAGGACTTTTAAAAGCTTGGCATAAAACATACTATTAAGAAAACCATGAATTATAAAACAAAACACAGCTTCTGTGAATCAAAAGACATAATAGTCACAGACTAAAAGACAAAAATTGAAATACATGTAATTTCCAAGTGATTAATAGCCTGAATTAAACAGTGAATAAGAAATACACAATACAACTAAGAGATACAAGAAGAAATTAATGTAAAAGGAATTGTCCATGGTGGAAAAATATAAATTGAAACGTGCTCCTTCAGTATATCATGGCTTCCTCATAAACAACTTTCAATATCTTCCATATAACTTATATAATGTGGAAACTTATACCACGAATTAGGAAGAACTACAAAGAACAGTTTGCACAGCTGAATTTGATGTAAACTATCATTCTGAGGGAAGGTGTTCTCTCTCGGGCTCCACAGAGGTGCATAGTTTCAAGGGCAAGAACTTCCCAGTGCCGTGCCCCCTCCCATCTCTCTCCACCCAGGAGATTCAACGGTTTGTTTGAATTTCACGGGCACAGGGAAAAAACTGAGTCAGTCACCCCAGAGGAAGTTCTAAGAAACTCCTTTCATTGTCCTGGGGTCTTAGAGAAGGTGGGGGTTCCTCCCAGGTTAAAAGCCCCTTCTTCCACACCCTTTTGGACTCCATGTTTGGGTCCCTTCCACAAACACTCCCTTCGTGGAAGCCGTCTTTCCCCTCTCCTGGATTTCCCCTCTGGAGTTCCCTTCCACACTCTCTCATGGAAGCCTGTCTTCCCTCCTAACCTCCATCTCTCTCTATTCCCTTCCACTCAGTGTGGAAGCTGCTTTCCTCTCCCGGATTCCATCTTTCTGGATTCTCTCTCTCAGTGTGAGAGGAGCTTTCCTTCTGTCTTTCCCCCTCTGGAAACCGTGCTCACTCAGCGTGAGAGCGGCTTTTCTCTCACTCAGTGTGAAAGTTAGCGTTTCTTTCTCTTTCCTTCCCTTTTTCTCTCTCTACCTAAATAAAATCCCTTTCTACAACCCTTCTTAAGTCCGGCACTTGGCGCCCTGGTCCCCTCTCATTCTTAAGAGGGCAGGAGACCAAACACCTGGAGCAATGTCCTCTCAGGGAAGCCAAGGGCACCCTGAACCCCTAAACCCCAATATTACACTTGGTGAGCCAGCCAGGAGAGGGGTACACCAAAAAAGGGGTACAGCCAGAGAAAGAAACTTCAAAATCATGAGAAAAACCGGCCCCATTCTGTCCTGTCTCTTCAAAATCTCCTGAAGCGGCGCAGCCAGGCAGGGCTGAGGGGAACCTGAGCGCGGCGCCTCAGAGGCACGACCCAACCAAAGTTAAAAGCGCAGTTTTTTTACCTTCAGGCTCTCTCTCTGTTTTCCATCTCCTTCTCTATCCTTCGGATATTATCTCTGGGACCAAAACCTGCCGAAGCCTGTGCGGTGGAAAGGGTGAGCACTCCCCCACTTTCTGCTCCTTGCAGGCGAGGACCAGCCCAGCTCCTGGGGCGAACTGCGCATGCCCAGAGGTTGGCCAGAGCAAATCAGCGGGGAGGGGCGAGGTTCAGCCGGAGTCTGCAGGGGACCGGAAGCGCGGCGGCCTGGGCATGGTTCTGTCAGGCCTCTCCGGCGTTCTCCAGTCCCAGGCAGCAGGGTAAGAAAGGCTTCCCCAGGGCTTTTGCCTGTTGGCTGGGGGTCCCTGTGTGGGCAGCGGCTCACCTGGTTCTGGCGGGGGTCAACCTTGCAAGGGAAAGCCGCGGGGTCGAGGGAACTCACAGCCGGCCCAGTAACGGCTGCAAATGTGGCTTTTAAACCCAAAGCGGCAAGCAGTTTTTTTCTGGGTGTGCCTCTAAAGGAAAAAAGCGGCTGCTGGCCATCAGCCCCGCCCGGCTTGTCGCAGGATTTTCATTCAGAATACGGCTTAAGAAAGCTTCTGCCTCATCTTAGTGTAGGTGACCTGTTTGTACAGTTGGTTAAGGTGTAGGGCCTGCAACTGCAAGGTTGCTGGTTCAAATCCCCGGTGAAGCCAGTCTTAAAGGCTATGGAACTTTGTGTTTGGTGTATAGTTTGTTTTAGGATTGGTGCTCTCTCTGGCAGAACTTTTCCATCTAGAAAATCATAGGTAAACTGGTTCCAGGGCCAAATGGTCAATGGCAGGTCTCACACCCTTAAGAGCATTTTCCTACAAGGGAAGGTGGGTTAGGGGGAGAGGAGGCCTGGGTCCTGAGGGTATTGTTCTGTCCTCAGCCACACCTGGCCTGCCTTCTTTAAATTGTGTGCTCTAATGGCCCCTCCCTAAAAGTTTACCCTTCTGGGGCAGTTTTATAAATTGGCCTATGTAAATTGGGCTTTTGCTGAGGAATATTGGTACCCGCCTCCTGAGCCTCACTCGCCTGGTTCAAGGACTCCTTGGCAGGAACCACTCAACCCAGCCGTCCCTTCATGCCTCTATAGTGGTCACTGGAGGTCACCCAGATGGTCAGCCTGAGTCCTATCACGCTGGTAGGTCCTAATTAAAATCCAGTACGCAGACGGCCCTCTAATAAAATAAACCATGCATCTTGGGCACACAAAATTTCGGGGTTCTGACTGAAAAACATTTGATTTCAGTACCTGTTTTACCTAAGAAACGCCTTAGGTTGAAGCGCTGTAATTTCTTTAACTGGGAATGCTGGCATTCCTTGTGTTCAATTTCAGATGAGTGCCAGTCTTCCCAAGCTCAAGTCCCCATTAAGGTGTATACTGGAAAATTAACACCAATTTAACACACAGTCTTTAAAAAAAAAAAAAACTGGCTCATTTTTTTACTGCCAAACAGCATGGCCAAGTTACCCCCTGCTAAGTGGAAAACCTGACCCCCAAAGGGAAGAAAAAAACCCCAACGGTTTTCCTTAAGAAATTGTGGAAGACCTTAAAAAAGTTCACCCCCTTGTCACCAGACTCCATTAAGGGTCCATTCATACTAAAGAACAAGTTTATTACTCAATCAGCAGCAAATATCAGGTGAAAGCTCCAGAATCTGGCCTCAGGGGCAGAACAGAGCCTAAAATCATTACTGAATTAGGCAACCTTGGTGTTTTATAATAGAAACCGGGAGAAACAGGCTAAAAAAAACAGTCATCGAAGAAAGGCTGCTGCCCTAGTCATGGCTTTTAGGCAAGCAGACCCCAGGGGTTCAAATAAGGAAAAGGCTCTGGTTAGCCACCAGTCTGGCAAAGCTTGTTACCAGTGCAGTCTAAAGGGGCCTTTTATAAGAAACTGTCCTCAAAGGAATAAACCACCAGCTTGTCCATGCCTGCTGTGCCAAGGGAATCACTGGAAGGCACACTGTCCCAGGGAACAAAGGTTTTCAGGGCCTGAGGTGTCTGACCAAATAACCCAATGGCAGAACTAAGGGTGTCTGAAGCGAGTGCCAGCACGAGCCATCACCCTCACAGAGCCGCAGGTAAAGCTGACCATCAAGGTCCAGGAAGCCAGTCTTCTCCTAAAGACTGCATAGCCTTCTCAGTATTTCTCTCCTGCCCTAAAGACTTGGTGATTGTTAATTCTATCCCCCTCAAACTCTCCCTCTCTAGGCCCATCCTGGGAAGAACCATTTCAGTATTCTGTCTACCCCAGTGGCAGTTAAGGTGGTGATAATTAACTCATGGATTCATCACCCTTGGCTAAAGCCTTGAACACCTCCTAAAGAAAGTCATAAACCCTCCACTCCGCAGCCTAAAGTTCCAAAAGACAACCTTTCCTATCCCTGCGAGCCATTAGAAGATCTACACCTGCTTTTCCAACAAGATCCTCAGGAAAGCAACCACTCGTAAGTCTAACTTATATCCTGGCATTAATAGGACCATAACCCTCAACTTTGCTATCTCTCAGACTCCAATTATCCTTTTCATAGTGGGAAGGGAACCTGCCTCTTTCTACGAAAAGTGCTGTTATTTTGTAAACCAGTTACGTGTTGTTTTAAACATAGAACTCAGGAATCAGTCAAACACAGGGCTAAAGACCTTCGTAAAGCAATATTGTAAAGCTGATTTAACAACTGACTGTCCTGGCTCTATTCTCTCCTAGGCTCCTTTATAACCATTCTGTATTTGTTGGCCTCTGGGCCTCTCATCTTTAACCAACTTATCACATTCATTTCTTCTGGAACCATAAGGTCACAAATAATCCTGCTGCTAAAACCCCTTACAAGCAAAGGATGTCCTTTGCTCGTAAGCTCTGTCGTAAACCTCTAAATCAGCCTGCACCCCTGAAAGGCTCTCCTCTGGAGGAAACCTCAAATGCAGGGCTCCTTCTCTGCCCCATTTCAGCAGGAAGTAGTTAAAAAGCAATGGACGTCAGTAATTCCAACAGAAGTTAGGCTTTCCTGTTCAGAGGGGGTAATGAGGGAAGGTGTTCTGTTTCCAGGTCCACAGGCGGGTGTAGCTTTAAGGGCAAGAACTTCCCAGTGCCATGCCCCCTCCCATCTCTCTCCATCCAGGAGATTTAATGGTTTATGTTTGAATTTCCAGGGCTCGGGAAAAAACTAAGAGTCAGTCACCCCAGAGGAAGTTCTAAGGAACTCCTTTCATTGGCCTGGGGTCTTAGAGAAGGTGGGGGGTTCCTCCCAGGTTAGAAGTCCCCTTCTTCCACACCCCTTCGGACTCCATGTTTGGGTCCCCTTCCACGAACACGCCCTTCATGGAAGGCATCTTTCACTCTCCTGGATTTCCCCTCTGGAGTCCCCTTCCACACTCTCTCGTGGAAGCCTGTCTTCCCTCCTAAACTCCATCTCTCTGTTCCCCTTCCATTCAGTGTGGAAGCTGCTTTCCTCTCCTGGATTCCATCTTTCTGGATTCTCTCTACTTAGTGTGAGAGGAGCTTTCCTTCTCTGTTGCCCCCACCTTTTTTTTTCTTTTTGAGACAGAGTCTCACTCCGTCACCAGACGCCAAGCTGGAGTGCAATGGCGTGACCTCGGCTCACTGTAACCTCCGCCTCCTGGGTTCAAGCAATTCTCCTGCCTGAGCCTCCCGAGTAGCTGGGACTACAAGCAACTGACACCACGCCCAGCTAACTTTTTTTGTATTTTTAGTAGAGATGGGGTTTCACCATGTTGGCCAGGATGGTCTCGATCTCTTGACCTTGGGATCCACCCGCCTCGGCCTCCCAAAGTGCTGGGATTATAGGCATGAGCCACCGAACCCGGCCTGTTTTTCCCCCCTTTGGAAACCCTTCTCACTCAGTGTGAGAGTGGCTTTTCTTTCTCTCACTCAGAGTAAAAGTTAGCTCGTTTCTTTATTTCTCCTTCTCCTTTTTCTCTCTCTACCTAAATAAAATCCCTTTGTACAACACTTCTTAAGTCCGGCATTTACTGCACCCTGCGCCCTGGTCCCCTCTCATTCTTCAGAGGGCAGGAGACCAAGCACCTAGAGAAACGTCCTCTCAGGGAAGCCAAGGGCACCCTGAACCCCTAAGCCCCAACATTACAATTGCACACCACTGGTTGTGTAAGGAATTTTACCTTGTAACCAAAACTCTTGCTGGTAGTGCCAGAGAAAAAGAAAATTTCCTGACATTTCCATCCTGAGTCACTTGCTGTAGTCTGATTAGGGCCATCTAGACAGGGCTGATGTGGTGTGTCATTCTAGTTTTGATTTGCTTCTATCTGATGAATAGTAACATTGAACGTTTCTTATATACTTCTTGGTTATTTGTATGTCTTTGGAAAATATTAAGATCCTTTGACTATTTTTTATTAATTTGTGTTGGTGGGGTTACTATTGTGTTTTAGGAGTTGCTTATATATTTTGAAGATTAACCTCTTACCAGCTTTCCGGTTTGCAAATACTTTCTCCCATTCCATAGGTTGTGTTTTCATTGCCATGCAGAAACTTTTTAGTTTAAAGTGGCTTCATTTGTTTGCTTTTCATTTTGTTGACTATGATATTGGTGTTGTATCTGACGTTGCAAAAAACAATGTCGTAAACCTTTCCCCCACATTTTTCAGGAGTTTCATGTTTCAGATCTTAAGTCTTTAATTCTATTTGGGTTTATTTGTAGTTGTGTCCAATTTTATCCTTTTGCATTTGGCTATCTTATTTTTCCCAACATCTTTTGTTGAAGAGACAGTATTTTCTCTATTGTGCATTCTTGACACATTTTTCAAAGATCAGTTGATCGTGTATGAATGGATTTATTTCTGGGCTCTCTATTCTGTTTTGTTTGTCTATATTACGTCTTTATATTAGTACCGAACTGTTTTGATTGTTTAGAATTGTAGTCTATTTTTAGATCATGAAGTGTGGTGCCTCTAGCTTTGTTCTTTGTCAAGATTGATTTGCTTATTTGCAGTATTTTGTGGTTTTATGTGAATGCTGTAATTGTTTTTTCAAATTCTCTAAAAAGTGTCATTGGGTCTCTGATAAGGGTCAATATTTAGATTGCTTTGGTAGTATTCCTTCTTTAACAATATTATCTTCCACATTTGTGAACATGAGATATGTTTCCATTTGTTTGTGCCTTGTTTTATTTCTTTCATTGGAGTTTTTTTGTTTTTAGTAAGCAAGTCTTTAACTTCCTGAATAGAGTTTATTCCTAAATATTTTATTCTTTTCTTGATAGTGTAAATGGAATAGTTTTCTTAATTTGTTTTTCAAATAATTTATTGTTAGTATAAGAGCACAGATTTTTTAAAGTTTTAAGAATCTATTTAGTAAACCTAATATATCAAGATATTTTACATGTTTAGCCCAGTATGTCAAAAGTATTACTATTTCAGCAGGTAGTCAGTACAAAATAACTACTAATGATACGTTTTATATTCTTTTTTCTATTAACTTTAAAATGTTATTGAGTATATTTAAGGTATACAACATCATGTTTGATACACATATAGACAGTTATTATATTGAAGCAAATTACCATGTTTATCATCTCACGTAGTTACCCATTTTTGTTGTTGTGGAAGAACACCTACAATATATGCATTTATAAAAAATAATGCAATACAGTTAACTGTAGTCCTCATACATTAATATATTTTGACATATTCGTTCTTTCTAATTTATATATTAAAAAGTAGTATATGTATACGATAATATATATATACACATATATATATGTATATCTATGACATGTTTATTCTACTTTCTGCCACTATGTATTCTTCAGATTACATCTTCCCATATCCTTCCCAACCCTACTCATAGTAACCACTGTTTTAGTCTCCATGTTTTTATATTTGAATTTTTTATTTTTGATGTTCCACAAACTAGTGAGGTTATGCAGTGCTTTTCTTTCTGTGTCTGTCTGGCTTATTTCACTTAGCATAATATAACTTATGTTTATCCATGTGCTAAATGACAGGATCTCCACTTTTTAAATGCTAAATAATATTCATATATGTATATATATCACAGTTTCTTTATCCATTGGTCAGTGGACACTTTTTTTTTCCATATGTTGGCTATTGACAATAATGCTGAAATAAATACAGGAGTGCTGATATCTTTTTCACTTGCCTTTGGTATAGACCCAACAAAGGGATTGCTGATTCATATGGTAGTTATATTTTAACTTTTATCAGGAAACTGTATACTGTTTTACATAATGGCTGTACCAACCTACATTCTCACCAACAGTGTACAAGTGCTCTCTTATCTCTCATCTTTTTCATAGTAGCTATCCCAACAGGCATGAGGTAATCATTTCATAATGGTTTTGACATGAATTTTCCTGATAATTAGTGCTATTGAGCATATTTTCATATACCTGTTGGCCATTTTTGTCTTCTTTGCATAAAAGTTTATTCAGGTCCTGTGCACCTTTTTAGATTGCATTATGTTTTCATGCTTTTGAGTTGTATGAGTTATTTACAAATTGTTAGTATTGAGCATTAATAAGATATGTGATTTACAAATAATTTGTTGCCTTTTCTCCTAGAAAAAAAGATTGACTTAAGCAATACTTCACTAATATCACATAAAAAGCTTAGGTTCCAAAAATGAAAATAAATAAGTGGGACTACATCAAACTAAATAGCTTCTATACAGCAGATGCAATGGGTTTTTATATGTTGATTTTGTATTCTGCATCTTTACTAATTTTATGAGTTCTAGTAAGTTTTTAAATAAAAATTTTAACGTGTTGTTACTGCTCAGAATATCTGTATACGTCAAATCTCTGTTATAATTAGGGTTAAAATATTAAACAAATGGCCCAATTAGCATAAATCATTGTTTATGTTTCAATAAAAAAGTCATTGTTTTCTAAAGAAAACACATTTTACCTGTCTAAATTATTAAAATCACTCAATAGCATTATTGGTAATATTAAAAATTATCTGACTCTACCTTCTCAAAGTATTCCTTTGAAATATACCTGAAAATTAACCAACTTATTCTGTGTGTCTCTGTGTGTGTATGTGTCTGTGTGTATGTCTGTGTGCCTGTGTGTGTGTGTCTGTGTGCCTGTGTGTCTGTGTCTGTGTTTGTGTGTGTGTGTTTGCCTGTGTGTAAGAGCTTAAAATTCTTCAAGTCAACCCATCTGTGTTTCAGACTTTATGCTGAACTCAAATTTGCCTCATTTTCCAATCACTTACTGATCTTAGATCTTCCCTATTTGTTGCGAGTAGATGTAAAAACTTGCTATTAATACTATCTCTATTTTCTGTTTCATTACTTATATTTGTGTTTCTCCTGGGCAACAGGAGCACATGAATTGGTGATGAGCTAGATTTATAATCAACAAAATTGTAAAGGTCATCACACAATCAGATCAACTGAAAAATAACATGAAAAGTCCAAGTGATAAATAAAAACTTTCATAAAAAAGTAAAGGTCAAAGCTCTTTGAATGTAAGCTCCAATAAGGTATTTTTATTTTCTCTCCATATGAACAGGGATTATGACAGTGGAGAATGTTTAATAAAGAGGATGACAATGAGCATGACTGAAATGTCAAATAATCTCATATAAAATGAGCATTGCTTTTCAGAAAACATTAATATCTTAATGTGATCTCAGAAGGCTAATGTTTAGCGTATTCTTTACCTAGTGTATATCTAAATATAATCTTTAAAACTGGATGATATTTTATATAATAATTATTTTGGCTTATTTCAAAAGCTAAACATGCACATTAAAGAAAAGAAATACATATAAAAAGAAAATAAAAAGGGTGCAAGATAGCATATGGTAACAGTTTTACAATATGAGTGAATGTCTTAATAAAGAGGCTTTGAAATAATCCATTTCCAGCTGGACGCGGTGGCTCACGCCTGTAATCCCAGCACTTTGGGAGGCCGAGGCGGGTGGATCACGAGGTCAAGAGATTGAGACCATCCTGGCCAACATAGTGAAACTCCGTCTCTACTAAAAAATACAAAAAGTAGTCAGGCATTGGTGGCACCTGCCTGTGGTCCCAGCTACTCAGGGGGCTGAGGCGGAAGAATCGCTTGAACCCAGGAGGCAGAGGTGGCAGTGAGCCGAGATTGCACCACTGCACTCCAGCCTGGCGATAGAGCAAGACCCTGTCTCAAAAAAAAAAAAAAAAAAAATTAATAATAATAATAATCCATTTCCAAGGGTCTACCTTGTTTCTTCTCAAAAGCTTCTTTGAAATACAAGTTGCTTTCTTGTCTTTTATTTATGCTGAGGCTACTGAGTTATGTCCTGCCACCATCAGAACCCCCTCCCCCAACCAAAAAGAAAAAAAAGCAGAAAGAGATACAGACCCTGAGGCTGTATTTATAGGTACCTTACCCATCAGCCTCTAAAAGATTAAGTTGTTCACCCCCTAATGACGAATGCCTTGATATTACGGAATGGGTCAGAGCACGTAGAGCTGGTCCATTTAGTTCATTTCCTCTGTGTTGGGGAAAGTGTGAGAATGGAATGAGAACACGGTGCTGTTCCAGTTTATCTAGATTAGCCATTACTTTCAGTGGCAAAAGCCACAAATATTTTTGCGCCAACCCAATACAAGGCATGCTAGATGTGCTAATGGACATGCCTGTCCTTTGTTTAACCACATTAATCACTATCCTTCTAATGCAACTCCTGTTACTTCAACAGCACCACTGCCTAATCCACTCATCTCAGCAGCAGGTGACCCCCAGAATCTGCTTGATAGAGAAAGGATTAATATCTTATCTCTCGTCTTCGGTGGTGACCCACCCCATACCTTCCCCACTTTTTCTCAGGGTCCTTAAGGCAACATTAAAGGCTGCTTCTGCTTCTTCAAGCTCTGTCAGTCTGAGATTCTATGTAAACGTTTGCTCATTCATCTAGGAAATAAACACAAAAATTATCCACCATTTTAGACTTTTGGGTTGAACTAGAAAATTTACCTTTAACTGGACATATATTGATTGCATTCTTATTTCGTTCTTTTCACTCTAATATATAGTTTCATGCATAGTGATAAATTAGGATTTTATTGCTATAGGATGTTCAATGTTGTATTCCCAATGAAAGGTGCAGCAAACCGTCGTGGCACATGTGTATCTGTGTAACAAACCTGTGTGTTCTGCACATGTGTCCCAGAAACTAAGATTTAAAAAATTAATTAATTAAAAAAACTTGTTAGCTTTTTTCATGTAAATAAGTACTCTTCAAAAGCACACTTTCCGAGACTATCTAACATTCCATCATTCATTTAACAAATTCTGTATTGATTATTGACTAGTACATTATACTTAAATTTAATTAAATTTTTCTTCCATAGTAATACAATAAAATCCTAGGATTTTTTCTTTCAGATTACATTTCAAAAGTGACATATACAATGAGGAATATATTTTATAGCTTTTAGAACACTGATTTTCAATTATCCCATGAATATATATTCCTATTACTGGACTATAATTGTACTATGTTGAAGGACCATTTTGAGTGCTAACATTCTTTTGTTCTAAATGCTTGTCAAACTTAACAGTGATAACTCTTTTTAAAATAACAGGATGACCAGTGATGAGTAATATTTAAAAAAGAGGAAAAAGTTAATAAATACTTACTAAAACCCATGTTTCCATATATCTATAGGTGAAAAAATAAGAAGCAATTTATTATGAATAAGACACAGCATTTATAGTCTGACAAAAGTCATAAAAATTTATCACTATTACTCAGGTATGTAACATTAAATAATTTAATTAACTTTATACAACTCAAGCTCTCATTTGTAAAACTGATTACTTTAATCAATGTCATGAAATAATTATCAAGATTAAATGAGAACAATTAGTGGCCCACAGAAAGCTGTAGCTATAGGTGGCTCTACCACGTGGCCAATGTGAATTATTCAAAAGCAATACAGAAAGCAATCTATAAAACTTATCAACTTGTCTTGTGCTAAAAAAAAAAAACATAATTGATTTTTAAATGTTTCCCTTGGTTGTAGAATAATGCAAATGTGTATTTCTAACTGGTGAGTCCTTTTTCTTTTCTTTTTAAATTCAGCACAGAGGAGAAAGGGGTAGAGCTACAAATGCTTTAAACGTTATGACAGAAACCTGGCTCTCTTTTTTTTTTTTCATAAATCTCAGTAACTGTTCAAAATCATTTCTAAAGTCAATGCGTTAGGGACGATGAATAGACTTTGATTCACGGAACAATCACTCAGTCTGAATAATTATCCTGTGAAGGAGAATTGCCTGTAGTTTAGGCACCATTTAAAAATCAATGTTGTGTATAGATTTCAGGTGTCCTAATTTTTATCTCACTGTCCCTGCTAATATCTGTTCAATTGTTTCTCACAAGTATAACTTTATCAGGCTAGAAACTTGCTAAAATCTGTACTGGACGTAGAAATGAAAAAGATAACAACCTTTACTATCTGCTAAGTAGAAGCCATAATTTTTATTATTTTTCTTAGCTTAAGCTTCTGCTAAGAAGAAGCCATAATTTATTTTGGAGGTTGTGAGAAGATTTGTTTTTTTCTACTATCAATAAGGAACATTTCCTTATTAAACAAGAATTTATTGGGGTTCTACCTGTGTGGATACATTGGGAGTAGAGTTGTGAAGAATAAGTTCCCCCACTTAATTTGTCTACATTATCTCTTAAGAAATATAGATACTGAAAAATAAAAGTACAAAAGTAAAATAATAATTTCAAATTTTCATAAATGATGTGAAGGAAATAAATAGCAATAGGATGGAAAATAACTCATGGGTTCCTCCGAATTATGTTCTTTAGAGTTGTACGTTTTAGGTAAGCCTTTAAAGTAGAGAAACAGTTGATTGAAGGAAACAAGACAGTGCAAAAGTTCATGAAGCAGGAATAAATTTGTTTTGATCTACGAAGAGAAATAAGATGAGTGTGATTGAATAATAGTGAGCAAGAGGGCAATGGCAGAATGTAAAATTTGGCAAAAAAAAAAAAAACAGGTTGAAGTTATGCAGGAATTTTCTGATGAAGTAAAATTTTAATTTTATTCTGACTTCATAAAAAGTCATAGAAAGTCTTCAGTCAGGAAGCGATGTGATCCACAAGCTTAGCAGGATTGAAGCCAACAATGAGCGACAATAACTGGATTGAGGAGGGTAGTATCCAAAATAATGGGAAGAAGTGGAGATTTAAGATGTCTTGTACAATTCAGGCCAAAAAGACATTTGAGAAATGAATATCAGCAAAAATATTCACCCAGTACTTGTCATCAGTCATGATAGTTTTTTAAAATAGCAAGATTTATATGTGCCAATTGGTAAATAATCACTGTCTTTAGTTTCCCAAGTACCTCCCCCTCATCACACTGAGCTTTTTCCCCCAGAACACTCTGGATACCTTAACACTTCATCAATGCAGTATTAATGTCTTGATTATCAGAAACATCTACATCTTTTATTATTATTGGGTGTCAGTTGTACAATATTGCATTTTAGTATAAATAAAAAAGGTAAGATTTATCTACATTTAAGAGAGTATTTGCTGTAAATGAGTTTATTGTGAGTATCTATATAGAAATACAACGTTAAGATGTCTCTCAAGCTAAGAAATCATACTCAAGACCCTGGATGATGCTGGAGATGACCATTGGAAGGACTCATATTTATTCTCTCCTCTTTCCCTTTCTCCTCACTAAGTTCTGTGCTTTCACACATTCTACCTACAGATCATCCATAAGTAAGATGTAAAGAAAAATTTGAGTTTTCTAGGACAACAATAAGGCAGATCATTATCTACACAAGGGAACAGATAGATAAAAGGAAAAAGATAAGATATTAATATATCCCCCTAAGCTTAGAGTAGAATACTTAAGGACAATTGAGTACCTATACTCTTCTTTTTAGAGCATTGGCATCCAACTAGGAATTCTTATTGAAAACAGGTCATTGAAAAAGTCTAGTTCAAGTTTCTAATACCTCCTTTTAAAATTCATTTTGCACAATTTTACTAAACCATCAGTCTATTTTATATTCAATTGATTAGACATAAAAATTATGGTGAGAACACTGTAGCTTGTAATCCCTTGTTCCCTTGATACATGAAATCTACTAATATTAACTTGTTCAGAGTACATTATGGAAATCTCTTATTACTCTTTTATAAATCAAAAGTTCAAGTGCCGTCAAGCAAGAGACAGAATTTTGTGCTAGCCATCTCATAAGTGAATTACCAGAAGGGTAGACTGAGAGAGTCAATATACAAATTAACAGTGGCAGATGATATATGAGGATGAAATTATGACCCACTCCATCTGTAGCCATTGACTGAAATGATGAGAAACTTATTAATGACTGCGAGCTTCTCTATTTTATTGCACCTACTTCCAACTTAGGACCAACCAAAAAAGCCAAATAGAATTACCAAATTAATTAAATAAGATCCACACTTTTAGTTACTCCACCCCTGGATTCCCCATGCCAGTAACCTCCATTCGGAGTATACCTAAAACCACCCCTTTTAAAAAAATTCTTCAGTGCTTGTGATATGATTTGGCTGTGATCCCACCCATATCTCATCTTGAATTCCCATGTGTTGTGGGAGGAACCTGGTGGGAGATAATGGAATCATGGGGGTATGTCTCACCCATTCTGTTTTCATGATTGTGAATAAGTCTCCCAAGATCTGATGGTTTTAAAGGGGAAGTTTCTCTGCACAAGCTATCTCTTTGCCTGTTGCCATCCATGTAAGTGTGTCTTGCTTCTCCTTCCCTCCCACCATGATTGTGAAGCCTCTCCAGCCACAGGGAACTGTGGGTTCATTAAACCTCTTTTTCTTTCCAGTCTCAAGTATGTCTCTATCAGTAGCATGAAAATGGACTAACACAGTAAATTGGTACTGGGAGTGGGGTGCTGCTGTAGATAACCAAAAATAGGGAAGCGACTTCAGAACCAGGTAACAGGTAGGGCTTGGAATAGTTTGCAAGACTCAGAAGACAGGAAATCTGAAAAAGTTTGGAACTTCCTAGAGACTTGTTAAATGGTTTTGACCAAAATGCTGATGATGATGTGGACAAAGAAATCCAGGCTGACGTGGTCTCAGATGGAGATGAAGAACTTACTGGGAACTGGAGCAAATGTGACTCCTGTTATGTTTTAGCAAAGAGGCTGGCAGCATCTCACCCCTGCCTTAGCAATTAGTGGAACGTTGAACTTGAGAGAGATGATTTAGGGTATCTGGTGGAAGACATTTCTAAGCAGCAGAGCATTCAAGAGGTGACTTGGGTGCTGTTAAAGCCATTCAGCTTTAAAAGGGAAACAGAGCATAAAAGTTCAGAAAATTTGCTGGCTAACAATGCAATAGAAAAGAAAATGCATTTTCTGAGGAGAAATTTGCCTAAGTAAGTTGATCATCAAGACAATGGGGAAAATATCTCCAGGCCATGTGGGAGAGTTTCGCAGCAGGCCATCCCATTGTAGGCCTGAGGCCTAGGAGGAAAATCATGATTTTGTGCACTGGGCCCATGGTCCCTCTGCTGTGTGTAGTCTAGAGTCTTAGTGCCCCACATATCAGCCACTCTAGCCATTACTAAAAGGGGCCAAGGTACAGCTCAGGCAGTGGCTTCAGAGGGTGCAGGCATCAAGTCTAGGAAGCTTCCACATGGTGTTGAGGCTTCAGTTGCACAGAAGTCAAGAACTAAGGTTTAGGAAAATCTGCTTTTTCAGAGGATGTATGGAAATGCCTGCATGTCCAGTCAGATTTTGCTACAGAGAGAGGTGCTCATGGAAAAACACTGCTAGGACAGTGCAGAAAGGAAATGTGGAGTGGGCACCCCCACACAGAGTCCCCACTGGGGCACTCCCTAGTGGATATGTGAGAGAGGGCCACCATTCACAGAGCCCAGAATGGTAGATCCCCTGACAGCTTGCACCATGTACCTCGGAAAACCACAGATACTCAAGGCGAACCTGTGAAAGCAGCTGTGAGGGAGGCTGTACCCTGCAATGCCACAGGGTCAGAAATGCTCAGGACCATGGGAACCCACCTCTTGCATCAGCATAACCCAGATGTGAGACATGGAGTCAAAGGAGATCATTTGAGAACTTTGAAGATTTGACTGCCCTGCTGGATTTCGGATCAGGGCCTGTAGCCCCTCTGTTTTGGCCAATTTCTCCCATTTGAAATGACTGCATTTACCCAATGTCTGTACCCCCACTGCATCTAGGAAGTAACTAACTTGCTTATGGTTTATAGGCTCATAGGCAGAAGGTACTTACTTGCCTTGTCTCAGATGAGACTTTGTACTGTGGAGTTTTGACTTAATGCTGAAATATGTTAAGACTTTGGGGGACTGTTGGGAAGGCATGATTGATTTTGTAATATGAGGACATTAGACTTGAGAGGGGCCAGGGGCAGAATGATACAATTTGGCTGTGTTTCCACCCAAATCTCATCTTGAATCCCCATGTGTTGTGGGAGGGACCTGGTGGGAGGTAATTGAATCATGGGAGCAGGTCATTCTCATGCTGTTCTCATGACAGTGAATAAGTCTCGTGAGACCTGATGGATTTTCAGGGGCAGTTTCCCTGCACAAGCTCTCTCTTTGCCTGCTGCCATCCATCTAAGACATGACTTGCTCCTCCTCTCCTTCCACCGTGATTGAGAGGTCTCCCCAGCCATGTGGAACTGAGTCCAATAATCCTCTTTTCTTCCCAGTCTTGAGTACGTCTTTATCAGCAGTGAAAACAGACTAATACACCCTCTGCATGATTTTGAATCTCCTTCTTAATTCAAGGAATGGTGTCTGTAGCCTACACTCTTGCTGTAGCAAACTATGAATAAATAGTTTCTATTTGTCTAATCTGAGTCTTCTTTGTTTGTTGTTATAGCTCAGATACGCACAACTGTTTGTGGCCTAGCCCCATTTATATCCAGTATTATTTGGAGGGTTTAAAAACTACAGTTTTGGAGTATACATTCTGTGGGAATACAAAGAAAGTCTCTTATTTAATATCTGTTTTCTCATTGTCACCGTATCCCACTGTCACAATTTTGGTATCTCTTTATTTTCACTATACTATAAAGGAAGGTATGTTACAATTGTAATTCATATATTTAGCACCATAAATGTGAATATTGTACTTATGAGGACCTATCAAATGAATAGTCAATAAAAAGAAACTGTTTATTTGATAACATAAAAATGTTAAGAACAATTATTCACCGTGTTATGAGCCCAAGGCCTTCCTCACATGCGTGTTTCCTGTGTCTTACTCTTGCACCATCATTGTTCCAATCAGTAACATAAAGAAAAGGCAATGTGGCTAACTCTTAAATTTACGTAGGAAAGAACTAGAGCTCCTTCAATAATTATTCTTAATAAGCTGAGGGTAATGAGCATAGGTGTGAGAAATAGAACCTGAAAAGAGGATTGAGAGAATGACCTTGAGGACAGTCAAAGAAGATGGAACTTTCAGGGGAAAGAGGCAAATATATTCATAGCAAAATTGTGTGTAATGTTATACAATCCAAGTCCTCCAACTACGATCTTTTATTGCTCTATCAGATCTATTGATTAATAAATAAACAATTTTTTTAGACTATAATGGGGTTTCAGATTTTTTGAATGTTTTACCATGCCTAAAAGAGCATTGATTTTCTACTGTTTATATGTGTTTTCAAAAGTCTCCTCTTGTAGAATTTTAAAAACAAAACAAAAACACTGACTTGCTGTAATTTTGCCATCACTTCTGAGTTTACCAATGTTTTTCTCTGTGTTCGGCCCATAAGGAATTGCCAATTGTCGCTTATAGAAGTTAGGCTACTATCCTCCCATAGGAAGGGGGAGATAGCCTTACTGATTACATTTCACAGGGATGGTTTCCAGGCCCTTGAGAAAGACATTCCTGGGTTTTGAAACTGACCAGGCACTAGAAGTAAATTTACATCACAAAACAGAAAAGAAAAACATTACAGCTGAAAATTAAAGTAAGTGCTCTAAGAAAAGGGAGGTAGGGGCCTCATTCAGGAAACGAACGGTAAAGTTTAGTCATTCTCAGGGAAATATTAGGCTGCCTTGGTCAAATGTCGTGGAGCCCCCCATATTCTCACATGGTAAACATACATTTTAAGTGTAACTTGATCATTTCAAACCTGACACAAGGCCATTTCTGCATGCCAAACTGCTTCTCCAAAACGCATTATTTGTAAAGGTGCCTTTAATGCCTACATATTCACACTTATTTTTCTGTTTCTTGGATCTTCATGTTGTTTCCCAAAAACTAGGTATCAAGCAGAGTTTCCTACATGCCTGATGGTGGTGACTATTTCCCACTGAACCTTAAATGGGTCATAATACACCAGAATTTCTTTTGACAATTTTTCAAGTTTTATAATTTAATTTTATCTGAATGTAAGTAACATTTGTTTGACATCCCTAAGCAAAGTGCAAACACATGCATGATTTTCACAATTTTGAAATCTACTGAAGATGGGTAGAATTTATTCCTAATTTTTACATTACAAACAAATAATTCGTTGATGTGTAACTGATGGTTTTCTAATGTCTATGAAAAGCATTGAAATCAACAAACAAAAAATAGCTATATAGACAAATATGTGCGAACAATGCACTATTGTATAATGCACTACCTTGTCAGTTTCAACTGTTGACTCCCCAAGAGATGGCTAGAATAACCTGTCTATCAAGCAAAACCGAGTTTCTTACCTCCTCCAGTGAGGAAGAGCATCAACTAAACAGTGTTACAGAGACCCAGAAAGGGAACAGCAACATTATTACACAGTGTGGGAGTCTGTGTAAGAGTGGCTTTAGTCAAGTCTTTTAATATGGAGATCTGATTATGGTTGGCCAAAGTTTCCCAGTAAGGGTTTGGGATGGGTGGACACAGTGCTGAGAGAAGTTTAAAGTGAATCTTGATATGTAAACTGGTTTTGATCAGTGAAAGGTTTGCCCAGTTAAAAGGTCTGTTACTCTGAGAGGTATGCTGTGTGTCCACACCATCAGTGCATTGTCATAAGCATGTGGCTATTTGAACAGTAAGATAAATTGACTTTTATGTAGTTCCCAACACAAACAATGAAGTTATTTACTGATTTACAGTCTATTCTTCCTGAGCAAGAATTTCTGGAAAAATATAGTCATGTTTATAGAGACATCCTAAATTCACAGCACGATCAAAATGATAAGGGTGGGTTCCTTGGTGACTTTGTATCATTAAAGGTGGTATCTACACAGATAAAGTCTTAAATTTCTAGTAACTAGTTAATTGTGTAAATCTAAGTATTCTCTTTATGTCTCAGTGCTTCCCACTCATGTATACATTACGAATCACCAGAATCTGCAAACAACTATGATTTTTTCCGTTTCTCAAGAGCTTCTCTTTCTCTTGCTCTCTCCTTCTTTGACATTAATGCTAGATGTAAAATATCCCACACATGCACACATATAATTTAACTGTTGACGCTGCAAAGACCACAAAATGGTATAATCTTAAATCTCTTAAAGCGTTTGTGAAGGTTCTCTTTTAAACAGATGTTATTTTTCCTTGAATACAGACTTCAGATGTTCATAACATACCCCAGTTCACATTTGCAAGTAAATGGTGGACATGCATATAAATGAAACGATTTTACTAAAATTGCTCCATGTCATAAGTAAATGCAAAATTTATGCACATAACACAAAACTGATATGACTGAAACATTAATAAACTTGATTCTGAAATAGGGCCTTTAATGTTAGGGTTATTGAAAACATGTGTTTATGTTATTGTTACAGCATTTTTTAATGACCTAAGGTCCTTATATTTTTATTTTTCATAGTTGCTCTATTACTCTCAAAGTATGCATATAGAAAGAAAATTTGTTTTGCAGTTATTTCCCTTCGTCACATATTCATAGCACATTCGGTGCTTCCAAAGAGATTAAACTCAAAAGCTGCAAGTGTTCTACTTATATGTCATTCATATGATGATTTTCTATGGTTTTAAAGCTCTTGGCCAAAGAGACAAAAATGAAAATAATGTGAGTGCTCTATTTAAAAATATTTAGCCTAAAGATATGTTTTCTTTATGCTGATTTTGTTTTGATTTGTTTGGTGGGGAAATGTAATTTGAGTATTTCATAAAGAGTGTTTTGCTATCTAGTGAAAACAATTTGAAAGCTACTGATTTATAAGAAACCAAACGTCTATGCAAGGCAAACTGTCTGAGGGTGTTGGGTAGTGTATACACACAGCCAAATTTAAGAAAACCCCCCCCAAAATACGAATGAAAAATGAAACATGTCTTGCATTTGGACTACGCACCTAGATTTGTAGTATTTCCCATTAGAGAAAGTATTTTGGATTCCTTGCATATCTTTGCTTTACTATTTGGTATTTCGTAAAGTTCAGTTTACTCTCCACTTATATATTTTTCCTCAAAAATCTTATCCCAGCATCTATCTTTCTCTATTTACATTTCTTTCCTGGATAGATATGTATATTCTAAAGCCACATTAATAAAGCAGATCTCCTCCATTTTGCCATTCCAGATTCACCCTCTACCTGACCTCATTATTCTCTCTTCCTCATGAGGCTGACCTCTATCAACAATGTCAACACAGCTTCGTTGTTATATAATATACAACTGGGTTCTCCCAACTGGAGGCACAGGCAAGGAATGGAAAAACAGGGAAAAATATTTTTCAGGATTTTATTCCCTTCACTGTTGTTCTGCCAGTTAATTTTGAAATAATTGCACGATTTCAGGCATTCCTTGCTGGAGCTATTCTTTTCAAATTTTTAAGTTAGACTTCCCTAACTTTTATCTTCCGAGGCCAGAGAATCTCAAACTTGATGTTATTGACATTTTTGAACAGGTGATTCTTTGCTCTGGGAGAAGGTGTTCGATGGGTTGTAGGATGTTTAGCAATATCCTTGGCCATTACAGATTCTACTCCAATAGTAACCTCCCCACCAGCTGCACATTAAAAACTGTCTGTGTGCTCCATGTCTCATGGGGGCAGAATCCTTTCTTTTGAGAACTACTTTAGGCTTGCGGTGGTAATACTTCCTGTCTGATATTAACACTATTTCTCTAAAATATTTTTTTGGGGAGTGTCCTTAAAGATTTCCACAGCTATGTAAATTATCTCTTTCTTAAACTCTTTACATTTTCAATTTGAGTGTGTGCTTCTTTTCTGAAGGAATCATGGTAATGCAAGAATTGACCTTAAAAAAGCTCTTTGAAATGGAATCTACAAATTTGTGATTAACATGGAAAAACCTCCTTGCTAGCTGTCAGTAAAATTCCAGTAATCTGTGTCATTTGTAATGTCAAGGTTCCTAAAATTTATTGTCTATGCTGTTACGTGCTACGATCCAGATTGAAGGCAGGGCCTTGATAGACAAAATGGTACTATTATGTAGAGACTACATTAAAACAGGATTTATGAGACTTTGTTATCAGTTTGTTTCTTCTAATGGCCTTAGAAATAAAAGGAAACACTGAAATCTGAATGCAGAAATCAGAGCCTAAAAGAAAAATCAGAAAACCTCCATGGCATTTTTTAAAAGGTGCCTTCTGACCAGATGTGGTGGCTCGCACCTGTAATACCAACACTTTGGGAGGCTGAGGTAGGCAGATCACTTGTTTGAGACTAGCCTGGGCCACATGGCAAGACTCCAACTCTACAAAAAATACAAAGTTAGCCTGGTGTGGTGGTGCACACCTGTGGTTCCAGCTGCCTGGGAGGCTGAGGTGGAAGGATTCCTTGAGCACAGGAGGCCGAGGCTGCAGTGAACCAAGATCACAAAACTGCACTCCAGCCTGTGCAGCAGGGTGAGATCCTGTCCCCCAGAAAATAATAAATAAAAAATAATAAATGTAAAAGTGCATCCATTGCTAACATTTTTTAAAAAGGTGAGTAATAAAAAAGTCTAAAACTTTATTTTGAGAATCACAGAATTATATCTTAACCTTTCCAGGTAACATAGAGACAGTGGTGGGAAAGAATAGTGTCCACAAATGAGAGCCATGTAATTGAGAAGTTTCAATTAGCAAATTTAACCAAACTCCCTAGTTGGAAAGGAAGCCATTTTCTGTACATTATTTTAGTTTCAAATATCTCTGACATTAATTTAAACAAACATTAATTGATTACTTACTTGTTAATTAAACAAATGAATAAAATTGTCTCAGTGGTTAACCCTAGGACAGATACATTTCACGAGCTGATGCTAAATTTTTTCAAACTTCAAATTCACTCTTTCCCTTTGTGCTCAGACCTACCTATAACAATAGTTAGATATCAGCATAGCTCAGTCAGGAAAGTCTGTGACCTGCTGCAGGGGAAGATAGTCTGTGTATCAAATAGCCCCATATGTTTGAGTAGCCTTACATACTTTTATGTTGATTCACATAATATATGTTTCCCCTAACAGGAGAAAAGTCTGGAATGTATGTGTATGGGAGCAGAGTCAAAGGGTATGGCATCAAAACAGATCAAATATAAAGCTTCATTTGGCTAAATTTACTGATACAGACGCAATTCTTCAGGATTAAAGATTTACTATTTTGACTTGAGCACATAAGAGTGTTATCAGTGGTCTTCAAATCTGTATAACAGTCTGAGTCATGGCGGCCTTTAGTTATGTCTGTGCAATGGTGGAACTACCTTGATGTGGCAGACAGGCTCTGAAGGAGGACTGACGATCTCTCACTCCTGGTATTCAGGCCCTTCTGTGATTTTCATCCTTATAACAGAATATGGCAGGATATACAGAATTTTACATATGTGTGTGCATGTCTGTGTGTGAGAGAGATTTGAGTGTTACATAAGAATGTAGTGCCTATTTTACTGGAGAGTCTCTTTCTCTCATTTTCTCACTGTCTTGTTCTCTCTCTCTCTTACTGACTTTACATAAGCAAATGCCTGTGTTTGGGAACATCCCTTAGCAAACAAAATGTGAGCAGCCTCTTGGAGCTGAGGGCAGCCTCTGACCAATAACATGTAAGAAACTGAAGCTCCCAGTTCTATAACAGCAGGGCACTGAAATTTACCTGAATTTCCCAGAATTATCTTCACTGAATGTTTCCAAGACAAGTTTTCCATGAGATAAATTTCTGAAAATTGGAAGGCAGAACTGGAAAAGCAGTCACTTCATGCTCTAACGGTAAGCGTTATGCCCAGTGCCTTTGACTTAGACATTGTCACTGATCTGCTCGCCATCCTTCTTGGTGCAGAGGAGCAGCTGGTTTGCAAATTCTCCTGAACTGCCAGGTCTTCTTTATCAGCACCTCTCAATTCTGAGCCAGGTATGTGGGTGACTCCATGATGATGGGCACCAGCGTATCCCTCAGAGGACAGAAGTTTGATCAGTATATCTGGAAGGAAAGATGGCCAGAGGTATAGATCTAATTGATTGGCAATTACTTTGAAAGAATACTGGATAAGAAGGAGATCTGGCAAAGATGTATGGGCACAGACCATTCAGAATGGTCACAGACTATCCAAATATTTGTGTTCCATGTAAATGCTCAGGACAGAATGACTTCAGCAGAGAAGAAGGGACAATTAAACAAGATGAATCATCCTGGAGATGACATTCAGACTTTTTCCAGTCCTCTCTTGTATTGCTTATTTGGCTCAGATACAAAATTGCCATGGTGTCAGAGGTGAATTTTATATATGGACTGAGCAAAATGCTTTATAGTCTTCAAGGCCTCCCTAGCTGAAACCACTGATCTGTGCTCAGCCTGTCAATATCAGGAAACAATGCTGAACCAGTCCCTATCATACTCTTCCCAGGTGGGGTCAGCCAGCTCCCTCGTGGCAGGTTGATCAGGGCAGAGCAGCTCTATCTCAGAAGGGACAGAACATCATTCTCTCTGGAACAAGCAATTACTCTGCTTTTGGATGTGCCTCCTCTGACCCAATCTTCCTGCTAAAACCAAAGTTCTTGGACTTACAAAACAACTCATTCAATATCTCAGTATTGCACACAGCATAATTTCTGATCAAAGAATTAATATCCCAGCAGGTGAAGTGTGACGATGAACTTGATAATTATGTTGTTCACTGGTCTTATAATGTTCCCATTACCATAAGGTAACTGTCCCAATAAAATGGTGGACTGCCATTTTTGATATTAATTATACACAAGCAGTTTGGCTAAACCTGGCTGAAATGAGCTTTTGCCCCTCCGGGATGTTATTCACAATTAGTACCAGTACAAGTACTAGTAGAGCCATGATTCAGGTGTGCATGTATCAGGAGTAGAACTTGGAGTACTTTGTTTTACCATTGACCTTACTGATCTCACCTCAAGTCTGCCACTCTAAAGGTCATAGTTTCAAAAAGTAAATAGTCCCATCAGCGGGTCCAGCAAGGGTTCCATTAAACTTGAAGCCAAGACACCATGTCTGGCCACAGTGGCCTCCCCTTTCCAGTGCATCCACAGGCAAAATGTTGACCTCTCCACGTGATAGAGTGACTTACCTGACTAACGTGAAAACCGGGTTGTGACTGTGCAATGGAGATGAGGAGGAATATGTCTGGCATTCAGTATTTCTATTACTAGTGCAAAAGTAATTGCAAAAACCGATCTTCTGTGGTGGCTCATGCCTGTAATCCCAGCACTTTACAAGACCAGAGTGGGTCAGTCACCTGAGGTCAGGAGCATGAGACCATCCTGGACAACATGGGGAAAGCCCGTCTCTATGAAAAATGCAAACATTAGCCGGGCATGGTGCATGCCTGTAGTCCATCTACTCAGGAGCCTGAGGCATGAGAATCCCTTGAACCTGGGAGGCGGAGGTTGCAGTGAGCCGAAATTGTGCCACTGCACTCTAGCCTGGGCAACAGAGTGAACAGAGTGAGACTCTGTCCGCCTCCTCACCAAAAACAAACAGTAATTGTGAAAACTACAGTTACTTTTACACCAAACTAATACATTTTACCATGACCTGTGATTAGAGAAAATGGAAATCTACAAGAACTGAATGTTAACAGTGTAGATAATGACCCAGGCTCTTTAGGATGGAAGCTCTGGGCAAGCCCACCAAGCAAGCGTCCATGACCACCTGAAGTTACTTGCTAAGGGGAAAGAAATATGTATTGAGTAGTTAACAAAGGCCACCAGTAACAATATCAACTGTGACAGTGTGTCCAGTTGGAGAAATGAGGATTACAGTTGCTGTGAATATTTATTTCTTACTTATTTTGATCAGAATATATTTGTATATTAACATACTAATTTCTCTTTTCCTTTTGTTTTGTTCTACCAGTTAATCAATGTAAATTTTAAGTAATTTTGTATCTATCATTTAAGCTATAGGTTATTACAAGAGAGAGGGGGAACTCAGCAAGCAGAGGAATGAACATTTCATTACCATTATCACTTAGGGAAAAAACAGGAATTTGTATTATTCTGGGAGAGGGTTTTTGTGTTTGCGGTTATATGTGAGTGAATAGCATCATGGTAGGCATAAATGTGATTTTTTCCTCCTCACGTGGCTCTACATTATAATTGATCAAACAGCAGTTTACATAAGATTGGGAAGGCAGAGGTGAAGTACCACATTTTTACACTCTGAAGGTTAGTGAAAGCCAAGTGCTGTTGCTGCTCTCATGCACTGTCACTCGTCTGCTGAGTGTCTTGCTGTGAGGAGGAGCCATGCTCACAACTCCGTAACTCCCCGCCAGACCTCCTCCTCCAGCCTCTCTGCAATAATGGGCCAGACACATGGGCACCTCCTTGGTGAAGAGTGCCAACTTGATTCGTGGGTCAACTGTGCCACTGAAGTTGAAGGTTCTCTTCAGGTTGAGATTGTCATCCTTAGTGCCAGTGAGTCCTGATCATTCCAGTTTTTATGTTCAACTTCACAGCTGTTGGTCCTGCTGGTTTCAGACCCAGTAACAGACCAAAACACAACATCTTTAAACAGACTACTTAACTCCTACAATGATGTAGGTATGATACCTCTGGTACATTTCCTATTCCTTATCATTTTAAGTGGTTCTGCTTGTCTAATCACACCTCATCTAACAACTTGAATTTTAAGCTTTCTCACTAATATTCTGTAGCATCTCAGCCCTGGATTTTATGATCATATATCTCTGCAGTGTTGAGGCAGAGTAGAAAACACGCAGATTCATTCTGCTCTAGCTTTTGTGAGAAAAAATGTTTTGCAGGTTTAATCTATATCATTCGTAGATGTAGTCATTGGACACTACTACTAAAATGATACTGAACGTCTATCTGGCTGTAGCATCTCAGAGTTTTACTATTCACCCATTTGGTATCCACCATTATTTAGGCAATATTTAAACTATGGCACTCAAATATAAATTAGTATACCAGCTGCTATGTTTCAAGCAAGAAATTATCATAAGTAAAACTGGATAAATTTGTAACTCTTTAATTAGTTTAATGTTAACATATGATTTCAATGAAAAGGCTTTGAGCCTTTAATCATAAAATGAAAAAAAAATTTACTTCAGTATATTTTTTCCTTAAAAATATGTTTCACCAGAATATAGCTGCAGTTTATTTAAAATCTGGGCTTGTACTAACCACTATTCTCATACTATCCTATACTAGTTTTCCACAGAACAAGAGTTCTTATGCTTAGTGTAAAGAACATCCCCTAGGGTCCTTAAGAAATATACATTATTTGGCTTCATCTCGGGAAATTTTGACTTAGTAGATTTAGTAGGGGCCCCAGGAAGCTATATTATAGCAAACACCCAGGTGATATTACTACATACATTCTGCTGAGCCTGCCAAGTCAAATTAATCATTGAATCAAATGAAGTCCATTGAATTTCTACTCAAATTTGTCTATGGAAATATGCAAAACTTCTGTAAATTCTGCATCTGAATCTGAAATTAAAGGAGCCCATTGGTTGTGGTTATTTGAAACTTGCTCTGAATGTGATGAGCAGTTTTAGTGAGGAATAGAAATCAGAGGTAGTGAGAATACAATGTAAAGTAACAACTTTTCAGGATGAAGGGAAATGTAACAAAGACTGAAAAAATGTCCTTTACCTAATACCAATAACAGTGCCTTCTATATTCACAGTGCTTTATAGTTTTCAAAGCACTTTCAAATATTATTTCATTTTATTCTCACAATTGAATATGGTTGGAAATTGGATTTGTATTGCTCTTTTTATGCCCCATGGGTGAAAAAGTGAAGTAACAACACAAATGTACTTCATGTCACCTTTTGGTTAGAGACCAAGCTGATCAAATGCTGCGGGGGGATCTCCAGGGACATTTGTACCGAAGCAGAGAGATGTAAACTTTTTTCAGTAGGTAGAAAAGTTTGAAAGTCAGAGACAGTCAGTTAAAATGTGCCTCCTTTGCAGAAAGATACTAAAAAACAGGAAAATAATACACCAATTTACAAAGATCTATTATCTTTTAGCAGTAACAATGACAAAACAAAATTTGTTTTGATAGAAGTTTGTGTAATTCATCATTATATTACTAAAAACAATGAAACACTAAAAATAAATACATTATATTTTGCATACATTAGTGAGATATAGTTCTAATTATAACTTGTGAATCTAGTTATTTGAGTCTGTCTTGGTAATTTCCTATTTCTACCTATTTATTTTAGTGTCAGTATTAATGAGTTGCAAAGGGTAGTGAGAAAAGAACTTGCACAAATTTAAGTAGTGAAGATTAAAATATGCATAATAGAAGTGACAGCTTGGAGACAAAACATATTGTAGTCTATAGGTGTTCAAATGTAAAAAATGTAATTTTTAATACAATGTTTTGAATTAAAGTATAGATTCCATGGGCTTATAATATATATAAATAATATAACATTTTTGAATTAAAGTATAGATTTCATGGGCACAAAATAGATATAAATAGTAGAAAGTTTTTCAGTACTAAGCGACTCCATACATTGATATTTCCAGGACATAAATTAGACATATAAAATGAGTGGATGTATATCATAACTCAATTATTTTATAATATATATTATTTTAATTGGATTTATTTGCATTAATATTTAAGCTCCTAAAAACTAATAAAAATGTTGATACAGTATTATGGCATTGACATAAAAACAAGTATATTTTTAGTATTAATTATTATAAAAATAATATTTAAAACAGCCCTAAAATTCACTATCCAAAGCTACAATATTTGAAATGTTATAATACTAGTTCTGTTGATGTTCTCATGTGATTTCAAACTATAGAGATTAAAATTAAGGCTTCTCCAAAACTTTTGAGACCACAAATGTCACATGTGATACACTTAGAGGTAGTGGATGTTATATTTACAGTGCCCTCAGATTCTGTGATCAGGTCAATCTACTTAGTTTGGGTAATGTATGGCTTTGTAAACCACATACTGCTAAGATTCCAATTACTGACTTAAGAAGTGGTGTACCTAGCTTTTTCATTCTCATGGCCAGAGCAGAAAGACACAACAAAAGCTTGCCTTAAATTATGCTTGTTTCATTTTTGCTAATAACTCAATGGATAAAGCAAGTTATCTCAGTGGGTTCAAAGTCAAGAGGTGGGAAGTAAATCCAGTCTCTAGTGGAAGGACCTCCAGGGTCACGTCACATGGCATAGGACATAGTTATGTTAAAAGCTGAAGATTTAGGGTAGTAATCCTATGACAACTATCTGCAACAACTAAGCTCTCTTTTCCTCTCTCTGTTACACACACGTGTTCTGTCGTACACAGCAAAGTGAGTTGTAAAAAGCAAAGTGAGTCGTAAATTTCAAAGAAGTAATATATTTAAATGATTTAAGGAGAATCTGAGCCTTTTGCATAGTATCACGTGTTCTTCAGCATTTGTGATAAACGCTGCTGTTGACACAACTGTCAGAAAGTAGGAATGGAATGACTTTCTGTTGCCACAAATAACCAGCTCCCCAGACTGTTTTCATTGTGCCAACTAGTTACTAGTTTATTATCAAAAAGAAAAATTACATCCCTCCTATTGAAAGGCTATGAGAATTACTGATCTCAGCTGTTTGCTTTTTTTTTCTCCAGTTAACAAAATATGTCTCCTTTATGGCTGTTCAGAAGATTTTATGTTAATGGATAATACTTAGCAAATAAATATATTCTTTAAAAATGTTAATAAATCCTTAGGCTTTTATGAATGTAAATCTAATATTTTATGTATAAACATACTGCTTTGTAAAATTTTAAGATAATTCCAACATTACAATATGATTTTAATTATTTTTAAGTACCTAGTATTTAAATAATGATTTTGAATAATATTATGCTAATGTTGTATATCAAATTGCCTTAAGTATTGTCTTAGTTTATACTTAACCTGCATTTTATCTAGCAGTATTACAACCAGTTGCATTAAAACAAGTAAAAAAAAAAAGATTGTTACCTGCTGGGTGTAAGTCTGTGAACTGCACTCCCAGTATCTTTCCATCTATTCCTGTGTAGTTTGCTGAGACGGCACCACTGTACTGAAGTCATGAGCATGAACATATTTCTTTTCTTTTCTTTCCTTTTTTTTTTTTTGAGACAGAGTCTTGCTGCTCTGTAGCCAGTCTAGAGGGCAGTGGTGCGATCTCAGCTCATTGCAACCTCCCTTTCCTGGGTTCAAGCGATTCCCCTGCCTCAGCCTCCTGAGTAGCTGGGAGTACAGGCTCAGGACACGACACCCAGCTAAAATGAGTTTGTATGATTGTCAAGCCCAATCAGCTAAAACGGCTTTCCTTCTTTGTCACACATAGAATCCTGAAGATTGAGACACAGGTTTGAATTATTAATAACATAATTTAAAATTTATAGGCATCACGTTTCAAAAGACATATTAGCTAACAATAAAGTTCTGTTAAACATATTCTTCCCACTCTATGTCCTCTGTCATAATGTTACTTATTCCAGTGGAGAACCTTTGTTCTGTCAATCTTTATTAATTGATCACTGAGGCTTGCTCTTTCGTGAGAAGTCCTTAGGTGAAATATGTCCTCGTTCCCTTTCCTTTTCTTTTTCTTAGTTACCAACGAGAGCTATCATTTGTTCTAATCTTGACCTGAGCTGGCAGTTAATCTCATTGTGTTAACTGGCATTAAAGAGCCAGGAAATAACAACTTAATCTACATATAAGAAGTTAATTTTTTTTTGAAAATAAATTTTCATTGTAAGAAATTTTAAGAACATTTTAGGTTTCAACCTTTTAATGATTTCTCCAGAAATCTTCCTACTCACATGCTCAAGCAAGATAAAATTCCAGGGAAAGGAGTGGGAGAGAGATGAATAGCAATCTGGTTGCTAGTTAGATTGTCTTATACAGTATTGGAGAGAAGCCAGAGGTTACAAGTGATAGTGGCCAAGGAAAGCTTGATGAAGAAGTGTGTAATACAGAGTAGATTACAGAAGAGTCCCCAGATGTGGGTTAATAACAGGTCAATCAAAGTTTGCTCTTGTTTGAGAAAAATGCTGAACAGTCAAGAAAATGTAGCATTGACAATGTAACTCAACTTATATTGTGATTATAATATAAAAGAGGTGTTGTAAAGTCTTGAGAGCACATTTTTATTCTTGCTCTGCATACAAATTCCATTGAGAGTGACTTTTTTTAATCAATATATTTAGGAACTCATTTGATCATAAGCTATTAATTTTTTGATGTAATTAGATTGAGTAGAATATGCTTTTGCAAGGTTTTTTTATATACAGTTACAGGAATAATGCATTAACATTGCATGTTATATCATTATATT
This sequence comes from Ateles fusciceps, assembly GCA_036589455.1. Taxonomy (NCBI): domain Eukaryota; kingdom Metazoa; phylum Chordata; class Mammalia; order Primates; family Atelidae; genus Ateles; species Ateles fusciceps. Next base: position 5,784,229 of record JAZHEH010000253.1, on the reverse strand, counting down.
ATATAATGATGCTGTATAATCCTATACTTTTAGAAAAATCAATCAACTAAGTTATTGAATTAAAGTCCTCAAGGCATTATTAAATTAGGATAAGTACATGTATGAGTTGCATATTGAAAAACTAGCATTTCATTTAGGAAGCACATTTAAAAGTAAGACTTTATAAGGAAACTAATGAATACATTGAGGCAAAAGGCAAATCTAATGAGGAAAATGAAATCAAGAAGCATTGTCAAAATGAATTCAGAGATTTGATACAGAATAGGAAAGTTGAAGAGGGGGAGCAACTCCTAAGACTACTCAAAATTGCAGAACTCCTGATCAAATAATTTTAGTGATTATGTTTTAAACCCACTTTCTAATCACTATGGCATCATATTTTAGTTACATTTGTGATGAAATTCAGAATCAAGAATGGAATTAGATTTGTCAGCAAATAAAACTCAAATGTCACCATAAAATTGTGCTATGTCTGCTTAGCAATTACAGAAAAGAAAATCACTAGACTTCTACCTCATTTCAAACTTCCAAAGAAGTTAGAAGTAGACAACAGCAGTGATCACACACACACACACACACACACACACACACACACACACACACACAGACACACACACATACACACAGAAAAGGGGAAAACCTATTACCTAACCAACCAATGAAGATGAAAGTTGTTTCTGTTTAGAAATGGTAAAGGGAAAAATCTATAAAGATTACTGATGACAAGACTTTCTAAAAATTGAAATGCTCTATAATAAAAATTTCCCTGATATAAGAGGAAAATGTTCTGATGTAATAGGATGAGTATTTGTAAAATAACAAATGTTATGTATTTCATTTAAAATTTTATTTGAAATGCATGAAAGTAGAAAACAATATGTAGCTAAAGGTTATAGGATTTATTACATTTTAAAAGCAGAATTATAAGTATGAAAATATTTGAGATGAAGTTCAAGCTTTCTATTAAAAAGCACATAAGGCAGTACTTTAATATTTTCTTTCTTAAAAATTTATTTTTCTTTTCTTTTATTGTACTTTAGGTTCTGGGATACATGTGCAGAACATGCAGGATTGTTGCATAGGTACATACATGCCATGGTGATTTGCTGCCTCCATCCCCATCACCTATCTCTGGCATTTCTCCCTATGTTATCCCCTCCCCAACTCCCTACCCGTTGCTGTCCTTCCCCTATTCCCTCCCAACAGACCCCAGTGTGTGATATTCCCCTCCCTGTGTCCATGTGTTCTCATTGTTCAACACCCACCTATGAATGAGGACATGCGGTGTTTGATTTTCTATTCTTGTGTCAGTTTGCTGGGAATGATGGTTTTAATATTCATCCATGTCCCTACAAAGGACACGAACTCATTGTTTTTTTATGGCTGCATAGTATTCCATGGTGTATATGTGCCACATTTTCCCAGTCCAGTCTATCATCGATGGACATTTGGGTTGGTTCCAGGTCTTTGCTATTGTAAACAGTGCCACAAATATTGTCTAACAGTATTGAGGCTATTACTCTAAATGTAGTCGAAGATATTGTAAAGTAAAATTAATACCTTAAAAGCAAAATTAATGGTAAATTGGACAACTCTTGATGATCAATATGGTGACTCACCTTAATAACTTTGAATTTTTTTCAGAAATTTTTGACAGTGATTTATCTGCTAAGAAATGTCATTATTATAAATGGAAGATTTATGGAATCTAGCCAAAAGTCTCAATATGTGAAACAATGTAAATACACTGTTAGACTACAATCAAGCAATGCTTTTATGGTTTTCAAAGAGTTCAAGCCACAGGAAAAACTGTTTTTATGTGTTTTAAAAATACAAAGTTATATATTTCAAGAATCAAAATAAAACATCGTATGTGAAGCCTTTCCATCTTCCTATTTAAACTGCAACTACTAGGTGAATATGGTGGTGTGTGCTTGTAACCCTAGCTATTGGGGAAACTAACAGAGTGAAATCCCATTCCCCCCACAGAAAACAATTATGATGTTACTTTAAAAAATGCAACAACTTACCCTCAATATCACACACACACTTTACTTACCAGTTTTGTGTGTCATTGATCTTATTTCAGCCATGGGGCTGCTAGATATTCAGCCCCTTCTATGATGCCTGGCTAATCACTGTTGCTGAATAAGTTATCATTGATATGATACATGAAAAACTAGAAATAAAACGTGTAAGAACACTTTCTAAAGGATAGAGAGCAGGCCTAGGTATACAAATACAACTTAATCTGACATGTTTTTACAGGTAAAAGTCATTTAATTTTTAAATATATGGGTATACTTTTGTCATAGTTCAAAACCCTTAAGTTTTCATGTGAATTTATTTAGATGCGTTCAAAATAATTGAGATGTATTTTTAAAGCTGTTTTCTTCAAATACAATTTGATTAGAAATTAGTTCGACCAACTCTTTACTTTGGAATCCAGGAAGATTTCCATGTATTTCCTAGTTCCTCTTGTTTAATTGGATCATAAAAAAGAGGTATCATGAATTTTACCAAATAATTAGCATTCAGTTATTTTTTAATTACAATAACATACTAAAAACATCCAAAGTATTACAGCAAATGCTAATGTAATAGGTAGAGATTCTATATGTTCTATTTTCTAATATATCCATAATTTATTAATTTTGAAACACGTGGCATCATTTTGTTGTATTGAAAGGCAGTATACAACAGCAAGTGTCAGTATGAAACATTTGTCATCAAGATGCACACTGAGGCCTAATTTGCCTTGAGCAACTTACTTAACTTTTATGCCTTAAGGGAAAAATGAATACTAATTCTATAAAGTTGAGAGTATGGTAGATTACCAACAAATGGTGGCTATGTTAGCTACTTAAGAAAAATATTCAGTTATTAAGAAAAAAATACAAAATTGTTAAGGTGATTCACCAAATCACGTACACGTATATGTGTGTATGAACATGTGTGTTATAGATTTTTTAAAATACATTTAATGTATATACAATTTAGTTGATTAGTTAAAAACGCACTGTGTATGTCTTTTCCCTTTGTCCAAAATAGTGATACTTGTTGCTCACTCTTTGTTTTAACTTTTTGATCAGTTTGTTAACCTTCATTTCAGATCTTTTTTAAAAAAATTGATTTAGGGACTGCAAGTGCAGTTTTGTTACATGTATATGTTTCAGATTGGTAAAGTCTGGGCTTTTAGTGTAACCATCACCCAAATAGTGTACATTGTATCCAATAGGCAATTTCCATTCTCTGTTCACCCTCTCACCTTCCTTTGGGAGATCTTTTCAAAGGGACTCAAGAGCTTTCTTTTTTTTAACTTAAGAAATGTTAGCAACCTTTAAATTAATGAATGTAAGATTGCTTTGTTTTTCTCACATTCTCAAAATTTATCCAGGACTTTGTGTGGGAAGGTGAGCAGAGTCCAAATTTAGTCATAAAATTTAGTATAAAATATATATTTTTTAAACTCAAATTTTATATGTATAACTATATATATGTGTGTATAAATATATATATTTGACTCACCTGCCTATTAGAATACTGAAGCAGAAAATTTTCACAGAAATATTGAACATTTAACACTAGATATGCTGCATTACTACATATTACTTATATCCAAAAGAACAAGCAATAAAAGTTTAGATAAATCAGTCCAGAGTACCTTTGAATTGTTGACTTGAATGACAAATGTCATATAAACAAACACATTTAATTGTATCTTGTACTTTGCTTCAACCAAAGGCAAACTATATTGAAGTCATGGTTTTGCACCACTAGGAATTATGTGTTTTCTCCCTATGCAGGCTGATATTTGCAGTATCTAGTAAACTTCCCAGTTCTTTAACCATGATTTGAAGACTTGTTGTTCAGTAACTCTAGTAACTTTAGCATTTATCTATATTATTATCTTTAAAGGAGATTCAGCTATTCAATTTTGAGAGATAAAATAGAAATATTTTAAAATATCTGTTTAAATCAACTAATTTTTAAATTAACATGTTGTTTTCATTAAATATAGGCCATGTATAATACTATTTCACTTTTTATGAACAAAATCTTATGAAAATAAAATTGGTATTCAATCTATTTCTTTTTTAGTCTATGATTTTGCTCACTCAAAAGTAATTCAAGTCTAAGGAGATACGCTTTAGACAATACCATAGCAAATACATTTTCTACTATTTTTATGTTATTCTAAAATATACTCATAAGAATTTTAATTCCTTTTTAATAATGTTTGCTGTATATATTTGAGGGTTACAACATGATGTTATGAGATACATACAGATAGTAACATAGTTACAATTTTGAATCAAATTAATATATTATCTCATATAGTTAGTTTTTCTGTGAAAAGAGCAATTAAAATCTTATTTAATGAAAATTTCCAATACAACACAATTTTATTAATTTCAGTCTTCACCTTGTACATTAGATCTCTAGACTTGTTCTTCCAATATATCTGCTAAGCTGTATCCTTTAACCTGTATTCCTCATTTTTTGTTCCCTTTCCTCATTTGTAGTAACCACTTCTATTAGTCCATTTTCATGCTGCTGATGAAGATATAACAGACTGGGAAGAAAAAGAGGTTTAAAGGACTCACAGTTCCACATGGCTAGGGGGCTCACAATCATGGTGGAGGGCAAGGAGAAGCAAGTCACATCTTTCATGGATGGTGGCAGGCAAAAAAAAGCATTTGTGTAGAAAAACTCCCATTTTTAAAGTCGTGACATCTTGTGAGACTTACTACCACGAGAACAGCATGGGAAAGACTTGCCCCTGTGATTTAATTACTTCCCACCAGGTCCATCCCACAACATGTGGGAATTCAAGATGAGACTTGGGTGGGTACACAGCCACACCACATCACCCTATTTCATTCTCTATCTCCGTGTATTTGAATTCTTAAAATACATATTCATATGTATGTGAGATCATGCAATATTTTTATGTGTCTGGATTATTTCACTTAGCCTAATGTCTTCCAGTTCCATCCATGTAGTGTCAAATGGCAGGACACGAAGATGAGTATTTAAAACAATGAACATTCAACAAAATGTGGTAAATTGTATGGAGTTCCCTAAATTCCGTTGGCTTCCTGCAACAGAAAAGACTTTAGTCTACCTAACTCATGTCTACTCATCCTGCAAAACTCAGCTCAAGAGCCAACATTCTTTGGCAACCTAGGATGATAATTTCTTACACCTTCCTACCTACTCAGATGAGGTGTTCTTCCTCTGGGGCCCCATAACACTCTGGGCATACTTCAGAAGAAGCACTTGTCATATGAAAGAAGAAGCATTGGTAACTCTTTTTGATTCCCATTTTGCACAAAATATAAAATTTTAAAAGTATAAAAATACATAGTAAAAATTGAGTCCTTCTTAACCTGCAGCCACTGTTTCTCCTTCTCAGATGTAGATGCTGTTTCCAATTTTGGGGTCTACCTCTCATAGATATTTTACAAGAATGTGTATTCACAAATGTAAGAAATATATATACACACTCTCTCTCTCTCACTATGTATATGTACATATATATATATGAACATGTATACATGTACAGGTTTGATGAATGTGCACACTACATAACGGTGAGGTTTGGGATATGAATCATTGTGTCATCCAGGTACTGAGGATAGTACCAGTAGGAAGTTTTTCAGCACTTTCCCCTTTCCCTACTTCTTCCCTCTAGTCATCTCCACTGTCTATTATTGACGTCTTTAAGGCCATGAGTAGCCAATGTTGAGCCCCTTATGCTAAGTGAGAACAAATGATATTTGATTTTCTGTTTCTGCATTAATTCGTAGAGGATAGTGGCTCCCAGCTGCATCCATGTTGCTGAAAAGTACCTGATTTCATTCTTTTTGTGGATGGATAGTATTCCATGGCTTATATGTATCACATTTACTTTATCCGATCCAGTATTGATGGGCACCTAGGATGATTACATATCTTTGCTATTGTGAATAGTACATTGATGAACATAGAAGTGCATGTGTCTTTTTGGTAGGATAATTTATTTTCTTTTGGATATATACCCAGCAGTGGGTCAAATGTTAGTTCCATTGGAGTTCTCTGAGAAATCTCCAAACTGCTTTCTATAGCAGCTTTATCAATTTACATTTCCTCTAACAGTGTATAAGCACTTGCTTTTCTCCACAGCCTCACTGACACCTGTTGGTTTTTTGACATATGATTAATAGCCATTGTGACTGGTGTAAATGCTATCTCATTGTAGTTGTGATTTGCATTTCTCTGATAATTCATGATGTCGAGCACTTGTTCATGTTTGTTGGCACCTGTATGTCTTCTTTCAAGGCATTTTGTTTGCCTTTCTTGCCTCTGTTTAATGGAGTTATGTGCCTTTGGTTTGTTGAATTACTTAAGTTCTTTATAGATTCTGGATATCAGATCATTGTCAGACGCATAGTTTGCAATATTTTCTCCCATTCTGTAGGTTGTCCATTTACTCCACTGGTGGTTTCCTTTGCTGTACAGAAGCTCTTTAGTTTAATTAAGACCTGTGGTCAATTTTTGTTCTTATTGCTGTTACGGACTTAAAAATTCTAATGATCCTATTTCTTCACATCCTCTCCAGCATCTGTTGTCTCCAGATTTTTTAATGATCGCCATTCTGACTGGTATGAGATGGTATCTCAATGTAGTTTTGATTTGCATTTCTCTAATGACCAGTGATGATGAGCATTTTTTCATATGTTTTTTGGCCTCATGTATGTCTTCTTTTGTAAAGTGTCTGTTCATATCCTTTGCTCACTTTTGAATGGGCTTGTTTGTTTTTTCTTGTAAATCTGTTTTAGTTCTTTGTAGATTCTGGATATCAGCCCTTTGTCAGATGGGTAGACTGCAAAATTTTTTTCCCATTCTGTTGATTGCCGATTCACTCTAATGACTGTTTCTTTTGCTGTGCAGAAGCTGTGGAGTTTGATTAGGTCCCATTTGTCTATTTTGGCTTTTGTTGCCAATGCTTTTGGTGTTTTGGTCATGAAGTCCTTGCCTACGCCTATGTCCTGAGTGGTTTTGCCTAGATTCTCTTCTAGGGTTTTTATGGTGTTAGGTGCTATGTTTAAGTCTTTAATCCATCTGGAGTTAATTTTAGTGTAAGGTGTCAGGAAGGCAATCATTAAAAAATATGGAGACAACAGATGCTGGAGAGGATGTGGAGAAATAGGAACGCTTTTACACTGTTGGTGGGAGTGTAAATTAGTTCAGCCATTGTGGAAGACAGTGTGGCGATTCCTCAAAGACCTAGAAATAGAAATTCCATTTGACCCAGCAATCCCATTACTGGGTATATATCCAAAGGATTAGAAATCGTTCTACTATAAGGACACATGCACACGAATGTTCATTGCAGCACTGTTTACAATAGTAAAGACCTGGAACCAACCCAAATGCCCATCAATGATAGATTGGACAGGGAAAATGTGGCACATATGCACCATGGAATATTATGCAGGCATCAAAAATGATGAGTTCGTGTCCTTTGTAGGGACATGGATGAAACTGGTAACCATCATTCTCAGCAAACTGACACAAGAACAGAAAATCAAACACTGCATGTTCTCACTCATAGGTGGGTGTTGAACAATGAGAACACATGGACACAGGCAGGGGAGCATCACACGCTGGGGTCTGTCGGGGGGGAAATGGGGAGGGACAGCGGGTGTCAGGAGTTGGGGAGAGATAGCATGGGGAGAAATGCCAGATATAGGTGATGGGTAGGAAGGCAGCAAATCACACTGCCATGTATGTACCTATGCAACAGTCTTGCATGTTCTTCACATGTACCCCCAAAACCTAAAATGCAATACAAAATATATATATATAATTTGAAAAAAAAATTCTATTGATCATCTGATAATTTGATTTTCAAAAAGAATCTGTGCGAATTTTGAATAGGTTGAGCATAAAAGTTTCTGCTCCCTTTGTAGTTACGTATATTTTTTGTTCATTAGTAAATTGGTGGTGAGTTATCAGCCAATATTTGGTTACATGCTTAATAAGAGCCCATGTCTTTTAAAATACACTGTCAAATATTAAAACAAAGCTTCAGAGTTTACAGAATATAGGTTTTGGTGATTATACACTTAGTGTACCTGTCCACCTAAATGTAGTCTGCAATATAGAGGTTCTAAAAAGAAAACACATGCATTTACTTATAATCCTGAAGGGAAATCTTCCATCCAGAAAACTTCAATATTTTCTTGGGGCTGCCTTGACAAATTACTACAAACTTGTGGCTCAAAACAGCAAAAATTACCTCATAGTTCTGGAGGCTGGGTGTCTAAAATCAAGAATTGGTATTGCCATGCCCTCAGAAGGCTATAGGTGATGATCATTTCCATGCCTTTTTCTACGCTTTGGGCTTGCCTGGCAATCCTTGATGATCTTTGTCGTGTAATCCATCACTTCAATTTCTGCCTGTGTTATCAGGTGCCATTTCTGCTGTGTGTGCAACTGTCCCTTTTTCTGTGCCTCTTCTCATAAAGAAACTAGTCAGATTAAGGATCCACCTATTCCTGTATAAACTTTTTATAACGTACATGTACATCTCAAGTATATCTGCAAAGACTGTTACCCAATAAGTTCATATTCACAGTGCCAGAGGTTAGGATCTCCACGTATCTTTCTAGAGAATACAATTTAACACATAACGTAAGCCATTATCTATCATTAAGCACATAAAGCACTAACGATGGAAAAGAGAAAATAATATTTCACAAATTTTGTTAATCAATTAAATGACAAGACTCTGCAATATCTTTACACTCAAGGACTATTTGGGAATCCCCCTAAAAAAGTGACAAAGATTCTCTATCATCCCTTGAGCTTCACATTTGACAAAGCTAGTGCCAACGCCAAATAGAATGTCCTAATTTTTGGAAAATTGCTATCTTTTCCATTCTTTGTTATGCCAAGGATATATTTATGTTAATTATTTAAATAAAAAAACTTTAGAAACAAAATAATTGTGTTATTTGTTAAACATTTAAGTTCTCCACAAACTTTTAAAAGTAAAAAAGCATTCAGAGAGGGGGTGGGATGACATGTAATATGGGGATTTATAGCCATTGTTTAGATATGTTTGACACTTATTTAAGTTATGCAGGATTAAAGTAATGGGATGGCATCATGTTATTCCTATTTTAAAAGAATAGGTTTGTCTCCAGTATTAAGAGCAAGCTTTCTGAGATAAGGCAGGAAACTACTCATTCTAGCAATCCAAGTTAGAGATTATGGGAGTCAATGAAAGACATTTAATTCTGGATATATTATAAAGGTAGAAGCAATAGTTTTTCCATGATGCAATAGGCATAGATTTTAGTGTATGGGTATAAGTTAAGAATATTCCTGGAATAATCCAAGGTTTTTGGCCTGATGGAGTTACCATCAAAAGAGAGAATGGATGAGACTGAGAGAAACTAAGACAAAATCAGGAATTTAATTTTGAACACATTACATTTGGTATCTTGATTATTTATATATACATTTTGGATTTGTTTGCATGTAATTATCATTAAAGGCTCTTGGGTGGGAAGAAATCACCAAAACAGTCAGTGTGAACAAGAAGATAAAAATAATAAGAACTGAGTTGTGATGCATTTTGACATTAACACTGGTCATGGATAAGAGGAGAAAGCAGCAAAGATGTAAGATGCAAAAAGTCAAGTGAAGGAACTGTATCAAGAAGGAAGGAGTAATACATTATTTCAGATGTGAAAAACAACCTTAGATTAACCTGTGTTTGGATTGGGAGCTTTCCTCTCATGTGATAATTTAGCTAGGTGCTGTCTGGATAGGTAACGTTAATCTACCATACCCAGAAGCAGTGGATTCATCTGAATTCTTAAATCTGAGCATTTTTAGAAAATGTATATTCTCTTTAAACCTGTGACTTTGTTTATTCTTCATATTCTCAAAAACAGAATTTGAATAATAGCTAATATTTTGGGAGAGGTATAAGACTTAGCTTAAAAATGTGTATTGAAAGAGAAAGTTTTTTTTTTCCTACATTGAAAATGATGCCTAAAATGCTTCTCAACTGTGGATAAATGACTCGGCCATAAGCTTGGTAACATGAGTTGACTTTCTGTTCTCACCCAAATTTCATGTTGAATTGTAATCCTAAATGTTGGAGGTAGGGTCTGGAGGGAGGTGATTGGATCATAGGCATGCTTTCTAATGGTTTAGCCCAACTGTCTCATGATAGAGTTCAAAAGTCTGTAGGGCCTCCTTTAGCTCTCTCTCTTCCTCTGGCTCCTGCCATGTGTGACGTGTGGCTCCCCCTTTGCCTTTGCCATATTGTAAGTTTCCTGAGGCCTCCCCGGCCATGTACAGCCTGTAGTACTGTGAGTCAATTAAACCTCTTTTCTTAATAAATTACCCAGTCTTGGGTAGTTCTGTATAGCAGTGTGAGAGTAGACTAATACACTTGGTGAGTTTAACAACCACTCTGCCAGGCTATGAAATGTCTTATGTGCTGATTGTAAATTGATGAGCAAAACTAACAATCCTTCACCTCAGGGAATGCATTAATAGAGAAGGTAGATATTAAGTAAATAATGACACAAGAAAAATTTTAAATATATGATGCTTTACAGATACAATGATTGGAATACAAGGAACTGTGGAGATACAACTTTGATATCATCAAAATAATCCATCCAAAAATATTGACTATAAAATGGTAAAGTTCAAGATCATGGATAATTAGCCTTGAGATTATGGACAGACTTCAAATGATGTTAGTCTGAAATTGCATGCAAAACCTTGCAAGTGTGTGAATAAGCAATTTTCCCCAGGCAATTAGGTTGATGGCTATCATCTATTGCCAAACAGTCCTTTGACCCCAAAAGTTTATACAAAATACTTCAGAAGAATATTAAAATGTTATTTCAAACACCCTGCAGTTTCAAAACAACCAGATGTTTGGGAGCATGAGAATACATACACGGAAGATTGACTCAATTTCAGTTTCATATGAATGTTTTGACAGCAAGTACTTTTTGTAAAAAATGCAAATTAGCTCATTAGTTTGGAGATAAAGCAATTAATGCTGGAATATGACTGGATATTAGAAATGTGGATTAAAATTCTCCTTACTTGAGGGTAGACAGATTTTTCTTAAGATTTTTGTAAGGGAAGAGAATAAGCTCAGAAAATATAAACTTTATTAGAATTTAATTAAATAACCACTTTCCTCAAACTTAGTTAAATTTTAAAATAAGTGCACAAATGAACATTAATACATTGATCAATGCACTTTATTTTTAGCTGTGGAAGACTGTAATAATTTATAGAATGTTATAAAGTGTAATAGAGCAGAAAAATACTTGAGCCTCGATTTTGTTCTTTTTCTTATTCCTACACCCATTATCAAAGAGGAAACAGGGTGTCTTCATTACTTATCCACAAATATTTGTTTACTTGTGTGCTGTGTACACGTCAGTGTGCTAGAAGAGAGAATAAAACCAAAGAGAGGTAACCTGTAGTTTCAGACTCCATCCTAATCTTAGTAGCTGGAGATTACTTTTGAATGTTATAATCTATACAGGACTTTTGTTTTCTGAGAAGAGTGGCGGAGAATATCTTAAGCCTACTCAGTGTATCTTCTTCATTGAACATCTCAGAGACATTTCCTGAACCCAAATATCTATTCCTTGCTCAGAGGTATAAAAATATTTCTCCTAAATTTAAAATGCCATAACATTCCAGTTCTTACTGAAATTAAGCCTTTAAAATTTTTTTGAATGAGATATTCTATATGACCACTTTGACTATTTTTGGTTGTTTAGATTCTTCAGGGTATTAATTTTCAGAATGAATCACATTCAAGGCATCGTCATAAAGGTTGGTACACTACAACTAATGGAGCTAGGTATTAGAAACTTAGGAGATCGGCCTGTTGATCTTTCTTCAAAATCATTTATTTGTTGTGTATAAAATGCAGATGCTTCATTGGTTACATTTTTAAAGACATATTTTATCTCTAGTAAAATATATTTATGCAATGTGAAAACAACAAAAAAAAATGTGCATAGAGCATTGGCATAGAGGGATGGTCTTGGGGTGCAGCCCTATTTGTGTCTTCTCTCTTAACCTGACATAGGACTTTATTCAGTGGTTCTCAAGATCACTTTCCAAAAAAATATCAACAAAGCAATTCATTAACCTAAAAATAAACCTCACACATAACAGAAAGCTCTGAAAAATTAGTAATTGTATTTGCTTATTTATTGCTGTGAAGACTATTTAACATGTTAAAGATACCTTGTGAGAAAACCAAGCTATTCAATATTAAGAAAACATTTATCATACAATACTATAGTCCTCACGTTATAATATCCAAAGATCTAGTTACTACAGTCAGTTCAGGCAAAAAAAAAAATTCTGAATATTTTTCTGTGTAAGACAGACCAAAATGTTATATATTACCAGTTTTATGTCTAAGACAATTTTATTCAATCATCTTAAATATGTATACATTTTTAAAAATTTCAGAGCAGAACATCATCTAATAAAATATTAAATAGTTACGTCTTAATTATTTCAAACGTTTTAATCATGTGGTCAATTCATTAAAAGAAATTTAAGTATAGCTATGTTTAATACGTTAAGAATAAGTAAATCTTGAATGCCTGTTTATGCAACACTGAGTACTCCAGAAATTCAGACATAAGCTCATTAGAGAAATAGATGGAAATATACAGAGTGGGGAAGGCATTTTCTAAAAGATTCATAGTGAACAGCCTGGCTCTGGGCTGCTGTATTTTTCTTGCTTATAAATCTCTAAATATTATGGGTTTGTTTGTCACCTCACAGTTTGATGAGGAGATAACTTGATTGGTGCTTTAATTATAAATAATATTAAAAGAAAAATTTAAAAATACAAAAATAGTCCTCCACATTTTGGTGACTGACAACAGAAATAGACTTAAATTTTACTATTTCTGTGTTCTGTTTTACAAAATCAAATACATGTAACCCTATAGCAAATTGCTTACAGCAGCATATTCATAACATTATGCAGAACATAACATGTGGATCTGTCTTATGGAGAAAAGCTTGTAAAGAATAAAAGAACTCTTCAGCTCTGTACATGAAAGGTTAAAAATTATCTTTATACAATATTCTTGTCTGTTTCAGTCTTTTCTATTTAGCCAGCATATTGTAGAGAGAAAAATGTATATGTATTTTTTACAATGACAAACTTAAAACAAAAAAAAAACACCTGTGAATAGGTTTTATAAATTATCAATATATGAATATTTTAGTTTTTTATTTATTAACATGATTATAAAACTATATTAATATTTTGGACAATTTTGGAGTAAAATATTAATATCTTATTTGAAGAAAAAAGTAAAATGTAATAATTTTGTAAGTTTGTATTGTCAGCATGTGAAGTTATGGATGCCTTACTCTGGTTTTCAAGGGTGGTAATGGAGGAAGAATAATAACAGCTGGAGAAAATTTAATACGATAAAGTTTCTTTTCATGTTCAGAGAAAACATTGGCCATAATAATTTTGCCTCTATTTGGAGGTAGTAAAAGTTTCTTGTTATTTTAAAAAGATTAGTAGTTCTTCTTTTCTACCCTTTATGATTGGAGATTCAGAACATACCAAATACATATTAAATACCAATGTAATTAAAATTTGCTTAACCTTAAAGTCTCATCCTGTACTCGTGGATTTCTTATATTTAGTGGAGCCATTATACAAATAGCAAAATATAAAGTTGAGTAAATCAAAGAAATATTGCTTTCTGGGGTATAGTGGTCACATAAAGTAAGTACATCTCTGGATTGGCTAGATTGCACATCAAAGGCGTGCTCCATCCGACCCCTTGACTGTGTAAGAATTGGCTAGACCCAAGAGGGGCAGTCTTTCTGCAGCCAGAAAAGCTCTTTCTTTTTTCTTCATCCAATAATAATCAGCTAATTTATTTTTGTCGTTATTAAAATATTTATCATTGTGAATCCATAGTCTACATTTCCAAAAATGTGTGATGTGACTTAACAAAATGCACCTAGATCTTACATTTTGTTTTTATTATAGCGTGTCATAATCTTTTTAAAAAGTCAATTTGAGTGAGATATTTTTATTTAACTGGTAAACTAGCTTTTAATTTGGAGGAAATTTGCAATGAAGGAAATACAGATTTACTTATTTTTATGAACAATTAACTCAGTGTTATTGAAGAAAGACTGAACTATCACCAAACAAAAAGATAAAGGGAACTAAACACCATCAGAAACAAACTACAGCATTTCTTCCTGAAATTAATTAATTATGGGATTTAAAGGAAAACAAAATGTGCAGTTTACACATTGACATTCATTCAACCCCAAACCTCAGAAGACAATAGCTTCCTTAGTATAGCTGGAAAAAATATTTATATAGTGGGGTTGTAATTCTTCTTACCATTATGTCATGTATCCTCTTTTTTTGTTATCCAATAGGCAAATTAACAAAATATAGTTTAACTTAAAAGTATATAGCTATCTATGATATACCACTGGATCAGGAATTATAAAATGATGGAAGAGTCCTTAGATAGAGCCAAATTACTGAGAGAACCATTATTTTGCTGCTCAGGATCCAGTTATAATCACAGAATTGAGCAATTCTTTAACTCCTATATACCCTTCCTCATAATGTTAATTTCTAGGTTTATCTTACCTAGGGTTAAGTTCAGCACCTATTCTCATAACTATGAACTTCCAAGGCAGTGGAGCTCATCTCTAAACATATCTTAAATTCTTGATTATTCTGATATGGTTTCCCATACTACAAATTTAAGGTACAGGCTTGTGTAAAAATATTAGAAAAGACAGAAATAGTACAGACCTCTAATCATAGTCCAAATAAATCTTACTTTCAAATAGAGGGTATTAAGTGTAAGATATTGAATGCATCAAATGAGAAAGACTGATTGTTTTTATTTTTAAAATTTTTCTTTTAATTGACAGATACATGTATTTATGAGGCACAATGTGATATTTTGATATGTGTTTTCTTTGTGGAATGAGTCAACCAAACTAATAAACATATCCATTATCTCACATACTTATTAACTTTTATGGTGAAGACATTTACAATTTAATTTTTAAACAGTTTAAAAATATACAATACATTGTTATTAGTTATTGATGCTATTCTGTGCAATATATCACTACAGCTCATTCTTCCTGTCTAGTTGAAATTTTGTGAAGTGTTGAAAGTCCTTAGAGGGCTCTTTGATTAATATTTTCTATTTCCTCTTCCCTCCCATCTCAATGCCTCTGGTAACCACCATTCTACTGTCTACAATTATGAATTTGACTTAGTTTGATTCCACATATAAGTGATATCTTAACAGTATTTGTCTTTCTATGCCTGTGTCATTTCACTTAGCATACTGCCCTCCAGATTCAGCCGTGTTGTGGCAAATGACAGGATTTATTCTTTTAAAAGCTGAACACTTTGCTGTTGTATGTACATATACTCCACATTTTTTTTTCTATTCATCCATCAATGGGCACTTAGGTAGTTAATGGTAACTTAACTATTATAAATAATGCTGCAATGAACGTGGAAGTACAAATATCTATTCCACTGGCTGTTTTTTTTTTTCTTTTTGAGATAGTCTCACTGTGTCGCCAGGTGCCAGGCTGGAGTGCAGTGGCGCGATCTCGGCTCACTGCAACCTCTGCCTCCCGGGTTCAAGAGATTCTCCTGCCTCAGCCTCCCAAGTAGCTGGGACTATGGGCGCACGCCACCATGCCCAGCTAATTTTTGTATTTTTAGTATAGACAGGGTTTCACCATGTTGGCCAGGATGGCCACTTGCTGACTTTTTATCCTTTAGTTATATACCCAGTAGTGGGATTGTGTATCACCTGGCAGTTCTGTTTTTTTCTTTTTGTGAGGAGGCTCCATATTGTCTCTCATGATGTCTATACTAATTAACATTTCTACCAACAATATGCAGGCTCCTCTTTTCTTTCTTCACATCTGCTCCAACTGTTATCTTTCATCTTTTTAGTAATAGCCCTTCTTACAAGTCTGAGGTGATATCTCATTGTGGTCTTAGTTTGCATTTCCCCCTGATTAGTGATGCTGAGTATTTTTCATGTATCTGTTGTTCATTTGTATGTCTTGTTTTGAGAAATGTCTCTTCAGGTCCTTGGCTTATTTTTCAGTCTGCTTGTTTTCTTTGTATAGTGTTGACTGACTTACGTATTTTAGATATTAGCTCCTTAACAAATGTATGATTTTCAGATATTTTCTCCCAGTTTGTGGGTTGCTTCTTCATTTTATTAATTTATTCTGTCTAATATTTAATTAAAGTAGTTACACTTAGAAGAGGTTTTATATAAAAAGCAAATATTGAATAAGCAAATACAGTGGTCACTCGGTGTCCATTAGGCATTAATCGGTTCCAAAATTCCATACAGACTGCAAAATTCATACATGCTACTTCCCTTATGTAAAATAGTGTAGTATTTGCATATAAATTATGCATATCCTGCCATTTACCTTAAATCCTCTTTAGGTTACATGTAATACTTAATACAGCATAAAAGTTATAAAAGCAGTTGTTACACTGTATTGTTTTAGGAATAAAGACAAGAAAATAGTGTCTGTACATTTCAGTATAGATACAAGTTTTTGCTAAATATTTTTGATACAGTTGTTAAATCCATGGATGTAGAACCCATAGATATGGAGAGCCTACTGTGTTCACTGTATAATCCCTATTGTAACAGCATCAAATATGTGAAGCAAATGAGAGGATACTGATTATTTATTTATTTATTTATTTTCCAAGAAAGTTACTGAGGAAATTTTAATCTTATTTAATAAATGAGATTTATAAACTAAAATGCAAATTATTAGGTTTCACATAATTCACAAAAAGCTTTCAGGCTCCTGGGTAAGTTTCAATGGTCCAATGTGACAGTAAATGTTTTAATTCAAATGTTTGGATTTCTACTTTGCTCATTTACAATGATTTCAAAATGTCAAAAATGCAATGCTCAGTCCTTAGTTGACCCCTAATATTATTAAGATTGTTAAATAAAAAGAAAAGGATATGCATTCCTTTTGTTAATCTGATTTTTTGTGCATTAAAGTTTTTCTTTAAATGTGATCTACACAGTTACTAAATGTAGAGGTCCTGCCAAAAGTATTATGGTTTATATTTGTGGTTTTCTCTCCATAACTACTTAATTATTATATTAAATAGAAAAAAATTCTTTTGATCACTAATTGCCAATTATTAATTAAATGTGAAATACCATACTAACATTTTCTCTCATACTTATAAATTCAATAATTGAATAGAAGAGAAATAATTTTGCTTCTTTTTATTAAATCTGTGTTAGAAATATCTCTTACTTTAGATCAAGAAGAATAATATATATGATATATATTGTTAATGCATAATGGCTTTAACATTAATATAGAATTAGAATTTAGAATTCAGTTCTTAAAACTTCAATTGAGATTTCTTCCTATTTCCTGACAATTCTGTCATATACAGGGGTGGCATTTTATTGATGAAAATGCAAATGCTTGCTCTGCATTGTACATGAAAGGTCAAAGCAATTTTATATCTGCTTCTACAAAATATTTTACTTCAAATAAATCTCTTGATTAATACTTTATTGGAAAAGATTTATTTCCTAAATTTTATTTTTTAGAACTTTGCCCTTTCAATTTTAACTGGTTCTGAAAAAATTGCATTCTGTGTCTTCTCCTGAAATAGGAAAGTGTCAGGCAAGGGAGGTGGCTGTCAACACAATAATAAAAACTGAGAATTCTGTTACACTTCAGATAAGAATCCAGGCTTACCTGTTTTCATCAGGTTTGAATTAAATATCTAATGTTTAATTAATTTGTAGCACAAAAGCCACTGTATTTTGATGTGCTGTATTAAGGTGTTTATGATATGTTAAATGTACTCTTAAAATTTAAAGAAGTAGAAAAAAATTGCTTTTTAATGAACATACTTGATATGAAAAATTTTTAATAAAAATGAAGTAAATTTTAATACACATTGGTAATAAATTTATCATTTAAAAATGTAAGTAAATGGTTATAGTGGTCTCGTTTCTGGTTGAGGTGCTATATATTTGGGGACAAAGTACATCAATTGCTCAAATAAACAAGTTACATAACCAGAATAAGGAGTAGAAAATGATGGTCAGTGATAAACACTAAATTTTCGCTATTGAAGTCCCGTAGTCTCCTCTTACACACCGTTTCATTTTCATAGTTTTAGTTATTTGTTGTCAATCAAAGACTGAAAAGTGCAGTAAGATATTTTGAAAGAGAAAAGAAAGGTTGAGAGACAGAGGCATCACATTCAAATACATTTTTATTATAGTATATTGTTATATTTGTTCTATTTTATTATTGGTTGTTATTGCTAATTATTCTTGTTAATCTCTTGCTGTACCTAATTTATGAATTAAATTTTATTCAAGATATATGTGTATAGGAAAAAACAGCAGTTTCAGGAATCTACTGGGGGTCTTAGAATGTGTCCTCCACAAATAAAAAGGGACTACTGTATCATTATTCCTATTTTAAACATAATTCAATTGAGGTTTAGGCAGGATAAGTATTTGCAAAGAGTGAAAACTTCATCTGAGTTAAAGTTCACATGGAATAATGATAAGTATTGTGGTGATAATGATAATTGTCATGAAAATGGTGATAATGCTAATTACTATTTATCAAGACATTATGTCTGAGGAAAAGTGCTCAGAGATTGATACACAGTATATTGTACATCTTACAAGAAACCTGGGAAGTAGATATAATCTATGTTAGATAGTCATTTTATAACCTTCAGGGTATGATCAAATTAACACCTTGTTTTGAACTGACTCAAAATCCCATGGTCTTAACCATAGTTAAGTAGTGTAGTGCTGACTTTGGTATATAAGATAAAAAGATACATGTTTCTAGTAAGTATCCTATGTGTTTAAGAATATAAAGTAATTTTAAGGTTAACAAATGTATGATAACTCTTTGACAAGTAGATGCCTTTAGAATACAGAAATGATTAAAATAAAATTCAAATGAGATCAAGAAACCATTTAAGTTGAGTGTGATTTCAACTTCTGTATATAAAAATATGGCTGGATAGTGGATATTCATCTCCTCTCTGCATTAAACCCAACCATGCAAAATGCATAAAATACAAAATGAACCATTTAAAATATTAGATATAAACCAAATAACCTATTATATAGTGTGCCAAGATCCCAGATAAAAGGCAAATGCAATGAAATAAGCCTGTTACTGAGACTCATGTTTTCTGGTTACTGCATTAGCTGTGGTGAATCAGAGGCATGGAGGAATAAGAGAAAACTGTATCTTACAGCACATGGCTACATTAAAAATACATTAAACTCTCTGCAGGATATCCAAAGACTATATAATCTATCATACATAATGATAGGCAGATCATTAAAAATTACCTCGAGTACTAGGAAAGAGTACCAAATAGTGTAAAAATCAAATTGAAAAACAGGTAACACAGCCAACTCATAACTGATACTGATATGGGTGATATCAAGCATGATCGTTATAATAGCTATGATTAATATATTAAGAATAGTACACAAAAAGGACAATTTCACAAGAAAACTTGAATCTACTAAGAAAGCACATTTTAGACTGAAAAACAAAATAAGCTAAAGTATTTATGTGTATATGAGTTAATATATGTGTAAATGTATTAAGTATTTATATAAATGGTGTTAAAGTAGACACAGCAGAAGAGAGGATTAGTAAAGTGGAATTTCGTTACCTCAGTAGAAAATGCCCAGATTAAAACATAAAGGGGAAATTTATGAAGCATAGTGAAACATATAATACATATATCATTTAAGTTATAGAAGAGTAACATGAGTAATTTTTGAAAACTATTGAAAAGTATTGATTTACAGATTCTAAAGATAATATAAAGTCCAAGCATGAAAAATGCAAAAACAACCACATGAGCACATCCTGGCAAACTGCTGAAAACTGGACAAA
The DNA here is from genome assembly GCA_036589455.1 of Ateles fusciceps. NCBI lineage: Eukaryota > Metazoa > Chordata > Mammalia > Primates > Atelidae > Ateles > Ateles fusciceps. Next base: position 5,764,168 of record JAZHEH010000253.1, on the reverse strand, counting down.
CAAAAATATTAATAAATATCAGATCTAATTACACTTTCACAGGAGCAGTTAATACTAATTGCTGAATTCTCAAAATAAACCATGTAAGCACCAAAGCAAATAAATGATACCTTTCGTGCCGCAGTGAAATTCTAGAATTCTGTAGCTATTGAAAATGTTTCTTCTTTAAATTCTGACAAATACAAAGACATCTTTCTGACAGTAATTCTGAACTAAAAGAAATAACAAACTAAGATAAATAATTTTAAAGGAATTAAACCAATATATAAGAAGAAATGAAAGCATCACTAAATAAAACATATCCTTTGGAGATTAAAATACATGCAAACTGAAATTTATAAAAAGAGTAGAAAGAATGTGGATTGTGGTTATGTGGAAGTTGTGTAAGGTCCTTGCATTTTCTTGTTAGTGATGAAAGTACATATTTAAAGTTGACTGCAAGTAAGACATCCAGTTTAATCACTAAGCAAACCCTGAGAAATAGGAATAACCACTAATAAGTTAAAGAAAACCTCTCAACAAAAATAATCAATCTTAAAGGAGATAAAAATTAAGACAAATATGAGCAAAACAGAAAAGATGCAAAAATAAAAGGGGGAAAATATGAAAATGATTATGTTCAGTGTAAACAAATTCCATAAAAATGGCTTTTAAAAAGTGTTAATAAAAAAAGATAAAAAAAAAAAAGAGTAGTAGCAGATAAAACTCAAATTAGGCCACTTACAAGAGACCTTCTTTAAATAGAAGAATATTGAAAAGCAGAAAGTAAAAAAGTGATTATATATGTATAAAACACACATTCAAACACATAAGACTGAGAGAAAAACATGAAATTAAAAAGGTATGTGTTTATTAATATGGAAGAGTAAATGTTAAGGCAAGAAGCATTATTAGAGATAAAGCTTTTTTAATGAGTCATTTCAGAAAGAAGACATATTAATAGTTAATTGCTGGACACAATAGCATGTCCTAAACATGTATAAAGTCTCAAAAAGTTGACAGAAACAATATTAAAAATTTTGAAATGAACAATATAAACAGAACATTTGTTTTTTATCAACATTTTTATTCAAAGAACTAAGAAAAAATTAAATCACAATATAAAATATTTGAAAAATATTAAAAATAAACTGAATAACTTAAAAAATGAATTTTGACAGCAAATTAGACATAGCACAAAAAAAGTATGAGTATATTAGATATTAGTTCAGTAGAATAACCAGATTAAACAAAGAGAAGGAAAAAAACTTAAAAGCAAAAAAATGCATATAAATTTTATTGAAATGGTAAAAGCATTTAATATGTTTATAGTATATAATATATAACAATTAACTGTTAATAATTGTAATACACAATATGTAATGTAAATATACTACATGTCATAATTTACATAAAATATGTAAATAATTGGTTTATATATACTACATTTGAGCTTAGCCAAAAGTTCAAGAAGCAATAAAATTATTTAGTTATAATTTTATTTACATGATAAATCTATATATAAATAGCAAAATAAGGTTTCTAAAATATAACTACAAAATATTTAAATATATTGCATGTGATATTGCACATATTATACATTATATATAATATGCTATGTATTATGTATTGTGTCATATTTTACATTATAGATTGCCCAATATTCATGTTATATGAAGTATATATAATATATAAAATATATTTTAATATAGACTCCAGCACAAAACCTGTTGGAACTGATTGATTCAGTAAAGTTGAAATCTTTAAAATGACATAAAATCAGCATACAAAAATAAGTAACATTTATTTTTGCCAACAGTGATTGATCTGAAAAAAAAAAACAAGAAATCAATCCCAATTATGATAGTTACATGGAATATAAAATACCTGGGACTAAAATTAACCAAAGAAGTGAGATATCTTGACAATGAAAACTGTAACAAGAAAGACAAAATTGAACAGGACACACAAAAAAATGGAAAGATACTCCATTTTAGTGAATTGGAAAAATCAATATTATTTAAATGTTCATACTACCCAAACAATGTACAGATTGAATGGAATTTCTATCAAAATGCCAATGACATTCTTTACAGAAATACAAAAAAAACCTTAAAATTTGTATAGAACCACAAAAAGAGCATGAATTGCCAAATGATCCTGAACAAAAAGAACAAAGCGGGTGACATCACTCTACCTGACTTCAAAACATATTATAAAGCTTGAATTATTGAGCAGAATGTACAAAATTTATAAGCAATTACCCTAGGGCAATCAAAAGAACAATAATTATATGCAATAATATTGATGATTATCACTACCATGAGCTTAATAGATATAAAGAAGCAATATTTTTTTAAAAGTATATAAAATTTATGTAAATTTCTAAAAGAAGAAAATTATGATATCAGAGGTCAAAATACTGGTTGACTTTGAAGAGGTAATGACTGCAAAAAAGTATTAGAGAGATTTCTAGAGTATTGTTACTACCCTTGCTCCAGTATTATAATTTCATAGGGCTATTAAAGTTGTAAACCTTTATCGTGCCAAAATTCATTAATTTTAAAAATTCATTATCATTTAAATAACTTGTCACTTAAGGTTAGTAGTATGTTAACAGTAAAAGAGAAAACAAAAAAAAATGCACTTGTGATATATATTTATCCTTGAATTTAGCTAAAACTTAGCAAGAAAGAAAAGAGTGAACAGATCAGGCAAGCAAATTTATGAAGGAAAGATACACTAGTAGGCACTGAATAGTTAAGTGTAGTTTGCTTATTTATTTATTCATTAATTCCTTCATTAATCCTTTAACAAACATGTTACAGTCAGTAGTCTAAGTCTTAGAATAAATTAATGAAATTTTTTTTCTTATTGGAAGATCTATTTTAATGGAGAAATAAATAAATCTTAAAAATTATATAATACAAGCTTAGAAAGTAGAAGCAGTGGGAAAATTAAAACAAAGTATCGATATTTTTAGCAGGTGACAATTACTTGGGTAGAAATTGAAATTAGAATGGTTTGGGTAGCCCTTGTTTAAAAGGTGACATTTAGTCTAGCCTATTAATATAGCTTGTGACTGCATTTTGTAATTTCTTTAATGAATGTTTTATTTTCAGAAATTCTGTGGTTTTTCTAATTATACATATTTATTCTTTTCTATACTGAATTGCTTCCCTCATTCTTTGTGTTGGTTTTCAACTTCATCTTGGATCTCATTCATCTTCTTTAAAATCAATATTTTGAATTCTTTATCTGTTATTTTAAATATTTCATTTTGATAGAGATCCATTGCTGGAAAGTCAGCATGATCCTTTGGGGGAATTGTAACATTCTGCTTCTTTAGACTTTCAGAATTATTGCTCTAGTTCCTTCTCATCTGAATCAAGGCTTCTCTCCTTCTTATTTTTTATTTCCTTTCATTCGGAAGGGATCCCCTAACCCCAAGATGGTGCCTGTAATGAATGTTTTCGTGGTTCCTTTGGCTTTGGTTCTGGATATTTTCAATGCCAAAGAGTCAGTGTAAGTTCCTTGGTTGTAGATCGCCTCTGTATGGCTGCTTTCCCAGGTGCTGGTTGCTGTTATTTAGTGGACATACGTGCAAGCTCAGTCCATCCTGTGGGGCCAGTATGGTGGAGGTCTGAGGAAGCTTATCTTGTTCCAAAATACTGTGCATTTGTTTCAGCAGAATTCCTATTGTATTGTGCAGTTCAAAGTCCAGGATAGTAGGTGATATTTATGAGTAAGGGCAGGCTGCGCCCAATACAGATGGGTATATATTTGATTCTTGTTTAGTGAGAGAAACTCTCTGTTGCCTCAAGTGATGGAATGATTCATGGAATACAGTGTTCATATCTCCCTGATTAACTGAGGAGGTTGTACTGAGCCAACCTTCCTATACACTCCCCAATGCTGTACACAAGTAGTAGCTCCAAGGTGGGGATCCAGTGGGCAATTCCCAGTCACCCGAAGTGTGCCTAGGCATGGAATTGAGAAACCTCTGCTGCCCCAAGTTCTCTGCATGGGAAGCAGGGTGCAGGTTATGCTTAGAGTCTTATTCTATAGTTATGGGTGTTACATTTGCCTGAAGATATTTCTGGGCATCAATTGAAGAGGGTACCACTGCACCAAAATCACTGCACCTGAAGAGAGGTGTTGCTCAGCCTCCTGATCCAGGTGAGTGGGTGTGCCAAAGCCTCAAAATATGTCTTAGCAAGGAATAGAGAATCTGTTGCTGCAACAAAGTCCTTGGAGAGGAAGACCTTGAAGCACATCACTTCAAGAGCCATGTGATATGCCCAGGGAGGGAGCAGAGAAATTGGTACCATAACAAGTGCTTTGCATAGGAAGGGAGCAGCAGCACGAACTCCTAATCCATGGGAGCAGTTATGCCAAAAGCGTCTAATTACATCCAGGTGTGGAGTGAATGCTGCTACAACAATATCTCTACACAAGAAGAGACGAGCCACTGTGGCTCCTATTCCAGGTGAGCATGTATGCTGAATGCCTGGAGATATGCCCAGGAATGGAGAGAAGGGAGCTGAATGCCTGGAGATACGCCCAGGAATGGAGAGAAGGGAGCTGAATGCCTGGAGATACGCCCAGGAATGTACGATCTCTGTACAGAGAGGGTGGGGTGCCATAGGCTGTTAATGTAGAGGACTGGGTGCTCCAAAGGCCTGGATTATGCATGGGTGTGGAGTGGAGAGAATGTTGCTGCACCCATGGTCTCTGCACAGGAAGAAAGGAATGGCTCAGGCTGCTAACTCATGTGAATGGGTACTCAGAATGCTAGGAAATGCCCAACCACAGAGCAGAGAGCACCAATATATCAAGATCTCTGAATGGGAAGGGAGGGTCAGTTTAGGCTTCTATTCCAGGTGAGTAGGTGCACTGAATGCTTCAAATTATGCCGGGGGGTGAAGTAGAGAGGCCCCTGCTGCACCAAGATCTCTGAACAAGAAGGGAAGGGTGGCTCTGCTTCCTAATCCAGGCAAGCAGGTGCTCCAAGTGCCTGAAAGCATGTCTCCTGGTGAAGAGTGGAGTAACCACTGCTGCAGCAAGGTCCTTGAAGGGAAAGAAAGGGGCAACTCAAGCTGCTAATCTAGGTGAACAGGTGCACCAGGTGCCTGGAGATGTGCCCAGGCATGGAGCAGAGAGAGCACTGCTGCACCAAAATATCTTTGGGGAGGGTTGAAGATACGTCAGACTGTTAATCCAGGAAAGTAGGGGCTGCGGAGACCTGGGAATATGCCTCACTGCCGAGCAGAGAGATTTCCACTGCTCCAAGATCTCTGCACAGAAAGGGAGGGGCAGTTCAGGCTGCTAATCCAGGCAGCACATATTCTTTATTCCTGGAAATATGCCCAGGCATGGAGCAGAGGGAGGACTGCAGCACCAAGATCTTTGCAAGAGGAGGAAGGGTTGGCCCATACGGCAAATCCAGGAAGAAGTGAGGTCAGAGTCACTCTCATTCATCTCGTGGAGCACTCTTCCCACAAGACCAAGGGAGCAGCAGTCTGAGACATGCAGCAATGAGACAGGTAGACCCATTTGATTTTTAAAGCTGTCCCTGGCTGCAAGTGTTGTCACCCAGGAGAAACCTTTCTTCAGCAACTCTCCGGCTCCAGCCTTTTATCAGCTTAAAGCTGCCATGGGAGGCTGCTTGCCCACCCTTTCCTCCCAGGATCTGGAGTGTTCTTTGCTATTCTGGTGAATTCTTATTTTCCTTCTTGAATTAAAAGTCGCAGATTTTATCTTTATGCGCTATTTTGCTATTTCCAAGTGGCTGAGGAATGCTAAAAGCCTTTAATCTACCATCTTGGAAAAGCAAACAAATTCTGGAATTATTAGGAGCTGCAGATCCTGGAAAAGGGAATGGAATATGGGACTTCAGTACAGTTAGGAAATTATGTTGTGACCACTGTTCTAGTTTCTGGTTCTCAGTGTAGTTGATTTCTGTGTTTGCTCTAAGGTGAAGCCTGGTGAGAGATAAATAAAAGAGGAGACATTTCCAGAGTATAGAGATTTGCGAGACAAATGAAGCAGTACCCCTAGGTAAAGTGTGGCCTCTTCAACATATGAACTCTTCAATCCAGAAAGTTAGTTCCCCATATATTCAAAAGGAAATACTACAAGACACAATATCCACCATTGATAAATTATTTTCAATAGCCGAGGAGGTACAATCAGTATATCCATCCATTTTTTAAACTTCATAGACAGTTTATAAATTTTTAAAAGCTCATGATATTCTACAAAACAAAAATGTATGATAATACAAATAAAAATAATGTGAAATTAAAAATACACACCAGAAGGGAAATGAAAAAAAAAAGCACATATAGTTTTATATGTAATTGTTTTCTTATATAAGATGTCAAAACTGAAATTTTAGGCTGTTTGAGATAATTTATATTAAAAATCAAGGACTGCTACAAGTCAGAAAGCTACCTTTATGGCACAATACAAAAAGATGCTCATTTCTCCAAGTAAATATTGTTTTATGCCATTATGTGTCACACAATGTTGTCATATTCTTGAAATTGAGAAAAACAAAAATCAAACGTCTCCCCATTTCGTCAGTGGTAGATGACTGTGAACAGTCATAGCTTGTAAAAGATGAGGGAAGGAGTTACTGAGTAGGTATAGAAGAAGCATAGACCTAGGATTCAACAATGTCTCCTAAATTCACCCAAAGAGCTATTCTTAATGAACATGATCAATAATGTAAATTAAAAACTAATTACCCAGATTCCCGATTCTAGATCAAGAGAAGCTGCTGCAATATAGCACACTATCTGCTTGGCCAGTTTTCACCTGGGGCGACTTGAACAAGCTAGTATAGAACAACACGGGTCACACACACACACGTACACTCACTTTCTCACACACAGCCTTAGACACTATGACACAGCCTGCTACATCAGATTCAGAATCAGGCAATGGTGAGAATGCAGGCCTCTGAGAAGAAGTCAACTGGAGAGAAGGAACCCCATTAGATACCCAGAGATTATCTCAGAGGTTACCCAGGTAGCAGTAAGAACAAGTTATGCCAATTATGAGCATTTTGTGCTATCGTTGATTTGTTTAAAAGGTCAGTTGTTTGCCTTTGCTGCTCCAGAACTTTGTTGAGAGACATAGAACTGTGTTTACTCACACACTCTTATATTAGCTAATACTTGAATCTAAATATTAAACATCAAAAATAAAAAGATTATATTAATTCAGACGTTCCCAAATGGAGGTAAATTTTACACTGTATCATACAATTTTTACCAGCAAATTTTAAAAGATGAATGATATGTGTAAATTTCAAAGAAAAGTATTGGTAATTTTAAATCACAATACTTATTTAACTGGAATAAGACTACTGAAAGAGAAGTCTAAAATACACATTTAAAGAAAAAGTTATAGTTTCAGTTCTAAAACATCAAAAAAACATGTTTCATAATTCTTTTTATAAATATAGCATGACAATTACAACTATATCAGGCAATGTTGTTCTAAGGAAGAAAACAACAGATGCATTTTATTGCTGTAAATGTTCTGCATAGATATTTAATAAGATATTAATTATGCCACATACAGTGGGTTATAAAGTTGAAATATAATGTTAGAATGTGTATTGGTGATCATACCCACCATAGTTTCCAGAGATTTGGCTTTAAAATTTTGAGTTCAAAAAAATAATTTGTGAGATTTATTGCACAGAAGGGTGACTATAGTTAATAATAATTCATTGAATATTTCAAAATAGCAAAGAGCAAATTTCAAATGTCTCACTACAAAAAAAAATAAGAAATTGAGATAATGAATATGTCATTTTGATTTAATCACCCCACATTGTTACATATATAAACAAATCACATTGTTTTCCATAAATGTATAAAATTATTGTCAATGAAAATAGTATTAATTTAAAAAAGCTTATTTTTAGAACTCTGCCTTTCACAGAAAATTTTAAGAAATAAATATAAACGTGCAGAATATATAAATATATATATAGAGAGAATATACACATATTATATGTGTATATTCTATATATACATATTCTGCCTCAGCCTCAGCCTCCCAAGTACGGGGACTACAGGCACGCACACCACACCCAGCTAATTTTTGTATTTTTAGTAGAGACAGGGTTTCACCATGTTGATGAGGATGGTCTCCTTCTCACCTCGTGATCCACCTGCCTTGGCCTCCCAAAGTGCTGGGTTTATAGGCATGAGTCACCGCACCTGGCCAAAATAAAATTGATTTCTAAAAAGTAATTCTGGCACAGAAATAGACATTTATTTATTTATTCACTCCGTGTCAGATATTGTTGCAGGTATTGCTAACAGCTGAAGCATTAACCAAACTTACAAAAATCCCCAGATGGAACTTACATTACAAATAATGAAACAATACCACTTAAAGTATTCTAAGAGTTCTATAAGCTTGACTATAATAATCATGGTTTTATGTGCACAATGACCCTGTAGTCATGATTTACTTTAATCTTAAAGCATAATTTAGGAAAGCTATTTTCTAGATATGTCAGTTTATTGAAGAAAATAGAGCATAAGCTTACTGAGCTTTGTGTTCCCTGTAGCATGTAAAAAGCTACAGATTAGAGGTCCCGTTATGTTTTCTGAATTTCTGAATAAAACAGTATCTGAGATAATGTTTTCGATAAATCTTCAAAAGCTACAAGATGTAGCTCAACAAAGAAAATATAGAGAAAAAATTGTTAATGTATATGAAAGATACAAAATAAGATTCTGTACTTGTAAGAATATCACCAATATAATAAGTGAAATAAAGTTCAGGTTGAGATATATTGAATTAAAACAATTATATGCTAAGATTTTCCAATGAATAATGATTTTAAAATGGACAAAATTATATTATTGATGTTTACATCAATTTAGTCTACATAATATAACCAATATAAAATCAGTATATCTGGCTGGGCACGGTGGCTCATGCCGGTAATCCTAGCACTTTGGGAGGCTGAAGTGGGCAGGTCACGAGGTCGAGAGATCGAGACCATCCTGGCCAAAATGGTGAAACCACATCTCTACTAAAAATACAAAAATTAGCCAGGCATGGTAGCATGCGCCTGTAATTCCAGCTACTCAGGAGGCTGAGGCAGGAGAATTGCTTGAACCTAGGAGGCAGAGGTTGCAGTGAGCCGAGATCGCACCACTGCACTCCAGCCTGGTGACAGAGCAAGACTCAGTCTAAAAAAAAAAAAAAATCAATATACCTAAATAAATATTGTAATGTAAAATTTCCGCAATTTGCATAATTATATTATATAAAATACCAACATTGATTTTATGGAATAAAAATAAAATCATTAGGAAGAGAAGTGTGTACTGTTAAATTGATAATGTAGTAGCAACTTAATATTGATTTTCTCCTTTAAACATTTGTTTGAAGAAACAGATGAAAGCTTTATGTTAAATATTCATTTCTCAGAAATGTGTCTTTAGTAGCTGTGTTGTTTGATGGTTTAGTTATCTAGAAAAATGGTAAATATGTCATACATAATGACAGTACACACTTCTGACATTGTATTTAGTTCACTTGCCTTCAAATGTGACAGTTTGTTCTTTGTATTTGACAGCTCACATTCAGTGTACACTTCTTTTCTGGGATGTGGAAGAACCATCACTGGGAACAGACATAAAGTTCTGTTTATTTTATTTTTACATAGTTAAAAGCACACAGTAAAATATAAATGTAGAGGGGACTTTCGAGGATTTCAAGTTTTAAATCTGATATTTCTAATTTATTCTGATCATTCATTGTTGGAACAGATGGCAATCAATAGGAATCTACAGTGTAAGTTAATTGGTATCGAGTTGGTGCTGCTCATAAGACAGTGCCTCAAAATGCCTACATAGTTGAATATTTTCTTCAGTTTCTTTTTAAGTTTATAAAATTTACTTTCTTTAGATGATTGCCTATAATCAACTTATATGCTTAGAGGTTTGCCCTATTTGAACTTTCACCAATTATTTTATATCTTTGAAACATTAAGCTTTGCTTCTTAGGCTAAGGAGAACTGGAAATAGAATGCTTTGTTTTATGTGAATATGAGGGGTCCTTTAGAAGTGGCAACTGACAGGAATCAATACATGCCAAAAGATAAGTAGCCTTGTATCGGAAAACCTAAGGGTCTGATAGTACCAATTGTTGCTGAGGATGTGGAACAAGACTTGGCACCAACCCAAATCCCAATCAGTGATGGAATGGATAAAGAAAAGGTGGCACATATACACCATGGAATACTATGCAGCCATAAAAAGGATAAGTTCATGTCATTTTTGGGGACATGGATGAAATTGGAAACCATCATTTTCAGCAAACTAACACAGGAACAGAAAACTAAACACCACATGCTCTCACTCATAAGTGTGAGTTGAACAGTGAGAACACATGGACACAGGGAGGGGAACATCACACATTGGCCCTGTCAGGGATGGGGGGCTAGGGAGGGAGAGCATTAGGAGAAATACCTAATACAGATGAGGGGTTGATGGGTGCAGCCAACCACCATGGCATGTGTATACCTATGTAACAAACCCACAGGTTCTGCACATGTACCCCAGAACTTAAAGTACCTATTTTAAAAAAGCCTGAATTCACTTTACACATTGTAAGCAATCACATATTCTATATTTTCTGATATGTATATCAAAATAACTTAGTTTAATAATTTTCTTACTAAAAATTTAAAACGTCATTTATTCAAGGAATAATAAAATGTGTCTTACCTTCTCTCAACAGGTAAAAACACAGAAACAACATGTAAATTAACCCTCAAACAGAACTATTTTATACAAAATGCATGTAGATTCTCGAAAAAACCCCACTGTAATACATATAATTTTTAAATGTAATGATTTAGATACATACTTTAGCCAAATTTTCCCAAATGGTAACAAATTCTTGAAAATCTATTTCTCTAATCCTAGTTTCTTTGCATTTTGATGTCCATAAAAATTTTCATTGTTCCTTTAAGGAGCTAACATACTGTATGTCCCTGCAATATAATGCAAATAAATGATTGACTTGTATTTTTTTTAGATTGCCCTTAGGTATTTTGAGTAAAAGTGATGAGACTGAATGATACAAAAAAATTGAGCTATCTCAAACTCAAAACCTGAGGCTTCTAAAAAGCAGTATTAGAATCCCAGTTAAAAGTTAAATGTATTTAAGGTGATCTACACTTGTTTTACACACACATACACACACGCACACACATTCTCACACACATACACATATAAGGAATTTAGGAATTTCTGAAAAAAAGCAACTATATTACATCACATAAGGAGCTTTTTAAGAGTGGAGAGAGTCTTTCTCACAGTTTATCAGATTCAAGGAAACCCAGGTGACTGTCAAAATAAAACAACCCATGACAAAAATACCTTTCTACCTGTCTATTGACAGTTTTAGAGGAACTAAATATGGTACTTGAAAGCCATGGATAGTCCTAGCCATGGATAGTCACTAAGATAGTCACTTTTAGTGAACATTGGATCACCAATTGTTGGTAAAATTATTCTGAGGGAATTTTATAAGCCTCTTTTGCCCATGAAATATCTCAGTTACACAATGTTACTGACATTTGCTTGTCAGAAGCTGTGTATTTCATCTGTGACTATGAAAAATAAAATAAGAGTTGGGGATTACTCTCCATCAAGAGACAGAAATACTATGATCAATCAGATTATTAGTAAACTATTGTTCCAGTAGTTATTACAGTGTTTTAGGGCAGAATATTTGATTAAAGTAGTCATGCTACTCAGTTCTTGGCCTGTAAATGAAGAACGTATTTATAAAATAGCAATTTTAATATATTAAACAAATGTGATGCCTCTCATTATTTACCATTTATAATGTTGCTATGGAAATGCATTTTAAAAATATTTAAGGAAGTTTGTGGATGAATTTGAGCTCATCACAAATAATTTGTTTTAAAATGTACATGTAATGAAAACTTATTATACACTGGAAAGCAGAAGTTTGTTTTAAAAAATGAGGACATTAAAGGAAAAAACAAGAACTTGACTTTTAGTATGTGAAAATTAAAATGTAAGATTATATTTGAGTAATTGTAATGAAAGCATCAGCATCATAATAATCTACACACACACACACACACACACACACACACACACACGGCAGCTCTTCTGCACTTTAACCAAACAGAAGAACCTATTGAAAACACATGCATTTTGCTAACCTAACAGAAGAAAACTACTCAGAATACACTACAGGTCCAAACAGGTATTTATTTCCTTATGCAACAGCTGTTTCCCTTTCATGTTAGGTAAATTAAAATTTGAGCACTTGATAACTTTGTGGCAATTTAAGATTAACTCCATTTTTTTTAACTTTTATTTGAAAATAATTTTAGACTTGCAAAAAGTTACATAGTAGCACAGAAATTCCCGTGTATCTTCCATCTAGCTCCCTCTATTGAAAACTGCTGAAGTCGGGATTTAAATGAGTGATTTTGTTCTTTTTGGGGCCTTATGAATGAATTAATAAAATACCAACAAAACATTGTTTTCAGTGGATTCTGGGAAGAACTCTGTGTGAGATTATACCAGAGTAAAGTCTAGAGAATCAGTGGGAAATTATAGCATTAAATCACCATTTCGGGAGCCTTTGTGTAATTATTTTTTTTAGCCTTGTTTTTTTTTTTATTACACTTTAAGTTCTGGGGTACATGTGCAGAACGTGCAGTTTTGCTACAGAGGTACACAGTCGTTCTGATGCTACAAGTGAAGAATGATTATTTTATCTAAGTATTCCTTCAACAATAATAAATACCTTTAAAATACATATATTTCTCAATAACTTCTATAGTATCAATTATCTTTTAACTTTGCCAAAGAATTAGTCATTAACTGGTTATATTTATTGCTCACTTTAAAGTTAATTATTTTTTCCAATTTTAACTTTAATTTAAAAATATTAATGGCACATCATCTACTTTGAAGAAAGTATCCTACATTTGCAAGTGCAAAGCTAAATAAGACAGTGATTTTACCTATTAGGTGCCTATAATTTAATCAAATGATTAGATCTATAGAATATATGTTCCATCATTAATGGAAACTACACTGAAATATGCTAAATAATTGAAAAAATGGAAAATTATATTGCCTTCCTAGGGTAAAAATTGTAAAATCAAGACATCAGTAATAAGAACAGGGGTGTTGGATAGTTAGCCTATCTGATGGCATTCTGATTAAATTTATTACCAAACATCAAAAACAAAGTGGAAGAATCTAATCTAGAATCATCAAACATGGCAACATACATACAAAAAAGGGACACTCACTTTGCAAACTTTGTCAATGTTAATTCTGTGCTTACTTAGAGGTCACTATACCCCAGACCAAAGGTCATTCAAAATAATGTTACTGCCCTAAAAACTGCCTGTGCTTCATTTATTTGTCAGTTCTTCCTTGCCCTCAAACAGTGACTGTATTCTGTCTCTATAGATTTACATTTCACAAAACATCATATAGTTGGAGTCATACGGAATCTGGCATTTTTACATTGGCTTCTTTCACTTAGCATTAATCATTTAAGATTCCTCCATGTATTTTTGTGTCTTGATACATTATTCTTTTTTGTCACTAAATAATATTCCTTTGTATGGATTATGACAGTTTTCTTATTTATTCACCTTTCGAGGTGCCTCTTTGTTACTTTCAGTTTTTGGCAATTATGTCTAAAATTGCTATAAACATTTGTGTGCAGGTTTTTGGGTGGCCATAAGGTTTTAACTTACTTCAGTAAATTCCAAGGAGTGGGTTTGCTAGACCATATGGTAAGACTATATTTAGCTTTGAAAGAAACTGCCAGATTTGTCAAAGTAGTGATACATTTTGCATTGCTGCCAGTATGAATGAGAATTCCTGTTTATTGAACATCCTTGTCAGAATTTCTTATTGGCTTCTTTCACTTAGCATTAATCATTTAAGTTTGGAACTTTAGGCATTCTAATAGGTACCTAGTGGTAGCTTGTTTTAATTTTCAATTCCCTAATGACATATGATTATGAGCAACTTTCATATGGTTATATTGTATCTTTATGTCTTCTTTGGTGAGGTGACTGTTCAGATTTTTTGCTCATTTTTAAATTGGGTGGATGGTTTTCCTATTATTGACTTTTAAGTTTTCTTTGTATATTTTGAATAGTCTTTTATTAGATACGTATTTTGCAAATATTTCTTCCCAATCTGTGGCTTACCTTTTTATTCTCTTAAGATTGTCTTTCACACAGCAGAAATTTTTAATTGCAATGAAGTTTGATTTACTAATTTTTGTTTCATGAATCATGCTCTTGATATTTATCTAAACTCCAAAACCAAGGTCAAATAGTTTTTCTTCCATACTATCTTCTCAAAGTTTCACAGTTTACATTTTAAGTTTATGACTATGACCTATTTTTATTTGATTTTTGTGAAAAATGTAACCTCTGTCTAAATTTACCTTTTTGTGATGTAGAAGTCTAGCTACGCCATCATCATTTGTTGAAAGATGGTCCTTTCTCCATTAAATTTTATTTTATTCTTTGTTGAATATCAGTTGAACACATTTGTGAGTCCATTTCTAATATCTCTATTCTGTTTTTTGATCTATTTTTCTATTATACTCAGTATCATTGTGTCTTGATGACTGTTGCTTTATAGAAAGTCTTGAAATAGGGTAGTTTCAGTTCTCCAACTTTGTTCTTCAGTACTCTGTGGCCTATTCTAGTTTTTGTCCAAATAAACTTTATCAGCAGTTTGTCAATATCCACACAATATCTAGGAGAGATTTTAATTGACATGATATTTATTTATTTATTTTTTCTTTTTTGAGACTGAGTTTTGCTCTATCACCCAGGCTGGAGTGCAGTGGCAAAATCGAAGCTCACTGCAACCTCTGCCTCCTGGGTTCAAGGGATTCTCCTGCCTCAGCCTCTCGAGTACTAGGACTACAGGTGCCCCCACCACACCTGGCTTTTTGTATTTTTAGTAGAGACGGGGTTTTACCATGTTGGCCATGCTGGTCTCAAACTCTTGACCTCAGGTGATCCACCTGGCTTGGCCTCCATAAGTGCTGGGATTACTGGTGTGAGCCACCGCGCCCCGCTTGAGATGATATTTAATCTATACGTGAAAAACAGATGGAGAGAAATGATACTTAATAATGTTTAATTTTCTTACTGTGAATATAAAATATCTATTTAGTTCCCTTTGATTTCTTTTATCAGAGGTCATACGTTTCATCATATAGATCTTATACATATTTTATTAGATAACTAAGTATTTCAACTTTTTGTTTTAATATAAAAGGTATTGTGTTTTAACTTAAAACTCTAATTATTCATGCTGCTTTATAAGCAAACAGTTGAATTTTTTATATTAACATTAGAAATGGCCATGTTGCTTTAATCACTAATTCATGCCAGGAGACTCCTGACTTTTTAAAAATGATTTTCTACATAGACAATCGTGTTATTGATGACAAAAGTTTTATTTCATCTTTCTCAATCTGTATATCTTTTATTTCCTTTTATTTCTTATTGCATGAGCTAGGACTTCCAGTATCATATTGATTATAATTAATGAAAATAGCATCTTTAAAACTGAAAAATATCCTAATTCTTATCATTTTGTTGTTAGCTGAATGTATATTGTATATATTCTTTATCAATTCTAAAAATTCTCCTGTGTTCCTAGTTGCTGAGTGTTTTTAATTATTTGTTTGTTTTATCATGAACAAGTATTGAATTTTATCAAATGTTTTTTGCATCTATTTGTATGATCAAATGATTTTCCACTTTGGTCTGCAAATGTGATGAATAATATTTATTGATTTTCAAGTATTTAACTAATCTTGGATGGAATAAATATATCCCAGTTGGTTGTTGGGATTAAAATAAAAACGGTATTTGTCATTATATTTGATTTGGCAATAATTTATTGAGAATATTTGCAGTTATGTTTGGGAGAGATACTGTTCTATAGTTTTTTCTTGCAATACTTCTACCTAGTTTTGGTATGAGTCCAGGACTGGTTTCACAGAGGAGTTAGGAAGAATTCCCTTTACTATCCTTATCTGAAAGACATGGTAGAGAATTGATGGTGCTATTGATTTTAATCATTTCCTTAGTAATTTTCTGCTTGTTAGATCTGATAATTACTGATAGAGCAATGTTTTAAGAACTGTATTTGTTAAAATAAATCAATTAAAAAATTAAAATAAAAATTACACTGGTTGCCCTAATGTTTGCAGTATAGATTTACAATCAATTCAGATCTACTCTTATGAAAACCACACTGCTTCATGAGTAGTGCAGATATCATAAAATACAGGGTCCTAATACCTCCCTCCCACCACTTATAAAATTTCCACTCATTTTTCTTATTCATAACTGGTAATGATGCAATATATTGCTGGTATTGTTATTTTGGACAAACTCTATCTGTTAGATCAATAAACAACAGGAAAACAAAAGATTTTATTTTATCTTCATTTAATGTCTAATGGAGATACTCATGTTATATAGATCTGAGACTCTGACTTCTATGATTTCTTTCTCTCTGAATAATTTTTCAACATTTCTCACAAGATAAGTCTGATGGTTACAAATTTAATCAATTTTTTATATGTCTGAAAATATCTTTATTTCTCCTTCACTTTGAAGGACAATTTTTCTAGATATGCAATGCACAGTTGTAGTTTTGTTTTGTTTTTTCATGCAGGACCTTAACTAGTTCACCCCATTTTATTATTGCTTGCATGATTTCTCAAGAGAAGTCTGACGTAATTCTTACCCTAGTTTTTCTATAGGTAAGAGATGTTCTTTTCAGCAATATTTTGGTAAGTGTTATCTGAGTAAGAGTATATTCTGAGGTGGGCTCAAACCAAGCTTAGGTTTATGGTTATTTAGGTATGACTAATTTAGTTAAATGTAAAATGTCAGTAAGAATAAGAGAATAGAAAGGATAAAGTAAGTAGAAAAACTGCAGTATCTAAATGTTAAAAAAATATATATAGAAAAATGAAGGGAGATGTTACTGAATATAAAATTTAAAGGACAAAAATCAAATAAAAATAAAAGAAATAGTTAAACTTTTTCATTCACTATTTCTATACTTGTAAGTATAACTCTATACACTGGTTTTTAATGAAGAGAAAGTTTTCAAAACCAAAATATATTCGCTAAAGCCTGAGGGTTTGGGCAGTTCTGTTTTGACAAGTAGAGGTAACATATTTAATTGGCTCTCCATTAATTTCACTATTGGTGACTACTGTGACTGAATTTTATCCTCTCAAAATTTATATGTTGAAGCGTTAACCCCCTATGTGGCTGTATTTAGACATAGCGCACATAGGAGGCAATTAATGTTAAATGAGGTCATAAGGATAGAATCCTGATCAGATAGGATTTGTGCCTTTATTTTAAAAACAAGAGAAAATAGAGAGATCTCTCTGTCTCTCTTTCTCTCTCTTCCCCCGCTTATAGGAAAAGCATTGTGAGGATATAATGAGAAGGTGGTCACCTCCAAGCCAGGAGCATGCCCTCACCAGAAACTGAAGCTGTTGGACCTTAAATTGAGACTTCTTGTTTCTAAGAGGGTGAGAAATAAATTTCTGTTGTTTGAGACACACAGCCTATAGAAGTTTGTTATGGCAGCCCTAGCAGATTAATACACTAATGATCCCTCAATAAATGCAAAGGCCATGGTGGCTCATACCTGTAATCCCAACACTTTGGGGAACCAAGGTGGGCAGATCACAAGGTCAAGAGTTCAAGACCAGCCCGGCCAACATGGTGAAACCCCTTCTCTACTAAAAATACAAAATTAGCCAGGTGTGTTGGCACACACCTGTAGTCCCAGCTACTCGGGAGGCTGAGACAGGAGAATCGCTTTTACCCAGAAGGTAGACGTTGCAGTGAGCCGAGACCATGCCACTGCACTCCAGCCTGGCTGACGGAGCAAGACTCTGTCTCGGTCAATCAATCAATCAATCAATAGCATACATAACAACTAAAATAGTGTTTTCTTAGAAATCAGCTTAATTATGTCAGTTATGAGTGGGTATCATGTGTTAATATTTTTATCCTCTTAACTAGCGTTTTCTAGGTAAAAGTTAAAATATTGTTCGCCAAAACTTATACTGCACACTCTGCCAGTGTTGAATATTATATCATACTCTTTCTATAATGCATAATATGGCCCTTGACTTCAGAATTATATGTGGTGGAAGAAATAGTATAGGATTGTAAATCAAAAGCACTAGGTTTTAGCTCTAGATATGTCATTAATAATTGTGTGAGCTTAGATCAACTTTGGAAAATTCTACTTTTTCCGTATATATATGCTTGTTTAAAATCGATAGATTGGCTTTGATATATCAGATTACTTCCAAACCTAAAATTATATAATTATGCATGTCTCCTTGAACACCTCTAATTAGGAAATCTTCATTATATTTTTGCCAATATAACATTCTGTTCTATTTCTTTTCAGCTTCCACAGTCAAGTTTCAGTTATATTTTAGCTACACATAGACATTTCACAGCATATGGCAATCCAACAGTTGAATGTCACTACTAAGTAATGTTTAAATCATGGAATGGATTTAATATATGCTTTATATAAAATAGGATTAAAATTTCTTGTGTGTGGTCCCGCCTGTGATCCTGGTTTAATCCCCCTTTCCTTAACCTAACTACATTAAAGTAGTTAGGTTGTAAGTAGTCTGACTTTTGGTTAAAAATCCATGACCGATTTTACAAGCCCAACCACGGGCAATTTACAAAGGCTTTATCTGGTAGGACTCACAGGGCAAAGCTGTCTTCCCTACCCCAGACACAAAGCAAAGCCAGTGCACTGCATTCCGTGGAAGGAGTTTTAGTCAAGGACTCAGACAATCTGACAGGTCATGATGTTCACATGGTTGTATTCCTAGACAGTTGGTTTTCATTTCTAGCTCTCTTTGTTTGAGATTTAGCAGAGGTCTTATTTAGGCATCTCAGCTGAGACTTCTTACAGGGTGGGAGGGAGTAGGTAGAAGGGAAAACCTAAAAGATGCTTTTCCCCCACTCTGACATTTTCACTTGTAGCACTCCACTACCCAGTACTTTTCCACTTCCACCATCTGTCATCACCCATAATCCACCAAGGTCCACAAAACTGCCTGAGCCTTTGTTTTTCAGGGTGAGGGGCCTTCCTCAATGAGATAACCTCCAAGTCTGTGCGAATCCACCTGACCCTCCTCTGGTATGCTTTTCTATGGAGGAACATGGAACAGGGAGTCAGCACCTTTTCTTGCTTTAAAATATGCTTAGATTATTTCAGTGAGTGATTAAAGGCTAAATTCTTTATTTTTTTGCTGTTGCTTTAATTGGCTACTCTGACACCAGACAGCTCAGCACTTCTGGCACGCTCTTTATTTTTTTTCTTTTCAGTCTGTCTCCCCCGTTTCCAGCTCACTAAGCTCTTGACGGCCTCAGAAGATGAGTGCATGGTGCATCCAACCTGCCCCTGCGTTCCCCATTTAGGCAAATGTAGATGAGAATGCTCTGATTATGCTTACCATCATCTCTTGCTGTTTGGTTTTCTCACAGATTGAACATTTTTATTTCTAACTCTTCTGTTTGAGGTTACAGCCCTACTCAAATAGTGGGAAAGGGGTTTGTCTGATGTTTTTCTCACAGCTACACTAGATTTTTGGGATTGGAGAGGAAGGCCAAAAGGTGAAGTGCCACTTTTACTGCCACAGATGAAGAATAGCTGCTGTTATTTTGACTTGTCCCTGATGCTGTGACATATTATTCATAGTTCTTTTAAATTATCTGTCTGATATTTCCAAGAACTGTGTCATAGCTAAATGTGTTTCAGATGATAGCTATGCCTCTTCAGACATGTTTTTTCCTCTTGCCTTTTGGAATGCCTTGTAACTTTTTTGTGAAAAACCAAATATATTTTATAGGGTAATGTTTATTGAGATAAATAGGCTGAAATCTCTAAAGAGCAAGGTTTTATATGAGTCTTTCTAGAAGTTGAAAGTGTTTAAAGTTTATTGTCATTATAGGCACCAGAAGCTTTGCATTGCTTTGGTGGAGTTATGGAGACATTAGATAACTGTCTATATAAATATATTTTATTTAGTGGGTCTGCCTTTTGGGGCTGTGCCCTTCAGAAGTGTTTAGTCCTTTTTCCCCTTCCTTCCCCCTAGTCTCTTCCTGGGCCATACTGTTGGCAGACTCTTTCTTCAAAGCCCTTTCCCCTGTCGACTGTGGCTTGTATGTGTTTATATTTTTCTTAGGTGAGACATAGAAATAAATGGTTTGGTGTAGAAGTCCAATACTCTACTTGGGTAAGGTTTTCAGATTCCACTGAAAACCCATACCCTGACTACCTATTCCCATGCCTGTTCTCCAGATTGCTGTTTATATACGTAAGAGAAATCAGATAGTTCTTTTCAAGTGTAGCGCACCTCCTCATGGGTCCCACTCTGAACCTCACCTCTAGGGGCCCACCGGGACTTTAGTTACAGGTCTAGAGGCAAACAGAGGTGTTGGGTTTGACTTCTGAGGGGGAATCAACGTTGTCTTGCCTGGCACCTGCTTCAGGGGAGACCATCACTGTTTCCCCAGGCAGTGCAGTGCTTATCTCCTCAGACAAAGGCTGATGGCAGCATGGGTCGGCGGGGGTGGGAGATGTGGCCACTGCTGGGGATGGGGAAGCTGTTCCTTCTGGCAGAAAAGGGTCTTCAGGGTTTACAAACTCAGGGTCCTCAGCTTCATCAGGGTCCTCCCACACATCCCCCATTCCAAGTTTCAGGGTCCCATTCCTTTCCAATCAATGCCCTCACTTTAATAGTAGACACCAGTGAGGCTGTGCATGCATTTTTCATGATAATAGCTTGTGTATGTTTTTCCACAATTTCAGCTTTTTCTTTACAAGAGGTAACATTCTCACTCAGGGCAATCATAGCAGATTTGAGGCTCAGCATCTGCTTCTGAAGCCAGGAGACAGAATCTCTGAGTTCATCATGTTCATTTATCACTTTGTCCACCGAACTTAGGAGTACCCAGTCAGCTTCATTATGTTCCTTGGTTCTCCACATCAGGTCAAAGGTATTATGTATAGTTACTAAACTCCTTGCCTCTCATGAGTGGTGAATCAGGAATGTGAAATGCATTGATTTTGTATAACTCTCTAGAAAGTTCATGCCAAGGACTATCAGTGTTCTCCTTACCATTAGAAGTAGAGTCCTTAGCATTTTAGGGTCTAATCATATTAAGCAGCCAACTCCAGAAACCCCAAAAGCAATGAAAGAACTCCATCCTTAATATTCTTTTCCTCTAAAACCACTCCTGGTACCAAAATCTATCTATCTATCTATCTATCTATCTATCTATCTATCTAAAGGGGGAGTTTATTAGGCATTAACTTACACAATCACAAGGTCCCACAATAGGCTGTCTGCAAGCTGAGGACGAAGGAGAACCAGTCTGAGTCCCAAAACTGAGGAACTTGGAGTCTTATATTGGATGTGAGGAAGCATCCAGCATGGGAGAAAGATGCAGGCTGGGAGGCTGGTCCTGTCTCCTGTTTTCATGCGTTTCTGCCTGCTTTATATTCCCTGGAAACTGAATAGATCGTGTCCACAAGATTAAGGATGGATCTGCCTTCCTACCCACTCATTAATTGCTTTTGGCAACACCCACACAGTAACAACCGGGATTAATACTTGGTATCCTTCAAGCCAATCAAGTTGACACTCAGTATTGACATCATAATCTCAAATATCTGTGTGTTTATAAATACGTATCTGTGTGTGCACATAAATGTTCTATAGCATTCCTGTTGGGTCCCCTTCTTTTTTCTCATATCAAGATTATAAATAGCTTTATCATAATATTATGTTTTAATAAGGTATTTTTTGCTTTTTGGTATGTAATCTTTTGAATTCTGTAGATATTCTGATCTTTTTTGTTTTGTGAAGCAATAATGACTATTCTTTGATGTACATGAAAATTTAATCACGTATTATTGTGTTTTCAGATAACCCAACGGTGACCATTTCTCCACGCTGCAAAGATTGAATTGTGAATTGGTATCCATCAAATGCAGGTAGGACTCCTTGCCTTTTAATGGCAGTGATTATGAATAATGTCTTACATTTCACTTCTTCATTGTTTTGGATTTTGTGTGGCTTTATACAATATGTTAACAACATATATTAGTCCAGGATCTCCAAAGAAACAGACAAATAGAGAGAGAGAGAGAGAGAGACGAAGAAATTTTATATCTAAATCCATAATTGTGTCTTTATTAATGGACAGATAAATTTATTCTGAAATAAATTTATTATATATTACTATTTATTGTATGACACATGATTATGGAGACCAACAAGTAATAAAATATGCAGTTAACAAGCTAGAGATCCAGGAGAGCCAATGGTGTATTTCCAGTCTGAAGGCCAGTAGGCTGGACTTTCAGGATGAGTCAATGTTTTACTTCGAGTCCAAATGTAGGAGAAGATGGATATCCCAGTTTGAAGACAATCAGGCAGGAAGAAACAATTCTTTTTTTACTCAGCCTTTTGTTTGATTTATGCCTTCAGTGGATCGAAAGAGTCACAACTGCATCGGGGGAGGACAGTTTGTTGTATTCAGTCCACAGATCCAAATGTTAGTTGTATCCAGAAACATCCTCACTGACACACAAGAAAATAATGTTTGAAAATATCTATGCACTTAATGGCCTAGTCATGTTAACACAAAAATAACTATCACGCAAAAGTGATGGGCATATTCCGTCGTAGTATTAAAATCTGTAATTGTATGGTAACAACATGGAAAGGCTTTGTACTCTTAAGCCTATTCACCTGATATTTTGATGATCAGGGTGATGTGAGTGTGTGCACCCTTGCTGGACTCTGTTAGATAAAGGGAATGACTCTGACTTAGTCTTACATAAAGAATATTGTAATTCCTGAAGTGCCCTCACTAGTGGACCCACTTTTTACTGATTCAACAACATCACAATTTCCAGGTTTTAGCCTATTGGTTTTACTGCTAGTTTATCTTCTCGTTGCCACTCTTTAACTAAAGGCCTTCCCTAGGTGACCTTTTCTTCCTCTAAGTTGAACTGCAAATCTTACTAGTCTTGCATTATGCATACTGACACCAGGCATCCTTCTTTAAATTCAGCCTAAGTCACATCTTTCACTCCGGCCTGGGATGATGAAAAGAGCATGAACTTTAGAAGTAGACAGGTCTAGGAACCATGCCCTGCTTTATAATTACTGTTGCGTGTGTGATCTTTTGTAAAGCAGTTAACTCTTTCAAAATTTACCTGTCTCATTTGAAAGATGAAGATAAAAATGCTGCCTCCTAACTTTAAAATGAGAACTAAAGGAATGTTTGTAGAAAACATATAGAACGAGATACATAGAAAAGGCATCATCTCCATTTTCCTTCCCTCTGACATTTACAGAGCACTTGCCATAGATGAGGCTTTAACCAGGTATTTACGGTTGAAAGACACAGTCTTCGCCATCCAGAAGCTCACGGTCTAGTTAAAAGGCAACAAGGTATAAGTAACTATGAACAAAATGAAAATGTATATAAAATAAGTAAGCCTATTGCAACATGGTTATTCAGAAAGAATGTGCTGCTATCACTCTGAAAATGTTAAGTGGTAGTATCTTGACCGGATGAAAGCACGTAGAATGAGTTATTTTCCAATAGAAACGAGGTAGGGAGGCTTTAGCATGTGTAATAAATGAGACCTGAAGGTAGTTGGTAGCAACATGAGGTTCTTCAGAAGGACTAGATTTTAGTTTATTCAGAATTGGGCTTGGGGAGTCTGAATAAAATCTTGTAGAATTAAGAGGGGGAACAAATAAGCAAAATCTATACACAATAAATACATTAATATGTTTAAACTTTTATGAAGTAGGTATTTTTGTTATCCCTATTTTCAAGATGAAACAGAAACAAAAATCAGCATTCTCCAAATTACGAAGCTCTTAACTTGAAGAGATGAGGTCACACCTTGGAAATCTGTCTCCACATCTTGTGTGTTTAATCAGTCTGTATGTCTCCTCTCTAACAGGTTAATGCAGGAAAGCATCGATTTGGGGCTCTTCCAATACTTTGTTTTTCAGAAAAGCTCAGTCAAATATGATGTCCTTAAATGATGTTACTAATTCAAGATATTTATCCCCCAGTCATTGTACATTGTTTTGTATGAGATAAAATTATCTATACAAAACATTTGAGATACAATACTGATATAATCTAAAAATAGCTTTTTTAAAGTAGATAGATTTTGTATCACCATATAAACATCTATACTTTCTATACAGCAGCACTTAACTGAGGAATCTGACTCCTGCTTACAAATCTACTGGTGACCATTCAGGCCTGATCTAACCCATGCAATTGCAGAGGCTTTACCTGGCAAGACTCAAAGGGGAAAGCTGTCCTTCCTGCAGCAGACGTGATGTACAGTCTGTGCATCACGGTCTATACAGAGAGTTGCAGTCATGATCTTAGGCCCCTGGATGGCCTGTCATGCTTTTTAACACATTTACATTCTTAGACACTGTGGTTTCATTCGGAGTCTCTTTATCTGACGCCTTGGGCAGAGGTATTCTTCAGACATCTGAGGCCTCCTTAGAGCAGGGGGGAAAACTTGAGGACACTTTCCCCCCAATCTGACTCAGTGCCCAGTTCCTTTCAGCTCCTCGTCCTTTCCCCTTACTGCCCCCAGCCCTCCCGCTAGGGTCCACAAAACTGCAGGAACCTTTTATTTGTGCTGATTCAACACTGACATGACCCCAGGTCTGAATTTATCCACTTGACCTTTGACCAGTGTGCTCTCCCGTAGGGGAACATGGATCAGGGGGGAGAGAGTGCTCTGTGCTTTTAAACTCTTGTTGATACGGTACTAAGAGTAAATGATCAACTCTTTAATTTTTGGTTTATTGCTTTAATTGGCTAATCTAACACCTGAAATTTCAGCTCTTTCTCTACCAGCTCAGCTGAGATCCTGACATAAGCAATCAGAAAATAGTATAGACAGTACACCTGTAAGTGCAACAAAATATTTTAATGCCTACAAGTAAACACAATTACAAGAAGAAACTGTAATTTACATTGAAGGTACTTACACGAATAAAGAAGCATATTTCTTTTACAGAATGGCAATATTACGTCCTCAATATTGGTAGAGTTAACTGTTCTTTCTGAATAAATTTATAAATTCAGTGCATGCAATCTTAATATTCTAACTCTTTAATAAATTCAGTTGAATATATTTACAGCTTCACAAAGGTTAAAGCAGTTTCATTAAAAATAAAGCACTTCCCAAAGTCCTAATTCATAAAGCTCGTGTTGATCCCCCAATTATAGAATCAAGATTATTTTGTATATCAATTGCTAAGTCCGTTTTAACTTCTAAATTCCAATGAAAATATATACTTTGTATTCTTATATGAGGAGGAAAAGAGGTAAAATTGCCTTCACTAATGGGCATTTTGTTGTTGTTGTTAATATATAATTCACTTTGATGAGGCCTATAAATTAAAATATGTGTTATGATTAATATTTTATATATAAAAACTATGCTTTACATAGCTGACTGAATAAATATACTCAAATAAACTGTGTCTGTACAAATGTATGACATGTTTTTAAATTAGGGAGATTTCTACAAGATTGGCAGAGGAATGAAGAGAAAAAGTATCAGGGATGGATGGAAGACAAAGAAACATTGAGATAAACCAAACAGAAAAAACTGTTTATATTATAGGATAATCCCTAAATTTTACTGGTCATAGAAATAAAATAATAAAAGGATAGGTAATTTAGACAATGACTGTTATTGCGTGAGGTTGGTTTGTTTGAAATTACCAGGGAAGTGAGCTGAGTTACAAGTCTTAGTAAAGATAAAAGACCTAGTCTGAATACATTTAACATCAATTACTAGAACTAAGAAGACATTAAACTGAATTTCAAAAAAATCAAAAGGCCGTTGTAGAACTTCATGAGTTTTGAGTTTGATGCAGTTCAGTCATGGATTAAGGTTCATAGAGAGTGACGCATGCCCTTTTAAAAGAAAAAAATTTTTTTTTATTATACTTTAGGTTCTGGGGTACATGTGCAGATCATGCAGGATTGTTGCATAGGTACATACATGGCAAGGTGGTTTGCTGCCTTCATACCCCGTCACCTATATCTGGTATTTCTCCCTTCGTTATCCCTCCCCACCCTCCCCACCCCCCCACTGTCCCTCCCCTAGCCTCCCCCGCAACTGAAGGCAGTGTGCAATGCTCCCCCTCCCTGTGTCCACATGTTCTAATTGTTAAACACCCACCTATGAGTGAGAACATGCGGTGTTTGGTTTTCTGTTCTTGTGTCAGTTTGCTGAGAATGATGGTTTCCAGATTCATCCATGTCCCTATGAAGGACATGAACTCATCATATTTTATGGCTACATAGTATTCCATGGTGTATATGTGCCACATTTTCCTTATCCAGTCTATCGTTGATGGACATTTGGGTTGCTTCCAAGTCTTTGCTGTTGTAAACAGTGCCGCAATGAACATACCTATGCATATGTCCTTATAGTAGAACAATTTACAATTCTTTGGGTATATACCCAGAAATGGGATTGCTGGGTCAAATGGAATTTCTATTTCTAGATCCTTGAGGAATCGTCACACTGTCTTCCACAATGGTTGCACTGATTTGCACTCCCACCAACAGTGTAAAAGTGTTCCTATTTCTCCACATCCTCTCCAGCATCTGTTGTCTCCTGACTTTTTAATGATCGCCATTCTAAATGGTGTGAGATGGTATCTCAATGTGGTTTTGATTTGCATTTCTCTGATTACCAGTGATGATGAGCATTTTTTCATATGTTTGTTGACCTCATAGATGTCTTCTTTTGTAAAGTGTCTGTTCATATCCTTCACCCACTTTTGAATTTGTTTTTTTCCAATCTGTTTTTGTTCTTTATAGATTCTTCTCTTCTCTCCTTCCCTGCTTTCTGCTAGTGAAGCCTGGGGTTTTTATGGGTACAGGATGGGGGACGAGGTGGGCTAGGAGTGGTTTTGGAAAAGCAACATTCAAGTAGGAAAACTGGGATGTAAAGTTCTCCCATTGGGCCACGGTTCGAAGCTTGGGGGTAAGGCCCTCACCAGGGACCCCACCCTTTTCTGCCTAGAATTTTTCTGCCTCCCGTCTCTATCAATATCTTTCACTGTTTAAAGTCAAATAATTTTGTTACTATTAAATGGCATATTGTAATTTAATCATTACAAATTCAATTCCAATTATAAAAGATCAGTATTGATTATACCATATATGTGAGAGAAAATAAAACATTTTCAATACATTGAAGTTTATTATAACGTCATATACATAAAATGAATAGATCCTACGTATATTTTGGACAATTTTTTATTTTAAAGAATAATTTAGATTAGGCTTCTTAAAATAATGAGCTAAATGATGTTTTTGCTTAAGACACATGGTAGTTTTCCTGTTATTTTACATATAGGAAGCAAAAACAATTATGCTGTTCCAAGGTTTTTTCTAGTCGTATTTCTCAAATGTAATTATCTAATCAGTACCACATATGAATATTTTTATGCATAACAACAATTTGGCCGTGACCTAGTTAGATAGTCATCAGGACAACAGCACTACTTTGAGATTTTTCTGACTGCTCCTTCTTGTTGAATATCTCTGCCTCTTCCATGGAGGTAACCACTATTTTAAATATTATGGTTATAACTTTTTTACTTTAAAGAGTTTGCCAATTATGGCTATATTCTTAAAATATATTTTTCTTGAAGAATATGCAGTAAATAACAAAATGTTAGTTTATGTGACCATCCCCGACAAATTGGCTAGATGGAATGTCATTAAAACAGACTCTTAAGCATCATTGCTAAAATAAAACTCTATATACTTTTTATCAAAATTTCAGAATAGACATAATTAAATCTCCTACATTTAAGGGGTAAAGGGACAACTGTTCGCTGTGATTTATTGTACTGAAGTTTCAACAAAAGTTTTCTACCGTGGCTGCTGTATAAACTTATGTGCAAACATCTGGAAAAATTTTTAGAAACAGCTATTAAACATTATGTGTTATATGAGTTCAAAAAATACAAAGGTTTTTGCTCTCTTGAATATATTAAATTCCACTCCAGGGTTGTGGTATTGGGAAACAATGCAGACAGTAGTGTAACCTGAAGAAATAGCTTTCTTTTTTCTTTTTTTTTTTTTTTTACAAAATATCTAGATAATGAAATAATCTGTACAACAAACTCCCATGATGTAAGTTTACCTATGTAACAAACCTGAACATGCACCCCTTAACTTAAAAAAGAAATTCTCTCTCTCTCTCTCATATATATATGTATGAGTTATTCTGTTATAAAACATTTTCAATGACTAAGAGTTCACTTTCTTTAACACATGATTGAAAAGTTTAGTGACTGACAGTAAATGTTTTTTAGCTCCAGGTCGTAGTTCTGACTATGTGTCTTTGGGCCATTATTTGATTTTCTCCAAGGCAGAGGAAACAGCGTGGGATAAGACAAAGTTGTGAAGGAGTTATTAAACAAACATGGATTTTTGAGTACCTCAAAGAAGCCCTCTTACATTGGAACACAGTGAATGCAGGAGGCATGGGGTGGATGGGGTTAGGGAGGTAGGCAGTAGTAAAACAGTCGGAGCCTTGTATATATATGAAATATGACAACTGTGTGCTGTAAGAATCCATTAAGGCATTATAAGTAGTATTGTATATTCACAAAGCCAAATCAGTGAAGTTGTGTCTAGACTGTAATAAATCACCAATAAAAAATAATATTAAGAAAGCAGAATAATGATAATAGAAAATTCATTGGCTATCCCAATTATGCTAATTTATATCATTGCTTTAACTAAATCAATTTCATTATGATTACATTATACTTACATATAATATTCATTATCATTATAATTACAATCACAAAATAACATACTTATTAAAATTGTACATATAATAATAAAGATAAGATTTATCCTTAGTAACCTAGAGGAAAATTGCAAGTACATAGAAAAAGTATTTGATGGTAAGTGTTGACAAAAGGAGAGAGGCTGAGAATTTTAGTTTTGTTTCACAGTATAGTGTTAATAGATAATATTTAGTGTTTTTAAATTAAGAAAAAGACTATTTCTAGGAAAACCAGACTATTAAAATTATATTTTTGTTTCTTCTTTATTGTATCTGAAAGTGCACTGTATATCTTTATGTTGCTGCTGTGTCAAAATGCAATTTTTAAATTGATTGCAAGATACAGAATTTAATCTCTTGTCCTAATATTGTATATTTCCTTATTCTTAAGGATGCTTTTTAAAGTCTGTGCTTTATAATATATTTGTTTTATAGCAAATTATATATTTGTGACTTCATGAGATGTTCACATTTAAGGTGATGATGTATTATGAGTATATTTCAGCTGTCTTATTTAGTGTATTCCATTAGCCTTATTTTATACTTATTTATTATATTTTTATTGCTATTAGGATTTCTCTTATTATTTTTGTTCTCTTTATTAGGTTGAAAATGATACCACCTATTTAATTGTCAGCCTTGGAACTATTATATTAAGATAATACTAAGATATAAAATGAATCACTGTCTAACTCTCATCTCCACAAAAACGGGTGCCTTGGAATGCTGTAATTTTTCTCCCTTCTCTCAGCTTATATGCCAATAAAATAGCTTGATTTTTTTCTAAGCTTTATTTAGATAAATTATGTCATTCAGTGTTCCGTAGAAAAGTTTGTAGTTTTTGAAGGTTAATTTTACAAATGTGTTCTGTCACTATAAAATTAGATAATGGAAATCAGTATTTTTTTCAGCTAGCAAAAACATTAACTAACAAAATACATAAAATGTTTTCTTACCATGAGCTCTTTTAACCTATAAGTTATGTAAAATTTTGAATTACATGTTTTAAAAGTCAGCATAAATAAAAGAGTAATGATGACAATTAACATTAAATCAAAGACCGCAAATATGTTTGGTAATGATTCCCAAAATAACCACTAACTTTAAAAATATTTACTCAAAACCATGTGTTTGAAATCAATGCATATTTCACTCTAGCCTTTCATTGCTTCTGCTTCTTTTTGAATTTATATATAACACTTGTTGAAAAATAAAGGTTTATAGGGGAGCAATAATAGCCTTTCACTTCTAATTGCTGACAACTCCAAAACCATCATTTATTATATTTCCTGATTCGCTTTCCAGAGAATATCTATGTTCAGATACAGAAAAAAAAAAGAAAAGAAAAACCTCTTAATACTTTCCAGCCATTTTTTTTCACTTTTGTTCTTGACATTTTGTGATTTTTTAAATCCAAAGAAACCCAAATCTTTGAAATGTAACTAAACCAAGAGGTTTAAATTGGCTCTTCACCAGATCCTTCAAGAAGAAAAATGTTCAGCTGAGGAGAGCGTAGCTTAAAAATACTAACCCCTTAAAGCATATTTTTAACTGACAGTTCTCATTGTTGGGCCCAGAAGCTTATGGGGATGTTTTCACAGAGCACATCCTTAAGAATTTAAGGGGGTGCTTCACAAATCAAGCAGCACACACAGTGTCTGTCACCTGAGTACTAAGTATTTAGGCAAGGGTGCCATTGCTTCAGTCATACATCTTAGGAAACTGGACACTAGGGGAACATGTGTCTTCTGTGGTGTTACAAAAGGAAATGCTAGCAGAGCTAAGAGTTGGACTTGTTATACTTGATTTTCAACTCTTATAATTAGTTTCAAAACCATATTTAATCACATATTATGTAACTCTTGTTGGTAACCATAATGAGAGAAGAATAGGACTTTTAAAAATGCAAATAGCATAAAATTTGGCATTTTCAAGAAATGAAGAGAAACCATACACAATGTCACTATACCTTTAATTTTTCTTTATTAACTTTCTATGGAATATGGAAAATTATCACTTATCACTAGATTTCCAAAAATGTTCATTAAAGATTGAGAATATATATAATGCATATAATGTATATATTATATATATATATATATATAAAGTTACGTGCCACAATGTCATTTCAGTTAACGAAGATTTCCATACACGATGGTAATCCTGTAAGGTTATAACAGAGCTGAAAATTTTCTGTGGCCTTGTCACGTTGCAGCCATCATAGTGGGATGCATTTCTCCTGTGTTTGTGGTCTTTTTGGTGTAAGCAAACCTGCTGCACTGCCAGTCATATAAACGTATACCACATACAAATATATATAGTGCATAATACATGATAATAATAATTTAAAGACTTGCTGCTTTATGTATTTACTATATTATACATTTCATTGCTATTTTAGTGTGTATTCTTTCCACTTTATAAAATAATGTTAATTTTAATACAACCTTAGGCAAGTCCTTAGGAGTGTTTAAAAAAAAAAGGCATTGTTACACAGGAGATGGCATCTCTCTGCATTTCATTGTCCTTGAAGACCTTTAAGTGGGACAGATGTGGAGATGGAAGACAGTGATATTGATGATTCCAACCCTATGTAGGTCTAGGCTAATGTATGTGACTTAGTTTTTAACAAAAATATTAAAATGTAAAATTAATAAATATATATATATATAATTTTATAAATTGAAAAATAACTTATGGAATAAGTCTATACAGAAAAAACACATATTTGTACAGCTGTACAATGTATTTGTGTTTTTAGGTGTTATAAGAGTAAAAACATTAAACATAAAAGGCTTATAAAGTTAAAAAGTTACATTAAACTAAGGTTAACTTATCATTGAAGAAACAAAAAAATGTCTTTGTAAATTTAGGGTAGTCTAAGTATACAGTTATTTTAAAGTTTACAGTAATATGCAGAAATGTCCGAGGCCTTCACATTCACTCCCCGCCTACTTACTGACTCAACCAGAGTAACTTCCAGTCCTGCAAGCTTCATTCTTGGCAAGTGCCTTATAAAGTGTACCATTTTAAAACTTTTATGCACTACTTTAATTTTACATTTTGTAGGTATTGATACAGAAATATTTACCATTGTGTTACAGTTGTCTACTGTGTTCAGTACAGTAACACGCTCTGATCTACGCTAAGAGCAACAGGTATACCATATAACCTAGGTGTGTAGTAGGCTCTACTGTCTAGGTTTGTCTAAGTACATGCTATGTTTTTGCATTAAGATAAAATCACCGAACAACACATTTCTCTTTATATATCTCCATTGTTAAGCAACAAATGACTATGTGTACATATATATATGACAGATATTTATAGAGAATATATTTACTGCTATAAAATGCCATAATTTTGTAGAAACCAGGTGTATTTATCCACACTTTTGTTTGTCTCAACAAACAAAACAACAAAACCACTTCAGGTGATGGCAATCCTATTTGACAAGTGGATGACCAACGAAAGAGTCTCTGTTCCATAAATATGGTAAAGCCACTCCTCAATTTCTGACTCCTAGAAACTGAAGAAAATAAACCTTTATTATTGTGTTAAGCAACTAGGTTTTGAGATAATTTTTTTATATGGCAACTAATAACATGCTGTGAGTCAGTGATATACAGGTGGATGTTGAAACCAATGTAATACAATTAATTACTGAAATACATGTATGGAATATAATGAATAAAAATTTAAATGTATTGAATTCTGGATAAAGCAATACATAAAATATAGGACAGTTAGTGGAAGAACAGTTTATTGTAGTGATTGAGAAGATGCATTCAGTAAGTGAAGCAAACAAAACACGATAAAGTGGAGTCTTGATAGTCCAAAAAAAAGTGATCCTGAATGTTAAATTTTTGTTCAAGTAATAATCGAAACTGAAGACTACTCATGAGCTAAGTAAGCCATAAAATTATTAGTGTCATTAGGGAAAGGAATTTAAGAGGTGTAATAAGGCAGAAATCAACTCATTTCAGTCAATAAGAGATAAATGTGAGTTAGAAATTGGAGACAGTAAATGCAGGCCCAGTATGCCTGGATGCCTGATTATGAAGATACTCCTTGTGAAGCATTTTATGGAGTAATGATAAAGACTTGAATAGCAGAAGTAATCAGTAGTTGTTAGCACAGGTCTGAATCTCGTGGTCTGAATAATTCCAATGAGCAATTATTCCCTTCATTGTAGCATTTCTGTATTGTTAGAGAGAAACTATAATGAAAGAGATTCTTTAGGGATGGGAAAATTAAGGTAAAAATAGAGCCAAATGTTTAACATTCACAAATGGTTTTTAAAATTTCTAACAGGACATGTGAATATTACTTTCTCTCTTTGTTAAAATAATATGTAATATAGAGGGTGTACATAGTGTATTCTGAGCCACACCACGGAGATGTGGCAGAGTTGGAACAGGAATCCATGTAGGATAATACAAATAAATGACCATTATATTATTGGGATGAATTATACATGTTTATATGAAGACGATCTTCAGAGAGTGACAGAATATGAAAAAAACAGCGTAATATGCTTGCCACTTCAAGAATGAAATGCTTTATTTTACTTGTTGCTTTATTTGACTTCTTGAATTAATTTTTGTGAACTGCGTGGAAGGGGTCCAGTTTCGATCTTCTGCATATGGCTAGCCAGGTATCTCAGCACCATTTATTGAACAGGGCATCCTTTC
Organism: Ateles fusciceps; assembly: GCA_036589455.1. NCBI lineage: Eukaryota > Metazoa > Chordata > Mammalia > Primates > Atelidae > Ateles > Ateles fusciceps. Next base: position 5,730,441 of record JAZHEH010000253.1, on the reverse strand, counting down.
CCCTTTGTTTTTGTCAGGTTTATCAAAGATCAGATGGTTGTAGGTGTGCAGTCTTACTTCTGAGTTCTCTGTTCTGTTCCGTTGGTCTGTGTGTCTGTTTTTGTAGTAGTCTCATGCCGTTTTGGTTATGCAACTCTGTAGTGCTATTTTGAAGTTGGGTAGCTTCTCAATATAAATTGACATTGACCCCCCAAAAATGTTAGCTCATGTCTGGGAAATATCAGAGTTTAAAAGTTTAATGGAACTTCTAAAGCTCACTACGGTTTATGATTCCATTAATTATTTGCACTAGACATATCAGTGTAACATTCTGACAGACATTTGTATCACTTTTAAGATTTCTTATAGATAGAGCATCATTTTCACCATGAAACAATAAAACTGTAGATTCTAACAATATTATTTACTTATATTTAATTGACAGTACAGTAATATTGAATAAATGTAACAATAGCAATGAAATACATATTCAATTTAACTGGTAAAAGTATTTGCTGGAGTATTTTCAAAGTAGTGCTATTCGGAGGGATAGAGTTATAGAAGCTTCACAGAAATAAAATAAATTTATGAAAAAGACATTACTTCAACAATGTAATGCCGTTCTTGCCTAAATTTAGAGTATAAAATATTATAAGACAATTTTTTAAAGTTAGATGAGTTACAAAACCACTGTTATGAAATTGTTTTTATATAGAAAGATGTTGGAAAAAAGCTTGTTGGCCATAAGTAAGCCCAGTAATGCCAGCGTTGCCTCCTCAATGGCTAGTGAACCTAAGATTTTCCTTTTCCCTCAGCTTTATCCCTGGCCTTTCTTGTTTGCTTTTGTTGCAATTGCTATTGGCATCTTCATCATGAAATTTTTGCCCGGCCTGTCCTAACGGTATTGCCTAGGTGGTCTTCCAGTGTTTTTATAGTGTTGGGTTTTATATTTAAGTCTTTAATCCATCTTGAATTAATTTTTGTAAACTGTATGGAAGGGGTCTAGTTTCGATCTTCTGCATATGGCTAGCCAGGTTTCTCAGCACCATGTATTGAATAGGGCATCCTTTCCCCTTTGTTTTTGCCAGGTTTGTCAAAGATCAGATGGTTGTAGGTGTGCAGTCTTACTTCTGAGTTCTCTGTTCTGTTCCATTGGTCTGTGCGTCTGTTTCTGCAGCAGTCTCATGCTGTTTTGGTTATGCAGGTCTGTAGTGTATTTTGAAGTTGAGTAATGTGATGCCTCCAGCTTTGTTCTTTCGACTGAGGATTGGCTAGTTGGGCTCTTTTATAAATTCATGTGAATTTTAAAATAGTTTTCTCTAGTTCTGTGAGGAATGTCAATGATAGTTTAATGGGAATAGCATTGAAACTGTAAATTGCTTTGGGCAGTATGACCATTTTAACAATATTTAAAATTAATTTGATTACACACACACACACACACACACATACACACACACACACAATACTTCCACTTATCTCTGATGACCTGAGCAATATACCAGTCTTACCATGTGAAAGTCTAGACAATTCCTGTCACATAATAGCTCACTAAATATCTTATGAATAAACCAATTTTATGTAAAGTCCTCCAAGAAAGAGATCTCTTTACCATTCAATGAAGTTAATATATGTCTGGAAGCATATGCTCTGATTACCATCTGTATCATCAAATCTTTTGTCTATTATTGGACATATCCTTCTTTTTTTGCATAAAAATATCAACAAATGCTTTATACAAGGAAACACAAAACTATATTTTCTAATTCTGGATAATTAAGTAGCACAGCATAACTGCCCACACAGAATACTTCTTTTATTTAAAATATAGCTTTGAAAGTACAACCTCCTGGACTAAACTTTAGGGAGAGAGGCATTGTCAGGGAAAAAAATGGAATAATATAAGAGACTAAGCATATGTAAAAAAAAATGGATTAATTAAATTGTGTGTAATTGCACTTAACTTACATGTAAGTTGTGTTTTGTGGAACTTATGACACAATTTTGACTTGTTTTTCCTCTGATTTTTGTATATTATATATTTAACTTGTTTTGCATGAAATCTGAAAATAACCTTTTAAAAATTAATGAGGTATATGCAGTCAAACTCAATGAATTGTCTGTAATATGGTTAATGTTAAGCCTTACGTTCATTACTTTTTATTTTGCTAGAATTTATTCTATGCTATAGTTTGAAAGAGAAAACCAAACTTTTATGATTTTAGTAACACATTTTGTGACCTAGCTTAAATCTAATTAGTCTAAATTAGTAATGTAAGAAAGTCATGAATTATGAAAGGATTAAAAATTGATCACTATTTAAATAATATGAAAATAAATATTTTAAATAATCATACTATCAGTAGAAAAAGTACAAAATACCACACTTTTATTAAATTCATAAATTTTCTTGGAAACTTGCTGGAAAATAATGCAGTAGAAAATCCAATTACTTATAATTATTTGGCCCAAAATATGCAGTAACTTTTCTGCAAAAGGTCTAAGTATGCAATATTTGATAAAATGTACATTTAACTGCTATATATACAAAAACATAGTTGAAGAACTTTATAAGCTGCTTATCATTTCTGTTATCCAGTTTATGCTATGGCATGTCACTGTATGCCAGTCCTATTGATTAGAACTTTCTCAGATACTGGAAATGTTTTATTACTGTACTGTCCACTATGAAAACCCTTATTCATAAGTTTCACCTCAACATCTGAAATGTGACGGTGTAACAGAGAAATGCAATTTTATTTTTTATTTAATTATAGTAAATTTAAGTTTAAATAGCAACATATGTCCACTGGCTATCTTACTAGATGGTACAACTCTAGAATATTAATTTTCTTTCACTTTATTATTAAATGTACATAAATTGCTAAATCATGAATGAATTACATTTTGTTGATTTTCATGAAAATGATTTACTTTCATTAAATCATGAGTGTTATTCTTAAAAATATTATGGCTAAGTTTATTCTGAGTTAGACAAAATAAGCAAGAGCTATAAGGCAATTAAAAGAACAAAAGCTACTATTAGATTATTCTTGAATTCTCTTATAAGTGGACAGCATCTTTTTCAATGTATGAGAGTTTATCCTGTGGAAAAGCTATAGAATATGTTCTTTACATTTAATATACTTATTGGATAACTTTGTGCAAAATTCACACATGAAGAGCACTGAAAACTATGTTATTGCTTAATTGCTTGATGGGTTCTCTTTACTTGAGGCATATACTATTTTTACATGAACCTTTAATTACCTTTTTAAAAATGTACCAGCACAAATCTTTCCACACACTTTTGGAGATGAAACACATTAAGTGCTTACACAAATTTACTGGAAGTTTTAGTGATTATAGGCATTTCAAATACAGTTTAATGCACTGTTGGGACAAAAGTATCATTGTATTCAGTCATCTTTAGCATGTAAAGGGCACATCCTCCCTCCATTTTCCTAAGAGACGCAGAGAGAGTTCTACAATAGGGCACCAATAATGTTGGATGAAACTCCTGTTAAAGCAAACTAAATACGGCCTGAGAAGGCCTCCATACTTCTATACTTCAGTCCCTGTGGATGAACTGCATCCTAACTTACTAAGTAGACAAGATTGAAAACTTAACTTAGGAGTATGCACCTGTAACCATTGCTGAATCTTGGACAATCCCAGTAGCCATACTTCAAACCACTCATACACTGCTGAGTGTTCAAATTGTATTCAAATAAGGTAAACAACAAGCTGTAACCAGTCAAGCTGTTTCTGTACCTCAGTTCTGATTTCTGTATGTCATTTTACTTCTTTGTCTAGACATTTGTTCTGACCATGAGGCATCCATGGAGTCTTTCTGAATCTGCTGTGGTTCTGGGGGCTGCCTGATTTATCAATTGTTCATTGCTCAGTTAAATTCATTTAAATTTAATTAGGCTGAAGTATGTCTTTTAACAGATAGATATTCACATATTCTACAAATATTGGTCCACTTAATATTGAATATACACTCATCATGATTTAAGCAAATGATTGAAAAAATTAGGCCAGGCATGATGGCTCATGCCATAGTCCCAGTCCTTTGGGAGGCCAAGGCAGGCTGATCATGAGGTCAAGAGATTGAGACCATCCTGGCCAACATGGTAATACCTTGTCTTTACTAAAAATACAAAAATTAACTGGGGGTGGTGGTGTGAAACTGTAATCCCAGTTACTCGGGAGGCTGAGGCAGCAGAATCGCTTGAACCTGGAGGCAGAGGTTGCAGTGAGTCGAGATCACGCCACTGCACACCAGCCTGGTGACAGAGTGAGACTGCATCTCAAAAAAAAAAAAAAAAAAAAAAAAATTAAAGTGTTTTTATCAGATAATAAATTTGAAATTCTGTAAGAACACCATAAACCTGTATATGACGATGGCACAGGATATAAAAACTTTCTAAGCCTTATAATTCGATTACACATAATTTTGTTTTTCTCATACAAATAAGTTAAGAATTAAGACTTTTTTTCTCTTGTTGGTTGAAAAATGTGCAGATGACAATAAAATTTTCAATGTCTAACATGATTTTTCCTATAACATTGACTTACACACCACCAATAATTTGTTGAGTGTTCCTGGAAAATTGGTTAGAGTTTTGCTGACATTTGTGTATATTTTTTATTGTAAACACCTTATGATTGTGTGTGTTTGTAACTTATATTTTATTAAATTGCATTAATACAATTTAATGAAATTTAGATAATTCTTCTGCCCTGTTTGTTATCAAAAGTAGCTGAAATGCTCAAAACACCTTCAGTTGATTACTCTCAGCTCTCCTCACCCTTTACTACTCATATATTTAATTAGGAAAAATGAAATTTATCTGTTTTGGAAGAGAAATGTGTATAAGAACTATTATGTAATACTTCAGTCATCTCAACAAGTCCAGGAGACTCTAGAAAATGTTGAAGTTTCCAGGAAATTGCCAATCTCAACTCTGTATCTCTGCCTACTCGTCTTGGCAGTGCTTCACTACATGCCTGGCAACAGTGGTAAACAAGCTATCAGTTTGCTTGTATGAAATGCAGAGACAGAGTTCATTGTCCTGTGAAAATAGAGATCAATTCTGTATTAATATACATGAAAAGAGAAACTTGGGCAGGGATTATGTCTCTGGATTTGTGGTTCTCTTAACGTGATCCAACACAACCATCTAGGAACTTAAATGGAAACCCTAAACCCTATTTTAACATACGGATTCAGAAACTCTGGGACTGGTACTTGGGAATCTGTGGTTTTGTCTGGCTCTGTTGCCCAAGCTAGAGTGCAATAACAGGATCGTAGCTCACTGCATCCTTGAATTCCTGGGTTCCAGCAATCCTCCTGCATCATGCTCCCGAGTAGCTCGCCCTACAGGCAGGCACCATCACACCTGGCTGTTTGTTGTTGTTGTTGTTCTTGTTGTCCAGGCTGGCTGGTCTCCAGTTCCTAGCCTCAAGCAATCCTCCCTCCTCAGCTCCAAAGCACAGGGATTACAGGTGCGACAGCAACCTGTTTTAAAAATTATCCACGTGATGGTGATCCACAGTAAAGTTGAACAATTACTACTCTTTAACATCGCAAATAAACATAAGGTGATATGAATAGAAGCAGTATCTAGGGAACAGAGTGTGTGTGTGTGTGTGTGTGTGTGTGTGTGTGTGTGTGTGTTATGTGTGAGTAGGATTCAAAATGAATATGTCAATTTCTACCAAATGTTTTAGTCTTTTAATTAGCTACCTAGCAGAAGTATATTTTAATAACTAATAGCTTTTTCTTTTTCTTCTGTTTTTTTAGTAAAACTTGATTTGTGGTATTGCCATTTAGGGTTTTAGTGGAGATTTTAAAAAGGAAATACATGTAAAACATTCAATATTGAGCCTATAGTATTGTAATTATGATCATTAGTTTTTCCCATGAGTGCTTTAACTACATTCTTTTATTGAACTTAATTAATTTCTTTATTGTTGATTTGCACAACATAGATGAAAACTTGCTCCCTTATAAACTATAATGTTGAGGGTGGCACAATTCTGCTTTACACTTCCTTGAACATTTATCTTGCCATCTAAAATGATCTTTTATGCTTTCTGAGTGTTCAAAATATGTTAGTTGAGTACATTAAAACTGAATTGTTAGAAAATGCAGCACCTAACTAAAGCACTGTAAATTACATGGCTATAAGGATGGCATAAGTGATCTGATGTTTGTTGAAGTAGAGGTAAACGTTTTGAAATTTCAGAAAAAATCATATAACCTACAAATGTAATATTATAATATTATATAAAATTTGTGAACAAATGTATGTACTTATTCATCTATCCAACTCACTGAACTTTAGTTTCAGCATGCCAGATTGATTTGCTATGTTTGCCTTCTCTCTCCGAATCTCTTTTTCTCTTCTCATCCCTTCTCCTTTTTTCTGTATCCGTTAAATAAATATATCAAGTTTTTAAAAATTTCTGTATATTTTAATACTTAGCGTTTTTAAAAATGAAAGAATGAGTGACTCTTGATTGTAAAGTTAATTTGTAACAAATTTGGCAAAAAGTTTGTGAAAATCCTTAATATGTAGGTTAACGTTTATCCAACTTTTGTCCAAAAATACTAGTATGGTTTTAAAGCTAAATTAAAAATAATAGGTAATTTATAGTGGTATGGAAAAGATGGGTAAGTCATCTCATCATTGATAAAGAATTAAATTACTGCAAATAATCACAACTTTCCAAATGTATGATTATCATGTTTCTTGTTATAAGACTGAAATAAGTTGTAAAAATATCTTTAATAATGAGAGATTAGGTAAAACCATGAAAATATTTTATTTAGTGGAATAACATAAACTTATCAGAATATTATTTAAATATATATTTACATAGAACATTTTCGGTACAGTGAGAAATAAGCAAAAGTTTTAAATTGATATGAAATATGATCACATTTTCATGCATGTATTAAAGGACGTGGAAAGAAAATTGTGTCAGATAATAAAAATGGCCATAAATTCTCTTCCTCATTGTATTTTTTCCTTGGATCATCTTCACCCACTCTGACTCCAAGATTAGTCGTAGACCTCACTTCAGCCAATGGGAAATAAGCAAATATGCTCCAAGCAGAAAGTTAAAAATGCTGCTTATTCGTGCCTGCCTTTTTTTCCTGCTCTTAGAACCTGTGAATCCCATGTAAATAAGCCCAGGCTGGCCTACTGGGAGGTAAGAAATCAGGTAGCATAGAATTGAAGATCCCCACTGATAGTCTGACAGCAGCCAAGCACAGTAATGAGACAATTCTAGATCATCTGTCTGCTAGAGAACTCAGGAACTGACTGTGGATGTGTCACAGAATCCTACAGGATGGTCCAAAACAAACAATGACCCGAGCCAGCCCAATTCAAATGAAGCACCTGGCTAATGGTGGTGTGATGTTATTCTTTTATGTGACTAAGACTAGAGTTATTTGTTGTGCGATAATGGATAACTGATAAAAGAATCAGCTAGAAGGATTGATTATATTTGAATATTTTGATTATAAAACAACTTGTTTATCCATGTTGTTTGTATTTTCTACATTGTCTTTTTAGCTAAGAGTAAAAGCTTAAATATAAAATGTGGCTACATATTCAACTCATAAATATTTTGAAAATATTTTCATATTCTAAAAATAAAAAGTTACATTTTAATATGGAAAGCATGCTTCCCATTGAGAAATCCTCAAAGTGATTCAAGGACAGTTGCTAGAGCTTTAGATTAAACATGTCCTCCTGAGTCTCTCACTTATCAGCAGACGTGGAACCTACTCCTTGTGGTGGACTTTTATATTCTGGTTAAAATTATTCTTGTTTGTGTTAGACTTTTCCTAGGGAATTTTTTCTCCCCAATTATGTACACTCATGTAAATCAAGGAGTCTAATTCTGACACATTATTCTTACCACCATTAACACATGAAGTATAGAAAACAAAACATTACATTATTGATTATTCATCATCAGAATATTTTTGTCTTAGATATACTATACTTGTCCATTTTTAAATTTTTTGTCTTTCTAACAAGACATGAGATTCTGCAAATGAGAATTCCACCTTTAGTTTCTTTTAAATTTCTCAGTGTTTTGTGACCTTTACAGCATACACAGTGGCAGGTGCAATCTATAAATACTTCATGCATCCTTTTTCGCCATGAATGCATGAGTGTTAATAAAATATGATAATATTATATCTGCTCTAACCAGTTTGAGGAATTGTCACACTGCTTTCTGCAATGGGAAAACTAATTTATTCTCCACCAACAGTGTATAAGAGTTCCCTTTTCTCTCCAGATATAATAATATTTAACTGTTCCAGATATAATAATATTTAACTATTATATCCAAACAATACAAATTGTATAGAAAGGAGTTCCTAGATATATGAATAATTCTTAGTTTTGCAGGAATGTACTGATATAAAATAAAATGAAAAAAATCTTATTAAGTGGCATTAATTCAAAATTAAAGTCTTTATAATACAACCACTGATAAAATTACTGTTTTGTCATTGGAATAAAGAAGAAAACGTTGGAAAGCCATTACATATCAAACTGGAGACAATGTATCACAAATTAGCAACTTTGATAGTAGGCTTAGTTATCTTAAGGATAAAACAATTTTCCTTTTATTCAGTGTAAGTCATTGCATTAAAGAGAAAATATCTGTGTACACTGTCATCCTAATTTGGGAATGTCAAGTTAATTTAAAGGGAATTATAAAGCTTAGCAAATTTTGGATTTAGTAAATGGCTCCTTATCTACCTTGAGTTAGGATACATTTTAAATATTCTATTTCTGACAGCAGATGTATAAGTTTCAAAGTGCTTTGCTCAGATTTTATGAAAGTGTTGGCATTAGAGGATTAATAGAAAGAATAAGATGAGAGGCAACAATATTACAAATAAAATGGCATTTTGTTTTCACTTCTGTAAACTTCACAACTTTTTCAAACATTTATTAAATAATCTTAAAAGCAGAAACATGACAAAGACACCACAAGCAATTGCAAGAAGAGCAAAAATTGACAAATTGAGTCTGATTAAACTTAAGAGTTTCTGCACCGCAAAAGAAACTATCAATAGGGTAAACAAACAACCTACAGAATGGGAGAAGTATTTGCAAACTGTGCATCTGGCAGAGATCTAATATCCAGCATCTATAAGGAACTTAAACAAACTTACAAGAGAAAAGCAACTCCATTACAAAGTGAGCAAAGACATGAACACACTTCTCAGAAGATGACACACATGTGGCCAACAAGCATGTGAAAACAAGCTCAATATCCCTAATCATTAGACAAATGCAAATCAAAATCACAATGAGATACTATCTCACACCAGTCAGAATAGGTATTATTAACAAGTCAGATAATAACAGATTGTGGTGAAGTTGCGGAGAAAGTGGAACTCATACACTGTTGGTGGGAGTGTAAATTAATTAATTGTGGTAGAACACATACAAACATATACAAAGTATACAAACAAATACAAAGCAGTATAGCAGCAATTCTTCAAAGACCTAAAAGCAGAACTATCATCCAACCCAGCAATCTCATTACTTGGTATATACTCAGAGGAAAATAAAGCATTCTATCATAAAAACACGTGAACACAAATGTTCGTTGAAGCACTATTAATAGCAAAGGCATGGAATCAACTTAAATGCCCATCAATGACAGGATAAAGCAAATGTGGTACATATACACCATGGACTGTTGTACAGCCACAAAAAAGAACAAAATCATGTCTTTTTACAGGAACATTGATGGAGCTGGAGGCTATCATTCTTAGCAAAGTAATGCAGTAAAAAAAATAAAGTATGCATGTTCTAACTTATAAGTGGGAGCTAAATCATGAGAACTTATAAACACAAACAAGGAAACAACAAATCCCAGAGTCAACTTGGGAGGGGGAGAATGGGAGGAAGGAGAAGAGCAGAAAAGATAACTATTAGTTACTGAGCTTGATACCTGGGTGATGTGATAATATGTACAACAAACTTCCATGACACCTGTTTGTTATGTAACAAACCTTCACCTGTACATCTAAACCTAAAAGAAAAAATTTAAAATAATAATAATTCTAAAAGTAACTTTATTAAAACCAATGTCCAATTAAATAATAGTGCATTCAAACTAATAAAAAATATTTATCACATTTAAATGTTATATTTTGATAAAAGCTGGAATGTTTTAAAACATCCATATTTTTAAGAATCCCCAATCAACTTTCTATGTAATATTAAAATCTCAATTTTTTTATTTCATCATTTCTATGATAGCATATGTCAGATGTTTACCTATTTCTTTAGAGTTTTGTAATTTGTTTTCAACAAGGTGGAATAATTTTTTAGTGATTTTTGGATAATTTTTTTCTCATTTATATGAATGCTTTCTAACAACATCTACTAACTTTCGTTTCCATCTGTTAGTAAACCAGCATTTATATATTTGAATTTCATTTTAATCTAGAAATGATACCTCTTCAAAGCATTTTTATTTTAGAGTAGAAATTTTAATGGCAGACATAATATTATTGCATCCATATGTTCATTTTTATTCTGGAAAGGGTACATTTGAAATTGGCAGAGTATAAAATATAAAGGTCACTTAAAAATACCATAGTTTGAAAACAGCTGGTGACAAGAGATAACACATTTTCTATCTCTAGGTAACTTTATTTTAAATTCTAAAAGTAACTTTGTCATTTATACTTGAATCATTAAAACTGAATCTGAAATGATTTTCTGTTTAGTTTTATTTCATTCCCAAAGAGTAGCATAGAAATTATTTTTAGGCCAGTTACAGAATATGCAAGTACTGATACAACTGAAAAGCAAAAATAAAAATAAGAAATAAAATTTTCCAATCTTTTTATTTCTTAATATATGCTAGGAAAGATTTCATGCCTACAATAGACTGTCTAAATTTTGTATATAAAGTATATAGAATGACTAAACAAATATACTTGTACCCATTGTCTAAATTAGAGGAGAGCATTTAGAAAACTATTGAGGGGTCTTGTACAATGTGAAAATGTTTCGTTGTCTGGATATACTACAATTTATTTTTCCATTCAATTGTTGAAGGGAATCTTAGTTGCTTTTGTGTTTTGGAAATTATAAAGCTTCTGTAACGATCTGTGTGCAGGATTTTTATGGTCATAAGTTTTCAACTCATTTGAGTAAATATCAAAAAGTGGGATTGCTCCATCATAAGGGAAGAATACATTTGTTGTTGTAAGAAACTGCTAAAGTCTCTTCCAATGTGGCTGGACCAATTTGCATTAATTCCCACAAGCAATCAAGGAGAGTTCCTGTAGCTTCACATCCACCATCCTTGCCAGCATTTTCTGTTGTCTGTTTCCTGAAATTTGGCTATTCTAATATGTGTGCAGGGATATCACATTTTTAATTTGCATTTCATAATTACATATGATATGGATTTTTTTTCACATGCTTATTTGTTATCTTTTTGTCTTCTTTGATTACTCATGGTTTTAAATCCCCAGGTTTCAAAATAGATAAATTAGGAATGTGTTCTTTTCTGACACGAAAATAAAGGGTGTACCAAGTGGAAAATTATGGAGAGTACAAATAAACAAACAGTTGCTTTTACAAACATATTAATATAGTCTGTCAGAGAACAATGAATTCTTGAAGTTGTTTGGGCAACAAAGCTGAAATTTCTTTGTGAGGCTTGTAAAACAAATTTCTGCAATCATGTGGTTATTTCTCAGATGGAAAATGCTTCTTCTTGACAAAATGTGAACAGTTAGTTTGGCATCTAAGTTTGTTTTAAAGAACTGAAAGAAATGTTATTTAGGTTCAAGCCTGTGAGTATTATCAGATATTGAATACACAAAGTTCTGTAAAGTAAAACTCTAAAAATCATTAGTGGCAAAATATATTTCTTTGATATAATAAGGAAAAGAAAATAATTCTATATTCTAAACCTATTTTCTTTAATACTTTAGAAATCACCTCCCCTACATAAATTGTCCCTTACCACACATCTAAAATACAAAATTAGCATTTACCCATAATTTATCTCCTCTTATACTTCCATCTATCTATAGATGACTTTTAGACACTCACAGGTACGCTCACAGTCACACACACTTGACAAAAAGTGTTCTTACAACTCAAATTTTGTGAGATCTCTTTAACTTTTCTTGAATTGGAGTTTTATGTGTAGGGTTTTGGAGCAAAATATCAACTGTAATATAGTTCATCTAGCAAGATCAGTTGTCAGTGCTATCAGACTCAATCTTCTCTCTTTGGACAATTTTTGGTAAGACATGCTTCACTATTTGTAATAACATTCAAAGCCTAGCCTACCCATACAAATTAATTTAAAAAATATGAAGTTAATTGTAGTATACAAAAAGAAAGAAATCTGTAATTAAATAATTTATGTATCACCTTATAAAAATTGTATATATATATAACACACACACACACAGATATATGTTGTTCTTGTAAGAAAATGCCAAAATGTCTTCCAAAGTGGCCATACCAATTTGCATTCATTTCCACCAGCAATCAATGAGATTTCCTGTTGGAACACATTATATATAAATATGTATATAATTTATAAATAAATGTATAGCTGATCTAATATACGTATATATGTAATATATATGTGTGTATATATATGGTAAATAAGTAAATATATACATATAAAATAGGTCCCAGTAAAATATGTACATATACTATATATGTATATTATATTTATATGCATATGTATATTTTATTGGCACCTCTCTTTTATAATCTTATTGTGATTAATTTATATGTATTAAAAGGACGTATTATGAATGCATATTACATGATTTGTAGTATATGTATGGAATTGTGCAACCATTACCACAATCTACTTTTTAAACATTTGTAACATGTGGAAATGATCTCTTATGTTCACAAGTAGTTGATCCCCACTCTCTTGTCAAACCTAGAAAACGACTGCTATTTGTGACTATATTTTGTTTTTCTCTGGATATTTCATATACATGGAATCGTGCAATATGTAGACGTTTTTGTACATGGTTTCTTTCATATAGCACAATATTTTTGAGGTTCTTTAATACTGTTGCTTGTTTCAGAATGATGTTCTTTTTATTACTCAAGTATCTGATCATATAAATATATCACTTTTTTTTCTAGATGATTCATCAGTTAATAAACATTTGGATTGCTTCTCATTTTTGGACTTCATGAATAATGCTTCTTTAAACATTCATGTACAAGTATTTTTGTGAATTCTATTGGGTAGATACATAGGAGTGGAATTGCTGGGTAGTAGAGTAAGTTTATGTTTAAGTTTTTAGAAACCATCATAATCTTTACCAAAGCGGCTTTACTATTTAACACTACCATCAGCGATGCGTAGTTTCCACTTTCTTGACCTCCTCATCAACAACCTGCTTCAGTGTCCCATAGACGGTTGCTTTGGATAAATATAGAAATTGATCCTTCTGCTGTTAAAGCTTGAAACTTATATTTCTTGTATCTGAGTTCCTTCCACGAGAAATGACCTTCAGATCTCTAACAAAAAGAATCAAAAACCTGAAACCAGATCCCCACATCAAATGGCAGACCCCTCATCCACAATAATTGCTTCTTTGCCCCTCCCAAGTTTCTCTTTTCTTAAATATTTTTACATTTCTTGCCTGCTGTAACAACCCCCGGTTTTAGTCAATCAGGGAGATGAATTTGAGGCTGGATTTGAACGCCCATCTCCTTGGCTGCAAAACCCTATTAAAACCTTTTTCCTTGGCAATACTTGTCATCTCAGTGATTGGCTTTCTGTGAGGGGAGTAGCAGGACCTAGACCAAACCCCCTGGTGTTTTGGTAGCAGATTTTAGTTCTCTGACCAGGCATGCATTGCTCGTGGCTCAGCTGCCTTGGGCTGGGAGTCCTAGAAGCCATCCTAAGCAGCTGCTTGCCTAATTTTGGCTGGAGGTGAGTTTCCATCTCTCTCTGGCCCTGCCTCAGCTGGCCTCAAACATATTCCTGATTGCCTTGGAAGAGCTGCCTTTGAAATTTGACATCTCGGCAGGATAAGTGAGTGTCCTTTGTGAGCCCAGACAGCAGGATCTGCTCCTCTCACTTTGGGAATATTTTAAAGGAATTTTCATTCATAGGTTGAACAAACCCAGCTTATTAAGAGAGGGAAGCACCTGTTTCAGTATGGACACTCTTGGGGACTTGTCTGTAATTGTGTGTTGTGTCTGGGTAAGTGAGGATCTTCTCTGGATAGCAGACAGTGGGATCAGAGTCTCTCAATTGGAGAAATTTCTAAGAAAGTTTTGTTTGAAGGTTGACCAGGCCCGACCAACAGAGAGAGCATCTCAAGCATTTCAGTTTGGACACCCTTGGGGCTTGTTGCAGCAGCACTTGGATAGTGCTCTGGTGATTGTGTGTGTTTTACAGTCAAGAGAAGTTAGGGTTTGGTTAAGTGATATTCTTTTGTAATATTGTTTGGCCCCAATATTGTTTGGAATTCTGGAGTTTGCTGTTGGATGGGAAAGGCAGATGGAGTTGCATATATACAGGCTTTTGTGCTGCTGTTCTAAGCAGTGTCAGGCCTGGTTAGTATGTGATGTTCTCCTTTGGTGCTGTTTGGCCCCAGTGTTCTTTGGAGTCTGGGGAGGTTTGTCCTTTAAAAATCAAACTACCATTGAAACTGTTTTACCGAAAATTTTGGTTCACAGTCTTCATCGGATTACCTATTGGGCAAAAGAAGTAAAACAGGTGAGCTCGTATTGCTGTCTCACAGCTAGAGTTCTAAGCTAAAAGCTATTGGATCTTTGTGTCTGTGTGTATACACGTCTAAAAGTGTTTATTTGTATGTACACATATTGGTATATGTTGTGTCTGTCAAACTGGCTTATAAGTAAAAGAGTGATCATAAACTAAGTAAATAAATCCAACCAATTTTCACATTCACGTGACTTAAGTAAATATTTACTAAACAAGCTGGCTTTAAAATTACTGGTAAAATGAAAATAGAAATGCTTTCAGAATTGTCAGCATACATTTTGTCTGGGTTTTATATTTATCTTTCCTAGATATTTGAAATGTCAGTGTTTGGCATAGACATTTATAAAGCTATTAACCCAGCCAAAACAAAATGATCTTGGTTTGTTTGACTTATTTGACAAATGAGACTAATTTAATGTTGTTAGCTGAATTTTCTGAGTTACTAGTCAAAATACCTATCTATTTAACTTTGAGGCACTTATTTAGGTCAGCACCTGATGTGCACTGGCTATTTTAAAAAATGGTTAACAAGGAACTAACGAACTTTAAATGATGTTGTCTCATATCTCAGTTTTCAGAAGTAAGCTAAATAAACTGTTAAAAATGAAAGAATTGAGTATGTGTAAGTGGAATAAATTTTTTAGATAAAATTTGTGTAATTTTAAATCTTGAAATTATTTTTGATATATATTGGATATCTGGGTCATTTCCAGTTGAGAAAGGAATATGATATGGGAAAATATGTTTCTAAAAATATGGAATTATTATGGATAAAATGCTCATATCTGATTGTTCAGGATTTCTTGCTTTTTAGGGTTTCACTAAATTTCAGGTTACTAAGGATAAGAATTATAGTTCATATGTAATTCTGTATATAAAATGTGCCAAAGGATGTTATTAGTGAGAAAACAAGTTTAAAAATTAATCTAAAAGTTAGTCAAATTACAGATTTGAAAAGGTTATTTATGAAACAAGATAGTAAGAAACCAGTAAGTAGGGGGAGAGAGATGTGAAACAAGTTATGTGCATGAAGATGTATTTCTAGTATGGAAGGTTATAAAGAAAAGATAATTTTATATGAGAAAAGATCTTGTATGGTAAATTTTTTGGTCTAGAATAAAATGACTGGTTATTTGAAGAAGAAAGAAAAAGAAGAAAGAATAAGAAAAGGAGAGAGGAAGGAGAAGAACAAGGGGAGGAGGAATCTGGGACTGAACAAAAAGCCCATGTGTGTTGTGGATGGTGTGTGTAAATCATATGGAATGTCTCCTGTTTTCCTGTGTGTCTGTTTTCATGCACATGTAAAGAAAATAGAAAGTTGAAACAGTTTAGGTAATAAAATATTATTTTAAACCTGATAGATATCAGGTTTCCTGTTTGGTTTTGCTCTAATTTTCATTTGTTTGCTGTTTCTTTCTCCTTTGGGTGTTTTGTATGCATATATAAAGAGAGTGCCAGTGTTTTTTAGTTTCCAATGAAAGGTTTTCTTTTTTTTTTTTCTGAATGGTTATTTTGTCTCCTATGTATTTATTTCTAGCAAGTTCTATTTATCTGAAATTCCTAGGCTATCTTTGTTGCACCTGTAGGAATCAAGGGAGCATACCAGCTATTTGGAATTTGGTTAGTTTTGTTTCCCTCTGGTGATCTAGAGAGCTAAAAAATAAAAGACTTATTTTTATAAGATCTGAACAGAAATGGTATCTTATATGTTTTGTTGTTTGGAGAAGTGAATGAAAGTGGAAATGTTTAAATGGTCTTTTTTTCCAGCCTCCATCTCATACTTGTTGGAGCCCAAAGTCCAGAGAGGGTCGAGGCAGTGCACCCCTTCTGAAGCTGCAGCAGTGTCTGGGCTTGGCCCCATTTTGCTCCAAGATCAGAATGGGTACCAACAGTGGGGGAGAAGCCAGGCAGTGAAAGCAGGCATCTCTGAGCCTGTAATGACTTGGTGGGGGATACCTTTTCAGGCTCCGAAGAGTGCAGAGAGGTCTAGATCCACAGCTCTGAACATCAAAATCTGAGGTAGTATTTAAATTCCTTTTAGTTACATTTATATAGATGGGTTGTTAATATGTGTTTCAGGATTATATGAGATTTCTAAAATTCTGATGTGTCATATGTTGTCAGTAATAATTATGATATGTTAAATTGCTGTATGCCACAGAAATAGCCAAATTTTCTTGTCAACTCTTTAATTATGGCTGTCTTAAGGCTTTGTCATCCACAATTGACATTTTGATTTGATGCGTCTCAAAAAAAGTCCTATCATCAGCTACAGTTAACAGCTAACTTCTTTGGAAGAGTTCAGGAAAAGAACCCTTGAATGTAGGGTTATGATGACTTTTGCGATTGTGCCATTGAATTAGAGAGAAAACTTCCAGGGCACCAATTGAAAGGCTGATGTGTTTGGAAAGATTGCTAACCTAATACGGAACAGAGCAGGAGTTGACTGCATGCAGGGACTAAACTAATGTAAGACAGAAATAATTTTTTATGGGTTTCATTGTTTGAAACATTGATGATTCTTTTCGTTTTGTTTTTTCAGAGTCTGGAGAATCTTTTGCTTTTGAGGTATTTATAGCCTGAAATATACTTTAAGTGTATTGAGTATACTTTTGTGTACAGAGTTAGAGCCATATTTCTATCAGTCTGCCTAATTTCTCCAGAATTTGGAAACTATTTGTGAATAGTCTTAAAACTCATGGCAGTGTGTTTGTATACAGTTAATAACCACGTTTTCTTTTGTAATGGGACACAATTGAAGGAACTGGTTATTTTCTCAGGGCTCTGATTGAAATGGCCTTGTGTGATGTTCCAGCAAAGCCAGTTTGGGAGAGTCTATAAGCACAATGATTCTTGTTCCACTTTGTGTGTGTAGTCAGGCCAAGCATATGGGACTGAAGCTTATTTTGCAGGTAAATTTTTCCTGCTCTGATTTCTCTTTGATGTACTTGGCTGCCTTAGCCCATTTTCTAAGTTTGTTGTTCTTGTTGTTATTTCATTGTTAATAAGTTATCATTGTTTTTTATATATTCTGGATGGAGGTCTTTATGAGACATGTGCTTTCCAAATATTTTTTCCAGCCTCTCAGGGTTTCAATCATTTGTATCTTACAGGAATTTGTCAATTTCATCAAAGTTGTCTAATTTGTTGTTTTAATGTTATTTATAATATGCCTTTAAATTCTTTACATTTCTTTGGGGTAGTAGTGCTGGGTCCACTTTAACTCCAGATTTTGGTAATTCAATTTCTCCTAGTTAATCAAACTAGAGATATCTCCATTTATCATTTCAAAGTATAAAATTTAGCTTTTATTTTAATGGTTTTATTTTCTATTTTATTTTCACTCTATTTTTATATTTCCTTCCTTCAATTATTTTTAGTTTATTTTGTACTTTTTTGGTTTTTTTTAAGTTGAAATTTGAAGCTATTGAGTGTAAACCAGATTTCCTGTCTAAAAATAGCTATTTAAAATGTAAATTTTCCTCTACAATATTCTTTTGTTACAGCCCATAAATTTTGAAACGTTCTTTTATTTTCATTTAGTCATCTATATCTATAGCTACAATGTATATATTTTTTAAATTTTGGCTTCTTTTTTGATGCATTAGTTATTTAGAAGATTTTGTAATCAAAAAATGAGGATTTTCTAAGTTTATTTTTGTGTTGATTGCTAATTTATGTTATAGGTTTGGGAAATGCTTTGTGTAATTTCAACAATTTCAAATTTGTTGAATCCTATTTTTTGTGCTTACATATGATCTATCTCAGAGAGCATTTCATTGAACTTAAAAAGGGTGCTTATTGTGTTGGTGTATGTGGTGTTCTGTAAGTATAAATTAAGCAAAGTTGATTATATAGTTGTTAAATTCTTCCATATCTTTGCTTACGTGTTATATGAATTACTGAGTTAACTATAAAGACCTCAATGTATTATTGCCATATGTTACACGTCTCCCTCGTCTCCCTTTAATTCTGTAGTGTTTGCTTTGTGCACTTGATGGCTCTCCTTTAGCAGTGTACATACTTAAAAGTTTTGCATACTCCTGTTACAGTCGCTCCTTTTATTTGGAAATTCTCCTCTTTAATTCTTACATATACGTCTAGTTGGTCTGCTGTTATCAATGCCATCCCAGCTTTCTTTCTGGTTTGTTTTTTTTTTTTAACTTTCAAAGTAGGTGTGTATTTAAAACTGAAATGTAACTGCTGATGAAAAAATAAATTCGGATCTCATTTTATTTCCAGTCTCACAATCTGTGCTTTTTTGTTGCATTCTTTTGTTCATTTGTGTTTGTAAATTTATTGATATTGCTGCATCTGTATGAATTGTTTTATTGTTTGTTTTCTATGCCTTATACCCTTTTTGTTACTCTGTAGCTCCTTATTTGACTTTTTGTTTGTTTCAGTTTCCTATTTAGCTAGGTTATCTTGTTTTGTTTTATATTTTACACTTATTTTCTTAGGGGCTGTTATAAAAATTACAATGTACATTTTAACTTATCAAGTCTACTTAGATTAGTACTAACTAAATTCTGGTAAACATTTGTTCTAATGGAAATCAGTTTCTTTTTCTTTCGTTGTTGTGCTATTATGGTTGTATATATTACATCTATGCTATATACCTAACCATAAAGTGTTGTAATGATTTTTATTGAACCATATCATTCAAAGATATTGAGAGAAACAAAGAAAAATATTTTGTACAGTATTTTTTTCTACTTACAAATTTATATTTTGAGACTCTTCAATTCCTACTGTCATTTCCTTTCAAACTAAAGGACTTCCAGGTGTATTTTTGGAAAGCAGGTTTGATAGCAATGAATGATCTTATTCAATTGTATGGGAGTAACTCTATTTCACCTTTATCTTTGAACCATTTTGCTGGCTATAAAATTCATGTATATGGAGAGAGAGAGCAAGAGAGAGTTGTTTGTTTTCTTTCAGCACTTAATCAATTGCATTGCCTTGGGGCCTTCACTTACTAGTATTAGCAATTCTTACAAAGCATGTTCTATTTTTCCTGATAAGTTGGTCTTCTCTTGCTACTTTCAAGGTTTCCCTTTGTTTTTGGCTTTTGGTATTAGTTTGAGTATGCTCTCATTTGATATTTCTTTACATTTAACCTGCTTTTGATTCAATGAGCTTTTGTGATATTTATAAGAATGTTTTTCATAAATTTTAAATTCATTATTTCTGCATGTATTTTTAGTCTCTCTGTCTCCTTCTGGGACTCTCATAAAATGCATGTCGATATGGATTTGATGATGGTGTCCTACAGGTCTGTGAAGCTCTGTTTATTTTTCTTCATTCTTTCCTTTCCTATCTGTTCTTTGGATGAGATAAACTTTACCTATCTATATTCAAGTGTACGGATCTTCATTTTCCCATCTCAAACTACTCTTGAGTCCCTTGAGTAAAGTTTTTATTTAACTTATTTTCATTCTTAATTCAACTCTATTAAATTGCCTTTAATTATTTGGAAATAGTATCATTTAATTATTTGAATATAACTATGACAGCTGCATTGACATCTTTGTCTACTAGTAACAATCAACATACTGTCCCATTCAGAGACAGTTTGTATTGACTGTAACTTTTTTTTCTTTCTTTTTTTTTTTTTTTTTTTTTTTGAGACAGAAACTTGCTCTGTTTCCCAGGCTGGAGTGCAGTGGCATGGTCTCGGCTCATTGCATCCTCCATCTCTTAGGTTCAAGTGATTCTCCTGCCTCAGCCTCCCGAGTAGCTGGGATTACAGGCATGTTCCACCATGCCTGGCTAATTTTTCGTATTTGTAGGAGGGGTTTCACCATGTTGACCAGACTGTTCTTGAACTCCTGACCTCAGGTGATCCAGCTTGGCCTCCCAAAGTGCTGGGATTACAGGCATGAGCCACCACACCCAGCCTGACTGTGACTTTTTAAGTCATACTTTCTAATAGTTTTTTGCATGCTTCATACATTTTGATGAAATCTGAATGTTTTAGACATAACATTGTTTTAACAATAAATTCTCATTTCCCTTTTTTTAAGGCTATTTTGGCCTTTGATTGTTTCTGTTTTTTTGTTTGGCTGTTTAGTAATTCCCATCAATTTCATGTCAGTAAAGTAGTAAAAAGTAAATACTTTGGTGAGTCACATAAATTAAACCAGATTACCTCTGAGTTGAAAATTCTTGAAGCTCAAACTTGTGAAATTACTATTCAGATTAGTTTTGTATATGTCTGGAATTTTCATAATAAGACTGTAATATATATTAACATAGTACACTTTGATTAGTTATTTGAAAGTATGATTTGACATTAGGATTATCATCAAACAGTAAGTATCTCTATGCCAATACAGTAAATTACTACTACTTTGACAGTCATTATAGTAAGAAAGAGTTATTTTGCCTTCTAAAATAAAACTAATAACAATACTTTCCTTCATGGAAATTCTTTAAATACGTAAATTGGTTGGTTCTTGGTATATATTACACACTCAATAACAACAAGGACCGCATGGAAATTGTTATAGTAAGTAAATTGGTTGATTTTTGCTATGTATTACCCATTCAGTATGTGCTATTGTTTTTTAATTTTAATTATGAAGAAATTTTTATATAATGAAATCAAATAATTAATAAATTTTTATCAAGTTCTCAACATCTAATTTTTACACTTATCATTTTCTGGCCAGTATTTTCTCAGTTACATTCAAATCCCTTTTAGCTCCACAGGATTTGTTTAAACTATGTCTAGAATATTATATAATTCAATCCCTAAATATTTCAATATTGGTAAGAAATAATTTTTCACTCTAACATTGTCATACCTAAAAATAACAGTCGTTACCTATTATCATCCTATCATTGTAATTTCAACCTGCCATTGAAGGTATGTTATTATTATGATTATGTCAAGACTACTTTAAAAATATTACAACTATAGTAATACAGTTACTTTTATTTATGGTTCAACATTTTTGTCTTAGGTTTAATATCTTAATTTTAATACTTTTTCATTTTCTTACTTGATACCTCTTCCAAAATTTAATTAGGATTCAAATTTTTCAATTATTTTATGTTTTATTTTCATATTAAGCCTCTTCGACTTTTTGGATTTGCTTGACTGCATTCCAATGGTGATGTTTAACCTCTATAGTTTTATCCTTTATGCTGTTTTTCTCTGTGTACATCTTGTAATTAGCTGTAACACCTAATGACTTGCTCAATTTGGGCAATGATATTTCATAATAAATGCTATATAATGTTTATTACTTTGTCTTAAAAGACAGATCACATTTGCTTTTCTCCCTTATGCAATAAGAAGATCAATTAGATTGGAAAAATAGGAACATCTAAACAGTGATTACAGTGGATTAAATCACACAAAACATTTTCAAATTCATGAGCTTAAAATAATACTCATTAAAAAAAAACAAAAAACAAAGAAACCTTACTGATCAACTTTGGAAGCTCCTAAATATTGACTCATTATTCTGAAAACAGTAAATTGCTTTTTAAAATACAAAGGCTATTTCTCCATCCAACCCTATTCTACCACTCTCTCCTTTTCCTCATTTACTTATATACATTTTCAAAGTTACACATATTCGGAGTTTAAAAGTCAGAGTTCTAAACAAATTACAATTGAAAAGCTTCAGTCTCTTGCTTCAAATCTCTGCAAACCTGCAGATTACCCTCCAGGGAAAAATTTTAAATATTTTAGCTATAAACTTGTGATTTTACCTGGATATTTCACAATAATAGTATTACAGTGTTTTTAAAATGTTTTAATTTGAAATAGTATCTTTGGGCTTCCTAGTACAGAAATGAATATTTAGTTCTCATACACTAAGCCTCAATTTCTCCCAAGGACTTCTGTTTGCCAGCCATTGGAGACATGTCATTATTATTAATTATAAATGTGTGTATGTATATATCGAGTTCAGAAGTGACATATGCAATGTAATAGACTATAATATCCTTATTATAAAATATTACTTTTCTCCTGAGGATATTATTTATGTTTTCCATCTTTTATTTTGTCCACATTTCTCTGGTAGAAGTATAAATTTCTGTTCACTGTTATCAAATACATAAGTTGTCAAGTTTTATTTTTTATTTCCTTCTTGGAGGCATTCCTCTGCAATCGTCCACTGTTTGTATTTCTAGGCCTAGTTCATTATTGTCTTTATAGTTTCTCAATTTGCCTTCATTTTGGGCCCTTCCATCCATCTCTCTTTCCCGCTTCATGGAGATCCCGTGTTCTCCTTTCTTGATTTACTCCCTCATTTTTAGTGTTTATTAGCATCCAAGAAGCAGTGGGGAATTACAGTTTTTGGTCTTTGCTTGTCTGAAAAGATCTTAACTTTACCTTCACTTCTGAGATATAATTTGGCTGGTTGTACCATTTCTATATCATTTTCCATCAGAAATTTTTAAGTTATTTTGTTTCCAGTGGTATTAAGAAGTGCAATGACTTCTGACTATATATTGTTCTTATTTGTTTTTTTTTCCTGTATACATCTTAAAAATCATATGATTTTCAGTTAGAATTTAGAATCCTGAAATTCCCAATAATGCCATTCATGTAGGTATTTTAGCATAGATTTGTCTGGGCATTAAAAAGGGCTTTGTAATTTGAAAGTAACACTTTACAGGATTGAAAATGTTGTTGATTAATTTATTCAAAAATATTTTTGTTCCCTATGTACCCTTTTCTGAAATCCCGGGTTTATATTATAAATATTTTTAGATATTTTTTTCCCATATTTTTCATATCATTATCTTTAGTCTTATATTTTTGTATTGCTATTCTCTTTTAAAAATGTTTATTAATTGATCCAAATGTATATTTCTAAAGTTATTTATTTTTGTTTATTGGAGTTTCATGAGGAAAATGGATACATATGTACATATTCTAAGAATTCCTTGATATCACTATTAATTTTTAAAAAACAAAATGGCTTAGCAGTTGGAAACAGCTTAAGAGTAAGAGAGACATAAGTTCAAATTCCAACTGCAAGATTTACTGGGTTAGTGACATGAATATGTCCAAGCTGTTTAACTTTCTAACTCAGCTACACTCTCAATACTGTGAGAGTAGTAATACTTAATTGTGTGGATTAAATATGATAATCAATCTGAGTGTTTTGCCTAGTATTTAATACATACTAATTCAATAACTGTTAGTTAATGATTAGTTCATTAGTATTATTAGTATTAGTGTTAAAACAAATAATACATAGTGAAATGATAATATATGATATCTATTATACAATGTTAATTATGTCTCTTAACATTGTTAGAGACATAATTAACATTGCATGATATGTGAGGCAGAATAAATTTCAAGAGCTCTATTGGGAAACAAGGTGGCTGTAGTTAATGATGATATATTGTATTCTTGAAAAATGTAGAGAAAGTGGAAGTTAAGTGCTCTTACCACAAAATTGACACTGATGTGAGGTAATGCACTTTTTAATTAGCCAGTTTCAACCATTTCAAAATATAGGTACTCAAAGAATCATGTGCACGATGGAAACATACAATTATGTTAGCTGTCCATTTTTTAAATTTAAATGGTTTTTATATTTTTAGATGGTTGAAAAAATCAAAAGCAGAATAATATTTCATGACACATTACAATTATATGGAACTGGAATTCAGTGTCTATAAATACAAATTTGTAGGACCACAAAAACTAAAATAAAATTTAGGGAATATACCTTTAAAATGTATGAGAGTGTTATTTACACAGGTAGAGATAAAAAGCTTTATTTGACTGTCACTTCAAAGTTTTGAAAATAATTATTTAACATGTCATTCATATTTACATTAATGTCAGAAAAAGTAGACACTATTAATCATGGAGGAATTTTGTAATAGAAATTACCATTTGTGTTCCAGGAGCTACTCCTTTTAACATGACTTAACGTTGACAGGCTCTGGAGGGAAAGAGAACAAAGCCCCAATTTTATTATGTTTTATTATTCTAAATACTGGAGAATCTCTGATGTTTTGGAATGAGCCTGGCTGTAAGCCTCCAGCAAGAAAGACCAAATTGCTACCAACAATTAGGTGACTGCAAGTGTTCTAGCTAATGAATTGGTTTAACGTCAGAGCCTAGATCATGAAAAGAGCTCACACACACACAGAGACACACACACACACTTATATGTACATGTTTCCTTTTGTTCCACCCATATAAGCACACAGGGTGTACTTTAGGGACAATGACTAAATTAGAACCTGAATTTGCTGTGAGAACAAATGGCTTGAAATGACTGTAAAACAATCAATTTATCTTTCCTCAGAAAATCGTGATGGCCTGTTCAAAATCTAGTTGAGTTCTGAACATGATAAATCCAAGACTATGGTAAACCAAGTTAAAGAACTGCCACAGCGCCGACAATTCTTATTATAATCTTACCTTAGTTGACTAAAATCCCTCTTTCTCCTCCTTTGTAACATGGGAAATAACAGTGAGACCACAGCTGGGATCATTTGAATAATAAGAGAAAGATAAAATTGAAAAATATAGTACAAATTCAAATAAATGAGAAAATAAACTGTGTAAATCTGAAGAGCTGAAATAGCCAATGTGAGTGGATTATTAGAAATTCTTATTCCAGGTACAAGAGAGGGTGCTTTTTAGAATCCAAGAAATAATAAACTGAAAGTGGTTTTGAGCATATGATTTAAAGTTAAAAATATAGTAGTTCCCAAAGGCTGTACTCCTGTTCATAAAAAGAAACCAAAGCTAAATATCTCAATTAGGAAATTGTATGCAGGGAGGAAATAGCTGAAGTCATATCTGCCAATAAGACATGGAAAGGGAATGTGTGCATGAAAATATAGAAGACCAAGTTACTAAAAAATATTTGTCTTTATCTTGTTTCTCCAAATTAGACATTTTTGAATGAATTAAAACTTCAAAATAGTCTCATTGATTAAATATTAATTTTTTTGTTTGAAATTTTCTTCTCTAATCTATGTAAATAAAAGGAATTTTTTAAGCAGACTACATCTTCATAAGGAGATTAATTTGCAGACCAGTGTGAAAACTCCTACTCATTAATGAGGCCAGTTTTACCCTGATAACAAGGTTTAAAAAAAAAAGACATCACAAGAAGGAAAAGAAAACAAACTATATACCACTATTTTTATGAATATAGAGCTGTGAATCCTTTTAAAATAGTAGCAAAATTAATCCAGCAACATATAAAAAGGCTTTTTATGTCACGATCAAGTGAGATTTACTCCAGAAAGCAAGGTTTGTTTAACATCAACTAATTGGTCAATTAATATAACACATATCAATAGAATGAATATTAAAAATCACAAGAAGTACTTAAAGGATGCAGAAAAAGCATCTGAAACAACACCCTTGCATAACAAAAACACACACCAAAAAAAAAAAACCTAAAAAAGGATATGGTCCTAATTTCATAAAGGGCATTAGAAGAAATCCTCAGCTAACGTCATACCTATTGGTGAAAGACTTACTGCTTTCTCCCTAATAAAATAACAACACAAGGATGTTTGCTCTTGTCATTTGTAGTCAACATTGTACTGAAGTTTCTAGCTAATGCAATTCGTCAAAAAAAAGAAATTAAAAGCATACTGATTAAACAGAATAAGTGAAATTATCTCCAGATGACATGACCTGTATACAGAACATCCTAAATATGCAAAGACAGAAACTGTTAGAACTAAAAAAATGTTCAATAGTTTTCACATCACAAGTTAAACATACAAAAGCATGTATGTATTTCTATATACTAGAAATGAACAATCTGAAAATGAAATAATAAAAACAATTCCATTTAGATTAGCATGAAAAAGAATAAATTATGGGAATATATGTAACAAAAGAAATATAAAACTTACTTTCTGAAAACTGCAAAGCATCGTTGAAAGAAGTGAATCACTGACTAAATGAAAAGATGCGATCTCATATCCACAGCTTGGTAGACTTAATATTGTCAAACTGGCAATACTTACAGATCTGATGCAGTCTCTAGTTGTTTCAGAAAAATTATTTTGGAAAAATTATAAAATTGAATAATTGACACTTTACAAAGATAACACCTGTTAAAAGTAATCAAGATAGTTTGATAATTGCATAAGCCTAGAAACAGATAAATGGAATAAAATTGAGGTCCAGAAATAAACTCTCACATTTATACTTACTTTCAACAAAGATGCCAGGACAATTCAACAGGGAAAATGATAGTCTTTTTAATAAATGGTACTGGGACAACCGGGTAACCACCTGTAAAATAATAAATCTCTTTTTGCACCATATAAGACATACATTGAAATAAGCCCTAAACCTAAATGTGAAAGCTAAAACTGTAACACTCTTACAAGTATCATTAACTCATTATTCTGAATAATATTGATTAATTTGTTAAACATAAGCAATATTTTGGTGACTTTAGGTTAGGCAAAGCCTTCTTGACAATAAAACACAAGTCAAAAAAGTGGGTAAATTCTAGTTTACCTTAAGTTTGGTTTTTTTTTGTTTGTTTGTTTTGTTTTTTAACAAAGCTTCAAATGACAGTATAAAGGAAGGGAAAAGAAATGATCTATAGATAGGAGACAATATTTGTAAATCTTACATATGACAAGGGACTAGAATATATAAAGATTGTTCCCAAGTTAATAATAAAAACTCAATCTTTAAATAGGCAACAAACTATATATTTATAGAAGGTATAAAGTGGCCAATAAATACATGAAATTATGTTCATCATCATTAACTATTAAGGAAATGCAACCCAAAAATCATAGTGAAATATCACTTCACATTCACTCTATAATAAAAAAAATAAATAGAATTATTGGCAAGAATGGGGAGAAATTAGAAACCTTATACATTGCTGGTAGAATTGCATCATGGTACATTAAAAATTCTGCATTTCTTCAAAAGCTTTATTGCAAAACAAGTTGCTCACCTACTCATTCTACTTCTGGGTATCTACCTGAGGCAAATGAAAACATATGTCTATAAAAAATGTGTTCCCAAATATTCATAGTAACACTATTCACTATATCCAGAAGTGGAAACAATCCAAATATATATCAACTAGTGAATGGACAAGTGAAATGTGGCATATTCACATGGCAGAATATATTAATTATTTGGTAGTAAAAAGGAGTGAAATGTTGGTACATCTTATACCATAGATATATTTTGAAAAAATCTCACAAAGACAAAGGAGCCATTTAAAAAGGACACCATATTATATGATTTCATTTATATAAAATGTCCAGAATAATTATATCAATACATACGGAAAATGCGACAGTTGTTCTTAGTGGGAAAGGGGAATGATGGGTAGATGATAACAGATGCAGTTTCTTTTGGGGTGGTGAAAATTTTCTAAAATTAGATAGTGGCAGTGGTTGTACAACTTGAGAATATACTTTAAGCCTCTGAATTGCATATTTTAAAGGGTGTATTTTATGGGTGTCTGTATGTGTGTGTGTGTGTGTGTGTGTGTGTGTGTGAGAGACATATCTGAAACCATTTCCTTCATAATGTGAGACAATGTTACATTTTGTCTTTTCTTACATGCAATTAATGAGGTAATATATGCAATGTATCAAATAGGCTGAGTAATTTATTTCAGAAAATAAAAATACCTGCTAATCATTTTTTGTCTTCCTCTCCTCCTCTTTTTTATATTCTAACTTTCTACCATTTGTTCTATTATAATAATCATCTATTCCTGCTATAAAAACTAGTATTATTTAAAATTTTAGTTTTTATTTCCTACTCAATTGTCATCCCCCTCTGACCATTCATGAATTAATTAATTCAACAGATTTGAATTCTTACAATGTTGAAGAACTTATAATTCATGTAGTAACCTAGAGATGTTTAACATGAATCGATACTATCCACAAACTTTTAATAAAGATAGTTATATGACACATACACACACACTGTCTGCCTGGAAGAGACACTAGCAAACATGGAAAATATATGGGACTAAAGAGAAGTTAGGCAAACTAATTGTAAACTAAGTTCTAGACCTAGTTGTGGAAGCAACTTTCTGTGTGATTGTAGCATATAAAATTGTTCTTTATGTCCTTGAATGTAATACTCCCAAAGAGGATTTCCAAAACCTTTCAACTGAATAACATCTCATCAATACCACTAAATATAGCTTATAAGGGCCACAATACTAAGGGGGAAAATATTAATATAAGAAGAAATAACAAAAGTATTTATAGAGGTATTAAAAGTTTAACTGAACAATAAATGCTATGTAAAGTTTCAGTAGGAGTTCAAGGACACTATCAAAAACAAAAGGTGACACAATAAATGGCATAGAAATAGGGAGAAACAGGCAATCTCAGGAAATTACATGCCACTTTGACTCTATCAGAAAGGGGCCGCAAAATCAGAATATATTAATATTTCATAAATTGTACTGTAATAAAGGTTTTCATTCATCCAGATTTTACATATCAGGAGAATAGATGGCACAGTAGGCATTCTTAATGTTCCTCAGTGCTGTTAAAAAAATGGTTGGCTCATGTCATCAAGCAATTTCTCTTATCTGTTATCAAATGAATTCAGTCATTCTGTGTCAGTAACCAGAGGCTTCAGTTGTATGACTCACTTCATTTTTCTCTCTCTGTGTTGTCACAATCCTGATAAATTTGACAGACTTAAACAAATAGCACAGTGGCAAATAGTTTGATCTCATCAGACTGTTTTATTATTATTAATTATTATTTCTACTTGTTTTCCTTGTATGTGTCCACAACCTGAAGTTTAATATTACCAAAGTTTTCCTATGTTTCAAATCTCAAGATATCCTACCTTTCTTCCAGGTCTAATACTATTACACCTTTGATATTTGCTAGTTGATTTCAAAGAGATATTTATTACCTTACCTCCTTCATTTACTCCATTTTATTGATAGGGTTTCCTCTGGCTTAACTCCCTTCACTATCTACCTTGAATATCCAGTTTCTTCAACATGTCATTTTACATCTTAACCCAATTAGTCCCAAAGAATTTTTCTCACACATGTTTTGAAGAATATTTTTCTAGGAAATACCGTAACTCTAAAGATACTCAAACAACTTTGAGAAAATAAACGATTTTTCTGACAAACCTGCTGTTCCACAGACTTTCCTATTTAATGAAATTGGCCACTGCACTGTTGCTCTTTCTCCCTCATAAATTATTAATCGTTCTTGATTCCTGTCACCCAGCCCAGTCAACAAGTTCTGTCAACTTTGTCTTTAATATTTTGTTGATTATTTTTTCATATGCATCTGCCTACAATAAGATGCAAATCTAATGTGATCAGGGACTTGATGTGTTTTGTTCACTGCTCACTCTATGTGTAGAATGCTGCTTGCAACGAAACAGTAGACTAGTAAAACAGCCTTAAAGTCAGGTTGGGCTGTCAGCAACACCCAGCAGTAACAGCCTTTTTCTTTGCCCCAGCTGTTGTTGCAGTCTTCAGAATTCTCTTCAGGTAACTTCCCATTGTTTAGTTTCTTTGCTTCCATTTAATTAAACTTGCCTTCCTTATTTTAGAAACTATAGGGGCAGTGAGCTATGAACATAGCCATATAACGTCTGTCAATTCAGAAAACATGGCACTTCCTATGGACTAGCATCTTAAATGTTTAAGGTATTATCTCCAAAGTAATTTATTTATTTGTAGTTTCAGTTGTCTATTCCTTTATTGTAGAAGACAGATGTTTTTAACAGATGGGACATCCTATATGACCAGAAATCACATGGCCAGTAGCTCATTACCTTATTATATGGTAAAGTGAATTCCCTATTCAGAACAATGTTATGCAGCCTGTCATGAAAATGTATAAGTTATTCAATAAGTGTATGGATGGTAATGCTAAAAAAAACATGCAGGAAGGGAAATTCGTATCAAAATGCTGAACAACTGTCTAATTCAAGAAAGACAAATTGTCGGCCTCCTCATAATGAAATAGGTCCAAGTTTTGTCAGTCTGCTTCCAGTAACTTTGATTATCATATTGAAGAATCAAGTTTTATTGCTTCTTTTTGAAATTTTGAAACTTGGAAAGGTATATTCATGTTTTGAGCTCATCTCCAACAGCAATCCTTGCCTGTATTCATTACATTCTTCTGGTGATTTTTATGTGACGCAGAAATGTTCCCTTTTCCTGAGTATATTTTCTTACCCTTACCTCAAACCACATCTTTGAGAAAACATGGATAATAAGGTATATAACTGATTTTTCCCATTGGAAACATATGCCCATTTCAAGGTCATTCATGGGCATCCTGTGCAATGATGTAATGGCACTAAACTGCTTAATTAGGATATTTCCCAGAAAGTCTTGCAGAGCCATTTGAAAAGAAGCCTTTAAGTTTTTCCTATAAAGTCCAATGGACACAGAAAATTTCTCATAGTGTCATAAATACTGGCGGAGTGAAGTGTAACTGTGGGTCAAGAGGGGGCATGAAAGTTTGAATAACTTATCAGTTCCAATTCTGCATGAAGATTGCTGCTCTGTCATTGCCTAAGCATACTTAGAATCCAGTTTCTAGGCATAGTCTTCAGAGTTTTGTCTACATTAATTAGAAAAAGTTTCCAAATTCTTTGTCTTGAACTTCCTGATTATGTTTTGATGGTCGTTTCTTCCCTTCTCCCGTGACTCCATGAGGGAATGCACTCTAAGAGAGATATAAAGAAAAAAGTAAAAGTCATAGGAAATGAGGACAATGTGTTCCCTTTTTCAGAAAACAGCCACTGACAAGCATCATCATCAACCTCATCAGAAGGAAGAGAAGGGAAGGCAGTCTGCAAGGGAGATTTAGTGTGAGCTTTCCATGTGGGTATTAATGCTATCTAAATCATTCTAATTCTGAAGATTTCAATCTTATCCTATAGATGTCCTACTTTTCACATAGGATGCCTATCAGGACTTGAAATGTAACTAACATTGTACTTCGCAACCCAGCAGGATCAGCAGATTAATGTTTGATTTTGGTTTTCAGGTATCTCAGTTTTGCAGCTTCAAGAGATAAGGGATTCTTTTCTCACTGCCACAGAAAATGTCTTGGTTTCTACCTCTGCCTTGAGCCTATTTGAACTTTTATTCTCTTTTTAAAGTCTTCTTATTTTTGAGCCTGTATCCCACTTAATGGTCCTTGATTTCCCTCTGTGTTCACAGTGCTGAATGGCAGTCATGATGCAGTCCCATAATCTTAGATCTCAGTGGATTCTTTATTCCAGATGATCACTAAAGATAATTTTTATCTTGCTACCATAGAGCAAAGCTTACTACATTCCTACTGAAGAATACAAAGGGGAATGTGACTGTTAGCTAATCATGTAATCAATCCAAGATTACCTGTATTTTCCTAAGAATTTTTTTTTCTGTCTGGTAATTAAGCCTGTGTAATAGTTTCAGGGAGCTGGGAAAATGATTTTTTAAATGATCTCCATTTTTATAGTTGAAAATTGGACCCTGCCTCACATTAAGTCTTAACAAGTAGGAAAGTCCAATTGCCAAGGTGGTTTGAATGTTGGACAAACCAAAGTAACAAATTCTGT
The DNA here is from genome assembly GCA_036589455.1 of Ateles fusciceps. Classification (NCBI taxonomy): domain Eukaryota; kingdom Metazoa; phylum Chordata; class Mammalia; order Primates; family Atelidae; genus Ateles; species Ateles fusciceps. The sequence goes on along the minus strand of JAZHEH010000253.1, from coordinate 5,698,100 downwards.
ACTTCTTTGCATGATAGATAATATCGCCACTATTCAGAACCTGCTTTCATTTCCTGTATTATCTTCTACCACTCATTATTATGTGGACTTAATCGTGACTCCTTAAAAATGCCCTGGCCTTTTATGCTTTCTAGTCTTTTCCCATACTGTTCCTTTTCTCTTCAAATTCCACTCTCTTTGCCTTCAGCCATTGACCTCCTCTCTCATCTGTCCACACTCTGCTGTTGACCTCCTCTCACATCCATCCACACTCCTCATCTCTGTCTCTCCTTTCTTTCCCACTCTCTTTCCTGTGATCATCGGAAAATAAAGTTTTATTTTATGTATATTTTTGGATTCCCAGCACATATCACAGTACCTGGCACATTCCTAGTACTCACCAAGAGTTGAGTGGTAAGTATATGGTTAATAAATTGTTTATTTTAATATTGTATTTTAAAATAAAGATGCTGACACCTGTCTAAATTACCTGCTTTATACCAGTTCACATAGGTTAAAAACCTATGTGCAGACAACAAGGCCTGTATTGTTTTCACAATGGAAAGGTAAACCACCTGTATACACGGCCTAAATGATAGAACCAGAGACTGAAAGGAACTGCACCAATGTGTTTGTACCTAAAAATATAAAAGAAAATATGTGGACTTACATTGGTCGAAGTGTATTTAACTCAAAATGCTGGAAAAAGTCATCCAATATTAAGTAGCTTGAAATACTTGTAAGTGACTTACCATTCCTTAATGACAATAAAATCACCCCTCTGTTGGTGGGCAAATTTATTGAATTCATGGTAGTTATCTAATATAACAATTGTATCTCATTGGCTATTATTCCTATGATTCACCAATGGGAAATGTAGGGAATTATTGATAGTTTCATCATTCATCGTGAAAAAAGTGTGTGTGTGTGTGTGTGTGTGTGTGTGTATGTGTATATATCTGTGCATATGTATGCATGTATATGTAATATTTATGTATGTATATGTGAAGTAGAGTATGCATTTAAAAGATTAAATAAAGGGAAAAGATACAGAATGTATGCTACTGTGAATCTGAAAATAAAAAAAATCATAGTCATATCAAATTAGATTAACTAAGTTGATTTCTAAGCCATTATTTATGCATCTTATTCAAACATTCTTAGTATCTTTTATACTATACTACATTTAGTATCCATTAGTACTAAAAATACGCATATCTCACTATTTAAGAAATATATATATGTATGTGTATATATATATAACATCTAAATGTATATCTATAAAGTTAATGGTTAGGTTTTATATATATAAATAGATTCATATGTACATACATATATATGAATGTACATATAAAGCATAGCTATTAGCTTTTCTCAAAAGGGTTCAAGCTTTAAAGGTCACATTTTCACTATGTTATTTTAGCATACTAATAGTAAATTATTTTTAGAGGTAATTTTAAAATTTATTTTTCTTTCAGTGAAATATTTTATATTTTAACAGGTTTATTGAGGTGTAATTGACATAAAAGAAACTGTACATATTTAATGCATGCAGTTTGATGAGGTTGCACATATGCATACACCCTTGAAATCATGCCACAATCAAATAGGATATTCAGCACCTGGAAAAGTTTTCTCTTACCCTTCCTTTTTTAATGGCAAGAGAAAAAGTTAACAAATTTTTGAGTCTCCAATACAGTATTGTTAACTGTGGGCATTGTGGTGTACAGCAGATCTCTAGAATGTATTCGTCGTGCATAACTGAAACTTTTCCCTTTTGGTTAATTTCCTATTTCCCCCCTCCCAGCCCTGATAACCACCATTCTACAAATTATATTCTATTCAATGTTTATATCACACATTCTTTTTTCATTTGTCCACTGAAAGACATTTAAATTGTTTCAATATCTTAGCTATTGCCAATAATGCTAGAGTAAAAATGGGAATGCAATTATCTCTTTGAAATGCCAATTTCAATTACTTTGGATATATACCCAGAAGTGGGATTTCTAGATCATATTGTAGTTGCATTTTTAATTTTTTGAGAAGCCTCCACACTATGTTTTATTGCATCATTTTCCATTCCTACTATCAATGTAGAAAGGTTCCAATTTCTTTATAACTAACACAATACTAGTTGTCTTTTGGGTTCCCTTGTTTTGTTTTTTATAATAGACATCCTAACAGGTGTGAGGTGATATTACAACATGCTTATAATTTGCATTTCCCTGGTGATTAGTGATGAGGAGCACCTTTTCATATACCTCTTAGCTAGTTGTGTGTCATTGGTGAAATATTTATCAAGTGAGAGTTGAACAATGAGAACACATAGACAAGGGAGGGGAACATCACACACTAGTGCCTATTGGTAGGTGGAGGGACTAGGGAGGGATAGCATTAGGAGAAATACCTAAAGTAGATGATGGGTTGATAGGTGCAGCAAACCATTATGGCATGTGTATACCTATGTAACAAACCTGCAAGTGCACGTGTATTCTAGAAGTTAAGGTATTAAAAAAAAAAAGACTAGATTTTTAATTTCAGTGACATAATAATAAAAACTTAGAAATTAATGTGAACTACGCAGTATTAAATTTTCCATAGATATCAATAAAATCAAGATTTCTAATATATGCCCTGAAGGTAAGGTTAGAAAGGAAAATGAGACACAAGTAAATAAAATGAATAATCTAATTGTTAAAATTGAGTTATTCTTTAAAGAAATCTGTAATTCAGGAATATGCAGCATTTTCAAAAATGTAATAAACATTTAGAAAAATAGATCACACATCAGACCACAGGTATAACCTTAATAAATTGTACTCATATTCACTTAATATTTTGCAAATAGAATATTTGAGATAATTTTAGTGAAAGTAAAATATCTGAATACTTTTTAAAACATATTTTAAATGCAACTATACTTCTATGGCCATATAGTAGTCAGACAAATTATTTTAAGGTTTCTCAACATCTTTAATTTTTTTTAATATGCAATGAAAATTTTATTAAAAATAGAGCTATGAGTCCTCTAACAAGTTATGATAATGAGATACAAATGAATGTAATATTATAGAAACATAAATAATTACAAATAAGTAGAAATTAATGAATTGTTCAGAGTCCAAAATTAAACAGAACTCTTTGGCTATAGTTAATTCACAATAGCAAAGACATGATATCAACCTAAGTGTCCATCAGTGATAGACTGGATATAAAAAATTGGTAAATACACACCTTGGAATACTATGCAGCCATAAAAATAATGATCACATCATTGAGGGGTCACAAATGAACCTGGAGGCCATTAATAATAATAAAAAAATATATCTCAGATAATTTCTTGAAAGCTAGGCAATTTTGCATGAAAGATAATATCTTCTATGCTATACAAATTCTTTCAGATTAAAAAATTTTCCTTTGGTAAATAGGGTTTTCGATTTATGACAAAATCATAACATAGAATTTCATTATCTATTACAAATATCCATGTTTGTTTTGAATTCTAGCAAACTAAAACAAATGGTGTATTAAAAATACTAAAACTCATGCACATTTGTGATTTTTACAAAAGGATTTTTTAAACATTAATGAATTACAGTAAAAAATAAAATAAAAGCACTGTGGGAGGGGGAGGCGAGCAGATCATGAGGTCAGGAGATCGAGACCATCCAGGCCAACAGGGTGAAACCTGGTCTCTACTAAAAATACAAAAATTAACTGGGTGTGGTGGTGTGTGCCTGTGATCCCAGCTCCTCTGGAGGCTGAGACAAGGAGACAAGGGTTCAAGGAGAATCACTTGAACCTGGGAGGTGGAGATTTCAGTGAGCTGAGATCGAGGCACTGCACTTCAGCCTGAGGACAGAGGGAGACTCTGTCTCAAAAAAAAAAAAAGTTTATTTCCTTAAATGTTAAATTACATAAACAATGAGAAACAAGATTCATTTTTAATGTTAAGAACTTTAAAGAGAAAAGACAATTCAAGATAGTTGCCAATTAAAATCTAGATATATAATTGATTTCTAGTATACTCCCTCTTAACTTTTAGAAATTTTTGCATGTTGAAACTCAGCAAGCTATATTCATGTGCACATACCAATGGTAAGTGGTAGTAGCACCTACATTCCTGTTTTATGCAGGAAGAAATTGACTGTCTTCTGTATACTTATTCTTCAATTCAAATTATTTACTTTTAGCAAGTGTCATAAACATGCATAGGGTCTTAAGTGTTATTACTAATGCATAAGAAGGCCGTGAAGATTTGATTTGCATAGATATTGCAGTTATTATCTTGCCAGATTAAAAAAATAAGGTATAATATTACTTCATAGGTCACATATTTTTTATTATGTACTAATTAAACTGTTTTTCTATTAATGCTCTCAAAAGACAATATCAGTTCTGGTCAATGAGACAAAATACTAATAAATTAGGTAAAATTCAATTAATTCAAATACTTAATCAAAAATTATTCTAATTTTCTTATTCACTCTTTGAAACAACATGCATTTTAGTTTACTTAGGACACATTGCCTCTAACTAGAAATGTACTTATCAATTTCCTTGTTCTGCACCTGGAGTCAATCACACTAGAGCACGTCCCAGGAAGTTTCAGAAAATCATATCTATTATTAACTTGTATATGTCATAAAATTTAGTATTAGAATAAAGCATGACATCATAGTATATCTTATTCCTGAAGCCCTAAAATATTACTTAACAAAATTTATATATTCAAGGACAGATTTAAATTGATAAATTATAATTAACTAGTTGCTTTGATTAATGCAAAGAGAGAAAGTGGACTTTTTCTAGTTTTCTGTTTAAGTGGATCATAGTGTTCTGTGGACAGAAAATAAAATTCTTAAAAAAGTAGAAAGTTGTGTTTATTGATAAAAAGCTATATGTTTAAAAATAAAAATCATTTTAGTTGTTTGAGGAAATAGAAATATATGGAATTCAACTTAGTATTACAAGTTACTGAGCACAAGCCTAGAAATTTTATAATTGTTACCTCACTTGAACTTCAAAATAAGACAAAGTAAAACAACCCTGCAATATAAATACTATTTTATTAAAGAAAGTGAAGTCAAGTAGTTTTGGTTCTAAGTTCAAAATGTGATGAGAATCTTCCATTAGATTACCATAATATTCTCCTGTTTGCCTTTCTGTATCTTCTTTTTCCTTTTTCTTTACCCACTTGACAGCCAGAGTCATTTTAAGGGTTAGGGTATGTAGTTGAGGAACAATTAAAGTTTTGTTGTCCCTGTTATGAATTCAGCTCAATCAGAATTTTTGTTCACTTCACATAAAAGAAGTGCTTTCCTTCTTAAAATCCCATCATATACCACAGAATCTTTGCTGATTTGGTTATCAATTGTCTATTCTTATTGTATTATTCACCAGAATTAAATATTGAAAAAAATGTAGCACAAAATAGTTAGAAATAGTTAAAATGAAAAGTGTTATTTCTTAGAAACATCTTTGGCTAGCAGAAATAATTAACTGGTCCAGGCTTTTCAAATCAGCTATTTTGGACAGGGTATTAGAAGGAAATCCTCTATAAGAGTTCCTTTTTCTCTGCATCCTCACTAACATTTATTACATTTTGTTTTTGTGATAATAGTAATCTTAGCTGGCTTGAGATGATACCCCATTGTTATATTGATTTGCATTTCCCTGATTAGTGATGTTGAACATGTTATGATTGTTCGCCACTTGTATATCTTCTTTTGACAAGTGTCTGTTGAGATAATTTGCCCATTTTTAATAATCAAATTTTTTTTTGTTGATGGTGGTTGATTTACTGTTGAGTTGTTCGAGTCCCTTATAAATACTGGTTATCAATTCCCTGTCAAATGGATAGTTTGCTAATATTCCCTCCCATGCTGTAAATTGTCTCTTCACTCTGATGATTTTTCCCTTTTCTGCACATAAGCTCTTTAATTTGATGTAATTCAGTTTGTCTATTTTTATTTTTACTACCTGTGCTTTCGAGGTCTTACCAAAAATATCTTTGCCCAGACTAATGATGTGAGCATTTCTCTAATGTTTTATTCTAGTATTTTCATAGTTGCAGGTCTCACATTAAGGTATTGATTCCATTTTGAGTTGATTTTTGTATATGACAGAGGAATCTAGTTTAATTATTCTGCATATGAATATTCAGTTTTCCTCGCACCATTTATTAAAGAGGCTGTCTTTTTTCCAGTATACATGTTTGATACCTTTGCTGAATATCAGTTGGCTGTAAATCTGTGGATTTATTTCTGGATTCTATATTCTGTTCCGTTGGTCTGTGTGTCTAGTTTTAGGTTTTTGCCAGTACCATGCTCTTTTGATTACTATAGCTTTGTGGTATATTTTGAGGTCAGCTAGTGTGACGCTGCCAGTTTTGTTCTTTTTGCTTAAAATTACTTTGGCTATTTGGAGTCTTTTTTGGTTTCATACAATTTTTTTTTCATTTTTGGTTGGAGTGTGAACTAATACAGTCACTATGAAGAACAGTATGGAGGTTCCTCAAAAAAAAACTACAAATAGAACTACCCTTTGAATCAGCAATCTCACTCCTTGGCATTTATCAATGCACATTACCTGGGTGACAGCTTCATTTGTACTCTAGACCTCAGTAGCATGCAATACACCTTTCCAACAAACCTGAATGTGTATCCTCTTATTTGAAAATAAATATTGAAAAAATAGAGATATTATTTAAAAACTGCCAAAAAAGACACAAAGGAAAGGAAAATAGTGTTACTGAAAAGACATCTGCATCTCTATGTTTATTGCAGCACTACTCACAATAGCTAAGATATGATATTGACCTAATTGTTCCACAACAGATGAATAGGTAAATAGAATGTGGTTGTATACGCAATGGAATACTAACCAACTATAAAAAAGAATGAAATACTGTCATTAACAGCAACATGGACAAAATTGGAGGCCATTATGTTAAGTGAAATAAGCCAGGAAATGCAAGTTGAACACAATATGTTCTCATTCACATGTGGAAGCTAAAAAAGTTGATTTCATAAAAGTTGGCAGTAGAACACAGGACACTAGAGCTGGGAAAGGTTGGGGAAAGGGAGAGATTGGGAGAAATCTGTTAAAGGAAAAAAATTACAGCTAGATAGGATGAATAAGTTTAATGTTCTACACCACTGTAAGATGACTATAGTTAACAATAGTGTATAATACAATTTTGAATAGCTGGAAGGCTATTGAATGTTTGTAACACAAATATGATAAAAGAAGATAATGATATGAGATAATGATAAGTTGAGATAATTGATATGCTAAATACACTGACCTGATCATTATCCATTATATATATAGAAACATCTTTATGTACTCCATAAATAAGTGCAATTATTATGTGTTAATTAAACGTAAAATAAAAGGTATAGATAAGATAAAATAGAGACTATGATTTCTTTCTTGCTTGCTTTCCTTGAGGACATTAATCACGTTTAACAATTTAACCCCAAGTACTATCATCTCAATGCGGGAGAGAGAAAAGCAAAACCAAGAACAATAAAACTAAAATTGTGTCACAAAATTTCTCATTTGATTATACTTCAGTTTTTCTTTTGGGAATCCGTTCCTGAAAGTTGCATTAATATATGCTAAAGTTCATGGAATATTAGCATAATTAGTCTGTACAAGTTGTCATTTTTGTTTTCAATTTTTAATTTTGCCTTCTAAGTGCATCCCCTGCTCTCATTCTTTACAGACACTGTTTTTATCTATCTTTTAACATTTATGTTGACTTTTGACATGTGATATTGTTACTATGAATATGCCTTTCTAAGATTTGCATAATGGTATTTTGTTACGATCTTTGCTCCTGTTTCCTATTTTATGATCTATACATATATAGTGGCTTTTAACTATAAAAGTTGTGTTTTATTTACACCACACTTTTAATACTTCTCTAATTATGAACATCTAGTGTTTTCCAATTATTGCCTGACATATACTGCATTAAAATAAATATTTTTGCTCATATCTCTTTACATATCTGTATACAGTTTTTCTTGACCATGAAATTTCTGGGATGTGGGCTACGTGTATATTCAATTTCCTCGATAATGCTTACAGTCTCAAAACAAAACAAAATATTTGTCTTTATTACATGCTCTATCTTTGTCAATTTGGTGGCATCATCTGCAGTGACATAGAAATGTTGGGCCAAAAATACAGAAAAAACTTGGACTTGCAATGTTAGAGGGCCACATGGCTATTTATGCCTCACAAGCAAAAAGCATCCAGCGCTGAGGGGGACCAGGTTCGCTAGAGGAAGAGGAGCTTAGAAGGAAATCTGTCAAATGCGTACTTGTTTTTAGTGTAATTGGTCCAATTTTAACTTCATATTCTATCGAGAATTTGAGAATTGCCTTTCTTTGGGAAAAAAAGAAAAAGATGACCTTTTCTTTGTTTAATTAGAAGAACAGAATTTTTCATTGCATGAAAAAATACAATGCCAGATTTAAATTAATTATGGAAGGGGAGGTAGATTCCATTTAACACATTTACATATTGATGTTGTAGGTAATGGTTGATTAATATTTGAAAACCAAACTTAGAAGTTTAGATTTTGCATTTTAAGTGATTGAGAACTATCAAATATGTTTTAATAGATGCATGGAATAATTATAATTCTATTCAATTGGATATGCTTGAGAACAGTACTGTTTCCATACATTTGGAGAATTATATTAATAGATTTATATTCCGTACTCCTCATAAAGATTCCAAAAATATGTATTAAAGAAACAAGCACTGCTCACTCTTATTTTTCTAAGCATATAAATCTGCTGCTAAGAATAAGCCTTAACATTTTGTCAGAAGCGGACCTTCAAAGGGAATTTTTTAGGACTAGGGCTGTGACTTGGATTGGGAGTTGGAAACATTTGGGTGGGGAAAGAGGGTGACTTTGGGGGAACCAAAAATATTTGGGTGAAATTGTCAGGTAGTAGTTTCTTTCAAATGTTTGGAGAACGTGAAGCAATGAGGCTTTTTATGCTGATTGTTTACTGCAGAGTCTTTTGGTCTTTTCTTTACAATGCAGGAGAAAATATTCATTGAACTATTGTTACTTTTAAAAATTTTATACATGACTTCAGAAGTACAGCATATCGATGTTATGGTTTAAAAAATTTACCACACATATTTTAATGTTTATAAGCCTATACACCTGTTTATAAAATACTTAGTATACTTATTTTGTATAGATACACTATTTTGTTTGTAAGATGTCAGTACATCAATATTACATACTTACGAGAAAAGTTAAAGGGTGCCTCACATTTATGTTGTGGCCTATATAGTTCAAGGTGTATTAGATAATTTGAATGATAAGGTAAATATTTTAGCTGTTTTTCTCATAAGCATTAATCAAAAGGATGGTTTTACTCCTCACTGTTACACTGAAATTAAGGAAGACAATCGTCTTTAAAAATAATGTAAACACTGGCCAGGCACAGTGGCTCATGCCTGTAATCCCAGCACTTTGGGAGGCCGAGGAGGGCGGATCATGAGGCCAAAGTTGAGACCATCCTGGTCAACATAGTGAATCCCCGTCTCTACTAAAATATAAAAATTAGCTGTGTGTGGTGGCGCGTGCCTGTAGTCCCAGCTACACGGGAGGCTGAGGCAGGAGAATTGCCTGAAGCCGGGAGGTGGAGGTTGTAGTGAGCCGAGATCGCGCCACTGCACTCCAGCATGACGCCTGGCAACAGAACGAGACTCTCTCTCAAAATAGTAATAATGTAAATACTATTTGATTACACCAATCTGGTGATTCACTTTGTAACTTAGAGAAGAAAATGTCCTAACAGCTAAAATATTTATCTCATCATTCAAATTATCAAAATAATATTTTCTCTTGCTTTGGACATTTTTGGAACATAGGTATATAAAAAACTACCATGCCATATGCTCATGTAAAATGTCACAAATTAAGTAATGAAAGTAGATTTGTAAACAAACAAAGTAAAATATTATTATAGTTCAGAATGAAAGCATGAATAAATCACAGAAAGAAATTATACTAGAATCCAGAAGAGGAAGGAAAACAAAAGAGCAGGACAGAATTGTCTCAAATTACAGTGCTTTTATTCTTCAATTTAAAAAGATGGTTTTACTCCTCACTCTTATACTGAGATTAAGGAAAACAATCATCTTTAAAAATAATGTAAATACTATTTTATCTGCACCAATTTAGTGATTCACTTTGTAACTTAGAGAATGTCCAAACAGCTAAAATATTTGCCTTATCATTCAAATAATCTAATATACCTTGGACTGTATACCACAACATAAATGTAATTAAAACTAACATGCTGTATGAGCACATGGCATGTTAGTTTTTTATATACATATGTTCCAAAAATGTTCACAATTCTGATCACATATATGTGGAAAGCACTCTTCACTTTTCATTTTTGTAAATTACCTACTTTGAACCTCGTAAGGTCCTTGATGTTTATGTGGACATAAAAACTGAAACCCATAAAAAGTAAGTAACAAGCCTCAAAGAATGCACCTAATTGGTTGTGAAGTCATAATTCAGGCAGAGGAATCTGGTTTTCTTTACAGTGTACCATAGTCTTAGCTATAATCTGGACGGCCATCACTGTACGCACACATTATTTGGCCTATACATTTTAGGTTGGCAAAATGGAAATCTTCCTAGCCTTAGAAATTTTAAAAACAAATTCCAACCACTAGAAAAACTGGATTTCTGAATGCATTTCATAGTTGGCAGATCTGGTCAACTGGGGTAAGAATAGCCCATTTGTGTTGATTGGCTATGTTTATAATGCAGGACATTCTATACCTGCCACTACCATCTAAACGTCTGCCATCGAGGAAGAAGGGCCAGTGCCAGTTGATACATATATTGTAGGCATTGGTTTCTTTCACATCATGGCTGTTTCAGTCATTCAATGAGACATTTGCATTCATGATCGATATTATCCCATAATGCCCTACATATGTGTTTTAAGAAACAAATAGCAAGAAAGAAGGGGATGTGTAATGAAAGAAAGGAAGGGAAAGACAGAAAAAAAGGAGGGAGGCCAGGTGTAGTGGCTCACGCCTGTAATCCCAGCACTTTGGGAGGCCAAGGCAGGTGGATTACCTGAGATCAGGAGTTCAAGACCAACCTGACCAACATGGAGAAACCCTGTCTCTACTAAAAATACAAAATTAGGTGGGTATTGCATACCTGTAATCTGAGCTACTTGGGAGACTGAGGAAGAAAAGTTGCTTGAACCCGGGAGGTGGAGGTTGCGGTGAGCCGAGATTGCGCCACTGCACTCTAGACTGGGCAACAAGAGTGAAACTGTTTAAAAATAAAAGGAAGGAAGGAAGGAAAAAAGAAGAAGAAGAGAAAAAGAGGGAGGATGGACATAACTGCTCTTTCTGTTTCTTTAGAAGGGAAAAATTCTCAAAAATACCTATTTAGGTAGAACAATTTTCTATAATTGTTTTGATATTCTTTTAGTATAATTTATTTTATTCCTAATTAATACTTTTTAATAACTTACAGTGTTCAACTCTTTGCCATTATTTTGTACTTTTTTGCATTTTTCTATTATTTGTATAAGATGCAGCTTTTGTCATTTTGAACACCAGTGGCTATAACTAACAAAATAACCTGAGTGTAATTGTACCAGATATTGGAAATTTAAAAATAAAACTAGAGAGAACTAAATTTCAGTGAAATAAGCATATTGTTTACTCCTAAGCCTTAGCATATGTATCACTTTATACTCTGCCTAATTTTTTATTTTTTGGGGCATAATCATGAGCCCTTCAGTAATAGCAGATATTTCTATGAAGGGAATAGAAACAATTACCTAACAGCGAGAAGCTAGAAAATGGTTAGTGTGTAGAAAGAAAGAAAGGTGTAATAAGCAAAAAATGAAAACAAAGTTAATTTTGGTCAAAGACTTTGGCCAGCAAGCCCATGAGTCCCTGGAAAATCCAGAAGTACTTACTATCTTCAGCAGTATCCTAGACTTTTAATGTGTTCATATTGTACATAGAATTCTGGAAAAAAAACTGAGAGACAACTTGAAATATTTATGTACTATAGTCTCATAATACAAGTAAGTAAAATAATTGGTAATGCCTTTTACATGATGTAAACAAAACTAAATAAAAATAAAATATTGCAGGCACTGAAAGCTCATTTGGAAACAAGCCTGTATTTCCAAGTGTTTGGCAGCACTTAAAAGAAGCAAACCAATTTAAATCAAATAACCTAAGGAGTATTATCAAAGGAAAAATAACCATCTCGTATTTATGCATGGAGCATAATGAACTGAAAAACACAATAAAGCAAATACATTAGATTAGCATAATTTTATTTCACTATTTAAATTTTTAAGTTAAAAATTGATTTTGTTTCAATTACTGCAGTCTCCCTGGGTTTTACACATTTTATTTCAAATACATGCTTGTGTTTAAATTGGGTACTGGTTCTTATTTTTAACATGGATAGTTAACTGTTATTATATGCTGACTTTAAGTTTGCAATGATTGAAAGATTACTCATAATTATGTTTGGCTAGTGTAGACATCTAATACATATAATAGATTTAATCTCCTTTCATTAGTAAGGAGATTAAATTTTGATGTCATTACACATCAAAAATACTTGACCAAACTTTCCTACTTTCTATAGAGTAATTGATCTACATAATCTTAATAAAAACAGGTTTTCATTATTAAGCATCCTTTGTCCCAAATTCTATTAGAAGAAAGGCATAATTCTTGAAATCAATTTTTCCTCTGTTCTCAGACGTAAGCCATAGAGTATTTCAAATCAAAAAGAAAAATATAACGTTTTTCTTTGTAACATTTGGATTTTCAAAGAAATTTAGGCATACCAATTCTGAAAGAAAAATTCTCCCACAATAATAGGCAACAAATAAGTTATTAACATTACATATTTTGAGTGAGTCTTTTAGTAACGGTAGAAATTTAAACAAAGACCTGAAATCTAGGTACTTTATTTTTTCTCATGGACTGGTAGGGATCACACCAACAGTAAATCTAAACATGTTTTATGATGTTAAATTACAGTGTTCAATACATATTGTCATACATTTTCCTAGAATGGTGACTTACAACTAATAAATATTAATTAAATGAAGCAACTGAAAATGTACTATTAAAGATAGTGTTCTATGCAGTGTCATCCAAATGTCTCAATATTAAATAGTTAAAAGGTCATCAATTTCATATGTCCTCCTGATTGTTATATTAACCAGCAGCAGCACAGTGTAACAATACAAATTATATAAAATCTCTGTATATGATGTTTAATTGATTTAATTTGCCATATACATTCTGACTTAATGTGTTATATATGGCAAAGTTTAAAGCTCTCTGGCAGCTAGCATCACTTGTCAGGATTTTTTTTCTTATTTGTGACCTTCTTAATTAGATAGCTAGAATTGTAGATAAGAGGAGATACAGTATAAGTTGTTTATTAAAATTAACTCAAATAAGGTTTGCTAGAAAAAATAGTTTCTATATTCATTAGGTACCACAGGCATCTGGTGTTGATGACTCTAGACCAATCATATGAAATATAGTCATCAGTATAATGAAAGAATCTCCTTTTTAATTGCTAGTAATTATTAACATTTATTAAATTATGAACATGTTTCACCCCCAGTGCTACTTAGCTTACAGGTATCATTCATTTAAGAATTACAAAGCCCATAAGTTAGGTTCTATGATTATTTAAACTATAGAGACAGGGAACCAGAGGCAAAGAGAACTTTACTTATTTTCCTAAAGTTCACCTAGCAAGTGGTTGAATCTTGATTTCAGTTTGGACAGTTTGTTGCTAAAATCCTCACTTTTCACCACAATGCAGTTTGCATTACACTGAAATAAAAGGAATATGAAAGAAAAAAAATACTTCGAAGCAAATTAGTCAATGAAATATTGAGGATTACATTATTTTCACATTGTTTAAACATAAGTAAATCTGTTGTGAACATTTTGCAAAATTTGAAATTCTGTGGAAGCAATAGTTCAGTTTAAAAAAAAAAAAACTCTCCATCACAAGTTTAGAAAGAAAAAGGCATAATATATTCTGTGAACTAGAAATGTAAGTACTGAAAAATTCACCTGTACACAGACCAGAAGGCATGCATAGATAGGTTAACTACATAGAAACATTGACAAAATGATTTTGAAAGTTAATATATTTTATTCCTAGATCTCAATGAAAAATTAACGATGAGAGAATTATCAGCTTTTATCTTGGAGAGGAGTACTTACTGCCTACTTTAATTACAGTAATTTCTACACATCTAAGTATTGTCCTTTTCAATTATAAACCTCATGGTAAAATGTTAATATTGTTTTGCATGAATCCTATTGTTTCCCTAGTTTTAGATTTTTGAGGAATCTACCTACACTTCTCCACAGTGGCTGTACTAACTTACATTCTCACTGGCAGTGTATGAATGCTCTTCTTTGTGTCTTCGCTATCATCTATAATTTTGTCTTTTTGTTGATATACAGTTTAACTGTGGTGAGATGATGCTTCATTGTGGTTTTGATTTGTATTTCCCTAATGATTAGTGGCATTGAGCTTTATTGTATCTGTATTTGTGAGCCATTTTTATGTAATTTGATAAATATTCAGATGTTTTGCCCATTTTTAACCAGGTTGTTTGGTTTGTTTTTGCTACTCAGTTATTAGAGTCCTTTATATGTGCTGGTTGTTAATCTTCGTCAGATGGGTAGTTTGCAAATATTTTCTCCCATTCAACAGACTGACTCTTCACTCTGTTGATTGTTTCCTTTGCCATGAAGATATGTTGTAGTTTGATATAACTTATTTTTCTATTTTTACTTTTGCTGCCTGTGTTTTTGAGGACTTATTCAAAAATATCCTTGCCCATACCAATTTCCTGGGGCAAGAAAAGAAAGACCTCCCCCTCCCTCATCTTTATAGTTTATTCCTAGGAGTCCTGAGTCAGATTATTATCTCCAATGCTCTCTGTCAGTTAGCCTCTTCCTGCCTGCAATTGCTACTGTTTTGTCTCTAATTATGATAAGTCATCTACCTGCTCTCTTGTTATTTAACTGCCATCATCTGAAATCTATTGTTCAGAGGTCCTACTTTCCATATTGATATAAATTAGTCTAGTTCTGTTATTGTATCTTTCTCCTTTAGCCCAGCGAGCAAAGGAAAAATTTTGAAGTTATTTGTAATATTGGTAATCCTTTCATAAGAACATTCTTTCTTGCTTCTGTGCCCTTCTGTGGAACACAGTAATCTGGTGGGTCTTCTAGTCTTACATAATGTATCTACTTCAGCATGCTTACTTTCCCAAGCCTTTTGTCCCTTACTCCGTGCGTCATGATGATTTCAGCATACCTCCAACACCGAACGTGCACTATCATTTTTCCATACTTCTAGGAGCCATCTTAGCAATGTGTTTGTGTCACTTTCCAGAAACTCAGCAGGGTGTTCCACCCCGAATTCAATGAGTGTGCTTTCAAATCAATAAATAGTTCCTTGTGCGCCATTATACTCTGCCCACTTGATGCGATTTGATTCCATGAATAACTGGCTTGTTTCTGCCAGTACATACTGGTTAGATTCTGTAGGTAATTTGAGATATAGTTAATTTGTTCTTTTATCAGGCTGAGCATTTATTCAGAGGTTATGTTGATACTTATAACCCTAGTCATTGACTTAGCAGATAGGAGAGAAGGTGAGAGAAGACACTAGGTCAAAATTTTCTTTCTTTATTCTGTGTATGAGGACCCTATATGTTTTTCAACTAATGCCCTGACCTAATAGCACTTACCTTGGTAGGGACTTTAACCTTCCTGAGATGTGCTCTTTTTATTATTAGGCCAGGAGCATATCACCCAGATTTCTCTTCCCTCCAGCTTCAGCAGATGAGAGCCTCTTTAAATCCTGCTAAGGAGGCCTTTTCATATTGTTTTTGCAAATGCATCATTAAACTCAGCAATAACCTCTTAATCCTGTTGTCCTTAATGTTTCCCCTTATATTTCTCCAATGCCTGATACATTGGACCTACTAGCAAATTTCCACTGGAATTCCAGCTTATCTTAACACTACTAAAAAAAAAAATTTATAATGGCAATGCTGCCTTGTGCCATCAACATTTCTCTATCACTTAAAATGACGTTATTATTGCCAGCAAGTTAGTAAGTGATCCAACTTCAAAGTTACATCTTTCTCATCTTTTTGGAGGATGAATTTGGAATAGATTTGGGCAGAGGCAGAAATTGGACTAAGACGCAATTCCAAAAAAAGATCTGTGCTGACCCTACAGTTAGCTTGGAAGCTAAGAAAGCCCTTTAAAATAGCTCCATTTTCAGTAAGCAGGATGGTCTTCATACTCCCACATTATACACTGAGTGTGGGCTTCCCGGGAAGAAGAAGTGGTTTTGGTGAAATGCCTTCCTTCAGAGATGGCACTTTCCAAGGAAAGGCTGAGGGAGGATTGCTATTATCTCTCCAGGTCATAGGGAAATAAACTCTCAGCCCTAAAGCTAGCTGCAGTGATGCATTAAATAAGCACCTCACAGAGAGTTAAAGAGGGTGTCTAGGCCAGGTGCGGTGTCTCATGCCTTTAATCCCAACACTTTGGGAGGCCGAGGCGGGTGGATCACAAGTCAGGAAATCGAGACCATCCTGGCTAACACTATGAAACCCCGTCTCTACTATAAATAAAAAAAATTTAGCCAGGCGTGGTGTCACGCACCTGTAGTCCCAGCTACTCAGGAAGCTGAGGCAGGAGAATCTCTTGAAATGGGAGGAGGTTGCAATGAGTGGAGATCAGGTTGCAATGAGTGGAGATCAGGCCACTGCACCCCAGCCTGGGCGACAGAGCAAGACTCCATCTCAAAAAAAAAAAAAAAGGTTTCTAGGAGGATACATATAGTACTGGCATAAGGAGAAGAAAGGGTAAGTATGTGTTCGGTTTTACTATCTTTGTTTCAAAGTTAGTTGTGCAATATCTATGTGTTTATGTACCATGAGAATTAGGTCTCACTTAAGATCTTGACAGAGAACCTTGGCTGAATATACAGATTTTAGATTTACCGAATGTAATAATCGATATTGTGGTTTTGGTAAATTCAACTAGGAACAATTCACAGACAAATAGTACCCTAGTGAGCACTAATATTTAAACATAATGAAAGAAGTGCATTGGAATATAAATGTGAGGTGGCAGGATAGATATACAGAAAAAACAAAAAACAAAAAACAAAAAACCACAAACATTTAAATTCCAGAACTTTAACATTAAAACAAAAGTTACAATTCACTTTGATATTTACGTAAAAATTTAATGAATTTGTTTAAATGAGAGTAAATGAATGACAAGATATACATTGCAATTTGAACTAACATTTTTCAGGTGAGTACTTTGAAAAATAAATCTCTTTAAATGTTTTATTTTTTAAAAAATTCTGTACTTCAAATTGATTCCCTAATCTATAGCTTTATAATAAAAATTATGCCATGGATTCATAGAAGCTATTAGTAGTATTACACATACCTTTTTAAGCCTAAAAGTCTTCCAAATGATACAATATATAGCTAATAAGTGAAGGCAGCTGAAAGGAATAAATGCATATAAAACCTTTCACAGATGTTTGTTACATTTTAGTTATTAGTACAAGGATATCTATGAATAACATGTTTATTTCTGCTAATCTAATTGCTTATAGGGATCACAGCAATATAAAATAAGAAAATATGGACTAATAAAATCATTAAACCAATAATCCTAAAAGGCAGATAAATGTGCAATTACTTTTATCACAAACATATTACTGAGATTACACCAGATTACACAGCTAAATTCTGGCTAAAATAAACTAACTTTTTATATAGATTTATTTTACAGTGGCTAAAAAGGCAATAAAACACAAATAGACATTTCATTTACTTAATATCTTAATTTGAAATCCAGTGAACCAACTATTCAAATTATTAAACTAGGAATGACTATTTATGAGGGAAGGCATTGTCTTAATTTCATTTTATTTTTTGTAATTTGTGGAAGTATTTGTCAAATTCCTTGTAGTCACACCTTCCATTTCTAATAAAACTTTGCTAGTCACAGCTATAGTACAACCAGCATATGTTATGCCCTAACCTCATTTCCACCCATATGTGAAACTAATTAAACCAAGCCATACCTTACTACAGACTCTCAAGTCACTAACCAATTAGATTTTTTAATCTTTCATAATTTGAACTAAAAGATCCAACAACTAGATGCACTTGAATTGAAAGGTATTTTAAAGTCAGATTTAAAGCAGAATTAATTGGTTGTACATGAGCAAGGACAACACTTTAGAGGGATTGGTGACAGTGAGAAGTAAATAATCAATAGTTTGTGGAATCTAAGCTTCTCATATGGGAAATAAAAAGATATTACTATAGTATACAATATTAAAACATTATGACCTTAATGAGTTAAATGTCTTGTATTAGTCCATTCTCATGCTGCTGGTAAAGACATACAGAGACTGGGTAATTTATAAAGACAAGCAGTTTAATGGACTCACAGTTCCACATGGCTGAAGGCCTCACAGTCATGGTGGAAGGCAAAGGAAGAGCAAAGGCACAACTTACATGGCAGCAGGCAGGAGAGCGTGTGCAGGGGAACTCCCGTTTATAGAACCATTAGATCTTGCGAGACTTATTCACTACCAAGAAAACAGTAGGGGGAAAACCACCCCCAGGATTTAATTGTCTCCATCTGGCCCAACCCTTGACATTCGAGTTTATTGCAATTCAGGGTGAGATTTGGGTGAGGACACAGCCAAAACTTATTTCTTAATAGGAAAATATACACCTTACAGCAGTCAAATTTAGAGTCTAAAAATATACAAAAATATATTTTCCCACTCAAGAAAGTTTTCTTACAAAATATAAAGAAATCATAAAGGAAAAGAAGTATAAATAAATAAAAACACTCAAAATACCATATATTGATTTAGATTTCATATACATGCACCTTGTGTCAAATACAGAGTAAGATTACCTCAAGTAAATGAGGTGAAGGGCATTGTAACATTTGATTTCTTTTTACAGAGAATTGAGACAAATATGGCAAAAATGTTTATTAATTCACTACAGTGGATTACTTATTTATCTTTTATGATCATTTGTTTTTTATATTTTTTCAAAACAATAAAACAACACACAAAATAGTAAATTTTTTTTCTTATTTTTCTGAGATGGACTCTTGCTCTGTTGCCCAGAGCTGCAGTGCAATGGTGCAATCTTGGCTCACTGCAACCTCTGCCTCCTGGGTTCAAGCAGTTCTCCTGCCTCAGCCTTCTGAGTCGCTGGGATTGCATGCATGTGCCACCACTCCCAGCTAATTTTTTTTGTATTTTTAGTATTGGCCAGGCTGGTCTTATCGCCTGACCTTGTGATCTGCCCACCTCGGTTTCCCAAAATTCTGGGATTAGAGACATGAGCCATCACCCAAACACTTGTCTGGGCTTTACTATTATATTTATGATTTAATTAAATTTTCTTTGGTTCCATTATAAAAGGATGAAGAATGTTATTGTTATTACATATGACTTAAATATATGCCTTAGGTATAATAGCTAATAGTACCTAAATTTGACTATCATATATCCTTTTAGTAAAAATTAGTGAAAAAAATCCTATTTAATGTATTCCTATCACAAATAATACAAATTGAATTTATTCTTACCTAAGAACATTTTCTAAATTAATATTAATTGCTTCAACATAAACAATTACAAAATATTACCTGCTCAGCATATCCAAATCTTCTCAACTTTCACTCAAGCAATAAACAAACTTGTTAGCTATATTTAATAGAGTGTCTTTAAAATTGTCTTTTTCATAGCACATTTAATAATGTCCTCCAAATGTTAGCTTATCATTTCTAAAGATACATGATATTTTAATAGAAAGTCTTTTTCTCTAAATAACCTATTAACCTATTATGAGTTCTTTTTTTCTGTTTTAAAGACTGTATTAATCACTTGTTATATTGAGCCATTTCTTTAACAATATATCAATGTTTGAAGCAAATAAAAATATATCTGTATGTGAACAATACATTTTATCTAAAAACATAGCATTTTAAATATTTTTAAAATATTTTCTACAGTTTTGAACACTGTCCTCTATATACATCATGTATATTACTAAAATATTTCCTCATAATTTAATCAATTGAGATGTACATATTTTATATAGAGCATTGACTTTCTTAGACAATTTGTAAATATGTAATAATAGCTCCAAACATACTTCTTTGATAAACTTTTTTCTTTTATATGGGTGTGTGTGTGTGTGTGTGTGTGTGTGTGTGTGTGTGTGTGTGTTTTTCCATTTACATTGATATTTAGATTGGAAAACTTCACTGTGATTTCATCAGAGCAGACTGTCAAAAGTTTGCAGATACTAGAAATTCTCAGCTACACTTTGAATGAATTGGTGTTTATCTGTCTAATTACTTCTCACTGTTCCACGTTGATTCATCTCAGTTGAATGAACACTTTTGCAGACACTCTCTAAATAATATCAACACTGTTTACCAAGGCATTGAAGACCCTTGATCGATACCCTTTTGCAGCCTCTATTGATGTGAATTTTTCACATGGATCCTTTATTCCAGTTTTTCCTCAAAAAGTCACAATTTTTCTTACCTTACATCATCCTAGATGTACAAATTCTGTAGAATTCCCCTTCTTGACCTCATGCCTTTTAGTAAGATGTCACATGGCTTTTCACACTATATCTTTACTGTACTGAGCTTCCTGGCTATATTAGACAATATTGAACTTAGTTATTTTGGCCTCCAAGTAATGGCCAGAGAAAGTTTCACCTTCTTGTCTTTTCAGTCCATGATTACTCACAGCCAGCCAGCACTTCTGGTTCTCTTAATTGTTGGTTCTCCACAGTTATTCTGGCCTCACGGTAGGGAGAAAAAAACATTTATGGGATAATGAGTGAATGATTGTGTACCTTCATATCTTGACCAGAAGACACTTGGCCAGAGTAAATTTCTGAGAGTAAAATATCTGTTTTTTAAAATAAAACTTTTTTTACTTTTTTAAAGTAAAATAATTATCTTTTCCTGTTTTGCTTTCCAAAATAAATACATTATCACTGAATGACGTGAAGATGGCAAAAATAACCACAAGAGAAATGCAAAGCCATTGCCACTGTGGGTACCTGTTGCTCAAAAGGAAAGCATGGTGCTTTGTACTGTATCGAACATTTCCTTACTCTTAAAAGTATGCATTACACACAAATTTTATTATGCCTTACTAGATACAAAAAGTAGGTTCTCTACTAGCAAATATGATACTTTAATGTAAATGTGAAGTATATATTTCACAAGTAATAGAAAATCCTTCCTAAAATGGAGTTTGAAGTTTGCAAACATGGAGTATAAAATAATTAAGTATTGCCTGTATTTGTTCAGTTTTAATGAATTAATTGTGATACTTTCCATTCTAATAATGAATCTGTTTTTATAAAGTGCTATTCTGCTGTGATATGGCAGTGAGAATCAGAGCATATTAATATACATCCATCACCACTTTTCTCTGTGTATCAGACTTGTTAGGTCCACTAACTCCTTAAATTGTTGTTGTTGTTGTTTTGCTTTTCCTTTTTTATTTGTCATATCAACCTTTGTATTTAATATTTTCAACCAGTTTCATAAAAATAAAAGATACTGTCAAAAGCCTGTCATAACAACAGGTGTAATCTCCCTGCTCAGATTTTATGATGTTTTTTGCATTGAAGAAAATAATTTATCTTTTTTTTGCTGGGGAATATTGCTAATATTATTTCAAATTTGTGAAGGTATTGAGATGGACTAGTTACCATTATAATTATTTGCTTAATCGAGTATAACCATTGGCAGCCACTAGGTTTGGTTAAGAAGGCCCCACCATTCATCCCTTGTTTACCTCTGAGCCTGTCCATATCCAGACAAGCTTTTATGGTGAGGGGCCTGAGGGAGTCTTGGGTCAACAGTTTTCTTTCTACTGTGGCTGCCTCCTCAGTGTAATCTCTTATAACTGAAGACCACAGAAGCAGTTGGCTAATTCAGAAAGGACTCAAACTGTCCAGGCTGTCAGTCAGTTTAGACAGTGTAATTGAGGCAGTGGCAGCTCCTTTGAGAAGAGCTGCATTCCCTGTCATGTGTGCTGACAACAGGTCTAGATGTCTTCTGAGTTTGTTTCTTCCTTTAAAAACTTTGTTTAGAGTAAGAGATCAGGCAACATTAATGAATATCCTGAATTTCACCAAGCTTTTCTCATAGAGATGGATTTAAGGTGAACTCAATTATCAAGGTATTGAAAGCAACCATTTCAAATCATTCACAGGATTTTTCTCCTACAAAATCTGTCCTTACCACTAATTGTCTATCCACTAAAACAATAGTACATATTTTAAAGTTTGACATTGCAGAACCTTACTTTTAGTCCTAAATTCTGTAATGGGATTCCTCAAGCAAAAGTTAGTTACATAGCCACGCTCAAGAAAGAATAATAAATGTAGTATTTATTTTAGAAAGTAATATATATATATATAATATTTATATGCATACATATGCACATCCATATATTTATATAAATGGAATCATATATATACATTTATATACATACATAATTAGTAACTAAATGATATACATATAGAGCAAATGATATTTTTGTAACAGTCAAAATGGATAGTCAAGAATGAAAATGCATGTTTATGTTATTTCATAAGTAACTATGAAGTTTGTACTGTTCATTACATTTATTTTGGCTTCAGGTCACTGGAAATACTAAAGATCAAAATGTTAAATATATGTGGAAAAGTAAAGAACAGGAAAAGCATAAAGATGGATAATTTTAGTGAAAAGCACAAAACTTTCATATTGCTTTTTCAAAAATATTCTTTTAAGTTCAGAGTTTCACATGCAGATTTGTTATAAAGTTAAAACCATGTTATTGTGGTTTGTTGAACGAATTATTTCATCATCCATATATTATGCCTAGTAACCGTTAATTATTTTTCCTGATCCTCTTCCTCCTTCCACCTTCCACCCTCTGGTAGACCCCAGTGTCTGTTCCCCTCTCTGTGTCCATGTGTTCTCATCATTTAGCTCTCACATATAAGTGAGGACATGTGGTATTTAGTTTTCTCTTTCTGTGTTAGTTTGCTAGAGATAATGGCCCCCAGCTAATCCGTGTTCCTGCAAAGGACATGATCTCACTCACTTTTATGGCTGGATAGTATTCCATGGTGCGTATGTACCACATTTTCTTTATCCAGTCTACTATTGATGGGCATTTAGGTTGATTCTGTGTCTTTGCTATTGTGAATAATGCTGCAATGAACGTATGTGTGTATATATCTTTAAGAAAGAATGCTTTATATTCCCTTGGATATTTAACCAGAAATGGGATTGCTGGCTCCCCAGCAATGGTATTTTTGTCTTTAGGTTTTTCAGTAATTGCCACACTGCTTTCCACAATGATTGAACTAATTTGCACTCTCACCAACCGTGTATAAGCTTTCCTTTTTCTCCACATCCCTGTCAGCCTGTTTGACTTTTTAATAATAGCCATTCTGATTGATGTGAGATGGTATCTCACTGCGGTTTTCACTTGCATTTCTCTAATGATCACTGATGTTAAGCTTTTTGTCATACGCTTGTTGGTTGCCTGCATGTCTTCTTTTGAAAAGGGTTTGCTCATGTCCTTTCCCCACTTTTTAATGGAGTTGTTGGTTTTTCCCTTGTACATTTGTTTAAGTTCCTTATAGATGCTGGATATCAGACCTTTGTCAGATGCATAATTGCAAAAATTTCTCCCAGTTCCATAGGTTGTTTGTTTACTTGGTCAATGGTTTCTTTTATTGTGCAGAAGCTCTTTCCATTTGTCAGTTTTTGATTTTATTGCATTTGCTTTGAGCATGTTTGTCTTGAAATCTTTGCTTGTTCCTATGTCTAGGATGGTAGTGCCTAGGTTGCCTTCCAGGGATTTTATGGTTTTTAGTTTTATATTTAAGCCTTTAATCCATCTTGAGTTGATTTGTGTATATAATATGTGGAAGGGGTCCAGTTTCAATCTTCTGCATATTGCTAGCCAGTTATCCCAGTACCATTTATTGAATAGGGAGTCTTTTCCCCATTGCTTCCTTTGTCAGCTTTGTCAAGATCAGATGGTTGTACATGGGTTGGCCTCTTCTGGGATCCATTCTGTTTTATTAGTTATTGTGTCTGTTTTTGTACCAGTACCATGCTGTTTTGGTTACTGTAGCCCTGTGGTATACTTTGAATTCAGGTAATGTGATGCCTCCATCTTTGTTCTTTTTGCTTAAGGTTACCTTAGCTATTTGGGCTCTTTTGTGGTTCCATATAAAATATAAAAATTGTTTTTTCTAGTTTTGTGAAGAATGTCATTGGTAGTTTGATAGGAATAGCATCGAACCTGTAAAGTGCTTTCAGCATCATGGCCATTTTAATGATGTTAATTTATCCTATCCATGAGCATGGAATATTTTTCCATTTATTGGTGTCATCTCTGATTTCTTGGAGGAGTGCTTTGTAGTTCTCCTTGTAGAGATCTATCACCTCCCTGGGTAGCTGCATTCCTCGACATTTTATTATGTTTGTGGTAATTGTGAATGGGATTCTGATTCTGATTTGGCTCTTGGCTTGACTATTTTCTGTGCATAGGAATGCTATTGATCCTGAGACTTTGCTGAAGTTGGTTATCAGCTGAAGGATCTTTTGGGCAAGACTATAAGGTTTTCTAGATATAGGATCATGTCAGCTGCAAACAGGGTTAGTTTAATTTCCTCTCTTCCTGTCTCAGAACACAATACAGTTAAAATAAAATTCAAAACTAAGAAAGTAACTCAAAATAGCTCATACAATTATATATAAATCAAATAACCTGCACCTGAATGACTTTTGGTAAATAATGAAATTAAGGCAAAAATCAAGGAGTTCTCTGTAGCTAATAAGAACAAAGATATAATATACCAGAATCTCTGGGGTACTGCTAAGGCAGTGCTAAGAGGAAAATCTGCAACACTAAATGCCCACATTAAAAAGTTAGAAAGGTCTCAATTTAACAACTTCATGTCACAACTATAATAACTGGAGGACCAAGAGCAAACCAATAGCAAAGCTAGCATAAGACAAGAAATAACCAAAATTGAACAGAAAATGGAAGAGATTGAGACACACACACACACACACACACACACACACACACACACACACACACACACTCTTTCAAAAGAGCAATGAATCCAGGAGTTGATGTTCTGAACAAAAGTAATAAAATAGACCACTAGCTAGACTAATAAAGAATAATAGAGAGAAGATCCCAAATAAACACAATTAGAAACAACAAGGGGGGATATTACCACTGACCCCACAGAAATGCAAGCAGCCACCAGAGAATTTTATGAACACCTCAATACACAGACTAGAAAATCTAGAAGAAATGGATAAATTACTGGACACGTATATCCTTCTGTGACTGAACCAGGAAGAAACTGAATCCCTGAACAGACCAAGACTGCACTCTAAACTTAGATCAGTAATACAGAGCCTACCAGCCAAAAAAGCCCAGGACCAGATTCACAGCAAAATTCTACCAGATGTACAAAGAAGAGATGGTATCATTCCTACTGAAACTATTCCAAAAAAAATGAAGAGGAGTGCCTCCTCCCTAACTCATCTGTGAAGCCAGCATCATCCTGATACCAAAACCTGGCAGAGACACACACACAAAAAAACCATAAACTTCATGCCAATATAGTTGATGAACATAAATACAAAAATCCTGAACAAAATACAGGCAATCCAAATCCAGCACTACTTCTAAAAGCTTAACCATCATGATCAAGTAGGTTTTACCCCTGGGATGCAAGGTTAGTTCAACATACATAAATCAATAAATGTGATTCATCACATAAACAGAACTAAAGACAAAAACCCCATGATTATCTCAATAGATGCAGAAAAGGCTTTCAATAGAATTCAACTCCACTTTGTGTTAAAAATTCTCAATAAATTAGGTATTAAATGCACATACCTTTAAATAAGAAGTGCCAACTGTGACAAAACCACAGCCAACATTATACTGAATAGGCAAAAACTGAAAGTATTTCCCTTGAAAACTGGTTCAAGACAAGGACACCTTGTCTTACCACTCCTCTTTGATAGAGTATTGGAAGTCCTGGCCAGGGCAATCAGGCAAGACAAAGAAAGAAAGTGCGTCCAGATACTTTTAAATTTTTAAAAGTCAGTTGTAAATTCTGCTTTACATTCTCTTTTTTAATAGTGAGAAATTTTACTTATGAGGAGAATTTACTTTTTAAAACAGACTTTATGTTATAGTGCAGTTTTAGCAAAATTGTGCAGAAGAGATTTTCCACATACTCCCTACCCCCCACACATGTATATACTCCCCAACTATCAATGTCTTCCAGAGTGGTACATGTATTAAATTTGTTTATGTTAGGGTATCCTCTATCTAGGGTTAGATAAACAAATAGGTTTGTGCATCTATCATTATCATATCATACAGAGCAGTTGCACTGCTCAAAGTACCCTCCTGTTATCTGCCTATTTTCCCCTCTCTTTAAACCCTGGCAAATACTGATCTTTGTACTCTCTCTGTAGTTTTACTTTTTCAGAATATCATGTAGTCAATCATACAATATGTAGCCTTTTGATTGGCTTCTTTTACTTAGTAATATGTATTTATGTTTTCTCCATGTCTTTTCATGTCTTGATACCTCACTTCTTTTTAATATTTCATTGTCTGCATGTACCACGTTATATTTATCCAAGTATCCACTGAAGGACATCTTGGTTGCTTCAGTGATTGACAATTATGAATAAGTCTGCAATAACTATATTTTGTGCAGGTTTTTGTGTGAACATAAGTATTTTAGCTTCATTGGATAAATACCAAGTAGTGTTGATTGCTGGATTTTATAGTAAGAATGTGTTTAGTTTTGTAAAATATTGCCCCCTCCTGCAGAGTGACTGCACCGTTTAGCATTTTGGTCTGCAGTGAGTAACAGTTACTGTTGCTTCACATCCTCACCATCATCGGGTTTTGTCAGTGATCTAATTTTTGGCAATCATAATAGGTTTAACTCAATGTACTAGTGTTAGGAGGGAGAAGGAGCAAATCTCTTTTCATTTTAACTTGTGTTTTTCTGATGGCATATAATTTGGAACATTTTTTCATGTGCTTACTTGCTATCTGTGATGGTTATTTTTGGTGTCAACTTTACTGGGTTAAGATAGCTGATAAGGCGTTATTTCTGAGTACATGAGAGTCTTTCTGGAAGAGGGTGGCATTTTCTTACTCAGTGGGCTGAGTAAGAAAGATCTACTCTCCTGAATGTCGGTGGACCCCTTTCAATCCATTGAGGGTCTGCATGAAACACAAAAGGAAAGGTGATTTATCTCTTGTCTGGAGCTAGACTACCCATCTTCTCCTTCCTTTGGACATTAATACTCCAGGTTTTGGGGCCTTCAGACACCAGGACCTGCACCTGTGGCCCTCCAGGTTCTCAAGCCTTTGTTTACTGATTGCTGATGATACCAGCCTCCATAATTACATAAGCCCATTCCTTATAATAAATAAAATGCCCTTGCTCCTCTCTCTCTCCTAATACTAGTACATTGAGTTAAACCTGTACATGTCTGTGAGAATAAAATTTTAAAGTACCTAAGAATAGATTAATGAGCTCACCCCTCAAAATCTCCCTGGTAGAAGCCTGGATGCACTGGACAATGAGGATGTTTTTCATGAAAAAAAAAATGGACAATTGCTTAAATATAGTGAATATTATATTACATTTAGTTTTAATTAGTTTAAAAATTTATTTCATTAAAATAAACAGGTGTTTCTAAATGACTTTTATTTTGTCTATGAGTGCACCTCTTTGAATATAATTGGTAGTTTGACCTTTCGTTTACTATAATGCTTAGGAAAATGTGTGCATTACTTTATACTTTTAATAGAAGTTTGAAAACTCTTCAAATACCAATTTTCATTTTTGTAATGTTCAACTTTTATTTTAGATATAAGGGATACATGTGCAGGTTTGTTTCATGGGTACACCTCACCCAGGTAGTGAGCACAGTACCCAATAGGCAGTTTTGCAAACTGCCTCCCTCCATTCCCCACTCTGGTAGTCCACAGCGTCAATTTCCCATGTTTATGTCCATGTATACCCAATGATTAGCTCCCATTTATAAGTGAGAACATGTACTATTTGGTTTTCTGTTCTTGCAGTAATTCACTTAGGATTATGGCCTCCAGCTGTAACCATCATACTACAAAGGACATGGTTTCTAAATATGCACTTTGGTGAACTTATTAATGAAACTTTTGGAATTGAGTCGCTAGCTCACAACAGATTCTCTATGCCTGCATTCTATTGGTGCTTTTGAGGCCTTTGACAAAATTCAACAGCCCTGTATGCTAAAAACTTTTAACAAACTAGGTATTGATGAAATATATCTCAAAATAATAAAAGGTATTTATGACAAACCCACAGCAAATATCATACTGAATGGGCAAAAACTGGAAGCATTCCCTTTGAAAACTGGCACTAGACAAGGGTGCCCTCTCTCACCATTCCTATTCAATATAATATTGGAAGTTCTAGCCAGAGAAATCAGGCAAGAAAAGAAATAAAGGGTATTCAATTGGAAAAGAGTAAGTCAAATTGTCTCTATTTGCAGACAACATGATTGTATACTTAGAAGACCCCATCGTCTCAGCCCAAAATCTCCTGGAACTGATAAGCAACTTCAGCAAAGTCTCAGGATACAAAATCAATGTGCAAGAATCACAAGCATTCCTATACACCAATAACAGACAAACAGAGAGCCAAATCATGAGTGAACTGCCATTCACAATAGCTACAAAGAGAATAAAATACCTATGAAGACACCTAGTAAAGGACGTAAAGGACCTCTTCAAGGAGAACTACAAACCACTGCTCAATGAAATGAGAGGACACAAACAGATGGAAAAACATTCCATGCTCATGGTTAAGAAGAATCAATATTGTGAAAATGACCATACCACCAAAAGTAAGTTATAGATTTAATGCTATCCCCGTCAAACTACCATAGGCCTTCTTTACTGAACTGGAAAAAACCACCTTAAATTTCATATGAAACCAAAAAACAGCCCACATAGCCAAGATAATCCTAAGCAAAAAGAACAAAGCTGCAGGCATCACGCTACCTGACTTACTACAAGGCTACAGTAATCAACACAGCATGGTACTGGTACCAAAACAGAGATGTAGACAAATGGAACAGAACAGAGGCCTCCGAAGTAACACCACACATCTACAACTTGTAAAAGTCAATCTTAAAAAATAAAATACTTGCAAATGTATTTTCACCTATAAACCATTATCACCTATAATTGTCCATTGAATTTTTGGTTTTCTAATGCCAAAAAATTAAAAATGAGAACATAAGAAAACAACTATAATTAAGTTGTAAAGTACTACAAATATTAAGTAGAATACTATAAAAATAATTAAAAATGAGAAAGAAAGTTTTAAGTTTACTCACTTTAAAAGTTATCAGGGTTATGTTGTCAAATACTAAAATCAAATTTCTAAAAATAATACCGATGATATTGTTTTATTTATATTAGCAAAATAAATGTACCTGTATTAATTTTTAAAAATATGGTCAATTAAAAATTACTTTTAAAACATATTTTTAATTCTAACATCTTTAGTGAAATCCAGCTTTTCTTTAGAGTATCTTTCTAGTATTTGAGGTCACTTAGGTTAGCAATTGAATACACATGTTTTGTTGTGTTGGCCAAGCTTAATTTTGTAGCAATATCAGAAGCTGATGTCTCTTTGCAGAATTCATTCTCCCAAACAGTACATTTTCTTACTTTACAGAATATGAAAATGCGTTATAAATGATCAGTTGCATGCTAATGCTTCAACAGTGGCAATGCTTGGCTTCATTATAATAAATTAAAGTTACCGTGAATTGTGTTTGAATAATATAACAATGGGCATTATTATTCCTAGAAGATATGTTAAGTGTGCAAACATAGATTAGATTTTAAAATGTTCTTTATTCAGCAGTTCCCATTGAAAGTTACTAGAATAGATTTCAACTATTTATATTAAGTTTTTCTACACAGTCGTTAATTTTAGAATGTATTCCCCTATTTAATAAACTGTATTCCCCTATTTAATAAACTGTTATCTAAAAATATATGCTTATGCAATATTTATAATACAGGCTCAGGGGCCTGATATTTTTGAATGCATCTTTTCTCATCTAGTAGATGCCCCAATTTTAGACATGTGTGCACAGCAAAATAAGGATTTACATTCAGATCCTATTTTAATTTTATCCATTCTCTCAATTATGACTCCATTTCTTAGAAGATTCAGAAAACACAGAATGTATGTTTAGGTACAAACCACCTATAATTTAGTCAGTTTTGCCCATCATATCAGTTGCCTTGGTTCATTTCCAAGTTCACAATATTCTTCCTATACAAAATCCCTATTTTTTTATTCCTGAGTTGTGATTTTCTTTTCTCGATTCCTTTAGTAATCCTCTCATTACACTTACTTTTAAAAAATACAACAGAAACAAGTGAAACTAAACACACTATAAAAACAAACTAAAAATGCGATCCCACATCTAATGCCAGAAAATACCAACTGCTCAAAAGAAACCTACTGGCAATACCAGTCAAATGGTCCCATTTTATTTTCCTAACCCCTTTCTTCTGGCTTCTAAAATCAGTGGCAATCAAATTGTCATCTACCTATTATATTCCACAAAAGCAACCTATCTCAGAACACATTCCTCCACATCCAGTTCCCCTTAGCCGGAACTCAGGTACTGAAAGGGGGCCTGTATTATCAATGTAACCACACAATGCCCTGGCAATAAATAGTCTCAGGGATGAGCATTCGCAGCGAAACTTTCTATACAGTATGTTAGATCAAATATAATTATGATTGGATTTTATTTTTATATTGAGGTAAATATTGTTTATATATTGTTGATATGACATATCTGACTCACTTCTAAATTTATTTTTACATGATTTTTTAATTATGTTCAGGACAGAATATACTTTCTTAAACTAAATGACTAAACACAATTAGTTTTCTTATTCCAATTTAAAAATGATTTGCTCTCACATACTAATGAAAAATGCTGAAAATAATTAATAGAATGTATTTAAGTTTTAATAAAATGTCTTAATCCATGATGAATTTATTATCAATGTATTGAATATGTTACCACATACTAATGAAAAATACTGATTATAATCAATAGAATTAAATATCAATTTTTAATAAAATATCTTAATCCATGATGATTTTGAATAAGAATATATTGAATACTGCGCATTCAGTGATGTTTTAATTCTGAAATAACATTGAAAATTCACCACTGTTTGTTTCAAAAATGTCAAGATATTGAAATAAATATTTTGGATACTATACAGGGGTGACTGTTGTGCAACAATGTGAACGAACTAAGGGTAATTAAATTGTTTACATTAAAGTGGTGAGTTCTATGTTGAGTTTTACCTCAATACAGTATTAAAACATATCATTCACCTCTATGTTTATATTTTAGAAATATATCACTATAACATTGAATAAATAAGCCTTACTTGGTAAATTTATTATTTCAAAAATGTACAATATTGTTATGGAATTTTGTTACTAAATATTTTATATACTATATTATCATGTTGTAAAATTTCCCAATTTGATCAGTTAGGCAAATAAAAAGTTTCAGTAATATATTAAAACTTGGAACATTGAGTAATGAAGATCATTTCTAATTATTTTATCCACATGGATCAACTAAGCAATTCAAGTTAATGAATTAGATAAGTTGATTGTGATAGCAATTATAGTAATACAGTGACAACTGTGTATATTAAATGATCTAGGTGTGTTAATTCATTAGAATAAATTATCCACTGACATAGCAACTCTGCAAGATTTGTTATTGTCATTCTTTTTTACATATGACTACAGTCATGAAAATTCACACCCTACTCTTAGTATGAAATTTGAACACATTCCATATTATTGGGATATGTGTATAGACTCAAGAAAGTCATACTTATGAAAAGTATAATCTATAACTGTGCAGTAAATCTTAACTGTAGTTAGTTGTGGGAGACCTCCAATGTATTTAATAATTGCCTCTGGGTATTTGGAAGTTGTGAGAAAATGCATTAAAGAACATAATTTGTATTTCGACAGTGACACTAAGTGGGTAGAGTAAAAATACAACTTTATGTTTCTTTCCCATATTTTCATTAATATTTATGTGGCAGGGAAACTATTTTTCTTGTGACCAAATGAAAACTCTGGCCAAGCCCAAGGCTCCTCTGGTAACTTGTATTTAATAGGTAGTCCTATGATCAATTATGATCATATCTTCAAACCCAATTTCATTTCAGTAATTTAAATGTCCCCTTCAATATATTAAACATCCCCTTCACTATATTAATCCAAACTTCACCCTTCATTCGGAAGTACCAATTTCCCCTTTGCTCCTCCAACCAGAATCTATATTAGGTGGAATTAATGCTTTCGTGCTGTAAGCGTGGTTGGCTTCCTCTTGTTTTTCTACTCACCTCTCCCTCTGCCTCCTCCTGTGTTTCTGACTAGCTGCCATTACTGACACCTCTGAGCTTGGAGCTGAATGTATTGGTTAAATGGTACAATTATAAGACGCCTTCTACCTGGACCAGTCTGATATTTAAAACTTGCTATTTCTGTTAGCCACTCATCAGGAGTTTTCGTGTGAATTCTCAGATGCAATTCATCATGTGAGACTGTTGAGACACAAAAACAGTTCTGTTTCTGCAACTTTGTCTGCTCTCAATTCAAACGGTCTCTCTCGTTCAGTCCACATTCTACTGATCTCTTCTGTTAGCTGCCATTATCTTGTGATAAAACCCTCTTGTTCAGAATGTACACCTACAGCAAATATATTTTTCAGGTATTCCACCTAGATTACTCCCATGATTCACACATTTTGATGAGAGATGAATTTAATTCTGTTTGTGTGCATTAGTAAATGTATTTCTATCCTGCCACAATAAGGATATTGCCACATCTTCCAGCCTTTAGACCTCTCAAGCATGTATCCCACATTATTAGCCATACCACACAATCCAGGCCACATGCAAGCACTCCTAGTGCTTCACTTTCTACCGCTATTTCACCTTAGGAGAGCAGGATTCATGAAGAAACACAGGCTGTATACAAAGATATCACCGTTCGGATTTTCTGCATCATCTACTTTTACAAGCCTTCTGAATTTTAAGAGTTGTCTAACTGATTCTTCATCATATCCTTTAACTTTCTCATTGGTGTTCTGGCATGTTCCATTAGCATTTTAAATCTATTAATACCATACTAATACCTCAGACAAAAATCTTTTATTTTTTTATTTGTATGCATACATATCAGTTATACATATCTGTGATGTACATATGACATTTTGATACAAGCTTACAACATGTAATGACCAATTCAGGTAACTGGGAAATCCATCGCTAACACTTATCATTCCTTCATTTGTTAGCATTCCAACTCTACTCTTCTAGTTATTGTGGAATATACTATAAATTATTGTTAGCTATAGTTGCGTATTGTGCTATCAAACACTAGATTTTATTCCTCCTAACTGTATTTGTCTACACATTAACCTGTCTCTCCCATCCTGTTATGGACATGAAGAGGAAACTAACTTTTAACCTACCTATTCATTCCAGATTCAAAATGTGTTTGTATACATAGCTGTTTACGTGGGGTACACTACAATTCACCTGAATGCATCTCACATGACAGGTACATTAGAACCAGAAGGCATGCCCCATATTTACAATTTTAACCTCTTGCATAATTACCTGTGCCTTTCAGGCTGAAAGCATTTTGATATATGAACATTTTCCCCATTTTACTGGCAATCAGTATGGGATTTCCTGGTTGAAACATTGCCTCTTCATTCATTAATATATTTACTTCAGGTTTTGGTCTCTCTGATAGGCCCTGGTATCTGTTGCTCCCCTGTATGTATACATGTGCTCTCATCATTCAGCTCCCACTTATAAGTGAGAACATTCAGTATTTGGTTTTCTGTTTCTGTGTTAGTTTGGTAAGAATAATACCTTCCACCTCCATCCATGTCCTTGCAAGGACATAGCTCATTCTTTTTTACAGCTGAATAGAATTCCATGGTATATGTGTACCATATTTTCCTTATGATACCAAAATCTGGCAGAGATACAACAACAACAACAAAGAACACTTCAGGCCAATGTATTTGTTGAACATCGCTGCAAAAATCCTCAACAAAATACTGTCAAACTGAATCCGGTAGCAGGGCAGGTAGTAACTTAGTTTTTAACTGCTATGTTCTATAATTGTTCCCAAAGTTCTGAACAGTTCGACAATACATTTTCTAAAGTTGGTATGGGACAGATGCATCATACCCTTGTGTGTAAAGATTATCATTGCAAAATTTTCTGTAATAGTGAGATATCAGAAATAAGCCATTTAAAAATAATTTGGAGATCGGACGACTCAGTCGGTAAGATAGACTCTATTGCATATCATAGATCTCCGTCCTGAATAAGCTGGTCACTTCAGTGCCCAGTCTTTAGTATCGTGTGAATATTGTAAAAGTACAGTAATGCCAACAGCTTGCTTACTGGGAGTGACTATTATTCCATTTTCAGAGGGAGTCAAATAAAAATATAAATAAGTTCATACTATATTTGTTTAAAAATCACTTTCAGAGCTGGCAACAGAATAAAGAATAAATACTTTACAAAACAAAATTCAGTCAATTACTGGATTATAACTACATTTTACTGCCTGAAATAATAATAAATCCCATCTTCAGCTTTTCCTTGTGACACACAGAAATCTTGCTGCAATAAATACAGTCTTCAATTAGAAATCACTCCTTAAATAATACCTCTAGGATTGATTAAAATATTCAAAACTGTATAGCATAGCCACCAAATAGATTATGCCATTTTCAGTTACATTAGTTTCCTAGTTATGTGTAAAACAAAAAGACAAACGAAAAGAGAAAGAAATAAACTGGTGAACGAGGAGACTCCAATCTAACCTGACTTGACTTTAAGGTAAGCATTACAGATAAATCATTGATTGAAAACTAGAGAAATAAATCTTTTCAGAATTAACATTTATTTATTTATTTTTTAATGGTAACCTTGGTGATGATGCTACGTGTAGGATCTTTACATCTTGGAAGTTTGAGAATCGCTTCTCTAATGTCATGTTTGTAAATTCTAAGTGCTGATTTGTTACTGCTCACCATCTGCTTATATAATCTCCTGTTGCCAAATCTGATAATAATATAGATGGCTAAAGATGCACATAGTGCATATGCAATGCAAACTTTTTCAATGGAACATCCTAAAAGATGTAGTTGTAAAAATACGTGTATAGAACTCTTGAGCTGTTAGCACATGGTGGGACAGAATGAGTCCTAGAAAAACCTTTAAGAGTTTGAGTGTGATCAGGCCCAGGTCCAAGAAGTCATCACTACTTCTTCTCCTTCTTGCAACACCAATATATAATCCATGTGGAAAAGTCTTTGTTAAAGATCCAAAGCATCTTTAAATCTCACGTCATCTTAACATGTCTAATACTGTTCTAGCCGTTATCATCTTTTGAGAATATTTAAACAAATTCCCTGGCTCTATTTTGTTTCTGTTTTGATGACATCAGCCATTCCTGTCTACATATCCCACAATTAAAACTATCC
Source organism: Ateles fusciceps (assembly GCA_036589455.1). NCBI lineage: Eukaryota > Metazoa > Chordata > Mammalia > Primates > Atelidae > Ateles > Ateles fusciceps. Next base: position 5,662,202 of record JAZHEH010000253.1, on the reverse strand, counting down.
AATAGCAATCGACCGTAAATACAGTGGGGATGATAGTGATTTCCCATCAACTAAAAGGCCAGCCATGATGTTTCCCCTATTTGTTTCTATACTACACCGAATCCCTCTTCTTACCCAGTATGCCCAGTGTCACTAGGTGTCGTCCTTCAAACACACCAAACCTTCTCTCTTCTTAGTCTTAACAGCTATTCCTTCTGAGTGAAATGCTGCAATCTACATAATAACTGATAGACTGCTGCCTTATTATTCATGTTTCAGATCAGTGCTTAATATTTGCTTTATAAATTAGTTTTATTGGTTATACAAACCCACATGTTGAATGACAATGCTAACATACATTTTAGTGTCCTTTACATTGTTCTGACAGGACTAAAGAAATAATTACAATCTGGATTTGGAATCCTATTATTCTAACCATAATTCCTTCCAGAATTGCACAGTTTAAATGAGAGAATATATATAAAATTACAGTGAAATTGTAAGCAACAACAATGGTTGTCTCCTCTACTTTAAACCTCTTTCCAGATGCTACACAGAAGATAAAACACTGGTGCAGCAGAAAAAATGTAGAGATGTACCTTTATTTTCATGTATGAGGTCCGGAATATGGTCACGATAACCGTGACTAAATGTTCAGACCCACGATCATGTTACACAGTCCACCTCCGCTTGCTCTAGCCCCACATCACAGGTGAAGTCCTGCATTACCCATACGAAGTGGATAAAATCTTAGTTAAATAAATGGAACATGTGTAAAGTTTTGCACACATATTCATTAAGCACCTACTATGCTCCAGGCACTATTCTATGCAAAAGGAATGCCAAATAAAGTATAAGTAGCATGAGTACTGATACCAATAAGTAAAAGTTTTAAATTTCTAACTCTCCAGAAGGATTAAATATGTATTCGAAATCCAAAAAATATTTTGGCTTTATTCAATGAGAATGTAATTGTGAATATGCTATTCAAAGACCATGAAACCTAAATAAAACAAAAGAGCCGTATTTGCCTGAGATCCATTAAAATGATTGTTTTACTGAAGGTTTGTCTCTTTCTATGTAATAGAGGTTATTCTGGGTGGCACACAGTATTTCTCTCTGAAATCACTATGGAAACTGCCACAATGGATTATAAACTCCATGACCTTCTATTATAACACTTTTATTTTGTATGTAGAGTTTTTCTTCTTACAAGTATTCAAAGAAGAATTATCAGGAACTACTCACATATCCCTATAATCTATTAGTCTATCTATTATAGGAAATAATTACAGTAAGTTCAATTATAGAAAAAGAAAGCCTTTGCACTCTGTGACTGATTAAATCCCCACTAATTTTCTTTGCCTCTTGCAAAGACTATAAGGTTATAGTCTGTTTTTCTTTGAAGTTATTCTCTTTTTTCAGAACAACTGATAGATTTTTTTTTTCACTTGACCGAAAGTGTCACTAATGCATGATTGAGAACAAAGAATGGATGTACAAGGCAGCAAAACTCCACTAATAGAATCTACTCAGATCATGATTTTGTGTAGAGGGTCATTAATTAGCAACAAATAGAGAATTATGTGAAGTTTTTAAATCTTATTTCCCATTAAAAGCTAGCAAACCATCCAAATGTTGCTTCAATGGAGAACAATTGCCTGATATCTTCTATAAATTGAAAATCAGGTAAGTTTGACAGAAATAGTTCTCTGACATGCATGCTTTTTATTCTACACTATATGTAGAATATAACCATTCTTAAAATGTTAGTTTTAAGCTGTTTTTCCCCAGGTCATGCTTTTAGCTTTATCCCAATGTGTCAATGTGTGTATGACTGTGTGTATGTTTTATATGGCATTTTCACAGGGATATAGTATTTCCCTTGCTTAATATTTTTATGATTTATATTATATCATCTTAAACTATAACATGCATTTCTATTTTAGGATTGCATATTGTTAAACTTTTAAATGTAAATCTTTGAATTGCTAATTTAATGTCACCTAACCTGTGATACATTAAGTATCTTTGAGAATAATTATGGATATTGAAAAATTCATACCTGACAGGTTTTAAAACTGATTCTCTTAATCATCAGCACTCATTGTCATATTTTAGACCGATCATATTTTCTCCCCCTGAATTTCCCTCCAAGGTATTTCTAACAAACACTTCATGTCTGGATTAAAGACAAACATATCAATCAGTTGACATGCCCATTGCTAGTGAATTTTGATGTCTTTAGAAAATGTATACAATATTAAAATTTATAATATAATAACGTGAGGAATGCATTGGGTAATTTTCAGATAACTCCCGTAACTCCATAAGGATTTAAACTGCAATTGAATATGTATAACTGTAGCCTACATTGATTATTCTTGCTAAAAGGAGACCATGCTATGTCTGAATTTTCTTTAAACAGATTGAAATTGTTTTCATGAAACTTAAAACTTTAGAATGCAAATTGGAATATTGTAAATTTAAAATTTATATTTTGAAAATGATTCTACATTAAAGAAAAATACTTTAATCTTTGATATAGTTTGGCTTTGTTTCCCCACCCAAATCTCAACTTGAATTGTAATAATCCGCATTTCTCAAAGCTAGGGCCAGGTGGAGATAATTGAAATGGGGGGATGGTTTTCTCTAAGTTGTTCTCATGAGATCTGATGGTTTTATAAGGAGCTTCCCCCTTTACGTAGCACTCACTCTCTTTCTTTCCACCCCATGTAAAGTGCCTTTTGCCATGATTGTAAGTTTCCTGAGGTCGCTCTAGCCATGCAGAACTGTGGGTCAACTAAACCCCCTTTTCTTTACAAATTACTCAGCCTCGTGTATTTCTTCATAACAGCATGAGAATGGACTAACACAATCGCCATGCTTTTCAAAATAAGAACTGAAAAGAAAACTCAGAAATTGGAAACAACTGAAATTGGGAACAATAATCGAAAGTGTATGTAATCTAAGATGTTAGTAGTAGTAACTGTGGTGGCTTGGTTGGAGGTGATTTTAAATTCAATTAAGCACACAATTGATCAATAGTTTATGTATTAAATATATTATAATTTTCTCAATGAAAGCAAGTTAATTTCTATTCTATGTGTTTTTAAATTGAGCAATGAGAACTAATATTTAATTGAGCAATGAGAGCTTATTTGAGGTTATCGTGGTAAATGCAAGAGAAAAAGATTTAATCATCACAGCTTGCTGTTTTAATTCTGATGTTTAGGAAACAGATTTTATTTTAAATTGTGACAAGCTACAATATAGCATAATATACTCATATAGATCATTTTTGGAAAAGCCATGAATGAGTTTTAATAAGAAAAAGAAATTTATAGCAAATCTAAGCATTTAGATAGAGTAGTACACATTATAAGGGCAGTTTTCAATCTAACATTGGGTCTAGTTAACAGGAAAGAATAGCATTTCCAGCTGAAATTCTGGCTTCATCTCTCTTGATTTAACTTTTCCGCAATAAACTGATCTCTATCTTTACTAATCCTGGCTCATTTGTCTAGTCCTGGATAATTCCTATACATACATATATATATATTATTTTTATTTTTATTTTTTGCTTAATAAAGCAGTTCTACCCAGACTCTGTTGTAAGTAATCAAGTTCCCATCAAGATTCCCTCACAGACTACAACCAATAAAAATAAACAACAAATAGTTTGATGTAATGAACTCTTCAAGGAGAGCTTCATTAAATATAATTTACCTATATTCAATTAAGGTAAATTAAATGTTAGTGAAACGGATGCTGGAGATCCCAGTGTGTGCTTCTGTACATGACTTCATGCTCAGCGTTTGCACCAGCAGAGCCTGGATTGAACTGTCTCGTGTTTCACATCACCGTGGGTTCTTTCTAGAGCTGATTAGTCCTGGGATGGAAACTTGAGCCAAGGAAGGCCAGTTGGATTCCATGGGGTTTTGGAAACGAAACATAGGCACTTAGTTGTTTAATTGTGAAGAGCTGAAAGAGTAGGTAGATCAAAAAGTTAAGACTGCCATCTATGGAAAGAATTATGACTGATTCAATGAAAGCAGGAGTGAAGACAGTATGGCGTCTTCAGAGAGACTGAAGCAAAGCAGTGCAGAGAAACAGAGCATCTAGCCTAGTACTATCTGTATCTCTTCTCCTTGGGATAATAATTCTCCAGATATCTTCTTCAAATGAGAAGCAATACCAAGATGATAATTCTCCAGTTGCCATGAGGTTCTAAGGGACTTTTGCCCTAAACTTTTGAGAGATCTCTACATTGTTGTAATATCCAACCTTCTACGGTTGTTTTTCTTTCCTTTTAAATAAAGCAAACAATTTAGAAATATGTACTTAGAAAAACGAAAGTGTGAACAGATTTTTCAATAACTTGTAGTGGTTGAATCATTTAATTCAGGGCAGTATCTGAACACTGTGAAAACAGAACTGTTCTGAATTCTGCTGCATCAGGCTCTTTCAAGTGCAGTGCTGAAAACCATCACTTTTAAATCTTGGCACATTTAGAATTATTCAGCGCGTAGCCACCTTTAGTTTGGCAAGAAAACAAGGTAAAGTCTTCCTCTGGGAATTTCTATTGGAATGTGCTACACTTAGTGTTAAAATATACCGATATCCATAAATAAAATGTTGTAAAAAACAATCTCATTCTCGTTTTTTTCCTAACCTCAGTAAACAACCCAAATACCTGCAAAGCTATGTACTTATATACCCTTACCCATTTGCTGCCCTTTAATACTAAAAACTGAAATAAAATTAAACAAAATGGATATTTTAATTTCTATTTATAAAACACTTTAAAAACATGATACAGTAGGAAGCCAGAGTCATAGTCTTACATCAAATACAAAATACTACAGATTTAAGTAAAATGTGTTACATTTTATTTCATTTATTATAGTTTTTACTGTGTCTTCAGGAAGTGCCACCCCATCTTTGGTCTTTAAGCCAATAGTCGATGACTAATATGATAACCGCAATTCAGCTAACTATTCAGGAGACCTCAGATCATACACATACACGTTGTTGAATTCTGGAATATATTGCTTTCAATGTGACCATAAGTCTGAGGAAATTGCTTTAAGGCTATGTTTCCTGATTTGATTACCTCACATTCTACACTGCTGTGCACAAAGTGCCTGGCAAACTTTATATGCATTTTTCACCTCCATTTAAAAAATATTAGGTGTCTTTGAAACATCTGAACCCTCTCACTGAAAAACGCCATGCAGAGCGTAGCCTGTGGCAATGATGAGTGTGTATATAATTATTCTGCTGAAAATTCATGCTGAAAAACAGTATGCAGTTTTGAAAAACCCAGATTTATTCATTTCATTCTCACAGTCTCCATTTTAGTGTGTGATATAATCACATGAAATGTGGTATTGTGAAATACTATTCTAAGCATTTTGAAACTCCAGAAGAGAAAAAAGCAACTTCACAGGACCAAGGTGAAATTTTTAGTTATGATATAGCATGAGCTTTTAAATAAGTCGTTGCTAGAAAGGTTCCTGTAAGGAATGTTACAAATGTGGACTTTGCAAAGACCAATGAGAGCCACTGAGGTATTTTAAGCAGGGAAGTGCACAAATATGTAATGTACTTATAAAAAGACTCCTGTCTGTAGTTTGGGAATCAGATTATGTTAACAAGAGATTATGTTAAATATTGCATAATAAGATTATATTACCATTAATTTGGAAAATGTGTGTGTTGTTTCATTTTTAATTTGTAAAGAAAAGAGGTTTGCTTAGTTTACATTTCTACAGGCTGTACAAGCATGGTAGCAGCATCTGCTCGACTTCTGGGGGGGCCTCAGGGAGCTTTTATTCATGGCAGAAAACCACACAGAAGCAGGCATGTCATGTGACCAGAGCAGGACCAATACAAAGTGGGGAGATGGGTGTGTCTCATATTTTAAACACTTAGACTCACAAGAGCTTATTTACTATCAGGAGGACAACACCAAGCTGTGGGGGGATCTGGCCCTGGGGTCAGTCACCTCCCTCCAGGCCTGCCTCTAACATTGGGGATTACATGTCAACATGAGATTTGGAGGGGACAATATTTCAACTACATCATTCTGTCCCTGGCCCCTCAAATCTCATGTTCTCACATCACAAAATACAATTATCCCCTAACAATCATCCCACAAAAGACTCAACTACTTTCAGCATCAGTCAAAAGTTTAAAGTCCCAAGTCCAAAGTCTTATCTAGAGATGAGTTCTTTCCCCATATGAGCCTTTAAAATAGATAGAATTTATTTCTTTCCAAGGTATAATAGGGGTACAGGAATAGGGTAAGCATTCTTCCAAAACGGAGAAATCAGCTAAAAGAAAAGGGTTATAGGCCACATGCAAGTCCAAAACCCAGAAGACAGTCATTAAATTGTAAAGATCCAAAATAATCTCCTTTGACTCTATGTCTCACACCCAGGGCACACTGGTACAAGGCGTGAGTTCCCAAGGCCTTAGAAGGCTCTGCCACTGTGGCTTTTCAGGATTCAGCCCCTGAAACCATTTTTTACCTCCTGGGCCTCCAGGTCTGTGATGGGAGGGGGATGCCACACAGATCTCTGAAATGCCTTTCCGTCTTTTCCTCATTGTCTTGGCTATTAGCACTTGCTCCTTTTTAGTTATGCAAATCTCTCTGGCAAGTGATTGCTCCACGGCCTGCTTAAATTAACTCCTATAAAGGCTTTTATTTATCTGCTGCATGGCTGTGCTGCAAATTTTCCAACTTTTATGATCTGCTTCCCCTTTAAATATAAATTTACACTTTGAATCATTTCTTTGCTCCTGCATCTGAGTATAGGTCATTAGAAGCACCCAGGTTATGTCTCGAATGCTTTGCTTCTTAGAAATATTTTCCTCCAGATGCCCTAAATTATTATTCTTTAGTTCAAACTTCCACAGATTTCTAGGCATAAGCACTATGAAGCCAGGTTCTTTGGTAAGGTATACTACACATCACTTTTGCTGTATATGCCAATAAGTTTCTAACTTTCATCTGCGACCTCCTCAGCCTAGACTCCTCTGTTCATATCACTATCAGCTTTTCAGTCAAACCATTTAACCAGTTTCTAAAAAGCTCCAAACATTCCTTCATCCTACTGTCTTTTGAACCCTCCAAACTCTTCCAACTGGACAACAGGAGCAAAACTCTGTCTCAAAAAAAAAAAGAAAAAGAAAAAAGAAATCGTAAGTGTAGTCATTATTGTAGGCAGGAGACATGGGAACAGATCTGTTCAAGGCAGGGGTCATTTTGGTCACCTGCTTGATGATTAATCGTCACAGATCCTTATGCAAAACTGTCTCCCACTTTGTTCCTCTGAGCATCATTTGACAGCTCTTGTATTTGAGTTTTGCTTACAATGTGGTTTGTAAAGGTCAAATTATACTCTTTAAAACTTTGTTATTAGGGGAAAAAAAAACCCACATTGTTTTCTAAAGTACTTGAACTGCTTTTCCTTCCCAGTTTCAGTTATGTGGCCAAAAACCTACATAATTAATTTAGAAATATCTGTGTAAATACCTTAAATGAAAAAGAATAATAATTACTAAAATAACGTAAACAAAGATGAGAGAAAGACAGCTTCTTGCAAGGTAACACATGGAAACAAAATCTCTAGGACAAAGATAAAATAAGGGCTATCTTAACTTTAGGCTTGCCCCAGGCACTTTCTGACAAGGTAAGGAGAAGGGTATGGCCATCGGAGAGAGAAAGTCTCTAAGTCTCCTTTGTCTTTATACTTCATATTTCTTAAACATTAAACCATAGAGATACGTGAACCCCAGAGTGCCTGAATTTCAGAATCTTAGGATTCCTGTGAAGTCTCCTTATCAGGGGATAAATGCAGGGTCAGCAAGTTCATACTGCAAATTTTCAAGGGAAAGAAATCCAAATATTGTATGCTATTAACTCTCTATCACTCTTTAACCTTTTACTTTTGGTGTGAAACCACATGTAATTTGATTTAATTGTAGCAGAATGTAAAATTGTATCTTCTTCTTTTATTATGTTTTAAAATCTTTCATATTACACGGAGGTGGGAGGAAAGCTAAGGCTGGAAGGCAGAGGTGACGTTGAAGCAAGGCAGGCTGTGTTTACCAGATTTAAACTCCTGCACTCCCTTTCTACAGCGTCTCTGTTAGCTGCACCATCTCCCATTTCTCTTCTCTTGCAAGCACTACCAAGATGTTATATTCCATGATCAGTGATTATAGGACTGTCTGAAAATGTAGTAATTCATATCACTAGTCCTCAAATTGGCTTAAGTATCACACTATCAAAACGAAATACTTACAAATATGGAAGATATAATGTCAGAGGGGCTCAACAACTGAGGACCTGTGAATAGACACGGATGGCTTTTTGGTTTTCTCTCTTATATGGAATCATTCTTGAAAGGCTTCGTAGCAGTTATTTTCAAGGCTAGTGCTCCCCCATTGTGAGATGAGACTCAGGCCGTGTGATTAATTAGTTTGTCTGGGTTGTTGCAGACCTTCTCTAAGTCAGAGAAATGGATGCGATGACCTGCAGAAATGCCTTCAGGTGTTAATCCTCGGGAAAACAATATATTGCAAGCGGCCAAATCCACAGCAACAAAATTAGCATTATAAATACACACATTTTCTATACACATTGTTTTCATGTTGTTTTATATGAGGAAAGTTAGATTATTCGCTAATTTAATTTTCTTTTGGCATAAAACTTTTTCTGGCATGCATGCTTCAGATTCGTACACACTACAGTGAGAAATTACCAATTATATTTTTTCTATATTAAAAAAGTAATACACTTTTTTTATGCAACTGCAGAGTAGCCTCCATTTTTCCCTGGAGAACAATAAACAGCTACACTGTTACCTGATGCTGATCACACTGTTTACACACAACAGATGCTGACATCGTTGTAACCTGGCACGTAAGAAGTGAAATGCATTACCACACGTGAGAAATGTTGCTGAGAACGTGCTGCTAAAAAACAACACACACACAAAACTGATGTTTCACATGCCATATGCTACACTTGAGTAAAATGAATGTGTGCTTAAAGGAGAAAAAACACCCAGTTTCCTGTTTATTTTCCTTCTTAAAGCTATTATACAGTTAGGTGTAATGTCATTGTTCTGCTCACTGAGAGGAAGAGTGGATCTGGAAGTCACAATACAAACCCATCAGGCCTTTGCATCTTATGCGTCTAAATTCTTATTCCTGAGTTTTCTCCTTATCAGTTTCACCAATATTTATTCTTACAGTCTCTTGAAAACATAAAAAAGAATTTAGAGAATAATTTTGCCTTTTAACTTAGGAATATTATGAAATTGAACAATCTAGAAGATTATAATCTCATCTCTCTCTTTCTCTCTTTCTCTCTGTCTCTTTCTCTCTCTCTTGTTCTCTCTCTCTCTCTCTGCTCTCTCGCTCTCTGTCACTCAGTAAACTCAAACGTTTAAAAGGAATTTTCACTTCCAGTTTCCAAAATGTATTACAATTTCTTGTCATTCCTATAACGTGCAATAGCAAAATAGATGAATTGGAAATTTGTTTTCCAAAAAAAGAAACATGTAGTAAAAGAAAATAATGACAACAACAATAGCAAATAAAAATCCAGCCAGGGTGGTTGTTCATGCCTGCAATCCCAGCAATTTGGGTTACTGAAGTGGGAGGATAGCTTGAGACCAGGGTTTGAGACTAGCCTGGTCAACATAGTGAGATGTCATCTCTATAAATAAAAAAAATAAAGAATAATAAAATAAGCCAGGCTTGAGGTGCATACCTGTAGTAACAGCTACTTGAAAGGCTGAGGTGGGGGGATCACTTGTGCACAGGAATTTGAGGCTGCAGTGAGCTATGATCATGCCACTAGGTGACAGAGTGAGACCTTATCTCAAAGAAAAGAATTAATGAAAATGAAAATAATTCAAAACCAAAATCCCTTCTGCAGCATGAGGCCTGACTTAAAGCTCGATGTCTTCAGAAAGTGGATGAATGCATCCTAGTGCACAGATGGTGAAAGACGATTAGAGATCAATTGGAGAAGACCTTTTGAAGATGTTTGTTTGCCACTCCACTTTTGTTGGCCTGTCCTTTAAGAAGAGATGTTATCAAAAACCCAAACTACTCACTCAATTCCTGTGAAGACCAGTTCAGAGAGCAATCTGTCTTCTTCTGAGAGTTCTTCCAAATTCCAAGTCTTCAGCATCATTATTCAGAAAAACTACCTTCTCCAAATCCTGCCTGTTCCTAAGATATTAAGATGGAACTCTGTCCAGAAGAGTTCCCTTCTCTCCTGGGATTTTGCATCCTCAAGTGCTGTTTGCTTTTACAGCTTTTTGATGCCTTCAGATCAAATTTTTTTCTTTTTGTAATTCATCTGTTTTTTTTTTTTTCCTAATTTTTCTTGATAGGAATGTTAACCTGGTTAGAGAGATTTCAGCACACTTGCAACAAAATCCAGCAGGAGAATGTTAAGATGTAGGATATGTAATAAAATATCTAGGATATATCAAGAACAGAAGTAAAAGTGGCAAAATGTAGATAATAAAAGTCCAAAAGAAGGAAAAAACAGAAAGATGAAAATAATTTAAGAAATAGTGAAAGATTAATTTCTGAAATACATTTACTAACTTTACTCCATATCTTATTGATTCCTATTTTTGTAAACCTACCAAAACACTTTCTCCTCCAAATCATGTAGACAAATATAGTATAATAGTTTCCTAATACTGTAAAATTTTACCACCTGATTTAGTGGCTTCATATAATGAATTGGAAATTTGTTTTCCAAAAAAAGAAACATGTAGTAAAAGAAAATAATGACAACAACAATAAAATTACCACCTGATTTAGTGGCTTCATATAATACAGATTCATTGTCTTACAATTCTGGAGACTAGAAGTTCAACACCAGTTTCCCTGGGCTGAAGTCATGGTGTCAGCACGATGTTTCTTGCCAGGGGCTCTAGGTGACAATCCCATCATGGCTTCTTCCAGCTTCTGGTGGCTGCATTGCTTGTGACTGTATCACTCCAATGACTGCTTTTGTGGTCACACTGCCTTCTTGCAAGGACCCTTGTAATTATATTAGGCAATATCCCTGACAATATTCTGACAATATCCCTGACAGTATCCACATATCAAGATCATTAATTTGGTCATACATGCAAAGTACTTTTTGTTGTGCAAAGTAACATATTCTCTGGTTTGGAGGATTAGGACATGAACTTCTTTTAGAGGGTGAGAATAGCAGTATTCAGTCTATCAAATATACCAAATTAAAACACCTGTATCTTTTAAATAATTGTATATATTTAAGGTGTTCAAGACAATGTTTTGATATACAGATACATGAAATGATTCCTATAGTCATGAAAATTAGCATATCCATGTCCTCACATAATTATCCTTTTTGTCTTTTGTGTATGGTAAAAGCTTCTAAAATCTACTCTTTGAGCCAATTTCCAGCATACAATAGAGTATTATTAATTGCAGTCATCATGCTGTACATTTGATTTCCAGATTTATCCATACTATGTAACTGCAATTTTGAACACTTTGACAAACATCTCCCCATTTCCCCCACCTCCCTGCTCCTGGTAATCACAGGTCTACTCTGTGTTTCAATGTATTTGCCTTTTATAGATTCCATATGTAAACAAAGAGAACAATAGACAAAATGAGAAGATATCTTATGGACTGGGAGAAAATATTTGTAAACCATGCAACTGATAAGTAGCTAATATTCAAAATGCATAAGGAAATCATACAACTCAATAGCAAATAAATTAAAAAGTAACCTGATAAAACAATGAGCAAATGACCTAAATACACATTTTTTCACAAGTCTCTGTCATTAATAAAGCACTACATCATAGGCTCATAATGTTAATTACCAATCACATCCAAGTAAACACAAGAACTTCTTCAATGGAGTGATAGGTAATGAAAAGTGATAACTAATATTAACTCCAGAGACCAAATTTATCAGGAAATGCACATACAAAATGGGTGGATCCCCATCGTTAGTTAAAAACCTCAGTGAACAAGTCTGAACATGATCAAGAAAATTTGGGGAAATCCTTTGAGGTTCCAATTTGTTTATAAATGCAAAACTTTAATAATAGAAACGCACAAAGAACAAAGAGTGAGAAAATGGTTCAAGTTCTTCAAAATGAAAATGAGATGAAGCAAATACATGTGCCCAAAAGACAGAAACTTACTCTTAAAAAAAGTTAACGGATATAAATTTATTGGAACATTCAGTAGCACTGGGTTAAGTGAAGGAAGAGGACCAGATGGGAAGGATGAGTGAATCAAACTGATACAAGAAAAGACTTAAGAGCAAAATAGTACATCTCTCTAAATTGAAAGATACAGAAATGGCTAACAGAGAAAAGCGACCACAGCCTATTCCGCTCGCACAAAAAATAAACCTACCCCTGTTATGCCATAAAAATACATTTAAGAATGGATACAAGTGGGGATTACAGTAAAGTAACACACACAGTTGTTATAAGAAATCAAAAGATAAAAATAAAGTTAATAAGGACATGAAGATTGATAAAACCAGAAAAAAATCTGTGAAACTTTTTACCTAATACTTGAAGTGAAAACTTAGACAAATTATTTAACATAAACAAATGGTTCAAAATGTTTTATAAATATGACTAGAAATGAGGAAGATATGAAATAAAACCTAACAAATTAAAAATCATGAATTTTTACATTTTGTTTTAAATTGAAAAATAACATGTATATATATTTATGGCATAACTATGATGTTCTGATACACGTTTACATTTTGAAATAATCATATCAGGCTAGTTACCATAACCACTGCCTCAACAATTTATCATTTATTTATGTAGATAATATTAAAAATTCACTACATTAGCAATTACAAAGTATACATTATCTTTGACTAGAATCACCATGCTGTGCAATAGATCCTCTGAACCAATTCTTCCTGTCTAGCTGAACATTTATGCATTTTATACCAACAGTTCTCCTTTTCCAGTCTACTTCCCTGCAGCCCCCAGCCTCTAGTAAGCATCATCCTACTCTCTAATTCTATGAATGTGACTTTTTTAGATTCCATGTGTAAGATCCTGCAATATTTGTGTCTCTGTGTCTGGATTATTTCACTTAGCATACTGTCATAATCGTATATGTTTGCATGTGCCATTATATATATAATGAAAATTTAGTGCCATTTGAATGAAATACATTTTCATTCTATGCCTGTTACTACCCAATTCTAGGCTTGTCTGTGAAGAGGAGACATACATGTATGTGGCATGAATGTAACAATTCATGTCACCTTATTCATGACTGTTCCACCTTTCTTATAAATACTAAGAGTATCAGTAAATTAGGGGTGCTTAGTAGAGAGCTGAAATAAATAATGAGTTTAAAATCTATGGTTGCCTTTGGCCTCGCCCAACATCCATTGCTGATTCTTGGCCCTTTTCTATTACTGGAGGCATTTTCCTTGGGCCTTCCCATTGTCCACTCATTAACGCTGCTGCAAACATGTCACACAGACTTTCCCTAGTCCTGTTTCATGGAAATATCTGCAATCATCACATTCCTGGTTGATGTGCCCTAGGGGTACTTGCCATCCAACAAAATTACTGATAAAATAGAATGATTAAACAGCGTATCTTCTGAGAATACAGACCAGAGTCGTCCGATAAAGTAACCACTAGCCACCAGGAACTATTTAAAATTTGATTAAATTTAGTAACACTAAAATTCAGTTTCTCAATGACACTAGTCATTTTTCAAATACTCAGTAGCCATTTCTGACTAGTAGTTTGGATTTTGGACAGAACATATATGGGACATTTGGTTGATTATAGAAATATACGTTGGGCAGTGCTATTCTAGATTCATAACAGTCTCTTTGCAAATGAGATCCTATGAGCAAATATGTTTGGAAAATTCTGTGCCTTTACTGTCTTATTGGAGACATATATATATCATATACATTTATGATATACTAATATATATTACACAGTACATTATATAATAATACATGGTACTATATAATATTTTTATATGTAATATATATTAAATTATAATTAGCCTGAGCACAGTGGCTCATGCCTGTAATCCCAGCATTTTGGGAGGCCAAAGTGGGCAGATCACTCGATGTCAGGAGTTCAAGACCAGCCTGGCCAACATGGTGAAACCCCATCATACTGAAAATATCAAAATTAGTCAGGTGTCGTAACGTGTGTCTGTAATTCCAGCTACTCAGGAGGCTGAGACAGAAGGATCACTTGAACCCAGGAGGGGGGAGGTCATAGTGAGTGGGGATGGCACCACTGCCCTCTGGCCTGGGTGACAGAGCGAGACTATGGCTCAGAATAAATAAAATAAAATAATAAATAATAAATAAATTCTAACTGGTTTCTAACCCAATGTTTCCCACATTAACTGAATTAGATATTCACTTTTACTTCCTGCCTAAATTCAGGTAAAAAGTAGAGCTCCATTGAACTCACTTTGAGCAAATTTTTACAGAAGATTTATGAGATGATTCATTTCACTAACACTAGTAAAAGAAACTGACTCAAATCTCACATATGATAAGTTTCTGTAGATAGCGATTTAGCTTGTGAATGCAAATCTAGTAACTTGTTAAAAAAAATTTTCCAACATATGTTCTATACCACATAAGCAGACTAAAGTAAACTCTGCTTATTTAAAAGCTACTTTTAAAATGCAAGCCTTTTTTGTTTGTTTTTAATGGGGGAATTATGTAAAATTCCACAGATTTTAATTTGTGTGTGTATGTATACATATATGCGTGCATATATATATGTATGCAAAGGCTTATTGGCTCTATAGTTACGAAAGTTAGTTGGCATGCATAAATATTAACTGATATAGTACTTTAAAAAGTGGTCCAAAAGCAAAAGAGTTCAAAAAGGCACATGACTTCTAATGTGTCTGTGCATAAACAAATACATTGAATTCCCATAATTTGGGTAACAATTTATAGTCAATGCACTATCATTATTGTCTAGAGCTGGTTGGGGTTTTGCTTTTTTGCTTAAATATTAATATTTGATTAAGACATTTGTAAGATTTCTCTTAATTCTTACATTGGTGATTATCTGTTTATGAAAACTTGATTATTCTTCAACTTTGATTATTAATTTGTTCTGCCTAGATTCTTCCATATAGTTACATTCTTGGGCCATATTGATTTGGCCATCATTTAAAATACAGTTTTTCAAACACTGACCCAAAGTCATGTCACTAGTGAGTGATATAATCAGGATTCAGGCAGTTATTCTAAAATATATATTTCTGGTTTTATAATATGTCTTTCTCTCTATTGGAAATTAAACATTAAAATGTATCATGTTAAATTTATTTTCTTTAGTGGAAAGTCACATACAAGTTTTCCAAAAACAAGGGCAAGTGCAGAACCAAAGGGAGCAATGAGAACTCTCTATCTTGACAGAGAGACGGAGAGTCAGCCCCTTCTTGATGAGGTTAGCATTTCAGGAGACACAGTAAGACAGGTTCCGTGTGCTTACTGAATATGTAAAAACCAGTTCTTTGTGGATAAACAAAGCCTGTCAGGTATCAGAAGATAGTAACTCACAGCTGAAATTTGCCCTTACTGGCTGACATAGGAATCACTGTGAATAGCTAAGAACTTGAAAATGTAAGAAGGAATTGGAAATATACAGAATATTTTAACCTTTTTCACAGAGTGAGAAGTTGTCTTTGATTAGAACATTTCAACTATGATGGTGTGAAATTAAGGTATACGGAATATATGGTGTGGAATGAAAACAAGTATAAGACTATATGTAAAAGATATATGCATATAAAAGAAAAATCCTGAGTGACAAAATACATTACAAAAGGCATTTCTCAATTTCTGTCATGACAGTTATATATTTCTTGTTAAACTCATGCAGTACAAAAAATATTGGACTGTCCCTGTATTTATCCTATTTATTACTTATTTTTGTTACATTTAAATAGTCTATATAAAAGTGAGGCATGTGCATTACTAGAATTGGAAAAAATAGAAATGATTTTTTAAAAAGAATGCATTGTTTTTAAACCTGCCAAAATGAGAGATCCTCTATATTTTTCTGAATTTATGTTTACTCTGGTTTATCTAAATGGAATTGGTTTGGTTTTGGGTTTTCACTAATCCGCTAACTTCATCAATCACGTTAACTCATGCCGTCATGCATGTGCTTATGTATACATGTTTATATGCATGTATTTTCATATTTCTTGGATTGTTACTTCTTACCGTATTTTTTGGTTGTGTATAGCTATTCAAAGTAATACGTTGCGTTATTTTAGTTGAATGTTAAAGTAATCCCATCAAAATGTCTTTATTTGATAGAAGTCTAATTAAATAAATTATACTAACCACTCACTTTACAATATTATTTTCCTTGAGTTTTGATCTACTCAGTCCCAGGACTGCATTCTACCTCACATTGTTAAAAACATTTAACCTCTGACATTGACAACTACTTTTGGAGCAACTTGATACTGTGCATGTTCTCAGTTACATACATTTTGTCTCCTCAGTTAATCTATAAATTTGCAAATCTGTGCCTACATGTTTCACCAAATTTGAATGGCTGAAACACAGATAATCACTAGACAGTCTTTGTTTCCCCATAATCAATGTTCATTGAGCATCTTTAAAGTATAAGGTATTATAAGGGATACAAAGAGTATATGATGCATGTGTAAATTAAAGAGAATTGATGGATGCATTTCAAAAATTGACTCAGATTTCTTGGACACAATGTAGCCATATTCCTCATCACTTACAATTTTCACTTTGGACACTAAGGCCACTGGCTGAATTTATAGTGAATGTGTTAATCAGAGCATTCAGGGCGTTATTTTGGAGATACTCACCCTGAAGCTTAAATCGCTATTTTTGACTTTTACGTGTGTTAGTTATTCATTGACTTTTTTGAATTGGATATTTTTGGTCTTTTTCCCATGCAGAAAGCAGTACTTTGTACAATTATAACAAGTCTTACGCTCTTTGCTTTCTTCTCTTAATTATAGAATTGAGTAGGCTGATTGCAGTATTCAGCTTTCAAATGGTTTCCCATGATCTTTATTTCCTGATATTTATGTTCTTGTGTTCTCTCCCACTAAGTCCACGCAGCAAGAGTTCAGTCTCTGTCCAACAGGGAACAGAGGCCCTTAGTTCAACGACCTGGAGAAACCAAATTCATCAAAAACCACGAGTAAGTTTGGAAGCTGATCACGCATCACTGAGTCATAAAATGACTACAATCCCAGCTAATACTTTGATTGCACACCTTGAGCCAGAGATCTTAATTAAGTCGCCCCTGGATTGTGGGCATGCAGAAATTATGAGAAAATAAATGTCTGTTGTTTTAAGAACCTGCATTTTAGGATAATTTTTTATACTGCAATAGATAACTAATGCAATTGTAGTCCTGGAGAATACAAAGTAATATTTCCATGTGCAAGGTTAGTATGATAAACTAAACAGTCATGAATGTGCTTGCCTACTCCAGGAAACACAAATGGAAGCATATGCTGAAATCTCTAGTGCAATGCTATTATTACCCGTTCTAGAAAATCTGATAAATTATGCTGAAGACTAAAGAAGTCTTACAGACTATCTTCCTCAATGTTCAAAAGAGGATAGTGCTTTGGTAAAATCACAGGTCACAGATTTTTTCCTATTCTTTTTTTTTTTTTTTTTTTTTTTGAGACAGAGTCTCGCTCTGTTGCCAGGCGCCAGGCTGGAGTGCAGTGGCACAATCTCGGCTCTCTGCAACCTCCGCCTCCTGGGTTCAAGCAATTCTCCTGCCTCAGCCTCCCGAGTAGCTGGGACTGCAGGTGCATGCCACCATGCCCAGCTAATTTTTGTATTTTTTAGTAGAGACAAGTTTTCACCATGTTGGCCAGGATGGTCTCGATCTCCTGACCTCGTGATCCGCCCACCTTGGCCTCCCAAAGTGCTGGGATTACAGGCGTGAGCCACTGAACCAGGCCTTTTCCTATTCTTTATTAACCCTCGGTTTTTCTGGCTTCTAAACAGGTTTTGACCATATATATATATATGGGGTGTGTGTGTGTATATATATATATATGGTATACCATATATGGCATACCATATGTGGTGTGTGTGTATATATATTCTCTTTACACAGTATCACATATATATATAAACACATGGTATACCATATATGGTGTGTGTGTATATATACATATGTATGGTACATATACCATATATGGTACATATATGGTGTATATATGGTATATATGGCATATATATATTTACCATATATACACATTATACATATATATGTATAATTTATTTTGTGCTTTTAGTATGTGATATGGTTTGGTTTTGTGTCCCCACTCAAATGTCTTCTGAAATTGTAATCCCAGGTGTTGACAGAGGCAGCTGTTAGAAGGTGGCTAGACCATGTGAGCGATTTCACTCACGCTGAGAGTTTAAAGAGAACGTGATAGTCAGTGAGTTCTCATGAGATCTGATAGTTTAAAACTGTGGCTCTTCCTCCTTCTTTCTTTCTGTCCTGCCAGCTTGTGAAGAAGGTGCTTGCTTCTCCCTTGCTCTCTCTCTCGACACCATGCAAGACATGCCTTGCTTTCTCTTTACCTTCTGTCATGATTGTAAGTTTTTTGAGGCCTCCCAGCCACGAAGAACTGTGAGTCAATAAACCTCTTTTCTTCATAAATTACTCACTCTCAGGTAGGTTTTTACAGCAGTGTGAAAACAAACTAATACAGTGTCCTTGGTTGAAAAATGTGATGATACGTAAAGACTTGGTGGGGACAACCAAATGCAAAATTTGAATTCCTGATGATAGCCTTTTCTATCTGGTATTCCTGTACATATCTCAGATGTGTCTTTAATTATCATTAAGGGTTCAAAAATTATAGACAGCACCAAATGTGTACAGTGCTTCTTAAATTGTGGCCCTTGATTATTCAAGGCTAAAATCATTAGACAGTGTGAAGAATGATATCCTAGAAACTCATTTGTCCATCTCATTTATTGCCACATCTGCCTTGAGTTTCTGAAAGATTTTGCTTATAAACATTTTACCTTCTTTTCAATGATTAATTGAAGAACAGGTTTACTGTGAACTATCATTTTATTTCCAGCAGCAAGCTCTGACACAGCAGCATTTTATCAGTCCCATAATACTGGCTATGGTTAAGATGTGTCATTTCAAATCTCATGAACATTTCTTTAATCTCATGCATTAAATCTTTCTTAAATTACATAAGTTAAATATAAAAATGTAAGCAATCCAAGTATGCAGATCAAGAATGATGTACCATTCATTTCAGAGTGGTGCCAAATTTAGTTTTTTGACAATGTTTGACTTCCAGTACACTATAGGTGTTCAGTCATGCTGTCATTTCCAAATTAGTTTTCAAAAATAAGCCATACAATTTAAAATTCAGTTATTTTTATTTCTTTTAATATCCCTGTTTGCAATTCAGATAGCAAATTCAGGGGTGCTTTGTTCTTTATTACTTTAAAAATAAACCTGTTGAGTGTTTATAAATAATTTCTCCTCAATGTGAAAAATATAAGATCAAGATGTAAATAGTGAATTAAAAGCATTTCATTTAATATGAAGCACCTGATGTCAAGACAGAAAGTAGCCTAATATCTTTTGTAAAAAAAATTATAAACAACTTTCTGTAGCATGACATTTGTTATCAGTTTCTGTAAGATGATTGAAATATTAGCATTTACCTGATTCAAACTGGTGTTTTTAACAAAAGAAATGTAAGGTAATGTAAATAAAATAATATAGAAGTGTTTAATTTAAGGGGGATCTTGAGAAAGTGATTAAAGAGTTTTATTATGTAAACTTTTTAGGTTATTGGGGAAGGGTAAAAACAGAAAATAATTGAAAATAAATAGAGACATAATGGAAAAGCAATTATTCCGTTGGGGTAAAACATTATGGGACCTAATGAGAAGTAGAAGACTGTTGTCAGAAATCTCCACGTTTAATCAGTTGAGAGGTAGAGCTGTTCAGGAGTATGACAAGGTGCAGGTTATGGTTACAGAGCAAGATGAGAGAGTGGAGGTAAAAGTCATTGGCTCAGAGGAATCGGGAATGGTGTGTGGTCTCCGGTGATAAGTCCACATATACGCTGATATTACATAAATAGATGAGGGAGTGGAGGTAAAAGTCATTGGCTCAGAGGAATCGGGAATGGTGTGTGGTCTCCGGTGATAAGTCCACATATACGCTGATATTACATAAATAGACGAGGGAGTGGAGGTAAAAGTCATTGGCTTAGAGGAATCAGGGGAATGGTGTGTGGTCTCTCTGGTGGTAAGTCCACATGTATGCTGATATTACATAAATTACTGCTGTAACAAAGATGGAAAGCATGAGTTGGTACCAGAAGAATGTAGAGCATATAAACTTGGAATGCAGGAGCTCCAAAGGATCTGTTTGTCTAAAAACGAAAATGTCATGTTTGAGAAGGATTAATTTTGAGCAAGAAAAATGGTGTTTAACTACCATCTGAAATAATTCTCATAGGAAATAGCACAAAAAACAGTCCTTCAAAAACTGCAAGAAAGTTGTTGTTTAGTGGGGAGAGGCATATCCAAGGTAACTTAAGAGGCAAGGAGAAAGTATTCTAGAATGAAGAGAAACGTAAGGTTCACTGAGTTTACATTAAATGCTTTTCCCTGAAGAAGGACACGGGGACGGGATAAGCAGAAGGAGAGAGGCCATTCTGTGTAATCATGGATCTAAACATCGCCATAAAGAGTGGATGCACATGCAAATACAGGCGCCCAGGGGGAAGTTGTTTCTGAAGGAGAGTAAGGGATGGTTGCATGGAACAATGCTTTGGAAATAGCTGGATGCAAACACCAAGTGGATGTCAGTTGGAAAAACACTTCTGAGCTTAAACAGTTAAAATCAATGGCTGGTTTCAGAATTTAGATAACATTCTCCGTTGGCAATATAGTCATTAATTTATAGTCATGTCATCATGCAGTTTGTGAATGATGTTTAGTGTGTTAGTGTTGAGAGCATACAAAGACTCAGTAGACTATCATATCTCCTTTAAAAAAATAAAGAACAAGCCAAGTGAGCCGCAAAGCCATCATATTCTTTAAACCCATCAGAGAGCTCAGTATGCAGAGAAATCTAGCTAAGTTCAATTCCAGAAAATGACTAGACATTTCTGGGAGGCAAAATGCTTTCAAACCTGGCAAAGCAGCATGTTGACACAGATTGTACTAATCTAAGAGGTGTGGAGAAATCAGCCGCATTTTTAACAACTCTTTAATAATGCCTGGACTGGGTCAATGGCTAGAATTGCAAGGAATTCAAGCCATAGCTGCTCCCTTACTACACTCACCCATTCTCTACTTCCCATGGACCTCCCATCATGTGCAGAAGGTGGTGCAGAGCAGAAGACCTGAGAAAGATGGCCTGGGTGCCAGTGTTCTTTCTGATTGCAAGGTGTCAATCAGTGAGGGATTATTGAAGACAAAAACAGGGAAAAATGAGAGTCTGTGGAACTCACGAAGTATCCCCAACATGCAAGATCACAGTTTTTCAAGGGCATCAGGAGAAAGAGGAGAGCTGAGAAAATCTCTCCCAGGTGCCATGGCCAACCTTCAAAACCTACTTTCCATAGAGTAAAGGGGGAGCCAAGCTTTTATCCTTAATCTGAAAGCTAATTAATTACATGCTGTTTTGTTTGCAGATATAGGGAATATTTTTACTACATGAATATTCTTGATTTATATATTTATTACATTGAGATAGAATTATGTGTTTCCTCTTTCTGATGCTTGTAGACTGATAATCATGGCTTTCCTGGTCGCCTAATACATAATAATTTTGTTGCCCTTTTTATATGTACTGTATAAAGTAATGCATTGCTGATTCTCTGCATAAAATTAGACATATAGTCTAAGCTTCTTACCTGCATAATTAAGGTCTATATTCTGTTTTTATCTGGCTCATTGATCTATCAGTTTTTAAAAGTGATTGTAGAAACTTCCAAGTTCAGTTGTTGCTGAATTGTTTTGTTGTGGGTTCTGTCCTCTGGAATAAAACCTAGACAAGCACAGATAATTTCCCTTTCATTGACCGAAGTCTTCAAAGTGCCCAGAAGAGGGCCTAACACAAACTAAGACTTTAATAAATACTTGTAATTAAATGAATACAATTTTACATGATGTATTTTAATTTATGCATTCCGAAGTGCATACATTTTCATTATTATTATATATTTTAATGAATTGTTCTTTTAATCAATACATAATACAACTCAAGATAAATCAATCATATCTTAGAAATATATCTTTATTATGAATTTTTATCAATAATACCGACATGAACATTATCTTATATGTCTTTTGATATAAATATACACACAATTGGGCATATAATTAATTACTGGGTTATAGTCTACCTTTAGTAAATACTTCCAAAATGACTGTGTCAATACACACTCCTACTAGCTATTTATGACAAAGTTTTGTTTTACATTATTGTCATCATTAGTCTCAATCTTTATTTTTAATATTTGTTTTATTATTCATTGCATATTAGAATTTTAGTGCAGTTTAAATTCAAGTTTCTGTGACAATTTATGATGTGAAAGATACCTGAGTCTGAGCTAAGTATTAGCTGTTCCTAGAGAGGATCACATCCTTCTATCCTTGAATAAGGGTATTATATGAATCTAGCCAAAGCTTAAGTCGTGTTCAGGTTTAATTATTATGGTGGACCATTAGTTTCAAAATTCTCCAGGCTTAACTGATGCTGAGGGTACGTGCTAATATGTTGGAGAGTTTTTTTCAATCTTCCTCATCCACCATCAGCTATGTGTTTTCTTGTGCTCCTGGAGCTTAAAGAGGGTCTCTCTTTAGGATTTTACCTGCCCATATCCCAGTTGTAGGTGGCATACTACTTATCTAGTGATGGGGGGATAGCTAAGATAATCTTTAGTATTACACATGCCTTTGGCTCTGTGTCTCATTGGGTTTTCTTAGATACATTACCTACCTCAGTGTTCAGAAACCTTTCTGCAGTAAGTATTTACTTGTTTGTTGGGGGCAAAATGGTTTGTTACCATATCCTTAGTGACTGAAAACTTTTGTTCTGAAGGGGAGAGTGTTTGAGTAGAGCTCTGAGTCTTTTCCTTCAGGATTAAGGCTGCTCTTCTCCAAGTGTACACTCCAGATGAGGATTTTCTTATTTCTGAGTCTTGACCCAATCTCTTTTGTTTGTGCAAGATAGAGATAAGGGGAGAATCTTCAAGTGTATGTGAGCTTTTGTTTGGTCTGAAGCTTTCAGGGCCTTTATTTGTATATTACACTCAGCTTCTAACACTGTTAAAAATTTTAGCAGATTCTTCTTATCCTTCTGTAGGTGTAAAGAGAAGCATATCCCAAATCTGTGCAAACGCCTACATTCCTCACTCTTCAAATGAAGTGTTTTCCTGCACTGTTAGCTCTCTGGCAGGTTTAAGTTATAACTTTATAGATTGACTTGCTTTTTCTTATGATTGGGGTGATAGTGACTCTGTCTAGCTTTCTATGTTATATATTACTTAATGGTGTTTCAACTGTTCTGTATTATAATTGGAAGCAGAAAGTCTACTTTGTTTTACATAATTTGAAATTAAAAATTCCCACATACTTCTGATTTGGATTTACTCATAAATCAGTGAGAACCATCACTCAAGAATCCTGATGGTTCAAAATATGTCCCTATGTTTGTTTGTTTTTTGACAATAAACATTTATTAAGCATTTTCACTGACCAGACCTAAGCTAAGAGCATTACATATAGTGTGTCTTTAATATTTAA
Organism: Ateles fusciceps; assembly: GCA_036589455.1. Taxonomy (NCBI): domain Eukaryota; kingdom Metazoa; phylum Chordata; class Mammalia; order Primates; family Atelidae; genus Ateles; species Ateles fusciceps. Next base: position 5,638,324 of record JAZHEH010000253.1, on the reverse strand, counting down.
TACATACAACCATTGTTTGTGTGTCTTAAACATCTGTCAAATTAAAGGTTATTATAATTCCTAAAGTAAACCTAAGCATCCGCTTTTTATTTTTTTTAAGATTCAAATTTTATTTTAGATACAAAGAATATACACACACATACACACACACACACACACACACACACGGTTTATTACATGGGTCCTATGTTTCTCAAACTTTTGTTTCTTCTGTTAGTTGATTAAATACTGTACTGTATGTATTGATTTCTAGTTCTCAATAATGAGAAAGTATAGGGTTAACTGATGATTATCATGCTCTCAGACAGTTCTTGAAAGTAAACAAAAAATAAGTTAGACAGTTATAGTAAACCACATTTTACATAATAGGGGAAGAGGAAAGAATAGAGAAGATCAGATACTTTAAAACTACAGAAATTTTAGTGATTTTGAAGCTTCCTTGTAACATTAGAGAATATGGTCTTCATGAAGTAACACAAAGACAACAGCATGGAGGCATATTTCCCATCAAATGGGGTAAAAGTAATACAGATAATATTTTTAAAATTGCCAAGATCCTAAAAACTCAGAAAGATGAAATCGATGTGAAAAGCAGTAAGGACTTCTGTGGACTCCATAGTCCATTAAGTCCATAGTGCATTAAGTCCCAGCTGCTACAGACATTCTCCCAGAAAGAGTTATTTTTTCTCAGTAGGCGTTACCAGAAATTTTAGTCCAGTCTATGGGTTAAATGTTTGGCTCTAAACCACTCATCCCACTTTTGCTCATTGTGGTCATATAAAGTGGGCTGTGAGCTGAAAACCACATCTGTTTCGGTCTTTTCAGCAGGACCATCATGCAGATTATTCCCCTAAAAATGGACTGAGGGAAGACTTTATGTTGGGATTTGTAATAACACTGTAAAACATTATTAATGTTGTAGTTTGTACATCTTAGAAATGCTTATGAGTATGAACCTCTTCTCAGATTTGACAGAAAAAATAATGTGAGAATAAAAACTTTTGCTTTTAATTATATCCTCCTTAGCAGAATTATTAAAAGTCAACATCCTCTCATTGTCTTCTGTTTCTTTATCTGCATTTTCTCCAACTTTTCCTCATAAGCTTAATAAAACTGTATTACACATTTGAATTGACAAAACATTTTGTACCATCACTGTGGCAAAGTTAAATATAGCAGAAGTAAATGTGCTGATTAAGTTCCAGAATCTCTGACAGTCTCTTTTAGACCTATGTTCTTCATATTATAATGATACAGTTCTTATAATTCCTTATTTTCAATATCCAGACAGACAAGAAGAGACAAAGAAAAACCTTAAGAGTTCAAAGGAAGATATGTTTATCTGCTATCTCTTAGTCTTTCCTTTCTGCCATGTACATGTTTATGATGGAGGTGGTTTTGTTTTATGCTTTTTATAACATTATTTATGCCCATTTCTTCCCAGTAGTCTGTGGCTTTAGTTCATGAATTTTTTATTGTTCTACATATGCTTTTGTGATTATAATACAATTTATTCATTTATTTGAGTGTTGATAAATATGTGGGTTTTGTCCAATTCCTGGTAATTCTAAGTCATGATGCTATGAATAGTCACTGGATTATGTATGCACTCCTTTTTCTAGAGTGCTCATTTTTTTTCTATACCTGAGGGTAGAATTGCTACATTACAGTATGTGCATATGGTCAACCTTAGCAGAAACTGCCAACTTGTTCTCTAAAATTTTTGTTCAGTTTGCACAACATTTGGCAGTGTGTAAGAGTATTCTCATAGATTCATGCCCTGGATAAGATTGATACTGGCGAACTTTAATGTTAGCAAACCAGTCTACTATGCAGTAACATCACAGTGTGGCTTTGAGTTGCTTTGGAGTGGTTATTTAAACATTTTACCTGATTTATTTTTATAGTTCTTCATATATTGTATATAGTCATCATTCTTTAGCTTATGCCTTCACAACTTTTATGAGGTTTTTTTTTTTTTTTTTTTTTTGAGACGGAGTCTCACTCTGTTGCCCAGGCTGTAGTACAGTGGCGTGTTCTCAGCTCACGGTGACCTTAGCTGCATGAGTTCAAACGATTCTCCTGCTTCACCCTCCCGAATTTCTGGGGTTACAGGCACCCGCCAATACGCTCAGCTAATTTTATTGTATTTTTAGTAGAGACGGGGTTTCACCATGTTGGAATGGCTGGTCTTGAACTTCTGACCTCATGGGTCACCACCTCAGCCTCCCAAAGTGCTGGGATTACAGGTGTGAGCCATTGAACCTGGCCACGTTTTTAGTTTTAACATATATACAATATACCAACATATTCCTTATGTCATGCTTTTCTGTTTTGCCTTAAAAATCTTTCCTTTCCTCAAGTTCATGAAAATAATCTCCTCCCTGTTATCTCTTAAAAGCCTTTACATATTTGACCTTAACATTAAGTCATAAATCCACCTGATGTAATTTTTAATAGTGTGATATAGAGATAAAATTTTGTTTTTTAAATATGAGTAGCCCAACTTTCTAGCACCAATTATTAAACAGTCTGTCCTTATTTCAGTGTCTGGAAGGCCACGCCTGTACATACCAAGCTTCTATAGATGCATGGGTCTATTCCTGGCCTTGCTATTCTGCTCCATTTGTCATGTTGTCAATTCTTACAGTTCTTTGTGTGAGTCTTGATAGATGACAATATGTGTTCTTCCCATATTCTTCTTCATTAGCATTTTATTTATGTTTAGGCTACTGAATTTCCATATAAATATTAGAATCTGATAGAAAAGAAAAAAACATTTGTTGTTTTGATTTTGAAATAAAATGCATATATGTATGCAATGCATATCTAGTCTCTTATTCTGAAAATTTGTGTTGAATGTATTTATGTATGTAATCACATAACCTATGATACTGTTTTTATTTCTTCTTATCTAATTCTTAACTTTATTTTCTTTTTCAGCAATTTTGCAGTTATCTATTATAACAGCTGCTTTTCTTAGCTGCTAGAAGACCTAATGCTTACTGGATCCATAGGTTTTGGAGGTAAGATAATATTTAGATGAATATTTGGTTCTAACTCATGAACTAAATAACACAGAATTAGAGAATGTTTACTTGCCATCGTGGTTGCTGTTAACCCTATTGTTCCAGTGGATCCAAAGGAGGCTTAATGTTTCTTTGTTGAATCAGGACCCTGGTTTGAGTCTATGGAAATCTTCAATCTGAGAAGCATCTAGCTGATGTCTAGTTTATGGAACAGGCTAGACTAAGAACCATTATTCTTATGAGAAATAGTCTTAGCTTCCCAGAGTTTTGAAGCAGGACATCTTAAACAAATGGAAATGGTATAAATGAGAAAGGATTCGCTATATGTCTGAAAGCTACTAATATTTTTTACATGTCTACAGACTCATGGAAAGATTATATTAAGCAGATAACTCTGGAAATCAAATCTAAAACCTATCCTCATTTATTGGCTTCATCTAGAAGTGGAAGGCTAAACTATTTTAGTCACACAACCTAAAATGGAACTGCAAACTAGCAGAGAAAATGAAGCCCTCATGTGGACAGGACTTTGTGCACTATACCTGCAGGTACCTTTTTCTTAAGGGAAGAAGTACCTGAGTTACAAATCTGCAATGATTTATGAACAGTGGGTAACCTCATGGCAATAAGATAAAGACACTTAAAAAAATAGTGTTAGTAGTTTCCTCAAAAAGGGTTTGGGGAAGAATGATGTACATATACACATTTCAGAATAAGCATTAAATGAGACCATATTTGTTTTCTTTATTTTATTTTTTTATTATACTTTAAGTTCTGGGGTACATGTGCAGAACTTGTAGGATTGTTGCATAGGTACACACATGCCATGATGGTCTGTTGCCTCCATCCCCCCCATCACCTATATCTGGCATTTCTCGCCCTTTTATCCCCTCCCCAACTCCCTACCCCCTCACTGTCCCTCCCCTAGTTCCGCCACACAGACCTCAGTGTGTGATGCTCCCCTCCCTGTGTCCATGTGTTCTCATTGTTCAACACCCGCCTTTTAAGAAGTGTCTGCCCATACCCTTTGCCCACCTTTTGATGGGGTTGTTTGTTTTTTCTTGTAGTTTTTTTAAAATTCCTTGTAGATTCTGGATATTAGAGTTCATCAGATGGATAGATTGGAAAAAGTTTCTCCCATTCTGTAGGTTGTCTGTTCACTTTAATGATAGTTCCTTTTGTTGTTGTGCAGAAACCGTTCAGTTTAATTAGATCACGTTTGCCAATTTTTGCTTTTGTTGCAGTTTCTTTTGATGGTTTTCTCATGAAATGTTTGCCTGTGCCTATGTACTTAAAGGTATTGCCGAGTTTTTCTTCAGTGGTTTTTACAGTTTTGGGTTTACACTGAAATTTTTAATCCAGAGTGCATTAATTTTTATATGTGGTGTAAGGAAGGGATCCAATTTCAGTTTTCTGCATATGGCTAGCCAGTTTTCCCAGCACCATCCATTAAATAGAAAATTATTTCCCCATTGCTTATTTTTGTTAGGTTTGTTGAAAATAAGATGGTTGTAAATTGTAGCCTTATTCCTGATATCTTTATTCTGTTCCATTGGTCTATGTGTCTACTTTTGTACCAGCCCATGTTGCTTTGGTTACTATAGCTTCATATTATAGTCTGAAGTCAGGTAGTGTGAGGCCTCCAGCTTTGTTCTTTTTGCTTAGGATTGTCTTGGTAATATAGGCTCTTTTTTGCTTTCATATGAATGTTAACATAGCTTTGTTCTAATTCTGTGAAGAATGTCAATGTTAACTTGATGGGGTTAACACTGAATCTATAAATTACTTTGGGCAGTATGGCCATTTTCACAATTTTGATTCTTCCTATCCATGAGCATGGAATGTTTTTCCATTTGTTTGTGTCCTCTCTGGTTTCCTTGAGCAATGGTTTATAGTTCTTCTTAAAGAGGACCTTCACTTCCCTTAGCTGTATTTTCAGGAATAGCTGTATTCTTAATATTTTATTCTCTCTGTAGTAATTGTGAATGGGAGTCCATTCGTGATTTGGCTCTCTGCTTGTCTATTGTTGTTATACAGAAATGCTTGTAATTTTTGCACATTGAATATGTATTCTGAGACTGTTGAAGTTGCTCATCAGCTTAAGAAGCTTTTGGTCTGAGACAATGGGGTTTTCTAGTTATAGGATCATGTCATCTGCAAACAAAGACAGTTTGACTTTCTTGATTCCTATTTGAATACCCTTTATTTCTTTCTGTTGCCTGATTGCCCTGGCCAGAACTTCCAATACTATGTTAAATTGGACTTGTGAGAGAGGGCATCCTTTTCTTCTGCTGGTTTTCATCAGGAATGGTTCCAGCTTTTGTCCATTTAGGATGAAATTCGCTGTGGGTTTGTCATAAATGGCTCATTATCTGGAGGTATGTTGCATCGATGCCTGGTTTATTGAGATTTTTTAACATGAAGGGATGTTGAATTTTATTGAAGGCCTTTTCTGCACTGATTGAGATAATCATGTGAGTTTTGTGTTTGGTTTAGCTTATGTGATGAATTATGTTTATTGATTTGTTTATATTAAAGCAGACTTGCATCCCAGGGATGTAGCCAACTTGATCATTGTGGAGAAGCTTTTTAATGTTCTGCCTATGATGGCATGGGCTCATGAGGGGGGTCTCCTGATCCATGCGTTATACAGATCCAGGGAAAAAGCATGGTTTCTCCAATGGGGGAGCACACCACTCCCTGCCTCCCCTGGATGGGGGTGGCATCTCAAGCACTATTAATTGTGGATATATTGAATGCCTCATTCCCTTTTATGATATCACACAATATTATTTTTGAATAAACAATTTACTTTATAATAACAACATTAATTATAGAGTGGCTTATGTCTAAGGATGTGTTTTACCATAGTTTTCTGAGCCAGAAAACTGTTTTCATGTAAAGTTAGAGTGACTTTCTGAAGTCTTAGTAACACCTCTCTAAGAACAGTGAGTATATGGTACTATAGTATGTGATTCATGCAAGTATCAGTTTGTATGGACTGTAGTAATCAATTATTCTGGGTTAGAAGATGTTTTCTCTAGGCAATATTTGCTTCTGTTTTTCCCATGGCCACACATATTTTCTTGTTTTCAAGATTTTAAGTAGAATTTCCTCATGATCCACCAACCAATTTTTGTTTTCCATTTCGACAAGTTTGTGCTCTCCTTGCGCAGAAGTTAAATTCACTCAGAGAACTTAACCCCGGTTCTATGCAGTCATCATTTTATTTTAGATCTCTATGTCATTGAACCAAAAAGGAAAGAAAATGTTGACTGTACTTTGTGGGATGCTTAAGTCTCATTATCAAGAAGTCAGATATTAGGGTTATCCAGAGAAACAGAACTAATTCTGTGACCCTCCATATCTGTGGATTCTGCCTGAGTGGATTCAACTAAAAACATATATTTTTAAAATTATGTCTGTGCTGCACATACAGTTTTTGTCATTATTCCCTAAACAATACAGTAAAACAACTATTCACCTAAAATTTACATTGTACTAGGTAACATAAGGAATCTAGAGATGATTTAGAGTACACATCAGGATGGGCATATGTTGTCTGCAAGTAATACACCATTTTATATTAAAGACTTGAGCATCTGTGGAGTTTGGTGTCTGTGGGAGGTCCTGAAATTCATTCCCATTAATATCAAGGAACAACTGTATTTATATGAGAAGGCTTATTATAGACTCACACCTCCTATGGATGCCAAAGCCAAGAATCCCACAATCCACCATCTGCAAGCTGGAGAACCAAGAAAGTCAGAGGTGTACTTCAGAATCCAAACAAGAATCAGAGGAGCAATGATCGAAGTCTGGTCTGAGTCCATATGCTTGAGAACCAGAGTGTTGGTGTCCAAGAGAAGAGGAAGAAGGATGTCCCAAATCAAGCAGAAGAGAAAAATTACCTTTATTCAGCTTTATTATATTCAGATCATAAATGAATTAAATGATACCTGCCCACATTGGTGAAGGCAGATATTCTTTACCCAGTCTACCACTTCAAATGTGAATCTCTTCTAGAAGCTCTCTCACAGACACATTCAGAAATGTTTTGTGAGCTACCTGGACATCTCTTAGCCAAATCAGTATGACAAAATTAACCACCATAAGTAGGTAGAGAGGAGTGTGTTTGGAGCACATGGGATTCTCAGGTGAATTGTTCAATTCTTTTAGAACTTGTAGTCAGAGAGAAAGCAGAAACACTGATAGCTCAGAGTAATAGGTAATAAAATTTCAGGTGCCGAAATGCCATCTAAGGGAAAAGGCAACACAGAATATGTGGAATAAGAATATTATAATACAAATATCAATAACAGCCTTGTGAACTGAAATGACTTTGGTAACTGAATATATTCTCCCTTTCTTTCAAATGCATCTATATTTATAGATATAGCTATATTCCCCTATGACTTTCCCTTAATGCAGTGCCTATGAATATTTTCTTTTTTGTCATATTATGAATATAGATATTGCTATTACTTTTCCCCTAGTACTTTATATATGGTGAATTCCTTATTGTTGGCTATTAATAGTTTTTGGTTACAGAAAACCAAGGAGGAATTTTGACCAAATAAACAGAGATTGGTTATAACTTTGAGATAGATAATATAACTGATGGTGCATGGGCTATCTTTTTTGGCTTCGTCTCATAGTAAAGGTGGACATTTATTATGCATAGAAAGCTATGAATAGAATTTGAGTAGAGTGATACAGTGTGATGAATATGTGAATTGACAGTAACAACCTTGTATTTCTGTGGTTGGAAAGCTAAATATTCCATTTCTTAGACACCCTTAAAGTTAAAATTCTGAATTCAAATTTGGTATTATATTTTACAGTGAGGCAGATCAGTATTTCTGGAATATTATGGGTAGTTAAAGTGGCCCTGACAGAAGTTAGTGTTGGCAGACATTAGACTCTGTGTCTTAATGTCTGATTACCAGCCACATGCTCCAAGAAAATGATGGCTGTCGAAGCACTGTTACAAGACACAAAAACTGCAACCTGAACCCTGCGTGACAGAGTAGCATCCTGGTTTCTTCACGCTAGCTGTAGTCTGTGAAATTAAACCCAAAACCTAGTGGTACCTGCATAACATTAACTTCACTAGCCCAGCCAATAACTGTATAATCAGCTACCTGGTCTTTCTGTCTTGTACAGAATCCTAATTGATTTTGCTTAATATTACACTCCTCTTGTTATATCACTCACACACACACACACACGCACACACACACACACCTGCACACATACACACCACACACACAGTGTTCAGAACTCCTTTGGAATTTATATGTAAAATTTAAAAATTTGTCTTGCATATATATTTTGAGCATACTGATACTAATATAACATTCTCTGTAGAAATCAAGAAAGGCTAATTATGTTGTAACTAAAAACAATCATAACATCCAGCTCTAGCCAAAATGCAGTAGCAGGGGACAAGATTTACTGTTCTGCATGAAACAACTAAAACTCTGGTCAAAATACGTGAAACAATGGCTCCCAAGACATGAGACATGGGCAGTGAAGGATAATGACTGCTGCGAAATGGGAAGCAAAATGAATCCTACTGTTTCCCCAGTTTACTGCCTGGAGACATTTTCAGCCTTTGACTCAGGGGCCAGGCAGCAGGGATCCAAGTGGAGCCAGAAAGTATCCCTTAGGTAAGGAGACAGAGAAAGACATCTGGGCAGAATAAGGTGACCAAAATTTCCAGGAATGACGATAAATAGATTACTGCCCAAGAGAACCCCAAACATCTTTAAAGTGTACCTTCAAGTATTCATTTGATTGTGGATTAGTGCATGGCATAGAAGGAAGCTACCCAAAGACGCGGAAAGAACCAAGGAGGTAATTAGGGGAAATAATCTATGGAGCTTACAAAGTGCCAAAGACATTGCCTGTTACTGCACACCAGAGAGGGGAGCTGTAATAATTCATGAGGGAACAAGTACACCACTCAGACTGTCCTGCCTCCATCATAAGGAAAAACTAACCCTTGACAACGCTCTTCTGATTCTGCCTAGCACAATATAAAACCGGATTGGAAAGAAGCAAACAAACAATTAAGATTCAATGACATTTTAGAATAAAGCTCAAGAATATCCATAGAAATAGAAAAATTATCCACTACCCAATAAAATAAAATCCAATGTCTTGTATCTAATTATCATGTATGATTTGACATCACAAGATAACATTCACAGTGTCTGACATACTTACATACAAGGAAGACAAGAAAATTGTTGAGGGTGGAGAATAAGTTCTTTACCTTTATTGTAGTAATAGTTTCATAAGTGCATATATATATATATATATATATATATATATAAAGTTGTCAAATTGTACACTTCTAATACATACAGTTTGTGTTAATTATATATCAATAAAGGAAATGTATGGAGTTGGAGGCCATTATTCCCAGTGAACTAACACAGGAACAGAAAACCAAATACTGCATATTCTTATAAGTGGGAGCTAAATGATGAGAATACAGGAGTATATAGAGAGGACCAACACACACTGGGACCTTTTGGAGAGTGGAGGGTGGGAAGAGGGGAGAGGATCGGAATAAAAACAGTACTAGGCTTAACACCTGGATGATGAAATAATCCGTACAACAAACCTCCATGACACAAGTTTACCTATGTAACAAACCTCCATTTGTACCCCTGAACTTAAAAGTTAAAAAAGAGAAATTTGACAGTGTTTACCTCAACCCAAAGCAACTGAGATATAGTGCAAAAGTGTAAATTTCTGCTATTCCTTGGCATAAAGGTGGTTCTGAAAAGTTATATGAAATAAATTCAAAGAACACATATTTCTAAAAAAAAATGAAGCTTATATTTTTTAAATCTTAAAACTTTACTCTTAAACAACAACAATTACTTCTTGAATGAGCTATAGATCTACTACTTGTCCACAAAAAGAAAGGAAAATTGATGCAGCTGCCCGTGCCATAATGCCTGAAAATGTTTACAACATTGTCCTTAAAGCAGAGGTGGGCGGCCAGCATGGTTCCTGAAGCACCCAAAGATTCCAGCCAACTGAGCCTTCGTCATATATAAATACTTATTACCAGAGTAAAGAGAAAATACTATGCCACATAAGACATTTTTGTAATATGTCATTGACTGAAACAAGTCATATGGCAGAGCTGTCTTTAACAGGAAGAAGAAATGAATAACTGTGAAAACTAGTAGCTACTTCAGCAAAGTCTCAGGACACAAAATCAATGTGCAAAAATCACAAGCATTCCTAGACACCAGTAACAGAGTTAAAGAGAGCCAAATCAAGCACCAACTGCCATTCACAATTGCTACAAAGAGAATAAAATACCTAGGAATGCAACTAACAAGGAATGTAAAGGACCTCTTCAAGGAGAACTACAAACCACTGTTCAATGAAATAAGAGAGGACACAAACAGATGGAGAAATATTCCATGTTCATGGTTAGGAAGAATCAACATCGTGAAAATGGCCATACTGCCCAAAGTAATTTACAGATTCAGTGCTATCCCCAATCAAGCTACCAATAACCTTCTTCACAGAACTGGAAAAAACCACCTTAAACTTCATATGGAACCAAAAGAGAGCCTGCATAACCAAGTCAATTCTAAGCAAAAAGAACAAAGTGGGAGACACTACCTGACTTCAAACTATACTACCAGGCTACAGTAATCAAAACAGCATGGTACTGGTACCAAAACAGAGATATAGAACAGAGGCCTCAGAGGCAACACAACATATCTACAACCATCCGATCTTTGACAAACCTGACAAAAACAAGCAATGGGGAAAGGATTTCCTGTTTAATAAATGGTGTTGGGAAAACTGGCTAGCCATGTGCAGAAAGCAGAAACTGGACCCTTTCCTGACACCTTATGCTAAAATTAACTCCAGATGGATTAAAGACTTAAACATAAGACGTAACATCATAAAAACCCTAGAAGAAAATCTAGGCAAAACCATTCAGGACATAGGTGTAGGCAAGGACTTCATGACCAAAACACCAAAAGCAATGGCAACAAAAGTCAAAATAGACAAAATGGGACCTAATTAAACTCCACGGCTTCTGCACAGCAAAAGAAAGAGTCATTAGAGTGAATTGACAACCAACAGAATGGGAAAAATTTTTTGCAGTCTACCCATCTGACAAAGGGCTGATATCCAGAATCTACAAAGAACCAAAACAGATTTACAAGAAAAAAACAAGCCCATTCAAAAATGGGTGAAGGATATGAACAGACACTTTACAAAAGAAGACATACATGAGGCCAGCAAACATATGAAAAAATGCTCATCATCACTGGTCATTAGAGAAATGCAAATCAAAACTACATTGAGATACCATCTCATGCCAGTCAGAATGGTGATCATTAAAAAATCTGGAGACAACAGATGCTGGAGAGGATGTGGAGAAATAGGAACACTTTTACACGGTTGGTGGGAGTGTAAATTAGTTCAACCATTGTGGAATACAGTGTGGTGATTCCTCAAAGACCTAGAAATAGAAATTCCATTTGACCCAGCAATCCCATTACTGGGTATATATCTAAAGGGTTGTAAATCATTCTACTATAAGGACACATGCACAAGAATGTTCATTGCAGCACAGTTTACAATAGCAAAAACCTGGAACCACCCCAAATGCCCATCGATGGTAGACTGGACAGAGAAAATGTGGCACATATACACCATGGAATATTATGCAGCCATCAAAAACGATGAGTTTGTGTCCTTTGTAGGGACATGATGAACCTGGAAACCATCATTCTCAGCAAACTGACACAAGAACAGAAAATCAAACACTGCATGTTCTCACTCATAGGTGGGTGTTGAACAATGCGAACACATGGACACAGGGAGGGGAGCATCACACACTGGGGTCTGTCGGGGGAAATAGGGGAGGGACAGCAGGGGATGGGGAATTGGGGAGAGATAGCATGGGGAGAAATGCCAGATATAGGTGATGGGGAGGAAGGCAGCAAATCACACTGCCATGTGTGTACCTATGTAACAATCTTGCATGTTCTTCACATGTACCCCAAAACCTAAAATGCAATTTAAAAATATAAATAAATAAATAAATAATTAGAAAAAAAATCTAGTAGCTACTAGAGACCATTAAAAGCCTAATTCACTCTCTAGTTAGTAATAAAATGCACTCAAACTCTTTCAGGAGAAGTGACTCAAGAATTCACATAGTTATATCATCAAGATCAAAGTCCAGTTTTTTTGGGTGATGCATAATATTCATCATGTTGGAAAAGGAAGTATTTTTATGCACTATCTACACTGTAGATTTATCTATATTATAGACTAAGGCAATTGTACAATGTGGCTTCTTTTTATCTGGAGGTTTAGAACTGAGAAAGTCATCTGCCCACCGACACATCCCATATACCATAGAAACTGGCACAACAAAATTCCAGATATACCAGTCCTTGGTCCCTAGAAGCACTGTGATCCTGTTGAGTACAGCATGTTCTTTATTAGGGTGGGGTGAACCCTCCAGTTAAGGCCTACGATTTACCTGCTGTCATGACAATAGAAGCTGGGAGGTCTTCAAATGACCTATTTGCAACTCCTCTCTTCAACTCTGCTCCAATGAATAAGATTCACCGGCCAAGAACACTCTGGATACAGGGACTATTGCAATGTAACAAGCTTCAGTTAACTGCCAGCTTACAGTTATTCAAACAAGCCCATCATGTCCTCCTGTGGGAACCAGGGGGTAACTTCAACCTAGTATCACTGCAAAGGCTTTTCTGAAAGGCCTTGCTTGTTCACTCTGTTTCTGAGAACCTCGTGTGACCTATATGACATGATGTTCTCTTCCTCTGTGATGTGAGCATATGTGACTGACAAATTGCTGTTGACCTTATGTGCCCAGGGTCAGGCCTCATGTGTCTGCCCACTCCCATAAAGAAGTTTTTGTCCATTTTTCCCTATGATCTTCAGCTACCTAATCTCTACAAGCCTGTTGGCATGTGTGATAACTTTCCATGATATTTTGGCCACGTCTGAGGTAAGCCTCAGGTATTCACTGAGTTCGTGAACTTGGTCATTCTTTGTCATCAATGGTTTCAAACTAGTCACTATTGTCTTGAACCCCTGTTTTTCTTGACAAACTTATTGAAAATCAACTGACGCATACTATCAAAATTTTCTTTTCTGACCTCTCCCCCCAACTTAAAAGTTAATTAGCTATCTGGTGTGTCTTCCAAGTGATTGTAGGTAGCATTTTTATCAAATGTTGAGTACTGAGATCTAGTTTTTCATTATATACTCAGTTAATATGTTACATGAATCACCTGTCATCTTTAATGTTCCTTTATTATGATATTCCTCTGTTTCTGGTTTCTGTCCCTATTATTTCCATGTGAGTGTGACACCGGCTAGAATATAACTGTATCATCAGCCTTCCCAGGGCTATTTACCCTTTTGCTTTTTTCTGAAATGTAATAGCGCTAGAGGTAGAAAATAGGTGTCTCAGTCAGTTTGGGATGCTATAGCAAAATACCGTAGACTGAGTGGTTATAAACACAGACATTCATGTCTCACATTCTAGGGGCTAAAAGCCTATGATCAGAGTGCCAGCTTGGTCAGTTTCTGGTGGGGTCCTTCTTCCAGGTTGCAGACTGCCAACTTATTGTATCCTCATATACAAAAAAGGAAAAAAAAAAAAAAACCAAAAGAAAGAGCTGGGGGGTCCTTTTAATAAGATATTTTATAAATCCCATTTAAAAGGGCTCCATTTCCATGACTTCATTGTTGCCTAAACACCCCCCTAATAACATCACAATGAGTTAAGATTTCAGCTATAAATTTAGTAGCGGAGGAACTTAAATAGTCCAAAATAGGTGGTGAATACTGCATAGATTGAATCTGCTCAGTAGTGGAATGAGGACTTAATTTGCTGGTTGAATATACTCTGCACCAAAGATTAGATATGTTGTCTTATTTCCACTAGAGAAATATTTTTTAATTATATTAAACATGAGTATGTTCTCTTTCTCAGTCCCTTTTACTAATGATATGTATATTTTATATAAATAATGTTTCTGTCACACCTAATCTTAATTCTTGTGTTATTCAGTAGAACTCTGGAAAATACAGCTGCAAGGACTATAACACAAATCATTTTGAATAAGTCTCCACATAGAACAAGAATAATGGCTGAAGTCATCAGACTTCAGTAATCTGATGCACTTTACTACTGTACTTCAAAACATTTCTCTGTTACATTTAGACAGAGTTAATGATGGATTCACTGTCCAATCTGTTGAATGTCATTTTGTAAAAGGACCAAAAAAAGATATAGCCGTGGACTTAGAATAACCTGGATTTCTGTTTACATCCATCTTTTATAATGTTATTAGCTGTTCATTAAATTGTAGGAAAATGAACTTTACTTTTAGGATTTTATCGATTTTTTACAATCGTATTTAAATCAAGTGTGACATAAATTATAAATTAGAATCCCTAAATTATACTCATTGTTTTATTGCAATAGAGTTCCACATACAATGTACCAGATCAAAGTGATATAACATTAAAGACTATTGTTAGACTTTTCCATAAGATCAAAGAAGGCATGATTTCAAATTCTGATAGAGAAACTTTTCTCATACCTGTAGGAGATCATATGTCAAGTTTTAGGGTAGAAGAATAACAAAGTTAATACTGATTAATACTGGTCTTGAATTGGTAGGACAGTACCAATTTATAAGCCACCAAAATCTAGTAATACAAGAAAGACAAAATTGCAAGTTGATATCACAAATTTGGAAATATTTTTAAAAAAACTTCTTGTGAATTGATAGATTACAACTTGTCATAATGAACAAAGCATGATTAATTAATTATATGAATGGCTGTATTTATATGTTCAATTTTCTCTTTTTCCTTATGCTGAATTACATTATTTTTAAGCATACTGTTAACGTGGAATTTTAAACAAAATAATATTTTAAATTATTTTATAAAAATAAAGTGTATAAATTTTCAAAGAATTGACCAATAACTGTAAGGAATTATAAGTTTAAAAAATAATCCATTGAAGAAATAAGTTCTAGAATGTGTAATTACATATTTTTAAATGATCAAATATTTAAATTGATACTTTGATACATGTAGCTTCTTTCAAATACTGTTTTTATATTCTGGAAGCTCAGAATCAAAAGAAAATTAATTTTAGCTTACATTATTTAAAAAAATAGCCACATTATTTCCCAAGTCACTCACTCCATGTTCTCCCCATTTGAGAAATATTAGCTAATACGTATTAGTGGCTGTCCAGTTACAATATCATGGATTTTTACCAATAAGAAATATAAATTAGCAGAAAACTAAGAGGAGATGAAGTTCAAACATTTGGATAATTTTGACATTTTGTGATTAGTTAGCAAAATAGACTCTTTCATTTATTTCTAAAATGTTTGGCACAGGCGGAAGTAATTATGGCATAACTATTAGCTGTACAGATTCCCCTCATGTTGTCTTGGAGCTGCTGCTTCAAAATGTCATCCCATGAAATACCACCCTAGGCTGCGGCTACTTAAATTTCACTTTGTATTTGGGTGTTGATTTCTTAGGCCATTCATAATCACTGAAAAAGAAGTCAAATTTTATGTTTAAGAAAAAAACAATTTTATTGAAATGTCACATGCATGCAGAAATATAATGATAGCATAAAGTGCACAGTGGTGTGCACAGCAGTTTATTCCCTCTACTGTTAATGCTTTGTGTTTTTACCATTTTAGGCTGTTATAAATAGTGCTGTTATGAACGTTCTTGAACATGTCATTTGGTTAATATAAAGGTACTTTTCAATCTGAAATATATCTAGAATCAGTGAACATAGATACACATCTTAGAAATATATCTACTAGGTAATTGCTGAGTCATAAAATATCAGTATATTCAACTTTAGTTAATACAATCAAATAATTTTGTAAACAGTGTAAAAGAAATTTACATGCACAAAACCAGTGAAAAAAATGGTCTATTGGCTCAACACTCTCATCACTATTTGATTACAATTTTTTCACTTTAATATGGATGTAGTATATTAATTTTGATTTCCCAGTAACTAATATAATTGAAAATATAAGCACACGCAGACACTCCTTTTTGATGTCCTCATTTGTGATGGATTTTCTTCTATTTGATTGCCTGCTTCACTGCTTAAAGTTCAGTTCTCCATGTATTCTGTATTGGAGCAACATGTGAAGATCTGTATTCCAAACATCTGCTTCAACTTTGTGGCTTTCATTTTTGCTATTTTAAGGGTATCTTTTGAGAATCAAAAGATAGTAATTTTTTGTAAAGTTAATTTTAATGTGATATAATTTATAATCATTTTCCTTTATAGTAAATGCTATTTTGTGTCCTTTTATAAAAATGCCTACCTGTCTATTAGTTTGGTATGTTTCCTTCTAAAAACTTCATTAATTTTTACTGCTTAATATATATCTATAATCTATCTAAAATAAATGTTTGCATATGTTTCTTAAGGAAGTCAGGATGTATATTTTCTAGGTACATATAACATTAGGCTAGTAGAATTTGTTTTAAAGACACTGGTTTTTCAATGTGTTGTCCAAATTTTTATAAATCAAATTATCTAATATGTGTGAATTTGTTTTCTGGATGCTGGGTTTGGTTCCACTGTCTATCGTTTTGTCAATATCATACAAAAAATTACTGTATTTCTATGATACTCTTGTTAATGTACACACTCCCCCCTCTGTTTTATCTTTCATAAAATCTACTTAAAATTCTTTAGTATTTTAATTTTCGTATCACTTATAATGTACTTACTCATTAAACACACATGTAAGACAACCTAACAAAACTCTGGTGGAAATTTGTTTGGAAAGTCATTGATGAAAGTGGGAAAAAACTGATGTCTTCCAAATACTAAGCATTCAAATTGAGTATCCACTTATTCATGTCTTCTTTAATAAATCCAAATAATGTTTTGTAGTTTTTAGAATACAGTATTTGCACATCTTTTTTTGTTTATTTTCATCTCAGATTTTTTGCTGAATTTTGATGCCTTTATAATCAGAATCCATTTACAATTATTTTCTAATTATTTGGTTTTGTACAGATACAGGTGATTTTAATAACTGATATTGTTTCCAGTGACTTTGCTAAATTCACTTATTATTATGGATGTATCTGCCTAGTTTTTTCTAAATATCTTAATCATGTCTGCATCCAAGAACCCTGTATCTGGCAAAAACAGTCCTTCAAAGATGAGGGAGAAATTAGGACTTTCCTAGATAAACAACAACTAATGGAGTTCATTACCACTAGACTTGCCCTGCTAGAAATAAAGGAGTCATTGTAACAATGCGGGAAGGTGCAGCAACATTGACCAGTGGCCTCCGTTCACTTCCATGAGCAGAAGCAGCCGTAGGGATTAGAGCACACATCGCTGATATTTGCAGGACAGGGTGCTTTTTCTTAACTTGACCCCTCCAAGCTGAGTTTAAGCTGCTCCTGGAACATATACTCAGCTTTCTGCCAAGGAAATGACGGATGGGGGGTTGGGAGCTGAGGGGGTGGGCGATGGGTAGTTTCACAGTAGTGCTAAGAACGAAAATTTACCAAAAGTAGCTGCAGTATGCCATCCAAGACTTCTCTCGAAGTTGCAAATCTTGAGTAGACTCCACAGTTCCAAAAACAGTTACATAAAATAGAGTCTTCCAATGTAATTGTTGTCTAGGTGGGGATACCTGGTATTTCTCACTTCACTATCTTCCCCCACATAATCTTATATGTAGGAAACCCTAAGATTACTCACATACACATACACACAAAATGAAAACAAGCAACGTGTTAGTACAAATAAAAACATTCAAAAAATAGCAGGATGCAAATCATGCAAAATTCAGTTTCTTCTCTATATTGTAATAATGAGCAATCTGGAAAAAATTAAGAATTCATTTTATAATAGCACCAAAATTAATACAATATTTAGAAATAAACTTAATTGAGATAAGAGGATAGCAAGGTTGAGACCAGCCTGGGCAACATAGTGAGACCCATCTCTCAAAATAAATTAAAACAAAAAACTTAACTGTGCGTGGTTGTATGTGTCTGTAGTTCTAGCTATGTCAAAGACTTAGGTGGGAGGATTCCTTGAGCCTAGGAGTTACAAATTGCAGTGAGTAGTTTGGGAATCACAGAGAGAGACCCTGTCCCTTAATAAATAAATAAATGTTAGTTGTTTAATCAGAACAAAACAAAATAAAAGTGTAGAAATAAGCGTTGGCATTTATAGTCAAATGATTTTTGACAAGGGTGTTTAGACCATTCAATGAGAGAATGGCAGTCTTTTGATTTGCATTTTCCTAATGTCTAATGATACTGAGTTTATTTTCATGTAATTATTAATCATCTATCTATCTTACATGAACATATAACTGATATGACCATATCTTTTATATAGCTCTTGAGCTGAGGATTTTTTCTGCATATAAAAATGTTTGTAAAAGTTGCAAAAGAAGGGTATGCGATAGAGATTGTAGATTGTCAAAAATATTTATTATATGGCACTTTACAATAAAATTTGCTGATCTGTGAAAGAGATAAGCAAGAGTAACAGCAAACACAGAGAATAATAAGCGTATTAATGTTTAATATGTTTAATACATTATTGGAGTACCTTTAAACTAAAATCCTACACATTTAATGCAAAAACATTTGCCTGATTATACTAACAAAAAAATCAAATCAAATTACCACATGGTTCACTTTAACACCAAAAGTCTAATTACTTTATACAAAGACCTATGGTTACTTATCCAACCCAACAACATAGGTCTAAAGCCCCTATACAAAAATCTATTTTGTTAGAAATACTATGCTCACCAACTTAAATTCATCAAGATCTAAATAAATTTACTAAGGCTTAGATCATTGTTGAATCCAAATCATCTAGTAGCAAAGCAAAAGAAAAAGTGAAATTTACACTCATGACATTCAATGTGTGTACCTGTTGGTGATAAAGAACCCCTCCATCCCCAGGTTGCTGCTAGCCAAGGAACTTTCATATAATTTATGAAGGATGTAATTTATTTAAAAATGGGGTGGACAAGCTCTAGAGATTTTTACATGTCTTGTGGGGCCTTTTTTTTTTTGTATTTTTACTCTTGGCTAAATTAAATATTGTGAGATTCATAATATGATGATGTTTAAAATCAGACTTCCACAATGGCCCACAAGGTCAGTTCCTTTATTGGTAGTTTTCAACTGACCTATGTGGATAGAAAGTCTGGGCTTGACTGCATGACGAAAGGAGCATAAAAACTGTGCTCCGAGATTCTGCACTGGTCTCCTCCAAAAACCAAAATTCTACATATAAAGCTTGAGGGATTAATTTAGAACTAGAGGGTGGACCATGCGTTAATAAGTACCCTGGGAAGCTTACTCAGGAGAAGTTTTAAGGACCCTCAATGCTTTCCTGTACTCTATCTTTTAGCACCATATTCTTTGCCTTTAAGTAAAAACCTGTACGTTTTGATAAGTCCCTCCGAATATCCAAACGTAGGAATCTTTATATAATTTCAGTTCTATTTCTAGTATTTACAAAGGATGATGAGACCACAGTTGAGTATCTAAAATGAAAAGATAAAGCTGAATTTATAACTTACTCTAGTAAGTCACATGCTTACTATATATAGTTTAGATACATGCAGCTCAATCACAGGATTTCAATCAGAGAACACTGCAGATTTTAATAGGTTTTTGGTAAGCAGGAAGATTAGGGAATAGTAAACTTTCAGAAGTAAAAATGGGTAGACATCATTTACAGAAGCGTAGATGAATGGCACTAGGAGGTGTGTTTATTGGAGGGGAATCCTTCACTGGTTGGCTTTCAGAAGTGGGGATGTGTCATAGATTTGTGTGCAGTGAGGTGATTTGCCTTTGAAGAACTGAAGTGGTTTAACATCCATCTCGTCTGCTGTCTCTGTCTCTCCTCTCTCTCTCTCTCTCTCTCTCTCTCTGTCTCTCTCTCCTCCTCTCCCCCTCCTTCCCACTTCCCCAACTCTCTGATATAGTTTGGAAGTTTGTCCCCTGCAAATCTCATGTTGAAATGTAATTCCCAATGTTGAATGAAGGCTGGGCCTGGTAGGAGGCATTTGGTTCGTGAAGGCAGATTCTTCATGAATGGCTTACTTCTGTCTTCACAGTAATGAGTGAGTTCTCACCAGAGCTGGATGTTTAAAAGTGTGTGGCACCTCCTTCTCTTTCTATTCCTACTCCCACCAGGTGACAGGCTGGCCCCTCTTTTGCCTTCTGCTATGTTTTTAAGCTTCCTGAGGACCTCAGCAGAAGCAGAGGACCACACTACACTTCCTGTACACCCTGAAGAACCATGAGCCAGTTAAGCTTCTTTTCTCTATGAATTACCCAGCCTCCAGTATTCCTTTACAGTAATGCAAATGGCCTAACACTGTGTGTGTGTGTGTGTGTGTGTGTGTGTGTGTGTGTGTGTGTGTGTATTTATTGCCAAGACCCTGGTCACCGGTCAGTCATTACAAAAGAAAAAAATGATCTAGGGCAAATATGCCGATCGTGTTGTTTACATAGTTTTCATGTTTGTGCAACACTAGAATGATAAATTTATGGCTTTAAAAATATTCTATAATTTAAGATATTTTTAATTCATTTGTATGTAACATAGCTTTTCCACTTTTTATTGTTTCAGGGAGTAATAACACTAGTACTAATTCATGATCATAGCTATTTAAATTGTCAATATAAAGAATATAAAGATATGAAAAATGTAAAATATATTGATAATAAGAAATAACATGAATTACATCAATAGAATAAAATTTAATAAAAAACAGCATCAGGAAGCCAGAGACCTACTTCTTAACTGCCACTATCAGGTTCAGGTAACACCCTGAGACTTTTCCATGTTTATATATTGACATTGGGATTAAACAATTTCCCAATTCCATGTATACTTTTGTATGTTTATATCCTAAAATTAGTAAGGTGAAGAAACAGATTCTGGACCTAAAATGTGGCTATGATTATAAAAATAAAAGGTTGCTATTACAAATTACAAGGAAGGAAGGGAGGGAAGGAAAAAATAAGAAAGAAGAAAGAAGACAAAAGGAAACAAAGCAGATTTATTATTTATTTTCCTAGATGATACAGAGAAAAAAAATAAAAACGAAATATACAAAAGTGAGCTATGATGGATTATTTAAAAATTATCTGCTTTTATATTATTAAAAATATCTCCAATCAGTCAATTTTCTGGACTTAGCTGCTTAAAGTAAGCCTTAGAATCAACTCAGTGCTGCATTTAATACACTGATCAAATCTGCCACATGGAAAAATAAGAACAACCTCATGTAACCTACACTGCTTGCTATCTTAAAATGTAATAATAATATTGATCATTAAATAATAATTTTTATTTTATTTCACAGTAAATTTTATATGGAAAGCAGTTTCCAATAATCCTGTAACAAAGGGCTTTCTTCCCCCTCCACATACTTCCCCTAATATGTTACTTGAAGTATTGTGTTGGGATTTTCATTTAAAGAAAATATGTCTTGAATTTTGAACAGACTATTGTAATAACTATAAACTTAACAAAGCGAGTTTTGAAAATGTTCATATTCTGTTTATTTCATGTCATCACTCCAAAATGCTCATTAAGTGGAATAAAATTAAAATGAAAATGTTTATCCATAAAACTGATACATTCTAGAAACTGATTTGTGTGTGTGTGTGTGTGTGTGTGTGTGTGTGTGTGCGTGTGTGTGTGTACATACATGTAATCTATATTGTAGTCACTGGGACAATTAAAAGATTTTGAAGTTTAAAAAATACCAATTCTCCCCTCTTAACAACTGCAGTTGCATATATTGTTTTTAAAAAAAATCAACAGCCAAAGTAAATTAAAAATAAAACCATAAATGAAGAAGAAATTAAATATGCATATTTAGTATTGCTTCAAGATAGCATAATCATTAAAAAGTAGTATTTAGGCATTAGTTATGGAAGGAATAAAAGAAGTTCTTTTAAAAATAATAAACTTTTTTATCTAATAGCAATAAAATGATCAGAAGAGTTAAAATATGATCAGATGGTTAATATCTGAAGATAAGTTGACTTCTCATAGTCTGCCACACTTATGCATGGGGCAACACAGTAACTCAGAGAGTCTGTCATAACACAGCCACAAATCCATTACCTAAAATAGAACAAAACAGTCAAAATTGCAGAATAAAATGGGAAGCAGGCCAGTGCTCACACACTGCACATAGGGTATATTTATTTTCTTAATTATTATTTTTATTAATATACTGTAATCGTATATTTTATGAAGTATAATTTGATATTTCAGTACATATCTACATTGGATAATTATAAAATCAGGTTTATAATGTATCTGTCACCTCCTACATTTACCATTTATTTGTGGAAAAAACATCCAAAAGCCTCTTTTTTAGCTATTTTGTAATATATACAATACCTTACTAATAACCACCTGTCACCCTACTGTTCAGTAGAGCGCAAAAGCTTATTCCTCCTTTGTGACTTTGTACTCTTTGTCCAGTGTTTCCCCAACCCTCACTCCCCTCTTGGCTCCTGAGTCTCTGGTAGCCCTCATTCTACTCTTTGCTTCTAACTTATCAACTCTTTTGTTTCTGCTTTTTTTAAGATTCCACATATGATCAAGGTCATGCAGTATTTGTCTTTCTGTGTCTGTCTTACCTCACTTAACATAAGTCTTGCAGATCCTTTAATGTTGTTTCAAATCGCAGGATTTCATTATCATTTATGTCTCAATCATATTTCATTGTGTGTTGTCATGGTTAATACTGAGAGTCAACTTTATTGGATTAGATGATGCAAAGTATTGATCCTGGGTGTGTCTGTGAGGGTGTTGCCAAAGGAGATTAACATTTGAGGCAGTGGCTGGGAAAGGCAGACCCACCCTCAATCTGGGTGGGCACCATCTAATCAGCTGCCAGCATGGCCAGAATATAAAACAGGCAGAAAAATGTGAAAAGGCTAGACTGGTGTAGCCTCCAGCCTACATCTTCTTCCACACTGTAAGCTTCCTGCCCTTGAACATCGGACCCAGCTTCTTCAGCTATGGGACTTGGACTGGCTTCCTTGCTCCTCATGTTGCAAACAACCTATTGTCAGACCTTGTGATCATGAGAGATAATACTACTTAATAAATTCCCATATATATCCCTGAGTGCATAATTTTCTCCCATATATTTGGGAATTTATTAGTCAGGGTTCTCTAGAGAAGGAGAACTAATAGGATATATATATAGATATATTTTATGTATAATAGGATATATATGTATCTATTATATGTATTACACATATGTGGATATAAATGTTATCCACATATGTGTAATACATATAATATATAGATATAATAGATATATACATGTGTTTTATATATATATATACATAACAGATATATAGATATAGGATATACCTAACATAACTAATGAAGTATCTATTACATTGATAGGTCATACCTAATATAGCTAATAGGATATCTATTACATACATATATATGTCCCTCTAGAGAACTCTGACTAATACAGATTTTGGTACCAGGATTGGTTCCAGAGGAAATTAATATTAAGCATGAATGTCTTTCATTGGTTTTGGGGTTTCTGGAGTTGGCTGCTTAATATGATTAGAATGAAAAACCTAGGAATTCTACTTCCAATAGTATGGAGAACATTGATAGTCCATGGTATGAACTGTTCAGTGAGTTTTGCAAAATACATGCATTTACCACTTTTGATTCACTGCTCATGAGAGGCAAGAAGTTTCATGAGTTTACACAAAATAACTTTGACTATATCCGGAGAACCAAGGAACATAGTGAAGTTGGTTGGTTGCTCCTAAGTTCACTGGACAAAGTAATGAAAGAAAATTATGTTCTTAGGGATCTAACTCCCACCTTCACAAGTAGATACTGCGCCTCAAATCTGCTAAGATTAGCCTGAGTGAGAGTCTTATCTCTTGTAGAGAAAGAGCTGAAATTGTGGAAAAGCAGACTCAAGTTCTTATGCAAGTGACTGACCAGCAATGAAAGGTGCATCCACAGCCTCACCGGGTGTCCACTGTTAAAGTGAGGACATTGACTGGAAAAGAATGTGACCCTCAAACTTAGAATGGGGATGTGTTTGAGGATCCTGATGAAGCTGGGGACACTAAGGTTTTAAACTCTGAAGAATCTTTTTTGCCAGAAAAAACAGCTTTCCCATCCCCAGTAGTGGCAACTTCCCTTCTCTGGCCCATGCTGTCATCAGCCTCTCCACCTTTGTCTGAGGAGGTAAACCCTGCACTGCCTGAGGCAACAGTGATGGCCTCCCCAGAGGCAGCTGCCAGATAAGATAATGCTGATTCTGCTCAGGAGCCACCCCAAACACCCTTGATTACTTCTATACCTATAACTACACAAAAGTCCTAAGGGGCCTGTATAGGTGAGGTCCAGAGTATGACCCATGAGGAGGTACACTGCATTTAAAAATGACTGCTTGAGTTTTTTAATTTATATAAGCAGAAATACGTAGAATAGGCATGGAAATGGATATGAAGGGTGTGGGATAATGGTGCAAGGAACATAGAGTTGGATCAGGCTGAATTCATTGATTTGGGGCCACTAAGTAGGGATTCTGCATTTAATGTTGCAGCTTCAGGAGTTAAAAAAGTTTACAAAAGTTTATTTGCTTGGTTAGATTAAATATAGATTAAAAGAAGGACCACTGTGAGTGAGCTGGAAATGCCTGATCTCCCCTGGGTTTAAAGTAGAGGAAGAGATCCAAAGGCTTAGAGAGATTGGAATGGTGGAGATGATGAGTCATTTTAGACCTACCCATCCCAGCTGGGAGGGTCCAGAAGATATATCCTTGCCCAGTGCTTTGCAAAATAGATTTGTGAGGACAGCACCTCCATCTTTGAAGAGCACTATATATGTTCTTCTCTATAAGTCAGTTCTAACAGTGGTAACTGCAGTCACTCAACTACAAAATTTGAATATAATGGGAATAATTGGATCCCTAGGTTGCAGGGGCCAAGTGGCAGAACTCAACCATCAAAGGCAAGGTGGACTTAGCTGCCGAAATGGTTAGCAGAGGCAAAGCAGCATTAAGAATAGTCTGACTAGTGTAGAGCTCTGTCATTGGCTAATCAATCATGGTGTTCCTGGAAATGAAATTGATAAGAAATCACCTGCACTCCTACTTAATTTATACACGCAGAAAATTTCCATGTTGAATGGAGAAAAGACTAATTTGAATTAGAAAACAGATAATCATGGTCTCTCAATCAATTTCCACACTTGAGCCAGTTTACAGACCCAGAGCTACTTGAATGAAGGGAAGGTCAGGTCCCGTTAGGAAAGATTTCACTACACTACACTACTGCTGATTTATGCTGTTAATCTTTCTACCATCCCTCCCTAGGGAGACATCTGGCCCTTTACTACGATAACTGTGCATTGACAGAAGAGAAATGATCAGAAAATTGGGGACTACTGGACACTGGCCCTGAGCTGACATTGATCCCAGGGGACCCAAAATGTCATTGTAGGGGCTTTGGAGGTCAGGTAATTAATAGAGTTTTAGCTCAGGTCTGACTTACAGTGGGTTCAGTGGGTTCCCAGTCTTATCCTATGGATATTTCCTCAATGCCAGAGTGTGTAATTGCCATAGACTACTTAGCAGCTACAGAACCACCACATTGGCTCATTTACAGGTAGAGTTAGCACTATTATGGTGGGAAAGGCCAAAAGGAAGCCATTAGAGCTGCCTCTACCTAGAAAACTAGTATGTGAAAAAGCATACCGCATCCCTGGAGGGATTGATGGTGCCACCATCATGACTTGAAAGACACAGAGGTGGCGATCCCCACCATATCCCCATTCAACTCTCCTATTTGACCCATACAAAAGACAGATGGATCTTTGAGAATGATGGTGAATTATCACAAGCTTAACCAAGGGGTTACTCCAATTGCAGCTGCTGTAGCAGTTGGGGTTTCATTGCTTGAGCAAATTAGCACATCTCCTGGTACCTGGTATGCAGCCATTGACTTGGCAAATGCTTTTTTCTTCATTCTTGTCCATAAGGCCCACCAGAAGCAATATGCCTTCATCTGGCAAGGCCAGCACTATACTTTGCCATCCTACCTCAAGAGTATATCAACTCTCCAGCTCTGTGTCATAATACTTTTGGAAGAGAACTTGATGCTTTTTGCTTCCACAAGATCTCACACTGGTCCATCACATTGATGACTATGCTGATGGGGTCCAGTGAAGGAGAAGTGGCAAAAACACATTGGACTTACGGGTGACACATTTGCATGCCAGAGGATGGGAAATAAATCAGACTAAAATTCAGGGACCTTACACCTGAGAAAAATTTCTAGGGGTATAGTGATGTGGGGACTGTCGAGATACTCCTTCTAAGGTGAAGGAGCATTTGGCTCCTCCCACAACCCAGAAAGAGGCACAGTACCTACTGGGATTCTTTGAATTTTGGAGGCAACACATTCCTCACTTGGGTGTGTTATTCTAGTCCATTTATTGAGTGACCTGTAAGGCTGCCAGTGTTGAGTGGGGTCCAGAACAGGAGAAAGATGGCTCTGTGACAGGCCCAGGCTGCTGTGCAAGCTGCTCTGCTACTCGGACCATATGACCCAGGAGATCCAGCAGTGCTTGAGGTGTCAGTGGCAGACAGGGATGCTGTCTGGAGCTTTGGCAGCCCCCATAGGTGAATCACAGTGGAGGCCTCTAGGATTTTAGAACAAGGCCCTGCCATCTACCGCAGATAACTACTCTCCTTTGAGAGACGGCTCTCAGCCTGTTACTCGGCTTTGTTTGAAACTGAATGTTTGACGAGGGTCATCAAGTGACCATGCAGCCTGAACTGCCTACACTGAACTGGGTGTTTTCTGATCCATCTGGCCATAAAGCGGGTCACGTGCAGCAGCATTCCATCATCAAATGGAGGTGGTATATACGTGATCAGGCTCAGGCAGGGCCTGAAGGCACAGGTATGTTACATGTGGAAGTGACTCAAATACCCACTGTCTCCATCCCTGCCGCCCTGCCTTCTCTCCTACAGCCTGAACCAAAGGCCTCATGGGGAGATCCCTATGATCAGTTGACGGAGGAAGAGATGACTAGGGCTGGTTTACAGATCGTTCTGAGCGATATGCAGGCACCACCCGAAAGTGGACAGCTGCAGCACAACAGCCCCTTTCTAGGACATCCCTGAAGGACTGTGGTGAAGGGAAATCTTCCCAGTGGGCAGATTCTGAGTGGTCAAAATCTGTGAACATATTTGTATCCCGTGTGAGTGCTCACCAACTGGTGGCCTCAGCAGAGGAGGATTTTTATAATCAAGTGGATAGGATGACATGTTCTATGGACACCACTCAGCCTCTTTCCCCAGCCAGCCCTGTCATGAGCAAAGTGGTCATGGTTGCAGGGAGGTTAGACATGGGCTCAGCAACAGGGACTTCCACTCACCAGGGCTGACCTGACTATGGCCACTGCTGAGTGACCAATGCCAGTAGCCCAGTAGCAGAAACCAACACTGAGCCCTCGATATGGCACCATTCCTCAGGGCGATCAGCCAGCTACCTGGTGGCAAATTGATTTAATTGGACCTCTTCCATCATGGAAGGGGCAGAGATTTGTCCTCACTAGACTAGACACTTAGTCCAGATATGGGTTTGTCTATCCTGCATGCAATGTTTCTGCCAAGACTACCACCAAGGCTACTCACAGAATGCCTTATCCACTGTCGTGGTCTTCCACACAGCATCGCCTCTGACCAAGGCACCCACTTTCTGATTAAAGAAGTGTGGCAGTGGGCTCACGATCATGGACTTCACTAGTCTTACCATGTTCGCCATCATCCTGAAGCAGGTGGACTGATAGAGTAGTGGAATGGTCTTTTGAAGTCACAATTACAATGCCACCTAAGTGACAATACTTTGCCTTGCTGGGGCTAAGTTCTCCAGAAGGCCGTGTACGCCCTAAATCAGCATCCAATATGGTACTGTTTCTCCCATAGCCAGGGTTCATGGGTCCAGGAATCAAGGGGTGGAAGTGGAAGTGGCACCACTCACCATCACGCCTAGTGACCCATTAGCAAAGTTCTCACCATTTCCACTGCTTCCTGTTCTCATGACATTATGTTCTGCTGACCTAGAGGTCTTAGTCCCAGAGGGAGGAATGCTGCCACCAGGAGACACAACATGATTCCATTAAAGTGGAGGTTAAGATTGCCACCAGGATACTTTGGGCTCCTCCTACATTGAAGTCCACATGCTAAGAAGAAAGTCATATGGTTGCCTGGGGTGATTGACCTGGACTACTAAGATGAAATCAGTCTATTACTCCACAACGGAAGTAAGGAAGAGTGGGCATGGAATGCAGGAGATGCATCTGGGCATCTCTAAGTGTTGCCATGCCTCTGATTAAGGTCAGGGGAACCACAACAGCCCAGTGCAGGCAGGACTACAGATGGCCCAGACACTTCAGGAATGAAAGTTTCGTTTACCAGGAAAAAAAACCACAGTATGTAGCCAAACATACTTGAACTTAGAAACATTCTGAGAAGATAAGGTATAAGCATAGATCTAATTATTATAATGCTTTAAAATATAGAAAATGATGTGTCATATTGGAAATGGCACAAATAAATGTTAATTTATCAGAGGTTTTGATTTCGATAGACGTGAGGAAGAAGAATCAAAAAGACGTATTCCAGATTTCCTATAGACACGTTCATGGGTTTATTCTTGCTGATTGCTGTTTTCTTGAATCTAAAATTGTAAGACATCAAGTTTAAAATGTCCAATTCTGAATCCTCTCCTCCACTTTCAAGAAGTTGACAGATATTGGGAATTACTTCTCATGATTCCTTTTCTCCACGGCTTCTACGTTTATTAGTACAAAAGGTTAACTATTTAGCCCTAGGGATTACGCTATATGAAGAGGAGATTTGACAGTCAAATATGGTAAAGAAGATTGAAGGACTCAGAGCTGTGTGTACTCTTCTTACTTTATTTCCTGATTGCATGTACAAACCTTCACGTACCTTTATTAATGTTATGTGCACAGTTTCGTCTTTTTTCCCTTCTAATAAAAATTGACAAAATATATTCACTGGCATATTACATGTTGTCTTTTACAACTTTACTATTATTATCAACTGTTTTTATCAGTGAGTAATGCCAGACCACAAAGCAGCAATCTATATGATAATCAGTGATCTATTTAGTGGTAGATTAACCCAGCCACATCATCACTTGAAAAATTTAATGCAAGTCAATTATCAGTGAAAGAAAACCTGAAGCAGAAAAAGAGAGAAAGCATTCAATCAGTATGGTGGCATTGTTGGCATATGCAGCAATGGTATACTGACAACACCCAGATGTATCTCCTGCGTTCCATGCTCAGTCTTCCTTATTTCCATCATGGGGTAGTAGACTGATTTCATCTTGATTGTCCAGGTCAAACTTAGGACATATAATTAAGTTTTTTTCCCCCAACCCCCTTAGGACTTATAATTAGATTTGTTTTTTTTTTTTTTAATTTCCAACTTTTAAGTACAGAGGCACATGTGCAGGATGTGCATGTTTGTTACACAGGCAAACGTGTGCCATGGTGGTTTGCTGCACAGATCATCCCATCAATCATGTATTAAGTACAGCATTCATTAGCTATTTTTCCTGATCCTCTCCTCCATCCCACATCACACCCTCCAAGAGTTCCCAGTGTATGTCACTCCCCTACATGTATACATGTGTTCTCATCATTCAGCTCCCGTTGATAAGTGAGAACATATACTATTTGATTTTTCTGTTTCTGTGTTAGCTTGCTAAGGATAATGGCCTCCCTTGCCATCTGTTCTTTTTGATGTTTGCATAGTATTCCATGGTGTATATATACCACATTTATGCAGTCTATCATGGATGGACATTTAAGTTGATTTCATGTCTTTGCTATCATAAATAATGCTGCAATGAACATAAACATGCATATATCTTTATAATAGAACAATTTATACTCATTTGAGTATGTAACTAGAAATGGGGTTGTTGGGTGGAATGTTATTTCTGTCTCTAGGTGTTTGAGGAATCACTACACTGTCTTCACAAATGATTGAACTAATTCACATCCTCACCAACAGTGTAGATGCATTCCTTTTTCTCCACAACCTTGCCAGCATCTGTTTTTATTTCATTTTTTTATTTTTTGTATAATAGCCATTCTGACTGGTGTGAGATAATATCTCATTGTGGTTTTGATTGGAATTTCTCACTTTTTACATATATATATATATATATATATATATATTATTGCATTTTAGGTTTTGGGGTACATGTGAAAAACATGCAAGATTGTTGCATAGGTACACACATGGCAGTGTGATTTGCTGCCTTCCTCCCTATCACCTATATCTGGCATTTCTCCCCATGCTATCCCTCCCCAACTCCCCACCCCCCCTCTGTCCCTCCCTTTTTCCCCCCCCCCCCAACAGACCCCACTGTGTGATGCTCCCCTCCCTGGAATTTCTCTAATGATCAGTGATGCTGAGCTTTTTTTCACATATTTGTTGGTCACATGTATGTCTTCTTTTGAGAAATGTCTGTTCCTACCCTTTGTCCATTTATTAATGGTATTGTTTTTTTTTCTTGTAAATTTGTTTAATTTCCATATAGATGCTGGATATTAGAACTTTGGTCACATGGACAAATTGCAAAAAATTTTCTCCCATTCTCTAGCTTGTCTGTTTACTCTGTTGATAGTTTCTTTTGCTGTGCTGAAGCTCTTTAGTTTCATTATATACTATTTGTAAATTTTTTGCTTTGTTGCAATTGCTATTGGCATCTTTTTCATGAAATCTTGCCTGTCCCTATGTCCTGAATGGTATTGCATAGGTTGTCTTCCAGGATTTTTATACTTTTGCATTTTACATTTAAGTGTTTAATTCATCTTGAATTAATTTTTGTGTATGGTATAAAGAAGGAGTCCCATTTCAGTTTTCTGCATATGGCTAGCCGGTTATCCCAGTACCATTTACTAAATAGGGGATCATTTTCTCTTTGCTTGTTTTTGTCAGATTTGTCAAAGATCAGATAGCTGTAGGTGTGTGGTCTTATTTCTAGGTCCTCTATTCTGTTCCATTGGTCTATGTGTCTGTTCTTGGACCAGTATCATGCTGTTTTGGTTACTGTAGCCCTGTAGTATAGTTTGAAGTTGGGTAGTGTGATGCCTCCAGCTTTGTTCTTCTTGCTTAGGATTTCTTTGGCTACTCAAGCTCTTTTTTGGTTCCCCTTTAATTAAGAAGTATTTATTGTAAAATTAATGGAGAGGTAAGGAAAATAGGAATGAGTGTTCATAGATACACAATCATACTCGCACATAAATTATTTTTGGTCAATAGGTTTGCTGTTTTTTCTGAACACTATTTATGTGCAAGTATGATTGTGTAGCTATGGAAACTTATTCCTATTTCCCTTACCTTTCCATGAATCTTTATGACACATATCTCTTAATTAAGAAATCCTTCTGTATACAAATTGGAATAGACACAGTTACTAATTATCAAAATATTATTCTTTGTAGAAAATGTAAACATATAGCATATATATTAAAAGAGTAAAGGATTAGCAATAATTATTTAGGGAACATCCCACTTCTGCTTACATTGTAATTGCAACCCTTTCTTGGTCAAGTTGTTTAACTTATATAAGCCTCAATTTTTACATCTGTAAAGTCATACAACACTTAGGATGAAGTAGCATATGTGGCATACAGGGTCAGGTCTATCATGTAAAATATTATTATTGCTGTTGTTATTGTTAATGCTATTTTGTTACCAGTAATTTTTTTCCCAAGCAACAATCATTTTAATAATTATTTATTATGGAAAGCAAAATCACAGAGATGTAGAAACAAACATATGATTATCATCTATCAATTTATACATTTTGGAGGAAAAGTATCAAAATATCAATTTTTACAACTTTTTTTGAATCATAAAACAATTTTTTTCTCTTTGTTTCTAAGATTTGGTTATGCTGATTAATGTGTAAAGAAAAAATATTAAAAATTGAGAGACAACAAGATTATACATATCTGTGTGTGTGTATACAGGGAGATGGAGGGAGTGGTGAAAATTAATTTTTTTTTAAGTAAAGTTGGTGAAAGCAGAATAAGAAAAGGGATTCTGTGGAATGAATGGAATGAATTAAACTTTGAAAATGATGGTGAACAGGCATGATAAATTACTTTCTTATGAATCAAGCCATGTAGCTTCCTTCAAGAGTCTGTAAGAAAGATTACAATCAATTCTTAGTGTTTCTTAGGGTTATCAAACTTTTCACTTCACTTTTTGTGCTTGTGTTTATTATTTATTTTCTTCAATTTGACATTCTGCTGAAACTAAGTTGGAGCATTGCTTTGGTGAAATGTAGTGCTTTTATAATATTTGTAGATGGAATACTAATTTGAAAAAGTAAAAATATTTTACAAATGTTTCATCTATTGTGCCAAATAATGTTCCACAAAGATACACAGGAAAGTCCTTCAGGTAAAAATGAAATTTAGAAAGGAAAGATCTGGAAACATAAACATATCAAAACTGCAGAATGAAATGCCATTGACAGGAAAGTGTGCTGGGATATAGAGTGATAACTGATGTGTGATAAAATAGTTTTTAAAAAGAATAAAACACAAAGAAAAAATTAATTATAGAAATTATGTTAGTAATGTTAGGTAAGTAGAAACTAGATTTTGCAAAACAAATCATTTGGAGGTCAGAAATCACAAAATTAAAACCCAAATGACAAATTAAAAATATTTAAATATATAGAACAAAAATCAGCAATGTCTTTTGCATTTTAAAAGTAAGATAATAGACCTTTTAATTATATATAGAAAAATAACAAAAATACTATTTCAAAATATAGTGTATATTTTTTCCAATTTTTGAAATGACTGTACTTTATGTTTTATAATTAGAAAAAAGTAACTCAATAAAAGTGAATATAATATTTCCAAATTATCTTAACCGTTAAATAGCTTAGAATTCAGAAGTATCTGACAAAGACAATTATAACTCCAATGAGGTTTTCCTATCTCTAAAGTACACATTTTCCCATAATATAGCATATACTTGATGTTTGAGTTTTATCTATTTTCTAAAAAATACAAAGATCCTAGTGAAGTGGATTTGTTTCTCACATAATTAAGTGAATAGCTGGGAAGGAATACTTTACAGATATTTCAGATCTATGCTGTCAAAAGACATACAACCTGTTTTACCTTAATTATGGTGATTTAGAAAATATTCCAAAAACATTTTAGAGTTATTTATTACTGTATTCACAAATAATGTGCAGATTTTTCTAAACAACATGCAAACAAAAGGTTCATTAGCAAAAACGGGGAATAGCAAACTGAAAACTTGTTTTATTGTGGAAAGAGATATAATGTGAGAGTTAGAACCTTTCCTTCATCTTCTCCTTCCTTCCTTTTGGCCTTTTGTTCTTCTTTTTTTTCCTCTCTCTCTCTTTTTTCCCCCACTCCATAGTTTCTGCAAGTAAATGAATAACCAAGACTAGCCACTAGAGTAGGATTTAGAGAATTAAGTCAGGGAGAACAAATGCCTTTTAAACGGCACCCAAAGGGCCCCAAAAAGTTAATGAACCTGATACTCTCCATGAACCAGATTTGTTTTAAAGACTCACTTTCACAGATGAGGCATGTGGCTAATTATATTTGCACATTTGGCTAACTGCTTAGTCATGCAAAATGAGCGATATTATGGGCCATGAGTCACCAACCATCTTGCCATATGGACATAATTTTCTGAATATCATATATCTTTTCAAGTTTTTATGACAACATTATCTTATTGTGGAATAAAATAAAGATTGCATTTTGCAAAGTTGTTTCTCTCTATTAAATATGCTGGGAGATACTTTTTCATTCATTTTATATTAAGGCAACAATTTGAAAATTATTATTTTTAGTGAAATAAGTTTTTGAAATGCAGTTAAGCATCATAACTGCTTTAATTTTCACATGGTGATCTCCAACAGTAGTTTCCTAAAGAGACCAGTGGAGGATTGGGAGTACCACTGTGAAAGAGAAATCACCAGACAAGATGACTCGCATTTTAACGCCCAGAGTATAATGCAAGCATGACGTGTCTTTTGTAGCCATCTGCATCACGTTTTATTGATAGGAAAAATAGTGAGCTAAGCAAGATTAACAACCTTCTCTGTGTATCCTTGTTGTATGT
Source organism: Ateles fusciceps (assembly GCA_036589455.1). Taxonomy (NCBI): domain Eukaryota; kingdom Metazoa; phylum Chordata; class Mammalia; order Primates; family Atelidae; genus Ateles; species Ateles fusciceps. The sequence goes on along the minus strand of JAZHEH010000253.1, from coordinate 5,603,931 downwards.
TGAAATAGGAGGACAGAGAAATTTTTTTTATGCCTGCTCCCAATTTTATTTGAGGAAATGTAATGTTCATTTTATTTAATGCATTATACTTCCCATATACTGAGAGTATGACTGTTAGCATTCAAACAGCAAATAAAAAATCTGGGATAATAATTATCTCAAATCATTAGTAATATGAATAAAGACTGAAGGCTAAAATCTAAGTCTATGTAAATAGTGTATTGGAAGCAATATAAGAAATAAATCACAATATGATTTATTATTATAAAAAAAATGTGTAACAGCTGGAATTATTTTAAAATGTCAAATAATTTCTTTTTCATTTTCTATGGGTATTTATATTTCCTTAAGATCTTTAGGGCACTTATCCTAAAGATGAGACAAAACACTTATTTTTCAGATCAGTGACTGTCATACTTTTTTATAAATAAATAACCTATTAAATAATTTAATGCTTAGTTTTCTTTAAAAACTAAACCTTGGTTATATTTAGAAAATTATTTTTTATAGTTATGTGAACAGCACATGCACATAAATGTTTACACTTGCACATATATATGCCAATAGCACTCTTTTGATGAACAGGCATGTCAAACTCTCTGAAGTATATAAAGAAGTGCATTGGCTTAATTAAAGGAAAAATCAAGCGGGTCTTGTATTAGACATGGTTTCATTTGAAGTCTCAAAGCCCTGGCTTTCTTTCGTCTGTAGAATGTGTTTTCTATTTCCTTCCAGCTCATTCTCCTGGCAATTCCAGTCTCACATCATACTTACTTTGAAGGTTCCCAGCAGATAATAGAAATTATGATTATGAGTCTCCTGAACAATCAGAGTTGAGTTATAAATCCTAAATGCAGACATGAAGTCAATCCTTCCCAAATACAAGGATAGAAAATAAGAAGGCGGTGTCTTTCAGAGGAAAACTGATGTACTATTTTCAGAAATAGAATGAATGCACATTAAGGTGAAAAACAGTATTTCCACACTTAATTGTGACACAATACAAACAATTTACAGATTAAACCCCCATACTATGCCCCATTCTCACTAGACATTTCACAAAACCATTTGACAGACTGTGTACTTCAAGATCTGTTTTTTTCTAAATCTTTTTTGATTTACTGTTTTCTGCCACATACTCATCCTTTTTTATTATACTGTTAGTTGGTGTATAATGCTACTTAATATCTTTTAATTCATTCAGTAAATTGATTGATCAGGATTAGTCCCTGATTACAGAAAATCGTTGCTCTGTTCTCAGTTGTTTAGCATTCAGAAGACAAATGTAGGTAATTCTAAAATCATATGTGGCTTCTGTTTTGAACACAGTGCCTGCTATTCTGATTGGGATCTCATCTTCCTTTTTGTGCACCTGATGCTTGATTAGTTTTTGTTTTGTTTTTTGTTAAGAGGATATTGGCTGAGTAAATCCCTAAAAATTAACCCCATTACATTAGTAAAAAAAGGCAGAAGGGTAGGAAGGAAGAAAGGAGGGAGGGAGGGAGGGAGGAAAGAAGGAAAGGAGGAAGAGAGGAAGGGAGGAAGGTGAACCAAAGAAAAATATACTTTCTGTTTGCTCCTGGACTTCCTGAAGTAGGTAGTAGGAAATTTTTGTTTTTAAAGTCCCCAAGAGCACCCTAAAATAATAAACAATTTTTTATATTTTAGCAACTTATTGACCAGGAACAGATTTGTGTTGTTATACACAACAACATTTTCTTGTTTAATTTTTTGGGTTTAAAAGGTAGGTTTGCTTTAAGATAAAATTAAATTGACTAGATTATATTTTACATAAGATGATCAAGAATGTGAAAATCTAAACTGATCAAGGTTAGGAGATCATCACTTCGCATTCTTATCTCAGCATTAGAAATTTTAATATTTTAAACATACGTTTTATCTTTTAAACATTTGTAAGTACATATATATTGAAGCAATTATACTTACTGCATTGATGTGAAATACAACTCTAATATGATGTATTAGATCAAGAAGGTGAAAATCTAAACCGATCAAGGTTAGGGGGTCATCACTTCTCATGCTTATCTCAGAGTTAGTAATGTTAATATTTTTAAAAATATTTGTATTATGTTTTATCTTTCAAACATTTAAGTACATATACATTGAAGCAATTATACTTACTGCATTGATATGAAATACAGCTCTAATATGAAGCAAGAATGTATGTTCAATGAACCAGCATTTTAGAAAAATAACATACTTGTATGCAGTAAGATGGAAAAAATTCCTTCAATAATTTTTTGTGTGTTTAGACAGGAAAAAAATGTGTAACTAGGGTACACCAACATTTTCTTATTAAATATTTACTAAGTACAACATGCTATACTAAGCTTTTTTTGCAGATGTAAATTCATTGAACTCTTCCAAAAAAAAACTCTTTTTTGAGTAAGCAAACCAAGCTGAGACAGTTTAAACAAGGAGCCTGTTTTAGAGATATTAGAAATGGGATAAAAATGAAGTTTTGATAGCTTTTCTGTTAACCATCATCAATTAGAAGTTAATGGATAATTTATTATTAGAAATATTTACACCTTTTACATTATGCCACAGTAAAATTTCTAATGAAATCAGTGGCTATTACTGAAAATTATTTATAGTAATATAATTAATTTCATTCTTGCCTAACCATTTGTTGTTAATTAAGAATTATTCTAAGTAAAGTGTTATTCCAAGATTGAAAACATCCAATAAATGTGAGTTAATAGTCTATACGGTTAAATATATTTCAAGGCTGTAACCACATTATTGCATAAATTACATGAAGAAAAATGCATTTATTGTTTTCATTAAGGCTGTGATAGCGAAATAAATAACCCTATTGATGGGGACAAGGCATTAATCTGGTTTTCTCGCTTTTGATAATTCCACTGTGTTGTTCAAAGGTTTATTCTGGAAGTTTGGAACTATTCAAGTGGATAATTGAGTTTGGGGGAACTCAGATGATAGATGGAATTAGTATTAATTGAAGTATTTGCCTAGAGCCTTTATAGTGCTCTCAAAAAGAAAATAGCACTCTACGCACCTCACCCCCTGCAAAGACACCATTGTCTTTTTTTCCCCTAAAACCTTTATATAAAATGTAGAACATAAACTATTACTCTATTTCTTTATTAAAATGATTCACAACTTACAGATGTAGTGTACATCAAGCTGTCTTCATTCCTAAATATGATATAAAGTGAACTGTTTCTGGAAAACTACCTCAAAATAAGGGGTCATTAACACTTAGCTTTACTTTCAATAAGCTTTTTACTTTTGCCGAATTTTGGAAATTTTAGAGTTTAGCCATAACAGTTATATTTAAACATTTTGCTTTATATAATGAAACATATTTCCATACAGAAACAATATAATGTCCTATAATGGGAAGATTTTTTAAAGGCTAATATAAGAGGTATAATCACAATGCATAATTTGGGTTAACTGATAGATAATGTAAGTTTTATATCAAATATTACTTACTAAAGATGGACTCTAGCCAACTTGAACTTTACATTATTATTATTTATTTTAGATTTATTTGGAGATAAGATCTCACTCTGTCACCCAGGATGAAGTGCAGTGGCATGATCATAGCTCACTGCAGCCTCAACTTCTCAGGCTCAGTTGATCCTCTCACCTCACCTTCCCAAGTAGCTGAGACTATGGGTGCATGCCACTGCACCCGGCTGATTGTTTAAAACCATTTTCTGTATAGTTGGGGTCTTGCCACGTTGCCCCAGACTAGTTTCTTACTCCTGAACTCAAGCAATACACTGACCTCAGCCTCCCGAAATTCTGGAATTATAGGCATGAGCCACTATCCTCTGCCTTGAAATTAGTAAAACAATATATTTATAGCTAAGTAATTATTTAGGTTGTACATAGAAGGTTTTTCCTGCCATCAAATAATCCTTATATATAAGTTGAATATCCCTTATCCAAAATACTTAGGAACAGAAGTTGTTTCAGACTTTACTTTTAAAAAATTTATAAATATTTGCATATAATAAGAGGTGTCTTGGAGATGGGATCCAAGCCAGCATATAAAATTTATGTTATATATGCATATGTGGCGTAAAGCTAATTTTGTGGATGAAACAAGTTTGGACACATTTCGATGGAAAGCCGTAACATCAAGTCAGGTATAGAATTTCTACTTGTGCCTTCATATCTGCACTAAACAAGTTTCACTTTTTGAAGCTTTTCAGTTTCGGATTTTTGAATTAGAGTTGTTCAACCTATACCTCGTTTCTTATGGATTGTGAATTTTAGAGCTATACTTTTTTTGAAATTTCACCTTTACTCTGCTCAGTTTGGTTATTCCCTTTGGTTCAACTATGCCATATATTTACATTTTCCATGAGAAAAACATATAGCTTAGTGGTTGAGATTTTTTATGTACATATATTTATTATTTATTTTTATTAAAATTATGTTTTGTCTTTTTATTAGGAAATTGTAAGTCAAACAATATTACTATAAATATTGCTGTAATTTTTAGGGCTAACCAAAACTCTAAACTAACAGACTCATGACACTGAAACTTAGCAAAAGGTCCACAATTGAAGAGCACAGTCATGTCATACTCATAATAACATGAAAACTCAACTACAAATCACTCTTTCCAAAAAAGGCATCCACAGTTGGAACTTATGAATTGTATCACAGGAACTTTGGAACTTAGCTGGCCATTGCTTGGCATATACACTATTTATTAGAATACTGAGTAGGCATTGCCAAGAAATTATGTGGATATATTAATATTGTTTTATGAGTATCAACTTTTGTTGTAATTACTCAAATAACTATTAAAAAGTACTCTGAGTCATCCAAAAACATCAAAACCAATAAGATTGCACATTATTCTCCCTTAGGAACAAAAAAGAGAAATAGTTTGAGATTTTTTTCTAAGAAGACTCCAAAAGCTGCTGACAATGTTTGAGATAGTATTGCCGTAGTTATCCATATAATTCTAATTTGCTCATTTTCTTGAGTATTTTGCCTAACTAGTCCTTTTTGTGTGCAGTAAACAAGTTTACTATCAACTAGAAGACTTTTAAGTCCTTAGTTTCTGTGTTTATTGAACTGAGTTATTCACAAAATATGAAACAAAACAAAGCAAAAAGTGATACATTAAAGGAATCATTAATGGCTTCAATAAGAATAGCATGATTTTAAACATAATATACCAATTTATAGCATGTTGTATATAAAGAAAAATATATATGCATCGTCAGTTTATTTCATTTAAATCTTATGTGGCATCACAATTTTTTTTCTAATGTTTCACATACTTGAATCAAAGTTGAAACAGAGAATAGCTCAGGGTAAACCCACTAATATATAGTGAAGAGGGAATTTGATTATGGCTTTCCTAGAGGTTCCATGTCTTTACGTAGTTTACATTGTCTGAGATAGGCAACCTCTGTAGAAAGGTACAATAGGGTTGCAGAACACTCGCATGAAGTGATAACTGCAAAATCAATAAGTTGTTAAAACAGAAAATGACATTCTGATGAGGAGATATTGATGGCTATATTTATGTAGTTTATAATTTTGCCAAGGTCAACTTGCCTCAATATCTTGTATATTCTTTTCAAATTTGGTTTTAATCAGCTTGTGGGATCAAAGGTTATTCAAAGAGATCATATGATTAACTGTCCCAGACTTTGGGGAAAGGAAATATTAGGAAAGCATTTTAATAGTAGGCTCGATAAAAGGAAGGTCATCAAAGTACATTTATATTTGAACATTTAAAAGCACTTCTTTGAAGTGCTTCCTGATGAGATTCCACTTAGTTAAATATTCTTCCAAAACACTTTCATAGTATCACATCCAACTGGGGAAAGAGAGAGAGGAGTGGTATAGAGTTTCTGAAAGACAGGTTTATGTTTCTGTCAGGTTTAGAATCCTTTATTTACTTTTTTAGGTTACATTAAACAGTATATATGTCATATATATATATATATACACACACACACACACACATATATACATATACATATATATATACACACACACATATATATATATGCTTTCCATGAAAGCAATGATATTTTAATTGTACTTTGATCTTTATGGAATGGCATCTCCTTTAAATTAAACAAATGCATCAGAAATGCATGTATTCAGCAGTGCACAAAGTATATTTTGATTGATTTGGATGAGAGATTTGAATTAATTGATTGGGTCATCAAACAACCACTCAGCTAACTGAGGGAAAACTTACCTTCTAATGGATATTTCTTTTAGAGGAGTTGTGCTTTACACAATAAGGATTAGTGAGCTTCCTGTTGAAAACAACTGCATTGATTTCATTTTAACAGAGCTCAGCATGAAATGTTTTTGTAAGTATTCATATAACTGCCCCTTTTCCAGCGTTTTATGTTACATGGCATGAGTCAACCAAAGCCTGACTTTGTGTAGGCAGTCCTGACATAGGCTTTATGAGACACTTGTTCCTTAAAAGGTTGAATGTGTCATCTTAAATGACTGTGTCAGTGCTTTCAATTCAAATCAGTAGGAAACAGGATTTACTCTTGCTTTGTCCTGGACATCAAGCAGAAAATATATATATATACATTTTTTAAAGTCACACAACAGCTTGACCAGTTCTGAAGACTGAATGGTAGCAAAGCTGTTCTGAGGCTGAAGTCTTGAGCTGATGATTGTACATTAAATCATTTTGTCTATCCTCTGCATACCCGTAACATTTCAATCAAAGTTAATTTAAAATAAAATCTTTAACTTTATTCCTTAGATTGAAAGGATCCCACCGTTCAAATGTAGGCAGAAATAATAGTAAGACCATTATGATAATGTGCGTTTACCCTCATAATACCCCTGAGCTGAAATAATAAGCTCAAGAGAGTGAGGAAAAATGAATCACAAGCGATTAAAAATTATCATGCTACATTTCTTATCTGTCATAGTAGATTTTAGGAGAGAGGGCAGTTGCATCTGCAAAATTCAGTAAAACCAAAGCCCAGAAGCCTTTTCTTAGCCAAACTGTTGTTTGTAAAACAAAGAATATGGTGACGTAGACTAACAGGTATCATACAAAGCTATAGTAATTAAGATTGTTTGAGGTATAGGAAAAGAGAACTGGAAAACACCTGGTTGTGTAGAAACCGATCACATATGTACGGTGACCTAAATTATGGCAAGGTCACATTGCTGTCATTTGCAAATGACACTCTTTTCAATAAATAGTGGGGGGATCAATTGGATATTCATATTGTAATAAAGAGTTTGACTATAATTTGATACTTAACTAATTACAGATTTTAAAGTTATATTATTGCAACGTGATTCCTTTTTTTTTTTTTTTTTTTTTTTTGAGATGGAGTCTTGCTCTGTCGCCAGGCTGGAGTGCAGTGGTGTGACCTCAGTTACTGCAACCTCTGCCTCCTGGGTCCCAGTTCAAGCGATTCTCCTGCCTCAGCCTCCTGAGTAGCTGGGACTACAGGCACGCACCACCATACCCAGATAATTTTTGTACTTTTAGTAGAGACGGGGTTTCACCATGTTGGTCCGAATGGATGGCCTCGATCTCCTGACCTTGTGATCCACCCACTTCAGCCTCCCAAAGTGCTGGGAATACAGGTGTGAGCCACCGTGCCCAGCCTGCAATGTGATTCTTAATGTTAACCACCTAAAGTTGCTGTACATTCCACAGGCTTAAGGGCACATTCCCCAACTACACTGCTTTCACTGCAAATAACAGCTATCACTTTGGGGAGCTCCAGACCACAGGCACTTCTTACTAATTGGATAAATATTCAGAGGTTTCCATAATATGCACAGGTTTGATAATTCACTAGAACAACTCACAGAACTCAGAAAAAATACTAAATCTTATGATTACAGTTTTCTATTATAATAAAGGATATAAATTATGACCAGCCAAATTAAGAGACAAATAAGGTAAAGTGTAAGAGGGTCTTGAAAGTAGAGCTTTCCTGTCCTCTTCTCATGTAATCATAACATATCACCCTCCTGGTACATCAATGTTCTCATCAATCAATCATGTCATCCAAGCTCTGAGTCCACAGTTTTTTTGGAATTTCATTAGCAGTAGTGATTGGCCTTGTAGCTGAACTGAATATCTAGCCAGCCTCCCCTCCCTGAATGTTGGGTTGCTATGATCGGGCTTAGAGACCACCATTTAATTACATGTTTGGTCTTTTCCTCATGGCCATCCCTATCCTGAGACTATTTATTGGCTTACCATGAGTGACCTTATTAGCAAAAAATCAGGAGGGCCCCACCATGAATAATAAGGATGGTCTTATCACTGGGGAAATTCCAAGGGCATAGAAGCTTCATCCCAGAAACCCAGGAAAAAGACCGTGCAAATAACTTATTGCACAACAAAGCATCTCCAGTTTCTCCTTTGCATTTACCTCACATCTGGACAAGTTAATTAAAAAAGAAAAAAAAAAAACTAAGTGCTTCCTCCTATTGCAAAAGGAGGGGATTTAAATCATGCAAGTCCCTACCTACATGTGGAAGCCCTCACCTAAGCCCCACTACCTATCAACAGTGAAAACCTTGAGCCTGGCCTTTTTTCTCTGCTTAACAAAGTCATTATGGGATCAGCTAGGGGAGGAGGGTAACCCAGTTCTATTCAGAGTCTTGGTTATATAAGTGATAAATCTGTTCATACATTCTTGGTGCATAGGTCATGTCATCAGTATTGACATTCGAACCAAATTTTGACTGAAGGTCCATTCTGCCTTTGCAGGATTACCTTAAAAATATGGAAACAATGTATCTTGACCCCTACCTCACAACATATATAGAAATCAATTCCAGATGGGCATAGATTTAGCTGTAAATGTTTAAAAAGTTAGGCCAGGGCAGTGGCTCACATCTGTAATCCCAGCACTTTGGTAGGCCGAGGTGGGCAGATAACCTGAGGTCAGGAGTTCGAAACCAGCCTTGCCAACATGGTGAAACCCCATTTCTACTAAAAATACAAAAAATCAGCCAGGCATGGCAGCACCTGTAATCTCAGCTACTTGGGAGGCTGAGGAAGGAGAATTGCTTGAACCTGGGAGGCAGAAGTTGCAGTGAGCTGAGATCATGCCATTGCACTCCAGCTTGGGCAACAAGAGTGAAACTCTGTCTCAAAAAAGAAAATTGTAAAAGAAGAATGAAAGAAAATAGTTCATTGCAGGCAAGCAAAGAAATTTCTCTTTCTCTCTCACATGCACACACACACAAAGAAAAACTAACCTATTTATATAAAATTTTATATGTATAACTTTTATTGTACACATATGGAGAATATATATGTTTGTATGCATGCATATAATTTCAAGTATATTTAAGATTCTGTGGAAATCAAAGTCACAAAGTGGAAAAAGATAGTTGTGATAAAATACATCTGAAAAAATACTATTTAGGATTATTGGCATCTAATATAATTCCATAAAAAAATACCAGAAATTCAATAGAAAAATAGGGAAAGAACTGAACAGGCACCTAGAAGAGGGTATCCATATGTTCAATTAACATACTAAAATGTGTTTAACTTCATTAGTCAGGAGGGAAATTCAAATTAAAACCAAAATATTTTACCACTATACAACCACCAAAAGCACTATAACACAAAGGCAAGTGATACCATTAGCTGTGAGGATGCAGAACATATGAAGCACTCACCATTATGAGAGTAAAAATTGGTGTAAACACATCAGAAAACTGTTTATTACTCATTAAGACTTCCTGGTCTAGATCATATCTACAGTTAAAAATTTTTATCACTCTTAGTAGCAGCAGCCTAACAATTATTGAAATTCTAGGCTTGTAGCTGATCAGTAGAATGGTAGCTATTGCCAAAGCAATTTATATGTATTGACAGGAAAAAATCCGTTAAAATTAATAACATAATTATATACTGTAGTAGCTCCAAAATATAACTATGCTGATATGAATGAATGTAAGAGCTGTAATGGTAGACATGTTTTAACTTTGAGTGATGTTTATCACAAAGTAAAGTTTTAATGTAAAAAATCATACTACCTTTAGATAAAAATTATTAAAATTAAAAGACTTGATTTTAGGTAATTCAAGAATTTACAGACAATACAAATATGGCTAAAGCAATCAATTAAAATAAAATAAAAATAATTACTTTAGTAATTGGAAAGTCAAAGATCCAGCAGCTTCGAAATCAAGTAGAAATGATCAAACAAATCAAAAAAGAAAAACTAAACAATTTCAAATGTTTTAAAAACTGAGTAACAAGGTCAGGCGTGGTGGCTTACACCTGTAATCCCAGCACCTTAGGAGGCCCAGGAGGGAGGATCAGAAGGTCAGGAGTTGGAGATCAGCCTGACCAAAATGGCGAAACCTCATCTCTACTACAAAATACAAAAATGAGCCAGGCATGTTGGTGGGTACCTGTAATCCCAGCTACTCGGGAGGCTTCGGCAGGAGAATCGCTTGAACCTGGGAGGCAGAGGTTGCAGTGAGCCGAGATCATGCCATTGCACTCCAGCCTGGGCGACAAGAGCAAGACTCCATCTTAAAAAAAAAAAGAAGAAAAAAGTAACATCTCAATTATATTAAAAATTAGAAAGAATAAGTAAATTCCTGGGTTAATATTGTGTAAATATACTATGTGTATGTGACTTTTTGAAAGTATTAACACTTAATGAAGATATAAAAATGCAAGCAGACGTTTTAACTATGTTACATATATATATATATATATATATATATATATATAAATTTCATCATTTATCCAAAGTAATTTGGCTCCAATTTGTCAAAATTATAAACAAATTAGAAGAATATCCTGCCCTGGATAAACTTTCAAAAAACACTAAGCAGAGGGCACCCTCTGCAGTACAATTTCTAAAATGTTGGCGTGATTGCAGATTCAATGAAAATAGTAAACTAAACTAAAAAAGTGTCTTCTGTTTGACTCTACTTGTGTATACCTATGAAGTGATATTTCTGTATAAAATAGTCATAGAATTAAAATGAACGAACACAAATTAAAGTGTAACATCATTCTTTACTTCCATTTCTGTTTGAACCTTTCCTAACTACTTTTGACTATGAGTGACAAATTAGCATTATTTTACTAAGGTTGTTTTGCACAGTGTTTGAAATAAAAATTCTAAATGTCAGCATTGTTTCATTCAAAATTGCAACTTGATGATTTTTATTAGATACAAAGGAAAACTCTTCTATCATGTTTGCCTGAACCAAGAATATAATAATTTATGGCCCTAAGATGCACTGACCATTGAAATATTCATTAATTTACATGTAACTATTTTGTTACCAGAAATTTATATTGTATTCATTTATTTTTTCTTATATTTTCAGTAATGGAAAAATAAAAGATGAATCAAGTTAAGGATGAATTTATAAAATGTCCAGATAGAGTTGCTTTATCTGTTTTTAAGTATATGCAAAAATAAAACAGCCACTTCATCATGATATCAAAAAACCTAAACATGGATAAAATTTATAAAGTGCAGGTGAATTATCAACAACCCCAAATTTTCTATAAGTATATTTAATTATTTCTTTTTTTGTTTGCTTAAGTCAAATGAGCCGTCAGTCCACTGCATTGACAGGATTAGAAATTTCACAATCACAAGAGTTCCGAGTTCTTCCTTTTTTCAGAGGGAGGGTACTTATTTCAACTTAGGTAGCATTGTCCCACACCTGCAATGATTAACCTTGTGGCTAAGATTTTTTTTTTAATTGATAATTTACACTAGTGTTCTACCCTTGAGGTTCCAGCTGACTGCTGTAATCATCCATGGTTTATATGCTCTAGTTGGTGTGTCTGTTGAGACGTTTATTTTATAATTACTGTTCTTTTGCATGGATGTGCTCCAGTTATTTAAGTTTACTTTTTGTAGAGGAAAAAGCAGAAGTGGAGAGATAAATAATCTAAGCTAAAAGGTTATGCATAAATGTTAATATTGCAGAACTTTCCTCTATCATACAAACATTACATTATTTTGGCATAGTCTATCTGTGTGTTTATCTTATCCAAGTAGACTCTGAGTGCCTTTAGGTAAATATTTTATATCTGTCTTCCTCCTTAGTACAGAGACTGGTTCCCCAAAGAGCAGGTACTTCCAAAAGTATTGATAAAATCTGAATGCATTAAAGGAACATGTTGCATCCCTTACTTGGCACTTTTTAAGTTATAATGTATTGTTATTTCTGTGATTAGATTTTGCACGACAATGAAATATAGACTATTAGATATTGTCACAATCCTGAGAAATATTGAATATATGTCAAACAACTTTTGATAACCCACAATATAAGTATCATCATGTATTGATACATAAAAGTAATCTTGACTTCCTAAAAATGATTTTTATTAAATACTTTTTGAAAAAATAAATGACATTAAATATTTGGTTCAATTCTGATGATCTGTTATCAAACTTTTCTTTCCTCCTACTTTAGCTCAACAAATTCTTTTTGTATTTATATTTACTGTATTCTGTATAGAAACTCTCATTACTTATTCCCTGGGGGGGATAAATCCAGTGACTAACTGGTTTCTTTGATATATAGTACTCTTTTGAAGATTAAACATTGGTGTCTACTGCTGACTGAATTGATATTCAGAATTGACAATAGCTTGATCAGCTTTCATAAAGTTAAGTTTTTGAGAACGTTCATAACTTGTATCATGGCCACTTTGATCATGAAGCCCTTGAGTAAATAATGGGTTGATTTGCGGGAGAAACTCACAGAATCCATGAGGTAGATTAAATTTCCATATGATTAATCATCATCATTGTAGAAGAGTAAAAAATGAGCATTAATATATGAGAAAAAATCTTCACGCTCAGTGTCTATTATGAAAGATATATAAATTTTTCCCCAAAATTTCTTTTAAAAAAATCCTCCAGTAATAATTGTTTAAGTCTCTATCCAGTACTTTAAACAATACCATTTGCTCTTGCCCATACCTTGGAGCGTATCTCTGCTTTTTTGGGAAAAAAGAAAAAGCAGCTGTGTTTTCAGAGGAAACAGAAAACAACATGTGCAGGTTGAAGCACTGTCCACTGTCCACGAGTTCTCTCCATTTCTACTCTCCTCCGAGGCTACTTTAAGTTGTCTGGCAACTAAAAGCATTTTATTTTTGCTTGTGGAAGAATATTATGCAGAATTATATGTGAATCAGATGATGAGTCATGGTTGGAGTTCACTACACCAAGCTAATAACTGAGTCTAAAAAGGGGAAAAGTTCCCTCTTACAGAGAACAGAGATTTGCTCTGAAACCTAAGTATTCTCTTAGTGCAAATAGGTAATTATATAGGCTCCGTAATGCATTCCAGCCAGACATATTCACTACAAACATTATTTGACCAACTAGGCCATAATCATCAAGGAATAGACCTGTTTACAGCAAAGACTTCTTATCTAGGCCGGCAAAAATACTGACAGTCTTATGATTTACACACTAAAAGATCAGAATACTGTAAACAAATTTGAAAAATACTTCTTCTGAATTTCAAACAGGCTCATGGGTGAAATGACTTTTATTTCACTTTAGAGAAAATATTCTGACATGACTTAAACCAGGAAAAAACACTGAGGGGCAAGTTTCACTCCTGAATTTTACATGGAGGCTTTCTCCTGTGCAGTAGTATGCTATGTCTTAACAAAACGATTGTGGTCCATGAGACAAGGTGCTAACTAGGCCCTGTGAGAATGATCCTGTTCATGTAATGGGACAATGTAAGCTCTGGTGGGAGAATCAGAAGATCAATACCTCTTCAGCATAATACCTCACAAGGTGAGACATGTAATATTTGTAGAGTAAGACAGTAAAAATATACTTCTGTTGCTGCCATATAAAAGCAAATTGTTTCTAGTGTTTTGTGCTGTTTAGAATGAAGCAAAAAACAACTATTATGCATTTAAAAGACGCCAAACAATAGAAGGTGTTAATTTTTTCTTATTAATATATACTACTGCCACTCCCAATAAGTTAGCTCAAAATTCTTTCTTCCAGTGCTCTAAGAGTTGCAAATTTTCTCTCTAGGCCAAAAGTTCAGTTAATTTTTGGTGTCCTTGGATCAGTGTTCTTTTCATCTTTCACAATTTCAGTGATGTTATCACTTTTCTTTAGTAATAGCGTTTGGCCTATAGTTTACACATTGTTCGGGAAAGAGAGCCCTGTTTTATAAAATGATTTTTATTCCATTTGTTAATGAGCTAATAAGAGGACTCTACCAGTTGATGAGTGTATCTACACCAATACAGAAGCTGTAAAAATGACTGAAGATTGGGGAAACAGACCACTGGATCAACTGTAAGAGTCAAGTCTAAATGTCATTTATCAATTAACCTCCACCAAGGCCTCCACTGTGACCAAATGAGCAAATGGCAACTTGTTTCTCGCAGATTAGACTTAGGTGAGACCTAGAGTCCAATTATCCCTGAAACATCTGGATTTACCTCTTTTTCTGGGGTACATTATCCTGGAAAATGGCCATGTATCTCTTTAGGAATGTTTGGGAGGAGGTTTATGGTGATATTTCAGAAGTTATTGTTAGATCTTTTCTCACGAGCATATCATACATCTTGCTCTCCATTCAAAAGGATCAGTGTATTTCAACTGACTTGTTTTGAGAATTAGGTGGAATACCTTTAGTATCCTGGTAAGTCGCTTGGCTTCTTGTTGGCCTATATGACTCCAGGATTCCAGTATCCTCCAGTTAAATCTTCTGCTCTCCAAAATATAGCTTTGCCTTACAATATTAACATTAGTATTTCTTAAACCATTACCCCTATATAAGTCAAGATTTATAGCTGCAAACAAGAGAAGCCACTCTGGATAATTTAATCAAAAGTACTGATTGTAAGTGTATTAGAGAGTTCACAGAATCCCTGGGGGAGTCAGAAAAACTAAAAATATTCCTGCTAGAAGGAAAGCAAAGCGTTATCCAGAAGCTATTACATGGAAACATTTGTTCTGCTCTAACATATTTCTAATAGCTATTATGTTAAGGATTGAGTTCTAAAATACTAATAGAAATACCCTATAAAACCAAAACAAGTTTGTTTTGGTTCTTCAGATACTCTCTTTAATTGTCAAGTCTTTTATATACCTCATTGGTAAATTCTCCATCAAGTGTTGATAGTGAAGTAAGAAAAGGATTGAGGCTGGTCACGGTGGCTCGCACCTGTATTCCCAACACTTTGGCGGGCCGAGGCGGGCAGATCACGAGGTCAGGAGTTTGAGACCAGTCTGGCCAATGTGGTGAAACCTTGTCTCTACTAAAAATAGAAAAATTAGCCCAGAGTGGTGGCACATGACTGTAGTCCCAGCTACTTGGTAGGCTGAGGCAGGAGAATCACTTGAACCCGGTAGGTGGAGGTTGCAGTGAAGCGAGATTGTGCCACTGAAGTCCAGCTTGGGCAACAGAGCAAGAGTCCTTCTCAAAAAAAAAAAAAAAAAAAAAAAAAAAAAAAAAAAAAACACACACACACACAAAAAAAAAAAGGAAAGAAAGACAAGAACTGAGAAATTTAGTTTTTAGGTTTTCAACCAATATGGGCATGAAATCATAAAAACATGCTTGGGAAGATTGTAATGTAGGTTTTGATATCTGCCATGTGCTACTTTATGGCCTATTTAACATACTTAAACAAAATAAAATAAAACTGTATTCTAAAAAACTAAATCACTCATTGTAACCAATTCTGCCTAAAAATACAACTAGAGTCAAAAGAATTAACAGCACACTCCTTCCCTCTCTTAAATAAAGACACTTCAGTCCTCATTCACTGTTTACATTTTAGTTGATACATACTTCTTTCTTTCAGTCAAAATATAATATTGGTAATTACAAAAAATTACAAAGATAAAGGAGAGATGAAAGTTATTTCATGTTTATTTGACTTTTAGGTTTCAGATCATATTTTACGTTTAATATTTTAATGTGTTTATCTTGTATCTTGGTTATGCAATTCAGAAATGCTAAGTATTTAGGTAATCATAAATCTTTAACTTTGTTATGTTTTTCTATATGTATTTTACCTTTTTCTTTTAATCTTTTCATTAATGAATGAATATCTTAAACTTTCCTGTCAATTGTTTGGTTTTCTGGTGGGTTGATTCCGTTTTTAAAATCTGATTCTCCAATAATATTATTCACAGTATCTCTTTAGCTCTGTTATGGTGATCACCATAACCTTTTAAATTTTCTTATGTATGAAGCATTGCTGTTGCCTAAAATGTTCCTCTGATTTATGGACTTAAGTATGTGTGAATGAATTTTTAAGAAAGCATATGAATTTAAAATAATGTGTGAATTATTTTTTATTTTGCTTTTTGCATGCAATTTTTTTTTCCTTTTCTCTCGTTTTAAAAATATTCCACTTCTGTCAGATGCAGTTTTCTTTCTTCACTGAATGTGGAAAATAATTCTTTTTTAATTTCCTGTTTTTTCTATTGATGAGTCCTAATCAATCTGTTTCTGGACCACATGATTTCCAATTTTACTAGAAAAATTGTTGTTTTTCTGTTTTAATATTTTAAATGAGGAGTGGGGTTACTTACGTTTTAGTAGCTGCTAATTTTCCCTACAAATGAATGACTTCTAAAATATCTTTCTTTCATTCTAATATTTGGGAATACATTTTATTTCTATACAAATTCATAGTAATCAAATTAGAAATGTTCTATAAGATGAGTTATCCACATATCTTTTCAGAGAACCTAACATTCTCAACAAGCTCTGCCACTGGGCAGAGATTATGTGATATGTTCATGAAACAGTTTATTTTTCTTCTTGGAATATGGGAAAATACATTTCCCAGATTGCCTTCCCCCTGTGTGGAATCATGTGACTCAGATCTTACTAAAGACATGTGGGAAGAAGTGATTTTGATGACGATCTTTCCCTCTCTCTTTTCTGGTAGGTATGACCGGAAACTAAATTAGTTATGCTAATAGAGGTATACAGTGGAAGAAGCATGGGTCCTTGGCTTAGTGCTTGGAGAAGAGCCCCCAGAGAGACACGTGTGGCAAAGAACATTCACATCAGACTTTGTGTAAGTAAGAAATACAGCTTTATTATTTAAGCACCTCGATTTTTTGATTTCTTATTATAGCCAATGGTGTTTTTAAAATATAGACAGTGAGATATCAAGACCTGACAACTTGTGTCAGAACTGATTGAAGAAAAAAGGGGGCACCTGCATGTTATGGGACAAACATTAAATGTTTGATTAATCTATCTACAATAAATTAGGGAATTGGACACTGTTCATCTAAATCACTTAGGAGAACAGACAACAACCGTGTGTTTGAAATGCACTTGCATGTTCTTATAGAAGAGTTCAAAAACTTCTACATCTGAGGTTGCTAAAAGCGAACTCCCTCACATTATTTTTATAATACATTTTAGAGATATTAAATCACACTAATTTGAATAGATTTCTATTCCTAGTGCTTAATTCTCCTTAGGAAAAAAAAAAGTCTGGATTCTGTTATTAGACCTCTGGCCATCTGTCCAAATAATCACTGTGACAGTCAAAATTCTTAGTCACAAGAAGAGTTGGATGTGGCTGCTTTAAGCAGACAGTGACTTCATTAAAGGATATCGTGTAGTTCACAGAGAGGGCTGACAATAAAGGCTTGAGACAAAGCAGCCAGAATCAATCAATCAACCACCATACAGAACTGGTCTGGTAATAATCTGCAGCAATTCTCAAAGGCACTAATAACTATACTTTCCATTGCTGTCAATTCTGGGCTGAAAATTAAAGTTCACAGCAACAATTAACCAAACCTCTGCTGGAATGTGTTCTAATCTCCATGTTTTTGACATTTCTGGCTTCCAAAAAAAAAAGTCTGCTGAGAATTCATCTACTGATTGTTCACAAATATTTATTGAAACTCTCTGTAATAATAGCACTCCTGGGTTCTATGTGGCACATGGCCAGCTGGAAATGACCTAGAAAACTGATGAAAATTCACAGCTAAAATCTGACTAACAACATATGAGGAAAAGCGATTCTCGTAAGTATATTTTAATACCTCTAAGAAGAAATCCATATTTTCTCTCCTTTCCTCTCCCTTTTCTCCTGGCTAGAACATGTGAAGTTGAAAATTATTTGAATAAACAGAAAAACAACTTTAAAAATACCAAGAAGGCAACTCTCACATCTCTTTAGTTCTAATTGCCAGAAATTAGGAGAGTGTGTACAGTCTGGAGAATCTTCTTATATCTGAATGTAGCTGCAATTGTTTCAGAAATTTAAATATTCAGACTTTGCCAAAAACAAGGCATTGTAGAAAGAGAAGTATGATCAAATCAATAGCCTCTACCTGATAGAGACCTGTTCATACGTCTGTGTCCTAGGACGTTGCACTGGGAACCGAGAAACCAATGATTTGAGTTTATACAATACTTGAGAATATCTTAAGTACATGAAAAAATATTCAGATGCTGGAAAAGAAAATAGAAATAAAATATTTAAAATTCTCCTCCTAAAAAAAAAAGTTTCCTATGTGCAAATCTATAACCATCATTAAATTTCTGAAGATTCTAAGATTTGATTCTGTATGTCTCTCCTACATACGTGATCAACGTATCCAGCTAGCAATAAAAATCCACACCAGTGCACCTCGCTGATAATCCAAACGTTAGAAATACCTTTCTAAAGCTATTTCCTTGTTTCTATTTCTTTATCTTATATGTGTATATAATTAGCACTTTGCTTACGACACAGTGGTCATATTATATACATAATTGACCAAAAGAGTGGAGAGATACTGGCAAGCTTCATATTTAATGGTAACATTTTTATGGAGACTAAGCGTTTTTGAACAAAGAGTAGTCAGTCCCCCTAATCATGTCTGTCCTTTTTATTGTTTAACAAGAAAAAGATCAAGCAAACCTGCACTTGTATGCCTGAATTTACAAATTTAACGGTTAAAATTTAAAAGTTAAAAGAAACAAAAAAATTAATTAAAAACAATTACAAATACAAATGTGTATGACACTTGAGGGATTAATTTTCCTCTTTTCTCTGGAATGCTTTTATTACAAGAATATATATCTAAATTGAATTTCTTCTTAAGTTACTTGGGCCATTTTAATTGCTTTTCTAATTCCTTTTAAAAATTGTCCTGTTTCTAATTCTAATTGCTTTTGTAATTCCTTTTAAAAATTTATTATTAAATAGATACTGTGGTAGGAATTTATCAACTTATTAATTAAAATATATGTTTATTAATTAAAATATATTCCTCAAAAATACATCTGATTTCATAAGTAATATAAACCTATGCAAATGCAAATCAGATGGGAGTAGGGACTTTCACTTGGGTTTGAAATTGGTATAAGTTTGGTTTAACAAACCCAATTGCATACTGTGTGGAAGAAAAATGTGCCGTCCAAGACCAAGATTTTTGCAGATATCTGTAGGAAGAAGTGAAGAAATATTTTCATTATACACTGTAGTACCAGTTTTCTGTTTACCCACCGGTTTGCATTCGTGTGTGTGTGTGTATGTGTGTGTGTGTATAAAATATTTATACCCACATATCGTGTAAATATACACACACACACACACACACACACACACACACATATATATATACACTTTATATATACAAATACACTCATTATGTATAATATATAAATACATATAGGTTCATTCTTATATTTATTCATATACTTGAGTGTGTATATACATTGCACAAAGCACTGACATTTTGATAAATATTTGTGGGTTTGAGAGACTTGTGGAGTGAGTCAGAGTACCTTATTAAAAATACAACTTTGCTTTTAAAATTATTTTATTAATATATGGTCACTCTTTGAAGTCCTTTTGTCCACCCATCTACTGAGGATTTGTAACTATTCAGGGTCAAATGATGCTCAAATTTTATTCCCTTTTTCTCCCTTATGCCTTTTCTCTGGTATTCAGCCTTTCTCTCATAATTTGCGCTGGGAACTCCACTAAGCATATAATAATATCAATAATATATCAATTTCATGCAGACACACATGTATTCTAGGCACTATGTATGACAGGTAATATCTGATTTTTATCCAAAAGTATGCTAGAGGTATTACTATTATCTTTATTTTGTTGGTGGATAAACTGTGTATTAGGAGAGTTAACTTGCAAAACTTAGGTATCTGACATGTGTTCCCAAATTTCTGTATCTTCTTTTACCAGAAAGATTGTCCATGTAGGGTTTGGAAAGAGCCTCTAGGTTTCTGGACTCTGTTATAAACATATGATCTGACTGCCCTAATACATTTGAAAAACCTTCTTCAACTCTTAATTAAAAAGCAAAAATTGTCTATTTACTTTCCTGTAAGCTCTGATAGACTCCCTAGACTCCCTAGATAGTAAGCACAAGTGGGCAGGAATATGTTGGCCTTTCTTATCATTTTATAATCAAGGCAGACATTATACCTGCATAATGTCAGTCATTATGCATAACAATAAATATTTATTAAATGAATCATACATGGATGTATAATTACAATATATCAAAGAAAATGAAATTGAAAACAAAGACTAAACTGTTTTCTGACTCCAGAAATTTGGTTCAAATGTCCAAAATCTCTTGAGCTATAAGCTTTAGTGGATTAAAAATGTTAGACTTGAAGGTGGACCACTAGATATACTGCTGCATTGAAACCTATACATCAATCATAAGTGGTCTACCTTCACATCTGTGTGGTTAAGAGTTGAAATAATTATATACTACACTCATCCATGTTAAAGTCTCTTTTTTTGTTGTTCAAAAATGAAATACTAAAATCAGTCAGTCACATTCCCATTCCAAAAGCATAATAAGTATGGGCACAAATATTCTATAATATTAATTTTTTTAAGAAACTTGTATGGAAATAAAGTGACTGATACTCAACTAGATTGAAAATAATATTCTTTAAAATACATTATGCTACAGTGAACACTTCTAAATGACCATAGTTTGAAGATGTTACAGATCCCATCTTTTATTATTTTATGTTTTTAGTATTCTTTAAACATCACACATTTAATTTCCACTTAGGAAATCAAATTATCTAACTTGAAATTCATTCAAACATGATTTTATTTGTTTCATTTTGACAGACAGTCATATGCCACTAAGTTATTATCATTTAATATCAACTTCATAGCGGAAAGGATCAAAGCTAAGAAAAGACTTGTTTCCAAATGTAAATTTTATTATTTTCTGTCTAATTCAGAAGAGTAATGAAATGAATGCTTATTGGTACGAAGAAATCTTGTTTTGCAGAGAATGTTCTCGTAGATCTACCAGAGTTTCATGGCTTCTTCTTAGTAGTTTCTGAGAATATCTTTGTTCTAGTTCCTGGGTGTTGATGGTTCCTGGGTTTGGTTTGTATCCACAGCATGCTTGCCCTTTCCACTCTGTATTATCACTGGGGAAGGTAATCTGCTCAAACATGTTATAATACTGCCAATTTTCAGATTTATATATCCAGTGCAGTCCAAGCTCTACTTGAATAAAACAAAACAAAAGAAAACTGCTTGTACATTTTGGACACATGTAAAAGTTTAAGGATTTACAACCTCCTGTAAGATTTGTCCCTCCACCAATGCTCTTCCCTTAGGCTGTTGTCAGTGTCCTCCTCACTATTGAGACCCTAGATCTGAAGATTATTAACTTTTGCTTTCCATAACAAAAAAAGTTATTGTCTTACAAAGCCATTGTCTAGATATATGGGAATACAAGAAAAGATATTTGCAGTCAGGTGCCTGGGGGGTCAACAGCCAGTACAATTCACAAACGGGAAAAATCCAAGATTCCAAACTCACAGGACAAAATCTTCCAACAGGTGTTAAAGCTTTTAGCCCAAAAAGTTTGTGTTTTCAAGCACATGGCAGAGGATCAAAGATTTATAATTAACACTGATTCATTGTCACTTTGACTGTCAGCGGTTTCAAACTACTTCTCTAAGGCACATTTGGAATGTGTGAGGGCACATTTTATTTTTATAAAGACGGAAGTATTACTGGTCTTTAATAGACTGCAGCCAGATTTAATAAAATCTTGGAATACACAAGATTATAATAAATAATTTTTCTTCCACAAATGTCAATATGACCTATTTCAAAAATAATGTGTTTCCTACAGTGAATCTGGTTCTCCTTCTTCTATTGCTGCAATATTTCTTATATTGGCTTTTTATTTTTGATCCCTAATATGAACTGCTATTTTAGTAGCTCATAGGATCTTGACTGTTCTACTGCAATAATTTCCAAATGTCACCTGAAATGCAGCATTCCAGTATGCACACCTGATATGGTTTGGCTGTTTCCCTACCCAAGTCTCACCTTGAATAGTAGCTCCCAGGATCCCCAAGTGTTGTGGGAGGGACCCAGTGGGAATTGATTGGATTATTTTGGGGGGTTCCCCCATGCTATTCTTGTGATAGTGAGTGCTCACAAGATCTGATGGTTTTATAGGCATCTGGCATTTCCCCTGCTGGCATGTCTCCTTCCTGTTGCCTTGCTAAGAAGCTATTTGCTTCCCCTTCACCTTCTCCAATGATTTTAAGTTTCCTGAGGCCTCCCCAGCCATGCTGAACCGTGAGAGTCAATTAAACCTCTTTCCTTTATAAATCACCCAGTCTCAGGTATGTCTCTTTTGGCAGTGTGAGAACTGACTAATACAACTCCACAATTTTTAAGTGCTATGCATGTGTGACATATTGTTCTTGGCACTGAGACAGAGTAAAAGTAGCTCCTTTTAAATAGTCTCATTCTTGTGCAGAAGACAAATGATAGAAAACTAAATCCAAAAATAAAAGTCAGGAAGTAAAAAGGAGTAATGTAATAACAGAAATATGATTACTAGGCAGTAACTGGGAAAATAAGGACAACTTTGAATAGGATGGTCAAGCAAAGGGAATAACAGTGTTTTTGTTTTGTTTTTTTTTTAGCTAGTTAGTTGGTTACTTAAGAGACGGTGTTTCACTGTGTTTCCCAGGCTCATCTCAAACTGCTGGCCCCAAGTGATCCTCTTGCCTCAGCCTCCCAAAGAGCTGAGATCACAAGCATAAGCCACCAAACCCACCATGGGAACACTTGTAATACCATTTGTATTAACTAATATAAATAATTGTATCGAACACATAAATAGAAGGACATTGGAGTTGAAGTGAAGAAATACAGTAGGAGAGTGAAATGCAATAAGGATGAATATATAGGCAGGAAGCAGATACCATGGGTCATTATCCACAGGGCAGCCATGCATTGCAGCATGTCCAAAGTGATGTAATAATTATTGTTTTGGTGTAATTATAAATAGTACTGCCTTTCATCCTTTTTTACACAATTAAATATATCATAATTCAGGTTGCAGAATATGTTAAAGGATTGGCATATAACATATTCAAAAAGTTATTTGAGAACTTAGGCAAAGCAAAAGAAAACAAACAAACAAAACACTGCTTACTGTGTGGAAATATTGGTGAAGAATGAGGACAGGAAAGGAATAAGTTAAAACCAAACGGAAATATATTGCAGCAGTCTCAGTGAGAATGAGTCATAGAATTGACAAGAATTTTGTCATCAAATATGTAACTAAGTGAATAGAGTCAAAATCTGTGTAGGATGTCACTACTGTCAACAGTTACTTGTCTACAGTTTTCCTCCATTCAGGAACTCTAGCCAGAATAACTCTAACAACTCCTATCTTTAAATCCAAATGCATCTGTATTCTGGCCTTTATTATATGTTATAGAATAGAACAGATATTCTATTCTATTTTATAATGTAACCTCCAGTGACTTCAGGTGAGTATAAAAGGGAATTGATGCATGGAGGTATTTGTGCCTTTTCACCTGCATTTCCTTCTGTCTTAACATTTACTTTAACATGGACCTGCCTTTTATTCATCATGTACGTGTCAGTGTTACACATCGACCTTCCATTGCCAGCTCTTCTTACCTAGAAATTCTTAAACTCTACCATTTCTTGTTTCTTCATTCTTTGAACTCAGTTTCAGTGTCATCAACCTTAATTAATTATTTTCTGATCTCCCAGTTCATCAATTCATGTTCCTTAAAGTTGTTAAGTATGTTGGTAGGGATACAGACAAGGTCTTATCTTCTGCCCTCATTGGTTACCTGTTGTGATATTTATTATGCAATGTCATTCATCACTGTACACAGTCATAGATCCTCTTTCCTACTGGCTTTTTTTGCTGCAAATAAAAATGATGTGGCACAATTTCAATTGTTCCTGGATTTTGGATTGATTTTTCTTTGGATGGAAACCCATGTTTAAGCTAGGCCAAGTGTGGTTATACCTTTGCATTCATATGATTTACAATCCTCCCTAAATGTCTTATCCTCAGGCATAAGTATTTTTTCCCAGAAGAGATACTTATTTTGAAGCCATCTCCTGTTTGTTATTTTTGCATTTCTATTGCCTACCTGGTATTTATATTTGTTTTTAAAATGTTATAGTTGAGTATTGCTTTGATGAAAGTCCTAAAAATTGTTTTAAAATTCAATTGTTTTGTTTTTTTTAGCTGCTATGTCTTCATTAATGAGTTGGAAGATTTACAAAACACTCTTTGTATACTAGATATATCAAATTAAGAATATTCATTCATTAAATACTATATCTCACATCAGTCATTGGGATCTTTGAGGACCTACTATATATGACCCTTTTCAATCTATCCTCGCTGGCTTAGTGGTGACATTAGTTTCGTCTGTTGGAGATGTGTGCCTGCAGCTCTGCATCTGTGGTTTTCTAAATAAAGGAGCTGAGATGGTAGTTATAATATCAGAGGCTTTCAAACATTATTTTCCCCTGAATCTCTTAAGTTTAATTTAAAAATCTAGGTACTGCCTTATACTTTGTTGAGTAAATATCTGAAGTCTTTTGTAGTAAATTTGTAAATTGATTTTCTTAAAGAGAATTAATTTCTAGTGCACTAATAAGAAGCTGACATTTTAATGTGCAACTATATATCACTCTTCCATTGAAATTAAAAACACCTAACAATTTCATAATGGCACAGTTTAAACTATAAAAAGACATATCTTCAGTAGCCAGAAAATTTGCACGGTTGCTTTATTTCTATGAAATTGTACTGCTATGCCATTTATGACTTACATTTTTATCCCAATACTTTATATTTATAGATTAAAAGTCTTATGAATCATCATATTTTTTGCTAACAAAATATTGTAGTACCAACAAGTCCAATTATTTATTATTTTAGTATCACTCTTTTTAGTATACAATTAAGTCTAAATGAATGTTTTATTATAGTGATCCACAATTTTAAAGTAAAAAATTACTTTGGAAATATATTTCTTATTAAGATGAATGGAGCTTAACTGTACTTGTATCCCTGAACTTAAATGTTAAAAAAAAGAAAAGAAATCATAAATTATTCATGAAGTGAGATGTATGATAGAAGACAGGGTATTATTTCCAAGTTATTTGGTGGAGTGTATGTGGAAGTCTGATGTTGAAATCTAGGACATAATTAAAAAGAAACATAATAAATAAGAAATATATCCATTTGTTTTGTTAACATTCACTATCAAATTCTTTGTATGAATAAAAGGTAAAATTAAATAGTGTAAAATCAGATGAACTAATAGCTAATATTGTAACTGGTAAGTAGAACATATCATGAGAAAAAAAAAAAGAAATGCCCATAATTGGAACAAGTATTTCAGGAAATTATTTTTATAAAATTATATATTGCCTATTTCATTAAATTTTGAGTAATTAGTGTAAAACAAATCAAAATTTTTTTCACTCAGTATATCCAAAAATTTTGTTCTGGAAAGATTCCAGTGACATTTAAAAGATTCAGCATCATATACAAATTTATCTTTTGAATTTTTTAAAGGCTCTCCTTTACAGCTACTCACTCATCTTAATAATGAGTTGTGAGAAAGCTCAAAAACATTGTTTAACTTTAAACATGGCTTCATCATGTTTCCTTTTGATGTTTTATTGGATTTATTCTTAAAACTCCCTTTCTGGGCTGGCCACAGAGGCTCACGCCTGTAATCCCAGCACTTTGGGAGGGCGAGGCGGGCAGATCACCTGAGATCAGAAGTTCGAGAGGAGCCTGGCTAACATGGAGAAACCCCGTCTCTACTTAAAATACAAAAATTAGCCAGGAGTGCTGGAGCGTGCCTGTAGTCCCAGCTACTTGGGAAGCTGAGACAGGAAAATTGCTTGAACCCGGGGGGCGGAGGTTGCAGTGAACTGAGATTGTGCCACTTCACTACAGCCTGGGGGTAAGAGAGAAACTCTGCCTCAAAAAAAAAAAGTCCCTTCCTGTGGAAGACAGTACAGAGCATGATTGTAAGAAATGAGTCCATTAGCTCATAGTTGTTCAAGTAAATCACTGTGGCAGTCTGCAGTGCTCTGGTTCCACATTTCAATATTTAATATGTGCCTATTGCATATATGCAGTTGATGATTAGTTTGTTTTACCCAGTAACCATAAACAATTGAAATGGTAGAACTGCCCTATGCAGGTACATGAGTGATTTTATAACTCTAGACATTTTAGAGATAAGTAAGTTTTAGAAATAAAATGGTGACATACATCAAATACTTAATCCAAAGTGTTAATGTATTTGTTTCCAATCAAGAAAGAAGTTGCTTTATCTTCAGCTTACTTACTGCATTTATTGTTTAAGATTAATCTTTAAGATAATAAGAAACATAAAAGTACCCAGAATATTAGATATGATTTTTTGAGCAAAGCAGTTGGAACTACTAAGTGTGTAAGTTTAGGTTGTATAGAATAATCACATTGCTAAGGTCCATAAACAGTATTGGAATGTGTAAGACAACTTAATTTACTCCAGTTGGTATTCTGATTTATATTTGCAAGATTTATTTAAATGCATAGAAATAATTTGCTTGATAAACCTTAAGGTAATTAAAGTGCTTAATAATATATTTTTAACCGTGAAAATACAGAATAAAATGTTATGGTAATTCAATTGGCTAAGTTTGTAAATGAAAATGATTGTTTAGAGGAATTTAATATTTCAACTTGTTCAATGGAATCTTAATTAAATCACAAGGGAAATAAAATATTATTTGCAAATTTAAATTACAAGCTTAAAACAACCTAAGTTTTCAGATTTATAAGGTTAATAAATTAAATTCCAATGTAAATGTACAAACTGTAATTGGTTCTACACATGCACACACACTGACGCACACTCACACACATTAGTCATGCAATCCTCAGACATTAAACATTCAAAAGGACTCATAGCCACTGAATGATCTTGGGAGAGTAACTTTATTAATTTTCCCTTGCTTAAAATAGGGACAACAACAGAACGTGTCTCATAGAATTTACTTGAACAGAGCGTTGAATGATATAATAAATATAAAAACATACAGAGGTGAATTAAAGAGAAAAACATGCTCTAGGAAGACAAGTTATCTTACTCATATGTGGAATCTGAAAAGGTTGATCTAAGAAAAATACAGAGTAGAATGGTGGTTATCAGAGGCTGGTAACTACAGGGTGCTTAGGAGGAAGAGGAGAATGGGGAGACGATGGTCAAGGGATGCATCATTGCAGTTAGGTGGGAGAAATACCTTTCCTGAGATTTCTTGTGCAGCAGGACGACTATAGTTAATGACTATATATTGTGTTCTTGAAAAATGCTAAGATGCTGGATGTTGTATACTCACCACAAAAATGATAGTTATGTGAGGCATTGCATTTGTCAATTAGCTAAATAGAACTATACAACAATGTACATATACCTCAACACGTTATAATGTACATAATAAATACATATAATATATGTCATTTTAATAAATAGATATTTTTTAAATGCTTCAGGCCAGCCACCTTGGCTCATGCCTGTAATCCCAGCACTTTGGGAGGCCGAGGCAGGCGGATCATGAGGTCAGCAGTATAACACCGGCCTGGCCAAGATGGTGAAACCCCATCTCTACTAAAAATACAAAAAAACATTAGCCAGGCATGGTGGTGGGCACCTGTAATTCCAGCTATTTTGGAGGCTGAGGCAAAAAATTGCTTGAACCTGTGAGGCGGAGGTGGCAAGTCAAGATGGCACCACTGCACTCTAGCCTGGGTGACAGAGTGAGGCTCCATCAAAAAAAAAAAAAAAAAAAAGATATCTCTTTAACCAAAATAAGGATCACAGTTTAACCTACCAAGTTTAGTAACCTTTCTTCCTTTCCTTCTACTTTAGTACAAAATATTGCTTATTTTACTTGGTGACATTCAAAATGAGAAATTAGATTATATTTTTTTTCTTTCCATTGACTATCAATTATTTCTTAGAAATGTCATTTTACAGAAATATAAATAAAATGTGATTTTTGTAGCACAAGGTATTTTTCATATGTCCATAAGTAATTATTGAATATCTGATATTTGCCGGGGATCCATGCTGAGTGGTGGGAATTAAAGGTAAACAAGAACTACAGCATAGACCAATGCTCTTTAAAAGAATAACATAGTAGTCAACATTAATTGAATACCAAATACGTGTTACAAAAAACGCTGAGTTCTTATATGCTATATATTATTTCTTCTTGAAAACATCCTTACGAGGAAGATGTTAATCACACATTTCACAGATGATAAAATTAGGCTTTGAAAACTACTTGGTCAGGCCTGCAGATAGGAAGTAGTGAAATTGGGATTCAGAAACTTATTAACTTATCAATGTCTTACAATGCCTCCAATCTGCTCCAATCTTTGAAATGGATAGTGCAGGGGAGAAAAAATAATTTTCTCTCTACCATTCTCAGTTCTCAGCTTGGAGACCTTTAGCAAAAGACAGTTTAAGACAAATAAAACAGAAGTTTATCAACATGTATGTTTTTGATATACATGGGAGATAGGGAATGAGTAGTTAGAGAGGTGGCCCAGAACCCTGGCTTAAACAGAAGTGACAAGATTAAAGGAAAGGAACTTGTGTTTTTAGGGGTAGCCAATTGCAGTAAGGCAACTAAATAGGAAACTGGTGGTAGATGAAAGTTAGCTAGTCAAGTGTGTTAGGTAGATTCCCCTGGTGCAGTTTCCAGGGTCATAAGGGTCTAACTAAAGTCATCTCTGGTGATCAAACTTTGTCGTTCTTCATAGAGAGGACTTTATAAACTTACAAACTTTTAAACTTTATAAACTTATATCATGCTTTTACACAAATGGGAGGTGAGCAGAGAGCTTTTCTTGTATCTAGATCTTTTTAATTGCCTCCAGCTCAAAATAATTCTCAGGCCAAACTGAGTTATTTCAGAGAGGCATATTCTGGTACTCCTCAGTAATAAGCTTTTGTGTACATACATCTGACTTAAATTTCAATGCAGTCTATTTCTATGCATTTTATATTTCCTACATATATGTATGTGTATATGAATGTATTTAGTGTATCTCTATATACAATTTACATATAATTATACTTCATAATTGTAAATATTTGAGGTTGCTCTGTAGGTTAAAGATAAAAGGAAAGTATGTTGTAATTGCTTTTATTATAGATGCATACCCAAATTAGGCAAAGGGAGATCCATATTAGAGGAAACAAACATATTTGTGTTTACTGTAAGTTAATTTCAAATATACATCTCATGTATTGCCTTTTTATCTTTTATCATGCGTTTGGAAGTCATTAAAGTATATTTCAGGTAATTCTGAAGTTCTCTATAAAAGCTGAAAAAAACTAACCAAGAATTATTGCTTGTGACATAAGTAATTTAAAAAATATCACAGAAGCATCCATGTCTCAATAGTAAATGTAAATTGTGTGTTTTTTGCCATGGTTTAAATTTTAAATTAATATACATAAATTTAATATGTATATTGAAAGTTATCTGAGTCTAGTTCATAGCTTTTGCATATAATGAATATTAAATTATTTTCAGAACAAGTATTTTACCTCATTACAGATTAGAAATACATCTTAGCTATTCGACAAAAATATAATAATAATAGAAAATATTATATATGAATAGTGTTTGATTTTAAGATGCATAGTTAGAATTTGATATTATAAAAACTAGAAATATAAATTCACCTTGAAACATTAACTATTAGAAAATGGAACATTCCATATGTACAGAATGACATATTACTGAAAAAGTATTACATTCTCCTATTTGAAGTATTAGTAAAATTTAACAATAATCTAGGGCAAAATTACAAGTAATTGGGGATAATTATTGTGTTTCAGTCATTTATTAGCCTTTGCTTACCTGAAATGGATTTCTTGAGCTTAAAAAGACTGACATTTTAGTATAACCCATTAATTATATATACTCCACTAAAAATGTGATTTTGCAATTAAAATAACAACCTAAATCCTTCAAGTCACCCTGAGTTTTAGGCAACTTTGTGTTCAATTTCATTTTAGAGAAGTTATAAAAGGTCAATTACCTGTCGACTTCACAACATCTAATTTCTAGCGCAATCCATTAAGGAAAGCGTCTTCAAAACTGATTTTTTTTTGTAGGTCTCCTTAAAAGAAAATTATAGCAAATCTTACCTTATAATCTTTTTTTTATGTATATACACATATATATTTTCTTGCATTTTAGGTTTTGCATTACTGGGTATATATCCAAAGGATTATAAATCGTTCTACTATAAGGACACATGTACACGAATGTTCATTGCAGCACAGTTTACAATAGCAAAGACCTGGAACCAACCTTATATTCTTTATTAGAATCTGTGTTCTCCTGAACATGGGAAAACAAAGTATTCACAGTTACCTCTAACTTCTATCTGTGACAGTTTTGGTTTGGTAGATTAGGATCAAGAATTTTGTCTTTATAAAGAGAAATAGCACACACAATGAAATGGTGTGAAAGATCTGACTACCCTGTGCTGTATACAGTGACATGCTTACCTGCCACAACTACAAAGCTAGGATTTAAAAGAATTGTAATACCTTTTAGTTTTTGAGTCTCTTTTATCTTTCCTCTTCTAGCATCTTTCTTTCTCTTTGACTTTTAAAGAATATCTGTATCCCTTCAAACTTACTGTCAATGAATCCATGACTTTTTTTATTCTTATGAATATTTGAAATACATAGAAGGGAGAAGATAGTAAAAACAGAAACTATAGACCAGCATTTTCAAGAGTTGTTTCTTTTGCTGTCTATAGCAATACTGAAAAGAAAAGGAAGAAAAATATATGTGTGAATATTTTGTTCCTATCTAGGGATCTCAAGTGTAACAATTTTTTAAGTAGTATATATGTATGTGAATGTGTTTGTATGTATGTATATGCATGACTCTATGTGTTTGTGTTTGTTCTTAGAGGTAGAGAGGAGGGTGAAGAAGAGAAAAATAACCTACAGAAACTTTTTTTCCTTAGACTTTGAAATTTATTTGGGACAAAATTATGGAAAATTTTTTATTTATCAAGCATATAGTTATTAGGCTAGGCAGAAATAAAAGAACCAACATGAAAATGTACGTTTAGTAACATCCTAATTTAGCATTAAAACTGTAAAATTAGTTTACTTTGATTTTATAAAGCAAAGCGATTCTTCAGATTATTATTTCTTTAAAGTTCCTGAAGCTTTTTATTATTACAGTAGCAGAACCCACAGACCCAGGCAGAGACATCTCCAAGGACATGACGGTTACGTTTCACTGTTGTGTGCCCATTGTTACTTCATTCTCTAGGCACTTATTATATTTTCTTTTAATGGTATTAGACATTTGTTTTTATTACAAAAACACTCCAAATGTGAATAAATAAATACATCATCATTTAGCCAACCCCCGCCCTGCCATGCTTCTCTTCCAGGAGGAAAAAAAAGGCTAAATGTGTCTTCATAGCCTATTTAGCCATAGATGTTGCATCTGAGGTTTTAAAAATAGACTTTAGCCAGATCTTTTGGACTTCTTCTTGAATTATAGCTCATTATGTTAAAGAAATTCTGGAAAAGGAGTCCTACTGATATTGTCCATAGTTTTCAAAAATGAGGATGGTAACTGGGTTGAAGACAACTAGAAGAGGTCTTCAGCAAATATGCAGAGGCAAATTTTGTGAACAAGATAGAAGGAGACATCCTTCTATTAACACTAGAAAAATGCCACTCATCGCAACTGATCTGACAATGGCCAGTGGTCCATTTCTTGTTGCCAGTGTGGCTCCTGTTAGGGAACCACTTGTGACAGAGTTCCAGGGATCTGCTTTTCATTTGGCGTGAGCTATACTACAGTCAATCATGAGAAACAGACCTCTCCAAACTACAAAGCTACCTCCCAACTGTGGAGCCTGGATTTTAATAGCTGTCAAACTCCTTTGGAGTTTGCGGTTTATTTCTACTGGAAAATTGTGAAAACTTTTAATTAATTGAAAGATACCACCACCAATGGTGCTTATTGTAAAGTCCCCCCACATAGCCTTGCTGGGGGTTGGGGGGGATTCTCTAGCACACTCTTCCAGGGAACAAGCTATCTGGATTGTTTTTAATTACAGCTTCAATTAGAATACTTTATGAATATTTCCAGAGCTTATGAAGGTTAATATTTCAATCAAGAAATAAGAAGTGATATGGCAAGCATGAATATTGTTCATGAATTACACTTTCTTTTGTTTTTTGTAAATTATAAAATTTTATTTCAAAGGAAATGAAAAATTGAAAAATATTTTAATAAACTTTGGGAGAGTTGAAATGTCCTTATGTGATGTCAAACTAGTTATCAAATTTATATATTCTCCATATTTAAATTAGAGAAAAAATAAAAATGATTGAAAATGCTCACAAAATTATAAAAGATACTGTTTATGAATACAAATAGTCAGAAATTGATTAAAATGTAGAGCATATTATAAAATCTACAAAAATACACATGGATAGATATTCCATCATTAACCTTCTTTCAAAGTGTCTAAAAATGAAACTAAGGAGTCAGCAAGTGTTTTTTTTTTCTCTACATTTCCTACTGAAATGTAGTTTATTAGGCAGTTCATCTAAACAGTCCAAACTTCAGTCATTTAAATTGTTCAAGACTCCTGAACATTTTGAAAACAATTAAACAGAGCAGTGTCAGATTCTAAAATGCTTAGTCATTTTCTTTTGCGTAACTCATTGTCAAAATGTTTCCATGGGAATGAAATCCAACTCCTTAATATAGACTATGTCCTATGCAATTCTCCTATGGCTCCATCTAAATTCAGATATTACCAGACAAAAAAATCAGCTGAAGCGATAGGCATATAAAACAATGCATTTTGATGGCTTTTAAGCTTAGTTGTTGAATTCTACATTCACCACTCAGTTGGTATTTCTCTTTCTGTTTAATCTTAAATCAACTGCTAACTATTCATACTACCCTGATGCTTTATTTGGAAAAAGCTCACACAGGCAGAAAAATGGTAGGAGACTCTTTCTTCTCTTTTTCAATGTACATATATATAGCTCTATATTATACTTGTATATATATTCCCAAATATATTATACCTATATGGAAGTATAATACGTAGAAATGTATGTATATACTTCTAAAAGTATACACACAAACACACGGATGCATAATATATATATTACATATGGTATATGCATAAATGTGTATATATTTGATGAAATTACATTTTTTTTAAATGTGTTCAAACATAGAAGAGTTTTGTACAAAGCTCCTTGGTGCTTACAGGCATGCCATGTAGGTACTGTCATTGCTCATTGCTCTACTTTAAGAAAGCTCTGAGTGGCAGACACACCAATTGTCCTCTCTGTGGGTTCTTTAGCCATGGATCAACATAATTTTTTAATAAATAGTTATTGCATATTTCCTTTTTTGCACTAGCAAAATTTCAGAGAGGAAACAAATTTTAGCTCTCAATATATATGCCATGCCCAGAGTGGTATTTCCTAGGATTTCTTCTAGGATTTTCATAGTTTGTGGTCTCATAGTTAAGTCTTTGATTTGTCTTGAGTTAATTTTTCTACATTGTGCAATGTAGGTGTTCAGTTTTAATCTTCTGTATATGGGCTAGCCGGATATCCAACACCTCTTATTAAATGGGGGTCCTTTCTCCATTGTTTGTTATTGTTGACTTTGTGATTAAGTCACCAAAAGCAATTGTAAAAACAAAAAAATGACAAGTGTGACCTCATTAAACTAAATGCTTCTGCACAGGAGAAAAAAAAACAAAAAACTGTTAACGGAGTAAACAGACAACCTGCAGATTAGAAGAAATATTCACAAAGTACACATCTGGCAATGATCTAATGTCCAGAATCTATAGGGAATGTAACCAATTCAGCAAACAAAAACCAAACAACCTTCTTAAAAAAATGGGTCAAGGACATGAACAGACAGTTCTCAAAAAAAGACACACATGTGGTCAACAAATATGTGAAAAAAAATTCTCAGCATCTCTAATAATTAGAGAAATGCAAATCAAAACCACAATGAGATACCATTTCACATCAGTTAGAATGGCAATTATTAAAAAATCAAAACCTATGTTGCTGAAGTTGCAGAGGAAAGGGAATGCTTATACACTGTTTGTGAGAATGTAAATTAGTTTAGCTACTATGGAATGCAGTTTGGAAATTTCTCAAAGAACTTAAAAGAGAGCTACCATTCAACCCAGCAATCCCATTACTGGGAATATATGCAAAGGGAAATAAATCATTCTACCAAAAAGACACATGCGCTCAGTGTTCATGGAAGTACTATTCACAATGGCAAAGATGTGGAATCAACCTAGGTGCCCATAAATGAGGGAATGGATAAAGAAAATGCGATACAGATATACCATACTACGCAACCATAAAAAGAATGCAATCATGCCCTTTGCAGCAACGTGGATGCAATGGAAGCCATTATCCTAAACAAATTAACACAGGAACAGAACACCAAATACCAAGTTATCACTTATAAGTGGGAGCTTAACATTAAGCACATGTGGATGTAAAGATGGGAAGAATACACACTGAGGAGGGCTGGGTGTCGTGCCTCACGGCTGTAATCCCAGCACTTTGGGAGGCCAAGGTGAGTAGATCACCTGAAGTCAGGAGTTTGAGACCATACTGGCCAACATGGCAAAAACATCGTCTCTATAAAAAATACAAAAATTAGCTGGACACGGTGACACGCGCCTGTAGCCCCACATACTTGAGAGGCTGAGGCATGAGAATCATTTGAACCCAGAAGCAGAGGTTGCGGTGAGCTGAGATCACAACTCTGCACCCCAGCCTGGGTGACAGGGTGAGTCTCCATCTCAAAAAAAAAAAAAAAAAAAAAGACACTGAAGACTACTATTGGGGGAAGGTTGGTTAAAAGTGTTGTAAAGCTACCTATCAGGTCCTGTGCTCAGTACCTGGGATCATAAATAAAGCAAACCTCAGTGACACGCGTAACAAACCTGCACACATACTCCCTGAACCTAAAATAAAAGTTGGAAAAAGAAGTAACTGACTTCAGAGTTACTGTTTTCTTTATATTTCAGCTTTGAAACCTAAATAGTTGATAAATGTTCCCAAATTCAACAAGTTTAGTATATGTTAGAACTGGGATTTGAATTCAGGCAACCTATATTTTTATCTGCTATTACCACCCATTATACTGTAGTAACAGTGGATATGGAAATGGAAAACTATCAGTATTTGTGAATGTATTCAGAGATAGGCTAATGAATTAGGTGTGTGCTGTAGAACAAACTATACATAGTTTCTATATACATATAGTTTCTATATAGAAATAGTTTATTTTTCTAATACTTATATAAAATGATTTCATACATATATTATTTTCCCTGGAATAAAACCCACTTAGTCTTATCTTTTTTATGTGCTGTTGAATTTTATTTGCAAGCATTTTGTTTTGGATTTTTGTATCTGTGTTCCTCGGGGTTGCTGGGTTGTAGTTTTCCTTTTTTTTTTTTTTTTTTTTTTTGTCTTGTCCTCAGTTTCTCATATCAAGATAATGCTAGTGTCATAGAATTAATTAGAAGGAAGTTACCCCTCTTCAACTTTTTGAAACAGTTTGAGAAGAATTGGTATTAGATCTTCTTTATAAGTTTGCCAGGATTCACCAGTTAAGCCACCGGGTCTTTAGCTTTTCTTTGTTGGGAGAATGTTTATTACCAGTTCAATCTTGTTACTCATTATTGGTCAGTTAAGGTTTTCT
Source organism: Ateles fusciceps (assembly GCA_036589455.1). NCBI lineage: Eukaryota > Metazoa > Chordata > Mammalia > Primates > Atelidae > Ateles > Ateles fusciceps. Next base: position 5,567,777 of record JAZHEH010000253.1, on the reverse strand, counting down.
ATTTCTTCTTGGTTAAATCTTGGTAGGTTGGATGTATATAAAAGTTTATCTATTTCCTCTGTTTTTCAATTGGTTTGCATATAGTTGTTTCTAATAGTCTCTAATTATTCTTTGTATTTCTATGGTATCAATTGTTATGTCTTTTTTTTTTTCATTTTTTATTTTATTTATTTGGGTCTCACATCTTAACTGTAAAGATGGTGTAGTCTTTACAGCTGAGACTGAGTTGCCTGTGGCCCGACATGAGAGCTGAACTATTGTGACAACAGTGAAACCAGGTGACACAGCAGAAAATTTAGACACAGATTGCTTACTTCTTGGCATCCTTCAGGCAAGATTCCAAGAAATATTAAGACTATTTTCAAATTTATGCAAGGTTAAGATGAAAACCCAGCCAATCAGCAATCCAGTGACATCAAATTTGTAAACATTTCACTCAATGCTTTCAGTAAAAGTAGAGGAAAACATATATAGTATTCATCACTTGCAGACCTTTTACTGATTTTGAAATAACCTGAGAGAACACACATGGAATCATTTTTAAAGTGTCATAAAATTTAAACATCATATTTTTAAAACATAATTTACTTAATACATTACCATTTGATTTATGTCCCAGGACATGTGATGTCATGATGAATATTTTCAACATTTCTTGACAGATAGCCTTAGCTTTGCATCAAATTACATATTGATGCACTTAATTTATAACTGTATTTTCAGAATTTGGGGAATACGAAGTCATATTTATTGGTCTTTAATTTGTTCAGTATATCATCCAGATATTAGTGTTCATTTGGATCAAAAAGAGTCCAGAAATTATGGAAAGTTATATTGATGAAGTGTTTTTCATTACTCAGGCAAAAATTAAACCAATACGGATATCATACTAAAAATTTCTAAACTTGAGTGCTTTAATTTATTAGTAAATAAAGAATGAATACTTAACCACTCCATAGTTCATTTAGCTAAGAGGTTTTTAAACATTAAAGATTTAAAGATTTAAAATATTCCACATCGATCTTCAACAAAATACTATATATGATTGTTTTTTCTAATACTTATATAAAATGATTACATGTTGAGTAAAGGCAATTTAACAACTGCAATCCAACTATACTCATATGTTTTATTTATGGTTTCTTCTCTTTGTAATCTTTCTAAAATTCTTTGCCTTCTCCAAGATTCCAAGGAGTGTTTCTTTGTCTTAACTAGGATACATTTCAAGTTAATTCGTATCTTATGCTGTAAGAAAAATGTTAAGCTTTGTTGCTTTTATAAATGAATTGCCAATTGTTCCAATACCATTTGTTGAAAGAAAGGATTCTATTTTCCTATTGAAATATCCTGGTATATTTTTCAAAATCATTTGATCATATATGTGTATGTCTGTTTCTTGACTCTATTTTTTTCCATTGATCTATATGATTATTCTCATACTAACATCAAACTCTCTTAATTATTTTAGCTATATATATAAATATATATGTCATGAAATCCAATAGTGAATTTTTCACCATTGCTATTTTCAAAAATGTGTGAGATATTCTATATCCCTTTCTCACCTGAAAAACCTTAGACTCAGTTTTTCAGATTTTATATAAATCCTACTGAAATTTACATTGATCTAGAGATCAATATTAAAATTGTTTGATTCCGATATCATTGTCATAACAACTTCAAAAAGTAAGTAGAAAATTGTTTACTTCTCTGGTTTATAAAAAGTTTCTATTATTGTTATTTGTTCCTTAAATGTTGATTTAAAAAAATCTTTAAAAACATTTTTAAAGAAACATTTAAAAAACAATAACAAATTATTGTTGTTTGCTCCTTAAGTGTTTCTTTCATTCAGTAAAGCCATCTGAGCCTGGAGGTTTCTTTTAGACAAAGTTTTTTTAAGTTATGTATTCAGGATTGTTTTTTTTTTTTTTAATTAGCTTCAGTACTTAGGAATTCTAATTATCCTAGATTTAGATATTCTAACATGTTTTCTTTAAAGTAGTATGTCCAATACTTAGACTGTTGAATGGATGGATATAAGATCGTTCTAACATTCATTTTAAATTGTTTTATTATCAATACATCTGCAGGTGGGTATTCTCTTTCATTGCTGAAATTAATACTTTCTATTATCTATGTTTTGATCGCTCTATTTGGACATTTAAAGATTTTCGTAACTTTTAAAAAACGGGTTTTCAGTCTTCTCTTTTTGTGCTGTTTTTGTCCATCTAGCTAAAGGCCTATAAATTTTGTAGAGCTTTACAGAGAATCAGATTTTAATGTGAGTGCTTTTCTCTATTGTTTTTCTAGTTTCTATTCTATTCTACCTCTGTTCTAATCTATCATTTTCTTCCTTCTGTTAGCTTTCAGTTTACTTTTACTTCATTAGTATTATTTGTATACTCATGAGCTTAAGGAAAATTTTAAACTAGTTTGTTTTAAAAGTGCTGACCCTGTTTTCAAAGAAAGTATCTTTCTGCTATAGTATGGGAGAAAGTCCTACCAAATAACAACAAACATGTACTCCTCCCCTTTCCACCTCAAAATCAAAACAAAATAATGATCTTGAAATTCTACTTACTAGTGACTAATATTAAATTAAATTTTTGAAAAAAATTACATACATATTAAGTCTGACCCCACAAAAATCTGAGAATCTTTCATTCAGTTGTCATAAAACATACATTAAATGGTGGCAAAAATTAAGAAAAGGACATTTAGATGAACATTTATTTACTGATGATATAATCAATTTTAACTAACATGCAGAAAGGATATATTCTCTAGATTTCTCTGGCTTGCTTATTGACTTAGATATATTTCGTATCTCACTTTTTTTCCTTCATGCCTATTTGAATGCAAGCAACACTTTTGTTAGTTCACTAAACCATGTGTGATTTCATTTGTGACAAGCACATCATTTAAATATCCTATTGATAGTTTTCATTTTCAGATCAGGTCAGCAATGGCGAAAGTAGGCTCTTATTGTGCCATGTAATTCCATTTTCAGGTATTTAGAGTGAAGTCGAAAGCATTATCAGTGCAGTTTTAAAGCATCTTTTAGAGAAAGTTTTGGCACCTGTTTTGTTTTCAACAGATTTAGAAAGGTCTCCTGCTCTGCCTAATGTGTAGTGAATAGAAATCCTCCAACCCACTTTTCACGTTAGAGTGATATTTTGAAAATGCAAAGTATGATTAAATTAACCTCCCATCTACAGACTTTCCACAATTGATTAATTTCATTATTATACAAGCAAATAACTATAAAATAGCTTTAATATCATTCAAAGAGATGACCCTTCACAGTCTCTGTACTCTCATGTTTCAGCATATACAGCCTTCATCTCTCTTTGCATTTTTTCCAACACTGAGAGCTTCTTTTCTGTGCTACTTATATGTGATGCTTGTGTGTGTGTGTGTGTGTGTGTGTGTGTGTGTGTGTGTGTCGTCTGTGACAGAGTTTTCCTCTATCTTCCAGCGTGGAGTTCAGTGGTGCAATCTCGGCTCACTGCAACCTCCACCTCCCAGGTTTAACCAATTCTCCTGCCTCAGACTTTGAATAGCTGGTACTACAGGTGTGTGCCACCAAGTCTGGCTAATTTTTTGTATTTTTAGTAGAGATGGGCTTTCACCATGTTAGCCAGGGTGGTCTTGATCTCCTGATCTGGCCTCCCAAAGTGCTGAGACTACAGGCTAGAGCCACCGTGCCTGGCCAGATAACATCATTTTTAGCTAGACATTGAAGGTCATCACTTCTTCATTGTAGAAGGTTATGTACTTTTACAAATGCTGTGTTGCAGATTGCTGCTTGGATTTGTAGACTCAAGAATTTTTCTAACAATATTTAGATTCTTATTTTTAAATGCCTAAGAATATATAATGCTGTTAAGTTTTCCTTTTGAATTCAAAAAAGTAATGTTAAAATCTAGTTGAAACTACAACAAAGTACAAGCATCATATAGATGACACAACCGAGACCTAGAAATTATGCCTTCCTTTTATAATCTGGAGACTCTTCCTTCACATTGCTTTAATTCATCTGTTATGAGCACTATATCCCCTAGTCTTTTCTATTAATTATAAATATACCCTCAAGATTTTTCACACCTTCAATATATCAATTTTGTATCTTTAATGATGATAAAAAGTCATCTCTCTCTGTATTCATCAAAATTTTTAATGGGTGTGGATGTGTTAATGTAAATGCCAAAATGCATTGCCTACTTTTTAATAATTTATTGCTTAGGATATCTAATTTCCTTTTTGAAAATAAGTTATTTGTCTTTATTTGATATTATTCTCCCTGAATATCCAGGGAAGGTTGAGTCAAAGTCGTTTCTATTCTGGCTGTTCTATTATTTTTAGAAAAGAATAATTTGAATATAATATCTGGGATTCCATGTATGAGTCAATGAGTAGACCCAAAATTATATTATATACCTTCCCATTGTATATTATAGTTCATGTACATTAGTTTAAAGATATTATCACTACAAGATTATTAAATTAATTTCTCTGTAAGTACATTTTCTAGTTATCATGTACTGACAATTTAGCAAAAATGGGCACTTTTTAAAATTCTATCTTAATTTACTCCTCTTTAGTCTTGTGAAAGAAAGGCTTCTACTTCAAATGAAATGGCAACCTAATACTAAAACCGAAATTGATTAATCATGTGGTCAATAGAGAACATGGCATTATACTCTTTGGACATACCTAATTGATATAATATCAAAAAGATAAAATTAAGCTTTCATAAGATTAATTGGTGTTTGAAGTGTGAATTTTAAGTAAAAATATTATAAAGTGCTTCAATGAAAGAAATATGCTCAAACTTTCTTAATATTTATGTTTCCTTTTATATCTTTACCAATTCCTATTGCTACAACATGAGATTAAAGATCCAATTTTAAAGCTATTGCAAAATCTCCCCAATATGTATACAAATGTTATTTAGATATTCTGGTTGCATATACATGCATACACACATGTAATTCATATGGTATACAGGCTAAATTCAGTTTTAAATGTAATAAAATATGCATAACCTTATCACATCAATTTTTCTCAGTAATTATCAAAATTACATATCACAAATATCTGCTAAAAAGCTAATAAATAAAATTTTGAGAATAAAACACATATATAGAAAAAATGTTAAATTAGGTAAAGCAGTTTCTCATAAATTTTACTTACTCTAAATAAAAATAGCCTTTTCTTAAGTTTCTTCTTTTTATACAAATAAATAAACCATTATATCCCATTAGTTGCTTTTTATCCTTACCAGTACTGCCTTAGTTTTCTGAGTAAATCAACTTCTTTTGTCTCCATGTTTCTTCCTCTGTCTAAAGCCTCCTTTTCTCTGTTGTTATATCCCTACAGACAGTAGCCCTAATTCCCATTTGTTCATCAAGCTGCAGCTTAAAAGCAACTTTCTTGAATTCCTCAGTTTACTTATATTTTTTTCCCTTAAAAAGAAATTATGGAAAAGATGTGGAATACTATCTTGTGTCAATTTAAGTAGGAAGAGACCTATCAGGAATGTATTTAAGTCTAGGGGACCGCCATCTTACACCTTGGTTAGATGATCCTTGAGCTGCTACTAGGAGGGAGACCTGTCATCATGTCCCTGGTGAGGAGAATGGTGAGTTATTGGAAAACGTAACATTGATCCCCAGTTTTATGTAAAGACAGAAATAATTTTTGTGCACTATATTGGAAATCAGAAGGTATGAGGCAGACAGGAACTTTCACTGATTGTATTTTCAGGAGAGAGAACAGAACTTGTTAAAAGGATACAGGGGCCATTGGATGGGACCAGAATGCATGAGGTGATGTGGGACCACTCTGGTTGGTTAAAGTTCAAGGTGACATCTCCAGTGGGTGACATCTTCCTGAACCATAATTAACTTGTAAATGCCCAGATTCACTGATCTCAAGCCAGCAGAATGCGCTATTAATACTTTTCCATGTACCGCTCCTTCTTCTGATCATTTTCACCAGATGAAAGAGATTAGAAAGTGCATGAGCTGGCAGTTTTGCACCTCCTGCCATCTGTTTGTCACCCCAGCTGTGCTCTCAGCACTTGGCATCATTCTTCTCTACTTCATCTGGTGCTAGTCCTCTGCTGTTCTTCCTGGAAATTTCCACTAACGTTAGTTAAGAACTCTCTTACCCAGAGAGCTTTGTTCCACCTTTAAATCTCTATTAGCTCCTTGCAATTATTATTATTTATTTTGGGAAGGTATCACAGTTCTCCTACTCCTAACTCTCTCCATGACAGGGGTTATCAGATAGAGCACACCAAAGTTATTAATAACATTTTCCTAAAGAATGAATACCTTTCTGTAGATAATCATTAAAATGCATAAGGAAGAGATCTTCTGGGTCCTCGGTTTACTAAATACAACTATTTTAGAATGTGATTTTAAAAAATTATCTGTAGTTCATTTGTATTTCTCTGAGAACTTGATTTGGAAAAAAGTCTGAAAAAATCTGACAGGAGTAAATTTCACAATTTTTTTTCACTCTCTGACTGGCAAGATCAGAAATGCCATGAAGAGTAGACTGCTGCACAGAATATTTTCTACTTCAGCTGGTTTCTGAACTCATGCAGACACATGGTCATACACGTACAGACTTAGAATGATAAAATCACATTCTCTAACTTATGAGAAAAAAAGGAGGAAGGGTTGCTTTCAATTAGTCTAAAAGCTTTGTCCATATGTTCAAAAATTAATTGATTTAAGAGACAAATAACACCTGGTAATATTTTTTTTAAATTTATTTCTAAGGGGATAACAAAGTGAACTTAATATATTATATAAATGCTTAGTTTATTCATTGTAATTATATCCAAACCAACTCAACTTTTAGGTAAAATAAAAATTTAGTTTTTAAATTTGTGAATTTCCAATAAGATACTTAATTCACATACAAATGTAGTTTTTAAAGAATTAAGATACATACATAGAGTGATATTAACATATATATGCACGTTTTACTTAACTACTCACCTCATTTCATTTTATTTTCCTCTAGGCACAATTAAGTCTAGATAGCATAGTTCATATGTTTTATGGGGCATTGAACTGGTGGCTTATGAGAGAATCATGACCATTATTGCTGCTGTTTCTGACAGAGTGGGAAGATGATAGGCCAGTCTTCTCTCTCCATGACTCCTGCCTGGCCAGAGAAGATGAGGTAGTAGAGGAATTGGATCATTTTAAAAGAGGCATCTGTGCAGAATGAAGAGTGGATTATCAGTTGAGCCGTGCTTGACAGAAAATGGCACTTTTGCCTTTGGGCATCTTTTTAAGAGTAAGAACAAAGTTATATTTAATATCTTCTTGATTTCATGCAACGAACATTGAATTTTCCTATGTGCATATCAGAATAAATGGTATCCTGGTGTCAGTGTTATTATCACAGATAACTTTATGGAAAATAGGTATTATCTCTGCATTTAAGCTGAGTTCCTGGGATTGAATTTCCTTACATGAAGATAATAAGGTAAGTTTGAAAGACACATAGGAATTTTTTATAATACTGAATTACCAATACATAAACACTGATCTTCCCAATCGCTATTTAAAATAGATATTAATTAAGCTCTTATTCCATAAATTAATGATGAAAACACAAACTATTTCTTTCTGTGGATCACAAAATATCATTTATGCTATATATGTGTCTATATTTTTCCTTCCATATTGGGTAGAAAAATAAAATTTGTTTCAATATTTTCCACCAACCATAATATAAGATGAATTACAAATATTATATTTTTCTTTTTTCTACTGCTTTGGATTCTATTGGCTTTATCGAATTCCCCACTGTCTCTGTTTTCTGTGTTTTTCTACTAAATCAGAAATATAACTTTTTGATTAATTTTTAAATTTGAATTAATAATCTATTCATATCAGAAATTATAAACATACATGTCAGAAATTATAGTAAGAGACACTGAATTGATAGTAATTATTTTATGGTTAAAATAATTTTAATTTGGAATTAACTTCAGGTTATGTCTGGTATATTCTGTTAAGCATACTTCGAACTTATGCTTAACAAGTAATGCTTTTCTGAGTCAGCAAAAATATCATTTGTTATGACACCAAAATGTACCAAAATAAGGTTTTTAATTATAAAATAAAATGGGAGCTAATCCAAATAGATATTTAATGATGTTTGAACTCATTCCTTTATGTATGTGCATGTGAGGTGAGAGGTTGCATTTATGTATCTATATATTGATGCTATGATTTCATTAAGAAGAAATTTGGTTTTCTTCTTGTAATGTAAGTTCTTATGACAACCTAGCCAGTCATTAGAGTCCTAGAGATCTGACTTTCTCTTACTCAAGGAGATTTAATAAGTGTGTGAAGTTACTTATTTAAGTAATCCAAGATACACCAGGACAGAGGCAAGACTCAAGAGCAATGAAAACGATTGAAGTCTGAAAGTTTTCTAAGAATCTGCAAAAGACAAAAAGCATTTAGGGCCCTCAAAAGGCAAAATCTGTGTCCTTTATGTGTGGTACGCCTTCAAAAGCACATATATTACCCTTTGGAGTGTGAACATCAAGGACTGTCGTCTTGAAAATAGCCATAAAGAGCCGCTGTCATCAAGGACAGCATTGCTGGAAACAGGTATCCAGCTGGCCTATCTAGAGCAGCAGTGCCTAAGAGATGAGAAAGAACCTATGGTGTAGAGTTGCAGAGTGCAGGAAGCAGCTACAATTCCATCTTCTTACATTTCCTGGTACTGCATTTGCCTCAAAAAAGAAAGACATGAAAGATAAAAGATAGATACACCTTTTGCTAATCTTTACTAGTTTTGAGCAGCTTTGGCTTTGATTTCACATTCTAAAAGAGTAACCATTGTACTATCAAATCCTTATCCCCTCCCCCTCCCCTCCCCTTCTTTTCTTTCTTCCATCCCTTTTTCTTATCCCCTCCCCTCCCCTTCCCTCCCTTCCTTTCTTTCTTCCATCCCTTTTTCTTGGATCAAGTCTCACTGTCATTCAGGCTGGAGTGCAGTGGTGCAATCTTGGCTCACTGCAAACTCCACCTCCTGGGTTCCAGCAATTCTCCTGTCTCAGGCTCCAGAATAGCTGGATTTACAGGCACCCATCACCATGCCTAGCTAATTTTTGTATTTTTAGTAGAGACAGGTTTTCACCATGTTGGCCAGGCTGGTCTGGAACTCTTGACTTCAAGTGATCCACAAGGCTTGGCTTCCCAAGTGCTAGGATTGCAGGCAAGAGCCACCACACCCTGCTTTTCTTTCCTTCTTTACACCAATTTCAGAAGCAAAGCTAATACTTCTCCCATCTAAAACTAATCTGTGTTCTTTATCCAGTGCCTTCTACTCTCATTTTGATCATGATAAATTGTTTATTCTTTCTTATTTATCTTAATGTTTTCTTTTAATGCTAGATAATTAGACCCAAGCTATAAACATCTTCAAGTATTTATCTCATTTTGAAGCAGACTCTCCTTGATTCATCTCAGTGGACGGATTCTAAGGTTCTTTCATTTTCTCCTCTTATGTACTGGGTCTTGCTGTTTGATAAAAGAGACTAAAGCACATATTATCTCATGATGTCTCCTTGGTACCGTCTATCATTCAGTGTGTTTACTTCACATTCTTTATTCACTTCAGCAAATGCTACACTATTATTATCGGTGACCCCACTGTTGATGTGGTTCCGTGTGTAGTTCCACAAAACTTCACAGCTGGTCAGGGAGAGTTGATCCAATAGCACTCAACCCAGAAGATTCCTTTATTATTATTATAGTATTAATTATAGTGCTATCAATTTATAAATAAGTATATGGATTATACTTGTTATTATACCTAATCTCTTTATCTTTCAAAGACTCAATATCTTAATTGATTGATTGAAGACTCAGATATTCCATATTGACTTGAAGACTTAGATCCTCTATATTGATAAGTATAAAATTAAAATTTATCTTCTACAACACGGTATTTTGCCAAAATGCACTGGCCTAATTATCCTTTTGTTAATAAAAATTTCATTTACAAAATTTTATTAGTTAAGAGTCTTTTCAAACCTTTAAGCACTTAAAAATTGGAAAGAGAGTTATAGGTTTGTTTTAAATATCCTATAGAAAAAAATTCATAATTCACTCATCAATTCATTTGGAGATTTATACATATGCTCAAGTTTAAATAAATTTAAATAAATTTTTCTTAGTATCTGTCATATCTCGATATGCTTCAAACTATTTCATTGGTTTTGTCTTCTGTGCAGGTACACAATTATTAGTCATTATCTAATTCCAACTACGTGAAAAGTAAGATGTATGAAAAATGATTTAATAAATTAAACAAAGGAAATCTATCATTGTATTGAGTCATCTAAGTATGTGATTGCCATTTATGAGCCTTTAATTACACTATTCATTATGCTTGACAACAAATCATTGAAAATCTGTTTAGAATTTATCTACACTCTAGATAGATGTGAAAAACATACTAACCATTGTAGTAATAACTTACACTTGACTAGGATTAAAATTTCAATCCCAATATATTGAGAAATTCAGATTTGGTAGACTTATTTCATCTGATATAAACATATGAATAATATAAAAGATTGCTCCTGATTGACAATAGATATTAGAAAAAATATATACCTTTGGTTAATGGTAAGAGCTGAAAGAAGTATGGTCAGCCATAAATATATGCAGTATAAATCATTAAGATTACAGAAAAATTACATTTTTGTTATTTTTGACAAGTTAATCCATAACAAATGCTCTGTAAATATCAGTGTCTAATACTAACCTAGTAGTCAATTATTTTATACTAGAAATGTCACATCTATAGAAAGTTTTACAAAATGGGACCTTTCATGTATATTACATGTCTACTATTTCTTTTCTAAAATTCTTAAATCTCCAAAATTCTGAAAGCAAACAATCATATAATCCATTGGTGGAAAGCTCAATATGCATTGGCAAGAGATAACCTCATGCCAATTCATGGTCTTCATTTTGGTGTGATAATATGTGTCTTACTGAAAGCATATTAATGGCTTTAATTTATAATTTCCCCAAAACATGCATGGATAGTGTGTACTTATTAATTTTATGAAACCTGAAAATTCAAAGTTTTGTAAGACATATTCCCTGAGATGTTTCTGATAAGCAAGTATGAAACTCAACATCAAGAAACACTATTTTATAAAACTCCTATCTAATTTTTGATGACTGGTTTGTTTTAAATTAAGAAACAAATGTAAGAATAATTAACTATGTATGTAATACTTAAGCGCATTGGACTTAGTGCATGTAAATTTCCATGCCTCAATAAACTGACATTACATGCAAAACTCTCTACCCCATCTTATCATATCTATACCAATTGGTTTGCTGAACAGTACTGATTTATACTGATACCCTGTTTAACTATTAATGGAGTCTTATTTCAGGCATGTCCTGACTCTGATATAAATTAAATGTTTTATTCTCTCTCCCCATTTTCTACATTTCTCTATTCTCTGTAAGTCTCCCTGCCTTCCTACTCCAGTGCTAGAGAAATCCACTTTTCTTTCACTTTGCCTCGTAACCCACTCATCAGTTTAGGACTATCTGTACGTAAGACTACATAAGTGGAGGTCCCAATGTCAATCCACATATTAAATATAAGCAAAGTTATCTGTTATACTTTTTAAGATTAATAAAATAAATAGGAATTTTAATATATTTTGACACCACAATGAATTGCTTTGAGCAATTCATGTTTTTCTCTTAAATCTGAGACACAGGTAGGCTTTGGAATAGGTCAGATGGAGGCCCAAAGTCTGTAGAGAAGCAGTGACAAGCATTTCATGCCTTACGTGGAATTGACTTCTGGTTTCATCATCAGTATGGTTGTGATGAAGTCTGAACTTATTTTTTATGCAATTTTATTATCCCTGGGTTCAATTTTTAAACATAGGTAAAGTACATTTTCTTTGTAGTTCAAAAGTCAATTTGCTTTCAAGGCAAGCTCCAAGACATCTTATCATCTTCTACTTTATTCTCTGTAGTTAAATATGTGTGGACAAGTTTAAGATACATTTTGTTTGGTGAAGATATACACATTTAGCTGCATGCCAAGTTTCAAACATTTTATTACTTTGTAAATACTGTTAGAATAACAGAAAAAAAAAGGATCCTATGCAAAATAATTTATTTTCAATAGTATAATTAAGATGACAAAAATATTTTTATTGTATTAGTGATATTTTTGTTACACCAATAGTCTGTACTCTGAACAATAAAACAGTTTTTAATTATTTCATTCCTTTCTATATTTTGTTTTACTTTGTTGTTAGGAAAGAATTTGATCCTACACAGAGACCACATTTTACTAAGCAAATGAAATTATAGTGTGTCTCTAGAACTTCACAAACTGACCACTCCTCCCCCAAAATAAAAATCAACCTGCCTTAGGCAAATATATGCTGTTTGCTTCTGTTCTATTTCAACCTGATCAAGTGTAACAGATGTATTGCTAATATGGATCTGGAGAAATGCTGTTAACAGATTTGACTGAACAGATGAGCAGTCAGAGAAAGATCAGAATTACATGATCAACAATATCTTCATGACCTTTTAAAAACATCACTTACCAATTAAATCATCACTCCTGCAACTTCTTATCAAGTTATTACAAAATAACTTTTTGAATGTATGAGGCCATCTTAAAATAGAACTCACATGAATAGAAAACAGGTTTTAAGTTCGATTATTTCTTTGATTTCTGTTAAAGAAAATTTAAATTACCAGGACTCGACTTGGGATCATTTTGATAAAGTTACACGTTTCTAGAATCCAACTTTTTAAAAATCACAGCCTCCTTTAAATATATTTATGGCAAATGAAAAATTCTTTACAGAAAAATCATTTTCTTACTATATTAAAAAGCACTTGTTAATATATATTACTAAATTTTGATGTTATTATTTTTCTTTTTATAAAACATAGGAAACCAAAAAGAATTTTCTGGTGACTTTAGTTTGTTGTACAGATTTGCCTGTTTATGTTACATTCCCATATTGGAGCTAAGTCAAGTGTACATACATAATTTGAAGAGTGAATTCAAATGCTTGTTCAGGCTGAAAGCTGTATGCATTTAGATAAGAGAGTACAAGTAGCAGGAGGAAAAATAACCTTGGAAATTGTCTTCTGTGTTTGCTAATTCAATATGATTAGCTAAATCAAATAATCACTATCATGAATCTTCAATTTCATTTTAATGTAAAAATACAGAGGAGATGTTTGTAGAATTAATGTTTCAATTATTGATTTGCCTTATTTTTATCATAATGCTTTCAAATACACTTTATTAATGAAATGTGTGAAAAAAAGACTTAACCCCAAAATTTTTGCCCTTATATATCTACTTAAATGGCAAAATACATGAAACAATTTTTTTTCTTTTTTAAGCTGAAAAATGTTCTTGTAAAAAACAGTAATGTATTTTAGTAAATAAATGCCTGGAATTTGAATCAAGTTATCTGTTCTTTTCTCAGTGTTAAGGGCATCAGAAATGACATTTTGTCTTCTCATTTCACATTTTCAATACACAAAGCAAGCATAAGGAGAATAAATTCATAATATATTTCAAAACAGATTGGAAACATTTTGACATGGAGCACTGTTCCATTAATTCTAAGCAATGATTTATTCACAGGGTTGAATATGACCCTTCCTTTATTTACTACAGACTGAATAATGCTCTATAGTTTTTAACAGCAACTATAGAAAATTTCAGACACTTTTAATCTTCATTAAAAAAACAGTTTTAAAAATACAAACTACCTCATTTTTAGAAATGCTAGCTTATTAATAGCAAATTAGAGTGTAATCATAACATAATCAGTAGTATTCCAATATGATAATGAAAAATTCTGATCAATAATTTGTTCAATACACATTGGTAAAAGGAGACCAGAATTCATAGAGCTGATTTTTAATATCAAAGATAATACTAATTTAAAAATCATATTAATAAATATACACATAAAACCATCTGAGCCCAATTTCAGAATAACCATCGTGAAAATTAACATTTTCCATATAATCACTATTGGCTCACATATAATCTATGTTTGCACCAATTGAAATGGTAAAGTTTGGACACAACAAGATATACAGTATTTACACTATTTGCAAAATCTTTCCAATGTAAAGGACACTGTTTTCTCTTCGGAATTGTAAAGGTTGACCAATTTTCATACACAAAGCCCCTTGCTGCTCTCAATATTTTGCATAAATATGTAAAGCAAATAAATATTACCGCAACAGAAATAAATGATTCCAATAGCCAGTTTCTCACCAATATTGGGTTTTGATTAAAAGTATGGTCTTTATTTTCTTAAATTTGATGGCAGTTAGAAAACTCATGATATATAATTCAATTTAAAAATACTGTGCAATACAGCAAAAGAAACAGTCATTAGAGTGAATCGGCAACCAACAGAATGGGAAAAAATTTTTGCAGTCTGCCCATCTGACAAAGGGCTGATAACCAGAATCTACAAAGAACTGAAACACATTTACAAGAAAAAAACAAACAAGCCCATTCAAAAGTGGGCAAAGGATATGAACAGACACTTTACAAAAGAAGACATACATGAAGCCAACAAACATATGAAAAAATGCTCATCATCACTGGTCATTAGAGAAATGCAAATCAAAACTGCATTGAGATACCATCTCACGCCAGTTAGAATGGCGATCATTAAAAAATCTGGAGACAACAGATGCTGGAGAGGATGTGGAGAAATAGGAACGCTTTTACACTGTTGGTGGGAGTGTAAATTAGTTCAACCATTGTGGAAGACGGTGTGGCGATTCCTCAAGGACCTAGAAATAGAAATTCCATTTGATCCAGCAATCCCATTACTGGGTATATATCCAAAAGACTATAAATCGTTCTACTATAAGGACACATGCACACGAATGTTCATTGCAGCACAGTTTACAATAGCAAAGACCTGGAACCAACCCAAATGCCCATCGATGATAGACTGGACAGGGAAAATGTGGCACATATACACCATGGAATATTATGCAGCCATCAAAAACGATGAGTTCGTGTCCTTTGTAGGGACATGGATGAACCTGGAAACCATCATTCTCAGCAAACTGACACAAGAACAGAAAATCAAACACCGCATGTTCTCACTCATAGGCGGGTGTTGAACAATGGGAACACATGGACACAGGGAGGGGGAGTATCACACACTGGGGTCTGTTGGGGGGGAAAAAGGGGAGGGATAGTGGGGGGTGGGGAGTTGGGGGAGGGATAGCATGGGGAGAAATGCCAGATATAGGTGATGGGGAGGAAGGCAGCAAATCACACTGCCATGTGTGTACCTATGCAACAATCTTCCATGTTCTTCACATGTACCCCCAAACCTAAAATGCAATAAAAAATTTAAAAAAAAAATACTGTGCAATAATAGTTTGTGTTTAATTTTCAATCCCTCAAATATTTTAAAAATGGATGTGGAGAGACACTTGATAGAGACATAAATGATTAATGTTAATAAGCATTTTGCTATTATTCTCGACGTACTTTGTGGTTTTAGATGGGTAAGTTATTTTCTAGTATCCATGCCAATGTGTACTCTAAGGAACATTCAGACCATAATCATTAACATAACCTGATAACCTTTAATAATCATGTGCAGCATGGTATCACTTACAAAAATTGAGTTCAAATACATTCAAATACTTTATGTAGCTCGTATTGTTCTTATTTATTCAATGTTAATGCATCAAATGGTTTACCAGCTCATATACAAAATTAAGAATAATTATGTTATATAATAAATCAATACTTTTACCAAAAGGTAATTTTTAAAAAGCAACAGGTATTTGTGCAAGAAAGCATAAGGGGGAAGATAACGAGTTTCATTAATTGTTTGATCCTGGAGATCAGAGAATATGCCGCACTCTTATACTTCATGCTTCTTATTATCTATCATTGTTACTTAAAATCCCTAGGTTCAAAGGCATCTCAAATCACTCATTTGATAATTATAATTATTCGAATACATTCTTAAGTGATTGTAAATTAATAACTTTGAATATCTCTGGAAATGATGAATTTAGTATTTGTTAAAACAGGATATTTTTATTCACATGGAGTAATAAATACCACAAAAGTCTTTTGAGATAAATGAAATAATTAAATAACTATCAATAAATATCTTAGTCTATGAGGAAGAGAAAGTTCATAAAATCCACAGATTCCTTCATGTCCCCTTTTTAAGACTCCTTGAGATTTTTTACATGTTTTCACTAAATAACTCAAGTATTTCAAAAAGAAAGTAATAATTTGGTATTCTGTTATGACCTATTGATCTGACACAATTTATCAGATAGGAATTTCAGCCCACAAAATTTTCTTTTAATGGAATTAATTACTTGAAAATGAGTTATCAAAGAGCTCAAGTACTTCCCCATCTTCTCTTTATGTTGGTGATACTGATGACATGGAGTAATTAAATACTGTACGTACCATTTTCTGAAAAATCAATAAATGTGTAGTTACCAAAACAGAGTAATAGGATTATTAATGAGACAGCTAATTATTACTAAAAAGAAACTTATAGGAATTTTACTGTTATATACAAATGTTGGAAGGCCAGCAATTCTTTTAAGGAAAAAATAGCACTGAATATTCACAGAGAGCCAGAATATGTTCTAATGGAGAGGTAACACTATGGCTCAATTTTAACATAGAAAATCTTAAGAGTCAGCATTTACATTGGCTTTCCCATAAATTCTGCAAAATTAAAAGTTTCAAAAATAAATACATGTCTATGTCTCAATAAAATGAGTTAAACATCACTGTTTTCTGTTGAACAGTGAAGTGAACTTTTAATACAGAGTTTAACATAGCCTTTTGGGGAAGTACCAGAGATGTCAAAAATTAAAGTAACAGAAGAATCTGAGAGAACAATTAACAATTATTCTAGTTTGTAATCCCAGCATTTTGGGAGACCAAAGCAAGCAGATCTCTTGAGCCCAGGAGTCAGAGACTAGCCTGGCCAACATCGTGAAACCCTGTCTCTACTAAAAATACAAAAATTAGCTGGATTGGTGGTGTCCGCCTGTAGTCCCAGGTACTTGCTACTTCAGAGGCTAAGATCAGAGGATCCCTTGAGGCTGGGAGCTCCATGCTACAGTGAAAAGTGATCCTGCCACTGCAGGATAGGTGATAGAGCCAGATCCTGTCTCAAAACAAAACAAAACAAGAAAAAGAGCACAACCCCACTCCTCCCCCACAAAAAATTACTCTATTTTCTTATATGTACACTTACCAAAAGCAATGGGAGAAATTTTTTCCTTTCTCTCTCAAGAGCATAATCATGGTATCGGGTCCTACATTTCTTGTCTTTCTTGACTTTTCAGGCATCAGGGAAGTGTTAAAATATTTTTTCCCTAAAGTCTAAGCTAGAATTTTAAATCTTGAAGAATATATATATGTGTGTTGTTTGTATGTTTGTGTGTGTGTGTGTGTGTGTGTGTGTAAATTCTGCAAAAATAATTTTTCACACAGATTTTAAATACTGCTTGATAAAATTGAGTTCACAGCATTTCCTGATGTATTATAGACTTGGTGACCCTGATGTGATGTGGAATCTTGATTGGGCAGTAGAAAATTGTATATCCTGTGAGGAAGATAAAGAAACAGAAAACAGCGATATAATCAAAATTCAGAAAAACAGAATTTCCAAATTGAGAGTGTTCTGGAGAGGCAATGGAATACATACCTTGCTTCACCGGAGCGCTGCTGGATTGGAGCACCCACGCGGGTTAACTGGGTGTGTACCTAGACAGTGGACATTTTCAAGTCTGCAGAGTCTAAACAACTGTCCAGGGCACGAAGGAAATGATGTGGTAATACGTTTGCTACTTGCCCTGAGAGAGAGTACTCACAAATATTCACCCAGCTCTACGTTTCCCAGCATTCTTTGCAGTCTGGCTGGAGTCCATTTTGTTCAATGACTGAAGGAAAATAACCTGTGCCACTTCCTTCTACTTCATTTTGTCCCCTTGCCTCCACTGAGACCTCAGAAACCAAATGTTCCACAGAATAGAATTATAAATTGAAAAAAATGGTAGCTTTATCTCATGACAGGGTTTAATAGCATGATACTCCAGTGTCAATAAGGAAAACTAAGGCCACGGCTTGATTTCTAATTAACATTCCTCATTTAAAGAAAATAAGATTGCTGTGTGATATAACCAATTTCATGGATAGGACAGAAAAATTACAAAATGAACCTAAACATTGTTTTAAACAGACAGTAAGCAAGGGCTCAGAAAATCATAAAGATATGTCAAAAGGACAGGGAAGTCATCCAGGAAGTGCTTTAATTGGTAAACCTGTGACACTTTGATATAAAAATAAATAAGGTAGTCATAGATTGTAACTCTTTGAATAAAATAAGAATTAATCATTTTAAAGTACACATATGTATGCTGAATAATAAAAGAATAAATGAGATCAAAGCAAAATGGCTATTAGTAAATAGAGAAGTAAGGAATAATGTATTAAAAATTATAATGGATAATAAACCTAATGAAAATTAACAAAATATGACATAGACACAAAATATCTCCCAACACATTACTTATTAATTATAAATTGAAAGGCAGTGACTTTTCAGGGTTAGAAAATTGATTGTCACTACCTAAACAAATCATCAAAACTAACATTACTATTATTAGGGTAAGTCAACATCACATACTTCCACACAGGATATACTGTGAAGGATAAATCAGTTTACTGACATTTTTGAAAATCACATCACCTGAATGTAATTAAGAATAATCTCTATGCAATTCCAACTAGAGAGGCATTCTATAAAATAACTTGCCTCTACTCTTCCAAAATTTCAATTAAGAAAGATACAGACAAATAGTGTAAGACACTGCTACAAATTACGAGAGAATAAAAAGTGTTTACATCTAAATAAAATGCGTAACACTGGATTGGAATAAGGACTGGGAATATTAGCAGCTTCTATGAAAAGTAGTAGGAGAATTGACTTTGCTTGTCTTGGATTCTATCACGTAGCTCCTTAAAATCAGAATGAATGATTCTATACTGAGACTCAGTATAGATGGGCTGATGTGTAGATATAAAAGAATAAATAAATGGGACAGGAGGTAAGTGACAACTAGTAAATAAAGAAGGAACAATGTGCTTATAAGGTAAATGGATGCTGAAATAAGGAAAGTTTGGTAAGGAACATAGTAATTACATAAATAGACATGCATCTGTGTTTATTAATAGATGTACTTTTGTGAATGTCAACAGTTTACATACAGACATACATATGTATCTGTGATTTGATTGACTATTCCAATTGATCCATTACATATACATTATAAATGAAGAAAAGAAACTTATCTCTACTAATTGTCTAGACCATTTATTCACTGATATGAGAATGCATATATTTAAGATAATTGTATTTGATATGAGATAACATTGTGCATTGTTATTTGTTTTGATAATTTTCTTCACGATGAATAAAAATCTTGCCAGATATGAAGCTTTCAGCTTAATCATATCTGAGTCATGCCAATCAGAAAGGCAATCTGGAAACTGCAGATTCCAGATTGTGAATATAGCATTAATTTTACTGCTGAATAATTTAAATGTGGTTACACAGGTATTCCTCAAATCTCAAAATGATGTAAACCACAAATATGCTCCTGTAACTGGCAAATTTATGCTCACAGATAATTTAGAGAAAGTTTTAGCATTAGAGAATGAGGGGAAAAAAAGGAGGTAGCATTAAATATTAAAATTTGGAATTGTGCAGGGTATGATTAATATCTTCATCCAAAAGATATTTGTAATGAGAAAAAAGATTATTCAGGACATATTCATTTGAACTGCTGTATATAAGAATAACTAATCACATGCTTTTCAAATAGTTTGAGGGAAAAATGATTTTTCTGAATTCAACAATTATTATAAATCCTTTTTCCTTATATAAACAAAGTTGAAAGCTATATGAACAATATAGCCAGATTATTTAAACTGTGTAGATATTCAGAATAATGTAATCCAAATATAGTATTTTATTTTTCTCATATATCTTAATTTTAATCTCAACATATAAATTCCTTTCCTATTTTTACATAACAAATGACACACAGTAACTTGGGAATGATTTAACAGAATCTTCTCACAATCTCACAGGTGGCAATCAAGATGTGTGCTGAACCATATTCTTTTGCTGAGATCAGGCTCCTTTTTTAAGTTCATATGGTTAACAGAATTGAATTCATTTTGTTTTGCTGGCTTTCAGGGGGGACTGTTCTCAGCTCCCAGACCTGAACACAGGACTTTCTCAAACACTGTCTCAAACAGGGCTGCTTACAGCAGAAAAATACTTTTTATGTCTGAACCAGTCTCTCTTTTTAGAGTGGCAGTTGATTAATTCTGGCCCACCTGGCATAATTCTTCTTTTGTGTAATTCAAAAACACAAATTTAGAAACTTGTTATCATCTGGAAATTCCCTTCATCCTTCCCACGTTGTCAAACAGGTAATCTCCATCTATTCATAGGTTCCATTCACCCTCAAAAGGAGAAATTGTATGGGGTGTATACACACACACACGTATATATACACGTATATAAAACAATGATTTTAATAACTTATCAGATCAGTAAGAGGTACATATAATTTTCCTGGTGTAACAGGTTAAAGCATTCCGGAAGACTCAGATATATATACGTGTGTGTGTGTGTGTGTGTGTGTGTGTGTGTGTGTGTACACTCCAAAAGCATTTCTAAATATATGAACAAATTTTAAAAGCTAAGAAATTATTTTCTGGTACATGTTTTAATATTTAAAAATTTGTAATTTACATGATTTATATCTCATTTTGAAACATAATAATAAGTACATATGTATATAATACAAAGGAACACACATATGAAAGAAAAATATCTTCATTTTTCTTTTAAAAATTGTTTCATTTTTCATTTTTATAGGTACATAGTAGGTATACATATTTATGGATTATATGAGATATTTTGATACAGGCATACAATGTGTAATAATCACATCAGGGTTCTTTTTTTTCAATTTAAGGCTATGCTATAGTGACTTTATGTGTATTTTTTCTATATAAGTGTTTTAAAAACTAGTGGTACAAATACAAATTAAAGTAAATTAAAACAATAATTTTACTTAACTCATATCAGAGCAGTAAGAAGCACATATACTTTTTCCTGGTGTAACATTCTGGAAAAACTCAGATGATTTAATACTAGATATCCATTATTATTTAGTATTAAGCTTTTAATGAGTTATTATTACTATTAAATTTTAATATGAATTATAAGAATTTAAGCAATTTATTTCAGACATCTTGAAATAATCATCGGTGAACTCTCAGTTTCACACAAAATGAAAATTGAGATCAGAAAATACATGGAGAGAAGTTCAAAACTGTAGCACCAAAGAACTACATGCCTGGAACAACACTTCAGTAAGAAATGTGAAACTTGTTATCTTCCATCCCACCCAGACAATTGACTGGAGTTATGACACTACAAGGGAAACTTCAAAAGCAAACCTCAAACACCACAACCATGAACATATTTCTGAATGGTTCATGGTGCATTGTGTACCTAAATATTTCTGGAAATATTTGTTCTTTTTTTTTTTTACTGAATACATTATCCATTAAAGAGTATCTTCTAATTCTTGGGTTCCCTAGTCCTGGTTTACCAATAATTTGATCTGTTAGAGTTTATCCCCCAACCCCCTGCTGTCCCTCTCCTAGTTCCCCCACTCTCCAACAGGCCCCAGTGTGTGATGCTCCTCTCCCTGTATCCATGTGTTCTCATTGTTCAACACCCACTTATGAGTGAGAACATGTGGTGTTGGTTTTTTGTTGTTGTGTCAGTTTGCTGAGAATGATGGTTTCCAGGTTCATCCCTGTTAAGTAAATAAACTCATCATTTTTTTATGGCTGCATAGTATTCCATGGTGTATATGTGCCACAATTTCTTTATCCAGTCTATCCTTGATGGGCATTTGGGTTGGTTCCAAGTCTTTGTTATTGTAAATAGTGCCGCAATGAACATGCATTTTCATGTGTTCATGTACTTAGGTTCTGATCTGTCCCTCCTTGTGTTAAGGAGTCAGCTAATTGGGACTAAAATCTTGATTTCAGCCTCTAAACTGGGTCCTGCATAGACTCTTCTCCACCTTTCCCCAACCCTTTCACAACTCTGGATTCAGATTTCTAAGAGAAGGAATACTGAGATCACTAGATACTTTCTCAAGTATCTTCTCAGAAGCTACAATGTTATAAGGAGAAGTGCTGAAAAGTGGGTAGAAGAATACTATCAACCTTAAGAAAACACACAAGAGAAAATTGTCTCTAAATATATTGGATTTACTTGAGAATAAGAAATGAGGATTATAGTCTGGAATGCCTGGAATGATAAAACCCCCAGTGTATTCAGTGAGGGAAGGGTAAGAGGTGCTTTTATCATCAAAAAGATTTACGTAAGTTCTTTAGAAATAGATTTCATTGGTCCCAGAGGCTCAAACCCAGAGACGGTGTCAGTTCATTGGTGGAGATGCTGTTACTGGGAAAGTGTTTTTCTGAGAACATCTTACCTGAATGACTGCAATCCTGAAGAATGTCTAGTGATAACTTTTATCAACACGAGTTTTGTGAAGGACATAAAAAAGATTTTAAAAGTCCTTAGAAACAGTTATCATCTCAAACACATAAACACGAGCTCCTCTCCTTCAGAGATTTCCATACTCTATTTTGTTTGGGAAGGCAAAAGTGATTTCATCCTGGTATCTGCAACTTTCACAGTACAAACACACTTTATATGTTTTGTCACACTTTTAGGGTAAATCTGTACTACATATGGGATAACCTGGTGAGGTAAGTTTTTCTCTGACAAAGTCTCTACCAAGGTCCATGGTCCTCATGGAGGCATAAAACACTGTGCCACTGATGGAACACCTAAATTAGCAAAAATACTAAAAGGATAATCAAATAAGCTGTAAAATGTATAGCTTCAAAATTATATATGATGTTAGGATATTTGTTACATAAACTTGACAATAAAATTTAAAAAACATTGTACGTAGTAATATATACAGAGATGTAACTTGCATTTAACACTGTTTAAAGCATTTTAGCTTAATTATGATTTGATGAAACTTCTTGGGTTCTTTGACTTTAGAAATAGTCCTTTTTCAAAAGTCAAAAGTTTGGACTCAATCTCTATGATGCTATCCTTTCTAAATGTGTTTATCTCTATGACCATTATTTTAATTGTCATAGAGAATAAAACATATGTTCAGAAAGAAAAGTAAACATTTTCTTTTTAGCAGAAACCTATGGACAGCTATTTGCCTTTATTGTAAAGCAAAATTATTCTAATGCAAATATCTCTTAATGCCAACAAGCAGATCAGTGTTCATAAGTGTTACACTGCTTCTTTTAACTGCTCTTGTTTTATCAAAAATATCCTGACTCAGTTAATACATTTTCTATTGATGCAAATTATGTAATAATCTAGGCCTCAGTTTCCTTGACTATAAAAGGAGTTAGAAAAGACAGGAATGAAAGTTACTTTCTGCGACAAGATGTTTTAGTCTGACCTTGCCTTTCCCTTCTGGATTCGATATTATTCTCCTTCGGCTCACTCTTTATCATGAATGAAATGTCCACAGACTAAAGCTTACCTTTCCTGTAATTGCTAAGTGTAGTTCTCTTTCATGAATTACTGTTAAAGATATAGTATGTAAAAATATAATTTTTATTATTTGCTTTATTTTTTACTATGTAACATAATTTATATCATTCAGGTCACAATATCCTCAGGCGTTGAGAAATTTTTTAATAGCTTAGACTTGTAATATAATGTGAATTGCCTAGAAAGAAAATATGTTTCAGGCTTCAAGTTGCTTTTTGTTAAATATAAACGAGGAGCTGGGGAAGCTGTTGATGAGAATGCCTGAGAAAATTCCTGTTTTCTTTCCATGTACTATAGATTAGACATCAGTTATATCTCTCTGGCAAAAGAGAAGGGAAACATCATCCTATCATTTTTGTACTTACACTGAGCTATCAGTGGAACTGTTCTTTAAAATGGAACACAAATACTTCTTACAGTTTTTGACATCAGTAAGAAGTATAAGACACTATGTAATAGCTTGATGTCTCTTTACGTCTGGAATCTTGCCCAGGCGTTTCCAGAAAGAATGGGCTACCTAATGTTTATCCCATGCCAGCCTAAGTAGACGGCCAGCCATTTACCAAATGATGTCCAAGAGAAGGCACAGAGTGAAATAGAGTAAACGAGAATAAGGGCCCAGCAGGATAAAGGGAAAAAAACATAAGAAGGTCCTAATAGCAGATATTTAGAACCTCAGAACCAATGAAATAAAGAGGTAGGAAAGCAAAAGCCAGGAAGAAAGGCCTGAAACAGGTCAATGGGAATACCTTTTGTCCTTTTGTGATGGCTCATCTCTTCTTAAAGATGAGTATATAGAAATTAGAGATATTAAACTCAAATGTGTGTTTTAGTTAATTAATATAATTCCGTTCAAAGATTTCTATGAGCATTTATTATAAATTGTTAAACAAGTGCTACTTTACCTGAATATTTTATATTCAAAGATAGATGAAGCAAATTATATTATCATTTCAATTTATTGAAAATGTAGACAAAAATTTGAAAATTTCTATATAGTGCATATTTAATAAAAATCTACCACTGTTTTCATAAAAAATCCAACTGCTTTTAGAGATGAAGTAGATTTAAACTATTTTTTCCCTCTGAATTAGTAGTTACAAGCAATAGGTGGATGATGCAGCTTACATTCAGACAGCAGTGATCTGCCCTAAAACTGTTAACATATGGTAATGATCCTTTCATCTTTTATCTGTTCTACATTTTCTTCCAAAAGATAATTATGTAAAGGTCACCACTGTTTGTAGAAAAAACATAAAATTTTACTACTATGTTGTAGTAAATCCAACAGAGTAAGCTCAAGTTAATTAAAATATTTACCCCCTTGGCTGTTATGAAATCCTGCACACAGTAAGAGTGTAAAATAGTCTTACCTGATTTAAATGCTTGATAAAATGTGTTGCAGATTTGTGTGACTGACAAAAACTGGTATCCAAGGACGAAATACATATATATAATATACATATATATGTGTGTGTGTGTGTGTGTGTGTGTGTGCATGCATTTCCATTTTTAATGTTTTTAGCATGTAAATTATCTTAGCTTTCTTATTAATAAGAGATTACGTTTTCTGTAAAAGATGTAGAGGGAAATAAGTTCATGTTTTAAATCAAAAATTAAAGCAATTCTTGTGGTTGCTATGTCTTATTTTCTTAACACATATTTTAAGTTACTATGCAAGTATTTTAGGAGCAAATATAAAAGGGACCTCAAAATGGTAAAGAAAGCTGTGGTGAGCAAGATATGCCAAGGCAATATTAGAATACAAAGGTCATCATAATTTTAGCTATGAAGGTTATTGGGTCTTGGGTGAGGAAGAGAAAACTCACCTGCTTAATGATGGATTAGTAAGAGATTGCAAGATAAAAATGGAAGCCAAAGGCCAAATGAGGAATAACAACATGTACTACAATTGCCATGGGAAAATCTGGGTTTTTAAAGGAAATGGCAATGCCATGGAGCTATAGCTGAGTGAACGAAAAAGGTTATACATAACTTGAGGTTGAACTAGTAGGTAGAGAAAGACTTCGGAGTTAATTCTAAATCTAATGGACACTCTATTAACATTTGGGAAATACTATTCATGATTCTGTGTGGAAAATTGGGTAGGAAAAACAAAGAAAAAATGCAAGGGAACGAGAAATAAATTTATCAATTATTTTGGAGAAGAGGTAGAGAGAGTTGGGTTATGAAGGTGACAGCAGAGAATGAAGGAATAGAAAGAAGTAAGACAGATTGTGTTGTAATTCACAGGACTTGGTGATGAGTTGTATGTGTGTTGTGAAGAAAACACAATATGTAAAGAATGAGACCCAAGTGATTTGAATTGAATAACTGCATGGATTAAAATTTTATTTACTGAGCTTTGTTGATAGGGCCAAGCATTGTAAAAAATTCTGATTCTTATGAAGCAAACGTTGAAGATGTTAAGTAGGTTTATGTGGATAAATAAATACGTATAAATCAAATAAAATTAACTACAATTACATTATACATATATAAATTAGGGCAATTTTAGGTTCAGTTTTTCAGTATCCTAATATCCAATATTATAAAATATTAATTAATGACCCCTTTAAATTGTTTAAAAATTATCACAACCACTAAAGACAGGAAAGAAGAAATATGAACAACAAAGGACTTGTATGTAGATATTTAAAGAACTGTAAACCAGTATTGAAATAAGACTGATCCAGTTTTAACCTGGATAATTAATGCTGGAAAAGATTCAGAGCAAGTGCGAATGCAAATATAAAATGGCACCAAAGTTGGGGAGTTTCTTATAAAATCATATTTATTCTGATCATACAACCCAACATTCTGTCTTGCTATTTGCCCAAGAAAAATGAAAATATTTATCCACATAGAAATCTGAATGCAAATTTATAGTGGTTTAAATATAAAATGAAAAAAATCAAAATGTCTTTTTTAAACAATATTAAGCAGATATATTTTCATAAAATTCTTCCATCTTTAATTGACTACTGTGCTGATAAATCTCCAAGAGTTGTGTATAGTCTACAGTAATATCCAACTTGACTTGACTTTATTTTTTTTAAATAGAGAACTGGATCCAAATGGTCATAGATCCCACCTTGGAAACAAGTGTATGGGAACATTTTGGGGTCCAAATAATTCAGTTCTATACGTCTATGCTAAGTAAGTTATCCAAAATATGGAGACTAATATACCATAAAATATTTATTATTTAAAAATATATAAATAAATGTTCAACAATGGAGGAATGGTTAAGAAAATTATGTTAATAAAATATCACATAACCAATGTGATAGATGTGGATACTATGGTAATGAGTAAAATATACATATATATACATAAATATATATATATGTGTGTATATATATTCTATGGATATATATATATATGGAAAAAATCTGGAATAAAGATGTTTCACAATTATTGCAGCTATCTAAAGACAGAGAAAGGAACCATATCAAGATATTAACATTAATTATATTAGAATTATAGTATTGCAAATGTTTTTTAAAATATATATTTTTGTTTTAAAATAGCGTCTGAGAGACTTTGGCACCAGATCAGCCAATTCTATCTCACCAACTAGAAGGGCAGAGAGAAGGTGTGAGCATATTTTGAATCATCTCAGGAAGTGTAGTTCTAATAGGTTCTCCCAGAGAGCATTATTTCTGGGCAGTGGGTGAGGGACTGGAAATTAAGTAAAAATTCCCTTAGGAATAAGTGGCTGGTTAGCTAAGTGGCCTTCATCTTTGGTGAGCTGTGTTTCTTTCTTTAAAAAATTTGTTTATATAATTGACACAAAACAAGTGCATATAACACTGCATGTTCTCACTCACATGGAATCTTAAAGAGTTGATTTCATAGAAGTAGAGAGTAGAGATTGGTTACCAGAGGCCATTTGGGGTTGGAATTCAAAGCAGCTGATAGAGAGCTGTAATGTAGACTCAAATGTAAGACAATAGGGAATATTAAAATTTAACACAAATAGGCACATGTAACCCAGATTAAAAGAATATTAATTCCTAATGCTAAAGCAAAGTGCTGGAACCCAAATATCAATCTTCTGACTGTATTTGCTTCTAAATCCAAATGTTTCTGACCCTTTGATCCTATATTATATACCATTAAATATAATGGTATTTTACCCTATATTATATACCAAAGTAAATAATCGACACTATATGATATACCAAAATATATAATTATTGGATGTCAGTATTTGAATTTTATTTTATACTTTTATCATTATTTTTTACAAGACAAGATCTCACTCAATCACCTAGGCTAGAGTTCAGGAGTGGGATTACAGCTTATTATGACCTCCAAATTCTGGCCTCAAGCTATCTTCCCGTTTCAGCCTCTCAAGAAGCTGGGACTACCAGAGTGTGCCACTATGTCTAGCTAATTAAAAAAAAAAAAATGTAAGGGGTATTTCTTAGTTGAGCAGGCTGATCTAGCACAGCTGACTTTAAATGATCCTCTTGCCTTAGCCTCCCAAAGCACTGGGATTACAGACATGAGCCATGTCACCTGGTACTACTTTTACCATTATTAATAGCAACAATAGTGTGAGAGAAACATAAATCTAACAAGATATTTTAGGCATGTATTATCAAAGATAAACAGTTGTTTATTCTTTGCAACCTGTATAATTATAAACATCAACATGCCTTTTAAATTCTGAATATAGTGCAAAAAGGATGATATTCATGGTAAATAATATTTTCCATTAATTTGTAACTAAAATTATGCTTGTATGCTAATATGCATTAATTTGGTAAGAGTTTGTAAACTTCTACAATAATCAGAAACACTCTTACATAAGATGTATTAATTTTATATTATACTCAAGACAGTAGATATCATCTTAATTGAAATGGCAGTTATTAGACATTTATTTATGACCAACTGTCAACTTTTTAGGTTTTCAGCCCCATATGCCACATAACATTATGTTATTTCCTATATATTGATAGTACTATTTATTTTCTAAGCCTACAAGCAGTAATTGTCTTCTTCTTTAGGAAATTTAATTTCAATTATTTGAAATTAAATTGGTTAATTTAATTTAAAATTTTCTGGTTTATCTACCAGAAAATACCTCCAGTTAACTCTGACATTCAGAATATGTTTGAAACATTCTAGAAGGGTAGTTACATTCCTGAATGGTCAAATTGTTATTTAAGAACCAAATCCCTTGCGTCCAAAATAAACCAGTACAAGACTAGAAAGGGAGTTTCCCTGTTAGTCCCCATGGTCTAATATCTGGCATATAAATCTCTATAGTTGTTTGATATCAAACACATTTATAAGTAATCAATTCAATTACTTTCCAGACACAGACATTACTGTTGTTTTCTATTTACTATCATTGCCACTGACAATAAAAACTTTTAAAATGTTCCTATGCAATATTTTATATATCCCCAAACAAATGATATTTATTTGCGAATGTTATTGATAAAGCTCTTACTTCAGCAGGGTAATGCGTATTTGTAAGAGGTATAGCATTTATTACTGAAAGAATGCCGTTCGTTACTTGCTTACTGTGGTTTTATTTTGATTTGGACGTATTTCTTCCAGGATAGTGGCATAAAGAACAAGAGTGAGTGTGCCTGTGTGTTTGTGTGTGTGTGAGAGAGAGAGACACAGAGACAGAGACAGAGACAAAAAAATAAAAAATTAAAAAAATTAAAAAAAAAACAAAGACAGAGGGGGCAGATAATAGAGCAGTTATTTGATAATTTGAGAAGATTCATTGTTAGAGAAATGTACCTCAGATGGTTGTAGATGAATGTGCCAGAGTGCTTTGACCATTAAAACTGGTCAAACGTGCCCAGAAGTTCTCTATCAAATAATAAATTCACATTCCGTATATATCAGTAGGTTTACAAGATGCAACACTGATTCCTAAATGACATTGGCTACTTGTGTAAGATGTCCATATTCTGAATGATATGGAACACTGATCATGGAATGCTTTGAAAGATGTTTTGGAAAGTAAATGATGGGATTTCATACTTTTACATGGACGAATAATATTCCATTTTGTATATGAATCACATTTTCCTTATTCATTAATCTGCTATGAACACTTAGATTCATTCCAAATCTTGGCTACTGAGAATAGTTCTGCAATAAACATGGGAGTGCAGACATCTCCTTGATATGCTGATACCCTTTCTTTTGGATAACTAGTAGTGTGGTTGCTGGATCATACAGTTTTCTATTTTTAGCTTTGGAGGAACTTTTATGCTGTTCTCCATGGTGGCTGCACTAATTTACATACTCACCAGCAGTGTACATGTGTTCTACTTTCTCTATATCCTTACCAGCTTTCACTATTGTTTGTCTTTTAGATGAAAGCCATTTTAAGTGGAGTGAGATGAGATCTCATTGTAGTTTTGATCTACATTTTTCTAACAATTAATGACAATATGATGTTTTCTGACAACATTTTTTTCACATCCCTTCTTGCCCATTTGTATATCTTCTTTTGAGAAATATCTATTCAGATCTTTAATCTGTTTTTAAATAAGATTATTTTATTATTTCCTATCAAGTTGTTTAAACTCTTCATATATCCTGGTTACTAATCTGTTTTCAGTTGGGTAGTTTGCAAATATTTTCTCCCATTCTCCAGCTTATCTCTTTACTTTGTTGATTGTTTTCCTTGCTGTGCGGAAGCATTTTAACTTAATGTAATCCCATTTGTACATTTTTATTTTGATTGCCTGTGATCCTGGAGTATTGCTTAAGAAGTTTTTGGCCAGACCAACATCCTGGAAATTTTCCCTGATGTTTTCTTTTAGTCATTTCATAGTTTGAGATCTTACATTTAAGTCTTCAATCCATTTTGATTTTTGTATATGGCAAGAGATAGGGATCTAGTTTCATTCTCTGCGCATGGATATTCAGTTTTCTCAGCACTATTTATTGAAGAGATTATCTATTCTACAATGTATCTTCTTGGTATTTTTGTCAAAAATGAATCACTTTAGGTATGTGGATTTATTTCTCAGTTCTCCATTCTATTTCACTGCTCTTTGTGTTTATTTTTATGGGAATACCTTGCTGGTTTGGTTACTATAGCTTTGTAGTAAAATTTGAAGTCAGGTAATGTGATTCCTCTAATTTATTTATTTTTATTTTTTTGCTCAGGATGGGTATATATTTTCTTTAATTCCTTCTTACAGTGTTTCCAAGAATATATTTTGTTAACAATTAATAATTTAGAAGTATTTTCTTTGAATTTCACACATATTTATTACTGCTTGCATTTCAAAAAGAAAAAAACAATTATTTTAGGTTAAAAATTACTATATTGGGCCGGGCACGGTGGCTCACGCCTGTAATCCCAGCACTTTGGGAGGCCGAGGCGGGCGGATCACGAGGTCAAGAGATCGAGACCGTCCTGATCAACAAGGTGAAACCCCGTCTCTACTAAAAATACAAAAAAATTAGCTGGGCTTGGTGGTGCGCGCCTGTAGTCCCAGCTACTCGGGAGGCTGAGGCAGGAGAATTGCTTGAACCCGGGCAGCGGAGGTTGCAGTGAGCCAAGGTCGCGCCACTGCACTCCAGCCTGGCGCCTGGTGACTGAGTGAGACTCTGTCTCAAAAAAAAAAAAAAAAATTACTATATTATTTTTAATTTACAGTCACTTCATCTGTGAAAAGAAAAATGGACATTATCACTGAATATTCTCTAGAGAAAACTTGTCCAACCTGCAGACCATGGGCCCCATGCATCTCAGGTTGGCTTTGAACACAACCTGAGATGGCCCAACACAAATTCATAAAGCTTCTTAAAACATTATGAGGTTATTTTGCAAAAAAATTTTTAAGCTCATCAGCTATCATTAGTGTTAGTGTATGTTAACTTACACTAGTGTATGTTGATTAAAACTAAGAAGACAATTCTTCTCCAATGTGGCCCAGGAAAGCCAAAAGATTGGATACCACTGCTCTAGAGCTTCTTCAACTTATCCTGTATATTCCCTTGCTATCATTAGTGCTATGAGAAGATATTACTTGTGTTTCTGCATCTACTACCTTTGTTATTATTCATAGATTTGCATATTTTTGAACCTTTAAAATAAGAGGATAAAGGAATCTACTGTCCTTAGGGTTATAATAATTATATCTCTGAATCACTCACATTTAATTTGGTGAAAAAGTATATATATGAATCAAGGAAGAATAAATAAACTGTGCAACAATTCCCAATTGAAGCATATCTTAATATTTTGTATACATTTTATATGTTAAGACATCTGAAGAAATTGAATTATTAAAAGCAATACTTTTCATTGTATCATTTTCACAATTAGTCAAACATTAAAGTTGTCTAATATATTATCCAATCATACACAGTTTTTTTTTTAACTTTTAACCAAATTATTTTACCCTCTGAACTATGGTTTCAAATAGTATGTTTTAATAGTTTTATTCCATGTCTTGTGTGTAGTAAATTACCTCAAATCCATCTGGAAGTAGGGTGAACATAAACCACAAAGAATAAGCAAATCACTTCCTAGTCACAGGTCAACCTTCAATTATCCATATTATTATGGAGATCCATTTGGATAATTGAAAACTAATAAGCTCCGTTTAATCTTATTCAGGGAGGATTTTATGTTTTTCATAGATGGGCGATTTCAAGGGCCTGAAAGTAGGAAGACAAAGAAGAAGAAAAAGTAATAATAAAAAGAAGAAAAAAATTATTCTCATAAAATCTTATGGTCAATGAAGAAATCTTTCCTCAAAAAACAAACTGAAAATAATCATACAAGTACAAACTTTTTATACATAGTTCAATATCTTTCCTGTTTATTAGAATTAATTTAGATTATTGGAAAACGTGCCATAGAAACATATCATAAAAAATAAAGAATTTAATGACAATACTGAGATTATATTTTTAAAACTTAATTTATTTAATGGTTTCAACACATCTAACAGATAAGATTGTAAAGGAAATACTCTGGTCTTCAGTAGAAAATATATAATACTGAATAATATCAATATAAATTGTCTCCTAATAAATATGTAGATTAATATAGTTCCAAATAGAAATTAGGTCAGTTTTATTTTCAAATTTAAACATACTCTTTTAAAAAATTTCTTTTTAATTTACTATTGCTTTTCAGAATCATTAGAATCTTCACAATAGTTATTTAATAATTAATATGAAGCCTATAATTTTAAATAGTAAATTATTAGGGCATTAGAGTTGTTAATTTCTTGGTACAATTTTTACCTAAGAAGCATAATTAGTAATTTGTAATTGTTTTTAATATGATTATACATCCACTTGTTTGATGTACCTGTTTTTCTTGACATATAATCAGTGTTCACAAGTTTTTCAAGTACACTTAAAAATATGTTCATAATAGAAAGTTCCTAATTAGACCCACACAAATATAGGCAAGTGATTTTTGACGCAGTAGCAAAGGCAATTCAATGGAGAAAAGGTAAACTTTTCCACAAATATTGTTGGAACAATTAGATATCCATATGTAAGAAAAGGAATCTAGATATGAAACTTCCACATTTAA
Organism: Ateles fusciceps; assembly: GCA_036589455.1. Taxonomy (NCBI): domain Eukaryota; kingdom Metazoa; phylum Chordata; class Mammalia; order Primates; family Atelidae; genus Ateles; species Ateles fusciceps. Next base: position 5,534,427 of record JAZHEH010000253.1, on the reverse strand, counting down.
CAATATGTAAACTCAAAATGAATCATAGATCAAATATAAAATACAACTCTATACAATTTCTACAAGATAACATAGAAAACCTAGATAATCTTGGATTTGCTAATGAGTTTTTAGATGCAATGACGGACGCATACTCTATTACAGAAACTGTTGATAAGTTGGAGTTCACTAAAATTAAAAACTGTCTTTCTGTGAAAGATATTGTAAAGACAGGCTATCAACTGGAAAGAACTATCTGCCAATCACCTATCTGATAAAGGACTCCTATATAAAATACTTGAATAATTTTTTTATTATACTTTAAGTTCTGAGATACATGTGCATAACATGCAGGTTTGTTACATAGGTATACACATGCCATGGTGGCTTGCTGCACACATCAACCCTAAGCTGCATTAGGTATTTCTCCTAATGCTATCCCTCCCCTAGTACCCCGCCCCCATTCTCCCATTCTGTAGGTTGCCTATTCATTCTGATGATAGTTTCTTTTGCTGTTCAGAAGCTCTTTAGATTAATTAGATCCTATTTGTCAATTTTGTCTTTTGTTTCCATTGCTTTTGGTGTCTTAATCATAAAGTCTTTGCCATGTCTATGTCCTGAATGGTATTGTCTAGGTTTTCTTCTATGGTTTTTATGATTTTAGGTTTTACATGTTAGTATTTAATCCATCTTGTGTTAATTTTTGTAAAAGGTATAGGGAAGGGGTCTAGTTTCAGTTTTCTGCTTATGGCTAGCCAGTTTTCCCAACACCATTTATTAAATAGGGGAATACTTTCCCCATTGCTTGTTTTTGTCAGGTTTGTCAAAGAGCAGATAGTTGTAGATATGTGGCAATATTTCTGAGGCCTATGTTCTGTTCCATTGGTCTATATATCTGATTTGGTACCACCACCATGCTGTTTTGATTACTGTAGCATTGTAGTATAGTTTGAAGTCAGGTAGCATTTTGCATTCATCTTTGTTCTTTTTGTTTAGGACTGTCTTGGCTATATGGATTCTTTTTTGGTTCTATATGAAATTTAAAGTGGATTTTTCTAATTCTGTGAATAAAGCCAATGGTAGCTTGATGGGGATAGCATTGAACCTATAAATTACTTTGGGCAGTATGGCCATTTTCATGATATTGATTCTTCCTGTCCATGTGCAAGAAGTGTTTTTCATTTGTGTCCTCTTATTTCCTTGAGCATTGGTTTGTAGTTCTCCTTGAAGACGTTCTTCACATCCCTTGTAAGTTGTATTACTAGGTATTTTATTCTCTTTGAAGTAATTGTAAATGAGCATTCAGTCATGATTTGCCTCTCAGTCTATTATTGGTGTATAGGAATGCTTGTGATTTTGCACATTATTTTGTATCCTGGGACTTTGCTGAAGTTGCTTATTAGCTTAAGGAGATTTGGGGCCAAGACAATGGGGTTTTCTAAATATACAAGCATGTCATCTGGAAACAGAAGAAATTTGACTTCCTCTCTTCCTATTTGAATACCCTTTATTTCTTTCTCTTGCCTGATTGCCCTGGCCAGAACTTCCAATACTATGTTGAATAAGAGTGGTGAGAAAGGGTATACTTTCCTTGTGCCAGTTTTCAAAGGGAATGCTTCCAGCTTTTTACCATTCAGTATGATTTTAGCTGTAGGTTTTTCATAAATAGCTCTTATTATTTTGAAATATGTTCCATCAATAGCCAGTTTAATTAGAGTTTTTAGCATGAAGAGGTGTTGAATTTTATGGAAGGCTTTTTTGCATCTATTGAGATAATCGTGGTTTTGTCGTTGGTTTTGTTTATGTGATGGATCACGTTTATTGATTTGTGTATGTTGAACCAGCCTTGCATCCCAGGGGATGAAGCCCACTTGATCATGGTGGATAAGCTTTTTGATGTGCTGCTGTATTCCGTTTGCCAGTATTTTATTGAGGATTTTCACATTGATCTTCAGGGATCAGTGATCATAGATATTGGCCTGAAATTTTCTGTTTTTGTTGTATCTCTGCCAGGTTTTGTTATCAGGATGATGCTGGCCTCATAAAATGAGTTATGGAGGAGTCCCACTTTTTCTATTGTTTGGAATAGTTTCATAAAGGATGGTACCAGCTCCTCTTTGTATCTGTGGTAGAATTTGGCTGTGAATCCATCTGGTCCTGGACTTTTTTTTTTTTTTTTTTTTTGGTTGGTAGGCTGTTAATTACTGCCTCAATTTCCGAACTTGTTATTGGTCTGTTCAGGGATTCTACTTCTTCCTGGTTTAGTCTTGGGAGGGTGTATGTGACCAGGATTTTCCATTTCTTCTAGACTTTCCAGTTTATTTGTGTAGAGGTGTTTATTGTATTCTCTGATGGTAGTTTATATTTCTGTGGGGTCAGTATGATATCTTCTTTCTCATTTTTATTGTGTCATTTGATTCTTCTCTCTTTATTAGTCTGGCTGGGCTCTATCTATTGTGTTAATCTTCAAAAAATAAATTCCAGGATTCATTGATTTTTTTGAAGGTTTTTTTTTTGTGTATGTGTCATTATCTCCTTCAGTTCTGCTGATCTTAATTATTTCTTGTCTTCTGCTAACTTTGTATTTGTTTGCTCTTGCTACTATAGTTCTTTCAATTGTGATGTTAGAGTGTCAATTTTTGATCTTTCCTGCTTTCTCCTGTGAGCATTTAGTGCTATAGATCTCCCTGAAAACACTGCTTTAGCTGTGTCCCAGAGGTTCTGGTACATTGTGTCTTTGTTCTCATTGGTTGCAAAGAACTTATTTATTTCTGCCTTAATTTCTTTATTTACCCTGTAGTCATTCAGGGTCAAGTTGTTTCATTTCCATATTGCTGTGTGGTTCTGAGTGAGTCTCTTAATCCTCAGTTCTAATTTGATTGCACTGTGGTTTGAGAGACAGTATGTTATGATTTCCATTCTTTTGCATTTGCTGAGGAATGTTTTACTTCCAATTATGTGATCAATTTTAGAGTAAGTGTGATGTGGAGCTGAGAAGAATGTATATTCTGTTGATTTGTGGTGGAGAGTTCTGTAGATGTCTATTAGGTTCTCTTGGTCCAGAGCTGGGTTCAAGTCCTGAATATCCTTGTTAATTTTCAGTCTCAATGATCTTTCTAATATTGACAATGGGGTGTTAAAGTCTCCCACTATTATGGTGTGGTGGTCTAAGTCTCTTTTTAGGTCTGTAAGACCTAAAAAGCTACTAAAAAATGGAGAAGGTAAAGACAATTCCCTGCTGTCACCTCATGCCCATTTTATTAATTATGTTGTTCAAATATTTAAATTGCATTTTTGTCTATTTTATGTTCCTGAGCTGATTGTGTTATGCTTAAATCTCATTATATTTGCATCACTGTTTTTCTACCTTTTATTAGCAGGTAAGAGTTTAGTTCTGTTAATTTTTATGTTATATTCTCTGCACATGTTATTTGTGTGGTAACAGCATTTAATAATTTCTTAGGCTTTTAATAACAGAAATAAAGTGAAAACTTTAATGATACTTATTAATTGAGTTATTTTTGTCAAATTTATTTGGAATCTTACTCTCAAGGCATTCATTTTAACATGCCCAATAAATGTGCTCAAATTCACATCGTGCTTACAGGTTGCAGTATGGTGAGTCACCACCACATTCCCTGTCCATGACATTCAGAGTTTTCAGGCTGTATCATAAGGTATCCTGAACTTAGAGTCATACCAAATATGTGAGGTCAGTGTTTCATATACTTCCAGAAATCATGAGAATTATTTCTTAGGCTATGGGTAACTTTCATCCTTCATAATTTAAACCCAGGTATCTGTGTATTAGTTTTATATTGTTGCAAAAAAATATGACTACACATGTCAAGGATTAAAACAGCTATTTATTATCTGAAAGTTTCTGTGATGAGTCTGGGTGCAGCTTAGCTTATAATGCTATTAAGGTCTTACAAGGCTGCAAGACTTGTCTGTCAGTTTGCGGTTTTACCAGAGTTTTGCCTGGGGATAAGTCCTTAGCTAAGCTCCCACAGCTTGTTAGGCAGAATTCATCTCCTTGTGATTATAAGAATTAAGTCCACATTTTGTTGCTGGGTATTGACTGAGTGCAACACTTAGGTCCTAGGGACGGCCAGCAGTTTGCTATCACACGTCCCTCTCCATAGACATGCACAACGTGGCTGCTTGCTTCTTCACAGCCAGCAGGAGAATCTCACCCTCTAATCTGCTAAGATAGAGTCTTCTCTTACGAAACATAATTAAGGTAGTGGTAGCCTACCACCTTTGCCATCCAAATGTAGCTTAATCATTACTCTAGATTTTGTTGACCACAGGAGATTTAGAACAATGTATTTTATGTTTTTCATTTTGCTGCTGATCTCTATTTGCGTCTGAGAAACACTGTTCAGACAGTCTTTGTAATAAACATTTTTTTTTTTTTTGAGAAGGCGTCTCACTCTGTTACCCAAGCTGGAGTGCAGTGTTGCGAACTTACCTCGCTGCAACCTACCCCTCTGGCATTTAAGGGATTCTCCTGCCTCAGCGTCCTGAGTAACTGGGATTACAGGCGCACGCCACCACGCCCAGCTAATTTTTGTATTTTTAATAGAGACAGGGTTTCACCATGTTGGTCAGGCTGGTCTTAAATTCCTGACCTCATGATATGCCCGCCTCAGCCTCTCAAAGTGCTGGGATTACAGGCGTGAGCCACCACTGAGCCCGGCCATAATAAACACATTTTTGAAACTGCATATTAGAATACGTTAGTAAAAAGCGGTTAATAATCATATCTTTTTCTAATAATCATCCTCTTCAGTACTTTTCACCTGGGAGGCAATTGATAAATATTAATTTTTTAAAGATGACGTTATATTGAATGCCAAAATCAAGCTGATTAATATGTCTTTTAATGATAGCACAAATTTTTAATTACATAGTCTTTACCACAGCTTAACTCTGCTTTCATACATGTGATTAAATGACTGCAATTACAGGGAATGAATAAAAAAGAGAAGTACATTAAAACATTTTTAAAATCTATTTTAGTTTCTACACAGGGTATTTTCACTATACCTCTGTTAATTGCTTCTCTTTGGATCAAATGACATGCAATTGACAAAACTATGATTTTTAAATGGTATGGAAAATTGCTGTTGTTTTTTATAATGTTTTTCACTCGAAAGTCTTTGTCATTTGCTACTAGATTGATACCTTGGCTTTATTTTGGTTCATATTTTTCTAAAACATTTATTTTTATTTTTTAGTTGGCTTCCTTTATTGCTTTATTTTAAGCATACGTCTGTTAAACTACAGATTGTTGTATTTTGTAGATTGCTGAAAATCTGATCTGAGTGTCTCTGTGCTTGCCTGGCCACTGCATGGTGTCTTGGCTATCATCCGCACACAGTGTTCCACTCTTACCTCACCACCAGCCTTTTCTCTCCCTGCCCATGTCACCATCCAGTTTTAATTTCTGTATTGCATATACGGTCAATAAAGAAATTTGTTTTGTTTAGATGGCCTATTAACTACTAAAAAGCAATTAACTCCAAATTCAGGATAATCTTAGATGAGATAAGGGAAAACTTTATTCTTACATTCATCATTTGCAGGCCAAGCACAGTTGTTTATGCCTGTAATCCCAGCACTTTGGAAGGCCAAGGTAGGAGTATCACTTGAAGCCAGGAGCTCAAGACCAGCCTGGGCAACACAGGGAGGCCTAATGTACAAAAAACAAAAAATAAAAATGAAAACTAGCTTGGAGGATAGCTTAAGCCCAGGAGTTGAAGGTTATAGTGAGCTACAATCATGCCATTGCACTCCAGCCTGGGCAACAGAGCAAGACCCTGTCTCTAAAAACAAAATAAAACAAATTGTCCTTGTAAAAGATTTAAGAATCTCTGGATCCAGCTCTACTAACATTAAGATTCTATAATTTTATCAGTTTAATGTCATTTTCCTCGTTATATAATTTTAAAATACTTAAAACGCTCTCTATCTTCTCTCAATTATCCTAAAATATCTTCTCAATCATACTATCATTTTCACAAAATTTATTCTGGAATTTGCTAAAGAGAAATCTGAGTAGATTAGCAATTAGAACATGTTTGTATTCTACACAATGCCCTCTTAGCTATTTAAGGCTTAAATTTAAAAAATTTTCCCACACAGTTTTTTATTATTTTTATTTTATTTAATGTTCTAAAAGTATAGAACTTAAATATTTGTGTATAAAAACATAATTTTTATTTGTGGACCCTGTTCTATATACAATATATGTTATATCGATTATTTTATATCATTGAAGGAGAATTTTTTTCCTTTAGCTTTTGCTTCTGTATTAAACATTTTTGACAATTAGTTCTGAGATTGAGAGTTAGTCAGGAAAGGGTGGGGGAGTGTGGGGAGAGCCCATACTACATTGGTAAGCTATTAACCATGTGCTAGTCTCCTGCCTGGGTGAGGTCTTGGAACTCAGAATTAAGAATAAAAGCTTTGCTGTCTGTGGCAGATAGAATAATCTCCCCACCCTCAAAGAGTTCATTCTTTAAGGCCTTGGAGCTTGTGAATATCCCATATTGCATAGAAAAGCTAAATTAAGTTTGTAGGTGGACGTAATTTTGCTAATCAGAAGATGTTAAAATAGGCAGAGTAGCCTGGATTATCCAGGTGAACCCAATGTAATCACAAGAGTCCTTAAAAGAGCTAGACAAAGCTGTGACTATGAAGAACTAGACAGACGGCAATGTACAAACTTAGAAAACAGTTATTGGCTTTGAAGATAGAGGAATGGGGCCACAAGGGAAGGAATATGAGCAGCTTCTAGAAACTGAGAAAGGTGAGGGAACGGATCATCCACCAGGGTTTTCCAAAATAAATGCAGTTTTGTGAAGCTTGAGTATAACCTGGTGACATCTGTTTAGACCTCCAGCATCCAGAACTGGAAAGTAATACATTTGTGTTGCTTGAAGCCACTAAGTTGTGCAATTTGTTACAGTAGGGAGAGGAAATTAATGCAATGTCATATTAAACATGGGCTGAGCTCTCAGCTCTGATACTTAGTAATTTAACAACATGATATGCTCATCTTAAAACCTCTGTGCACAAGTTTCTTCATTTGTAAAGCAGGCACAATGTCTTCCGTTCACAACTATCATAACAAATGAAATTATGTGTGAAATCCATCTGTCAAATGATACAATAAGCACTCTTCAAAAACAAGCTATTGGTTTTCTTAGTTTTTATTGTAAGTAGTTAACATTATTGGTCTTGAATGTATTGGCAAATCTCAGTGCTTCAGAATCTGTGTGTGAAGAGCAATTTTCCTTCTTGATTCTGGAACTCCTACCTAGCTGAGTTTTAATAACTGCCAGAATCTTCAAGATATGCCTGCTGTGAACATACAGTTTGCCCTGATGTACTCATTACGTGTGTCTTATTTGTTGGTTAGAAAACCTCTTGGGTTTCCCTTTAGTATCTGCTGTGCTTTACTCAGCCTGTGTTGTGATTCTTTGTTTTTAATCTTAGCTCTGTTCTGTTACTTACTGAAGCCAATAATTCTATGTAGTCAGTTCCCATTCCTAACACAGTTCCTGTCCAATGTCCCTTTTTTCACTCTTCTAGTTTCTGGCCTTTCACCTGTCCCCCATAATTTGTTGCTTCCTACATTTTTAGACACTATATTGTGTGTGTGAAGAAAAACATAAGTAAAACTAACACAGTAAGTAATCTTTTCAAAAGCTAATGGTGCTAAATAAGTTCAATGATAATATAATGATTTTAAAACCTTGCTGCCAAGCCTGAAAATTGGATCAGGACATTTAAGATGGAATTTAGAGTTAGGATAAAGTTACTTTAGTTTTCAAAATGCTCACAGCACATTTAGATCAAAGGGAAACTTTCTAATAAGAACACTTTAAAATGATATATTTTAGTATATGTAGAATTCTAGAAAGACACACACATGACATATATATCTATGAAGTGATCTTATTCTGTCTGGTTTAGGTATTCTACATATGCAAATATCTTACAAATCTGAAGGGAAAAATAATAGTAGGGAAAAAATATTTACCCAGGCCCTTACTGAGAAGTTTTAAATGACTGGGCAGTCTGCTTAAAATTGTCATATCTAGGTTAAGTATAAGACTTTTAAATGTTCTTGAACCTAGAAAACATAATTGAATACAAATGAGGCATTCATAATATAGTGTGTTGTTTATAAATATCCCACTGCCCTGTAGTACAAAAGTGTCACCTTTTGTAAAATTAATCAGTGTGATGTCTTTATTTCCTCCTACTTATCACTATAAATTCTCATCATTTACTTGTCTCTTATTCATTGAATAAAAGATTTTTTCCCCATTTTCCCTATTTTAGAAAGTTTTCTAAAAATGTTCCTCAAATATAAGGCTTATATTTAAAATATAAAATTAAGAAATGATAATGAAAATCAGTAGTTCACATTTGTTGAAATAATGTACTTAACTTGAAATATTTCAAACTCTAATGCAAAAGTTACAATCTGATGGTCCATAGGTGGGATCTGGCTTTTAGATAGAGTTAGTTCAGCTATTTTAAAACTTCTTGGTAGGTTTTTTGTTTTGTTTCATTTTTAATGGAAAGATATCTCACAAGTACCTGGAAATGTTTTTTGTCTGACTTTTGTTTTTGCTTTTGTCTTTTTGAGAATCCAGAGTCTCACATTCTGATTTATTGATTATTGGGAGTGGATGGAAGTTTTCTCTGTGTGGACCAGGCACCCTTGAATGGCCACTTTCCTTGCCACTTCTCTTGTATTATGCGTGCCCTATTTTTTTCTGTGTCTTCTTTGATCAAACAGTTAATTGGCTAAGTAAACTTATAAGAAGTAATTGTGGAAATATTCCAGATTTTAATATTATCTACTATTTATGAGTAAAAGCCAGCTAATTACCTACACAGTTTCTTACATAGCTATACGCATTCAAATGCTAAAGATGATCTAGTCTTAGCCCTTAAAATAACTTTTTCAGCATTGTCTATAATTTCTTGTTGGACTATAGCATGGTCATATAATAAAAGACATTTCTCATTCAACCGATTTTTAAGACTCTGAATTAACAAATAAAATGAGTACTACTATAGCTGATACTTCATACATTAATATTTAGATGATCCAAGGTGTAGGAGATTCATGGACTAAAAAATATAATGAATTATAAAAGGAAATTAAAACTATGAAGTAGCACTTGTTTAAAAAACACAATTTCTAACATTTGCAAATTCAGCAGTTACTGCATGATACCCTGTAATTTATAAAAAGAGGAAGAAGTATTGTAGAAATAAAATATTGATTCAGATCTAAGCCTTGTCCCTTAAAATAACTGGGCAAATCTTTTTGAGCAAATGACTTAACATTTATAATCATTTTCTGTAAAATAAAGTATAAAAACTCCCCCCCCCGGCCTCTCAAAATGGAAAATATGAAATGACATAATTATACTCTAGATGTAAAATATGAAAATAAAGAATTTATTTTCATATTTATGTTTGCTTTCATATAACACATGTATTACGAGATATCTTTATTTTATTTTATTTATTTTTTCAGATGGAGTCTAGCTTTGTGACCCAAGCTGGAGTGCAGTGGTGTGATTTTGGATCACTGAAACCACCGAATCTTGGGTTCCAGAGATTCTCTTGCCTCAGCCTCCTGAGTAGCTGAGATTACAAGCACCCACCAGTATGCCAGCTAATTTCTGTATTTTTAGTAGGACAGGGTTTCGGAATGTTGGCCAGGCTGGCCTTGAACTCCTGACCTCAAGTGATCTGCTCTGGCCTCTCAAAAAGTACTATGATTACAGGCGTGAGCCACAGCACCCAACTGTAAGCTTTAAACAAAATACAGAGTTGAAATATCACATTTCTTCATCTTCTTCTTGGGTTTTTTTTTTTTTTCCTTTTTTTTAAAATTAGAGACAGCATCTCACTATGTTGCCCAAACTGGAACTCCTCGGCTCGTGCAATCCTCCTGCATCGATCTCCCTAGTATTAATAGCTGGCACTACAAGCACACAACAGGATATTTAGCACTTACATTTCTAATTAGGCCAACATTTTCTAGAATGCAAACATAAAGATTGACATACACAGTTTCTATAATGTGACCAAAAATGGAGTTATAATTCAACTGTTTCATTAAGCATTCAAAATTTATTGAATATCTACCAATGCTAGGCAATGTGCTAGGTACTGATTTGAAACTGGTATTTATTTTTAATCATTCATATTTTATTTGACCTGCAAAATTGAAAGTAAGATAGAAAAATGCCAGTATAGAATGTTAACAAAACAAAATATTCAGCAGAGTAATGAAGCATGAATGGGGGTAATTCCTGTTTTATATAAAATGTGTGACACATTTATTCAGCTTCATGAAAATGCTTACTGTAAATTTACACATTTTCTTAACATTTGCATATTCAGCAGTTACTGCATGACATCCTCTCATTTATAAAACGAATCTAGTCATGACAATGAGTTGATGTAATTTACTCATTGTAAACTGCTCATTTTCAGGTAGTAGAATGTATTTTTAATGCTAACATGTCATTTGAAGTAATTCCTGTAAGTCAAAATCTTTAAGACACTTTTATATTCTCAGTGTAAAACAATTTTCAGACAAATATATTTTGCTTCTCAAGAAATCCTGCTTGTGTTTTGGTTTATATAAGTTTCTATCTATCTATCTATCTATTCCTATCTATATATATATATATAATTGCAGTTTAGGTTCTGGGGTACATGTGAAGAACATGCAGGATTGTTGCATAGGTACATACATGGCAATGTGGTTTGCTGCCTCCATCCCCCTGTCCCCATCACCTATATCTGGCATCTCTCCCCATGTTATCCCTCCCCCAACTCCCTACCATCTGCTGTCCCTCCTGTAGTCCCCCACAATAGACCCCAGTGTGTGATGCTCCCCTCCCTGTGTCCATGTGTTCTCATTGTTCAACACCCGCCTATGAGTGAGAAGATGCGGTGTTTGATTTTCTGTAATCATGATTAGTCAGCCCAACAGTATTCTTAAGAAATATTTCCCAAATACCTACTGTGTGCCATACTCTGTGAAGTACTAAGTTACAAAGATGCCTTAGTTCATTTGTGCTGCTATAACGGAATACTTGAGACTGGGTTATTATAAAGAACATAGGTTTATTTCTCATCGTTCTAGAACCTGGGAAGTGCAAGGTCAAGGCACCAGCAGTGTCAGTTGGCTGGTAAGGGCTGCAGCCTCAGAGAGGAGGAACATTGTGTCCTCACATCATGGAAGAGCAAGAAACCTTTTTTTAAGGTCCTTATCCCATTCATGAGGGAGGAGCCCTGACAGCCTGACCATGCCTTACAGGGCCCACCTCTGTCTCACTGGCAACACCTGAATTTTGGAGGTAACACAGTCAAACCATAGCCAAAGATAACTCAAATATCTGTAATTAGAAGGAATTATTAGTTTAATTATGAGAGGCATCTTGATGAGTAAAGTGCAGTTATCATTAAAAATGCAATCAGAAAATTCCTGCATTTATTGCTGAAAATTGGGATCTTTAATGGTTTAATAGTTCCACAAAGTACCTTAGTGCTGATCAATAAATACACCATTCACATAGGATTTTATGAGGAAAATATCATTCATCATAAATAATGTAAAATATCTTTCTTCTTACACCTGTTGGAGAGAGCACATATACTCAGTGTTCTACATTCAGATTAGAAATTGAAGTAGAGAGAAGTAACATCATACAGACATTTCTTCTAAAAATAGATCTAATAGCTGATGTATGGCAAAGCAAATTTTAAAAAGCAATGTTTTGAAGTTAAATAAGTAAAGTTTCAACAATCTCATATAGTATTTGAAGAAATACATTGAAAAGTGTGAGAAAACTATAGAAATAACAATAGATAGAATTTTCTTAGCTCCCCGCATGTGTTTTACACGAATCTAGTTCAAAAGAAATGACATTACTAATATCTTAGCCAAAATTGCTTTGAGGTTATACTCTTTCACTATACTGAAGAGATACAAGTTGGTATTAGAATCTAATTTCAGACTATAATGATAATTTTATCTCTTGAAACTCAATATTCTTCCTTTATTCTTTCAATCCAGGAAATCTTAGCAGCTATAAATTTTACTTAAGTTTCACTTTTCAAATCTAAAAATTATTTTAAGCCTTGTAATTTTGCATTATTATACCTTGTCATATAATTGTAGTCATGAAATTATAGTCACTAAAATCAGTCATGAATTTTAGTTGAAAATGACATAAATTCTGAATCTAGGTCTTTGAAGAATGGTCACAGTGTCTTCAACAATGGTTGAATTAATTTTATTCCCACCAAAAGTGTGAAAGCATTCCTATCTCTCCACTGCCTCACCACTGCCTGTTGTTTCTTGAATTTTTAATACCTGCCATTCTGCTGATGTGCATTGGTATCTCACTGTGGTTTTGATTTGCGTTTCTCTAATGATCAGTGATGTTGAGCCATATGTTTTTTGGCCACAAAAATGTCTTCTTTTGAGACGTGTCCGTTCATGTACTTAATCTGTTTTTAATGGAGTTGTTCTTTTTGTTTGTGTGTATGTTTTATGTAAATTTATTTAAGTTCCTTGAAGACTCCGGATATTAGACTTTTGTCATAAGGATAGGTTGCAAAAATTTTCTCCCATTCTGTAGGTTGCCTGTTCACTCTGATGACAGTTTCTTTTGCTATGTCAAAGCTCTTTAGTTTAATTAGATCTCATTTGTCAATTTTTGCTTTTGTTGCAATTGTTTTTGATGTTTTCACCATGAAATCTTTGCCTGTGCCTATGTCTTGAATGCTGTTGCCTAGATTACCTTATAGGATTTTTATGATTTGGGATTTTACATTTAAATCTGTAATCCATCTTTCTGTATAAGGTGTAAGAAAGGGGTCCACTTTCAGTTTTCTGCATATGGCTAGCCACTTCTTCCAGCATCATTTAATAAATAGGAAATATTTTCCTCATTTCTTGTTTTTGTCAGGTTTCTCAGAGATCGGATGGTTGTAGATGTGCAGTATTTTTTTCTGAATCCTCTACTCTCTTCCATTGGTCTATGTGTCTATTTTTATATTAGGCCCATGCTATTTTGGTTACTGTAGCCTTGTAGTATAGTCTGAAGTCAGGTAGCATGATGCCTCCAGCTTTGTTCTTTCTGCTTTTGTTTGTCTTGACTATAAGGGCTCTTTTTTGGTTCCATATGAATTTTAGATTAGTTTTTTTCTAATTCTTTGACGATGTCACTGGTAGTTTAATGAGAATAGCTTTGAATCTATAAATTAATTCAGGCAGTATGGCTATTTTCACAATATTAATTCTTCCCATCCATGAGCATTGGCTGTTTTTCCATTTGTTTGTATCCTCTCTGATTTCCTTAAACAGTGGTTTGTAGTTCTCTTTAAAGAGTTTTCTCACTTCCCTTGCTAGCCGTATTTCTAGGTATTTTATTTTCTTTGTAGCAATTGTGAATAAAGTTCATTCATGATTTGGCTCTTTGCTTATGTGTTGTTGGTGTGTAGGAATGCTTGTGATTTTTGTACATCAATTTTGTATACAGAGACTTTGCTGAGGTTGCTTATAAGCTTAAGAAACTTTTGGGCTCAGATGATGGGGTTTTCTAGATATAGGAACATGTCATCTGCAAACAAAGACAATTTGACTTTCTCTCCTCCTATTTGAATACCCTTTATTTCTTTCTCTTTCCTGATTGCCCTGGCCACAACTTCCAGGACTATGTTAAATAGCAGTGGTGAGAGAGGGCATCACCACTTACGCCTGTTTCAATGGGAATGCTTCCAGCTTTTGCACATTCAGTTTGATATCACCTATGGGTCTGTCATAAATGGCTCTTATTAATTTGAGGTATGTTCCATTAATACCTAGTTTATCGGGATTATTTAGCATGAAGCGATGTTGAATTTTATGGAAGGTCTTTTCTGCATCTATTGAGATAATCACGTTTTTGTCTTTAGGCCTGGTATGTGATGAATTACGTTTGTTGATTTGCGTATGTTGAGCCAGACTTGCATCCTGGGGATGAGGCTGTCTTGATCGTGGTAGATGAGCTTTTTCATGTGCTGCTGGATTCAGTTTGCCAGAAGTTTACCGAGGATTTTTGCAATGATATTCATCATGAATATTGGCCTGAAGTTTTCTTTTGTTGCATCTCTGCCAGGTTTTGGTATCAAGATGATGCAGGCTTCATAAAATTAGTTAAGGAGGAGTCCCTCCTTTTCCATTGTTTAATAGTTTTAGAAGAAATAGTACCAGCTCCTCTTTGTACCTCTGGTAAATTTTAGCTGTAAATTAATCTGGTCCTGGGGTTTTTTTCGTTGTTAGGCTATTTATTACTGCCTCAGTTTCAAAATTTGTTACTGGTCTATTCAGGGATTCAACTTCTTCCTGGTTCTCTCTTGGGAAAGGATATGTGTCCATGAATTTATCCATTTCTTCTGTTTTTTCTAGTTTATGTGCATAGTGGTGTTTATAGTATTGCTGATAGTTGTCTGTATTGTCTGTGTTTTTGTGGGGTGAGTGGTAATATCCCCTTTAACCTATATCATTTTAATTGTGCCTACTTGATTCTTCTCTCCCTTCTTCTTTACTAATCTAGCTAGAAGTCTGTTTTATTATTTTTTTCAAAAAATGGCTTTTGTATTCATTGATTTTTCTGAAGGTTTTTCGTGTCTTTACCTTCTTCAGTTCTGGTTATTTCTTGTCTTCTTTTTGCTTTGGGGTTTGTTTGCTCTTGGTTCTGTCATTCTTTTAGTTATGTTAGGTTGTCCATTTGAGATCTTTCTAACTTTTTGATGTGGGCATTTAGTGCTGTAAATTTCTTTCTGATCACTGCTTTATACACATCCTAGAGATTCTGGTACATTGTCTCTTTGTTCTCCTTGCTTTCAAAAAACCTCTTGATTTCTACCTTAATTGTATTATTTACCCTCAAGTAATTCAGGAGCAGGTTGTTCAGTTTCCATGTACATGTGTGGTTTTGAGTGAATATCTTAATATTGAGTTTTTTGAGTGTGCTGTGGTTTCAGAGACCATTTGTCATGATTTCAGTTATTTTGCATTTGCTGAGGAGTGTATTACTTCCAATTATGTGATCAATTTTAGAGTAAGTGCCATGTGCTGCTGAGAAAAAAGGATATTCTATTGTTTTGGAGTGGAGAGTTCTGTAGATGTACATTAGGCCCACTTCATCCAGAGTGGAGTTCAAGTCCTGAATATCTGTTAATTTTCTGTCTTGATGATCTGTCTAACAATAACAGTGAGGTGTTAAAATCTCCCACTATTATTGTATGGGAGTCTAACTCTCTTTGTCCGACTTTAAGAACTTGTTTTATGAATCTTCTTGCTCCTGTATTGGGTGTGCATATATACATATGACAGGTAGCTCTTCTTGTTGAGTTGAATCCTTTACCATTATTTAATGCCCTTGTTTCTCTTTTTTGATCTTTGTTGGTGTTAATTCTGTTTTGTCAGGAACTAGGATTTCAACCCCTGCTTTTTTCTGCTTTCTATTTGCTTGGTAAGTATTCCTTCATCCTTTTATTTTGAACCTATGTGTATCTTTGCATGTAGGATGGATGTCTTAAATACAGTACCCCAGTGGGTCTTGCCTCTTTATTCAGCTTGCCATTCTGTGTCTTTTACTTGGGGCGTTTAGCCCATTTACATTTAAGGCTAATATTGTTATGTATGAATCTAATCCTGTCATCATGATGCTGCTATTCTGGGGACTTGTTACTGTAGTCGCTTCATAGTGTCATTGGTCTCAGTACTTCAGTGTGTTTTTGTCATGACTGGTAATGGTTTTTCCTTTCCATATTCAGTGCTTCCTTCTGGTGCTCTTGTAAGGAAGACCTGGTGATGATGAATTCCCTCAGCTTTTGCTCATCAGAAAAGGGGTTCATTTCTCCTTCACTCATGAAGCTTAGTTTGGCTGGATATGAAATTCTGAGTTGAAAATTGTTTTCTTTATGAATGTTGAATACTGACCCCCAATCTCTTCTGACTTGTAGGGTTTCCACTGACAGGTCTGCTATTAGACTGATAATCTTCCTTTTGTAGGTAACCTGGCCTTTATCTCTGGCTGACCTTAACATTTTTTCCTTCATTTTGACCTTGGAAAATCTGATGATTATGTGTCTTGAGGTTAATCTACTCATAGAGTAACTTACTGGAGTACTCTGCATTTCCTGAATTTGAATGTTCCTGTTTTGTTGGGTTGGGGAAGTTCTCCTAGACGACATTCTGAAGTATGTTTTCCAACTTGGTTCCATTCTCTCCGTCTCTTTCAGGTGCTCTGATCAGTCATAGGTTCAGTCTTTTTACATAATCCCATAGTTTCTGCGGTTTTTTTCATTCCTTTCATTCTTTTTTCTCTAATTTTGTCTGCCTTTCTTATTTCGGCAAGATGGTTTTCAAGCTCTGAGATTCTCTCCTCCACTTGGCCTATTTGGCTATTGATAATTTCTGTTGCATTGTGAAGTTCTCACCTTGTGTCTTTTGGCTCCATCAAGTCATTTATGTTCCTCTCTAAACTGGTTATTCTGGTTAACAACTCATGTAATGTTTTATCATGGTTCTTAGCTTCTTTGCATTGAGTTGGAACATACTCCTTGAGCTCAGTGAAGTTCGTTATTACCTACCTTCTGAAGCCTACTTCTGTCAATTCTTCTTCACAATTGTGTGTCCTTGCAGGAAAGGTGTTGTAATCATTTGAAGGAGAAGCAGCACTCTGCATTTTTTAATTTTTAGCATTTTTGTTTTGTGCTGATTTTTTCTCATCTTCATGGGTTTATCAACCTTGGCCTTTGCGGCTGCTGACATTTGGATGGAGTTTGCGTGGATCTTTTTTGCGGATGTTGCTGTTGTTGTTGCTTTACATTTGTTTTTCTTTTAAGAGTCAGGCCCCTCTTCTGCAGGGTTGCTAGGGTTTGCTGGGGGTTCACTGCAGACCTTATTTGCCAGGGTCCTTCCTGCACCTGGAGGTATCACAAGTGGAGGCTGCAGAACAGCAAAGACGGTTGCCTGCTCCTTCCTCTTGGAGTTCCATCCCAGAGAGGCACTAGGAGGCATCACCAAGGTGATGACTTCGGATACTCCCTTGTATGAGGTATCTGGTGATCCTTGTTGGAGCCTCTCACCCAGTCAGGAGGCACAGGATCAGGGACCTGCTTGAAGAAGTAGTCTGGCTGCCCCTTGGCAGAGCAGATGCACTGTGCTGTGGGGGAATCCCATTCACTGGGACTTCCTGGACTCCTCAGAGTCAGCAAGCGGGCTGAACTGGACACTGCAGCTGCCCCCACCCCCAATCCCTCCAGGTCTCCATCCCAGGGAGATCAGAGTTCTGTCCCTAAACCCCTGGCTGGAGTTGCTGAAATTCCTGCGGGGGAAGCATCATCCAGTGAAGAGGAATGTATCCAGGTTCCACCTAAGGAAGCAGTCCACCTGTAATTCCAGCACTTTGGGAGGCTGGGGCCGGTGTATCAGGAGGTCAGGAGTTTGAGACCAGATTGGCAAATATGGTGAAACCCTGTCTCTACTAAAAGTACAACAAAATGAGCAGAGTATGGTGGCATGCGCCTGTAGTCGCAGCTGCTTGGGAGGCTGAGGCAGAAGAATTGCGTGAACCCCGGGAGGTGGAGGTTGCAGTGAGCCAAGATCGCACCACTGCACTCTAGCCTGGGCAACAGAGCGAAACTCTGTCTCAAAATAAATAAATAAATAAATAAATAAATAAATAAATAAAATGCAGTCTGGCCATGATCTCATGATCTGCCCATTTGCTGTGAGCAATAAAGAATTCCCTCTGGTCAAAACCACTCAGTCTCCCCCGCACCAGCAGGGGAAAACAATGCTTATATTTGTATTCTTAAATCTCCTTTTTTATGCTTTCTTTGATATACACAAGTATTTTCCATGATGTCATTTTAAATGTAGTGGATACAATCAATTTATAAACCTCTGGTGTAACACTTAAATATCTAGAACAACATGGGAAATAAAATTACAAATGATAGAAGCAAATTATCTTAACTTTGCAGCTACTCCCCCTACTTTTTTGTTTATTGGTTGCCAAGTAACATGCTTCTTGTGAGTTATGCGAATTTTGTGCGCAAAATGAGCTTCATTGTTTTGAGATCCATGACAAGAAATCAAATTCTTTATGACTAGTCTTCCACAAACTTTTCAAGATCTGAAATAAAAATTAAAATGAGTTTCTGTTCGGCTTTTATTAACAATACAGAATTAATATAATCAAATAGTCTTTAAATGCAAGATTTTATTTGAATGTGTTTATTCTTGTAGATTTAACCTTACATTTTTTAGTTAGCTTAATAATTTTTAAGCTATATCATGTATTTTAAGTCATATCAGATAGGTTAATAATTTTAAAATAGAAATACCATTTTGAGATATGAACTTGAGGGGCTTTAATATTAATATAATTTTGCATGAGCCTGTATTTATTTTGACATTATCCAAAGCATTGTTATCCTTTTGGAAGAGATAAGAAATAAAAATCAAAATAGTAGAAGTAAAGCAAAAATCAAAAACTACAGAATAAGCATCTTATGACATTTTTAATACTAAATTTTATGACATCTCTGCATGGTCTCATCTCTTGGAATTCAAGCACTTGAGAGGTTTAATTGCTCATCATAACAAAGACTCTTCATGCAAATACATTACAACCTGCATTACTCTATTTGAGTTTTTATTAGATTGAGATCTTGAGTTCTTTTAGAACACTTAAGTAAGTGAAAATGTTTCCTAATGAATTTAATATGTACAAAATATACTGATATGTATGTACATTTTTCTCATATTTTATCCTTCATTTATACATTTTTTCCCATCTATTAAATATTTTTGAAATATCTTAATTACCTTAAATATTGTTCCACTTGCTTGCATTCATCTTTGTCCAAAGATCCTGACAGTAACTCTGTACCCATAGACAGACCCAAAATAACACATACTGCCTGATACAACAATTCATCAAGCTTACATTTTTATTTATGTTTAAGTGTATGCAAAAGGCTTTTTAGAATCCTTTCTATTCTCTTCAGCAGGACAAGAGGGTTCCCATTTTTGTAATTTTCCTCAGTATTTGACAACATTCAAGTTATATTTTGCTAATCTGATAAATACAAGGTTGTCTTTATTGTTCTCTATTTGATGTACAAGTTTTGTATGTACAAAATAATAAAGTGTCTATAAAATTGTTGTTAGGATTCTGGAATTAAACTCCTTCCAAATCTAGAATGCTAATTTACAAGATCACTAAAACATTTGGGTCTTATTTGGTGGAAATTCTGTCCCTAATATTACGTATTTGTGTAGCATTAACTATAAAACTTAATTGTATATCCAAAGAGAAATAAATGAAAATATAAATAAAGAGAAGCTCAAAAATAAGGTAAAATAAAAGGCTTTTCTTTAGAAATGAAATTGGAATAAATCCGTTGATGAAGTAAAACTCAAAGAGCAAGATTTTCCATTTTGTTTTCCTTATAAGCGTAGGTCATTAAACTTACCAAATCAGCAAAAAGATCTCTTATTTTTCAGCCCCTAGACCAATATTGCTGGAAATCGACTAAATATTTTCTTATGTGTGTTGAAAATTACAACATAAGTTGAATTTAAGTCTCTCATACGAAAGTTAGAGCACTGACTTGGAAGAAACTAGACTTTTGTTTCATTAGAAGCCACATTTGTCACTAAAAACAGCCTTCCTTTATTCTACCCATTCTCAGGACACACTTTCTTTTACTTAAAGCCTCTGTGATAACTTTACTGTGAGCAATTGTCTTCTAAGGGAAAGTCTGTTACCTTCAAGACAAACTCCAAGCATTCCTTGTTGACAAAATGATAGAGTCAGGTATTAGCATGTCTAGGGTGGTGGGAGGGGTACAAGATTTTGTGAATTTATATCATCAGAATCCTGAGGAATATGTGTGGAATGTATCCTAAGACCCCAAAGATGATGGAATATAGTATCAAATCTAAGTAAATTTATTAATATAGATACACATCTTATTGATGATTCTGGATATAAAGTGTTTTCTCATGAAGTTACCTGGAGTCATAATGGTTTACTTAGCTGGTTGCCTAAATCATGGATTCAGTGGATGCAAATGGTGTATAGACCCCAGAATTTTCCTGATATCATGTAAAGGAGTTGACCAAAGGCTTGGGAAGATAGGAATGTTGAAGTGGATTTATAATGTAACTTATAGACCCAATCCTGTATACTAAATCTATCTAGAGAACCCACAGAACATTTTCTTCATTAAGACATTTATAAATAAATCAGTAAGAGGACCACCAACATTATTTAGAAGCTAGTTGCTACAGTGTAAAAGCGTTCCTATTTCTCCACATCCTCTCCAGCATCTGTTGCCTCCTGACAGTTTAATGATTGCCATTCTAACCGGCGTGAGATGGTATCTCGTTGTGGTTTTGATTTGCATTTCTCTAATGACTAGTGATGATGAGCTTTTTTTCAAATGTTTGTTGGCTGCATAAATGTCTCCTTTTGAGAAGTGTCTGTTCATATCCATTGGTCACTTTTTGACGGGGTCGTTTGTTTTCTGTAAATTTGTTTAGGTTCCTTGTAGATTCTGGATATTAGCCCTTTGTTAGAAGGGTGGATTGCAAAAATGTTCTCCCATTCTGTAGGTTGCCTGTTCACTCTGATGACAGTTTCTTTTGCTGTGCAGAAGTTCTGTAGTTTAATTAGATCCCATTTGCCTATTTTCCCTATAAGTCTTTTGGAATCCTGAGAGTTTTCTATTGCTGTACAAAACCTATTCAAAAATTATTACTGAATATTTTATTTAGACAGATACTGAAATACATTGCTTCTTGCATACTTTCATGTGCATGAATACTGTGTCTATTTTTGCTTCACTTCTGTTCAAACATGCATGTACACAACTGATTTTAGTATTTAATATAAACATTAGATGTATATTTTTATTCTAAAAGTTTAAAATATTTTTCTAATTAATTTTAAGAAAATATACAGGTTATGCAGATAAGACAATTTTTGAAACAATCTGATTTTATTTCATGGATTGCTTTCAGGTTTTCTCTTTATATTTAAAAAATAGCATTATCCTTTCTATACTTTTATGTGTGTTTCTCTTTTTGAGTAAATATTTTAAGACCAATGTAAATGCTCCAGTTTTACATTGAGATAATCTACTGTTTAATCTACTCTTATTTTGACAAATGTATTCTTTGAGGTTTTTTTTTTTTTTGTCCAAGTCTCTTTGTAAGTCACCAAGAAGTTGGCCTGTGTATCTGGGTGCTCCTATACTGGGTGCGCATAGACTTAGGATCGTTAGCTCTTCCCATTACATTGATCCCTCTACCATTATACAATGTCCTTCTTATCTCTTTTGATTTCTATTACTTTAAAGTCTATTTTATCAGAGACGAGAATTGCAACGCCTGCTTTTCTTTTTAATTTTTTTTCTCTCTATTTGGTTGGCAAATCTTCCTCCATCTCTTTGTTTTGAGTCTCTGTATATCCTTGCATGTGAGATGAGTCTGGATGCAGCTTACCAATGGGTTTTTTGGAATGGCTGATACTGGTTGTTCCTTTTCTGTATGTAGTGCTTCTTTCAGAAGCTCTTGTAAAGTAGGCCTGGTGGTAATGAAATCTCTGAGTACTTGCTTGTTCATAAAAAATTTTATTTTTCCTTCACTTATGAAACTTAATTTGGCTGGATATGAAATTCTGGGTTGAAAGTTCTTTTCTTTAAGGATGTTAAATATTGGCCCCCACTCTCTTCTGACTTGTAGGTTTTCTGCTGAGAAATCTGCTGTGAATCTAATAGGCTTCCCCCTTGTGGGTAACCTGACCTTTCTCTCTGGCTGCCCTTAGTATTTTCTCCTTCATTTCAACTCTGGTGAATCTAATGATTATGTGCCTTGGGGTTGCTCTTTTTGAGGAATATCTTTGTGGTGTTCTCTGTATTACCTGGAGTTGAGTATTGTCCTGCCTTGCTAGGTTGGGAAAGTTTTCCTGGATAATAATCCTGAAGAATACTTTCCAGCTTGGATTCATTCTCTTCGTCACATTCAGGTACACCTATCAAACGTAAATTAGGTCTTTTCACATAGTCCCATATTTCTTGGAGACTTTGCTCATTCCTTTTTACCCTTTTTTCTCTAATCTTGTCTTCTTGTTTTATTTCGTTAAGTTGGTCTTCGACCTCTGAAATCTTTTCTTCTGCTTGATCAATTCGACTGTTAAAAGTTGTGCATACTTCGCGAAGTTCTCGTATTGTGTTTTTCAGCTCCATTAATTCACTTATATTCTTCTCTAAATTGTCCATTCTCCTTAACATTTTGTCAAACCTTTTTTCAAGTTTCTTAGTTTCCTTGCATTGGGCTAGAACATGTTCTTTTAGCTCACAGAAGTTTCTCATTATCCACCTTCTGAAGCCTGATTCTGTTGATTCCTCACATTCATTCTCAATCAGGCCTTGTTCAATTGGTGATGAGGCACTGCAATCCTCTGTAGGAGGAAAGGCATTCTGATTTCCGGTGTTTTCAGCCTTTTTGCGCTGGTTTCTTCCCATCTTTGTGGATTTGTCCACCTGTCGTCTGTGTAATTGCTGACTTTCAGATTAGGTCTCTGACTGGACGTCCAGCTTGTTGGTGATAAAGTTTTTTCTGTTTCTTAGTTTTCCTTCGGTGGACGCCCCTCCCCCACAGAGCTGGACCTTCCTGGGTTCAGCTGTACTTGCTGTGAAACTCTCAATCCTCAGCAGTTCCAATTGCTGTTTTTTTTTTTTTTTGTGGAGGCGGGGACCGGCCTTCCCCTGCGGCGACCCACTACGCCAGCTGAAACAGTGGCATTAAGATTCATGGTGCTTTTCTGCCCGGGAATCTCCCGGTCTGGTTCCCCACTTCAGTCTGCTTTTCAATCAGCTGAATGGGAGACTCTGCCTTCCCGGAGCTCCAACGCCAACCAAAGGGCACTCAGTCCCGTATACTCAGGACCGAGAACTGCCGCGCCAGGGCGCCTGCAAAACGGCCGCGCCGGCCAAAGAGTCGAGCTGGTGACCTGTGGGGCTCCTCCGCCGGGAATCTTCTGGTCCGTGGGCAATAAAAATTCGTCTGAAAATGTGGCGTCCACTCACTCTCTGCGCTTTCAGTGGGAGCTACAATCCTGAGCTGCTGCTAATCGGCCATCTTGGATCTCTCTCTATGCTCCATTTTTTAAAAGTAAGTTGAGGTTTTATTTTATGATATGTTCCATATCAATTACATTTTTTATTGTTCCCCTCTTAACTTTTTTTCCAGTTTTTAGAGAAAGCTCTCAATTTTTGCTTCTGTCTCACTGTTATACTTCCTGAGAGACAAATTGGCTATAAATTATAGCTATCACAATTGTGTAATTATGCATTTTATTTCTGTACAATCCTCACATATGTCGAGCTTGTTATTTATGTTATCTTAGAATATATCCTTCCATCAATGTCAAAATATGTTAAATATTGATGGAAATCATGATCAGTGAATTTCTAAAACTTATTTTTCCATTTCATTAAATGGTGGTTGAAAGAGTTAACGTGGAAATTGTCTCATCTTTATTTTAAATTTAAGAATATATCTATAAATATAATCAGTTTTCTTGCAATACTCAGCATTGTAAAAATTTTGCTTAACCAATAACGTGTAATCTACTAAATGTTGAGTGAAGCTTTTCTCTGCATCTGGGTCAGCAGCAATAGAATTTTTAAGGCAAGATTATATGACGAGAACATGAAGTACGAAAAATGCCACGGTGGGGGTTCAGGCATGGTGGCTCATGGCTGTAATCCCAGCATTTTGAGAGGATTGCTTGAGGTCGGGAGTTCAAGACCAGCCTGATCAAAATAGTGAAACCCTGTCTCTACAAAAAATGCAATAAATTAGGCAAGTATGTTGACACAGGACTGTAGTCCCAGCTACTAGGGAGGCTGAGACTGGAGAATCACTTGAGCCCGGAAAGCAGAGGTTGCAGTGAGCCCAGATCATACCACTGCACTGTAGCCTGGGTGACAGAGTGAGACCCTGTCTCAATAGAAATAATTAAATACATAAAAATGGCACTGTGTCATTCATAGGGTAATACAAACTAGCAACACAAATTTCTCCTAGGTTGATCTCATATTTTACTCAATCATTTGTAGTGGAGTGGAACTCAGATTCTTGCCACTACAACATGTAAGTCTGCTTTCATATGTTATTTGTACCAAAAGTAAACTTCAGCTACCTTACAGCCTATTGTTGGCACTTCGGTGTTTTGCTCACGAGACATTTAAGAAGGTGAATAAAATGGCATTCAATAATTCTCATCTCAATCACGTATCTGGGATTCATTTCATGAGGGCCAAAATGTGACAGCAAAAATTATCTGAAGAGCATTTCTCATTTTCTTTTGCCTATT
This sequence comes from Ateles fusciceps, assembly GCA_036589455.1. Taxonomy (NCBI): domain Eukaryota; kingdom Metazoa; phylum Chordata; class Mammalia; order Primates; family Atelidae; genus Ateles; species Ateles fusciceps. Next base: position 5,509,939 of record JAZHEH010000253.1, on the reverse strand, counting down.
AGTGCATGATTCTTTACTGAAGGGTTTCTGTTAGCCTGCCACAATTCACTGAGCTATTACGACTTTATACTATTCTTATACATTAGAAATCTAAATGTTAATTTACTGTAAGTCATATAAGTTTTTTGAGACTAAAACTTGTATTTTCACATAACCCGAAGCTTTTAATATGAATATAATTAAATGTATTAATCATTTTCTTTGTTGTTTTCACTTTGTGTGCTGTTAAAAACATCTCTGCTTTCAGATAATTTGTCAAACATCTTTATAAATGTGTGTGTGTGTATAAATAATTTGACTTTTATATTTAAGGATTAAATGCTAGAAATGTTTCTAATATATAGCATAAATACTTGTTAATACAGTCATTTGTCTCAAATTATTTGTTGAACGATACTTCAAGATCTGAAATGTTAACTTTTTAATATGTTGTTTCTATATATGTACTAGCATGTCCCCGGGATCCCTATTGTTTATAATTTTGCTTATGAAACTGCATTCTGATATATCTGTTTCTTAGTACTTTTATCCTTTGTTACTATTGTAAACATATTTTATATAATTACATTTCAGAGTTATCTCACACTAGTACATAATAATGAAGTGTATATTTGTATATGGTCTTATATCCAGTAATGTGGTTAATCCAGAAAACAATGTGCCTGTATTCTCTTATATTTCATGTAAAAAAAGAAAGATAACCTGAAAATAATCGTTGCACTGTTTCAGACTTATTAATCTTCCTGCTCTTTTTGTCTTACAATTCTAGGAAGAATAATGAATATAAATGATAATCTAAACATCCTAAGTAATTTATGTTTTTAAAGAAAATGGTTTTTGTTTTTGGACATTATATATGGAGTATCTATAAACTCTCAGCCAACAGCTCTTTTAGTAATTGGGGATTTCCTTGCTTAATCAAATATATATATGTGTACATTTTTATCTTCCAGATTATTTTTTTTGAACAAATTAAAATAGGACAGATATTTATAAACCGAGGAGATCTATCGTATAGCATAGTAACTAGAGTTAATGACAGTGTTTTATATAGTTGAAAATTGATGAGAGATTTTGAGTGTTCTCACCAAAAAACAGTGGTAAGTATATGAGGTTATTGATATGTTAATTAGCATAATTTAGCCATGCTACAGTATATACTCATGTAAAAACATCATGTTGCACACTATAAATATATAAATTTCTTGTCAATTAAAAATAAATAAAAATGGAAAAAGTGTTTGGGAAAGATACATTAGCTTCTAGAGACAAATCATGCTAGTTTTGACAACAATAAAATGGGAAAAATGTGTTATAACAGACTTAGTAACTGTTAACCAAAGGCTTGATTCCACAGTTCTAAGTATTTAGTCACTGTAAACAGGCCCTTTCAAGATACTTCTAATCTTGAGGCACTTAGAAGAAGAATCTTTATAGTGACTTAAAATACTTATTGAATAAATCTTAACATTTATTCAATTTAAACAGAATAATGCAAAAATTGTACTGTAAATTGTTAGGCATTTAAACTGGAATTTAAAAAATTAAAGAATGGGAATGTAAAATAATACTGTAAATTATCTTGAATTAAAGTACCACTGTATAAGATAAACTTCTATGAAGAAATTTAATTTACCTAAGTTGTCATTTATTATTCATGTTGCAATGGTTAGTCTGATGGACTCACAAACAAGTATTTATGTAACCATTTTTATATATTCACATTTGTTCAGCTACTTATCCATTTTCAGTAACTGTTCTTTAAAAATCATTTTTTAACACAACATAGGAAGGTAAGTGGTTGCACTGTAGAGAGCCATGCAAAACTCAAAGAGGAATTTTTAAAAACCTGTTTAAGGATAGATGAGTAGGTTCTTGAAGGTTGAGCTATAGTTTCCAGTGACAACATAATACATACATTCGAGAAAAGACGTAGTACAAACATTTCAGATAGACACGAAGATGTATATTCTGAAAACATGTGTAGATGACTCAGAAAGTGCCTCCAGTGATGATAAGGGTGCCCTCAGTATATTCTGAACACTAGTGTGCTTTCGGGGGTCCCAAGAGAGCTGATGTTCAGGACTGTGCATCTTTCAAGACAAGCACATCACTCATCTCCAGAGCTCTCCCTGATCATGCCCAACAGAATTTCTGTTTTTTTCCTAAGTTCCCATAAGCAGATGGTACTCACCACTCATTATCCTGTGTTACAGCTACCTGGGTGCCACCATGTGTCAGCTTCTGGGAGTAAGCACTGGACATTCTCTCCTTTCATCCACACAACAACCCCATGCAGTTCTCAGAACCCTAGGCAGTTCTCAGAGAACTTTGTTTCTAGCATCTAGGAATTTTTTCTGAGCCTCTTTCAGGACCCACTTGACTACACGTGGATCAGTAGCTAATGACTACCAGTCATATTTTTAAATGGTAAATGACTTCAATTTTATTAAATTATTTACTACATTTATTTAGAGGAATCTTTTTTGTTCTGTTTATCATGTTAATATAGTAAATTACATTGACAGAGTTTTAAGTGTCAAGTCAGTCTTTTACTTCTTTAAACAACCAAACTTGATCAATATATACTGTTTTCTCGTACTTAATTTATATTGCTTTTGTTTTACTTAACATATTGATAAATCTGCTAAGTAAAAATGGCTGCAATTTGCATCTTTACATCTTCCTAGGTAGTTTTGCAGTCAAAGTTATACAATCATAATAAAATTGGCATCTATCATATTAAAGAGTTTGTATGAGAGTAAAATAATATTTCCACAGAATGTTTAATAAAGCCTCCTATAAAATTGTAGTTTATTTTTGCATATTTTTATTGTTGTTGCTTGTTATTACTGCATCATTTTATAATTATTCTACGTTCATTTAGGATTCCTATTCCTTTGAATAATTCCTGTTAACTACAGATTTTCTATAAAATTGTTGAATTGTGAAATTTAACTCTTAATATGTCTATCCATTGTTTAGATGTGTTCGTGTTCTGCTCTATTTCTTTAAATTTCATCATACCATTTATTTTTTTCTTCTGTTTCTTTTTCTCCAAACTTGATGGAGAATTTTCTATTCAACTTTACAAAGAACCAATTTTTACCTGTGTTGACTCTTTCAAGTTATGTCCCACTTATTAATTTTGTCTTAGAACTCCTTATTTTTCTTTTCTCACTCCCTTTAGATTAGTTCTATTTATCTTTTTTTACTTCCTATGTCTATGTTTAGCTCATTAATTTTCAGCCTTTCTGTTTCAATATATGCATTTGCTAAACATTCTATTCTAACTTCTGTTTTAATTCTACCCTCATGTTTGTTTTGTATAATTATATCATTTGCTTTCAACATTGTCTAATATGTATTATATTTGTGACATTATTATGCAATGTTTAAAATGCAAGGTTTTTTGTTACAGAGACTGATAGCAGGAGCTTAAGTTTCAGCCCATAGCCTTGTTTCCAGTGCTTTCTTTGTTTCTAGCCTCTAGGAATTTTTTCTTATGTTCCTGTAAACTCAGTTATGCATTTAAAATGATATGTGTTATATTGTGCACAATATTGCTTGGTGTTTTAAGGTGGAAACTTTTTAAGGGTTTTGTAGTTTACAAAATTGCTGGAAATAATGGAATTACGGTGTTTACTTTTACTCCATTCATTTCTGTTCTGTACCATAATTCTAATGGAAAAATTCCATAACTCCATGCCCAGTTGGTACATTTCTGGATTCATCTTACTCAAATGTATAAGCTATTTTTCACTATTGAATATTCTCCCTTTCTTGATATATTTTTCTTCTTTTAGATTTTAGAGCAAAACATTATCTGGATTTTATTCTTTTCTCTTTGTTTGCTCCTAGCATTTTCTTTTTCAGCAATGTTCCTCTCACTGAACTCTGAATTTTGCAGTTCCACAGAGCATTTTTCTAGATCTTCTTTTTTTTCCTCCAAAGCTGTATTCCTATTAGAACTTACCCATTTTACTGGATTTAATAATCAATTCAAGTCTACAACATAAAAAAATCATTGAACAATCAAATTGTGTCTCCAAATGCCATCTGACAATTTGTATTAGTGTGTCTTCTTGATATCTCAAATTAATCTTCTTCAAGACAGAATTGGTTATAAATTCTTCCTATCACATATTTTTCTATCACAATGAAGTTTATAACCAAAAACCTAGGTGATAAGTATAATATTTCTGCTTTTAGTAATATATAAAAATGTTAACATACGACTAAATTTGATATATTCTGGGGAAAAAAGTTTAGTTTCATATAAAAATCAAATAATATTATTCATCCCACTAATAGAATTTTAAAAACAATTTCACAAGATGCAGAAGCAGCAATTTGTTAAAATCAATACCTATTCATATAAGAATGCTTAGCAAACTAGTAATAGACAGGGATTTCATAATTTAGTCAAGTGAATCTATATAATTCCACCTAATACTTAAGAGTCATCATGAGTGTTTTATAAATGTATATACATATATTTTGAGTAATCTAATTTTCACTTTTCAATGTGTGAATTGCTAATATATGGCTCAAACTGAATTATTATTCTATTCCCTCTCCCACTTGATTTGGCCGTATTTGCTCAAGTGCAAACTTTAGCATCGTGCAAGAGATTCAAGGATTCTAATTTTGTCAACGGTTTGCCACTAAATAAACATATTGCTGTGGAAAATAAAAATTACCGTCTATTAGTTCAGGTTTAGTAACTTTAAAATGCAAATAATACTGAGTCTTAATCAAGTTCCTAGCTTCTTATAAAATAACATAATAAAATATGTGTATTTATTTCCTACAAAGATTAAAGTAATATAAAATTATAATGAAATATTTTAACTTAGTAAAGTTTTAGTAAATTAGGGTCTGCAAAATATGACTTCTATATCTAAATTTGTTTGTTCTCTGTGATTTTACCTTATGCATTTAATTAATGTAGTTTATAATGTACATCATCATAGGCCTAAGATTATTGATTTTGAAGGAGACATAAAATCTGTGGTTGTAAAGCTTTTATTCCATTAAAAAAGGTAGACATTAATCAAATAATTATTTAAATTATAATGATGGTTGTCTTTAAAAGCATAATATCATAATGAATCCTTTGATTTTATGGATACATTAAAAATTAATAAATCTTCATTGAAGCTGTTCTGGAATTAACCTACATCAGGGTTAAAGATTTTTGTATGTTGTCCATATACATAGAAGTTATATTTTGATCATGAGTGAAGACAACAAAATTCCTCTGAGGTTATTATTCAATGAAACATCTACATTTTCCAATGTATTTTTAGTTTTCATAACAAAAAATAAAATAAAAAATGTCCAATAGATAATATGTGTCAAATATTGAAAATGTATTTAGTTAACTAGCTACAGCTATATACTAGGGACATTTTGATTAAAATTTTGTTTTATCATTAAATGTATAAAAAACCCTACAGTACCAAAATTTTAGACAATCTTGTTGATTTAGCCTACAATTATAATAAAAATTAAACCATGAAATATAAAATGCACATAGACAGGATAAGCCTTATTCATTACATAATGTCTCCTTTTCGTCTTACTTCACTAACGTTAGAACAAGAAACTTGATTTAAAGAGTGAAATAATAAACAATTAGGCTAGAGCATTTCGTATAATACATCTTATGAGACTCTTCACCTTAGGACATTATGAAAGCAACACAAAGTTTTGTTTTTGTGTTGTTTTGTGTTCAGATACAGCTGAATCTACAGTGTACACATATTGAACAATCTCTAATAACAATCAAAGATATGACAGCAAACTTAATTCCTAGAAAGTAAGGAACAGTTAATAATCCTTAATTTTGTAACTATAGTAATAATTCTGTCTTTCTCTAGATTTCTTAGGTTCTTGAAATCTAATGTGCTCTGGTTTTGGAGTTCTTAAGGTCAAAATGTTAGGTTTCGTATTTTTTCTTGGGCATGATCTTAAAATATCACCTTTGTGTGCCAAGTCTTCAGTTCAGTAGAGACTTTGTTGCCATTAATGGTGTGTAATGCATGAAGGTAGAATAAATCCTTTGAGTTTAATGATTTATATTTGCATGAAATGTTAGTTTCTGAGTTTATTTGATTAAAAATATCAAACCCTTTAGAAACCCTAAACATGTATTTGTCCTCCATTTTTACCATACTATTAGAGTATATTTTCACTGGAATAAGCACCATGAAAGGAAATCTTATATAAAAGAAGAAATATTTTAAGTCCTTCTCCATGGGGGAGAGATATGTCTCCTTTGAGGCATAACAGGAAAGTTAATTTCTCATAACAGGATATCTTAATCTCTCTTATTTAATTTATTAACCAGAACCTCCTGTTCAAATAGCAGTAGTGGGTCTGAAGGAAGCCTGGCATCATGCCTGATTAACTGTAGCATCCTTCCCTGGGGATACGTGAACATAGAGCAGGCTTAATTGGTTCCTGTAAAATTATAACTAAATATAAAAAATAATGCAAATAATTATACATTTTAAAATTTATTTTGATATTCTGAAATATTTAAATCTTATACTTTCCTTAAAATTATTAGTAGAAATAAGTGCGAAAGGGATAGTTGTGTATATTTATAACCATAATGAAATATGTATTATGTGTTTCCAAACTAATATTCTTCATACTTAGACTGTATTGTAAAGACAGAGACACATATTTTTATTTTTAAAGTATTTTTTCTAATACACTTGAAAACTGCTGACTATTCTATTTCCTTTGAAATTCAGAATTGTTTCCTATGTATTGAAGTATGGTAAGTTACTTAATAAAGAAATGTATTTAAGCCTGAGCAATATGGAGAAGCCTTGTCTCTACAAAGAATTAAAAAATTAGCCAAGCATGGTGGCACATGCCTGTAATCCCAGCTACTTGGGAGGCTGAGGTGGGAGGATATCCTGAGCTGGGTGGTGACGGTTGCAGTAAGCCAATATTGTGCCACTGCACTCCAGCTTGGGCGACAGAGAGACCCTGAGAAAGAAAGAAAAGAAAGAAAAAGGAGAAAGAGAGAGAGGGGAAGGAAGAAAAGAAGGAAGGAAGGAAAGGAGGGAGGGAGGAGGGAGGGAGGTAAGAAAGAGAGAAAGAAAGAACGAACTAGGACAGAAAGAAAGGAAAGAAAGGAAGGAGGGAGGGAGGGAAGAAGAAAGGAAGGGAAGGAAAGGGAAGGAGAAAGAGAGAGAGAAGAAAGAAAGAGAAAGAAACAAACTAGGAAAGAGAAAGACAGAGAAAGGAAGAAAAAGAAACCAGGAAAGAAAGAGAAAGAAAGAAAGAAGAAGAGAAGGAGGGAAGAGGGAAGAAAGAGAAAGAAAGAAAAGAAAGAAGGAAGGAAAGAAGAAAAGGAAAGAGAAGAGGTAAAGAAAGAAAGTGGAGGGAGGGGAGGGAGGAAGAAGAAAGGAAGGGGAAGGAAGGAAGGGAGGGAGGGAGGAAGGAAAAAGGTAGGAAGGAAAGAAGGCAGGAAGACAGGCAGGAAGGAAGGAAGGATGAGGGGAAGGGAATAAGAAAGAAGGAGTGTTTAAATTTGTTTAACACAAGATTTTCTAAAGATATTTGAAAGGGGGCTTCTCAAGGATCTGAGAACAGAAAAATAGCGCTCTTCGGTGTGTTTGAGTTTTGGTTTATTCTGCAGCTTTTTTTCTCTTCTCCTTTATTAGAAGGGAGAATGAGGCCCTGGTAACAGTAAAGTCATTTTTACTAGCTTTGGACTTCTGCCTGAGAGAAAGACACTTTGCGTGTTTGATGTGGGGAGTTTTGTGTTACAGAGAGCTGAAACTTGCCCTAATACAGCAGGTTTCCTGCAATCTGCAACTAAATGAAGCATACCAATCTAGGGATTTTTACTAAAAGCATTTCCTGAGTTTAATGCACCTCTCAATGTGGTCTGCATGTTTGAAGCACCCAGATAATTTTTTTTTTTTAAATATTCCGGTATTTAGGTGCCATGGAAGAGCAATCATTATCCTTGGGGAGGGAAACTGGCATTAGTATTTTTTAAAAGCCCCACGTGTTTCTAATACCACACTCAGGGTTGAAAGCCACTGCCCAAGAGTTTCGTTTTTAAATGAGCTGAACAACTCTCCATAAATCTGCTTTTTCTTTTCTCTGTTTCCGTTATTGTTAATCTTATTACAAATGTAAGATTTTACTGTTTTCTCCATTGAAATTCCAAAGAAGTAAAATCTAGAAAATTAAACCTATCCCTGTTTTGCAGGTAATTTGAGTGCTGTCTGTTATATAATTTTTAAATGTTGCTTGTGTTTTTACACTAGGTTTTGACACTAGGCTTCACCTCCTAATTTGCTGTCCAGCACACAGGTTCTTTTTGGGGCTTCAGGAAACTACATATCGCCCATCATCTATGTCCATTGAAATCAGAGTCACAAAATAATAAAAAATTAAAAAAGAAAAGATGAAAGTTTTTTAGTCATATTCAAACAATAGAGGCAATGAGTTAGAAATTATTCAGTATGCCATATGCAAGGCGGTTATTCTTAGTATTTTATGCATCCTACACATAGTTGGTTAGAAACACACATACATATAAGTTTTATTTAGATCACATTATTTCTAATATTATCCCACTAATATGAAATAATAATCACAAGTACCTCAACAGGCCCACTCATTTAATCCCTATCCAGAAAGTAATTCAATATCATTTCAAAATAATTCAATCTAGCTGTTTCATAATGCTGAAATTACTTTATTAGCCTCAGAATTCATAGCTTCTAGTTTTCCATTCTCTTTTAGTTTTTATTTCTAACCCAACCTAAATATTATTTCTTAGCATGCTTCTCTCTAGAGAATAAAAGTTACATTTCACAAATATTGACATAGCTTATGTACGATCTATGGGTACAGACGGAACATGGGCGATATCGTCTGTAAGTTTCTAAAGGTGAAAATATTCTGATATTTTCGTATCCACTAATTTATTTTTGCCTCATATGGAAGAAATGGACTAAAATAGAAGCACATTTTCACTGTGTGTCCTGCAAGGCAACACTGCAGACACTTAATGTGACCACTGTGGAGACTGTGACTGGCATTTTAAAGTGAGACGCTCCTATAAAATAAGCCAGGCCCAGAAGGGCAAATATCACGTGGTATCACTCGTATGTGTGAACTAAAACAGATGATCTTATGGAGACAGAATAGAGTGTATACCAGAGGCTGAGGAGGGTGTGCGGGTGGGGAATGGAGGGGTAATGAGAGGTTGGTTAATAGCTACACAGGTAGATCGGTGGAGTAAGTTCTAATGTTCAATAGCAGAGTAAAGTGACTAGTTAATAGCAGGGTGTTGTACATTTCAAAATAACTGGACCAAAGGACTTGAAATGATCCTAATACAAAGAAATTATAAATACTAGAGGTGATTAAAAAATGGGTACTAATCCTGCACACATTTCCTGGATTCGTTTTCCACGTTAAACATCCAAGAGTAAATAGATACCATTGGTAAATTTGGAGGGCACAACTAATAGAGCAAGGTGTCCCACCATGATATTCTTCAAAAGCATCTTGGCCATTCTTGGCCCTTTCCACTTCCATATACTGTATAACATCTGCTTGACGGTGTTCACACACACAAATGTGCACACACATGTACATGCACTCACATTGCATTTGAAGTGTATTAAATCAATTGACATTGAAGTGTATTAAATCTATAGATTTAATTTGGGAAAAATAAATGTATTTATGATACTCTATATTTCAACTAGTGAATAGGTTGTATATTTTTATTTATTTTAGGCTTATTCAACTTCTCTCAACAATATATTATTTTTTCCTTAAAATTCATATTGGTAAATTTATTCCTAAATTATTATATTTTGATGTCTTTCTAAAATGCATTTTTAAGTAAGTTTATGTTTTGTAACAATTGATTGCTTGTAGAATGCTGATTTTTGTATTCTGATAGATTATTTTGTACCACCAATTTTCCTAAACTTCTCTTAATTATAATGATGTGTCCATAGATATTTTCATTCAACTTTTTGCCAATTTTTTTTGTTACTTCAATCAGAAAAGGTATTTAACACAGCATTAATGCTTACTAATATTCAAATTGAGACAGCAAAGGCAAAATCAGAGTCTTTTCCAGCTAGAGTAAGAACGCCATGTTTATGGTTAAGTAACACATTAAAAATGGCTTATTATTTATTGATTGCCATACAGTAGAGTTTTAAAATTACTTACATTAATACAAAGCTGGGCTTCGTGGTGGGCACCTGTAATCCCAGCTACTTGGGAGGCTGAGGCATGAGAATCACTTGCACCCAGGAGAGGAGTTTGTGGTGAGTGGAGATCGCACCACTGCACTCTAGCCTGCATGACGGAGTGAGACTCCATCTCAAAAAAAAAAAAAATTATAACAAATAAGTAAATAAATAGAATGGTATTTTAACAAAGAGTATACTTCTATTAGAAGATATTCAGGGAAGATATTGCAGACACATTTTCTAACTTGGGTGACTAAGTGGATGGTGTAGATATTTACATCACAGAAATATGGAAAGATGAGGCTTGAGCTGGCTGTTAAAATTAAATAATTTTATTTTTGAGATGCTTTTTAAACTGTTTTTGTGAAAATATCCTCCAAAATAGGTTTTACTTTTCTCTATCAGTTTCGATATTGTGTGTATGTGCATGTGTGTGTGTGTATCCATATCCATATATATATATACGGATACACACACACACACACACACACACACACACACACAATATTAAAGGTTTGGTAGCATTTTTTTACATCAAAATACAAAAGAAGAGCAAGGACAAATGTTACACCTTTCCTACTGCTCTATCAGGGCAACAGACTCCTTTGCATTGCTTTTACCTGATCATCCCTGGTGTGAGATGAGACAGGAGTCTCCTGGGTTATGTCAGCAGCATTCTCCTGATTTCAGGCCCAAATGAAGCAATCAAAGGAACCCAGTCAGCACAAAGGAGGAAAGTGTGACAAATATGAGGCTAATGTGAGAATGACAGGGAGCAGGATCTCGGGCTGGAATAAGCTTGCTAAGCAGGGCTCAAGTCTATGAAAAACAACCTTCTAGAAGTTCTAAGGCAAAAGCTTTCTTTGTAAGCTTTACCTCTTGTCAGAAGAAAGTATGTGATCAAATTGCTCGTGTGTCATGTAGCTAGAGAAACTTGTTTTATTAGGTCGAATTATTAATAACAAAATATAAAAGAGAATTTTGAAATGTTTTAACAATCCATTTGAATTTTGCCTTGGAGTTTTAGCTGTATAATATATATGCCTTTATTTTCTTCTATTTTTTAAAAAATCATTATTATCTTAAACCTAGTAGAAAATTTGGAACACTAATGGAAATGATAATAACATACAGTAATACTTTTATGTTTGTAATTTATTATATTTCAATTAAAAATGCAAAATTGTAGGACTAACTTCTTTCAGTTTTCATATTCGTTCATTTATAAAATATATTTTATATTTTGATGATAAGTTAAAATATATTTCATTAGTTATTCCTACTTTTTTATAGTTTTCACAAGATATGCTGTGTAGAAGTCTTAAAATCAAATGTTTTAAAATTTTATGTTCTAGTCTTCCATTTCTATTTAGAGAATAAATAAATAATCAAATATTTATTTAGTTTCTCTTATGTTTCAGAATTTATGATCCCATATAAATAAAGATCAGCCGACACTGATACTAACAGCTTGGAAGAACTTTCATACTTGGGGCATCTACTTTCTTCAAAGTGAAAATCAGGTACACTGTTTTTTATTTTATTCCCTTGGGTTTTTTTTTTTTTTTTTTAACTTACAGTGTAATTAATTGAACTTACTTCAGTTCAATACTTGTTTATTGTCAAGCCTACTGCTATTAAACATACAGTGATGAAATAAAATAAACTTCTCGACCATTCTCCTGATGCAAATAAAATAGTAAGTTTGTAGTAAAAATATGTTTAAAAAAAGCACTTGCATGGTATAATCTAAAAATAAATGAGAAGGTTTTTACGTTAAATATGCTACATTTTAAATCATTTCTATAAAACTCCCTGGGGAAAAATTCTCATGAATCTAAAAAAATTCATAAAATGCAGGCAACTGCTGTTTTCACAAAATTCAAAGAGAAGGGCAAAAATCTAAGTGTTTTCTTGCTTTGAAGAAATTATGCATACTTTTACTAGGGGTAGATGTTTTCTGTCTTGAGTATGATTCAAGATTGGATCAAAAATGCTTTTCCTTTTTGTAAAGATTTTGACATAGGTTCCAGATGTTAAACATACTACTTTAATTATTTTTTATAGGAGTATTCAACTGACTATATAACATAAGGAAAATGCTCTTTCATTTGATGTTATCTAAAATAATTAATTTTATTAAAATATATCTATACAGGGCATACACACACACACACACACACACACACACACACACGCACGCACACACACAATAACCCAGTGAATGATTTTGTAAAATATCTTTATTTATCTAAATTTCACCCAATTCTCTATCTGAGGCCTGATATATTTCTTTTGAGTCTTCCTCTGATAGATCTTTTGTTGACAACCCTAGACGATATGGTTAGGAGAATGCCACAATGTATCTGTTTCTTCAGGTACATTTATGTCTCATATGTTCAGGTATATTGTCTATGTTTATATCGGCATCTACAGATTTATGAATATCTAAGAAAATTAGTATACATTGATAGTTTACAGCAGGTTTCTGGAGGCAAACAGCCACTTCCCAAATAATAATTCAACACAGATTCGCTGTTTCATCTGTGAAGGTAAAATAATTTTTTTGTAATTCAGTTTTCTCATCTTTAAAATAAAGATAATAAAAGTACCTATTCCATATATTTGCAATGAAAATAAAATGCGAGAAACTATACATTTATGTATATATGTATATATTTTACAGAGGTACCTAGCAGATGTAATCACTTATATAAAATTAGCTACCATTATTAATGTATTTGTAGCTGTCCAAATGTATTATATCCAAGTGTATTCTACAAATCATTCGTTCTAATGTCCTTGTAGTGTAATGGCGTCAGGTGTAGAGCCTGGTATGTAACCATGACCTATTTTCACTTCTCTATATTGGATTATCGTCAGACCACTGACAACTCTTTGAGGAGGTAATATTGAATCTTCATTATTTGACCGCCTCACACACAAGGGTCCATTCACAATGTGCATTACATAACTAAAACATATTGAGACAAATACAACACAAAATATGCTTTTATGACCACGACCAAACTTTTCTCTGAGAAATTACTCTTTTTTCCTATCACTACTTTCATAGAAATAATAGTAATTTTCCGAAAGCATTTTTACATGCTTTTGGATTAGAAAACATTCTCATTTAATACAAATAATTAATTCTCTTCTAAAGTCGACCTGTGAAAAAGGAAAAGCAATGAGAAGAGCATTGAATTGTGACAATCAATATATGAAGCATTAGCAAGTCTTTAACGCTTGTGTACTCAGAATAGGCATGCGTATTAATCAGAAACAAAAGAGTGTGCAACGTGAAAGCACCCGGTTCTCTGCCAGAAGTTAATTTGGCAGTTGTGAGTACACAGCATCGCTCTTCTTTCTCCCCACTATTTCCTCTTAACCTTATTGACAAAGTTCTGCTTGTAATTTTTGTATTAATTACTTCAGTTTTTGATGAAACACTGTTCAATACCTGGCTTAAGGGTATCTTTCCCCGTCACTATATTAAATTGTCCTGGGTCAGGTGTGGTGGCTCTCGCCTGTCATCCCAGCGCTTTGGGAGACCAAGGCGGGCGGAGCACTTGAGGTCAGGAGTTCGAGACCATCCTGGCCAACATGGCGAAACCCCGTGTGTACTAAAAATACAAGAAAATGACGCAGGGTTGGTGGTGCGCGACTGTAATCCCAGCTACTCAGGAGACTGAGATGCGAGTATCACGTGAGCCCGGGAGGTGGAGATTGCATGAGCCGAGATCGTGCCGCTGCACTCCAGCCTGGGCAAGAGAGAGACGCTCTGTCTCAAAATAAATAAGTAAACAAATAAATATATGTTTAAGAATTACATGTAAATCGTCCTGGCTTAGCTTTGTTAACCAGTTCCTGTGCCCTGGCCATCCTAAATTCCGTGCATTCTCATTTCTTTCTTAGGAATGCCACGTGGATGAATGACTACTGTGTGCTTCCATCTCTGTCTCTCTGTGTCCCTCTGCCCCAACCCCGCTCCATCCACAGCCCCTCCCCTCCCTCCTGCCCTTGGCGACAATCTTTCTTCACTCTTTGCCTCTCCCAGACTCTCTGCGTCTGCCCAGGCTCTGACTGCTTGGTTCCTCTCTGCTGCACTCCAGTAGCTAAATCACTTACTTGTATGGGAGCAGACTGTAACCTGCCAGCACTGAAACCTTGATCAGGCCCAGTGGTTAAGCAAAAAATAAACTGAGAATGTGTAAGCATACACAGAATGAAATTTCATTTATGGCAATAAGGTAGAGCTGGAGGGCTGACATAGCCCACCCAATTTAGATCACTGTGAAAGTCCCTGGGCTGGCGACCCTGGGCTCTTCTGACCTACCATGTTTCTCACTTTTTGTGGCTGCGGAGATACTGAGAGTTTAATGATGTAAAGGAGGACACTATATAGATTCATTCGCTCCAACCTCATCTGTTGCTGATGTTGTACTTTTTTTTCACTGCTTTCTTGTTGGCTTGTAGTAAAACTAAGTCTAAATAAACTCAGCTGAATGTAAGTAATCATTCTCACAAATCTTCAAATTTGGACTCACCTTAGGGGTATGGTTTAAGTCATGTACTTCTCACAATGAAGGTGTTAGGTAGTTCAGTCTCGTTCTCTGAGGAATTTATGAGAAATTTATTAGAGAAAGGTGGTAAGATTTATATTCATAATGTAATAACATAATTATATGTAACTGCCATATTCCTTAGTCTGTAGAGTTTAAATAACTAAATATTTTTTTCACAGCAGCCTAAGGGGAGAATCATTTTTAATAAGAAATACTCCTCAGAGAAGTTATAATTTGTCTGAGAATATTTGCCTAATAAAAAGCAATACCAGACCAGCACTCCAGTGATTGTTTTAAAATCACCCCACTTAATACCTATCTCACACATAGTAATTGTAGAATTGATGTCATGTTTTTCAGGCTTGTCAAAGGGAGTAATCGTTAGTGGTCCTTAGCTTAGTGGGCTTTCTCCTAGCAGGTGAGGTTAAATGTTCGAATTCAATGCCTGTGTCTGCCTAATTTTGTACATCCTGGTGTGAGGTCAGGCATGTTTGAAACACTGAATATATATTTGTTGAATGAGAAAATAAATAAGTGATCTGATGATAGGCAATATATTAGATTCAAATTACACAGAGAATACGATTTTTATAGAAATTCAGAGAAGGTGCCATATAGCTAAGATGAAGAAAAATCCAAAAATACATAATTGGCTAAATTAGAGAAGCTCTCTCCTTTTCAGTAAAAAATTCTCTAAATTTTGAGACAGTCCTTAGACTACTTGGGAGCAAATATTTTTGATTTCTAAACACATCTCTAAAATAATATTAATGAGAATGTATACCAGAATATCTGTAATATATAAGCCAGTCTGATAGTGTTCTTTTTGACATCGCTTCTAATATTTTAATTCATTTTATTCATTGATTAAGTTTTACATGTCCTGCCTTGTAAATGTAAAATATTAAAGAATTAAAAGCCATAATGTAAAGTACTTTTTTAATCTCTAAGAAGCTGTTATAAGTAATTCATAAAATTTTCTAATGCTCCGCTCAAAACACTGATAAATATGTAAAATCAATATTCACTAGATAACTTTTGTATACAAAAAGTTTTAATACAGTTCAAATATAATACAATTTGAACATGTACAATAGAACATAACATTAATACAGTAATTGCATATACTCTACAAATATGAAATTATTGTGATAAGATTTATTATCTGGACCACTGATTTAACTTCTCTGGTTTGGACAGATAAAAATCAGAAAGCTAAAATCAATCTGTCCTGCCAGCCTTTGTCATTTAAATATTGCATGCTAAATACTAATAAACCTTATGCAAGTACCTTGAGTTTATTTTAAATAACCATGGAAGTATTAATATAACTATAACATCTACTTTTAATAATATATATTTTACTTATGAAATCAGAAATTTTTATAAACTATGAAAAACAATGAAATAAACTAATATTTGGGAGATAGTGATGTGTATGTTAGAGACTAATAATGACATTTTCTCAGAAAAATTTATACTCATTTTTTCAAGATATTTTTCCCATTTTTAGAACTGATTACTGCATGTCATGCTCCTCTCCTTTTTATCCACGGTACCATATTGAAACTGACATATTGAAACTGGCATACACAAAGACCGTTTTTGAAAACTGCTGTTTTTAATCTTGACATAATCATGAAATAATTCCTCTTGTGCTTTACTTTCTCTGCTATAGCACATCAGTTGGTTTGGTGAAATGCATCTCAGAGTGTCAGTTTGAAACAGAAGGGAAATGAGTGTTCAAAGAAGTCCAGTGTATTTTTTCCCCTCTGTATTTGAGCTTATCTCTACCAGTACAGGTTCTCATTCATGAGCTTTGTCTCTTTGGCTCT
Organism: Ateles fusciceps; assembly: GCA_036589455.1. NCBI lineage: Eukaryota > Metazoa > Chordata > Mammalia > Primates > Atelidae > Ateles > Ateles fusciceps. The sequence goes on along the minus strand of JAZHEH010000253.1, from coordinate 5,493,277 downwards.
CTTTTGTGGTGAGCTACTTCAATCATTTCTTTTCCCTTTTTTGACAGAACTAATTTTTAACAAAGAGGTAAATTTGTAAGTTCATTATGTGTTAACATATAAAATATCTTATGAATTACTAGGAAAATTATTATCATTCATTCTAATTTATTTGTTACTGCAGGCTTCCTCTATAGAATATATTTTTGTTACAGTAATAAAATAACTTTCAAAAATAAATGCAAAAACAGTCCTGACAAATGACTCAACTTTCACTTCTTTCTTTTGTTCTGATAAATAAGCCTTCACCTATTCCCAAGTATGTTTGTTAGAGCAATGAAGTTATCAATACATTTCCAAATATTTTTCTTCTTTCTTTTATGTTCCGGTGAATAAATCCTCACCTATTTGCGAGTATTTTTCTTAGAAAAATGCAGAGTTACACATACATTTCCAAATATTTATTTAATAAATATTTCAAATTATATCAACACATATAAAGTAAATTGCATTGGGGTATTAATAAGGTTTGGTTTCCTCTTATTATTGTATTTGTATATTAAAATTGTCCAGCATTATCTTTGCTGTTTATATCACAGCTAGAATAATGGAGCTTTACAAATGCATCTAGTTCACAACTGATCATATGACTTTAGTCAAGGAAACTCTTTTCATATTTTCATATAAAGTACAAACATGCCACATGCCACACACATATGCACACACACACGTAAATTGATCAAATCTTTTTTTCTTAAGTCTTTATTCTACTATTACATGGGTCACCCCAAGCAGAAACAATTCATCCTCTGTTATTAATGAAAGTTACAGGTTATAATCATCATGACCACCTGAATTTTGGCTCACAATGTAATTTGGGATTTCAGTAGCTCAGGTTTTAAATAGAACTGATATACTAAAAGTAGAAATTTATTATTACCTAATAGAAAAGTACATACTTTGTGTATACTCATTACATATTATACAACTATTACATCCTGAATAGTTTCATGCAATAATGTTTACTTTTCTTTAAACGTGCTTTGAAATTACATCTGCTATACATGCCTAAAATGACTTCTCTCTCTGTGCTGTCTTGAAATAGAACATATGTATTATTCTGAAATGAATTTATGAAAGAGGAGAATAATTAAGTTGAAGGTACACTAAATCATTTTTCCAGAATATTCAAAATTGCTCATACTATGCAATATTGAATAATCTTCTTTACTTTAGGATCAGGGATTTGGGTGTTCAATGTTTTCACACGTACTTAAATATAATCTGTGTTTGCATAATATGTTTGGGTTAATAATCCTACTTATTCTGGTATGCTTTTATGTTAAGAAAGAGAAAGATGCCTAACATCCATCACCAGAGGACTTCATTGACAGTGCAAATAAATTCAAGGTTTTTGTATCTATAAAAATATTTTTTCTTCTTGTCGTTTTCAAAATAACGTGACAATTCTATTTCTAGCAATATTTAAAATGAGCTATCCTGTAAAACAAAAAGTCATGCTATTGAACATGTAGGAATGTAGTATATAATATGACAAGCAAATATAAGAACAACAAACAAAATATAAAATGTAACAAATATAAGAATTTCTCTTTATATATATATATATATATGAATTGTTCTTATATTTGAATGAAACAGAAGAATTTCTCCTTCAATTCTTGAATAGAAGGATTGTTGAGTAGAATTGAAAGAGAAATTAAAATTTATCAAACTGTACCGTAACTTACAAAACATTAAGTTAAACCAAATCATAAAATGCATGACAATTCTTAAACCAGTTTAAGCATTCTAAGCCATATATCTGGAATGACACAGGCAAACTGACCTAATAGTAATTTCTAACTGCCTTATGGATTCTACTTACTGTTTAAGCAATGATTTGCAGAGATCCACACTGCCAGGACTATTCATTGACTAACTCTAGTTCACAAAATACCGCTTCAATAAGCAAAAACTAACTGTTTGAATAGCGGTATATTCCAGTAGCAATTAGCTGGTGGGCTTTCAAAGAAATGAAGATTCTGTTACATTTACCTGAGATCCTTACTACCACAGGCTCACTAATAAGGTTGGTATCTGCAGGTCCCAGCCTATCCAGGCCAAACCTATCCATCACAAGTATTTTCCTGAATCAGAGCTTTGGATATTTCATTGAGACCTTCAAGGTTGTGTTTATTTACTTTGGCTTACAAATAAAGGCCCCAATGACATGTTGGTAGTATAATCAGATTTCTACTTATTTTCTTTACTGAATGTCTACAGAAATACTCCTTTGGCACTTGCTGTTCTATCTGCCTGCCTATTGGCTACATTGAAAGAAACTTTCTTCGTTATATATTACCATCAACAGAAAATCTAGTGAAATCTATTTTATGTATACTAAAAAGAGCCATAAATATTATAATTCTAATGAAATGATTTGTCAAATATTTACTTTTGAGTTATCAAGTATTTGATCCAAGAAAAAAAGTATGTGATCAGGATCAGTTCTTGCTTACCTCTAAAAGGTACATACACCATAATACAATGGAAATCACTGAATTTTTACATGTATTGGTTATATATTTTGTGTTGAATGGCATTTTACTTGGTGAGAATAAGAACAAAGCATTATAAAACCACTTGACAAGAACTTAAAGTGCAGTTGAAAAAGAGAACAACGCAAGAACAGAACATACTTTACGTTATGTTAAAAGTTCTACAAGGATCTCAGATTTTTGGAGAATAACTAACAATATTTAGGCTGAAACTACTGAACAAATTAATACTTGGAACATTGCAGATTGTTAGAACTAGCCAGAGAAAGTGAGCCTGTTTTACACTGAGACCTTCAAGGATACCATCAGTAAAATTTGTTCACTTTTGCCCTAATCAAAATATTCAATATTTTTTTAAAAGTAATTTTATTTAATAGCACCAGCCATAGAGCCATTGTGAAGCTCAGTGTGGTGATATTCAACACAACCTATTAAGCTCAAACCGATTTCAGAGCTTTTGTCAGAGAAAAAGAAATATTTATATTAATCTATCTAATTACCGTGTGATTCAAAAGAGTGCAATTAATTCCCCTTCAAAAATGCCACATTACTTTAGAAAGCCTTTCATATTCTGGGGCCCAATTCAGAAGTTACTTCCATCTAATCTTCACTGATTTTCCAGTTCAATAATGAACAATGTTGTCTCTGTATGCTTAGTGTGGTTATGTCTAAATCTGAGTGTTTTCCACATTTACCTTACACAAAAGTTGTTGCTGTTTATATATCCCAACTCTCTACGCTATAACTTATATGGTTTTGTGGTTTTTTTGTGTGTGTTTATATGTAAAAGAAGGCTTTAATTATGCAGTATCTAATTATTATAGCGTGAAAGGATTTTGAAGAAGGTTCTTTAATTACCAACAGAAGACTCACAATGTATATAGTATCATTTGCATTATATTACATAGTACAGTAAGTCTAAAAGACATTTGAGAATAGGAACTGAAATATAAAAATGTCTGCATAATATTCACCTTCATAAAGTTTACTTAAAAATAGATATTAACAAATACAAATTTTGTACACAGATTCAGTGGATTTAAAGGAAATTTTATTCATATATTTATTTATACAATAATTATACATGTTTATAGGGTACTATATAATTTTTTTTTTTTTTTGAAATGGAATTTTGCTCTTGTCACCCAGGCTGGAGTGCAATGGCAAGATCTCAGCTCACCACAATCTCCGCCTCTCGAGTTCAAGTGATTCTCCTGCGTCAGCCTCCAAAGTGGCTGGAATTACAGGCATGCACCACCACACCTGGCTAACTTTGTATTTTTAGTAGAGATGGGGTTTCTCCTTCTTGGTCAAGCTGGTCTAGAACTTCTGACCTCAGGTGATCCTCCCACGTTGGCCTCCCAAAGTGCTGGGATTGCAGGCGTGAGCCACAGCGCCCAGTCTATATAATGTTTTAATACATGTAAACATAGTATAATAATCAAATAGAGGTAATTATCATATTCATTACTTGAAACGTATCTTTTCTTTCTGGTGACAACATTCAAATTGTTCTCTTCTAGCTATCTTGAAATATGATCATTATTATTTGAAAGTCACCCTACTGTGTAGTAGAACACCAAAACTTACTCTTTCTGGCTGTAACTTTGTACTAATTGACTACCCTCGCTCAGTCTTCCCACTCCCTCCCCTCACTCTGGTAATAGCCACAATACTCTCTATTTCTATGAAATCAACGTTTTTAGATTCCACATATGACTGAGAAATGTGGTGTTTGTCTTTCTATGCCTGGTTTATTTCAATTACCATAGTGTCTTCCAAGTTCATCCATGTTGCTGCAAATGACAGTTTCATTCTTTTTTTATGGTTGACTAGTATTTCATTATGTGTGCATACATTTTATTTATTCATTTATCTGTTGATGGACACTTAGGTTGATTCCATGTCTTGGGTAATGTGAATAGTGCTGAAAAAACCTGAGTGTTCAATTTCTCTTTGAATACTGATTTCATTACCTTTGTATATATCCTCAGTAATGGAATTGCTATACCATAAGTAGTTCTGTTTTTAATTTTTGAAGGAAACTCTACAGCATTTTCCATAGTGGCCATAGTAATTTGCATTCTCACCAAAAGCATATAAGGTTTCCTCTTCCTTGCATCCTCACCAGCATTTTTTTTTTTGTCTTTATGATAATAACCATTCTAACTGCGGTGAGGTGATATCTCACTGTGGTTTTGATTTGCATTTTTCTGATGATTAATGATGTTGAGCACTTTTTCTTATATTGGCTGGCCACTAGTATATCTCCTTTTGAGAGATGTCTACTCAGATCTAATCTGTCTTCTCAGACTATTTTTTGCTATTGAGTTTGAGTTCCTTATCTATTCTGGGTATAAAATAACCTTGCAAAATCTAGCCACTCAAAAAATAAATAAATTCCTTGATGTAGTATCCAAATATCCATTAGCTCAATCTCATTGTTTAAAAAAAAGTTGCTATAAATTCTGAAATTTTTCATTGTTCTCTGGAGTTTATAATGCACTGTAGTCTGGAATTTTGTCAGCTAAGAGGATATAAAATTAACACCTCCTATCTTATTTTCTGAGTTATTCAGCTCTGCATTTAACTTATTCCTAGGTATTTTTTAAGTTTCTATTTTAAAAGACAAGTTATCTGGGATTTTAATTCTTCTTTTCTTCTCTATTGTAATGCCTCTCTATATTAAGATAAAAGATTTAGAAAGATACGCTAAAGGAAATTGGATGAAGCTTTAGTAATGAAATATGTTCTAAAAGAGCATTGGAGAAACCACAAAGAAATGAAGAGACTATCTGGTGGGAGAAGCAGCAAAGAAAAAGGGCAAATTCAGAGAGCAGCTGCTGCAAGGAGGCAGGTTATGAGAGAGCCTTCTCAGCATGCTGCTTTGCTAGTTCTCCCACTCCTATAGTTTATGTGGCTTATTCAGACGGTCGATAAAACAGACTGTAAGTGGTGATGTAAGAGGCCTAATATGCAAACCTGAGTGCAAAATAGGAGGCAATAGCAGGAAGTGTGCAGGGAAAAACTGCCAGTTAATTTGAAGCTGAGTTAAAAGGAAAATGTTATCTCTTCCCAACATTTGACCTATGCCAAATGGAGTTCAACCAATGGCAGAATGCTTAACACAGAACTGAATACATCTCAAGTAGTGACCCTCAAGGAATAACCTGTCAATCAAGTGCAGTGCAGATGCAAGAAACTCATTAATTGTAATTTCTGAGGATTTCTGATTTTCAATGCAGTATTTCCTCTGACACTTTAAATCTGATCAAAATAATGTCTCTGCTAATTAATCATGTTAACACAACTTTGTGGCACATACACTTGTTTGGCATTTTAATTATCTGCATTAGTAATGGGATGGGAAATTTTGTCTCTACTCCATAAAATACTATCAAGAAAACCAGTCATTAAAACATGAATGCATTACAGATAATATGTTTGAGTGACTAAATTAATATACTCTTCTTCAAAATTATTGTCTTACAGTCTCTAATTTTATAGTATATTCACAGTTATATATGTTTTAAACACATCTAACTCTCTTTGAATATTGTTATAAAAACAGTAAAAGCTAAGTAATAACTAAACAAGGAATTGAGAACGCCAATGATAGTAACCAGAGAAAAGTGCCTGAATTTCGTGTGTGGCTGCTAGCAGATCCTAAGGATATTTGCTGGGGAGTATTATTTTATTTTTTTAGGAGGACAATTTTACTTGCTGCTACTTGTCAGCAAGTACATTTTCTGGAAAGATTCCAAGGATAGCAAACAGCAATGACAAATTATCTTGGACAACAACATGTGATACCTATTAAGATACCAGATTTTTCATAATTCTAAGAACAACCAACACACATGAAGAGTAGAAGAAAGCAAATTAATGGGAAGAGAAAACATTGTCAATTACCTGAAAATGAATTTTAAATTTTTTTTAAATTGAGTTGAAAATGAGAAATAATACAAAATAATACAAATTGTTCCATAGTATATTATTCCTGTATTCCAAATATTCCTAGACTGCTGTCGCATTATTTTTCTTACACATGGAGATTGGAATAATCCTAAGAGCTTTCAATTCCCCTCTCATATAAATCACTTAGGCTTTTATTTGAATTACATTAGTTTGTAAGCATATTGGGAGATAATTTAAGCTAATTTTTGAGAAATATGCTTGAGATATATATTGTTTCCTTAACAGAGTTTTGGTTAAAGAGGAATAAGCTTTAGTGATCTATTGCACAGAATGGTGACTATAAGTAACGATGCATATATATTTCATAATTGTTTAAAAAAATAGATTTTAAATGTTTTACCAAAAAATAAGTATATACAAGGATGAATTTGTTAATTAGCCTGATTTAATCATTCTACATTATAACATATATGAAAACATTATATTGTATACTATAAATATATGGCTATTATTCATTCATAAATAAGAAAATTAAAAAGTAATTACAGCTGAAAAAATGAGATGCATAGGTCCTCTTTGTGCTGTCTGTGATGTGTTGTGATAGTATTCATATGAATTTGTATAATTGTACTGCATTTATATGTTGAAATATAATTTTTTGTCTTATATGTTTTGGATGCATTTGTATCATACCACTCATGCTATTTGGTTATTTGGTCCTTGTGTGGATAATCATGCTTCAATAATATGATAGGTAATTTGTCTAAGATAATTTTGTGTTATGTTTAGAAACTAAACTAAAGATGAATGTGGGAAGGTTTAACCAAAACTTCCATAAATTATAAAGCGATCTGGAATAAACTCTAAAACATCATTCAAACTGTCAGCCAAACAGCTGCTGTACTAATGAGGAAAGGAGAGTTTGATGTAGAGTACATGTGCATTCCTTTTTCTGATTGTAACTCATTACAGAGTTTACCTGTCGACATCAAAAAATATTTCTATAAACTATGACAGATGCAGTTAAAATACTAGCCATGTAGTTGTCTATAAATAAAACAAAAAGGTTATACGGGGCTTTATTAATACATGTTAAGATGCTATGACATTTGTTTATTGATGGGCTTAATGAAATGCGGTTTAGTCAATTTGAAGTTATGTAATCATATAATAATTATTTTAATTTTACAAGTAATTATTCAGATGTTACTTGTATTTGGTTAATTGGGTTTCCATTTACAAATGAAGCATTATTATGCTTCTTTCACCATAATTGAAAACATAGTTCATCCATTTTATAATTTGTAAAAATGACACAGCTAGGTGAGGTGGCTCATGGCTGTAAACCCAGCATTTTGGAAGGCTGAGACAGGCAGATCACATGAAGTCAGGAGTTCGAGACCAACCTGGGCTACATGGTGAAATCCCATCTCTACTGAAAATACAAAAATTAGCCAGTCTTGGTGGTATGCACCTGTAATCTCAGCTTCTCAGGAGGCTGAGGCAGGAGAATCACTTGAACCCAGGAGGCTGAGGTTGCAGTAAGCTGAGGTCCCACCACTGCACTCCAGCCTGAGTGACAGAGTGAGATCCTGTTAGAAAAAAACAAGACACAAGAAGCTACACTGATATTTCCAGCCGTTAAGCAAGACATTACTATAGTTCCATGCATAAGATGTTATGAAATAAAGGCCATGCTTTCAACCACCCCAGGTATGTGTCTTTAAATGAAATATTTATTATGCTCTTGTGAAAGTTGCAAATACCAAGATGAAATTATCTTTTTTAGACCCAGATAAAATAGGGCCAAGAAGTTTTGAAAGAGAGGATGATCAGTTTACAGGTGTGAGATAAGAACTGTTTTCAAGGATTTTCTAAAATCCTTTGGCATCCTCCTGCTTTGATAACGTTTATCACTAGACATTCTTTAGGAGTGCAGTAATTCAGATAAAATGTCCTCTGAAGAACACTTGCCCGTTAATGGTATCTTTGTTAATAAACTGGCAACACCTCTAGCTTTGAACCTTTGGAACTAATGAACTTTGTTTCTAAGCAGCTTATGTAAATCTCTTTTCCTAATGAAAACTCACCCTTGTCCTTCCCTCACCAAATGCACTGGTGCCTTGCCATTTCATGCATTCTAGATTATAATCCTTATTTCTATTCCTGAGTTGAGCCAACATAGTTAGAAATTATTTTCTCTAGTGTCTTTTTTACATTGATACTATGATCTGATGTTATTAGTCATGATCTATTAAGACTATTGACATAGTGAATTACCTAACATCATAGCAAAAAGCTCTGTAGTCCGGGTATGCTTCTTCTGTCCTATAGAACACACTGTGCAAATCACATTATGTGTGGTGAACCTAAGGAAGATCTCTCAGAAAATTTCTTCATATGTTTAAATGCTGATGTTGATTATATTATGCTTGAAGTATTAATCTGTCTTAGTCAGTTTGAGTTGCTATAACAAAATGCCATAAACTGGGTGACTTAAAAAAATCAACATTTATCTCTCATAGCCTAAGGGCTTCAACGTGGTCAGGTTGCGGGGTGGAGTCTTCTTCCTAGCTTGTAGACATTGCCTCCTTTCCATATTCTTGCATGGCAGAGAGAGAAAGCTCTGGTGTTGCTTTCTTTCTTATCTAGGGACACTAATCTCGCCATTGGACCACCTTACCCTGTTACCTCCATCTATCCTTAATCACCTCCCAAAGACCTTACTTACTAATACTATTACATTGGAAGTAATGTGCCAACATACAAATTTTAGGGAGGCACATTTTGTTCATAACATAATCTATGCATTTTCTCTCACATTTTCACCACATTCTGTTCTCTCATTGCTAATCCAAGGTCAGTATTTTACATCTCCTAATCTCCATCTGGATCAAAATAAGGATACAGTAATGCAATATAATAAAGTCTCTACAGTAATAAAACTCAGTGAAATCAATATTCAGTCTTCACCATGCGCAATACAGAAAGATTTCTGTAAGAGTTCTCAGAATTGATGTTTTTACTTCATTTTGTAGATTATGGTTATTTTCTTTCTTTTTTTTCTATTATTGAAACTAAGTTATACTTGAATTATGTGAAGCTGAAGGGAAATTAATGTGGAACACTCACATTAAAAAGTGGAGAGACTTGAGGCCTAAATAAAAAGATGTTCAACCTCTGGGATTAGAAAATAAAATGCCAGGCCAGGTGCAGTGGCTCACGCCTGTAATCCCAGCACTTTGGGAGGCCAAGGCAGGCAGATCATCTGAGGTTGGCAGTTTGGGACCAGCCTTACCAACATGGAGAAACCCCATCTCTATAAAAAAATAATAAGAAAACAAACAAACAAAAATAAAATGGACATGATTTAGCACCTAAGTGTCTTCCTGTGTGGCCTCCTTACCACCTCATTGCCCACTCACAACCTAATTCTCCTTTATAACTTAGATTAGTCAAAATGTCTCCACTTCCAATTATTCAATAGGGTTTTAAAGCAATTAGAACACTGTTACTGGTTTAACTGTACAATCCTAGGGTTCATAAGGGGAAGCCCCAATAGCCAAGTATATAATAATGTGTTCTTATTTGGAAATATAGCTGTTGCTGGTGTAAATAGTATGAGATCACACTGGAGTAGAATAGGCCCCAGATCTAATATGACTGGTGACCTTATAAAAATGAAACATTTTAACACAGACACATACACAGGGAGAACACCATGTGAAGGTGAAGGCAGAAGTGAGTAGATGCAGATAAAAAATAAGGAACACTCAGGTTGCCAGCAAACAACAAAATCTAGGAGAGGGAGAAGGAACCCTCTCTCTCCCCTCACAACAAAAGTATCCAGCCTTTCCAACACCTTGATCTTGGATTTCCAGCATCCGGAACTGTTAGGCGGTAAATTTTTGTTGTTTAAAACACCCAACTTGTGGTTCTTTGTAATGACATCCCCAGTAAACTAACACAGACTTTGTTTTAAGCAGTATTGAATCAACTGGAAAATTAGCTCACTTGTGGAATACCAAGACATTCTCGGGACTCATCCAGAACTAACTCTAATTTTTTATTCTTTGCTATGAGAATGTCTTCACAATGGACTGACACTAGATTAATAATATCTTCACTTTTTTTTTTAACTTTTTTAAAGAGTTTAATTCCATGCCTGATGAGCAAGTGTAGAAAATATCCTTGATGATTAATACGTAATTGCATTCCTTTTAACTGTATATCTCTCTGCCAAGAACTGACCATGTTGGTCACTTTAGTTAAGGTACCACAGTTAGCTCAATAATGACCAAACATTTTTAGTATGGAGCGAGCAGAGGAATTCATAATAATATTTTATATCTGCATGTGTTATATCTTAGTGTTGCACATAAAACATTGGTCTGTTGCGTAACAGTGATTTATATTAGGATAAGTCAAAGTACTATAATTTTTACCAATGTTTAAAAACTACTCAGTAACTGAAACCTTTCCTAAAGATTTTTAAAAGAATGCAACAATCCTTAGTTTTGAAATTCAACATAAATTAAGATATGCTTTCCTTATAAAATTCTGTGGTTAGAAACATGATTTGTATTATGTAGTCAAATTTACTCTAGCTCCAATGAAATTGAAAAGTAATAACATATGTATTTTAAAATCAGTTTAAATTTAAAATCTTCACTCAACATTGTAACATGTATCACGTAGTAAGTCTAGTAGCTTTTCAATTCCTGACGGTTTTTGACCTCATAAACTTCCTATCTGACATATTAAAATTGTATGACATTTTGAAAGCTGTTATCATAATACCCTTCTGGGTTGCTTTAAAGCAACAGCATAAACACTGAAAAAAATCTGTCTTTCAAGGGTAATTTAGGGTAAAAAACACTTATAAAAATAATTTTGGAAGCACAGAATCATCCTAAATCAATCAGTGTTTCTTTTTTTTTTAACTTTGGTACTACGTGATGGTCTTCCTAATGACTTCAAAGTGTTGCTGTAGATTCAGACAGAGACTGATTTAGCTACTGCCTGTGTAACTGACCCCCCCAACATGACACATAAAATATATACAAATTCAATCTTTTTACTTTTATTATTAACAATAAACAAAAAATGCGTTCTGAAGTGGATTATTATAACCATTTTCATTGTTTTTAAAAACTAGAAATAAAGAGAACTTGAGAATACTGTAACTATTTCTAATTTAGTTATTGATTTCATGTGAAAAAAGCCTAGCCCCTGATGAAGTTCTATAAAATTGAATAACCACACAATAATAAAAACAACATGCAATATTTAAAATGGTATAGGAGAATTGAGAAAAATTAAGAACAAAGTCAATTCACTGCATTATTCAGAATTGAATTAGAATAGGTATGCTACATGGTATCATCTATTGACAAGATTAATTTGGATAATTATGTTGACTTTAAAAAGTGTCATTTTTGCCTCTGTTATTCTGTGGAACTCACTCCTGAAATTGTATATTTTGTTAAAGTATAAAATTTCTATCTGCAGCATCCTTTAGTAGTGATTAATTCAGTAACTGTGTACTCTCATAGATTCCCCAAACCCAACATATAACATTAGGACAATTACTTAGTCGGAGAGTAGAACAATATAAGTAAGAAAAATACTTTATTTTCACCTAGTGTTGTGGAAAAATTACTCTAAAACATAGCAGGTCAAAATAACCAACATCCTTTGCTCACGATTTTTGTGAAATGGGAAACCAGACACAGTTTAGCTAGATGTCTCTTACTCAAGTTTTCTCATGAAATTTCAGACAAGCTGTCAGCTAAGGCTTTGATCTTTTCGGAAGATTACACTGATAGTATGAATCTGCTCCCTAGCTCATTCATGTGGCTACTGGCAGGCCCTGATTTATCATCATATGGGCATCTCCAGGGGTTGCCTAATGACGGGGCAAGTGACTTTCTCTCAGACAGGCAATACAAGGGAAAGAAGAGAAAACACCCAAGACAGAAAGTGCCATTTTTTTTTAATAACCTAAATTCAGAATGATATCCCTTAATCTCTGCTATGTTTTCTTTGTTAGAAGTAAATAAATGAGGCTGGGTGCGGTGGTTTATGCCTGTAATCCCAGCACTTTGGGAGGCCGAGGTGGGTGGATTACTTGAGGTCAGAGTTCCAGACCAACCTGGTCACTGGCGAAACCCCATCCCTATTAAAAGTCCAAAAATTAGCCAGGTATGGTGGCATGCATCTGTAATCCCAGATACTTGGGAAGCTGAGTCTGGAGAATAACTTGATCCAGGAGGCAGAGGCTGCAGTGAGCCAAGATCTCACCACTGCACTCCAGCCTGGGCAACAGAGTGAGACTCCATTTCAAAAAAAAGAAGTGAATCAAGGAGTCTAGCCCACACTAAGGGCATAGGGGATTATAAGGGTCCCAGTAAAAGAGGATCACTGGGGGCAACCTTATAGTCTGTCTAACACAAACATTAGGGTCCACGTATAGACCCAATACCTACTTTAGCAACATAAAGGGTACTGAGGCATTTTAAAAATAAAATTTTGCATGCACACATGCATATGTATAGCATTCTACAGCTGTTTTAAAATATCGTGTATTTTATAACACTTTTCAATATCAAATTAGATAATATACTGAATGCTAGCAAAATAAGTGAAATTTGGATCATGATACAAGGAAGGAAGACTCCTGCTTTAGGAATTCACAATAGCAAGGCAGTGTGGTAATAGTCTTACTTGCATAAAGCACAAGGCTACATAGAATTCATTCAAGAGAGACCTCATTTATAGGCCCTAAAAGTAAAACTGCAACAACAAAAAATATTAGAGATAGAATTTAACCTCTACCTTTGTGATGGAAACAGTTCAAGGTGAGTATTCACCATGAAGAAGGAGAGAGAAATTCTCTGAGTCTCTTATAGTCCTTTGTTACGAGATCACTTTATTTTCAGCATTTAATACTGTTTCTTGAATTCTTCCAGCTAGGTCTATCATTACTGCAAATATATTTATGAGGATGCTGTAAAAATAAAGAGTAAATCTGACTCTCAAGAGAATAGCTATCAAAATTAATTGCTATAATTTTCACATTTTTGTCTGACAAAAGTGATTCTCCTAATTAGAGATTAAAAGTGTTGAAATTAAAATAGACAAAAATTCATTCAATTGTAATTGCATGGAAAGAGAATTACTGAAAAATTTAAAAATTAGATACTCATAACTTACTTCTAAATATTAAATATCACAAAATACTGATATAGAGTGATTGGAAAAAAGATTTGTGCTCCATAGATTTTAAACTCAACCAGATGTCATTCATACGTAATAAAGCAAAAGATATATATGATAATAGATTTGATAATTGAAGAAACATATCCCCGTGTATATTTCTTGAGGGAAAAATAAAGATTTGATCCATCTATTTATGAGTAGGCAATACTAAAGAATTCTAGAATAGAAAAATTATAGTATAAAAATACATACAGTAAGCATTGAAAGGAAGTAAACATTGTAGTGTGTCCAAATACATGTTATTAATGTGCAAACAAAACATAATAGAAAAGCCGTACATAATTTTTTAATAAAAATGTGTCAAACCAAATAAAAATTTAGTATTACAATGTATTTTTGAAGTCTCACGTATTGCCAATTAATAAGAGTTTCAGAAGGTCATAGGAAATAAAGAACTTACAGGTTTTGAAAATGCATATGTGACTGCCTATATTCTTTACTTGCCATTAGAAAATTATGTAAAGAGAGGTACAATAATTTAAATTGTAAATCTATGACTTGAAATACAGAAATGTGATTTTCTTTTTTTATAATTATACTTTAAGTTCTGGGGTACGTGTGCAGAACGTGCAGGTTTGTTACATAGCTATACACGCACCATGGTGGTTTGCTGCGTCCATCCCCCCATCATCTACATTAGGTATTTCTTCTAATGTTAGTCCTCCCCAATCCCCCCACCCCCTGCTTTCCCCTCCCCTACCCCCTAATGCCCTGACAGGCCCAGGTGTGTGATGTTCCCCTTCCTGTGTCTATGTGTTATTGTTCAACACCCACTTATGAGTGAGAACATGCAAAGATTTAAACATAAGACCTAACACCATAAAACCCTAGAAGAAAACCTAGGCAATACCATTCAGGACATAGGCATAGGCGAGGACTTTATGACTAAAACACCAAAAGCAATGACAACAAAAAGCCAAAATAGGCAAATGGGATCTAATTAAACTTAAGAGCTTCTGCACAGCAAAAGAAACTATCATTAGAGTGAACAGGAAGCTTACAGAATGAGAAATGTGATTTTCAGTTGCTAGTCTTCAGTAACATTCCTATACCCCAGTCCAGTGAGGTCCTTCTGGTTCTTACTGTATCTATATGTATGTAGTGTTTGATGCTATTCAAATTTCCTTTCTTCTAGGAAAGAGCTTTGGCTTCCATAATGCCACGCCCTCTAGTTTCTCCTACCTCTCATTCTCACTTTTCTTCCTTGGAACCAATTGTCTTTGAACCCTTCTGAAATGTTGATGTTTACTAATGGTTCTCCCTTTGCCCAGTTCTCAGGTTTTAGCCATCTGGGTAAATTCAAGCTTAGGTTAATATCTACTTAGAATATGTTAGTGGCTCTGAAATACTATGCTTACATCTGATTTTTGCCTACAATCCATATGCAACAGGTGAGACATCACCGTCAGTATTTTTCTTTAGTACTTGAAACTAAATATATTCCCAACCAAAATGATTAAAAAAAATACATATATATAATATATATCCATATATATACCTGGAGAATATATATTCCATATTCCTTGATAAATACAATAGAAAATAGTTTTAAAAAAAGAAAAATTGTGATCTTTTGTTATGCCGATCTGTACTTCATTTTTTGCATTGTTAATAAATTTCAAGTGTGTTTTTAATTTTTACTATCATTAAATTTAAATAAAATAAAATGTAAAAACATGCTGAATACTTCCTACATTCTTAGATTTTTAAATTAAATTGATTATTGAAACATGTTACAAATGATAAAAGAAAAGCAAATTAAAAAAAAACATAAAAATGCCACAAAAACTTATGATGTGCAAGTGAAATATATGCTTTACAAACAGATTAAAATAAATTTAAGTTTCCTATTAAAATAATTTCAATTTAAGTAAATTTTGAAAATAAAGCTCTATTATTTCAATAATAAATACATCTGTAATATAATGATCTGGAATGTATAGAGCCAAGAGTAGTACAGAAGGTTTTCAGTTCTGCCTATAATGGACAACATTGCATCGTACCAGCCCACTTACCAATAAAACTAGGAAAACTTACAAAAAAAAATAACATTTTTCTTTGCAGTCATCAATAAACCACCTGCAGAACAAGTATTTCAGGGACCAAAATCTTGAAGACAAAGGAAAGACACTGAGATAAGAAAAATATTTGGTTTCAGTTTATCTTCACTGTATTTGTGCATTATATAAAGATTGAGGAGAGTCTAAGCAGTTGAGGCAAATTTATGACAGTTCTATAAGTTCATGGGAACAAAACTGGAGTTTAGGACCCACTAAGGAACAAGGGACCTGGTAAACACTGCAGGATTATTAATTGGACCATAAAGGGCAAAGCAACATAGGCCAACTCATCCTAAAACTAAAAGCATTTTTAACAAATTCATTTAGAAATTTGATTAAGTATTACCTGTCTCCACTTGAATTGTTTTTCTAAAATCAAAAGAAACTCTGATCTAGTTTAAGATACTCTAATTCAAAAATGATCTACACTTCAAATTTTCCTTAAAGATTTTATACATGATAGAAAACATGTTTAATCTTACATGTCTAATCAAAACTAATCAGATTTCTAAAAATGCATGAGTTAATAAAAATGGGAAAACAGGATATAATCCCACATAAAATTTAGGTATTTGAATTATATGCAGTGATTAAAATAATTGTGACTACATTGTTCTAGTAAATGGAGAATAAAATTGAGAACTTGAGAAGAAATTTGAAAGTTTTACAAAGTAGTTAAATAAAATAACTGAAGTAATAAATCCCGTAGATTGATATATTATATTAGATATAGCTAAAGAAAAATTTAATGAACTGAAAGATAGGTTAAGAAAAATGTAGATGGTCATGTATATATTCAAAGAAATTGGAAATAGAGAAAAAAGCATAAAAGCATGAGATGTGTATGAACACACAACAAATTGCAATCATACATACGATGAGAGTCTACAAATACAGAAGGAGGAGAATGAAATAGAAGCCCTACTTGGATTAAAAAATGCAGGCAGATTTTTCAAAACTGATGCATGTTGTAATGGTTCTTGAAACTAAAGTTTAAAGTTAATAGGAAAAATATTGAAAAAGTATACAGATAGAATTAATAATAATAAATCTAAAATTAAAAAGAAATAGTATCTAGAAACAGGAGAAATATAAACAAGTAGCTGATATTAAACTATAATAAATAGGATATCTAAGCATAAAAATACAAAATTAATAAAAATATTTTTTTTTACATTAAATACAAACAGTAAACATTCCAATTAAAAGACAATGCTTGTCAGAATAGATACAAAAGAAAATTAAAACAATTCTGTGTTGTTTTCAGGGTACATACTTTTAATATGAGAAAGTTCAAAACCAAAAAATCTAAAAATATATGGCATAAAAACATAAAACACAAGAAAGCTATTGTAGCCATATTAATGTGAAACAAAGTCAACATTAAGGTGAAGGCATCCCTAACAAAAAAAAAGGAGTGATTCTAAGAGTCAGTGCTCTAGAAGGCAAAACACCTAGAAATCTGATCCATCCTATATCATAATCTCAAATATATATATATATATATATATAAGTAATAAATACAAATGGAAGCACAGCCCATGCTTATGGATTGGAAGCATCAATATTGTTAAAATTACCAACCTGCCTTAAGCAATCTACAGATTCAACACAATTACCGTCAAATTACCAATGTTAGTTTTCACGGAATTTAAAAGGCAATCCTAAAATTCATATGGAATGAGAAAAGAGCCCAGATAGTCAAAGTCAAAAAAATATAGGATAGGGTAATGATATCTTATTTAATAAATGGTGCTAAGATAATTAAATAGCCATCTGAGCTATATTACAAGGCTACAGTAATCAAAATAGCATGGTATTGGTACCAAAACAGATATATAGACCAATGGAACTGGAACAGAACTGAGGCCTCAGAAAGAATGCCACACATCTACAACCATCTGATCTTTGACAAACCTGACAAAAACCAGCAATGTTAAGATTCCCTATTTAATAAATGGTGTCGGAAAAACTGGTTAGCGATATGCAGAAAGCTGAAACTGGCTCCCTTCCTTATACCTTATACAAAAATTAACTCTAGATAAATTGAAGATTTAAACATGAGGCCTAACACCATAAAAACTCTAGAAGAAAACCTAGGCAATACCATTTAGGATATAGGCATGGGCAAGGACTTCATGACCAATGAAGTAGACTTCATGATTGACGGGTGGACTTCATGTCTACCCATTTGACAAAGGGCTATTATCCAGAATCTATGGAGAACTTAAACAAATTGACAAGCAAAAAACAACCCCATCAAAAAGCGGGCAAAGGATATGGACAGACACTTTTCAAAAGAAGACAATTATGCATCCAACAAACATATTGAAAAAGCTCATCCTCACTGGTCATTAGAGAAATGCAAATCAAAACCACATTGAGATACCACCTGACACCAGTTAGAGTGGCACTGAGTGTTCTCACTCTTAAGTGGGAGTTGAACAATGAGAACACATAGACATGGCGAACATCACACACCTGGGCCTGTCAGTGGGTGGGGAGCAGAGGAGGGGGAGAGCATTCTGACAAATACCTAATGCATGCTGGGCTTAAAGCCTAGATGATGGGTTGATAGGTGCAGCAAACCACCATGACACATGTATACCTACATAACAATCCTGCACATTCAGCACGTATATCCAAGAACTTACAGTTAAAAAAAAAAAAAAGACTTAGGGTCTAATAATGCCAGATAACTATCAGTGTGCAATCTTTTTTTTTTTTGACCTAGAGCCAAGAGTATTTCCACTTATGTAAATGAAGGAGGACATGGTAGATGCTCCAGAGACTCAAATTATATGCATCAGTATTTACATCTGATTTTATTTATTAGTCAAGAAATACTTATTGGGAACATCTCTATTGTGGACACTCTGTTTATGCCGAAGACAATGTTTTTTCACAGTTTCTGAACTGATAAGACTACTGGGTGGTCCCTTTTTACAGAGATGACTCTGAATGTATAATCATTCTACCTGCTTTTCATGAACCGCTATTGAACTTGACTATCTCTAACTCCTCAAATCTTTAACAAACTATTAGGGAATAGTTAGGTATGATGTCTAATTATATATTAATAATCTAATGACCATGACCAGGTGAGTTAAATTAAAACTGTGTAATTGGAAATATATCATTATTCCTTAAAAATAGGTAAAAGGAGACTTAATATGATTATTTAAATAAAGGTAGAAAAATTTAAAAAAAAATAGATATTATTTACAAAACATATTTAAAAAGGTAAAGAATGCATTATCTGGTTAAAAATTATCTTCAGCAAACATAGGCTTTTGCTTTATGATGAGATACATGAAACAGTTCATTAAAGATAAGGTCAAGAATACATTTTATCAACAAGAAAGCCTTCCTAGTATTTGTGATTAATATCATTTATTAATATTTACCATGCATCATTTTTAATGTCTTTTAGGTGTCACCTCATTCAATTTATTTGAAATCCTAATAGACTTATTCAGATTTTACAGATCATGTGCCTGAGACTTAGAATGCAGAAGCAAAGACAGACCCAGGATTTGAACCCACATATGTCTCACTTTACAGACTGTGTTCCTAGTCAACATAACACACAGGGTGATCCAAATATTTACTGTCCCCATTATTTAGCTTATTGCTTGTCAGTGCAATATGACTAAAATTTATCATAATATAATGATTTACAATTCTGGAGTAGACCCAATTAGCATTAATTTTTGAAGCACCACACTGTTTAAATAAAATTAAAATATGTAATTGTTTGTTCTATATGAATAAACCATCTCCAGTTACACACGGAAAGAACTGGTAACAGGAGCTGGCTTTGAAAAAGGGAACCGTATGATGAGTGCTAGGAGCACAGTGAAGATTCACTTTAATTGTATAACCTCTGGAGTTTTTAAATTTCGATGTTTTTACCTATTGAGAAATAAATTACAGTATCAAAAAGGAGAAAAGTATTACAAGTTACTGACATAACTTTTTCTAATGGTTTCATAATGCATATTGCTAACACAGTTCCATTAAATTTTAGATTTTGTCAGAAATATTGAGAAAACAAGGAGCAGTTTTGTATCCTGGAAAAAGCATCAGGTCATAGGAGTAGGTCTGAATCCTCAGCTAGTAGTTTGAGCCTCGGATGTCAGCAGTATTTACTAGGGAAAGTAATTTAATTCCTAAACTTGTTTTATGTTTGTGTTTTTAATCTGTAAAATGGAGATAATAAGTCCTACCTTTAGAATTATTATTCATTTCAGTGATAGAATGTCATATGAAATATTAGATGCTCATTGTGGCTAACAATGAGCATAAAAATAAAAACGTGTGTCTTTTGGATTGTGGTAACATGAAATTCATTACTACCGTAGTTTGATCAAATGTCAAGTCAAAATAGTTAATTATGAAAAAATCGGTATAAAAATATTCATAATTATCTAGAATAATGCTGCAAAGCCAAATGTATTTCTTTTACTTCTAAAGATAAAATCAAATTATATTGCTTGGATTTAAATATTTATTTTTATTAGAACTAACACCATGAAATAAACATATGAAGCAAAATTCGGTCATTTGTTTTTCACAACTCTCAGTAATATGTGTATATTTTTTGCTTTGTACTGAAGGAAAATTGAGGCCTTTGACTTTTAGAAGAAAACCAATTATGTAGCTAAAATAATGCTGCAAACACACATCATAGATATATGCAACAATGAATTTGCCTGAAATTGTTATTTTTTCTACTCTCAATGAAAATCCAATTTCCATTTTAATGAAGTTTTCTGCAAACACCATATATACAAATATACATATTTTAATAATAATATCTATGCTAGTTCTACTCTTTAAGAAAAATAATTATTTTTATTTGTGCTGCATCAATCCTATCTATATATTAAAGATTGGCCTTTGTATATATAAACATGACATTATTTATCAGCCATAAACTGAGCAAGCACACTTAGTTGTTGTTTGTAAAAGTTAACATTTTTCCTTGAGCAATCTTTATCCACACATCCATACTCTTTGGTAACAAATACAATACTTTTGTGAGATATGCATATTTGCAGGTCTATGACTAGAGAAAGCAATTGTGATGTTTGTTATTAATCAGGACTTCATATCAGAAAAGAAAATAATTTAAGAAAATAATGAAGTAGTTTATAATAACTGCATTATTTTAAACTTTGACAATGCAGCTAAAGCTGTTTTATACAAACAAATAATACTTTTACACCACGCATAAAAAAAGAGGTAAATAAACAAAAAACATTAACTTCCGATTGTTGAAAAATAGTTTGCTATTTGCAGTGTTTTTTAAAAGTAGTTTATTTCACATAGACCAGTATTATTACTCTTTACACTTCCTGTTGTTCTGCAGGACGTCAAAATCTTAGAAGAGGGGTTAATAACATATTAAATAACAAAGAAAAATGATGATTTGATGCCATTCTCTATCTTTATTTCAGAGCTATTATGTCACTTATTCACTCAGCAGAAAATTGGACCTTATGAATTGCAAAAAATGTAAATATGAAGGTAGATGTTGCAGGACTGAGACTACAGGTGGATTCTCATCCCTGTGTAGGTACATAGCTATGTGACTCTATCTATATTTATATTTATTTAAGCAATTAAGTTAATAAAGAAGCCATCAAGGCAAGAAATGGTATCATACAAAGAATTACCGTTAATAGAAGCAAATAAACAAACAAAAAGCAAGTAAGGCTAAAATGCTATGATAGCATTGTATTGTGGAAATACAATTTATTATTTCTTGAGAGTCTGGCTACAAACACAGAAATTCTTGAAATAATTTTAGAAAGCACATAGTCAAGTACAAAAAATGATCAATAATACTTGAATGCAAAACAAAAAAAGACAATATTTGAAATAAATGTACAATTGAATACAAGTAGTAAAATTAATAAATATATCCAGGAATTGCAATTGCTTACATGGCTTCAATGAAAATTTCTAACAAGGCTTACTTAATTGGAAAATAGAACCTACTAATACAGTTGCTGGGAATCAAGATTGAGAAAATTAAAATTTTAATATTTATTTGAAAATATTATTCAAAATTCTGCTGTGTTAGTAGTATTAGTCTAGAAAATGGAGTTATTTGGGTGAATTAAGGTGGAAAAAGACCCCACGTCATCTACATTACTTTCTGTTATAATCCAATATTAAAATAAATAATTTAACACCTGAATGTGACCAATTGACGCAGAGGAAAAACAGAAAAAGAGGATACTTTGGTATATTTCTTAGATGTTTTGAAAACCAATTTCCCCACGCTATAATTAACCCAGCTCCTTTCAAGAATTTGAGAAGATTATATTAATATTTTTGTGGGAATTATCATTTAACTTCAAATGTTAATAAAGCTGCTCCTTAGTGAAATATTTTATGCACTTTTGAATCAGTGAATATTTTACTGGTACTTAAACAATGGGCTTACTGTTTCCTGAGTTGGTATGTAGGACTACTGTGTGGAAAGAAAGATATTTTGCAAAACTAGAGAGCAAAAGTGTATGTAGCACCACTGGAGGTGAAGTAACAGATAAATCATGTGCACATGCATATGGTTAACAATGTTCAAGTGAACAGATCCGTGGCATTAAGTATAATCACATTGTGAGACCATCACTACCATCATCCACCTCCAGGCCTTTTCCTCTTCCCAGTCAGACACTGTACCCATTAAACACTCACTGCCCATTCTCTACTCCCCCTGCCCTTAGCACTCAGCTTCCTCCTTCCTGTCACTATAAACTTCACTGGAAGTACCTCATGTAACTAGACGCATGTAATATGTATTCTTTTGTACACATTATATGTAGGACATTTCACTTAATGTCTTTAAGGTTCATTTATTTTATAGCATATATCAGAATTTCCTTCATTTTTAGGCTGAATAGCATTTTGCTATATACCTACATCTACATAATTTATATCTGTATATGTATGTAAGTATATATACATATATATGGAGATATATCTATATATAGATATCACATGTTTTTATCCATTCATCCATCAGTAAACACTTGGATTGCTTCCAGCTGTCGGCTATTATGAATAATGCTGTGAACAGGAGTGTACCAATATCTGTTCGTGTTCCTGCTTTCAATTCTTTTAGGTATACACCCAGAAGTGGAAATGCTGGATCATGTGGTAATTCTATAAGTAATGTTTTGAGGAACTGCCATAGTACCATAGTATTTTCCATAGTGGTTACACAACTTTACATTCTTACAGGCATCGTACAAGATTTCAATTTTTCCATATCATTTCCAACACTTGTTATTTTGTGTTTTTTTGTGTCTGCCTGTTTTTTTAATACCAGCCATCGTAATGAACATGAAGTGGCATTTCATTGTAATTTTGATTTGCTTTTCCCCTATGATTAGTGACATTGAACAACTTTTTACCTGTTTATTGATCATTTGTATATCTTCTTTGGAAAAAGGCTAAGCAAATATTTTGCTCATTTTCCCCTCAGCTTTATTAAGGCATAATTTGCAAACAAAAGTTTAATATACTTATGGTGTTCATAAATGTTTTCATTTTTGTTTTGTTTTGTTTTGAAACTGGGGTTCACTCTGTTGCGTAGCCTGGAATGCAGTAAGGCAAACATGGCTCAGTGCAGCCTCTGCTTCCCAGGCTCCAGCGATCCTTCTGCCTCAGCCTTACAAGTAGCTGAGACTACATGTGCACACCAGCATGCCTGGCTAATTTTAAAAAATTCCTAGAGATGGGATCTCACGTGTTGCCCAGGCTGGTGTTGAAATCCTGGGCCCAAGCAATCCTCCACTGTTAGCCTTCCATAGTGCTGGGATTACAGGCATGAACCACCATGCCTGGTGAGATTTATATATATATATATATATATATATATATATATATATATATATATATATATATGTGTGTGTGTGTGTGTGTGTGTGTGTGTGTAAATTGAGAAATGATTACCTCAAGCTAATTAACATATTTTTCAGCTCACCAACTTATCGTATTTTTTGTAGTGAGAACATTTAAGATCCAAACTGTCAGCATTGTTCAAGTACACAATATATTATTATTACATATAGTCACCATGCTGTTCAATAATCTCTAGAACTTTTGCTTATTTTTCTTGTTTTGTGATGGAGTTTCACTCTTGTTGCCCAGGCTGGAGTGCAATGGCATGATCTTGGCTCACTGCAACCTCCACTTCCCAGGTTAAAGGGATTCTCCTGCCTCAGCCCTCCCGAGTAGCTGGGATTATAGGCATCTGCCACCACACCCAGCTAATTTTGTATTTTTAGTAGGGACAGGGTTTCTCCATGTTGGCCAGGCTGGTCTAGAACTTCCAGCCACAGGTGATCTGCCTCCCGTGGGCTCCCAAACTGCTGGGATTACAGGAGTGAGCCACCACACCTGGCCTCATTTTTTAATCACGTTGTTTTGGGGTTTTTTGTTGTTGTTGAGTTGAAGAAGCTCTTTACTTTTTAAAAAAATGTTTATTTTAAGATCAGGGGTACAAGTGCACGTTTGCTAAATAGATAAACTTGTGTCATGGGGGGTTGTTGTGCAGAGTATTTCATCACCCGGGAATTAAACCTAGTACCAATTAGTAATTTTTTTTATCCTTTCCCTCCTCTCATCCTCCAGCCTCTGATAGACCCCAGTGTGTGTTGCTCTGCTATATGTGATCCATGTGTTCTCATCATTTAGCTCCCACTTATAAGTGAGAACATGCCGTGTTTGGTTTCTGTTTCCATGCTAGTTTGCTAAGGATAATGTCCTCCAGCTCCATCCATGTCCCTGCAAAAGTCATGATCTTGTTTTTTTTTTATGGTCCCATAGTACTTCATGGTGTATATGTACCACATTTTCTTTATCTAGTCTATAATTGATGGGCATTTAGGCTGATTCCATGTCTTTGCTATTGTGAGTGGTGCTGCAATGAACATACACATGCATGTGTCTTTATAATAGAATGATTTATATTTCTTTGGGTATGTAGTCATTAATGATATTGCTGGGTTGAATGGTGTTTCTCTCTTTAGGTCTTTGAGGAATTGCCATGCTCTCTTCCATAATGGTTGAACAAACTCACATTCACACTAACAGTATATAAGCAGTCCTGTTTCTCCACAACCTGACCAGCATCATTTATTTTTCAAAACTTTAATACTGTTATTCTGGTGTTAGAGAAGGAGCTCTTTATACATTGATATGTATGTTGGAAATATATATTTTGAGGTTTTTAAATATGAAAAGCCTTTACTTCTGAATAGAGTAATTTGGATAATTTTTTTTTACTTTCTTAATTTTTTAAGGTGACACATGATAATTACACATATTTGTAAGGTACCTAGTGATGTTTTGATACATCCAATGTATAGTGCTCAAATCAAGGTAATTTGCATATCTATGATTACTCTGTGTTGAGAACATTCAAAATCCTCTCTTTATATTTTCTCCCATTCATAGGTTGCTTTTTCACTCTATTGATGATATCCTTTGATGCACAGAAATCTTTTTTTTAATTTTTGAACTGCAATCTATCTATTATTTTTGTTTCCTGTATATGATTTTTATGTGGGATTACACTATCATTTTATAAAAATGTAGACATTAGTGTCTTCCTTTGTCATTCTACAAAATATTTTGCATATTAGCAGTTTATACCAATTATTAGATTTGGCTGAATATGTTGATTGATTGTGTTTCTAACCTTCAGCATTGTGTGCTCCTTAACAACCTTGGACTGGTAATCAATTGCTAAATAATAAACCTTAGCAAAACTTATTGACTGAAGAAAACAACTGTTGTATTTGTTCATGGATGTACAGTTCAGCAAGTTGACCTGAGTTCAGCTAGGCAGGTCTTTAACTAGTTTTGTGTGGGCCACGTTAGTGCCTAGACTGTGGCTGGAAGGTCTGAGATAGCCTCACTCACCTATGGGGCCTGACTACAGTGATTTGTGGAGATGATTAGTAGAATACAGAGAACCTAAAGACAAAATCAATGCTAAGTCAACAAGGGCACTAGTCAACTTGTAAGAAGCAGCAAGAAGAATGATTTGAGGCCAGACGCATCAGTAATATTTTAGGTACCTGGTGATCAAGGCCATGCCAGGACATCTCTTCATAAGTAGTCCCGGTAGCCAAAGACAAAAGACATAATCTCTTGGTAATTCTATGTACCTGCCCACTGCCTGAGAAACTTATTCAGGTGACCCTAGGGCAAATCTGTATCCTTATTACATGACCACATCTAACGCTCTCTTGAAAGTGTCACCTTCTGGCTGGAAACGAACAAACACAAAACCAGCAAACTAAACACAAATACAGCCAAGGACCCTCACAGAGTTCACTTTTCTCCCTTGTTACCTCCACTGAAGCAGGTGCTGGTATCCACAGCTGAGAGACCTGAAGACAGTTTGCATCACAGGACCCTTTGCAGACACTGCCCAGTACCAGCCCAGAGCTGGGTAATTTTGCTGGGTGGCTAGATCCAGAAGAGAAATAACAATCACTGAAGTTTGACTCTCAGGAAGTCACATCCCTAGGGGAAGAGGGAGAGCACCACATCAAGGAAGCACACCATGGGCCAAAAAAATCAGAATAGGAACCTTGAGCCGTAGATCTTCCCTCGGACATAGTCTACCCAAATGAGAAGGAACTACAACAACAGTTCTATTAATATGACAAAACAAGGTTCCTTTATACCCCCAAAAGGTCACACTAGTTCACTAGCAATGGATCCAAAAGAAAAAAAAAAGGGAAAATCACTGTGTTGCCAGAATAGAATTTAGAAGATGATTATTGAGCTACTTAAGGAGGCACCAGAGAAAGGTGAATATCAAATAAATTTTTAAAAATGTTGTGAGACATGCAGGAAAAAATATCCAGACAAATAAATAACATAAATAAAAAACAATAACAACTTCTGGAAATGAAGGACATACTCTAAGATATGCACAAAACATTGGAAACTATCAGCAATAGAACAAAACAAGTAGAAGAAACAACTTCAGATCTTGAAGTCAAGGCTTCTGAATTATCCCAATCCAACAAAGACAAGAAAAAAGAATTCAGAAAAATGAACAAAACGTCCAGGAAGATTGGGATTGTATTAAAAGACCAAACCTAAGAATAACTGGTGTTCCTGAGAAAGAAGAGAAATGTAAGAGTCTAGAAAACATATTTGAAGGAATAATCAAGGAAAACTTTCCTCGGCTTGCTATAGATCTAGACTTTTAATACAAGCAGTTCAAAGACTGCCTGAGAAATTCTTCACAGAAAGATCATCGCCTAGGCACATAGTCATTAGGTTACCTAAAGTCAAGGCAAAGGAAAGAATCTTAAGAGCTGGGAGGCAAAAGCATCAGGTAACCTATACAAGAAAACCTGTTAGAGTAACAGAGGATCTCTCAGCATAAACCCTACAATTTAGAAGGGAACTGGGTCCTATCTTTAGCCTCCTTAAAAAGACAATTATCAGCAAATAATTTTGTATCCAGCAAAACTAAGCTTCATAAATGAAGTTCAGATAGAGTCTTTTTCAGAAAAACAAATGCTCAGAGAACTAACCACAGCAAAGCCAGCACTGAAGAATTGCTAAAATGGGGCTTAAATCTTGAAACAAATCACCAAAATAGCACCCCCCATAAAGTATATATCTCACAGGATCTATAATACAATAACACAATGAAAAAAGGTATCAGGCAACAAATAGTGCAGTGAATAGAATGGTACCTCACATCTCAATAATAATGTTGAATGTAGATGGCCTAAATGTGCCACTTAAAAGATACTGAATAGCAGAATGGATAAACATCCACCAACCAAGTATTTGATGTCTTCAAGGGACTCAGCTAACACACAAGGAGTCACATAAACTTAAGGTAAAGGGGTAGAGAAAATATTCCACACAAATGGACACCAAAAGTGAATAGGAGTGGCATTCTTATTTCAAACAAAATAAACTTTAAAGCAAAAAAAAGTTAAAAAAGAAAATAGGGACATTACACAATGATAAAATGACTAGTCCTACAGGAAAATATCACAATCCTAAATCTATATACACCTAACACTGGAGCTCCCAAATTTATAAAACATTTACTAATAGACCTAAGAAATGAGATAGACAGCAACACAGTAATCGTGGGAGACTTCAATACTCCACGGCAAGGAAACAATGGACTTAAACTATACCCTAAAACAAATGGACTTAACAGATATTTACAGAACATATCCCCCTGAGCAATGCCAGAGTATACATTCTATTCATCAGCACATGGAACATTCTCCAAGGTAGACCATATGATGGGTGACAAAACAAGTCTCAATAAATTTAAGAAAATCGAAATGATATTAAGTACTCTCTCAGACAACAGTGGAACAAAATTAGATATCAACTCCAAAAGGAACTCTCAAAAACATGCAAATGCAAGGAAATTATATAACCTCCTCCTGAATGTTTGGTCAACAATGAATCAAAATGGAAATTTAAAAATTATTCTAACTGAACAATAATTCTGACACAACCTATCATAACCTCTGAGATACAGCAAAAGCAATGCTGAGAGGAAAGTTCCAGCATTAAATGCCTACATCAAAAAGTCTGAAAGAGCACAAATAGACAATCTAAGGTCATGACTCAAGTTACTAGAGAAACAAGAACAAACCCACTCCAAACCCAGCAGAAGAAAGGACCAAGATCAGAGCAGAACTAAGTGAAATTGAAACAAACAAACAAGCAATACAAATGTGAAATAAAACCAAAGCTCATTCTTTGAAAAGATAAATAAAATTGATAGACCATTAGTGATATTAACCAAGAAAAAAAGAGAGAAAATTCAAAGGACCATCAATTAGAAATGAAATGGGAGATATTACAACTGATAAACAGTAATACAAAAGATCATTCAAGGCTACTATGAATACCTTTATGTGCACAAACTGGAAAACCTAGAGGAGATGGATACATTCTTGGAAATATACAACCTTCCTAGATTAAACCAGGAAGAATTAGAATCTCTGAACAGACCAATAACAAGCAGGCAGGTCGAAATGGTAATAAAAAATTGCCAGCAACAAAAAAAGGCCAGGACCAGACGGATTCACAGTTGAATTCTATCATATCAGACTTTCAAAGTAGAATTGGTACTAATCCTATTGATACTATTCCAAAAAACAGAGAAGAGAGACTCCTCCCTAAATCATTCTGCGAGACTGGTATCATCCTAACGCCAAAACCAGGAAAGGACGTGACAAAAAAAGAAAACTACAGACCAGTGTCCCTAGTGAACATAGATGCAAAAATCCTCAACAAAATCCTAGCTAACCAAATCCAACAGCATATCAAAAAGATAACCTACTATTAATGAGTTGGTTTTATACTATGGATGCAGAGATGGTTCAACATGCACAAGCCAATAAATGTGATAGACTGCGTAAACAGAATTAAAAACAAAAATGGTCAGCATCTCTTTATGATTAAAACCCTCAGCAAAATCAGAGTAGAAAGGACATACATCAAAATAATAAAAGCCATATATGACAAACCCACAGCCAACATTATATTGAACAGGGAAAAGCTGAAAACATTCTTGAGAATTGGAACAAGACAAGGATGCTCAGTCTCACCACTCCTATTCAACATAATACTGGAAGTTCTAGTCAGAGTAATCAGACAAGAGAAAAAAAATAAAGGGCACTTACAACCTCTTTTTAATTGCTCTTGTTTTCCTTTCTGGTTTTTCACTACAGTTGTATCACTTTTCAAGTAGCTAATTAACTTCTATTTGTAGGTGCTTTCTCCACAAAAAATACCCTCTGCTGTATATTTAATTTAATTACCTTTTCCAAATCCCAAAGCCACAAGGCTTATAAGATGATAAAGGCAAATTGCTGTCTGTGGAGCGCAAAGCATACATTTGACATAGAGTAAATGCATATATTTCATTAAGGCATTATTATCTTAATTATTAAAAATAAAAAGGAAAGCAGGCAAATCAACAGATCACATTTAGCATTGGTTATCGTTCTTTCTAGAGAGAAAATTCTAGAGAGAAAAGAGCTAATTCACATATACCTAAAATCATTATGTCCTGTAAACTCATCAGGAACTCTGAGTATATTCAGCATAAATATTTGATTTCATGAAAAATAGTAAAACTTATTAATTTTATATTTCATTAAATGATTATTCAACATACTGTATAATCATCAAAATTGTTTTAAGACCCCAGTCACTTAAAATATATAGAAACCCAGTGTATATATATGTTTATATGCAATAGGTCATGTTGATGATAATTCTGGATCAATAGACAATAATTTAGTAGCCTACCACAGCTCTCTATTACAGGTAATGTTTTGATGCATACAATTGCTCATATAACTTTAAGACAGGCCTCAATTTTTTCTAGAAAAGAAATCAATATGTTGCTTCATGATATCAAAATTATGACTTAATTGTAATACCAATGAAATTGGAATGATTTATTTGAAATTTATGTTTGAAATACACTTTTACTGAGGAAAGTTAAATGATCAGAAGTTGTTTTTCTTCTTAAAAGGATAATCCTGCCTACAGTCTGCAGAATGGTTTGTTAGGTCACAGGTAAACGAATGAGAATAGGAAGGAAACTTCTAGTAGTTAGTCGTGAGAGCTTGGATTAGTTAGTGGTAGAGATGCACAACAAATAACAAACCCGAGATGTGTTAAATATTTAGAAGGTAAAGTGAATTCAGTGTTGTCTCACATATAGGAGGTGAAAGAGGAGGAAAGCATGATGTCTTTTCCCTGGCTGGTTTGCATAATAAGATGGAAGATACAGTCCCTTATTTGTTGGAGGGGCTACAGAGAAAAGACTGTTTCATGAGGACACAAGTTCAGCTGGTAGACTGAACCTGATGAGGGTTTATCAGACCTGTCTCCCAAACTTGGCAAACAAAATCATCACATGGGATGCTTTTCAAAAACACCTGTAAAAGTTCCCATTTAATATTTTTCTTTAACAGATCGCAAGTGGAATAATTTATAAAAGCCCACAGGTTATTTTGAGAATTACTGCCTTAAAACACCCAAATATAGATAATTATATGTTGCATGAATATTCATGCATATTCCTTATGTATTAAAATCTGCAAATGACACTATTAAAATACTAAAATATGAGAAAAGATAAGCATGAAAGAATTATTGTAATGAAAACTTTATAAAAAAATAAGGAACAATAGATCTTTACCTGAAATTTTAATTAATATTTTCATGTCCCTAACAGATTTCTGCATTAATTTTTCAAATATCTTCCTCTATTGTTAATGCTGAATACCATGAAACATTTTGTATAAGCATCTACCCGACCAAAGGCATGGCTTTATTTCTTGGCATTAATATTTTCTGTTTTAACTCTTAAGTCTTACTTTTCTATGTATTTTCTCATTCCTTTGGTTCTTTTTATTAATATTTTCCATTATTGAATAATATTTCTTAGGTCTCATCCTGTCTATAAAATTATTAGTAAATTCATAAAAAATTATTGTTTTTATAATTGAGTTTCATATAATGTATTATTCTAAGGAATATCTAATTGTGTTTAGACTGACTGTGTCAGATATTTTATACTAAATGAAAGCCATAGAGTTTACTACCAATCATAGTTGAAAAAGAGTTTCTAAATATCATGAAGGGAATCTAATACTTTTTATGCTCAAGATACAATAGTGTGTCTTGCCAATGGAGTTAAAACATTTAACTCTGTTTTATTCATATGTTCTTCAATTATTTGATTAAATGAGTAAATAATATTAGATTAAGTGAAAATCATAACAAATCCATTAAGTAAATATCACTAATTTGTGAGCATCAAAGCATGAATATCTATATTTTATCTTTAATTGTGTGTGTATATATATGATATATATATGTACCAGATACATCTATAATTCTTGAAAGCATTTTATATGTAAAGTATACAATATATCTAATATGGATATATTCCTTTAGAAGGGTATAAATACGTATACATGTATACATACATATCTATCAATATTTAGAAGAAAACAGATTGTTGAGAATGCTGTTTATTGCACATAACATATGTAAATCTCTTTTATAAACTAGTAAATAACTGTGAAGAAAGAGATTAGGGGCTGAGTTATTGCCACTTTTTCCTTCTCATTGAGTAGTGCCAAGCATAAAAGAAGTGCTAAGTAAGTATTATCTTTACTATACTAAGGTATGGAATTAAGGTACCAGTAGAGTTTTACACCAATATAATATTGTACCAACAGCACCAGCTTCAAATACAATTATTTCCATTTAAACATGATCCAAATTTTGACATAAAAATTTATGCATCTGTTCAGAAAAGTGAATTTTTTACTTCAGTATGCACATAAAATGATTGATCTGCTTTTATGAACCACAGAATAATAGGATATTGCTCTTATGAACACTTCACATGTGACTACATCTGGATCAAAATGTAACTCAACTGACATAATTTCTAAAAAGTCTATGTAATTTTTTTGTGATTCTCATAATACACATGATGTAAATTCATGGACATTAGAAATTCTTCATTGTAAAATAAAAGATTAAATCAAATAAAAATGCAATGTTAACTTTAAAACACATTTTTAAGGTGAACATTCCACTGCCATTTATGAAGCATGAAATAGTCTCAGCAACATCAACATAAATGAGACCTCACAGGAGTTAAAGCTGTAAATCATTTTTCTAACATTTATAAAACTAATTAAATAGAAGCCAGGGTTTGAGAAAGCTGAAAGTTGTTGTGTAATAAGAATGTTTGATTGTTTTTTAGTATCTAATAAATTATATTGAAAGTGAAATAAGAAGTTTATTGTTCAATTCTTACCTCAAAGGGAAACAAAATTTCTATCAATATGAAAATATATCTGTGATGCTTCATTCACATAACTTAACTGAACATACTTCACAATATGAAGGGTGTGGCATTTTCTTAATATTAAACATAGTGATTTATTTACTCCAGTCATTTAATATGCCTTAGTGCCTGTATATAAGTGCTAGGTAGTCTTCTCATTCAGCATTTCCTAACAATGACCAGAATAGATGTCTGAATATTTTAAAAAGTACCTAGCATCAGTCTTAGAAATCCTGTGAAAGGTCATTCTTAAATGTTTAAAGTCTTACTTATGTATTTGATCATTATTTATAAGACTTTACAGTAAAACATAATGTGTTTTGGTGGTTCTAAAAAAACTGATATTTAATCTCATTTGTTGTATACTGAAAACACTTATTTGACTAAAAACAGAAATTTTTTGCCTACAATTTTTAGAATTAGGAACTAAGGAAAATAAGTTTTCTTTGGAGAAATATCTAATCAAGTTGTTAGGCCATTTTTAATTTAAGGTGATAGTTTTTTTTAAATTATTGAGTTGTAAGAGTTCCTTACATATTTTAGAGATTAACCTCTTAGTTGATATATGGCTTGCAAATATTTTTTTCTCATTCTGTTGGCTGCCTTTTCACTGATTGTTTCCTTTGCTGTGCATTTTAGTTTGATGGAGTCCCACTTGTCTATTTTTGCTTTTGTTGTTTGTGTTTTTAGTGATACATCCATTAAATCATTGCAAATTATAATACTCTGCAGTTGTTTTCCCCACGTTGTTTGCTAAGAGTTGTGCAGTTTTAGGTTAAACACTTAAGTCTTAAATCTAGTTTGCTTTAATATTTGTGCATGGTAAATGATAAGGGTCCAGCCTCATTCTTTTGCACGAGTAGATCCAGTTTTTCCACCTCTACAGGAGACACACAAATGGCCAATTGTAATATGAGACAAGCCTCAACGTCACTAATCATCAAGGAAATGCAACTCAAAACCACAATGAGTTCTCACCTCACGTCTGTTTGAATGGCTTTTATCAAAGAGACAAAAGACAACAAACGTTGGGTGATGTGGATAAATTAGATCCTTGTGTGCTGTCAGTGGGAAAGCAAATGGTCCAGCTACCATGAAAAGCATTATGGAGGTTTCTCAAAATTCCTAAAAATGGGACTACCGTATAATCCAGCAACCGAACTTCTGGTTACTTATCAAAAAAACCTAAAATCGGGACCTTGAAAAGATTACTATTACTCCCATGTTTATGGCAGCACTATTTTAAATGGTTAAGGTGTGGAAACAACCTACATGTCCATTGACAGATGAATTACTAAAGAAAACGTGGCGTATACATACTGTAGCGTATTATTTAGCCTTAAAAAGAAAAAAAGTCTTGTCATATGCAACATGGATAAATCTTGAGGACAATATAAAAAGTAAAATAAGTCAGTGGGTAAAGGTCAAGTGTCAGATGATTATGGTTTTTTAAGGTATCTAAAATGGCCAAATTCATAGAAGCAGACAGCAGGAAGATGGTTTCCAGGGGCATTGGGAAGGGAAAAATAGGGAGTTGCCTATAAATGGGTATAAAGTTCTGTTATGCAAGTTGAATATGTTCTAGAACCTGCTGTATACCACTATGCGTATAATCAACATTATTGTATTGTACATATAAAAGGCTTAAGAGCGTATATATGAGGCTAAGTGTTCTTATCACAATAAAATAAATATAATTTCTTAAAAAGTTATAAAGTCTTCTGAAAATCAGTTCTTACTTTAAAATATAGAAGGATGATATGAATTTTATTAAGGAAATCCTATCCACATTACTCTACTTTAAAAAATATTTCTGTCTATGTTCATGCCTTCATTAACTCAAGTGAATAAAATGATCTCATCAGTTTACATTAAAGAATTACATTAATTTGTTAAGGATGAAAATCTTCAAAATCTTTTTAAAAGATATTTTATTTTTCCATTGATTTAGGTCTTATTTTATGTCTTCAGTGATATGTGATCTTACTATAATCATTATTTATTTGTTGTTAATTTATTCTGAAATACTCTGTCAATTGTATTGTTATATTAAAAAGCAGTTTTCTGCTTCTATCTTGTAATAAGCTTTTTTAATTATGAAAATTGGCACTGATTAATATACATTTATTTAATTTCTTGTATTTAGCAACCTTACTAACTTCTTTTTTATTTTAATAGTTTTCTTTCTGGTTCTTTTTCTTGGATTTTCCAAGTAAAAATGTTAGAAATTCTGAAAGCAGTAAAATGTTTATGTCTAATTTCTCTCTCTCCTCTTGAAGAAATTTGTTTTCTTTCTGGGTCCACAAGGGACTGTAGTTTTAAGGGCAAGAAGTTCCTAGCACCACGCCCACCTCCCATTTCTCTCCATATGGGAGATTTAACGGTTTATGTTTAAATTTCGCAGGCACGGGAAGAAACTAAGAGTCAGTCACCCCAGCAGAAGTTCTAAGGATCTCCTTTCATTGGCCAGAGGAACTTGGAAAGGTAGGAATTTCTCCCAAGATAAATATCCCTGCTCCTTCACCCACACTGGGTTTCCGGTTCTCTGGAATCCCTCCCACATAGTAGGAGCTCCCTTTCCCCTCCTGGATTTCCCTGCTGGGGTCCCCTTCCACCCAGTGTGGAGGCTGTCTTTCCTGGATTCCATCTTTCTGGATTCTCTAACTCAGAGTGAGGGGGAGTTTTCCTTCTCTGGTTTTCTCCCTCTGGGAATCCTTCTCACTCAGTGTGAGAGCAGCTTTCCTTCCCTCACTCGGTGTGAGAGCTAGCTGTTTCTTTCTCTCTCCTTTTCCTGTTTCTCTTTCTCTATTTAAATAAGTCACTTTCTACAAACACTTTTGAGTCTGGTGTTCACTGCGCACTGCGCTGTGGTCTCCTCTCCCATTCTTGGGGAGTGATAGACCAAGAACCTGAACCTGGAGAAACGTCCCTCTCAGGGGAACTGAGGGCTCCCCTGAACCCCAACACAACACTCTCACTTGCTTTCTCTATGTGCACACATATGTATATACCCATGTATATATGTGTATGTGTGTGCGAGTGTGTGTGCATGTGTGTGTGTATATATATATATGTAGTATCTAAAATGGCCAAACTCATAGAAGCGGATATGCTTAGATATGTATATGTGCATATATATACACACATACGTATATACATTTGTATATATATATGAGTGTGTATAGAGAAAGCAAAAGAGAGAGGAGAGATTTATATATAAAATGTTTAATATATATAAATACATATTTATAAAGAAGACAATAAATATATGTATTTGGATATATATAAGGCAATAAATACATACATATTTGTTTTTTCTTATGTTTAAATGATAGAACAATTTCCAATAAGATTAATAAATGCTGTCATATTTCTGACTTTATGATGATGTTCTTATTATTCATTGTTCCATAAAAATGTTGCCCAAAACTCAGTGGTTTAAAATTATAAAAATCATTTTATAATTTCTCCCAGTCTTTATGGGTCAGAAATTTAAGAAAGCTTTGTGTAGATGTTTCTGACTTGAGGGCTGTAATGCGGTCAGTGCATTAGAGCACAAATTGCAGTCGGTGTTCACTCCTGCAGCAGGAGTGGTGGCGGTGAAGAGCATTTACCTGGAGGCTGGCCACATTCCTCTCTCTCTTCTTGTACCCTGTCCACGTGGTGTCCCCCACATGGGGAAGTCTGTTTTCCTACAGGAAGAGCATCCTTAGAACATTTAGTTTGCTTGTCACCTGGGGGCTTCAAGGGTAAATAGTACAGGCAGCAAACGGAAGGCTTTATTACCTTTTATTACCTACCCACAAAAGCCAATTCACATCACTTCCAAAGTACACTATTTGCTGACCAATAAAAAGTTCATTCTCATTCATAGGAAGGGTGATTGTTCAAATAACTGGTAGCCAGATATCTCAATATTTTTATTTCCTTTAATTAGAATAAATTTTTAAAATTTCTATCAGTATCTATCAATATGATAAATAAATTTCTCTCCCTTTCAAAAAAAATGCTGTCTGATTATGTTTCACTGAGTAATTTTATTTCAGACTCAGTTTATTTGCACCTTCCTCTCTTCCCTCAAACCTCTAAAGTTGGAGGCCCAAATTTAAGCTGACAATTACATTGACAATAGCTGACAATTATATTCCTTTTACATTGAATAAAACAAAAGCTATAAGAAGGGATATACAGTATCATTTTATCACATAATTTACCTATTCATACAAGCTCTACCCCTTATATTCTGTCTTTCCTCCAGTTAAAATGGATTGAATCTTTCTACTACTCTTTTCTCCTTTAATTCTGTACAAGATCCCATCCTTTGCACCAATTCCAGGATTATGCTTTTCCAATTAATGATACTCTTTTCCTAGATTATGATTTTTCTTTCTTTTCTACATGATCTTTTCTTTCAGAATAGAAATAAATATCCTACATCTCCCTTAAAACAAACAAACAAAAAATAACAACAACAAAAACACAAAAAACAGAGATGGAGTCTCACTGTTGACTAGGATGGTCTCAAACTTGGCTTCAAGTGATCCTCCTGCCTCAGCCTTCCAAAGTGCTGGGATTACACATCTGAGCCACTACACCCAGCCTGTAGTTCCCACTTCAAAATAAAATTCTATAAATTTGCATGTTCTTCCATTTACTGCCCAATTCTCGTTACAGCAAAACATTTGGAAGTCTTTACCAAACTAAGGGCAATGACTTCCTCTGAACACTTTGGGTCTATAGATACGTGTATATCCCCCTGACTCCCAGTTCTACTGAAACTGTTTTGTCTCAATCAGCAATATGTTGCCAAATTCAATAATTACTTTTTAGTCCTCGTCTTATCTTACTGCAGCATTTGACACAGTGATCAACCAAAAGACTCCATTTACAATTTTAAATCAGAAATGTAGATTCATTTCTCATTAACTTATTTTATGCCATGATCTACTAAAAAATGTAGAAGCTTCAATTTTCTTATGCCCTGTAAATTATTTTGGTTAAAAAATGAATGCCAGGAATAAAACATGTACTTAATAACAAATGCATTTAAAACAAAACAATTTATACCTAAACCAGACTGTAATTAATATTATTCAGAATCCTATTTTTTAAGCTATACATACTTAGAATATATCTTCTATAGGAAAAGCTCTGTACACAGGCTGACAATTTTCTGTATCTCTTTATCTCTCAAATAAAGTTAATCACAACATGATTTAATTAATATTTATACAAACTAGAATGCTGTATAAACACAAGTAATACATAAAACATGTACACATAAACACATGTGTATATGTTTAGTAGTTTTGTTTAATATTTTTGTCTGAAGTTGGTATCACATAAAAGACCACCTCATGAAGTCCATTAGTAAGCTTTCCATCAATATCTCTAATCTTGATTAGTTTAATTAATATAGGAATTACCTGTTCTTAAAGATCAGCTAGTATTCTTTCAACTTACCTTACACTTGGGAACAAAAGGATTAAGGGTGGCGCTGCAATCCATTCTCTCCCTTTATCAGGAACAAGCAGGGGAAAGGAAGAAGATGATCCAGTCAAATCCGTTTATTAGATGTTAATGATACATCTCCTGGAAAACATATAATGTTATTTGCTATAGACTGTCCTTATCTGTTGTATCTAGGTTAGATTACATTAAACCAACTCAGCATCTGTGGATTTATGGGACATAGCTCCCCTGAAATTTTCATGTAAGCAATGAAAATTATTGGAGTGAAAATAGGAGGTGTTTCATAAGTGAGATAGCTCCCTTTTGTGTATGTGAGGACTGCATGTCTCACTCAGGTACTCCCTATGTTAAATCTGAGCCAGAAACCACTGAAACATTGCAAGAATGGATCTGAGAATGAATTAATATCCTAGACTCTGCCTTTTCTGCGTCTTGCAATCACTTGTATACATGACATTATTAGAATGCTTAAAATTGTTAAGATTCCTGATTTTTGTTAGATTTTACAATCTGACACTTTTTAATATTAAGGCCTGATGTAAATTTTTAATCTTTCAGAGCAGAAGAGTTTAACAGTTTCTCTAATAACAAGATAAAATTTCCAGGATGAATATAAAGAGGAAATAACAAAGAATAATATTCAAAGATTCAAAAAGAAAGAACAGTGCCATACATTATAAATTAGTTTTTAATTTTTAATGACCAAGTGGTGAATTATGAACTTACCACTGGAAATGGGCAGAAAAATAATAGAGAAAAATAGAAACAAACCCAACACATGTTGTGGGGAAGTATGCAGATTAAAAAAAGATAAATTTAAGTGTATAGAAAAGTAATTGATTCCAGTATAAGTTAGTGGCAAGGTACACAATTTGGTCTGAGAATTGTTTGCTACTTTTTCACATTTATAATATATATTTACATAGTATATATAGAAAGTGAAACTAAGGAACTTGTGTAACATACAAAATATATGTGATATATAAAATACATATATTATCAAAAGAACCAATTTAAATTTTAAACAGTAATATGTCTGTTTTCCCCTTTGTTGATTATGCATGAAAAGTCTAGCCACAGTAACTATACTTAATGAGCAATCATTAATCACCTAGAGGCAGACAATAGCAATAAAATTAGAGTACATGGGAGGAATTACAAAGTAACTGTAAGAATTGCGCTGAAACTTCAGGTTCTTTGTAGTGATGGAAAGGTTCATAAAGATACCAAATGCAAAAAAAAAAAAAAAAAAAAAAGGCAACTTTAAAGTGCAACCCAATCATAAAAAGAAATGTGGCTTTCTGTTTATCTTTTCGGCTCTTCCAAGCTCTTACTTTAATGGGCTCTATATTTGGCGCAGCTTTGTTTGAATTGGAGTCTCTGTGAAAAAGCTGAATTTTTCCTTCTGACCAATACCTGCTTAAGGACAGAGATTACATAATCTATTCTACATATATTTACTCTAGTGCCCATCGGAGCACCTAGAGTTTAAAAGGTGTTGAATAAAGTTTTACAGAATGTGTGTGCAATGATGAAAGAAGAGACAGAATAGCTATACTTAACAGCTCATTTCTGAAATGACATTTTTAAAGGGTAATTTCATTTATCCACAAGACAACTGTACATTCTTGATTGTTGGTTTATTTAGTTGTTGCTATACCCATCACAGAACACTGTAAATTAATTTAAGTCACATTTTGATACTTATATAAATTCGGGAGGAATATTTTCTTCATGAAAACATGGTTTACAAAAGTATTGAAAATTTTAATTCAACAAGCTTATTAAAAGAATATTTAATGGTATAGCTCATATTAAAAAATCAATATATTGCCAATTAGGATTAACAGAAGGGAGCCAAGTCCCCTAATATAATTTCAAAGAGGCAAAAATTACAATGCTTAGGATAAAAAAAAAGGTAATTAGTAGTGCATGGTCCCAATAAACTTTGGAAATGACTTTCATGAAATCAATGCACTGCCATTCATAGCTTGAGCATAATATTTCTCTTACGTTTTATTTTTTAATTTTTATGTATGTATTTAGAGGCAAGGTCTTTGTTCTGTTGTTCAGGCTGGCCTCAAGCTCCTGTGCTCAAGTGATCCTCCCTCAAACTTTTGAACAGCTAGGACTACACGTGTGCATCACTGCACCCAACCTCTTACCTTTTAACATTTTAAAATTTATAAAATATTTTGAAAAATGTCTATTTACATAGATGTATGTTGCATTTTTAATATGCCCAAGAAAAATGATTTTAAAGTAGATAGTATAGGGAAGACACATTAAATAAGAATTTAAACTCAAGATTCATCTAGTGCTTTACTCCTTTGTCAGATATATAGTGAAAGTCATTTAAGATGTTAAGAAATATCTAGCCACTTAAAATGAGTTCAACTATGCTACCAAAAAAAATGATATCTTAAGATATGGAAAATTTAAATATAAATGCTGAGCAAATTTAGTCATGCTGATGAAATATATAAAATTGGTGTTTTGAGCAGAGTTGAGTGTGAGTATAGGGGGTGGCAAGATTGAGGCAGAGGCAACGCTCACTGAGGCTAGGCGCCTGTTTATATTGCTGTCCTTCTCTGCAGGTGGGTTTGGGTCATTGGAACTGATTCTAGTTAACAGCCTCTCCTGCTTCTGAGATATGTCACTTATAACATTTTTTCAATTTTTCATATATTTAAGGGGTACAGATTCAGATTTCTTACATGCATAGATTTTAGTGTACCCTTCACCCAAATGGTGAACACTGTACCCAACAGATTATGTTGCAGCGTTTGAACCCCCATCCTCCCACCATCTGTAGTCTCCAGTATTGATTATTCCACTCTGTGTGTCCACGTGTATCCACTGTTTAGCTCCCACTGATAAGTGAGAATGTGTGTGTTTGACTTTCTGTTTCTAAATTATTTCACTTAGGTTAAAAGCCTCCAGTTCAATCCGTGTTGTTGCAAAAGATATAATGCATTCTTTTTTATATCTGAGTACCATTTCATGCGTGTGTGTGTGTGTGTGTGTGTGTGTGTGTGTGTGTGTGTATACACATATAACATTTTCTTCATCCAATCCTCCATTGGTAAACACTGAGGTTGGTCCATATCTTTGCTATTAAGAATGAAGCCCCAAGAAGGGGCATTAAGCTCCATCGTGCATGTGCATATTTCCCCCTTTCGTAAGTATTCATGACTCCTCCTATTGCTTGTTAAATATGTGTATTTAGCCACACTTTGTTCAGCATAAACTCCTGATCCCTTTGCCTCTCCCTTGAAGTCTCCAAGGGATGCCGTACTTTCCCAGGCTGTGAAAATGGCTACCCTGCAGGCTGCAACCCTTTACCAAAAATGAAACACTTCTTCCAAATAATCAAAAAGATAGTTTTCCCCCAAGTTCATCTTCAGATTCAACCCAATTCAAATCCAGATCTAAGTAGGGTTTATGGAGGCAGGGGATTTGTCCAAAACTGCAAACTGAATATAAAATTTACATGAAGTTAAACAAGGGTAATCCTGAAAACAATAAATAAATAAATAAGCTACAAGACTTAAAGTACCAAAACGAAGCCCTACTATAAAGTGTTAGTAACAAGGCAAAGTTGTGCTGGCACAGAGATATAGAAATTGATCAGTGGGGTAGAACAGAGATTAAAAACCAGAGCCACACATGCATATCACCTGATTAGTGAAAGTGCAAGCTCAGGCAGGGCAGGAGAGTAGAGGGTGGGGTGGAGTATAATGTCCTCTTAAATAAATGGTACTGAGTGAATTAGATAAATGTATGAAAAAAATGTAGATGACCCCTAGTTTACATAATGTCGCTTGCATATCTAAAAGTGAAAAGCAAAAATATACCTTTTAGTATAATGTGCAGGAAAATATCTTTTGACTTTGAAGTATGCAACATTAAATGAACAGAAAAGTTCATATTATAACAATATTACAAATTAAATTATATTAAAATACATATAATTGTATTAAAGTAAATATAATCATATTAAAATAAATCAGTTCATCAAGAAGACACAGCTTAGAGAGAAAAAAAATGCAACTACAGGTGTGGGAGACAAAAAATTCCCCGGACATTTACTAAAAAATAATGAATCTTAAAAATAGAGTGGATTTCCACAGGTCCATGTGAAAAAGGCAGATGACATCATATAAAAATCGTCACAACACTTTAAAAAGTCTTCACAAAAATGATATTCAAATTGCTAGCAAACATATGATTAGGTGCTTTTCCAGGTAATGGAATGGCCACAATGTACTTTCACTCCACTCTGCCAGAATGGCAATAGCTAACTGACAAAATAAATAAACTTGCAAGGGTGGATACAAATAGGAAACATCTGAAACTTACATTCACTCATGGAGGGAGGTTAAATTTGTAAAACCACTTTGGAAAACGGACCGTATCTAATAAAGCTTAACATTAGTGTAAGTT
Organism: Ateles fusciceps; assembly: GCA_036589455.1. NCBI lineage: Eukaryota > Metazoa > Chordata > Mammalia > Primates > Atelidae > Ateles > Ateles fusciceps. The sequence continues at coordinate 5,450,645 of JAZHEH010000253.1, read as the reverse complement.
AGGACACAGACCTCCGTTCTGTTTCACTGTATAGCCTGCAGAAATAGATACATATTCATTTAAATACTGATGTTTGCTTGTCCCTTGCAGTAATTTTCATCATAGCCCCAAACTGCAAACTAACCTAATATCCATCAACAGTAACAGGAAAAAATATATAGTTTAAGGTACTACATAGCATTAGGGATGAATAATCTGCAACTACATGTCACCTGAGGGATATTTCTCACAAATATAATAAGTGAAAAAAAAAGTCCAGACACCGCAGTATGTTCTATATAATTTCATTCACACAAAGTACATGGTAAAAACTAGTCTATGCTTTTAGAAATAGGGATAGTGATGATCAGTAGGAGCAGTGACCAGAAGGGAGAAGAGGAGGTTTCTCATTTGCTGGCAATGTGCTGATTTGTGTTCTGGTTGATAAACAGATTTGTTTAATATATAAAAATATTTATCCGGTACACTTATAATGGACATAGTGTTCTTCCTTCCTCCCCCAAAACCAAATTCTTCAAATACTTTCCTTCATTTTTTAGCTTTTAATGCACTCCAGTTTTTCAATACATTCTAATCTGTATTTGAAGCCTGTTGCTAAGTCCAACTGAAATGTCGCTACCTTATTTCAGCTGATGTCTGCCTCAGGATTAACTGCGTAATAATCCAGTCTTGTTGACTATCCCTTCATTTTTTAAAAAACTTTTTCAAATGTACTTCCATTAAGCTAGGCATCTTCTGGTTTATTCTTATACCTTCTACTTAGTTATTAAAAATTCATATTTGCTAGAGATACCTTCCAAGTTTTTCTTTGTTTCTCTATGGCTCACAAAGGCAACCCATATTCAGATACATCATTTCCGTTGTCATTGACTAAACCAGTGGCTTCTAAGTTTTATCCTAAGCCCTGAACTCAAACTCATCAAATCGTACATACTGCTTATAATCACCCTCTGGATGCACAAAAGTTACTTCAATCTCAGCATGCCCAAATATTCTCATGATTTTCCCACCAAACCTGTCTTTCTTGCAGTATTCGAAATCTCAAGGAATGGTCCAGTCACTCCAGAACTGTGCAGGTCAGAAACCAAGATTTTCTTTGATCTTCCTTTCTCTTTCATGCTGTATACCTAATTTATTCCCAAACCCAACAATTGAACCTTCAAATTAATCTCTCAAAGAGATGTTATTAACCATTCCCATTACTAACATTATGCTAATTCAAATTTCAAATAGCTTTGATCTGAACCATTGTATTTCCTCTTCTATTTTTTTTTTTGTTTCCATCTTTGATTACTACAAATCCATCTTCTACAATACAACCAAAATAATTTCATCAAAATATGAATCAATCTATTTGGTGGTAATCTTCCCAAATACCTTCTAGTTAGATGAAACAGCTATGAGATATTCGCAGTCACGGAATAGCTCCTGCTTTCAGCACAGAGCTGGGTCCCACGCAGGAAGTGACTCTTGATCTAAGTGAAGTGCCTCCCTAACTGGGGAACACCTCCCAGGAAACAAGCCCTCTCTCAGAAAGAAAGCCCTGAGCAGTGACTGGTTGATATAATCCTCAAAGGCTCTTTTCTCTTGCCAGAATGTAGTACAACTCTACATCCCAGAGCGCAGGTTTCTTGTAAAATAGGCTGTGACTCAGTTGGAATTGCATGGTAATTCAACTTCTCTTTGTGCCTAGTCCTGCCTTTGTCTTTTCTTAGCGTTCACCAGAAAAAAAAAAAAAAAACTTTCTTCTTTTAGCCTCCACCTGTGTGTGCATTCCCAGAAAGCCATTGAACACACTCATTTTAGAACACATGGACACAGGGAGGGGGAGCATCACACACTGGGATCTGTCGGGGGAGGAAAGGGGGAGGGACAGTGGTGGGTGGGGAGTTGGGGGAGAGATAGCATGGGGAGAAATGCCAGATATAGGTGATGGGGAGGAAGGCAGCAAATCACACTGCCATGTGTGTACCTATGCAACAATCTTGCATGTTCTTCACATGTACCCCAAAACCTAAAATGCAATAATATATATATATATATTAAAAAAAAAGAACACACTCATTTTACAATATTGAAAATCATCAGATTCATCTACTGTTTTAAGTGAAAACAGAAACAGAATCCATCACTATGGTCCACAGTGTTCCTGGCATGGATTCTCCCGAGTTTATGTCTCTTGCCTTAAACTCTAGCCTCATTCGTGTTTTTTTCCATTTTTCAAATCAAAATGGCCAGCTGCAGTACATGGTCTGCGGTTTCTATTCCCTCTGCCTGAAATGCCCCTTCTCCCTCAACACGTTGCTAACTCCTAATTCTTCAGATCTTCATCTTTGTAGAGAGATAATTCTCCCTGGCTTTCTATGCTGTGGCTAGTTCGGTGATTTCCTCCCTATCCATTTCTCTTATGGCTGTATTCCCATTGCAGTCTGTGTCCTACAAGTCAGCAATCTCTAGCCCACAGGCCACACCAGTGTGACATTTGGTTTTATAAATTAGTGTTTTCCTGTTTTTTTTCCCAACAGAAAGACATGCCTATAGGTTTTGTCTATAACTGCTTTTATGATGACAGCACAGTTGAGTCGTTTCTAGGATTTTATTGTATTTTAGCATATATAAACATATACATGCTAAAGTATATTTCTTTGACTTTAATGGCATTTAATTAATTTTTATGGTTACATACATAATTATAAGAATAACAAGGAACATGTACACTATGTGCACGTAAAAACTTTTAATTTAATCCCATATTATTGACAGCATTACTGCTACCATCATGATAGTCTACGCTTTTCATATTTAAAATAATTAAACCATACTATGTATATTATAAATAGGCTTTTGGTCATTTATTTTGTTTGTTTTTACACAGAATTCTGTGTTGAGCATTTTGAGAACATTATAATTTTTACAAAACCTTGTTCATAACAGCAGTATTAACTGCTAACTTTATTGAATGGACTGCATAACTTAACAAGCACATCAGCAAACCTGTGAGTGAGGAATTATTATGAATCACGCTTACAGATGACAAAAGCAAGGAGGATAATATGGTAAGGAATTTCCCCAGATTAATGGAGAAGCCAGGGTTTGAACCTTGTCCGCAGCCTCAGCTATAGTAGTTGTTTAATTTTTTTATGTGTAATGATAAATAAACACTCTGCGAAAAAGAGAAAATTTTATATTAGGTTATTATGTAAATATTTTTATTATTCAATTTTGAAGAATCTTTTACTCATTGTGAGCCTTTCTCATATAAACTGAAACTTTCTTATACGTAAATGGTCATTTCCGTGCTATTAAAAGGAGTATTTTTGTTTTTTTTTTCAAATTTCTTTTCCTGTGCTATATGTAGAACAATAGTCTCGGGTCTAACTCCTCAGGACAGGTGTAGCTGCACCTACATTAATCAACTGCACAAAAGTACATCCAACTCTTGGTCTGATAAAGCCTGTTCTGGAGGCACTTACCACCTGCAAAAGAAACTAACATTCTCTCTTGCCTTTTGCTGTCACGGTGACCAAGACAAGGAATCAAGTTGCATTGAAAGAAAGACTCTGTTCAGCTTTTTGACAGTGTTGTAGAGGCTACTCTTGGCATGCTCTCGAACAGTGATATCTGAAGTGTATGCATATTTCACTAGAGCATCCACACATTTAATTTTTTAGTTTTTGAGGCAGGGTCTTCCTCTGCTGCCTAGGCTGGAGTGCGGTAGCACAATCATGGCTCACTGCATCCTCAACCTCCTGGGCTAAGAGATCTTCCCACCTCAGCTTCTTGAGAAGCTGAGACTACAGGTGCACACCACCACGCCCAGTTAAATTTATATGGTGTAGAGATAGGATCTTACTGTATTTCCCAAGCTGGGCTCAAAGTTTTAGCCATAAACTGTCCTCCCTCCTTGTGCTCTTAAAGGGCTGGGATTGCAGATATGAACCACCACACCCAGCCATGCTTTTTGTAATCCCCCGCAGTTATTATATGTCTTGTCACTCCAATTTCATCTCTCTGTTGACACATAAAGAAAAGTTTGTATCATAATTACCATCTTTTCTGCTAATTTTGTTGTACCTCTGACTTCATGAGTTTCTGCTCCAAAATAATCTGCTTTTCTTTCTGAATATTCTGCATGTTGTTGGTTTGCTTATTTCAGAAGCACATAGGTGGGTAAAAAAGTTATGGGATGGAGAAATTTCTGCTCAAACTAGGCATGGTCCAAGAAGATAACACAATCTTCATCACAGGAATGAGTTTTCTTCCCACTTTTTGTTGGTTCATGAGACAATTTATTCTCTGCATGTGCATGTGTGTTTTCTTAGCTTTTTCTGTCTTCCGTGAGCTAAGCCCAGCATTGCAGGAAATTTCACTGTGATAGCCTTGCTGGAGACCTACTACCATTACCCTTAAATGGATCACTTGAGCTGTTTACAGTTCCTTTCCTTTCCCAAGTAGTAAGATTTTTAATCTTGTTTTGTGTCTCAGGATGCGAAAAACCGTGCACTAAAGAGTTACCAGTTTCTTCATTTCTATGCAAGTTATTTTCCCAAAGGGAAATATACAGGACGACTTCCTAAACTTCTGTTTCTGGTACATCAAGAAGCACTTTGGGTTTCAGGATCCCTACTGACTCAATAAATATACTTCATTAATTTTGGAGAAAGAGGCTACAGATCAAGGAAATCAATATGTAATTTAAAATATAGTTTAAAATTATTGACATGCCTTTTTATTTATGTCTTTAAAAAAATCATTATCTTCAGTTTAACTTGTTTTAAGTGAAAAAAACCAAATATCTCTTCTCCCTCAATAGTTGAATTACTTGGAAAATGAGAGATGGGACAAAATTTGTTGTATCTGTGTTTTAGCTTGGCAAAGTAATTCTGCCTTGTCTGGGGTTGTTATGCTCTTGGCTAAAGAATAGCCACTTTGAATTTAAATTAAAACTCAGGTAGTGAAATTCAGGATTCTGGATTCTTAGTTCCCAGTCCTTGAGGGCTCATAACTTCATAAAAGACAATTTTCTATATTTGTAATGAGATATTAGTCATTTAATGTGAGACAACTTTTCAACAGTGATGACATGAACATTATTTATTTAAGTCAGAGCATTAGTCACATTAATGTGATGTACAAGTCAAAAAATGACAGAAATTATAAACAGACTAAAGTTGTTCTGATTTACTACTGACAGGAAGTTTCTCATACTCCCATAATGAGACTTTTCAATCTGAGAGATACAATATGTCAGACAGGAAAGTTGGGTACTGAATGAAAATTTGTAATGCTAAGGAGAAGAAAAGTAGGAGAACTGAAAGTCATTCACCATTGTAGCACTTCCTTGCAGACTAAGCAGAGATAAAGGATTCTGTTCACACAAGAATTTCCAGTTTTTAAAAAGCTGTATCACTCCTTTTCTACTGCAATACTATATTGGAATTCATGGTGTTGCATACATGTGATAGAGTTTAGGAGTTTAAGAAAAAGAGTTTCTGAGATCATCACAAGTGTATTCTGCATTCTAAAGATGAATAAAACAAGAAAATATTTTTTAAATAACAACAAATATTTAACCTGCAACAGATCTGTCAGGCTGCAATAAACTGGGTGAAGACCATGAAATAATGTCTGGTTAGCAGATTTAAAAAGTACACATCATTTATATAGCAACTTGTAATTTTACCTTCTTATTTCATAAGTGTAAGTTTATTTGTTATACTTTAAATTCATGTTTTTGTTTCTCATGGAGTAGATGTTTTTATATTAGCTTAAACTTTTTAAACTTTACATTTTTGAGTAACTTGTCTGTACAAATGTACTATATAAGTCACAGGTGTCACCAAATTCTTACTGAAACTGGCAATTTAGAATTATTTGGATGTGATTAATTTAGACATGTCTTCAAAATAATTAACACATAAAAAAGTTAGAACTCAACTAGTTCACAAAAAGTATTGTAGATAACAAAGACTACTTAGATGAATTCTGACTTTCAAAAATATTTATTTATTATTATTTTTGAGACAGGGTCTCACTCTGTTGTCTAGAGTGAGAAGTGCAGTGGTGTAATCATGGCTCACTGCAGCCTCAACCTCCAAGGCTCAAGTGATCTGCTCACCTCAGCCTTCTGAGTAGCTGAGAACATAGGCATACACCATCATGCCTGGCTAATTTTTTAAAAATTTTCTTAACATTTTATAGAGTCAGGGTCTCACCATGTTGCCCAGGCTGGTCTTGTACTTCCGGGCTCAAGCAATCCTCCCACCTTGGCCTCCCAAAGTACTGGGATTAAAGCTATGAGTCACTATGCTCACCTAAAAATTATTTTAATTGATAAATAATAGTTGTATATATTTATGGGGCATGAGGTGATGTTTTTATTTATGTATGTAATGTAGAAAAATTCAGTCAAGCTAAGTAACATATCCATTCACCTCACCAACTTATTTGAGCTTAAAGTATATTGTTTAATGCTAATTAAAACAAAGTTCTCCTCATTTCTTGTAGTTTACGTTATACTCCTCTTTATTCCATATGAAGAGTGTTGTTAGGCTCCAATATGGCGGCAGTTCTTGCCTGGGCCTTTGAGTCGAGTAAACTCTGAGTAAGGACTAGAAGAAGAGAATAAGAGCTTGGACGGCACACTCTTAGCTTTAAGTGATTCAATGAAAATTTCCCTTCATTTCTCCTCTTTTTAAAATTCTCTTGAATATTCTTTGGATTCTGTATAAAAATGAAACTCAAGTTATCCATATCCATTAAATGGCTATATTTACCCAATGGTCTGCAAAGCACAGTATTGCAGTGCAATCTAATGAAAGTGAAAGAAAAAAAATCTGAATATCTATTTCTATTTCTTCCAGTTGAGAAAGAGGAATAGATATAAATATAGATAGATATGAAGTTTATCTGTCTCTATTATATATGTCTATGTCATTGTCTATCAAGAGAGGTTAAGACTAATGTATAGTAGGAAGACAAATCCACAGAACATATAGGCAAAATAAATACTTATAAAAATTTGTAATGTGCTTTTTACACTTAAGATCAACAATCAAAACATAATATTAATACATCATACCTAGAAATACCTCTTGACTAGACCCCAAACTACCCTTAAAAGTCAAACAAGACCTGAATATTGGCTTAAATAAGAGCTCATTAAGAGAAGAAAGAAAGAATACATGAAACCAAATCGGCAGTTGTAAGATACACTCTAGGTAAAGCACTTAGTACAATACATTGTACACTCATGAAAACATCTTATGTATGACGTTGATATACAGATAGAAGTAAGAGAATGAAATACACAAGTAAATATCTCTTGGTTTGAAACTCACTAGTAATTTTGTTATAGCTAATCAAAAAAGACATTATAAATTTAGAACTTTTCTCAAAGAATTAAATAGCTATTAGCTGAGGTAATGGATCTACATACATACAACATAACACACTACAAAAGTATTAATTTACAAATGCTGTCATTTAATGATTCAGAAATTGTACTTTAAATGGATTGGGTCAGATTAAATTGTGTACAAAATGTCTTTTGGGATGGATCATCAAGAATTATCAAAATTCTTCAGGTGTAAAATAATTTAAATATCATTTTGAGGAAAATTTAAAAGCGTAAACAGTAAGGAAAGGAAAGCATTGAACATTTGAGAAATAGTGAGTATTTCATTTTGAAGTGAGCAGACGATTTATGAAGGTGAGTGATGGGGCATATGAAGATACAGTGAAAAGACTGCAGAGGAAGTCAACAAAAAATGCTACACTATATGTACAGGCAAGAAGACAAGAATACTGAACATTTTGAGCAGTCATTGAATTGATCAGAGACATGCTTCGCGAAATTAAAGTCAATTTGTGTATCAGAGAATTCGTCAAAGAATGGAACAGCCTTTCTTTCTTTTTTTAAAAACCAGTCTTTATGTATTTATTCACACATTTGATTAGAATGTCACAGTTAAGAAAGAAATTGCTACAATAACATAAGTAACTCACAGACAGACCACAAATGCAGTCAGATTGCCATAGGTCAGAACATGGAACAAGCACAACGCCTTAGCAGCTGTGCATGCACGCACATACAAACTCTTATGCACATACTCATCCACACCCCCAACAACTGCAGGCACTAACTTCAGACATAGTGAGGGACTCTTCCGCCTCTCCACTCTGCTGCTCTGATTGTTTAAGTTCTTATACCGTACATAAAGTTTGGCGTACAATTAGGGAAATATCAGGAATGTTCAATCCACCTCTTCACTCTGCCACAAGTGTTTTATGCCTTGCCTTCTCTTAGTCAACTGTCATTTAGGTTATTCTACAATGCCAGTTCTTTGAGAAAGCCCTCTATAACTCTTCTCACCTACCCACAAGAGTTTTCATGCTTTTTCCATTCTCTAACATCATATAATGCACATTTTATTATCCTGTTTATTTTAATCATTATTATCAATGTCTACTTCTTCCAGTTGATATTTATTGTCCCTGGAAAAAAAAAAGATAATCATATGTATTGTTTAAGTTATTATACCATACATAAAGTTTGGCATACAATTAGGGAAATATCAGGAATAATTGACAAATAAGATTTATACATAAATCAGAAAGAATGAAGCAATTGGTATTCATTCACTCTATCTGTTCAAAGTCATCCCCTTGATTTCCCAGGCATTACTTTCTCTCCATGGGTGAAGCAAATTTCTAAATTACTTTTTCTTTCTGCTTTCTTCTTTAACATTAGGATGACAGATAACTCTATTCATAATGTGACTGATGTCAGCTCAATGTTTAAATGATTTTTTTCAAATTTAGAACAGCTATAATTATGAGTATATTTAACTATTGTAATAGACTGCTGGATTTATAAGGAGAGTATTTGTTACACACATGATCACCTACTTGTACAATCATATGAGTTAGTGTCATTATATTTTAGGTTTTTAATCAAGATATTTTTTCTACTAACTCTATAAGCTAAAGCACAGTTGAGTTTATGGAGTTGATACCTAGACAAGTGGTAGGAGTGCAACACTCAATTTGGCACCCCAAATTACCAGTCATTACTTAAATGATAAACTACAACATATGAAAAACATATACAGTTTTAGATATTTGATATACAATATGATTTGTAGAATGTCATTACCTTGTGATCTTTTGTTCAGGATTCAAAGTGCTCAGTGTGCTTGGTAGTGTGTGATTAGTACTTACATTCCTTATTTACTCAACCAGTATTTATTAGATGTTTATCATAACCAGACACTGCCCAGTGCTAGAGATAAAACAATGAACAAAACATGAAAGGTTTTAGGCTTCAGGAAGCTTATACAGTGGTAAGAGAGATAAATAGATAAGAAGTGATCACAAAGCATAATGAGACTTGTGACAAAGGTAGCAGAGATTGCTCCAGATGTGCACATCAGGGAGGATAAGATGGATTGGAAGCTGAATATGTAGTAACTGCAAATATGTAGATTAGAAACAAAGCTGTTTATTTTATTATATTATTACAATACCTTCTGCATTAATCATGTAGAATGTAGAGGCAAAATTAATGATATAATTTTTTAAACGTTTTTAGTAAATGTTTTTTGTATTCCTTAAAAATAATAGAAAAATCATAAGTTTAATATTAGTCCTTTGAAATACTGTACACCAAATAAGCCTCCTTACTCCTGCAGCAAGTTGCTCTACGTTCTCTTTACTTCTGTTTGCCAGATGATCCTCAATGATTTCTGCAGATTCCTCTTCAACAGTTTATAAGCAAGAGGTAAAAACTGACCAGCAACTTTATGAAAATAATGTGAGCCATAGCAAAGGAGGTCCATTCCCAACTCTAGCCCCATGCCATAATCACATCCATCATGAGCAAACTGCACAAAAGTCCATAGAACTGCTAGAGACTGTGTTCTTCCATGGAACTGCTGGAGACTAGACTTCTAAGAAGTATTAAAATATATTTTCAATAATATTGCCTGTCCCGCCAACAAGTGCTTAGCAAATATGATAATTTTAGCCTTAGAGCCTGTATTAGTCTATTTTCGTGCTGCTATAAAGATACTACTTGTACTTGAGCCAGGGTAATTTATGAAGAAAAGAGGTTTGATTGACTCATAGTTCTGAATGCCTGGGGAAACCTCAGAAAACTTACAATCATGGTGGAAGGTGAAGGGGAAGAAAAGCACATCTTATGATGGCAACAGAGAGAGAAAGCACAGAGAAAATGACCACATTTAAACCATCAGATCTCATGAGAACTCCCTCACTATCATAAGAACAGTGATACACTCAACCCCTCAATTCAATCACCTACCACCAGGTTCCGTTTTTGACGTATGAGGATTACAACTCAAGATGAAATTTCAGTGGGGATACAGAGCCAAACCGTATGATTCTGTCCCTGTCTTCTCCCAAATCTTATGTCCTTTTTACATTTCTAAGCAAATCATGCCTTCCCAATGGTTCCTCCCTCAGTCTTAACTCATTCCAGCATTAATTTAAAAGTCTAAGTCCAGAGTCTCATCTGGGACAAGACTTGTCTCTTCTGCATATGAACCTGTAAAATAAAAAACATGTTAACTTCTTCCAAGAAACAATGTGGGTATACGCATTGGGTAAATAGGAGGTGTAGGCAAAAGCAAAGGGGCTACAGGCCCCATGCAGTCTTTGAAACCTGATAAGGCTGTCATTAAATCTCAAAGCTCCCAAATAATCTCCTTTAACTGCGTGTCTCACATCCACTGCACACTGATGGAAGGAGTGGGCTCCCATGACCCTAGGTAGCTCTACCACTGTGGGTCTGCAGTATACAGCCCTGCAGCTGCTTTCATAGGCTGATGTTGAGTGCCTGCAACTTTTTCAAGTACACGGTGCAAGCTGTCAGTGGATCTGCCATTCTGGAGTAGTCTAAAGAACAATGGCCCTCTTCTCACAGCTCTACTAGGCAGTGCCCCACTGGGGATCTGTGTGGGTGCTCCAACCCACATTTCCTCTCTGCACTGCCCTAGCAGAAGTCCTCCATGAGGGCTCCACCCGTATAGCAGACTTCTGACTGGATATCCAGGTATTTAAATACAGCCACTGAAATTTAGACAGAGGCTCCCAAAGCTCAATCTTGTCTGAGCACATGCATGCCCAACACCTCATGGAAGCCACTAAGCTTGGGGCTTGCACCCTCTGAAGCAATACTCTAAACTGTACTTTGGTTGCTTTTAGACATTCTGGAACTGGAGTGGCCGGGACGCAGAGCACCAAATCCCAAGGCTGCACAGAGCAGCTGGGCCCTGGGCCTGGCCCACTAAACCATCTTTTCCTCCCAGGTATCCAGGCCTGTTATTTGAGAGGCTGTCTTGAAGATCTCTAAAATTCCCTGGAGAATTTTTCCCATTGTCTTGGTGATTAACATTTGGCTCCTAATTACTTATGCAAATTTCTGCAGCTGACTTGAATTCCTCCCCCTCAGAATAGGTTTTTTGTTTCTACCACATAATCAGGCAGCAAGTTTTCTAAACTTTTACACTCTGCTTCCCCTTTAAACATAAGTTCCCATTTCAAACCATCTCTTTGTGAATGCCTATAACCATATGCTTTCAGGGAAATCCAAGTCACATCTTGAATGCTTTGGTGCTTAATTTCTTCCACCAGATACCCTAAATCATTTCTCTCAAGTTCAAAGTCCCATAGATCTCCAGGGCAGAAGCCAAATGCCACCAGTGTCTTTGCTAAAGCATAGCATGTGTGACCTTTACTCCAGTTCCCAATAAGTTCCTTATCTCCACTTGAGACTGCCTCAGCCTGGACTTGATTGTTCATATCACTATCAGCATTTTGGTCAAAACCATTTAATAAGTCTCTAGGAAGTTCCAAACTTTCCCATATCTTCCTGTCTTCTTCTGAACCCTCCAAACTATTCCAACCTCGTCTGTTACCCAGTTACAAAGTCACTTTCATAATTTCATGTTATCTCTATAGCAGTACCCCATTCTCCTGGTAACAATTATCTGTGTTAGTCAATTTTCACACTGCTATATACTACCTGAGACTGGGTATTTTATGAGGAAAGAGGTTTAATTGACTCACAGTTCTAAATGGCTGGGGCAGCCTCAGGGAACTTAACAATCATGGCAGAAGGCAAAGGGGAAGCAAGGCAGCAGATGAGAGAGGGTGCACAGGGGAAACTGTCACTTTTTTTTTTTTTTTTGGAAACTGTCACTTTTAAACCGTCAGGTCTCATGAGAACATCCTCACTATCACGAGAATGGCATGGGAAATACCACCTCTCTATCTGATCACCTGCCACCAGGTCCCTCCCTTGAAACATGGGGATTATAACTCAAGATGAGATTTGGGTGGGGACACAGAGACAAACCGTATCAGTGCCTAATGAAAAACTCAGGGGAAATAATGCATACTGCTTTTATCTGGCCATTCCATTCATTCTTCAATGCCTATGATTAATTAAGGACAGCAAAGAAGAGAGAAGGTACTCAGTACCCACTAGTTGATTGATTACAGTTATCAGGACTCATAATATTGACAATCTTGTGGTTAGCATGCATTTTCCCCCTTCCATAGAACTGCTAGAGACTAGACTTGTAAGAAGTATTAAAAACATATTTTCAATAATATTGCATGTCCCACTAACAAGTATTAAATATATACATGGAAAAAAGAGTCCATTGATAAATTTTAAGCAAACCTGATATATATATAAGGAAGAGAAATGGCCACCATGAAGCATAAACTACTTATTATTTGCCTAGGACAGATATATCATGGATCAAACGAAAGCAGTAGAAATGGAAATCAGGAGGAGGGTGTAAAATTGAAAGATATTTATAAGAAGGCATTGGCACAGTGAGATTTCTAGTTTGATGCAGTAGCTGAATTGTTACATTCAAAGAAAATACTGTTGTAAGTACATTCAGAAATTAAAGCAATCCCTATGGAAAAGTGTTCATTGCAAGTTAAGAACAAATGGATTTAACATAATCTCTAAAGAAGTCAAGGGTCCTCCCCCATTTAGAACATGATATTTTATTTAATTTTTCCTCGGTCTTATGTAATCTACTTACCATCTATCATAATGTCAGGATTAAACAGTATGAGTGTTATGGTGCTTTCAGTTTATAATTAACAGCATGAAAAGAACACTATATAACATATTTTGTGATTCTAGGAAGACTTTTAAATAGTAAAAGATTAACAAAAGGACAATGCATATTTAAAATAGAAACTGCAACCCTATAATAATTACATGAAAATTAATTCTTCACATTATGCCATATATATATAGAGAGAGAGATAGAGAGAGAGAGAGAGAGAGAGAGACTGAGTCTTGCTCTATCACCCAGGCTGGAGTGCAGAGATGTGACCTCAGCTCACTGCAACCTCCGCCCCGCCAGTTCAAGCAGTTCTCCTGCCTCTGCCTCCTGATTACCTGTGATTATAGGATTGCACCACCATACCCAGTTAATTTTTGTATTTTTTTAGTAGAGACACGGTTTCACCATGTTGGCCGGGCTGGTCTCGAACTCCTGACCTCAGGTGATCTGCCCGCCTCAGTCTCCCAAAGTTCTGGGATTACAGGCATGAGCTGCTGTGTCCAGCCAGAAATATCTTTAACACTATATAATTCTTCCTTTAAAAAATAACTGAGTAGGGAAGATACTCTGCTTTACTGCTCTTATGAAGAAAATGAATGATTTGAATTTCAATGGAAGACACTTTTGTAAAAATCTTTTATTCTGTTGAAATAAATCATTAGGATATAATTTAAATTAATTGTTCTCCTGTTATTCATAAACCACTTATGCTCAACTTATATAATTTATGATGTCAGAAAAAATTAAATTATAGCCTTGTGTTCAGTTGGAACCCATTTTTTAAAAGATAATCTGACATCTCAAAGTAAAAATCTTCTTTTTCTAATATAGGATAATTGCAGTTCATTATGAAAATGAAACAAACTGCTGACATTCTCATTTTAAGGAAAAAAACAGTATGTGAGAGTCTGATAATTCAATAAAATAATGAGTTTGAAAGATAAAAGTTCTATAACCTTGTTACATCCAGCAAAATCATAAATAATCAAATCAAATGAGCTTAAAAATATATACAGTTCCACTGTGGCTAATAAACATCCAAAAATCATTCAAATATATCAAAATATTATTAGATTGCCTTTGAAAATATGTAAAAAGTATTCTTCTTTGTTTCTAGATGAAGAATTTCACAGCTTAATTTATGTGTCTAAAATTATGTAAATATAACCCAAGTACCCAATCTTTCATTTTAAATTTAGTATTTGCACATTTCCTTCAGTGATTCTGAAGGAAAAATCAACACGTTGTTATTAAGCTTGACTGAATTTACAACCCGCTTTTGAAAATAATTCAAGACATTTATGGTCATATGCCCTTTTTTTCAGTCTGGATATTATCAATACTTGCGTTGCTTGCACAGAGATGCTATGTTGCACTGTTTTGAATGTGATGAATATGCGTGTATTTTATCAATAAAAACATTATAGATCGAAACTTTGGAGACATCATGCTGTCCAAAAAATGCATTTCTCTTTGTAAAACATAACACAGATTTTGATTACAAATAAATGTGTGTTATATTACTCCCTACTGGGTACTTACCTGGACCAAATCTGCTACATAGCTCAAAGTGTATCTCCATATTCTGAATAAGTCTGACAGTATACTGCATTTAATAAATTGTAAGGAGATCATATAAAACATATATTTGGAAATCTGGTTATACTATATTTTTATTCATTTCATTATTATGCTAGAAATTATAAATTTTTTTATTAGGCCTAATTTTAATCACTATTATTATTTAATCAGAATGTGCTTGAAATTTGACATCCAATTTTATAAGTGATATACTATTTCTCTAGTGTTGTAATTTCTATTGAATTTTTATACTTACAAAATATATTACTATTTTATGTCAGTATTTAGATATAAAAATATGTAAAAATTTGAAATTTTGCTTCAGGAAGACATCTTAGTGTTGATGGTAACCTCTTTCGGTTTTTGTTTATTTAAATATGGTTTTAGCAGCACATTGCTATTGTCTATTTTCTGTAATAGCAAAAATCTGGAAACAATAAAATCATCCAGAAAGAGAGATAAATATTTTAATTTGTGGTCTTAGGGTAAACATCAATTGATTGTAAAGAAAAAAAATCTTGGAAAATAACTTGTGAATTAAATGCAAAATATCAAATGATGGTTATTTGTATGCAGAAAGCTTCTCATTTTTTAATCCTTAAAAGTACACTTAAAAGTGTATGTAACATAAAGATCAGTGTTTAAAGCGAACAGCATACAACATTTTCTAAATTTTTACAATGATATATAGGTCCTTTTTAAAAGTATAATATACTACCCTTTGATTTAAAGATGATACGTATTTGGTTTCTGTAAATATATTAGAACATTAGCTCAAATTTGTATACTTGTAAATTAAATAATATTATCTAAAGAAGTAAAACAATAACAGTCTTACAAGAACTTTCAGTTATTTTATGAATGGCATAATATTAAAACATGCATTGTCCCAATAATTCTGCATATTTCTTATTTTCTAAAGTAGTTTCAGTATATCACCATAGTTTCACTCTTCAAAACAAGATAGCTAAAATATCCTAGATTGATCATTTAAGTAATGTTAATTATATGACTGTTAGTATATTTTTTTCAACAACTGATGGTATGATATATTTACCTTTGCTTTTCCCCCACATAATTAAGGCCCTAATTATAATACACATAGAAATATTATTAAAAGCCATGTGTCTTCTAAAAATGTTTAAACTGTTCATGCAAAAATAATTTCAGATATCTATAAAAGGGACCATTTGAAAATTGGCAAAGAGCAATAAAAATGAGCTACGGAATGCAGTCATGTTTTATCTACCATTGTGTGTGATAGAGTCTGTATGCTTTCCAAAATTTTTCTGAGCTTCCAGGCTTGCCAGACTTATTTGCTGGAATTTGGAAAGGAAATCTACCATGGTCTCTATTCTTGGCATGGGCATGAAGAAAGTTTCAAAGAATAAAATTTGATCTACTGCTATACATTTGAATTCAGCAATAACAATCTCAAGCAAAAACTTAACTTTACATCTCAGCAATAACAACTTCAAGAAAATTTTAAGTAACAAAACTTTTATATTTATTTGAATTTCAGTATCATTTTCAAAGTTGTTCTCTTTTTGAAAACTTACTTGGAAATTATTTATTAATATTATAATTTTGTCAAGTCATATACTCAATGAATCTCTGTGTTTAAAATATTGTACATTTTAAACCAGGTTGTATGGCAGATTTGGCATACAGAGTAGCTCTCATGCTGAAATTACTAATGAATAAAATACAAATTATTATAACTTTTAATAATTATATTGTCTTATGATTCCCAATGTGCCCCACTGAATCTGAATAAATTTTTAAAATCCAAATGATTACTAATAAACTATGCTAACTAAAATTATTCACATAAAATAGTTGATTAAAAAGTCATAGACAGTAATTATACAGTGTAGAATTATAGAAATAATTAACCATTTAATCATTTTGCCTAGTTGAAGTGAGCCACAAAATAAAATATATAGAAGACAAAAATCTATGATTCTTGAGTGTTAAAAACTGTCTAACATTCTTCTTTCATAAAAGATAAAATGAATTGCATAAGAGAACTCTGAGGAAGGTCAAAATCACACATTTTGAGGAACTAAAACTAATTTTAACTTAAGTGATTTTATCACCAACTGGATACTCAAATCTGCAGTTCACATACACATTTACATTTTCATTTCTACCTAAGCTTTGATATAAGTCCATTACTTTTAGCAAGAATGGCCAAATTCATTAATCTGGCCAACTTTCGTAGAATCATTCACCTAAAAAAAAACCAAGACCGCATATGTCTATATGTTTAAAAAAATTTAATGAACTACATGAATACTATAGTCCACTGAGAAATAATCTAAAGATTTCTATTTTATTAAACAAGAATGAATTTTTGTAATGTAATTTTATTCTTAAATTAAATAGCTAGTACAATAAAAATTTGCTGTCTTTCTAGATATATAGCTATTGATAGATATATCTACTTATCTATCATCTATTCCATTTTCCCAGCTTATGGAAGTATTGCTGGCAGATAGCCCTTACTTCTCAAAATCCTCTGGGGATTGCCTCTGTTGGAAAGCACATCCTTATTCAAGGGCATGTTCCTTTCTCAGGTTGGCCTTTATCCAGAAGCTGATCTATGTAAGGTAAAAATTTCTTGATTTTTTTCCCAGCTTGGGACAACTTTGAAGAGTCATTCCTGCTTCAGATTTTCTTGTAGGATTGGCTGAAGCTTTCACTGGGAATTCCACCTCAGAGTTCCCAGGGAAATCAAACCGAAACCAAAACTTGCAATGTAGACTAGTAATTGTCACAGTGCATACTAAGTTCTCAGTGACTATCTGCAAATCACCAGTTAAGAGTTCTCACCATGTGCCTAAGAATAAACACACTAGTGCCTGATTTCTGTCTTACAGTTTTTTGCATATTAGATACACATTAAAATAATTAGCTAAATATTTTAAGAGACAAGAGTGTTAGGGAATATTGCATAGAGTAGTGGTGTATATTTCTTCTTGAATAGCACTGAAGCTACTGCCATAAAATAGGAGGCTGTAATGTTTTGATTAATTTTCATTTAACTTGAAAGCATAGATTTTTTTAGCACATGTCATCAGTCAGATAGTTCCTTTTAAAAAGCACTTGAACAATGGCATAGTGACATGCAAGCGTGCTTTAGAGAAAAGGGCAAACTTTATTTTAGCAACTTTATTATTGTAACTTTGAGCACTCAAAATACTGCTTGGCTGAGTCATTAAAGTGGTGTCAAGTTTTTATTATTCTGAAAAGAAGCTCTTCATCCCAGTTGTGAAAAGAATTTACAAAGTAAAACACACAGTCTTTGACAAACTCCAGAGTATTCTGATGAATATTTAAGGCTGCATCTGAGTAGATAATTTCAATTTCTATAGTTTGAGTGCTACAGATGTTATTATTTGTTAATGTAAACCAAACCTTTTTTTTGAGCTGGTTAAATATATTTTACATATAAATATTAAATGTGTACTTGAAATCTGAAAAACATGTGGAAGTCCTTAATTTTTTCACATCTTACTAGATGTGGGGAATAAAGATGAATAGAATATACTACTTGTCTTCCAGAATCTCAATTCAGTAGGTGAAATTCTCCTAATCAGTATACTGAGATAAAATGAGGCTTTTCTGCTTCCCACTTCCTCCTTGTTTTGAGGGTCCTCAGCTAAATCGAGGTTCCAGTGCAAAAGTACAAGAGTGGCTAGCAACCCTGTCCTAAGGAGAAGTGAAGGGGACCTGGACATGGCGCTTCCTGCGTGCCTTCCTAGAATACTTCTTTACCTGGCAGATGGATTCATGTCTGGTTGTGTGACCTGTGACCATGGCACCGTTCATCAGGGAAACTTTATGCTGGTAAATGCCCTTGTGGCTCGTCTGACCCATGTTTACACATGCTTGATTATTGCTCCGGGGCTGGGAGCCTGACTTGGTGGTCCCCATCTCCAGCATTCTGGAAGAGAGCAGCCAGGGACAGTCCCTTGTTCTGTAAGTAAAGGGTACACATTCAACACATCACCACAATAGGAAGCAAGTTAAAAGATTTTTACTTTCAAATCCTGGGCAAGTGGGACATAATCAGGAGGGCAGTCTCCATCTTGGGTCATGAGAGGAAAGAATGAAGAGTGAGCAGATGGAGAGAGAAGCATGTGGCAACTAGCAGTATCCGTGTGTGTACACGCATATACTCTGATGTGTCTGTCTATCACCTGTCTTTCCAGATAGGATACAGATACAGGAGGATAGATAGATAGATAGAGATACAGATAGATGCGAGATAGATAGATAGATAGATAGATAGATAGATAGAAAGAGATAGATCAGAATTGGGTGTGGGAACTTTAAATGCCAGGAGCAAACACCTCAAGTGTCCATTTAAGAGAAGGGTCAGGAAAGCAAGGAATCAAGTCTGCTGGTGGGAAAGGTGCTTCTAAATTCTTATCTATGGCCACTGGCTTGAGCTATTAGGGTGTGCCGCAAGCCTGGGAAGTGTCTTAAGGGTGACTAAGCTGGTTTCTTGTCTTAGTTAGTTAAACTTATATTCCAAATAGATTCCAAGGCAATATAAAATTATAAAATTCGCTAAGCTTCTTCTCTATAGTCAAGCATAAATCAAATTAAGATGAGTTCTAGATACTTTTAGCATAAAAAAAACATACCAAAGATGCTCAAAGGATTGCTAAGCAGGGTAGAATTTAAAAAATCTGATTATCTTGAGGTCTTGACCAGAGAGAGGTAAACTAGTGGAAGTGATGCTGACAGAAGGGCAGACAAATCAATATTGATTATTTAAGTGTTCACAGTGTCTCTTTAAAGGATTGTAATGCGCATCTCAAACCCAGGCTAACCAGAATTTCTAAATGTTCTTCCAGATGCTTCGATTTTTCTTAACCTAAGGAAATTCTACATGGGACACTGAATATACCACCCTCATCCTACCCATAATAATGTATTACTTCGTGGCATTATCAAATAACTTACAAGTTTTATTTATCTAGGTAATATAAAGCGATAAGAGAACACATAAGAAATGTATTCAACTTGAAGGTTTTGAGCAGGTCACTGAAAGGAAAAAAAATAATAAACTTAGGTCTTCAAGGAGGGGCTCTCCTTTCTCGAATTGAACTAGGTGATAAACTTATTTCTCAGTCAGATGCGCCAGCATAAAGAGAGGTCAGAAAATGCTTTCCAGAAACACCAACTGTCAGGATTGTAAGGCAGATATGTTATTCTAAGGCTGCAGTATCTGAGAATGAATCTCAAGTGATAGTTTGGTGATGGATTGCCGAGGGTGGACATCTTCAGGTACTTAGCCCTGGAGCATTTGCCAGAAGCCCTACACCAGGGCTTTTCGTCGGAAGCTCCCTTCTGGGAGGATGGTTTGAAATCCGGTCTGATGGCAGACTACTTAAGTTAGCACAGACATGGAGTTCAGTGAGCATGATTAATTCACTCTTCCGAGGAAAAAAGTAGAGAGCAAGGTTAAGGAGTACGGAAAGCTTCAGAGTAATCCTCCGGCCATCATGGACATGGAACATGGTTGCTACCAGAGGCATTTGTGTTTTAAGTGTCAGAGGAACACTGTACAGTGGCCAGTGTAATATTCAGTGACGGGCTGGGAGGGAGGGGGAGGGGCTTGGGAAGTACAGCTTCAGGGACAGCCCAGATTCCCCAGCTTCGCGTACTCCATCTGGCCCTCCACAGCTCACTGTGCTTACCACATTGCCTAGTCTTCCTTGGGATTCTTCTGATTTTACTCTGGCTTTTTAAAGGCTTTTTATTTTTTCTTTTCATTTGTCTTTTATAGTCTTCTTCCATAAAGAAAACCATCTCATTAAGTTAAATTTTAATTCATGAAAAAATAATGATCACAGTTTTCCCCCCTACCCTTGTTCCCTTCTGTTTTAACATTTCTGCATTGATGCTTCAACAGTCCTTATTTATTCTTCATCATGGAGAAAGATTTTCCATGAACAGCGGTTTTCACAAGGCGTGTGTGAGGCCGGAAGGGTGTGGGAGAGGTCCAGGGTAGGTGACTTTCACACTCCCAATGTCCTCTTCTTTCTGGCTGCCCTAGAATGTGGCTATTTGTGTGAGTCTTCTTTTGCCTGCCCTCATGCATCTCGCATGAGCAAACTGCACAAAAGAACTTTTGCCCTGTGTAGTCCCCCAGGCTCTATGCCTGCTGTAAACAAAACATACCATTTTTGATCCACAAAATGTGTCCATCACCGTTAAGAAATACACCTTTTGTGAACACTTGCCAAAATGTGCTGCTGTGTTTCCAAAGACGACTCTTCCTCTCACATCTGCTCTACCCTTCTCAGCGGCTGTTGTCAATCCTCAGATTTATTTCATAGTTGGTGGGTTATATGTTTTTCTTAGTCTTACTCAAACTTAGGCTCTATGTTTAATGATTCATTTTCCTTGTTGCTTTAGGGTGGCTTTCAGGAGAAAAAAGGGAAAGTGGTGATTTTATAGTTATGTTTTCATTGGAAGTCCCTACTTAAAATTTTTGTTGGCTTAATCTCTTTATCCTGAGAATTATATGCTTAAGCTTTTCACTGTGATTATAACTTTGTTTATGTTTTCATTTTTTCAAATCTTGTATGTATACTGTGAGGCTACGTTATTAGATACATAGAGATTCATGACTATCTTCTTTGATTTAAAATGAATTAATTTGATTTGTTATCTATATGCCAAACCATTAAGTTACACTTTTATTAAACCATTAATGCTTTTTTTGGTTATGTGTATTTTACCTTGGATGGCTATTCATACACCAGTATGCATTTGCTATTTTTTATTTTCTAACTTTTTGTTTTGTTGCCTTTAAACCAGTAAATTGATTCATTTTATTTTTATTAAAAGAGTTGCTATGTTTGGGTTCACATTAACATATTATCTTTTGTGTTTTTCTGCAACTTATTATTTTTTCTTTTTTCTACACTTCTTTTCCCCCTCCTGTTCTTCCCTCTGTCCCCACTGTGCTAATTAAAACTCAAGTCTCAGAACATTGAGGTTTATATCTGGATCCAGCGCTTCCCAAGACATTACAATTTTAACTCAGTTGTTCACCTTTGTATGTTCACTTCTCTTTTCTTATTCACAATGGGAAAATTCTCCTATTTCATTGAAACTTGTGAATATATATTCACATTTAATTTCATTGTCATTTTTGTCCAGAATTAGAGACATTACCCAGAGGTACCTAAATAGAAGAGAGGTGTTAGATAGATACATACATAAATATGTACATACATATATACATAGATATGAAGTGAAGAGAATATGAGCAAGAGAAAATCAAAAGTTTAATTTATATTTTTAAAAAGTTAGAAAGAAACATTTTATAAATTATTATTGAATTTTGAAACAGTCACAAAAGTTTTAACAGTTAATTAATGGTAAAAGTTAAATGCTGCATAATTCTACAAACATTTTAATCTCAAATCTATTCAATCTTCTAGACTTCTAAACTGTTTTTATATTATAATGCTGAGTCAAACTTTTTCTATGACCAGTAAGGTCTAAAGTTGTACTCAAGATTTTAAAGATGGCCACACACAACTAGGCAACTGCCTCATCCAAATGTTTCAGCACCATTGATCACCATCTTCCTGTTTAGGCCATTTTTGTGTAAAGAAGATTAATACGTAAAGCTGGAGACAAGGTCAGAGTTGGGGGAACTCAGAGTGGCGAGATGTCTTATGGCTCTTCAGGGCGGGGGCAACGATAAGCAAATAGGCTTATCTAGATGCTAATCAATATGAACACCTACAGATTTATCCTTGGGAATGTATTTTATCAGATGCATTCATGATCAGTTCTAGCACCATCGACTTTTTACCTCAATTCTCTGTGTACTTATGATCTTCCTATAAATTCATGTATTTTACTTTCACTGTCAGAAATGCTATATGCAGGTCTGCTGGGTTCAAAGAATCCCTATAAGCGCTAATGGTGAAGCATTCGAAGACAGGAACTTCTCAGGATAAAAACCTCAGTCACCCCATAGGTGACTTTCAAATGTGTTGTATTCCTGATTAATATCACTGAATTTTCATCTGTTACTCTATCAGAGATTTAGAGAAGTGTTTACACACAATTTCAGATAGTACTCAACAACAGAATACATTTTGTAGCCTTAGGCAATGATCAGGGGAAAATAAAATTTTTAAAACAATTTTTAGCTTTTAATTGTAATCCTTTATCATGTTTCTACCTTTCAATTGACTGTAAAAAAAACACAATTTTTAAACAACCTACTTAAACAGATCACTTAGCTGCTTAAAAGTTAATGTGTATATTAGATTCCTATTGCTGCCATAACAAACTCTTAAGTAATGATAAAAATAAGGGCTTTGGGGAAAATTTACTTTCTGATGTATTAGAAATGCGGCTTAACTTGGAAACATAGTGTTGTTTTGTTTAAATGCAGTTTATTTAAAACATATGGCAACACAGTTGTTTACAAACTTCTTCTCTTGACAAACTGGATAAAAGGGACCAGAGGCAAACCCAACACCGAATATGTTTAGAAGAAAGCCATACAACTGAACGTGTATCAGGAAGTTAAACTTGGTCATCTAACACATGTTTTGTGCTGTAGATAAATCACCTAGAGTTGAACCAGAGTAAAGGCCCATTTTTCCCCCTCCTATAAAATATGAGACCACTCCCAATACTTCAAGCAACACAGTTACAGGAAAGTAAATGCCTATTATGTCTGAGGACAGCCACTCGGGTGGGGGTGAGGGGAATTGAGTGATTGATTGAGACAATAAGATAATTAACAAGAGGAAAAAGTTCAGGAAAGCAGAGGCTATGGACACGCTAGAAATAAAGCTGAGTGAGGCCATGTAATGTAGAAGGCCATGCAGCACCCATGGTCTACATTAAAGTGTACTTTACCAATGAATTGTTTAACGTGAGTTCAAAAAAGTGAGATGTCACTCTCAAATTCTCACCCACTGACCCTAAGTAGGTTGGACTAAAGACTTAAACCCAAAAGCACTATTTATGTTCTCAGATCAGAAGTAACCTACCAACAGTAAGAACCTTTTTAGTTTTGTTATAAATTTACCATATAATCCTTCCACAATTAAAAGAGCAGAACTTACACATGTAAACCAGCTCTTATTTTCTTATTGCAATGCAATCACTATTAATCCAGGTAGAAATTTTCTTAGAAGGTCTGAATAACAGGACAGCTCCCTCTGTAAGACAATTGACTGCTGGAGTGGATTAAAAGCTTTCAGAGAAATCCTCTGCTCATTTATATTAGAATGGGAGAATTTGATTTTCCTTCCAACAGAAATTGCTGTTTTATCCGGTTTGCGTTTCTAAAGGGCATCCTAAAATATCGTTGACTTTATGCCATTCAAATGTTATGAAACATTTATTCAGCTTAATTTTATAGCTTACTTTCTGTTGTTCTCAAACATTATTTCCCATTTCAAATTGTAGCAAAAGTCTTTTACTTAAATTTTATTATCAAATAATAGTCTATAAACTATATTTTACATGAACTATGCATATATTAATTTTCTTATTCAAATTATGTCTATTTGGAAACTGATTTCATAAAACGAGAAGCTACTTCATGTGTCTTCATCTTCAGAAGTCATATTTTGTCATTATTCAAAAATCTTAAGTATACTAAAGTCATCTTAATACTTATGTCATTATCACACTCGTTTTCTCTGCCCACCTTCAAACTTTAGAAAGTAGTAAAAGTTTGGAAATAGGACCAGAACACAGGCCTCCATCAAATAGTTTGACATAAACATAACTCATAAGTAAATTGAGCAGATACCAAATAACTCTAAAATGGGCATGAGCATAAAGGAAGTTGTATTTTTTGACTGTCTTCCGTGTTCTGTGTGTAGAATGTAATGCAATTGTATGTAATCGTAACTACATTTATTTTTCTTCTGTTTTTTGGTTGGAAGTGGGGGTGGGGAGTTGAGTGCTAAGGAGTGGGTAAGCACAGTGGACACGCTGAGGTGTCTACGACAAAAAACTCTGTGTTTCACATCCCAAAGGTGAGTCCCAAGGGGAAGAGGCCAGTTCATTTTCAGTCCTGTGAGAAAACCTTGCTGTTTGTGGAGAGTCATAGATGAAATGGGTAGCCCAGGAGATTCAAGATTGAAAATGAAGCTTAATTATGTCCTTTGTTTATTTATTGTTTCCCAATTTGGGGAGGTTACTCCTCTATTCCCAGTCCTGAGTCTGTAGAGTCTCAGTAAATATTTATTAACTGAATAAATAATGTCTTCATTTTAGGCACTATCAAAGAGATTGTGTATTGAGAAATTATTATTGTAATTAGATGTCAACTGTGACAAAGAACTGATTTTTTAGATGTGCTGTTCCTACTTGAGTATATTATAGAGTCGCTGGCAGTTCGTATGCAACTTTTGATAAGGGCATTGCATTAGAGAAATCAGGCCCAGTGAGCGGAGAAAATAGTAGGGACTGCAATATAGCATAATCATATTGCTTGAGATTTATATCAGTGCTTCAATTCTGGCTACAACTTCGTCTGCTGGAACATTGATATCTCACCAGCATCCCACAGGACATCACAGTGGTTCACCACCTTAATGGAATTACCCTCATGGAACTCTCAGAGAAGAAAATGATGCATACTTGGTAACTATCTTAGTAAGAGGCATTTCTAGGATGGAAAATTACCCTTGGCTTGCTGCCAGACACTGATGGAGACTATATGCCATCATGGGGTGCCATGTGTGACAATGAACCCCAATCTTCCCATTAGGAATTGGGAATAATTTAATCCACAAAGCTATAAAGTAAGATATTCATGGCATCGTTTCCTCATCAAGTAGGACTGGTCTATATATACCTAGAGCAAGAACGTGTGGAATCCAAGACAGTTACATGAACAGTTTGCTCACATTTCCAAAATACCTAATAATGCCAAACTGCTGTCATTTCCTCACCCCACAGATATGGTCTCTTACGAGGTTATGGGTTCACTTTGTTGGTTTAACATGTAATAAGACCAATTTTTTGCTGTTTTGTGATTCAGTACATCCAACAGTGTTCAGTTGGATGGTCATGTTTTCTATCGAGCTTGAGTCAGGTCTGGAAAAAAAAAGGGCATAGAGGAGACCACTGCAGTTTTAATGCAATGTTGTTACATACTTTCAACAAGTACCATGGAACAGGTGTCCTTGCTTTACAGTGAATTTTACCTCACTGATGTTGATCTATCCACGACCACTAATGAGTAGCCAATATGTTAGGACAGCAACTAAAAATAATGCCTACCTTAAAGAAAGAAAGAAACATTCATTGCTTTGAAATAATAGATTAGACGTAAAATTAGCAACGTGGATAGATCTTAAGAAAATTGTTACTGCATAGAAGCTGTTCCCCTATACATCTCATAGTATCAGATATATAACAAAACAAATTTTAGTGAAATAGCAACAAAAAATATGTTCAAAAATAAATATCCTCCTTTTGTAAGAGTATAGACTTATAAAAATGCATATTAAATACATAAAATTTGTTACTTTTATACGGGGAGAAGATAGTGGGAGATGGCTAAAAACTTGAGTGGAATGAATAAATGAATGAATTAATCAGCTAAATATTAAAAATCAGACACAGACCTTGCATGGATTCTGGTGATGAAAAAGTACTATGAACCCAGAAGGGTGTTTGCCTCAATTTGAGTGTCTGATGCCTAAGGAAAAAAATCAATAAGATACAATTTGTTTTAATAAACAAAAAGGGCCAGGTTAGCAAATAGTAAATAACGAGGGAAGGAGGTAGGATATGACTTCAGAGAGATAGACAGTATTCCATTTATGTAGGTTATGCTAACAAATTTGAATTTTATTTTTAAAGTGTAAGTTCAGTGTGACCTACTGGAGTTTTTTAAGCATGGAAGAAATATTATCAGACTTAGATTAGAGTGAAACACTATGGCTAGAATACAGAAATTAGACTGTAGAATGAAAGTAAAACTAGACAACTGCTAGGAAGCTTTTGATTTTTCTGATGAGATTGTCATGGTTGGCAGCAGGGCTGTAGAACCCAGGGAGAAGTTGGTAAAGTGATCCTGTCCCATTCTGGACTAAGGTATGTCAATCGCATCCAGTGGTTTTCCCAGGAAAGCCCTAAATCCTTGGAATAACATCCTTAGAACGTCAGAGTTCTGACTGTGCCTACCACACTTCTTCACTAACTCTTCTGAAATATTGTTCTTACTGGAAGAGATGCTGCTTTCTCTTAAAGCTTCCTGCCTGTTCAAAGGCTGCTGGGTTTCTAGCTGGGGGAAAACTCTGTTTCTCTTTTCTTGACCATCATCTCTCAGATTCAGCTAACATTCATTTCCCCTGAGAATTCCTCTTAAACTGTCTTCATACCATGAACAATTTAATTTCTGAGCCTGGTACTGTATTATTAATATGTAATTTGCTTTGTAACAGTGCTTTTCTATTAATGTCATTTTCACTGTGTGTAATTTTTACTTGTACTGATACTCCAAGTAGACTGTATAATTAGCAAAGACATGACTGTATCTTTATGTAATCACCAGTTAACCAAACACCTTAATGTGGAAGGTGCCTAATAAATGTTTGGTTTTGAAAATACTACTGCCTTTCTTCTTATTTTTGTTTTGCTTTAAACCTACATGTCTCTTTGGGAGATTTTCTGTAAAGTAAAACAATGTATATGTGTAAATATGTTCTGATAGTTTGTTATAAAAATAAAATATATTAACTCAGTTGACTAAACAGTATATTCAAATATTTACTCATTTCATTTGTTCATTAAGAATAACATTTATTTACCAAGAGCTATATGCATGAAACTATTAAGTATCACAGAAGATATGAAGAAAATTTCTGCTGTAATGGGATAGCACTTTTGTGGGTTGAGTAGAGATACAACTTAAAACATAAAGTACAGTCATCTCAGAACAATAATAAAACATGACACTATTCCACAAAAAGGCTGAAACATGAGAAGGAACACCATGTTTAACCTTTTCTGCTGGCTTATCTATTACCATGTTTTTTATTATAAAACTCAACAAAAAGTATGACGCATTATATCAGAGCAGCAGAATAGCACAAGCTGTATAGATGTGTGTGGACGTTCAATTATTTCATTCAGGAGATCAGTGTTTTTTCTCATTCACATAAATTCTTGTTGCTAGTGATTGTGAGTGCTGGAGTGAGAATAGGGTCAGAAAACTGACACACCGGACCCCGCTCTGATACTGTGCAGCCACTAGATGGCAGATGAGAGCAAGCGGTGGAGTGCAGTGGGAGGTGTTTTGGGGTCAGGCCTGGACATGGTGCACATGTTCACCAGAATGACAAAGTTAACAGGCTTGACGGATTATCCAGTGCTGTCAAAGTATATTTTAAGAGCACTGAAATAAGATTAATGTAAACAAAATATAGGTAAATGAAGAATATAGCAAATAGAAAATTTCGGGGTCAAGTTGATGTTCTTCCAACTTAGAAGAAATAAGAGAAATAAGATCATATATATGGAATGTGATCAACCACAAAGCAGATCTTGTTCAAATACACATGAAAATATGCATGAGAGAAAAGATTCAATAAATCTTTGTTAGATAAAATAGATCTGATTGTGTTTTTTTAAATCCATACTCAAGGTATTAGAAAAAAATATGGCTTGATGTATTTCTGTCTCTGCTCTTTTATTCTAGGTCTAATAATTTTGTGGCACTCAACCCCACACTTGAAGGACATCACAAATTGTTAGTAGATGTTAAATGCCTATGATATGATAACTGCCGTTCCAAATCATCAGTCTGATGACCTGACAGTGTTATATAAAAAGTGACAAACTACATAAAATGATCAATTCTTTAATAAACTATGAGACATTACTTCAATGGAGACACTTCAGTGTTAAAAACTATTTGATATGCAAATCTAAGACGCTCTGGTCTTTTTTTTTTTATCTTTTTTTATTTGTTCCACTTTGAATAATTTTATTAATTTGTCTTCTAGCTTACTTATTCTTTCCTCTTCTGTGCCCAGTTTCCTGATTGCACATAAAACACTTTATTTCTGTTACCATCTATTTCCAGCATTTCTATTTGTTTTTTCAAACAATTTCAAGTTCTAAAATGATCTATTTATTCATGAAAGCTCTCTACATTTTTCCGTTGCCTCATGAACAATTTTAATAGTTACTTTAAAATCCTTTAGAATAATTCCAAATTTCCATCTGTCTCTACATATGTTTCTATTAATGGTTTCCACTCTTGTCCATGGGTATACTTGCTTCTTTGCATTTCTCTATTGCATATCACACATTGTGTGTGAAAAAGCATAGAAATAGAAGTAAACAACATTTTTCCCAGAATGTTGCGCATTGAGTCACTATAGCTGGGTGAATCCTGTCTGTAGCTAGAAGTCTCTAGGCTTTTTTGCAGTATCAGATTCAATCCATCATCTGCTTCCAATGATGTCACCCTTGGAAAGGATGAGATAACTTTTCCTTTAGGTGGCTTCTAATCTGAGCACTGGTCAGCCTCTGGGAGATCCCTTTACAACGTACAACCCAACCACCAGCTTTTTAACTGTTTGGGGTGATTATTTCTATTTTGTAGTTGATTTTTATATTTTGGTGCCCCTGTGGGTTATTTTTTTCTGTAGTTCTGCCCCTGCAATTCTACACCTCAGGAAATCACCCCTCACCTGGTTGCTCTGACTGCAGCCTTTGGGGAGCTACTGCAAGTGCCTGAAAAAAGGTCCAGAGTGTCTTACAAGAACGAATTTCTCTCAACAAGTTGGCCATGCTCCGGGTATAGAAAGGTCACTGCAGTAAGTGTGGAGAAGTACTGAGGGGGCTTAACATTGT
Source organism: Ateles fusciceps (assembly GCA_036589455.1). NCBI lineage: Eukaryota > Metazoa > Chordata > Mammalia > Primates > Atelidae > Ateles > Ateles fusciceps. The sequence continues at coordinate 5,421,063 of JAZHEH010000253.1, read as the reverse complement.
GTTATGCATGCTATCATGAAAAGTTCATTAAAATCAACTTTTATTTTCTTATTTCTCTTTATGATCATTTTTTTCTTCATTCTACCAGAGATGAAAGCAGCCATGGTCTCTTTCTTCATAGGAAGGAATTGTAATGAGATGTCAGGATCCTTAGCACTCTGGTAGTTTCAAAATACTATAATTTTGTAATCTGCTTGTACATCTTCAGTACTTAAAAAATAACCTCAAATGCTTGAGGGGATAGATACCCCATTGTCTGTGATATGTTTATTTCACATTGCATGCCTGTATCAAAACATCTCATATACCACAAAAATATATACACCTACTATGTACCCACGACAATTTTTTAAAAAGATTCCAAGAGGAATTTTGCTTGATTAAGTAATCTTAAGAGATTAAGTTAACTAAATGGGCCATAGAATAAAAATCAGTAATTCTGTAAGCATAGCTAAACCATGAGATTTTAGATTTTAATATTATTACCGATTTACTTGTAAGCTACAAAACTGAACTTGCATTTTTACCTTTCTTTTCCTAGTCCAATTAAAAGTGGCTATTAGATTGTCTTATTTCGTGAAATATCTGAAAGTTTTATCTAGTCATGGTTAGAGAAAATGTTATTTACACTTGATGACTGAATTTGAAAAGTATCACTATGCCAACAATTATTTCATTATAAATTTAATATATACAGTGAAGGCTACTGAAGTCTTCAGATCTAAATAATCAGTTTTCCATTTTGGAAGAAGTACACACCTTTCTAAAATTAAAATAAAAATATAATTTTATTTGTATTAATTTCTGTGCCAAGAATCACATCTATGGTTTTATCTTTTGCCAACACATATTTGTGTAAATTAGAGCATACATTATAATTTAAAGGAAATGCTAATAATGACCTTAAGTCCATAGGGTCCAATAGCATTTAACAGCATCCTTTTAAGATTTCATGGAATGTCAGCCTTAGGTATATAAAATATAGAAAGTAATCTACATTATCACTCTTTATAATAGACATAAAGAGAAGACCTCTCACCTTAGAGACTGATTTAAATGAAGCTTAAATTTCACCAATTGACTTCAGTATTCCCCAGAATATTTTTGCTATTCATATACAGAATCAATTAGATTCCATCAAAGTGTCAGGAGACACTTTAAAGCGATTTTAAAATAGCCTTTTAATTGAAGTGGGGAGTACATCATGGACATGAATCTACTCTTGTGTCACATCACCATGTCATCTGAGTAAAATAAAGCTGCTTGGATAGAATCGCTGTGCACGTCCAGCATATATCACAGGACCCTTCACTCCGTGCTCCAATGACTGATGACAGGCAAGTTCCCTTAAAAATACAGCTGCCAATGTTTTTTAAAAAAAATGAAAAAAAAAAAAACATCCTAGGAAGTCAACATCCCCCACTGACACTTAAAACTTATGCTTCAGTATTTAATTCATGGTTTCAAGTTTGTATTTATTCTTTCTAGGGGAAGAACACTGAAGGAGAAAGGAAATATCTGAACATTGGTCTTTGAAGCTAAAATCTGAAAAGCAAAAGTAGAAAATTATGTAGGAAAAGCTTGTCTTCCTCATATCCTCCATAGAAGTTATAGAGCCATTTTAGAAATTTGGAAAACAATAGCATTCAGAATAAAATAGAGAAGCAAAGCTTCAGGCTACTGGTGATACCTAAGATGAATGGGAAGTAGCAACTCACACACTGTCTACCAAAAGCTCTTTCATGACGCCTACCATCCCTCCTCTATCTCTCAAAAACAGGCTAAATGCCAGTGGTAGAAAGGCAGCACCGGCTTTTCTTCTTCTAAGTAGGATTTTAAATACATAAGGAAGAAATTTAACAGATACTCTCAACTAAAAAAATAAAATAAAATAGACATAATATCTTTGTAAAAAAAACAAAAATTGGAAAAATATGCATATGGGTAAGAAATAAGTATTAAACAATCTGAATCAAGTAAGTATTGAGATAAATAACTACTATTTTCTAAGAACAGTAAAACCTGATCACATCAATATAAACAAATAAAGTCTCTGTCTTCATAGAAGAGTCCAGGAGAGCAGTTCAGAAAGTTTCATATATCATCATGACAGACCTAAATGTTGTATGGAACTGAACAATGTATTGTTGCAGCATAGGTACTAAGGTTTGAATGTGTCCCCTTCAAAATGCAAATGTTGCCAATGTAATCTTATGAAAGAACGGGGCCTTTAAGAGGTGCTTAGGTCACAAGATGTCCTCCCTCATGAATGGGAATAGGTGCCCTTATAAAAAGGTTTGACGAAGTGAGCTCACCCTTTGGGTTCTTTCATCTTCTGCCACGTGAGGACATATCCCCTTTCAAGAATGCTGCATTCCAAGTGCCATCTTTGAAGCAGAGACTGGAACTCACCAGACAAGAAACCTACCAGCACCTTGACCTTGGACTTCCCAGCCTCCAGAATTGTGAGAACATCAATTTCTATTCTTTATAAATTGCCCAGTTTGTGTCTTTTGTTGTTGTTGTTGTTGTAGCAGAAAAAAATGGACTATGACGAGGACCAAGAATAGGCTGATTAGGACCAAGTTCAGTCTTCTCCAGCATCTTCCAATGTCTGGGGACTCTGTCACAGTGGAGGGGGAAGAGGAGCCAGTCTGAATATTTTTTGCCAACTTGGATCCTGGAACCCAGTCCACCATTAGCAGTCTATTTTATTGGCAGGTCCTGGTTGGTAGAAAGAGTTTTATCATTAGCAGAAACCGGTATGGCTGATAGCTCTATTTTTGGTAGATACTGGGACACCCAGCATCTGAACAGGCAGAGATGCTTCTTATAGAACTGTCATTGTGTCTGATGTATACCCTGGCTAATCACCTTGGGAAAGGCCTGTGTTTTTGCCTGGTTGCCAATAGCATCTTGAATTCAACAAAGTCTTGTGCCAGGTGATTTGTACCCAACTGCACATACATAAGAATGCGCATGCCAGCAGAGGGGCCACATACCTAGGTGTCTGACCCTGAAGCGAAGGTCATATAGGGAAGGGTAAAGATAATGTACACCTTCCAATATAATTGAAAACCAAACACCAACCAAACAGCAGGATTTCTCCAGCTGGGTAAGCACTCTTCCTTGGTTTGGGCTACAAACCAGGCTCTCCTGATCACCTTTAGGTCTTGCTGGAGGAATAAAAATAAAGTGCATGAAGAGATATAAGAAAGCATAAGTTTGGTCCCAAATACTTTAATTGTATCACTGTGGACACCCCATTTCACCTGACGTCTGAGTCAAGAGAAAAAGCTAAAACAAGACGAACCCTTGTTAGGGTAGTTGTCTTTGGGTCGTTTGTAGCATTATGTAACTGATCTGACCAGATTGCTAATAGGAAGTGAGTGAGTGACAGACTGGCATAATTTGTTTTTGAATCATGCATTTCAGAATTTTATTTTCTCCATATTCTATGTCAACCAAGGAATGTTGAATATCCACTGGATTCAATGTTATGGCTGTTTGGCCTGTGCCACAACATTCTGTTGTCCAGTGATGGTGCTTGTGTGTCCCAGTAGTATTCAGGGTTGTCGCTCTAATGTTTGAATTATGCATTGGAGTGGGAGTTGAGATGAAGGGAGTGTTCAGTTAGACAGATAGCTAATGCATCTGTTTCAGCATCCAGTGACTGTAAGGGCAACTTATGGATGAGTCCGTCACACTGATTATAGTAATAAGCTATACAGTGAAGTTTTGGGGTCATCTTTATGCTCATTTTGAGGATAATTGATGCCATTCCCTAATGTTATAGTGTCTTCTTTGCTATGTCATTTTTCCAGTGTACCCACCCTTTCACCTAGTGTGAGAACTTCTCATATCCTACTATCTGTTTCAACACTATCAGTTTTATCACATTTGGCCCCTAAATTAAAACGCTTAATAACGACATGTCTTTCCAAAATGTAGCCCATTTAGAGATGCTTTCTTAGCAGTTCTCTTGATTTCCTCTATCTTTTTTTGGGTGAATCTTCTATACAATGTAAATTATTGCAGGGTTCACACAGTCGTGCCTCCCTGCTCTGTGCTTTGATTTTAAAGGGGCTGCTTCAGAATAACCTATGCTGTCTTGGACCAACTGTCCTTGCTGGAAGAGGAGTATCAGAGATGAACCTGCTTGTTTGGACTTGATAGGATAAGTCATCCAACATTCTTTTCAAACCAATGTATCATCCAGGGATGTATTCCACCAATCAGGTTTTTCCCATTATAATCTCTTCGGGAATACGGGTTTAGCTTTCCCTTTAGCGAGATCTGCTTGTGTTTGGATATAGCTTTCTAGAGTCATCAACAGCAACATGATGTCTAATCTAATCACCGATGACATGCATCCTCATCAGAGCACCGACTACTCGAGTTCCCTGGAGCTTCAAGGATCCAGTTTCTGTGGACATCTGTTGTAAAGCATTGAAGTCCTTGAAGACTCAGTGGACAGGTAGACATAGGAGGACATGTTAAATTTCCCATAGTGAATATTTGATCTTTTGTTTTTTGGTTTGCTTTATACCACAACAGTTGTCACACCATTCCTGCTTGATGCAACAACTACTGTGAAATGAGGAACAGTGACCAGGTAGTCTAAAATGAGCCTTCTGGAAAAAGGCTTTAGAAAAAAACCCATTGCAACATATACAGTTGTAGGTATCTAGGTTTTCCAGATTCTCAACGAATTCTATGGCAGTGCAGGTTGGATATTGAACTCTGAGAGCCACAGTCTGGTGGGGACTGTTAAGACATGGATGGAAGCAGAGGCCATTATCCTTAGCAAACTAACATAGAAACAGCAAATCAAATACTGCATGTTCTCACCTATAAGTGGGAGCTAAATAATGACACATGGACATATGGAGGGAACAGCACACATTGGGGCCTTTCAGAGTGTGGAAGATGGGAGGAGGGAAAGGGTCAGGAAAAATTATTAATGAGTACTAGGCTTAATACCTGTGTGATGAAATATTCTGTACAACAATCCTCCATGACACAAGATTAACAAACCTACACTTGTACCCCTGAACTTAAAATACAATTTTAAAAAAGACATACATGATTAAGAAGTAATCAGCTGCTCCTCTTGGAGTCCAAGCTTTATGGTTAAAAAGCACAAAACAGGTGATGCTTATTCTTCATTCACATTTGGTCACATCTATGTTTTTCTCTTGATACGAAATTAATTCTTCTCCTGGCATGACCAGACTCAGATCTAAGTCTTGAGGTTTCGGATGTACAGTAGCCCAATGGCTCACAGCCCTGATATTCTGCCTTAGGAGTTTACCAGCTTTAGGTTCCTTAAGTTACCGCTACCGGTCATGAAACACTGCAGAGGCTAACTCCTTTGCCGAAGTTCACCAGGGAGGGAGTCAGTTCTGGACTATGAAGGTTTACTTCTCACGTTGCTAGGACAATCCCCGTTTTGAAAACGTTATAGTATTGATTAACTCACCATCTTCCACTTTTCTCCTGGAAAGCCTCTCTCTCGGGGGACTGTTTTTTTCTAAAATATCCTGAGCTAGCCTTTGTCTCCAGACTCACAGTATGGCTCTTATTTATACTCTAGCACGTATTGCTCTCCTGAAGTTGTGTTCAAATTTCTATAACCTGTTGAGTTGGAGAGGTTAAAGCCAATCAGACTTTTCTTACATGTTGCTTGACTTTGAAACAAAATGTTTACACTCATTGCATATGTGTATACAAACTCACCCAATTATTATATTCAAGGTATTTTATGAAGACTGAATCAGATAGCACAAGTTGGTTCCCAGCGTAACTCTTGCCACATAATAGATATTAAATAAATAAATGGTGGTTATTATTAGAAGTTACTACCCAGAAGATGATAGGTGATTCATATTCGATTTTAATGTACAGGTTCTCCTCTTTTTATCTGTAAATGGGTTTTAAAACACCATTTAATTTAATATTGTAAGAAATAAAAATATCATGTGTAGAAGCCCTATCACAATTATTAACAATCCACCAATTCCAAATTAACTTCAAAAAAACCTCCTTTCTCCCTACTTACCTAAACATACGTTATACTCTTTCTTTTTTTAGGGCAACACAGCACAACACCCTCCAACGGGTTATCTCTTGATCAGTGCTTTGCTGATAATATTTTATCTACTAGAACTTTTTTTCCCCCAACACATGACTTGCTTCTTCTAGAACTTCAGATATCAGCTATGTTTCAGAAAAACCCACTCCCTATTATCCGGCATAAAGTAGCCTGCCTTCTCTGTCATAGTTCCTCATTCCTCATTCCTCGTAATAATCAAAACACTTTGTAAGGAAATAAGATACTTGTGTGGGACCATCTTACTCTATTAAATTGGAAAGTTCTTTGTGTATAAATTATTAATATTAATATTAATTCTTTAAATAATTTTTAATGGCTGAAGTAAAGATAATGAAGGGCATGGTCTGAGAAATTAGCATAAAGTTTTTAATATGCTCTAGCACATAATTTAAATAATGTGGCTATTTTAATTTAAAAAAAGTGATCGATTGTGTCAACTATTGGAGAATTTAAGTAGGAAAGAATATAAAAAGTCATATGTCCATTGAGAAACAAGCAGTAAAAACAAGAAATTAAGAGTTTCCAAGTAGTGAAAACAGAATATTTTTCACAGATTTTGGCAATAAAGAAAGGTATAAATATATAAAAATTAAGGGAAAAATCAGGTTTCGATGAAGATTTTGTTTTGTAGTAAGGGAGACTCCCAAGAGAGGTGATAAGCCAAGAGAATGGACTATGGAAATGAAATGACTAAAACCAGAGAGTATTCATAAACATATTAGTGAGTGTTTCAGCATGTAGGGCATATAAATGTTTTATATGTATCACATATGTGTCCCATTTATTTCTTCTGATAAGTCTGTAAGATAGGCAGTATCAATAATACCTAATTCTAGACAGAAAAACAGAAGTACAGATTAATAATCTGTGTCCATGGTCACAAAGCTAGAAATTCTAACACAGAGTTAGAAACTGAACACAAGTAGCTTGTAGCAATAGTTTTACAATTAAATGTTGTTTCTCAAAAAAAATTATGGTAATGAACCAAGATAAACAAGAACCTAGCTGAGACTGAAGATTATGAGATAAAAATATTAATCTTGCAAAACATCCTTATTTCTGAAGGCTGGAGAGGAGACATATACAAAACATTTATAATTCTAACCATACATTAGACATGTATTAAGTCTTGGAAGTACATTAATAACAAAAATAGAAGCTGACACATAGCATGTTTTCCTTTTGACTCAGGAGAGAACAGAAGGGAATAATTAAAATATGAAGAAATAGTGCTACAGAGCAGATGAAAATATTAGTTTTACAACAACTAGCTTCAAGTATCCAATTGAAAGGAAGACAAGGACACTGCTTAGAGAATTTAGGTTTAGCCTCAGGAGAAGTAGGACCAACGTTACCTTAATTAAGTCCTTATTAACCCTTATTAGTTTGCATTATTGCTGTCCAGGGTCATCTTGCAGTCTGTGGCTAAGAAACAACAGAGAGATGACTGATTACCTGAAAAATGAAGGTTGAATTAATGGCATGCCTCCATTAATATTGTCAGTGAAACAGATAAGTTAAACTACAAATAAGAATCCAATACTACCACAAAGTACATTTCTTTTTCTGCTAAAATATGTTGAGAGAAGGGAAGTCTTGGTTTAAATGTAAATTCCTTACATCAGAATAAAAACATGTATATTTTTGACCAAGCAGTTAAGTAGATAAATGACTTCATCAGGTGACACCTCTGGGTGTATCACACATGAGTCAGAATTTCAGTTCAGACTTGTGGTTTTAAGACCTTCTGCATCATTAAGAAGCTCCAGATTTGTAAATGAGGCAACTGAACTTTAAAAACATTCTTAATAGTTTAATTATAACATGGAGAATTAAGACACTTTAGGTTTGATCTTCTAGTCATTTGCCCTCTACGCTACTGAAATAGCAGTAGGTCTATCAAATACTGACTTTCTGTTTAGAGAAATAGCCGCTATATCCCATCATACAACTATAAACTGACTTTTTTGACCCAGTAAACTTGTACTAAATTTTTTAAATTATTGGTTTGTGGAAATTTCATTAGCAAAGAACTCATCATTGAGGATATGAATTACAAAAAGTTGAAATTTTATAAAAAGTATATTAACATTTAATTTATTAGGATATATATTCATATGAGTTAAGCAGAATTATTTTTATTCATGTGAGACTAACTCTCTTAGGCTAAGAATAAATGTGAGCATATAGAGAAAACTAACATACTAAGTGATCAGTAAAAATAAATCTAAGACTTAGAATTATGTTGTCTCATTAACTCAGTGAGCCCATTTTTCTCATTTACAACTATAATTTAAAATTATCTATGATAAAAAAATCTCTATTTGGGATATGAAGAAAATGCGCAGTTCCAACTGAGACAACTTGTGGGATGGCTGAAAACTGGGGGAAGACTGTTAGAATGTTAGTTGCTCTTTAAAAAAGTATTAGAAAAGGGCTGATGGAAAGAAAATATTTTTAGCAACAACTTCCAATCCATATTTACCTTAAATATAAATATATTCTTACTTATTTAACGTTCATTCCTCTTCAGATGAAGGCTATGGTTGACATCGTGGCAGTTGAAAGGTGAGAGCTAGGACTTTATATGTGGGAAAATCTTCGAAAACAAATTAGTGAAGAGAGTAATTCCAAATGGAGATATGAGCAGATCTGTCTCAGGAAAACAAACATAACGTAAAAACTATTTTTAAATGACCATTTAAAATTTTGGAAATTGCCCTTAGAACATACAGCTAATGTAGAAACATTCACTCACCAAAATCTACTAAGTCTCTTTAAGAACAATGAAAATTGGTGGCACTGGAACCAAACTGTCTTTCTCACCCCCAAACAAGCTTTGTGTGACAGAAGCCGTATTCCAGGAAGGTCCAACCAAGAGGAAGGGGGATCCCTACCGCTCACCCTTCCAGTCTAAGATTACTCCCAGAGTGGCAGACCACCAGCATTTCTAATCAAAACCAACTTTTATGAAGGCTATTTGAGGCAAGGGCAGTCAAGTGTTCTAAAGTGCTCTTTTCTTAATCAGCACCCACTTACAGGGTGAAAGCTTTAAGTGAGGCACTGCAAGCTGAGAATACTGGGTCCCAATCACCTAATCACACACACCCAGCTCACTTATGTGAGAATTTCCACAACCAGAAGAGAAAACATACAAACAAACAAAACCAGGAACTATCACACTGCCCAGATCTCTGCTTTTTAAGTCACCTCAAGAGAAGTAGGTTGCTGTTTTCACATTCATTTCCCAAGCAGTAGCAGTAAGGTTCTTGCAGGGTTGAGACAGTTCATAAAAGCATAATTCTCTGTAGTAATCCACCAAAAACTAGTGGAGCCTAACAGTTGGGTGTGAAACCGACAGAGGCAGGAGGTTTAACAAAGATCAGAGAAAGAGATGAATAAAACACTACTAAAATCACTGTCATCATATACAAATTCAATTGCACTTCTACAAACTAGCAAGGAATAAACCAAAAAATAAAATTAAAGATATAATTTTAATAACATATGAAATAATAAAATACCTAAGAATATATTTAAGAAAAGAAGTGCAAGACTTGTACTCTGAAAACTACAAAACATTGCTGAAAGTAATTAAGACAACATAACTAAATGGGAAAAACAATTCTAGGTTCATAAAGACTTGATATTAGTAATATTGGTAATATGCCACTGCATTTGAAATTTATCTAGAGATTCTACATCAGTCTTTCAAAATTCCACGTGCTTTTTTTCCCTGAAATTGATAAGTTGATTCTGAAGTTCATATGCAATGAAAAAAGACACTGAATAGCCTAAACGAACTTGACAAAGAAGAACAAGAATGGAAGACTCATTTACCAATTTGAAAACACAGTAAGATAATATCAATCAATATAGTGTAACACTAGCAAGAGAACAGAAAAATATGGCATGAAATTAAAATTCCATAAATATAATCTCACATTTGTGATCAATTCATTTTTGATAATACTTCCAGGACAATTCAATGGGGGAAAAGAATAGTATTTTCAAATATTGATGTCGATACAATTGGATATCCACAGGCAAAAGAATGAAGTCAGACCCCTCCTTAACACAATAAATAGACATTAACTTAAAAGGAATCATAGACCTACATGTAAAAGCTATAATTGTAAAAATCTTAGAAGAAAATTCAAGATTATATTATTGTAATCTTGATTTTGGCAAAATTTAGATATCAAAGGCTCCATTTACCAAAAAATAAATAAATTGGACTTCATTAAATTTAAAAACCTGAGCTTTATACTGGGTGTGGTGGCTCACACCTGTAATCCTAGCAGTTTGGGAAGCTGAGGCTGATGAACCACCTGAGGTCAGGAGTTTGAGAACAGTCTGGCGAACATGGTGAAACCTCGTCTCTACTAAAAATACAAAAATCAGTCAGTTGTGGCGGCAGGTGCTTGTAATCCCAGCTACCCAGGAGGCTAAGGTAGGAGAATTGCTTGAACCCAGGAGGCAGAGGCTGCAGTGACCCAAGATGGCACCGCTGCACTCTAGCCTGGGTGACAAGAGCAAAACTCTGTCTCAAAAACAACAACGACAAAAAAATCTTGAGCTTTAAAGGATGCCTTAGGAAAATACAAATGAGATCATCCATAAAATGAAAGAATATATTTGAAATAAGCAAATGAAAACATGCTTGACAACATCAGCCATCATCAAAATGCAAATCAAGCCCATGACAAAATATTCCACCTCCACTAGAAAGGTTACAATAAATAAGACATAACAAGAATTTGTGAGGATGTGGATAAATTTAAGGTCTCTCACACTGTTGGTAAAAATGTAAAATGGTGCAGCCACTTTGGAAAATATTTTGGTATTTTCTCAAAAAGAAAAAATCAAACAAAATTACCATATGATCAAGCAATTCCACTGCTAGATATATATATATATATCAAATGAAACATACAAGATATAAGAAAACCAACATACACCAAAAAAACTGTATACAAACGCTCATACCAGTATTACTTGTAATAGCCAAAATGTGGGAACAATCTAAATACCTTTCAACAGACAAATAGAGAAACAAAAAGTAGTACAATAGAATAATATTGACCAATAGAAATGAATGAAGTACTGAGACATGGGTGAAACTTGCAATTATTATGTTAAGCATAAAAAGAACCACGAAGGTTCCCAAGTTGTACTTTTGTATGTATATGAACAGTTCAGAGTAGGCAAATCTTTAAAGACAAAAAGTCTATTAGTAGCCTAAAGCAAGGAATTAGGAGGCTGAGGTGGAATGAGGAGTGTCTCTAATGTCTATTAGATTTCTTTTGCAGTTGGTGGTTGAACAACTCTGTGAACATACTAAAAAGTAACCTATTGTACACTTCAATTGTATGGTATGAAATATATACCTAATAAAGCTGTTAAAATAATTAGAATATTGAATTTGTCTGTAAAAAGACCGATTCTAACTGAAGAGAAATGTCATAGAAAAATATATTTCATTTCATTGCCATAATATATTCAAATATAGTAAATATCTATATTATCATATTTTTTCTGTCATGTTTTAGAGTGCTGTAATTCAAGGCTTTGGGTGTAATACATGAATTCCCTTACAAAAATGACATTATGTAGATGATTTCTTTGTGTGCAACCAATAATCTTCAAACGCTTATTTATGTACACATAAGAAGCCTGTAGCTGTTGTGAAAGTGTGTAATTTTTGTTGGAAAATGGAGAGGTTAGATATATTAAAATTATCAAATGTATATCAGTATCTAATACAGCCTCAGTGAAAAAAGAGAAGCTAAAGGTAAAATTGTTTTTCCACTCACTGGTTTTGACTGTGTAATGAAAAACAAATCCTCTTCTTTCTTATGCCAAAATGAATATTCCAGTAGATTTGGACTTAGTAGAAAGGAGACTCAGCTGAGGCATCCTGCTGGGCACCACATGAGTGACTGTGCTGTACGTTAACCCTTCAGCTATTGATTTGTATAAAGTGACTAATATATTCAGAAAAGAAAGTACATGTGCTTTCTCCTGAATTCTTTAGAAGAGCAAATATTTTTTTACTCATTACTTAATGCATAAACACCCAAAAGTGCATTACGTAACAAAATACAAAATTTTGCAGAAAAAATAATAACTGATGAAGTGTATACTCTTGTATTTAACTTTCAGAATGCATCATTGGCACGATTCTCACTTTTATCATTTGGGTCACATATGCTGTTCCCACATGAATAGTCCTAAGTACGGTTGTGCCAATTCTAGCATCACAATTCTCTTTTATACAGGCTTCCTTGGCTTCTGTAGATTTGCTTAAGGCTTTTTACATTGAAAGGATAAGTTTCTCAAAAGAGAGTGCCCGCCACAGCCTTTTGCACATTTCCAATGACAGCAGCCAGCTTCTGACTTCTAAATTACCACATTTTGCTCTTAAATAGCAGTAGCATGAAACTACTACAATAAAAAGGAAAATGAAAAGCTATGGTAAATATAGATACAAATATGATATATTTCTTAACAAAACCATCTTTGGAAACATTAAAGACTCGCCAATTCTGATTCAGTGATAAAGAGGTAATTATACCTGTCCCAAAGGCCAATGGAACTAGGGTATTAATATAAATTGCATTTTAATGTCTTATTTTCTGCCCTTAACCACTTTAAGAATCTTAGAAAATGGAAGTGCTACTTTCCCTTTCAAATATCGTTACATTTTCTATATGAGTTAACAGTTTAACATGCAGACTTGAGACTCAATTAATGTCTCATAACTGAATCAAATTACCAAGCTGGTGAATCTCTTCTCAGTGAATACATATACACTTGCCAATTAGAAGTGCTTAAGGGCAAAAAGTGAATGCAGATGTTCAAACTACCACTCTACATCTATAATAAACTGAATATATTTAACTTGGCAATATGTTATTTATTATTAACATATTGCCAAGTTAAATATATTTAACTTATATTATTATTTTTGACACCTATTTTTCTTTTTTAAAAATTTATTTATTATACTTTAAGTTCTGGGGTACATGTGCAGAAGATGCAGGTTTGTTACATAGGTATATACGTGCCACGGTGGTTTGCTGCATCCATCACCCCATCATCTACATTAGGTATTTCTCCTAATACTGCCCCTCCCCCAATCCCCCTACACCCTGCTATCCCTCCCCTAATCCCTCAACCCCCAACAGGCCCTGATGTGTGATGTTCCCCTCCCTGTGTGTTGATGCCTGACACCTATTTTTCTTAAAGGAAAATAAGGTAAATCACGTTATTTAAGATGATACACCTCTGCATAAAATGAAATAGATGTGTAATGCAGTTATCCAAGTGATAAGCCTCATAAAAATTGAAGAAAAGTTATCTGCATTACTCAGATTATTTTTCTTTCAGTATCTCCATACATATCATATATTTTATATGTGTGTGCTATCTACAAATATTTATGTCTAGCTATTTGCAATATGTGTACAGTATTTTACTTAACATAAATTACATAAAATATACTATAAAATGAATTATTTTATTTTACTAAATAATTTGCTTTTTAAATACTTATTACAGTTACTGGAGTATATCTCCATTTTTATTTTCAAGTTTATTTTTAACTTTTTAATTCAGGGCTACATGTGGAGGTTTGTTGTATAGGTAAAATTGTGACATGGGGATTGTTGTATGGTATTTCATCACCCAGGTATTAAGCATAGTATCTCTTAGTTATTTTTCCTATCCTCTTCCTTCTCCCAACTTCCACCCTCTGATAGGCCCCAGTGTGTGTCATTCCCCTCTATATATCCATGAGTTCTCATCATTTAGCTCCCACTTATAAATAAGAACATGTGGTATTTGGTTTTCTGTTTCTGCATTAGGTTGCTAAGGATAATGGTCTCCGGCTTCACCTATGTGCCCGCAAAGGACATGAGCTTGTTCTTTTTTATGGCTGCATAGTATTCTATGGTGTAGATGTACCACATTTTCTTTATCTAGTCAAAGACTTGATGGGCGTTTGGGTTGATTCCATGTCTTTGCTATTGTGAATAGTGCTGCAACAAACATAAGCGTGCTTGTGTCTCCATAACAGAATGACTTGTATTCCTGTGGGTGCATATCCAATAATGTGATTGCTAGATCTAATGTTATTTCTGTCTTTAGCTCTTTGAGGAATTACCACACTGTCTTCCACAGTGCACTCCCACCAATACTATTTAAACGTTCCCCTTTCTCCCTAACTTCACCAGAATCTGTCATTGTTTTACTTTTTAATGTTGGTCATTCTGACTGGTGTGAGATGGTATCTCACTGTGGTTTCCATTTGCATTTCTGTAATGATGAGTGATGTTGAGCTTTTTTCGCAATTGTTGGTCACCTACGTATCTTTTTTTGAGAGGTGTCTGTTCATGTGCTTTGCCCACTTTTGAATGGAGTTATTGGCCTTTTTTTTTTTTTTTTTGGGTAAACTTGTGTATGTTCCTTATAGATGCTGGATAGTAGACCTTTGTCAAATGCATAGTTTGCAAAAATTTTTCCCATTTTGTAGGTTGTCAGTCACTCTTTTGATAGTTTATTTTGTTGAATGGAAGCTCTTTAGTTTAATGAGATCCCATTTGTCAACTTTTGCTTTTGTCACAATTGCTTTTGGCATCTTGGTCATGAAATCTTTGCCCATTCTTATGTCCACAGTCGTATTACCTAGGTTGTCTTCCTGGGTTTTCATAGTTTTGGGTTTTACATTTAAGTCTTTAATCCATCTTGAGTTAATTTTTGTATAAGAAAGGGATCTAGTTTCAATTTTCTGCATATGACTAGCCACTTATCCCAGTACCATTTATTGAATAGGAGATTCTTTCCCCATTGCTTGTGTTTTTCAGGTTTGTCAAAGACCAGACACTTGTAGGTATGCAGACTTATTTCTGAGATCTCCCTTCTGTTCCATTGGTTAATGAGTCTGTTCCTGTCCCACTATCATGCTGTTTTGGCTACTGTAACCATGTAGTATAGTTTGAAGTCAAGAAGCGTGATGCCACCAGCTTTGTTCTTTTTGCTTAGGATTGCCTTGGATACTTGGGCTCTTGCTTGGTTTTATATTAATTTTAAAATAGTTTTTTTTTTCTAGTTCTGTGAAGAACCTCCATGGTAGTTTTACAGAAATAGCATTGAATCTATACATTGCTTTGGGCAGTATGGCCATTTTTGCAATATTGATTCTTCCTATCAATGAACATGGAATATTTTCCCATTTGTTTGTGTAATCTATGATTTTCTTGAGCAGTGTTTTGTAGTTCTTCTTTTAGAGATCTTTCATCTCCCTAGTGAGCTCTATTCCTAAGTATTTTGTTTTTTTCTGTGGCAATTGTGAACAGGATTGTGTTCCTGATTTGGCTCTCGGCTTGATTGTTGTTTGTGTATTGGAATGCTAGTGATTTTTGAACATCAATTTTGTATCTTGAGACTTTGCTGAAGTTGTTTTCCAGCTTAAGAAACTTTGGGGTTGAAAAGACAGGGTTTTCTAGATATAGAATCATGCTATCTGCAAACAAGGATAGTTTGACTTTGTATCTTCCTATTTGGATGCTCTTTATTTCATTCTCTCTCCTGATTTCCCTGGCCCAGACTTCCAGTAATATGTTGAGTAGGAGTGGTAAGAGAAGGCTTCCTTGTTGTGGGTCAATTTTCAAAGAGAATGTTTACAGATTTTGCCCATTTGGTATAATGTTGGCTGTGAGTTTTTCAAAGATGGCTCTTATTATTTTGAAATATGTTCCTTCAACACCTAGTTTTTTGAGTGTTCTTAACATGAAGCAGTGTGGAATTTTATTGAAAGCCTTTTCTGCATCTATTGAGATAATTTTTTCTTTAGTTCTGTTTATGTGAGGAATCACATTTATCTATCTGTGTATGCTGAACCAACCTTGCATCCCAGAGTTAAAGCCTACTTGACTATGGTGGATAAATTTTTTTATGTACTTCTGAATTTGGTTTGCCAACATTTTTCTGATGATTTTCGCACCAATGTTCATCAAGGATATTGGCCTGAAGTCTTCTTATTTGTGGTATCTCTGCCAAGTTTTGGTATCAGGATAATGCTTTCCTTGAAGAATGAATTATGATGGACTCCCTCCTCATCAATTTTTTGGAATAATTTCAGAAAGAATGGTACCAACTCTTCTTTACACATCTGGTAGAATTCAGCTGTGAGTTGCCTGGTTCTGGGCTTTTCGGTCGGCTTACTCATTCAATTTCAGAACTTGTTATTGGATTCTTCAGAAATTCAATTTCTTCCTAGTTCAGTTTTGGGGGAGTGTATGTGTTCAGGAAATTATCCATTTCTCCTAGATTTTCTAGTTTATGTGCATAGAAGTTTTTATAACATTTTCTCATGGTTGTTTGTACTCCTATGGAGTGAGTGGTAATACCTCCCTTGTCATTTCTGGTTGTGTTTATTTTAATTTTCTTTTTTTCTCTTCTTTATTTGTCTAGCTAGCAGTCTATCTATTTTATTAATTTTTCAAAAGCCAGCTCCTGAATTCATTAATCTTGTTTGAATGGCTTTTCATGTCTCAACCTCCTTCAGTTCAGTTCTGATTTCAGTTATTTCCTATCTTCTGCTAGATTTTGAATTTATTTGTTCTTGGTTCTCTAGTTAGTGGTTATGTTAGGTTGTTAACTTCAGGTATTTTTAACTTTCTGATGTGAGCATTTAATACTATAAATTTCCCTCTTAACACTGCCTTAGCTGTGCCCCTGAGATTCTGTTATGTTATATCTTTGTTCTCATTAGTTTCAAAGAAGGTCTTCATTTCTGCCTTAATTTCATTATTTACTCAAGAGTCATTCAGGAACAGGTTATTCAATGTCCATGTAATTGTATGGCTTTCAGTGAACTTCTTAGTCCTGATTTCTAATTTGCTTATGTTGTGGTCTGAGATATTATTTGTTATTATTTCAGTTCTTTTGCATTTGCTGAGGAGTGTTTTACTTCCAATTATGTGGTCAGTTTTAGAGTATGTGCCATGTGGTGATGAGAAGAATGTATTTCTGTTGCTTTTGGGTAGAGAGTTCTGTGGATATATATCGGGTCCATTTGATCCAGTGCTGAGTTGCTGAGTTCAAGTCCTGAATATCTTTGTTAATTTTCTGTCCTGTTATGATGACCTGTCTAACATTGTCAATGTGGTGTTAGAGTCTCCCCACTCTTTTTTTTGTTTGTTTTGAGACCGAGTCTTGCCCTATCGCCAGGCTGGAGTGCAGTGGTGTAATCCCAGCTCACTGCAACTTCCGTTTTCTGGTTTCAAGCAATTCTCCTGCCTCAAACTCCTGAGTAGCTGGGACTACAGGCATGCACCACTACGTCTGGCTAACTTTTTATACTTTTAGTAGAGATAGGGTTTCACCATGCTGGCCAGGATGGTCTCGATCTCTTGACGTCATGATCTGCCCACCTCAGCCTCCCAAAGTGCTGGGATGACAGGCATGAGCCACTGTGCCCGGCCAAGTCTCCCACTCTTAATGTGCTGGAGTCTAAGTCTCTTTGAAGTTCTCTAAGACTTGCTTTATGAATTTGGGTGCTTCTGTATTGGGTGCATATGTATTTAGGAGAGTTATATCTTCTCGTTGAATTGAACCTTTCACAATTATGTAATGATCTTCTTTGTCTTTTTTGATGTTTGTGCTTTAAAGCCTGCTGTGTCAGAAACTAGGATGGCAACCCCTGCTTTTTTCCATTTTACATTTGCTTAGTAGATCTTCTCCATCCCTTTATTTTGAGCCTATGTGTGTCATTGCATATGAGATGGATCTCTTGCAGACAGCATGCCAATTGATCATTCTTTATCCAGCTTGTCACTTTGTGTCTTTTAATTGGGGTATTTAGCTCGTTTACATTTAAGGTTAGTATTGCTGTGTGTGAATTAATTTGGTCCTGTCAGACTGAATGCTGTAACTCTGGGGGACTTGCATTGGGACCCAACTGTTCTTTGGCTTCTGCTTCTTGAGGTTTGGAATCGTGTTGGTTGGACCAAAATGTAGCAGCTGTGGCAGAGAGCTGGTGGTTGCTGGGGTGACTGCTTCCCTATGGGCTCTCACCACAGTGGCAAGGGCAGCACACCTGGGGTGGCAGTGTGGAGCAGGGAGCCCACTGCTGGAGACTGTGCGAGGTTGCACTGGAGGTGGTGTTGGCTCCATGGCTGGGTGCCCAAGGGCTCCGGTTAGGTGTCTTCTCTGTGCCCTAGAAGCCAGAGGAATTGCCTAGGTTGGAAGAGGGTCCACTGTTTTCTGCCTAGTGTTGGCACAAGACCAGGTGCTGGCGGGGCCAAGCTCGCTGGCTCTGTTCCTCCCAAGGCTCCATCTCCATGGAATAATGGTTGGAGGTGGGGATGGAGGCAAACTGCAGTCCTGCAAGAGAGTGGGGCAAGGAAGGCAAAACCTGCCTATGCAGACATATGAGCAAAGTGATGTGGGGAGTTGTGGGCAGTTGCCATGAACCCCTGAGAGGCTGCAGTATCGGGAGGGAGTGGGCAACCTAGCTACAGTGAGAGCCCCAAGGCACTTGAGACTGCCCTGCAAGCAGGCAAGGCTACACTGGGGCCCCAAGAGAGGCCAGGAGACAGAGGGTTGCTCAGGTGAGAACAGTCCTGTCTGATGTGCAAGACTGTCCTGCAGAGATCAACTTCCACAGTTCCTCTAGGGCTAAAGTATCTTATGGGAGCAAGTCGGCCAAGGGGGATGGCCCTCCCTGAATATGCTCTGCTATGGACACTCTCACAGCAAACTCTCTGGGCTCCCATCAGCTTGCTTGCTGCCCCTTCTACTTCTCCAAGCAGCCCTCCCTGCCAATTCCAGTGTCTGTGGTGGTTGAGGGATCCCATTCTCCTGGGGTTCCAGAAGTCTGTGGTGAGTGTGTGTTACTCCTTGACGGTTTAACTCACGCATTTCCCTGGAGTTGCTGTGGTCCAAAACTGAGTCCAGTGTGCAGTAGCCCCATGCAGGGTCCCAGCTTTCTCCTCCTTCAGCCAAGCCTTTGTGCCTTCCCCTCCATCCACTCATGGCCTTCCCGCTAAAGATATCTTCAATGCAGGCCAGTCCTCCCAGTCCCTTTGTGGGAGCCGTTCTGCCTGGCTGGGTCTAGTTGGCCATCTTGCCCTCTCCTCCCATTTCATTTCATCTATAAATATACAGAACAGGCATTTCTCACAGATGTCCTTCAAAGAAGACATTAAAGACTCTAGCATAATATACCAGTCATTCTTTGTATGTACATATGCACATTCTTTTCTCACTGAGGTTCTATAAATTTCATCAGATACCTAAAGGTCCCGTTACACAAAATGTGTCGAGTCATGGGGCATAGGTCTAGTCTATAGGATTGCTAAAAATATCATTGAATTTTTGTTTAAAAGCATATATGTAACAAAGTGGCTGCAAAGGAATTAGTTCCCTGGATGCCAGTGTATGCAGGTGGCAAAAAAAGTGCTCGTCAGATATTTTCCCTAACGGTATTTTTCTCTAGTACTATCTTTAGATTTTTTAAGCATAAGTACACGTGAAGGCAAGTTGTTTCACCATGTATTTTTATTTTGTCAAGAATCCAGTGAACATAGCTTACATTGCCTCCCGCAGTAATGAATTTCAAGACCCCATTGTTGAAAATTGTATTTATATACTTACTCCATAAAGCACAGGAATTTAAAGTTATGTGGGATGAAGATAGGGAGAGAACAAGAGGGAGAAAGACTTCACATCTCTAAAATGTCAAAATGACTGCAAGTCTGGATATTAAAACTTTGGTGAAAATGATTATTATACTATCTGATTTTCATAAGGGAAACATTACATGATAATTAAATAATACTATGAAGTAATGTTTATTTTTATTCATTTTTCTATATGCCATACATAAGATTATAATGAGGAATAAATTTACTTATAGTATAAATGTAGGTACTGTTAGATATCATCTCAAGAGGAAGGTACTGTTGTATTTTTATTTTATAGGTGAAGGCAGTGAGGTTCAGAGTTTAGGTGATGTGCTCAAGGCCATACAGTATTGCTGAACTTTAATCTCAGGCTATATGGGTAAAGCATCTCTATCTTTAATATCTATGCTATGATTGTCTCTCAATATTAAACCATCTTAACTAAAAATACTAACCCAGGGTAACTATGTGTACTTAATTCCAGTACACTCCATAATTATGTAACCAAATATTATAGCTGTCTGCTGTAAAATTAATAAGTAGTTCAGATCTCGAAGAGTTAGAGGCAGAAAATGAAATTAGTCCCAGAATTTTTCTTCATTGAACAGAGGTGAACAGCAGTTTGGATTTTAGCAACATACAACATTCTTTTTTAGATAAAGGCTCAAAAATGAAGTTAAACATTTGTCAACTTGATCTCCTTTTAGACATTAGTATAAGCAAAAAAGTACTCTTGTTATTGTTTTAGTAGGAGTTTTCATTTTCTTTACATCACCAAAACTAAGTTAACTTCTGTACATAAATTTGAACACAGAGCATCATTCTGTTCTTACTCCAATGGAGAGAAAGTCAACTGATGGCTATAAGCTCAATGGCAGGTCATTAAAAACCTGTTTGTAGCCTTTAGTCACTCATATGTGTATCTGCAAGTTAATGACACAGAGAAGTACCTGGAGACCATGGTTTAAATTGCAACCGCTTACTCTGGCATGGAAGTGCAGGTTCCTTGAGGCAGCTCTGTGCTTTGTTCAGTATCTCTGCTCCACACATTGGTAAACATTTTTAATGCAACCATAGGCTTAAGTCCAGTGATCCAGAAATCTTCCATTACTGTTACATGCTGAATTTTCATATACCAAAATATCATACACTAGCTGTATGAAGTGTAAATGTGTTGCTCTTTGATGGGAATATTTTAATCAACAATTTGCTTGAACTTTTATATCCTTAGGCAAGAGGAATTTTAAAATGTGTAATAAAAGATCAAAGGAAATGTTCAATGGTAGCTCTGAAATTAATAAATGTAAAATCAGTGAGGTATGTTAGAAGTTACACCCAGAGTAAGAAAAGTTAATTTATGTCTATTCCGATCGACAATATTCGGAATCCTATATTCACTTTTGATCTTTCGTCACTTGCATCTTCTATGTTCAGGCGAATTTCAGCAAATTTTGCCTTTTCATCTGTCTGAAACTATGCCCGATTTCTGTAGTCCCATCACCATCATCCTAATTCTATTTGAAGTCAGTTTGTATCTTGAATTCCGTAGCAGAATCCATCTAACAGGCTTCCTGGATGGTAGTTTTTATATGCTCCTCCTTAAGCAGAGTATAGTCAGTTTTTCAGTCCATTTAAATCATAGGCATTTTCAAGCCTAAAACAAAATACTAATACATTATATTTAAACTTTTAATCCTGTTGTTTATATACCTCAGAAATTTCCCTGAATTTTATTTTTCTCTTCTGTTAAACATAAGCCACTCATGCTAGTAATCCTCTTAGATCAGCATCCTCAATGGGGTCACCATTTGTCATGTACACCCGTCTTTACTATTTTTTCTTGTTTTAATGTTGTCTAACCACTCCCTATTATTCTGGTTATTTAAATCCTTACATTCTCATTTTTTTTGTTTCAGGATTCCTAAAACCTTTTGTTTATAGAGATTTTACCTAATGATATTTATATTTTTTGAATTAAAGATAAAAAATATTTATTAATGAAATTATACAAAAAAGTATTAACCTGCTATATGTTTCATAAATAAAATAATTCTATAAAAATAAGTATATATTAAATACAAAAAAAGTAGCAGAAGGAGTGTCAGCATTTTATATTTGCAAACCTTAATTTTTGGCTTCATAGCAGACAGATAGAATAACCTATTTACTTCTACTTCTACATTTGATCTGTTACAATCTGCTGTTTTGGTTGAGTATATGAAGAAAATCAGTTTTACACATAAATGCAGCAGGAAAAGAGAGAACCATGTATATTCTCTGAAATATTTTTGGCACCACTAGGGGTCTTCAAATTATACTTCAAATCTGCTGCTTGAAGTTTCTAGTTAAGACTGTTTATGACTTGGTACTTCCTTCTGAGTTGTTAACAACATTAATGCGTGCATTTTATGTGATCTCATAGAACAAATGTTTAAACTTTTTACTTCCTTATAATTTAGGCCTTGATTTTCTACATCGTAGGTTATATTTAATTTATAGTTCCATGTGAAGCAGTAGACTGTACTGCTTCAGTTCCATGTTTCTGTAGATTTCCAAGGTTCCGTTTCAGTCCATGCTCAACTGTTAACTAGCTGCAGGGCCGGTTTCCTCACCTATTTGTGCCTTAAGTTGTTCATCTTTGTAAGATAAATGATAATAGTACTCATAGGATTGTTTTGAGTTATAAACTACTATATGTGTGTGCACAAATAAACACATTCAAATATATATAAACTGAATTGCTTTCTCCTACCATTATTACTTATTTTTTTTCTCAGTATGGTAAGGAAATTACAGCATGCTTTTCAGCAGTAAAACAACTACTACATTATCTTTTAATTTATATTTATAATAATATTTTAAATATTATGAAAATCAGAAGTTATTATTCATAGCATGTGAGATTCAGAAGAGAGCCAGAGTTTTGAAAAATACCAATCTTGCAAAAACGTAAAAAAAAAAATTGAGTCCTTTCTGCACAATTACACACAACTAAGTGATCATCTCTTTTAGCTTAATCATAGGCAAATAGTTAATTTTAATGAGCCTTTCTTTAATGAGGTCTATACTTCCTATTCCCTCTGTCATACCCTTCTGTCATTATATGTCAAATTCCTAAGTTAATTAAGAAGTTGACTAAAAAAGGAAAAATAATATTTAGGCAGAATATGTACAAATTTTAAAATATGTTTATTACACTATACTACAAAAAATTAAACTTTAAAAATAGCGAATATCTACCCAAATATCTCACATATTAATGTGATTTCAAAAATACTGTTTTGAAATTAAAATTTTGGAAATAAAATGTTATAGCTTTACTACTGTATTGAAATGGTGTTGTAAAAGTGTCCTCTGATTCCTCCCACAACATACACACACACATAGACACCACACACATCGATGTTCTTTACCCTATTTTATTTCCAGCAAGCCTATTCCATTTGAATTATGTTCATATACTCCAAAGTCTCCGTTCTCTGGTTAGACTTCAGCAATGAAAACATCCTCCAGGATACTGGAGGACGTGAGGCTGGGAAGGTAGGAGTACTTGCTACATTTTGTCCTTCCTTCCATAATCACTTGTTTAACTACATTCCTCCTTTAAATTACTGGCCAAACGAATCTCTCCTGAGTTCAATAACTGTTTCTGTTCCTTTATTCTTCAGACTCTCTGCTGTTACTTATTCTGGGAAAATACATGTGATTATTTTTCTTTGCCTTCTAACCAATATGATAAAAAGAAGCAAATGGTACATGTTGAGATTTCCTAACATTTATTTCTTGTTGCATGAGATTCAGTTTCTAATACATTTAACAACTCTTCAGGTTACACTTATTAAAAGGAAAAAAATTAACAGGACTTTTAATAATTAAATATGTCAGGCACTGAACTAGATGTCGGGGGGATACAAATTAGATGTTGTACCTGTATTTGAATAGCTCATGATTTTTAGGTTCTATTAATAGACTGCTACTATCAAAATGTAGTACGTGAAACACTTTGAAGCATAATGGACTTCCGAGTTCATCTATTCCAATATTTTACTTTTCTGGATAGAAAAGCTGACACCCAGAGAGTTGATTTTTACTGAATATAGTGGTCTTTTCAGTAGTGTTTAATGGTAGTCTTTTCTACATTTTACTGAAGATAATCTCAGTAATTTTTGAACCTACAGATCCATATATTTTGTTTTCATTTTTATAATTTTGTTGAAATTTTACTTAAGAGCTTACAGAAACAAAAACTTAAAAGCTATAAAACCAACCAAAGAAAATATAGAATGTTTATTTCACCATTGTTATGTAAAGTATTTTCTTGGAAAGAATACATAATAATACCTCCAAAGGAAAAAACTGATATGTTTTGTTTTTCCTGTGAGAAGTATTATAATTTGTTATGCAGTAAATATATAGATATATGTAGTAAATATCAGTATTTCAATTAGAAAGAATGCTGCAAATTGGAAAATAATATGTATAACACATGCAATAAGCAATAGCTTAACATGTCAAACAATAGACACTCTTTCTGAGGAAGCCCAGAATCAACGGAGATGAATAGCCTATCAGATTTACAAGGACTTACAGAAATGATCATCTACAGTGTTCGAGAGTCTCCGCACACAGATTTCATAACTATTGAAACACAAGAGACAGAGAGAAACAGACCATCTTTTCCTCCGAAATTCATACACACACACAGATTGAGGAAGACTGTTACTTCACAAATAATACATTAGAAAATCTTTGTGCTTCAGTAATCAAGTTAATATTTTTAGCAGAATATGAACAACTTGGTAATTAAACTCATTTAATTGTCATAATATTCATGCTGTTTACTTATATGGATATATCTTACTGTTTTTCTTTTGAGATGGAGTCTCATTCTGTTTGTTACCCAGACTGGAGTGCAGTGGTGCAATCTCAGCTCACTGCAACCTTCTCCTCCCAGGTCCAAGCAAGTGTCCTGCCTCAACCTCCTGAGTAGCTGGAATTACAGGCATATGCCACCAAGTCCAGCTAATTTTTGTGTTTTTGGTAAAAAAGGAGTTTCACCGTGTTGGCCAGGCTGGTCTTGAACTCCTGACCTCAAGTGTTCCACCCACATTCGCCTCCCAAAGTGTTGAGATTACAGGTCAATATGTCTTACTTTTATGGTAAGAAACAATCAGTTTTCTTTTTCTTTATGACAGAAAAGTATTTGAGAAAAATTTCATGCACACATATATGTATATATATTTCCAAACGTGAAAAGTTATCTTTAAACATATACCCCTAGAAACTAATAGTTATTCAATGTACTCATTTTCAAACTTAAAAAATATTGAGTCCAGGTGCGGTGGCTCACGCCTGTAATCCCAGCGCTTTGGGAGTCCAAGGTGGGCAGATCACGAGGTCAAGAGATCGAGACCATCCTGGCCAGCATGGTGAAACCCCGTCTTACTAAAAATACAAAAAAATTAGCTGGGTGTGGTGGCACGCACCTGTAGCCCCAGCTACTCGGGAGGCTGAGGCAGGAGGATTGCTTGAACCTGGGAGGCAGAGGTTGCAGTGAGCCGAGGTCACGCCACTGCGCTCTAGCCTGGCGCCTGGTGATGGAGTGAGACTCTGTCTCAAAAAAAAAAAAAAAAAAAAATATATATATATATATATATATATATAAATAGAAAAAAATCACCTATATGAAGGTAATATGAAATTGTCTCCTGCCAATAGTGTTTGTACCAATCTCCATTTAACCTGCACTACACCAGCTAAAAATAGTCTTCTTATTTTATGAGGCTGATTATATTTCATTTATAAAACATGGCTTTTGGACAGTTAAATTTATTCCTGGAAGAGTTCACCATAATAATATTTGCTTATTTTCTATTGAACTGTTCATTTTTTTTGTTTATTTTTAATGTTGCATACAGAAGGAAGTGATTGGGAATTGAAAATACCAGTGCTTAAGATGTTTTCCAAAGATTTGACTTGTCAGCCTGGTCAGCTGGATCAACAGGAAAAAGAGGTCCTAAACTTCATCTAAGTAAGAACTGCATGAGAGCTTGGTAAGTGGACTTTGGCATTTTAGAAACAAAGAAGCTAGTACTATCTCTTATTCAGAAAAAATATTAGTGACAGAGAATGATTATACTGTCACTGTTTGGTGAGAGCAAGAAAGGAGAAGTATGTAATGGAAATGGTATATTTTAAAAAGAAAAACTTAGTAGGCCTGTGTGTGTATATGAGTGAGTGTGCAGCTGCAGATGCGGACCTGGAATGCCTGCACCCTCAGGGGCAGAAAGCTCCCCTGCCCCTACAGGCTCAGAAGTGCCTGCTCCCCTGCTTGGCCTCCCCCACAATCCCAGTGCCTGCTCTGATTTTGGAGCAAAGTTTAGGATGAGCCCAGGTGCTGTTGTGACCCTGCTGGGTGTGTGCGCACTGACACATCACCCTCTTGCCACTTTGGCCTCCTCTGAACTTTGGGTGCCAAGAAGCATGGGAGGGAGGCAGAGGTTACTGAAGCTAGCTCTTTGCAGGTGTGCAAGTGCCCTTTAGGAAGAATAGCCTGGGTGCCGTGGATGACATGATTGATGGTGGCAGGAGACAGACAGGCACCTGGGCAAAAAAGGACAGGTCTCTGGTGAAGCCCCACCTTTAAACCTGGGATGGCCAGAAGCATGGGGACTGGGCTGGCAGTTCTGGGTGGAGTTCACGGCCAGTGCTTTTCCTGGGCCTGCCCATGGCCGCCCATGGACCAATCAGAATGCACTTCCTCCCTTCCGAAGGCTAGAAAATCTCCATGGACTCAGCCAGACTCACAGAGATGTAAGAACTATGAGCTGTGGGAAGGGGCTTCCACTTTGGGTCTCCTCCACTCATCAGACCACCTGTCTGCAGACAAGAGCTACCCCATTCCAGTTCTCCTCTCCATTGAGGGCTGCACTTGTCAGGACTACCTGCCTGCAGAAAGGAGCTACCCAGACGGGGGATCCTTTCCATTGAGAACTAAATGCTCATGGGATGACACGTCTGCAGAAAGGAGCTACCCACTTCAGATTTCCTAGAATTGTTCTGTCACTCAATGAAGCTCCCCCTCTACCTTGCTGACCTTCCAGTTGTCTGTGTATTTTATTCTTCCTGGTTGTGGGACAAGAACTTGAGACTCCCTGAATGGTGGGACTGAAAGAGCTGTAACTTGAACAGGGCTGAAACACGCCCCCAGGTTGCCATATTGCAGGCATAAGCCTGCCAGGTTGAGTGGGCGAAACAAGCACAGGTGCCTCAGCAAAACTCGGGCAAAGGCACCAATGGACACAAAGATTTCCAGGTGGAAAAGTGACACCCTAAGGATCCTGTGACAATTAGGTTATCTTTAAAAAATTGGGTTAAGAATACCACAAGAATGAGGCAAGTTCAACTCAAAGTGTAGGCAAAAATTGCCTCTGGTCAGAACACACAAGAAGATTCTATATTTATGTGACTTTTACTCAGCTTCCAGCACTATTATACAGATTTAAAGCCAACACTGCCAAAGCTGCAGAGCTATTTTATTTCCATATATCTGTAACAGAAATTAATAAATTATGATCAAGTAAGGTTTTATCAAAAAAAGGAAATATTTAAATGCATATATACATTTTTAATCTAAAGCCTTAATATTGAATTTCATAATTTTACAATTAAAAAAGAAAATCGATAATTTTCAATAGATTGAAGTTCAAAAATGTATCTTTAATAAAATTAGAATGTTTTATAATAATTATATTACTATTGGTTGTTACTGTTATTTATAAATATATGACTTAGTATTATTTAACAAAATAGTATTAATATAAAAATGTGCAAAAAGCTTTACAACTTAAAATGGGAGCTACATAAAATAAATAAACTTTTATAGTAAAATACTGCTTTCTAAATTTTATTTTACAGTTCATTTAGGATTTCTTAATTTAGTTGAACTTAAAATCATGTTTTAAGGTCTCCAATAAAAAAAAAATTCTATCTGATATTTTTAACTTAAAAAATGTAGCAGAGAGTCTGAACATGTTGGCTCACGCCTGTAATCCCAGACTTTGGGTGGCATGGATCACAAGGTCAGAAGATTGAGACCATCTTGTCCAATCTTCTGGACAAGAAGAAGAAACCCCATCTCTACTAAAAATACAAAAAATTACCTGGGAGTGGTAGTGTGCGCCTGTTAGTCTGAGCTACTTGGGAGGCTGAGGCAGGGGAATGGCTTGAACCCAGGGGTGGGAGATTGCAATGAGCCAAGATCGTACCACTGCACTCCAGCCTGTTGACAGAGCAAGACTCCATCTAAAGGAAAAAACATACAGCAAAGAAGG
Organism: Ateles fusciceps; assembly: GCA_036589455.1. Classification (NCBI taxonomy): domain Eukaryota; kingdom Metazoa; phylum Chordata; class Mammalia; order Primates; family Atelidae; genus Ateles; species Ateles fusciceps. The sequence goes on along the minus strand of JAZHEH010000253.1, from coordinate 5,392,924 downwards.
AGGTTTTATGAGAAGAGAGTACTTCTTAAGTCATGGCTTTAATTTTTAGGATTTGGATAACTGTTTTTGCCTCTTTGCCATGTGAAGAAAGTCTCTTTCATATATTTGACAGTTTCTCTTTTTTTTCTTTTTCTTTTTGTTTTTTCATTATACTTTAAGTTCTGGGGTACGTGTGCAGATCTTGCAGGATTGACACGTAGGTATACACATGCCATGGTGGTTTGCTGCATCCATCTCCTCTCACCAAAATTAGGTATTTCTCCTAATGTTATCCCCTCCCCAAATTCCCCACTCCCTGCTATTGCTTCCCTAACCCCCTACCCCCCCAACAGACGCCAGTGTGTGATGTTCCCCTTTCTGTGTCCATGTGTTCTCACTGATCAGCATCCACTTATGAGTGAGAATATGCAGTTTTTGGTTTTCTGCTCTTGTGTCAATTTGCTAAGAGTGATGATTTGAGCTTCATCCATGTCCCTGCAAAGGACATGAACTCATCCTTTTATATGGCTGCATAGTATTCCATGGTATATATGTGCCACATTTTTTATCCAGTCTATCCTTGATGGACATTTGGGTTTGTTGCAAGTCTTTGCTATTGTAAACAGTGCTGCAATGAACATATGTATGCATGTGTCTTTATAATAGAATGATTTATAATCCTTTGGGTATATACCCAGTAATGGGATTGCTGGGTCAAATGGAATTTCTATTTCTAGGTCCTTGAGGAATGGCCACACTGTCTCCAACAATGGTTGAACTAATTTACACTCCCACCAACAGTGTAAAAGCATTCCTATTTCTCCACATCCTCTCCAGCATCTGTTGTCTAGAGATTTTTTAATGATCGCCATTCTAAGTGGTATGAGATGGTATCTCAGTGTGGTTTTGATTTGCATTTTTCTAATGACCAGTGATGATGAGCATTTTTTCATATGTTTTTGCCTTCATATATGTCTTCTTTTGATAAGTGCCTGTTCACATCCTTTGCCCACTTTTTGATGGGATTGTTTGCTTTTTCTTGTAAATTTGTTTTAGTTCTTTGTAGATTCTGGATATTAGCCCTTTGTCAAATGGGTAGATTGCAAAAATTTTTTCCATTCTGTTGGTTGCTGGTTCACTCTAATGATTGTTTCCTTTGCTGTACAGAAGCTCTGGAGTTTAATTAGATCCCATTTGTCTATTTTGGCTTTTGATGCCTTTGCTTTTAGTGTTTTAGTCATGAAGTCCTTGCCTATGCCTATGTCCTGAGTGGTATTGCCTAGGTTTTCTTCTAGGGTTTTTATGGTGGTAGGCCTCATGTTTAAATCTTTAATCCATCTAGAGTTAATTTCTGTATAAGATGTAAGGAAGATATCCAGTTTCAGCTTTCTGCATATGGCTAGCCAGTTTCCCCAACACCATTTATTAAATAGGAAATCCTTTTGCCATTGCTTGTTTTTGTCAGGTTTGTCAAAGATCGGATGGTTGTAGATGTGTGGCATTACTTCTGAGGCCTCTGTTATGTTCCATTGGTCTGTATCTCTGTTTTGGTACCAGTACCATGCTGTTTTGATTACTGTAGCATTGTATTATAGTTTGAAGTCAGGTAGCAGGATGCCTCCAGCTTTATTCTTTTGGCTTAGAACTGTCTTGGCTATACGGCTCTCTTTTGGTTCCATATGAAGTTTAAGGTGATCTTTTCCAGTTCTGTGAAGAAGGTCATTGGTAGCTTGATGGGGATAGCATTGAATCTATAAATTACTTTGGGTAGTGTGACCATTTTCACAATATTGATTCTTTCTAACCATGAGCATGGAATGTTTTTTCATCCGTTTGTGTTCTCTCTTATTTCCCTGAGAAGTGGTTTGTAGTTCTCCTTGAAGAGGTCCTTCATGTCCTTTGTTTGTTGTATGCCTAGGTATTTTATTCTCTTTGTAGTGAATGTGAATGGAAGTTCACTCACGATTTGGCTCTCTGTTTGTCTGTTACTGGTGTATAGGAAATGCTTGTGATTTCTGCACATTGATTTTGTATCCTAAGTTGTATGCTGAAGTTGCTTATTATCTTAAGGAGATTTTGGGCTGAGACAATGAGGTCTTCTAGATATACGATCATGTCGTCTGCAAGTAGAGACAATTTGGCTTCCTCTTTCCTAATTTAATACCCTTTATTTGTTTTCCTTGCCTGATTGCTCTGGCTAGAACTTCCCATACTATATTGAATAGGAGTGGTGAGAGAGGGCATCTTTGTCTAGTGCCAGTTTTCAAAGGGAATGCTTCCAGTTTTTGCCCATTCAGTATGATATTGGCTATGGGTTTGTCATAGATAGATTTTATTATTTTGAGATACAATCCATCAATACCTAGTTTACTGAGAATTTTTAGCATAAAGGGCTGTTTAATTTTGTGGAAGACTTTCTCTGCATCTATAGAGGTAATCATGTGGTTTTTGTCTTTGGTTCTGTTTATGTGATGGATTACATTTATAGATTTGTGTATGTTGAACCAGCCTTGCATCCCTGGAATGAAGCCTACTTGATTGTGATAGATAAGGTTTTTTGACGTTCTCTGCATCTATTGAGGTAATCATGTGGTTTTTGTCTTTGGTTCTGTTTATGTGATGGATTACATTTACAGATTTGTGTATGTTGAACCAGCCTTGCATCCCTGGGATGAAGCCTACTCGATCGTGATAGATAAAGTTTTTGATGTGTTGTTGCATTCGGTTTGCCAGTATTTTATTGAAGATTTTTGCATAGAGGTTCATCATGGATATTAGACTGAAATTTTCTTTTTTATTTGTGCCTCTCCCCAGGTTTTGGTATCAGGATGATGTTTGTCTCATAAAATGAGTTAGGGAGTATTCCCTATTTTTGTATTGTTTGGAATAGTTTCAGAAGGAATGATACCAGCTCCTCTTTGTACATCTGGTAGAATTAGGCTGTGAACCCGTCTGGTCCTGGACCTTTTTTGATCGGTAGGCTATTAATTGCTGCCTTAAATATGCACCCAATACAGGAGCACCCAAATACATAAAGCAAGTTCTTAACGACCTACAAAGAGACTTAGACTCCCACACAATAATAGTGGGAGAACTTTAACACTCCACTGTCAATATTAGATAGATCGATGAGACAGAAAATTAACGAGCATATTCAGGACTTGAACTCAGATCTGGACCAAGTGGATCTAATAGACATCTACAGAACTCTCCACCCCAAAACCACAGAATATTCATTCTTCTCAGCACCATATTGCACTTATTCTAAAATTGGCCACAAAATTGGAAGTAAAACACTCCTAAGCAAAGGCAAAGGAATGGAAATCATATTAGTCTCTCAACCACAGTGTCATCAAATTAAAACTCAGGATTAAGAAACTCACCCAAAATTGCACAACTACATGGAAACTGAACAACCTGCTCCTGAATGACAACTGGATAAATAATGAAATGAAGGCAGAAATAAAGATGTTCTTCGAAATCAACAAGAAAGAAGATACAACATACCAGAATCTCTGGGACACATTTAAAGCAGTGTCTAGAGGGAAATTTATAACACTAAATGCCCGCATGAAAAGCAAGGAAAGATCTAAAATAGACACTCTGTCATCAAAATTAAAAGAACTAGAGGAGCAAGATCAAACAAATTCAAAAGCTAGCAGAAGACAAGAAATACCTAAGATCAGAGCAGAACTGAGGGAGATAGAGACACAAAAACCCTTCAAAAAATCAATAAATCAAGGAGCTGTATTTTTTTAAAGATCAACAAAATAGATCACTTGCCAGACTAATAAAAAAGAAAGGAGAGAAAAATCGAATAGATGAAATAAAAAATGATAAAGGGGATATCACCACTGATTCCGCAGAAATACAAACTACCATCAGATATTACTACAAACAACTCTATGCACATAAACCAGTAAATCTACAAGAAGTGGATAAATTCCTGGACACTTACACCTTCCCAGGACTAAACCAGGAAGAAGTTGAATCCCTGAATAGACTATTTCAGAGTTTCTATCCAGCAAATCACTTTCTACCTTAAAAATGTTCACAAAAAGAGGCAAAGCATCAACAAAAAGTGGCATTATGAGATTCCCAGTGTAACTACTTGAGGAGAACATGGCACTTATGTAGTATTCAAGCCCAAAAGCATAATCTCAATCTATTTATGAGGAAACGTCAAGGAAATGCACATTGAAGAATGTTCTGGAAAATATCTGGCCTGTATTTTTTAATGAAAGGCACTGGTAGGCCGAGGAGCTCTTTATTAAAGGAGGCTAAAGAGACTTAACAGTGTATACCTATATGACAAGCCTGCACGTTCTGCACATGTATCCAGGAACTTAAAGTAAAATTTTTAAAAAGAGCCGTAACAATTACATGCAGTATGTGATTCTGAACTGGATATTACTGGGGCCATAGCTGCAATTGGAATACTACCTACAGACGAGGTAACAGGGATGTTTGGTGTTAAATTCTCTGTAGTCAATTACTGTGCTGTGATTGTGCAAATAAATATCCTCCTTCACAAGAAATATATACAGAAGTATTAAGGGGTAAGTAGCCTGGTTTCCTTATGCATGTAACCTCTTCTGAAAAGATTCAAAAAACTGCAATGTATGTAACGTACAGATAAATGATAGTTCAATGAAAAAAATATTCATTATGTATAACTTGATGGTTTATAGTCACAGTTAAATTTTACTTTAAATTTGGAATACATTGAAAGTATAGAGTATTCTGGAAATATTAAATCTGAATACATAAATGTTAAATATGCAAATGAATTTTTTTTTTCCCTCTGAGACTGAGTCTTGCTGTGTCACCCAGGCTGGAGTGCAGTGATGCTCTCTCCGTTCACTGCAATCTCCACCTCCTGGGTTTAAGCAATTCTCCTGCCTCAGCCTCCCAGGTGGGATTACAGATGCCTGCCATCATGCCCAGCTAACTTTTGTATTTTTAGTAGAGACAGGTTTCACCATGTTGGCCAGGCTGGTTTCGAACTCCTGACCTCAGGTGATACACCTGCCTTGGCCTCCCAAAGTGCTGGGATTACAGGTGTGAGCCACTGTGCCCAGCAAAATGAAATTTTAAGAAACACATACACCTTATGTGACCACCATCCAGAACAATAAATCTAACAGTGCCTCAGAAGTCTCCTGCTGTCTGTTCTCAGTCATTATCTCCAAAGGTAAACATTCTTTGACCTCCAGATAAATTTTATCTATGTTTGAGTCTCATGTGAATAGAATTATACTACAATTGCTCTTTTATATATGGCTTTATTCCCTAAGCATTGTTTCTGTGAGATTCCTTCATATCACTACTTATATCAATTGCCTGTTCATTTTCATTGCTCTATAATACTGTATTGTTTGAATAAGCAATTATGTATTTATTCATTCTGCATTTGGTGAACATTGCAGTTTGGGGAATCTTGAAAAACTTTGCCATGAAAATTGATGTATTTTAGTAAAGATTTATACATTTTTATTAGATATATTACTAAAAATGGAATTTCTGCACTTACATATGATAAATTCAGCTTAATTGGAAACCTCCCAACACTTTTCCAAACTCATTGCATTAATTAAAATTTCTACCTACTAACAGTATATCAGAGTTCCAGTTCTTTCAAATCTTCTCAATATACTTTAAAACATATTTTAATTTTAGCTGTTATAAAAAGCATGGCTATCTTTTAATTTTATAATTAAAACACTGTAAACTTTTTTTTTTAAGTCCCAGGATACATGTGCAGGACCTGCAGTTTTTGACATAGGTAAACTGTGCCATGGTAGTTTACTGCACCTGTGTTTTTGCTCCCTGACTCTTTTCTGAAGAAGCTATAGCGTTTTGCGTTACCACTAGCAGTGTGTAAGTTTCCAATGTATCCAAATCTTTGCTAACACTTGTCCCTATTTTTCGTTTTGATTTATAGACATCCAAGTAGTTTTTATTTGCAATTCTGTGATGACTAACGATAATGAACATGTTTTCATGTACTTATTGGCCATTTACATGCCTTCTTTGGAAAAAATGTCTATTTAGATTTTTGTCCATTTTTAACATTTTTTATTCCCCAGTATCAATTGTTTATATGTTAGATATAAATTTTTTATCAGATACATAATTTTCACATGTTTTCTTCTAGTCTGTGGGTTGTCTCTCCACTTTCTTTGTGGCGTCCACAGACTTGCAAACATTTTTAATTTTAATGAAGGCCAATTCACCTACATTTTTTATTTATTTGTTTGTTTGTTTGTTTGTTTGTTTATAAAGCAAGGCTTGCTCTGTTGCCCAGGCTTGAGTGCAGTGGCACAATCTCGGCTCACTGCAACCTCCACCTCCTGGGTTCAAATGATTCTCCTGCCTCAGCCTCCTGGGTAGCTGGGACTATAGGCATGTGCCACCATGCCCAGCTAATTTTTGTGTTTTTTAGTAGAGATGGGGTTTTGCCACATTTTCCAGGCTGGTCTCAAACTCCTGACATCAGGTGATCTGCCCACCTCAGCGTCCCAATATGCTGGGATTACAGGTGTGAGCCACCACGCCCAGTCTTTATTTTTGCTTCTATTTTTTGGCTATTATATGTAAGAAGGCTTTGTCGAAATCAAAATCACAAGGACTTAATCATATCTTTTATTTGAAAAGCTTAAAAAATAGTTTATACATTTAGTCCTATGATTCCTTTTGAGTTAAGATTTACATTGTAAGGAAAGGGTCCAACTTCATTCCTTTGTTTCTGGGTTTCTAGTCCTCCCAGTTCTAGGTGTTGAAAATACTGTTTTTCTCCATTGAATTGTCTTAGAACCCTTGTTAAAAATCAATTGACCACAAATGTAAGGGTTTATTTATGATTTTAGTACCATAGCGTCTTAATTCTGTAGCTTCATGCTAAATTTTGAAATTGTGAATTACTTTATTCTTCTTGATGCAATTGTAAATGAAGTAGTCTTAATTTCATTTTTGGATTGTTCATTGCTTTCATATAGAAATATAATTAGTTCTTATAATAATCTTGTACATTTCAACCTTGTTAAACTCATTTATTACTTACAATAGGTTTTTAGTGGCATCCTTAAGAGTTTATACAAGAGCATATGAGATGCAAATAGAGATAATTTAACTTCTTCCTTTCTAATTGGAATGCCTTCAATTTCATTTTCTTTCCTAATAGTCTTGGCTAGAACCTTGAATATTCAACAAGTGTAATGTTGAACAGAAGTAGCAAGCCTGGCATCTTAGCATTCTTGCAGGCAATTTCCGTTGTATGCTTCTTTTCCCATGTGATTTGTCACATTTTTTTAAGATTCAGATTCATAAATTTTTGTTGAAAATTGAACATTTTATATCAAGTATTTTATTAACTCTGGATATTTTCCATTCTTTGTTTATGGAGCTTATATTACTACTGCGATTGTTTGTTGCTGATTTGATGACTCATCTTGACTGTTTTAGTAATGCATTTCCCATGCAGTGTGAAGGTTCTGATGTTGCTGCTTAGAGGTCGCAGCCCTAGGCAGGTCCACAGACCCTGGGATGACAGTGGTTTTAACAGTGGTTTTAACTCTTTCATTGTTGCTTTCCCTCATTTCTCTTGCTATTATACCAATTTCTTAGATTCCCCTTATCTTCAGACAGTTGCCTTACTGTACAATCTGAAGCATAATTTGCTTCACAGTCTGATCCAACTAAATCTGGGTCCCTTTGCCTGGGTAGTTTTGAGGTTATATTTTGAGGTTTGACCCCAAGAGAGCTCCTTTTGGCTCTTCCTTATCTTGAGTTTTCTTGGTAAACTAACTTCCTGGCATATGGATTAGCTTATTGTTATGATGACACTATCATCCTCCTCTAAATGAGTTACCACCATATCTCAATTGTTTTTAAGAGTGTTCTTTGGCTTAAACTACTTCAGATACTATTATAAGCAAAGTCAATTCCTTCTAGGAGAACTTTGGAACCCTCTGCTGTGTGGCCTGCCTCCCTTTATGGTCATAGTATCTGAGCCACTGCTCTAGAACTCAGAAGTAATCAATCTCTCTTGGAGTAACACTCCTTCTTTATGAGATGGGAGTTGGGTGGCTATGGTAGAGTCTGTTTTTAGCTTGCCTCTCCTGATGTGGAAACTTCAGCCTTCTGGCAAGTTTGGGTAAAGGTGATCAAGTATCAGTATTCTCAGTCTGCCATGTCAGGGGTAGATTTTATTTAAGTGCTGGGTGGAGAACAGGAGCTCCCAAACCTCCCAGCCTCATTTAACTGGATATATGTGTCTTCAACAAAGAGCTGTACAGAATGAGAAATGTTGCATCCCTTGACCAAGAGCAAGATGAAACCTATTTTCTTGGCTGTAATTGCCTGGAGTGAAGCTTCCGTTGTGTTGACCTGGAAAGGAATAGAGTAAATTGCGGCTCATGTTGCTACACATTCTAGCTCTTTTATTTTTTCTGATAGTTAGTAGATTAAATGAATAAATGTTCCCTCATTTGCTGCCCTTAGGACAATTTCCAGTCTCTGTATGTTACTCTGTGTGTGTGTGTGTGTGTGTGTGTGGCATAATTATTTAATAATTTCGACCAGTAACATTCGTTTCACTGAAGAGTGGGTCAGTAGAGCTCTTCCTATCATTTTTCTGGAAATGAGTCTGTTACAAGATATATGATTTAAATATGCACAGTCACTAAAAATCTTCATGTAGAAGCCTCTAACATACAAATACATATATATACATGCCAAGGTTTATATCTGGTTCTTGAAAATTTTCCACTAATAATTACTTTCCACTTCTTAAATGTAAATATCACATTCTACCACTTTGTGAGAAAAATTTTCAAGTACAACTTTTGTAGGAGTTGATTCACAGTCATATGCATTTGACAAAAATTTATTAAATTGTATATATAAATCATTCAATGTTTATATAAATTTGGGGGAGTTAAATTGATTTATTTACTTAACCCAGTTTCTCTAGCTATCTATATTTATACATACTTTATATTAGTTTAAGTACTACAGTAACTATAAAGTTCTACCTTTGGTTTCTTATATAACATCCCAAATTTTATGCAGGAAAAATCATCTAATAAGCAATGATAAAATAAAAATTTTAAACAGAAAGATACTTCAAGTTTTCTCCCAATTTGTAGCTCTCTTCATTCTTGCAGTGTCTCAGTTCTACAAATTCATGTGTGTGGATATACTCAGAACATTTGATGCTGTTGCCATTTTTACTGAAAGGTCTTGAGAGTTATTATTACTATGTGATGTGGTTTGGCTGTGTCCCCACCCAGAATCTCATCTCAAATTATAATTCCCATAATCTCCATGTACTAATGACAGGAACAGGTGAAGGTTATTAGATCATGGGGGCCATTTCCCCCCATGCCGTTCTCATGATCATGAGTGAGTCTCATGAGATCTGATGCTTTTATAAGCACCTGGAATTTCCCCTGCTTTCACTCACTTTGTCCTGCTGTCCTGTGAAAAAGGTGCCTGCTTCTCCTTTGCCTCCCCCAGGATTATAAGTTTCCTAAGCCTCCCAAGCAGTGCAGAATTATGAGTCAATTAAACTTCTCTTCTTTATAAATTACCCAGTCTTGAGGTATTTCTTCATAGCAGCATGAGAACAAACTACTACACTATATTTTCATCAACAAATTTGAATATTCACTGTAAATTAAACACTTTATAATGTATAAAAATTATAACTTCAATAAAAATTTATAAAAATCATCCCAGAATTGAAGATACACATTAATGGTTAACCCATAAAAGGGTTAACCCTTTTTTTCTTTATCTATTCTCAATGCTTTTGTTTGTATCATATTTTTATCTGAAAAAAGTAATTTTTTCAGCCTATTCAACTGTATATTCTACTAGGGTGAAGAGGATTTTTGCATGTGATTCCTTTTGCAGAAAAGGAAAACTTACTAGTTGATATTTATACTGAAAATTAATTTTCCATTGTACCATATGATTAATCATTCTGTAAAAGAGCATCATTTCCACGACATTAGCTAACAAATGTTACTCTTTACCAATTTCATGTCACATTCAAATCAAAGTGCTGCTCTATCCACAAGAACTGGCAATTATTATAACTGAGAAATGACTATAAAATGTCAGGGAAAAATATAGAGACATGGAAAATTATAAAATATGAAAAAAAAAACTCCCTAAGTATAATGAATTAGATCTTGCACACAGGTCAATCAGTTTTTTTTTTTTTTTATTTTAATACCCTTTAGTACTTCACACCATATAGAAAAGCCTTTATCGTGATATGTTTTGATGGGTAAATAGTAGCGTTCATGAACTAATGCTGTCAGTGTTATTGTATGTGCTTACACAGAATATATCACGGTGTTGTGCAACAAGAGACTGACTTTCATTACAGGATATGAATAAAAGTGACTTGGGCCATTAAATAAACTGTAAACCAAGCCCTTTGATCCAACCAGGCACAGGAAATATGACAGGCCAGGAAATTTCTTCTAGGGGAATAATTTATTCTAATGGTAAAAGTCCTACTTAGCTTATATAACCTTCAAACTCCAATCTACTCAACGAGAATGCTGCCGCTATTTGATAAATTTTAAACTGGTAAACAGGTCTTGTCCATGTCTGTATTTTCAAAGGTACCTTCTCAATTACAGCTTATAATCCCAGAATGCTTATTTCAGTTCTCTCAAGGATGTCTGCGTTTTAACTGAATTAATTGCTTTTGGTAGTTGGTGCATTAAAAAAAAGGGCTTATATTTTAGAAATTGTAGGCATAAAAGAAAAGACAGACATGAATTAAAATTATTTACTGTGATATTGTTAGCAGTAAATCAGCAGGAATATGTTTAAACTTTTTCTCACACATTCAAAATAATAGAGGATTCTGAAGTGCAATTAAAAATGCTTTTTCAATTAAAAAATACTATAAGATTTTTATGTTTTGGTTATATGTAAGAACTTACTTATCAGGAATAATTAATACTTAAAGCACTGTGTTAAGGAGAATGACCCCATTTATGTTATTTAAAATAAAACAGGGCAATTTGATGATTAAAACTTTAGCTGATCCATCCATACATCAAATTGAAGGCATGAAATATTTTTACTGTTAATTTTTTATAACATCTTTATCACTGAGAAGAATATGAAGAACATCTGATTCAACCTTATGCAAAACATAATTTGTGTTCTGCAGTGTCCTCAGAGAAGAAAAGGAATTATTTCACCAAATCTTATCTTGTTCTCATTGATTCAAGTACTGGCCTTAGGGGTAAGACAGAGTAAGCCAAGCTCCCTTTCAACATATTGAGGAAAATACACTAATTATAGCCAAATAGACACAGGTTTTGCATATCAATTTTAAAAAGAAGTTATGTTAAATCTATTTATGTAAGAATGACTTGTTTTAAACTACGTATGTGGCACCATTTTCAAAAGTTTATTATTATATATAACCAAATACATCCTACATCTGCCAATTGCAAATTTATTAGATATGGTGTTCAAACCCAGGTGGGATTTGTAACACTATATTTATCCAAAAACAATGGCTGGGCTCAGTGGCTCACACTTGTAATCCCAGCACTTTGGGAGGTCCAGGTAGGCAGATCATTTGAGGCAGGAGTTAGATGCCAGCCAGAGCAACGTGGCGAAACCCCATCACTGTTATAAATACCAAGAATTATCTGGGCGTGGTGGTGTGTGCCTGTAATCTCAGCTACTTGGGAGGCTGAGACAAGAGAATTGCTTGAACTTGGGAGGCAGAGATTGCAATGAGCTGAGATCACACCATTGCCCTGCAGCCTGGGAGACAGAGCCAGACTAAATCTCCAGAAAAAAAAAAAGGTTCCTAAAAAGGTTCCACATAATTAAAATGACTTTTTCTCCTACCTTAAATAATATATCAGATATATACCCAGTAATGGGATTGCTTGATCAAATGGAATTTCTATTTCTAGGTCCTTGAACAGAAAATCAAACACCGCATGTTCTCACTCATAGGCGGGTGTTGAACAATGCGAACACACGGACACAGGGAGGGGGAGTATCACACACTGGGGTCTGTTGGGGGGGAAAAGGGGAGGGACAGTGGGAGGTGGGGGAGTTGGGGGAGGGATAGCATGGGGAGAAATGCCAGATATAGGTGATGGGGAGGAAGGCAGCAAATCACACTGCCATGTGTGTACCTATGCAACAATCTTCCATGTTCTTCACATGTACCCCCAAACCTAAAATGCAATAAAAAAAATAAAATTAAAAAAATATTAATATATCAGAATGTGGTTTTGAATTTGCTTTGTGCATCGCCTGTATATGAATCTCTAAATTCCCTGCCTCACTCCTTTCTGAAAGGCACTGCAGACATTACCTGTGATTGTCAGGGAGTCCTTCTCATTTTCAGTTCTATTCGCTTCTCTCACTCACTCTCAGCTTTTCCTGAAACTTTCTTAGTATCCTTATCTGCTCACTCTGGCAGTCACAGATAGGTGATGAAGATTCTTATCTGCATTACTGAAGCATGCTGAGTTTCTGAACACATTTAGAAAATTAAATTCTCAATCATGATTTCATGAAGCTTTCACTTCTTCAACAACTTACTTTTTAAATTTTTTTCTTTCCTTGTGAGAAAAATATATTTCATACCTAGTATGAAAATATTCTAATAATATCTTTAGAGAATAATAATAAGGAGGGCCACAGAGCCCACTGGCACTTTTGTCAGTTGCCACTCTGAAGTTGTACGGCACCAGCCAAATATTAGGCTCTTGCAATATCTGAGAAATTGAAATAGCAAATTACTTTCTAGTCTCAAATCACTCAGCAGCAACTTCAAAATTCCAAAGAACCATCGTAGTATTTGCTTCAGAACTGCATATTTTTATTCAAGTAAACATAAATCTCCAAACCGTTCCTCACACCTAATATTTATATAGACAAGTGAAACAAACAGTTATACTATTACCCGTTAAAGAGTAGCTACTGAACGTCCAAAGGGGCCTTTCCAAGTTTTTCTTTCTTTTTAAAAGTGTCCCACTTTTGTTCCAAGTTTTCTAGATATAATTCCATAGATTTAAATCCATCCTACAAAAACAAAAACAAAAAGGAAAAAGAAAAAATCAGAGGCAGGCGTTTGTGAAGCCAAATGCGAAAAATTTGACACATCGAATATAAGAATATATGAGTCTTTGGGAGCTTGCAGGGTTAATTAAGGGAAGAGTTGACAAATGCACAGAAATATGAATTCAAAAGATGGTTCTAAACAGAAAGGCAGTGAGGATGGGAAAGCACCAGGATAGATCTAGGTCATGAAGTAGATGGGACCAACAGGAGCTGAAGGAATTCAAAGAGCTGCTGGGCTTGAACTTCCAAGTAACCTGAGAGACAAGAACCTCCGCTCTGTGAAACTGGCTGAAAGAAGATGAAAGGTTTGAGGGAACTTTAAGAAAAAGTAATTGGCACTCCAGAAAACGTGAAAAGAAGCCAATTAAGGATAAATAAAAAGATTGCTGTGTAAGGCTGAATATCCAGCCAAGGTTTGAAATCATAAATTTTGATGAGGCAATTAACACTGTTATATGATTTCTCTCTATTAAGCCTTGACTGCCCAGGGGCGGGGGACATTAACCTGATGAAGGGGCATTCAGTGATAATGAGAGAATGCAAAAAGGGAAAGCATGAGAGGCTGTTTTAAGGTACACTATTAGTGTCTAAATTGTTCTTCAAGCAATTTCGAGGGTCCTTACACTAATATTAACAACTATGATTTTTTAAAAAGTGTCCACTATATGTTAGGCTTATGTTCCACATGTAAAGGGATAGTTAACAGTTAACATCCCTCTTCTTTTCTCTCTCTCTCTCTTTTTTTTTTATTTTTGAGACAGAGTCTCGCTGTGTCACCCAGGCTGGAGTGCAGTGGCACCGTCTTGGCTCACTGCAACCTCCACCTCCTGGGTTCAAGCGATTCTTTTGCCTCAGCCTCCTGAATAGCTAGGAATACAGATGTGTGCCACCACGCCCTGCTAATTTCTGTATTTTCAGTAGAGATAGGGTTTCACCATGTTGACCAGGCTGGTCTCGAACTCCTGACCTCGTGATCCGCTCACCTTGGCCTCCCAAAGTGCTGGGATTACAGGTGTGAGCCACTGTACTCAGCCAATGCCCCTCTTTTAAAATTGGCTACTCAGAGCTTGAAAAGGTTGATCAACATTCCAATGTGACACAGTCACAATTATTATGTCCTGATTCAACTGCAGGCTTGTTTACTTTATGTTCTTTTGCTCTTCTGTAGGCTTTATTAGTTGACAGTCTCAAGACTTGACTTTAACATTCAGGACATACAATGAAATGAGAGGATGCTTTCTTATACAAGTGTATTCCTTTTGTCAGTTTAACTAGCTACACAATTCTGATATGTACACTTGCTTGAATGTATTTTATACTTTAGTATGAAGCTTTAAAAACTGAATGAGAACATTGAGGTTGAGTAAATCTGCCTAAGAAGTTCTGAAACAAATCAGAAGATCATTTTTATTGGCAGATATGATACGTAACAATATTTTGCCTGTATTACCAAAATCTTCTCCAAGGTTTCGTTTTGTACTAAGTACATTATTTGGGGTGAAACAGTTCATCTCTAGAGTCTCAGATTACTTCATCTCTAATCCATTCGTTTTGTGCTGCTATAACAGAATACCAAGGACTGAGCAATTTATATACTTATAAAGATAATAAATGTGCTTGGCCCACAATTCTGGAGACTGGAAGGCATCTGCTGGGTGCCTAGTGAAGGTCTTCTTGTTGCATCTTCCCATAGCGGAAGGCGGAGAGTGAGAGAGGGTGAGAGAGAGAAAGGGAGCCACTCATCCTTTTATCAAGAACTAACCCTCTCTCATGATAATCCGCTTATGGGGGTAAAGTCTTCAGGACCTAATCACCTTTTAAAGGTTCCACTTCAACACTGTTGCACTGGAGATTAATTTTCCAACATGTAAGCTTTGGGGGGAGACATTCAAACCATAGCATTGCTGTACTCTCAGATTACCTATCTGTAGAATAAATTTAGAATTGAATTATACGGAGTCTTTTTTTTATAATTTACTTGCATTTAAATTTCAGGAGTACATGTGTAGGTTTCTTACATAGGTAAACTTGTGTCATGGGGGTTTGTTGTACAGATTATTTCATCACCCAGATGTTAACTCCAGTACCCATTAGTAATTTTTTTTCATTTTTTTCATTATTATACTTTAAGTTCTGGGTTATATGTGCAGAACGTGC
Organism: Ateles fusciceps; assembly: GCA_036589455.1. NCBI lineage: Eukaryota > Metazoa > Chordata > Mammalia > Primates > Atelidae > Ateles > Ateles fusciceps. Next base: position 5,377,663 of record JAZHEH010000253.1, on the reverse strand, counting down.
AGGTTTGTTACATAGGTATACATGTGCCATGGTAGTTTGCTGCACCTATCAACCCATAATCTACATTAGGTATTTCTCCTAATGCTATCCCCTCCCCTTGGCACCCCACCACCTGACAGGCACTGGTGTGTGATGTTCCCTTCCCTGTGTCCATGTGTTCTCATTGTTCAACTCCCATTTATAAGAGAGAATATGAGTCGTTTGGTTTTCTGTCTTTGTGTCAGTTTGCTGAGAATGATGATTTCCAACTTGATCCATGTCCCTGCAAAGGACATGAACTCATTCTTTTTTATGGCTGCATAGTATTCCATGCTGTATATGCGCCACATTTTCTTTATGTGTCTATCATTGATGGGCATTTGGGTTAGTTCCAAGCCTCTGCTATTGTGAACAGTGCTGCAATAAACATACATGTGCATGTTCCCATTAGTAATTTTTTCTTATCCTCTTTCTCCTCCCACGTTCTACTCTCTGAAAAGCCTCAGGATGTGTTGTTCCCCCTCTATGTGCCCATGTGTTCTCATCATTTAGCTCTCACTTATAAGTAAGACGATATAGTATTTGAGTTACTGTTCCTGTATTAGTTTACTAAGAATAATGGCCTCTAACTCCATCTATGTCCTGCAAAAAATATGATCTCATTCTTTTTATGGCTGCGTAGTATTCCACGATGTATATGTACCAATTTGTGTGGCATAGTTCCAATCCATCTATTCAAGTTTTTCTTTGTCGTTTCTTTCCCCTCCATTTTGATTTGAGGTTTGTAAAGTTTGGATAAGAAAATGCTTGAGCCCTATGAAATGTTCAAGGATAAAGTGTTATTACAGGAATTAGTTCTGGGAACTAATTCTATCACGTATATTAAAACACAGTCATGGAGACTTTCAAAAATAAAATGTAGATTTTAAGAGAAAGTTCAGTCAAGACAAAATCTATTCATTTAAGTTAAACTGAATCAATGATAGTATTTTCAGATTAAAAAAAAAAAAATCCAAAGCTACTAGGGAGAGATGCTTTTCACGAGGATTTCTTGCCATGTGAGAAACTGCCTATTGTCATAGGGGGAAGGGGAACTATTTCAGTAGGGGGAGTTCTCTGACCATAAAAGCATCAAAAGTTTCAAGCATTAGGCAAAAAAGGGGTGGGGGTTTATTTTATAGGGGTGAGTAAATAAGCCTAAAATCCTTTTTGGGGAAGTGGAAAGAAAGGGCAGTGTGAAGGGATGGTGGTTCCAGGGACGTTTACCCTAAAGCTAGCCATTTTCCAGAAGAGGCTGTTGAGAAGGGGTTGTATGATGGCTCAAGATGAGGGTGGGCCAGAGGTTCAGGAACTTAGAAGACAGAGAGTAACTTAATCAAAGTTTACTTAGTAAGCATGTGTGCCAGCTGATCAATGGGAACAAGCAGTTCAGCTTATTATTTATGAAGGAAAGAGTGAAAATTTAGAGGGTCTTTGTCTGAACTTGCCATATGGAAACAAAGGGCACATCCATCTCAATAAGTCCTGTAGGGAAAAGTGCTTGTTAGAAATAAACCATTTTCTGGTATATGAGGGTTAGGGGATTTCTTAATCTTGGCTGTTTTTCAGGATCACTGGGCTGAGGTAGAAGTCAAAATTTTCGGAACTGTGCTATACTTAGTACACATTTAAAAAGTTTCATTGAAAGAATATAATCACAATATATAGGGAAACTCTAAAAATATATTTTATTATTTAATTCTTATGTTGTACTGACTCAATAGGAAACTCAGATTCAGCAGGTTTTTTATGTAACAGTGACAGTGATGTGAAATGCCTTTGTGCATCCAAGTAGAAGCTGGTATATAGGTACTAGAATCTTCAGTATAAAATGAACTCTATATTAAGAAAAAATAATAAATATAATTAGAATCCAGTTTTTTATGTTGACTAAAACATTTGTTTTAAAAACAATTAGAAAAATATACCCCAGCATTACACAACCTGAAAATAATTTGTATCTCTAATTTAAAGGAGTAAAAGAAAGTAATCTAGAAGGACAGGTTTGTACATGTATTTTTAAAATATGTATATATTTTTATTATATATTCCAATAATTATGCTCTATAATGTCCATCTACATAAGATCTATTTACACCTGTTTCTCAAAGGTGATTAAATAATTTTATACAGACATTCCTGTTATTTTAAAGCTGAATTAAGATAAAAATGTACAGTGGTGACAAGAAGCTTATCCATATTCATATTGTGTAGTTCTCATGTCTAGCATCTGTTTTCATGTTTCCTTTGCTTTTGTAGCTCCAGTTTTCTTAATAAATTGACATTTTACTTCTGCATTTATAAAGTAATTTCTAGTTCTGAACATCCTGTCAAATGTGGCCAATATGGTACTGACCCATTCAGCAATGTTATATTCACAATTCTTCCTTGAGAAACCTGTTGCTGGGTCTCTTGCCTCAAGATCCTGAAAATATCATGAAATATAGAGGATAAATAAAGTGGATCTACTGTGAGAGTATATTTATTCCACTTACTATCTCTAGAGTGTATGAATCCATGTCATCAACTTTTAAAGCAAAATAAAATGTATTTGTTTAGAAAAACCTAATGCCCATAAAGAGAAATATCAAAGGGAGATATTTAGCATATAATTACATTTGTTAAGCTCCAATATTGCTTTATTGTGTTTTTAACTGTAACAGAAGAGATTTTTCAATTATCAATTTTTATGCTAACCATTCTTTAAATTAACCATATGGGACTTGAATAATCAGTTTTATTAAAACATGGGAATATTGAGGGTGGGAGGGATTAATTAACTTTAGTGACATTGCACACTCTAGAGTCATAGTAGGAAATGAAATCTGGAGCTCTTCTATACATGAAACACGTACTTAACCATTTTTCTTTCTCTACATTGTAGCTTCAAATAGATTTACTGGTTAATAAATTTAGTAATATCCACAGTAATATACAGGCATACATCATTTTATTTCAAGTTGCTTTCTTTTGCTTTGTAGATATTACAGGTTTTGCAATGTTATAATGTTATTAACATTCCAATTTGACCTTTCAGTTATTTTTAAATGAATTATCATAGACTGCAGTCCCCTTGTTGTACTGTCAAATACCAGATCTTATTCATTCTATCTAACTATATTTTGTTACCACTAACCATACCCTCTTCCACCCTCTCCTCACTACCCTTCCCAGCCTCTACTCACCATCCTTCTGCTCTCTGTCTCCATGAATTTAATTGTTTCAATTTTTAGCTCTTGCAAATGAGTGAGAACACTGAAAGTTTGTCTTTCTGTACTTGGTTTATTTCACTTAACATAATGTCCACCATTTCCATCCATATTGTTGCAAATGACAGGATCTCATCATGGCTGGATAGTGCTCCATTTTGAATATGTACTACAGTTTCTTAATCCATTCCTCTGTTGATGACACTTAGGTTGCTTGGAAATCTTTACCCCTGTAATAAACATGGAAGTACAGATGTATCTTTGCTATACTAATTTCCTTTCTTTTGGGCCGATACATAGCAGTTACATACTAAATCGTGTGGTGGTTCCATTTTTAGTTTTTAGAATAACCTCCACACTGTTCTCCACGGCAGCTGTACTAATTTATATTTCTACCAACAGCGTACAAGTATTCCCACTTCTCCACATCCTCACATTAGCTATTGCCTTTTGGATAAAAGCCATTTTAACTGGGCTGAGATGATATCTCATGGTAGTTTTGATTTGCATTTTTCTGACAGTCAGTGATGTTGAGCACCTTTTCATATGCCTTTTTGCCATTTGTTTTTTCTTCTTTTGAGAAATGTCTATTCAGATGTTTTGTCTAGATTTTAATCAAATTATTACACTATTTCCTATTGATATATTTGAGCTCCTTATACATTCTGGTTATAAATCCCTTGTCAGAGGGATAATTTGCAAATGTTTTCTTCCATACAGTGGATTGGCTCTTCGCTTTATTGATTGCTTCCTTTGTTGTGCAGAAGCTTTTTTTTTTTTATTTTTGTACTTTAGCTTCTGGGGTACATGTGCAGATCACGCAAGATTGTGGCATAGGGACATATATGGCAAAGTGGTTGTGCAGAAGCTTTTTAACTTGATGTGATGACATTTGTCTGTTTCTGTTTTGGTTCCCTGTGATTGTGGAGTATTAACTCAAGAAATATTTGCCCAGACTCATGTCCTGGAGAGTTTTCACAATGTTTTCTTGCAGCAGTTTGATAGGTTGAGGTCTTAGATTTAAGTCTTTTTTCATTTCGATTTGATTTTTGTATATGGCAAAAGATAGTTCTAGGCCCATGGTGGCTCACACCTGTAATCCCAACACTTTGGGAGGCTGAGGCGGGAGGACCAAGACCAGGAGTTCAAGACCAGCCTGACCAATGTGGAGAAACCCTGTCTCTACTAAAAATACAAAATTAGCCGGGTATGGTGGCACATGCCTCGTAATCCCAGCTACTCCGAAGGCTGAGGCAGGAGAATTCCCTTGAACCCAGGAGGCAGAAGTTGTGGTGAGCTGAGATTGCACCACTGCACTCCAGCCTGGGAGACAGAGCAAGACCCTGTTTCAAAAACCAACCAAACAAACAAATAAACCCCCCCCCCCCCCACAAAATATAGTTTTATGCTTCTGCATATGAATATACATTTCCCAGCACCATTTATTGAAGAGATTATTCTTTCTCTAATGTGTGTTCTTGGCACTTTGTCAAAAATAAGTTCACTCTACATGTGTGGATTTGTTTCTGGGTTCTCTATGATGTTCCATTGGTCTAAGTGTCTGCTTTTATGCCAGTACTATGCTATTTTGGTTACTATTAATATAACTTCACAGTTTAATTTGAAGTTGGGTAATGTGATTTCTCCAGTTTTGTTCTTTTTCCTTAAGATGTCTTTGGCTTTGTGGATCTTAAATTCCTACAAATTTTAGGATTCTATTCTCTGAAGAATGTCATTGGTATTTTGGAGGAGATTGCATTGAATCTGTGGATTGCCTTAAGGCGTATGGACATTTTGGCAATTTTGACTCTTCCAGTTCATGAACATAAAATGTTTTTCCAGGTTTTTTTTGTGTCTTCTTTAACTTCTTGCATCAATGTTTGATAGTTTACATTGTGGAGATCTTTCACTCTTTTGTTTAAGTAAATTCCCAGGTATTTTATTTTGTTTGTAGCTATTGTAAATGCAATTGCTTTCTTGATTTCTTCTTCAGATTGTTCCTGCTGACATACAGAAATATTCCTGATTTTTGCATGTTGATTTTGTATTTTGTATCCTGCAACTTTACGGAATATTTTTTTACCAGTTTTAATAGTTTTTTGGTGAAGTCATTAGGTTTTGGAAAATATAAGATCATATTGTCTGCAATAAAGAATAATTGGACTTCTTTCTTTCCAGTGCAGATGCTCTTTATTTCTTTCTCTTGTCTGATTGCACTAGCTAGGACTTCCAGTACTGTGTTGAATAACAGTGATGAAAGTAGCATTCTTGTCTTAGTCCAGATGTTACAGGAAAGGCTTTCCATTCTTCCCATTATGTATGATACCAGCTATGGGTCTACAGTATGTGAGTTTTATTATGTTGAGCTATGTTCATTCTTATCCAGTTTTTGAGAGTTTTTATCTCGATAGGCTGTTAAATTTTATCCAAGGCTCTTTCAATATCAATTGAAATGATCATATAATTTTTTTGTCTTTCACTCTATTAATACAACATATCACATTGGTTTGAGTATGTTGAACTGTATTTGCATGCCTGGCATAAATCCTACTTGGTAATAATGACTGATCTTTGTAATATGATGTTGAATTTCATTTCTTAGTATTTTGTTGAAGTTTTTCTCACCAATGTTCACCAGGGATATTGGCCTATAGTTCTCTTTTCTTGCTGTATCTTTGTCTAATTTTGGTATCAAGGTAATACTGGCCTCATAGAATGAATTTAAAACTATTCCCTCCTCCTTTATTTCTTGGACTAGTTTTAGTAGAATTTATATTCTTTAAATGCTTGGTAAAACTAAGCAGTAAAGTCATCAGGTTTTGTGCTTTTCTTTGCTGGGAGGTGGCTTATTCTGGCTTTTATGATATTTTTTATGGATTTGTGAAGAATTTGTATTTCTTCATGGTTCAGTCTTGGTGACCAATTGTGTCAGGAATTTATCCATGTCTTCTAGGTTTTCCAATATATTGGATACAGTTGCTCATAACAGAATCTAATGATCCTTTGAATTTCTGCAGTATCCATTGTAATGCCTATTTTTTCATTTCTAACTATATTTGCTTGAGCCATGTCTCTTTTTTCTTAGTGTGGCTAGAGACTTGTCAATTTTGTCTATCTTTTCAAAAATACTTGATTTCATTGATCTTTTATGTTCAATTTCAGTTTTATTTCTTTCAGCTCTGATTTCTATTATTTATTTTATTCTAATAAATTTAGGTTTGATTTACTCTCACATTTTTAGGTCTTTAAGATGCATAGTAGGTTGCTTATTTAAAGTTTTTCTGCTTTTCAATGTAGGCACTTACTGCTGTAAACTTTCTTCTTAGTACTGCTTTTCCTGTATCCCACTGATTCTGGTATTTAGTGTTTCTCTTATGATTTGTTTCAAGAGATTTTAAATTTTCCTTCTCAATTTCTTCATCGACTCACTGGTCATTCAGGAACATATTGTTTAATTTCTAAGAAATAAGTTTTTTAAGTAAATAGCTGCCATAGATTGTGATTCCGCAAAGTAAATTGAAAACCTTTTGGAAAAGCTTCACCATTCCGGATACCATCAAGAGTATTTGCGATTTATTAGGTGGTAGAAATATCAACATTAACAGGAGTTTGTAAGAAGTTGATTCCAACCTTCATGGAAGACGTGGAGGGATTTGAGACTTCAGTAGAGGAATAACTGCAGATGTGGCAACAATATCAAGACCATTATAATTAGAAGTGAAGCCTGAGGATGTGACTGAATTGGTTCGATCTCATTATAAAACTTGAAGGAATTAGGAGTTGCTTCTTATAAATGAGCAAATGAAGTGGTTTCTTTAGATAAAACTCTTCCTGGTGAAGATGCCGTGAACATTGTTAAAATGACAACAAAGGATTTATAATATGATGTAACCTGAGCTGGTAATCCAGTGATAGGATTTGAGAGGAATGGCTCTAATTTTGAAAGAGGTTTTGATGTGGGTGAAATGCTATCAAACAGCATCACATGCTACAGAGAAACTGTTTGTGAAAAGAAGAATCAACTGGTGATGTGAATTTCACTATTGTTTTATTTTACCAAATTTATACAGCCACCTCAGCCTTCAGCAACCACTATGCTGATCATTCAGTGGCCATTAAGATCCAGGCAAGGCCCTCCACCAACAAAAAGATTAAGACTTACTAAAGGCTCAGATAATCATTAGCATTTTATTGCAATAAATTACTTTAAATTAAGGCGTGTACATACTTTAGACATAAGGCTATTGCCCACTTAATAGACACAGTATAATGTGAACATAGCTTTTCACTGCGAAACCAAAAAGTTCTGTGTGATTCTCACTACTGCAATATTTGCTTTATTGTGGTGGTCTGGCACCAAACCTGGAATATCTCTAAGACGTGTGTATATTACATCGAGCATTTACTAAGGGCAACATTGCTGTCAGTGCGACACAGGTTGACTCATTCAACCCTACAGCCATTCTAAGTTTAGGTACTGTTATTCCTCTTCACTCTGGAAATAATAAATGAGGCACTGACGTAAAGTTTAAATAGTAGAGAACTATAGATGGCTAAATGAAATTTCAGTCAAATAAGTTTGACTTAGGTCCTATACTGAATTACTGTTTAATAAAATTATAATACCTATAATGATCAGTAACAATTAGGGTACATTGTATGAAGAACAAATATATGTTGAAGCCAGAAAATAATCTGAGAAACAAAAAAGAACCATGCAGAACCATGATGGAGAAGCCACTCTGGTCTAGGTTGAACTGAGAATATGTTCCTCTATTTCATCCAACCTTTCATAATTATTTTACTATGAACATTCATATACACATACATCTGTTTACATTTCTGACTAATATATACCTAAGATTGGAATTGCTGAAGGATGATTATCTGTAGCTTTGGCCTTAGTGTATTTATAGAACAATGTTACAACATTATAAATCATTTGGCAGACTGGGTTTGCTAAGGTTTTCTGATTCACACATTTTCAATTAGTTATTTACCATTACACTATAGTGACTTGACTGCAATAGAATGCTGATAGCCATCTCAACATTCAAATAGCGACTGAAACATTCTCAGCAAATTACCATATCTGTTGAGATTCTGTTGACAATAGAAGGTTTCCTTTTTAATAATGTAAATAAATATAGCAATCTGACTTGATGGGTAGGAATTATAATTGAATTTGTGTAGATTTGATCATTGTGAAATTTAGGTTTACCACAAGATAATCACTGTGTTAACACATTTTTATAAGCATGTTCTTTATACTCAGCACTATTCAAGGAGCAGAAGGCACAGTAGTAAAAAAATAAATGAATAAACCTATAACTCTTCTCCAAAAACTTGAAGGTCAGTGATGTAGACAAGCATTTATAATTAAATATATGATTTGTATCCATGTATATAATTATATTAACCATTAAAAGAATATAGAGAATTTTGGACACAATGAAACTTCGTGGGGGAGGGCCAGGGTAATTAACCTGGGAGGATAATTTACTGGAAAAATTTTCTCTCACCTTGTCTGTGAAATATTATCCCTTTGATTTTGTAAAGAGCTTGAAATACATGTTTTTAGATCTTGTCCAATATAACCCCTTATGTTCAGAGAAATAAAAGAAACTGTAATAAAACCTCCCATGTGAAACATGTCTTGTGTATGCATCCTTATTTGGGTGGTGAAATAAACAATAGATTTGAAACCTGAAAGTTCTTCATTATTTCAACTCTGCATTATGTTTATTTCAGAGGCCTATTAACTTATATTAGAATGTCTGCCCCGGTCTAGATTGTCTCAGATTTCTATTAAATCTGAGATCTAAATGTTTCATTAAACTTCTGGGTTTGTTTTTTCAGGTATTTTCTCTTCTCTCTTGCTGTTAGCTCCTTCATTTCCATTTCTTTTCTTGTATTTGGCATTTGTCTGTAGAACACCATACTACACTTCTAATGTTCTAATTCAGATTTATGAGAGACTGGAAACCACATCAAAGTTTCATTTGCTTGTTCCTTCTTTTTTAAAAAACAAGTACTGAGCAACTTTTTTCTCTCTAGGTACTATGCTAAATGCTGTTGGGTCAGAAATCAAAATACTATCACCCATGAAGAAATTTCATGGAATTCAAAACACAATTATCAACACTAATAAAATAAACTTAAATACAGATGGGAAATTTTTGACAGATGGATAGGCTGGCATTAGTGAATATATGAATGATTTCTAATCAATATGTTGTTGTTAATGCATACAGAAATTATCACAAATCATATTGAAGGACTGTGTTATAGAAGCTTCTCTTCCTGGGTCTGTAAGGGGTGTCGTTTCAAATGCAGGAATTTTCTTTGAGCACCTCCTCCAGGTCTTCATCCGGGAACCAGGGGGTTTCAAACCTAAAGTTCTTTGTCTAACTTTCCTGCGCAGGGGCCAGGTAGGAAAGCCAGGTGGGGGCTCCTTTGTCTCAAAATCCTGCCAAAGCTCTGGGAGGAGGGGGCTCTGTAGCTCAGGATTGTGGACCAAGTAGCCAATCCAATATCAGAGTCAAAGATCAATCACTCCAGAGGACGTTTGAAAGAACTCCCCTGATTGGACGAGAACAGGAATGGGGCGGGAATAACTCAAGGGTTAAAATTCCAGGTGCTCCTACCTATAAGGATTTCCCTCTCTGGGGTCCCCCTCCCATAAAAGCGTGGGAGCTGTCTTCTTTCTCTCTTTCTGTCTAATAAATCACTTCTCCACAAATCTCTTCAGGTACAAGATATATATTCGAATGGCAAACTCACAGAGCCTCCGGGGCCTCTCCCCAACATTTGGGGTTAGCAAGGCCAAAAACCTCCGATCTCTGGGAGCTGGATATGCTCCCCCAGTTACATCTTTTGGCGAGCCAGGCAGAAGACATCAGACTTCAGAGTGGTGAGTGATATTCGACCCCTTTGACTTGCTGATCTGTCCTTTCCCTTCTTTTAAATTTGTTAAGGAGTTAAAAACCAGACCCTGTCGGCCATCTAAGTGTGACTAGCACAGCCGCTGTACTAAAGACACAGGTGCCAGGCTTTCTGGGAATGAACTCTTCAACAACCCCTGGCCCTTCAGAACTGGGAGCATTGACTAGCCGTGAACCAGCTTCCCTTTCTTACTGTTCTTTCTTTCTCTGGGCCAAGCTGAGGGCCGGCTGGAGGAAAGAGCAGCAGTCCCAAACTCCCGGTTCAATTCAGTTGAGGTTGTGGCCCTGTTTAGACCTCCTAAGAAAAAGCTGCCTATGCGAGCCATGCCCAGCCTTTCAGATCCCAACCTCCTGCGTCCACATATCCATGAGGCAAACTTCTTCCCAGCTCTTTCCTGTAAGATATGTCCTACACTTGAGGCTATGAGCCTTCTTGCTAGGACTTTGAGGCTCTTGGGGTGGCAGTCCAGGGACCCTTGACCATGGTGCCCTCAGGCTTATGCCTATGAGGACCTTCTACAGTATAAATACACAAAGCCAGTTCCCTTAATCCACTGTGCTAGGTTATGTCCTAACAGAGCCAGAGTCTATTTTGTTTTTTGTCACCTGCAATTTCCCCATCCAACTGAAGGGTGCCAGAATCCAATGACGTACAACTTGTCTTGCCTAGGATTGGCTTTCTGTATGGCAGAACTTATCCATCTAGTATACCATAGTCAGACCTGGTCCGAGGCTCAAATAGTTAATTACAGGCCCCACAACCCCAAGGCATATTCTATGATGGACAGTAGGGTGGGGGAGGAGGCCCGGTCGCCAGGGCATTGTTCCAGCCTCAGCCATGCCACCAGCCATTAACTTCTTTAAGATTGTTGTGCTTAGAGGCCCTTCTCAAGGAGTTTCTCTTCCTAGGGCAGTTTTATGGTCAGGCCTGTGTTAATTGAACTTTTGCTAGGAGTATTGGCACCCATCACCAGAGCCTCACTGGCCTAGTTCTTTCAGGAAAAGGACGCACTGGTACAGGGCTACTAATCCTGGCAGTCCCCATGTCCTAAAGGTGGGCAGTAAGGACATTTAGACAATGAGGGTGTGCCCATATGCTGGTAAGTGTGATTAAACCCGGCACATGGTGGGGCCCAGAAGATGATCACACATCTAGGGCGCAAGGAAACTGAAAGGTACTATAACTGGGACATAGGGGACCTCAATCCATTTCCTTCTCTCTTTACAGAATAGGTCTAATTGTAGAAGGGTGTTAAAATTTATACTTCCCTTGGGGGGCCAGGTTTCTCCATTCAGCCGAGGGTATTGTGGCCACACTGTTTGGCAGAGAAAAGTGAGCCACTTCTTCTTCAAAGATCATGGGTCAAATTGGTCCCAGTTATCCAAGATACACTTTAAGGGTGATTTTGCCTTGGGAAGAGTAGCACCCATCTGAAATCAAACACAAGGATGCCCGCATCCCTGGTTATTCCTTGCAGCTGCTAGCCTGGGGCGTCCCCCAGTTACAGAATAATGTTACAACATTGCAAATTATTTGGCAGACTGAAGATAACTATGGTTTTCTAATATACACTATTCTCTATGTGAAGAAAAAAAATATATGTCCATACATTGCAGGGTCTTTCAATTCTCATAGTTACAGAACTACAGGCTAAAGAAAATGACTTAAAACCTTGTCTAAGAAGCATTTATACAAACATTTTATAATGTATTTAATTATTTGCCTGCCTGGCCTTTTGTGGATTATCTAAATATGTATTTGATCATTTTATTGAAGACGTATTAGATCATAGGTTTAGTACTAGATCATTTGTTTTTACCATAGAGAGCGTCTGGAGGCAAAGAATTTTATCACAGAGAAAATGATATACATACCCAATAGCACTTTTGTTTTGTTATAAACTAGCCAAAGATCAAATCATATAGTATTCCTAGAATCAGAGAAAAGAGTAGAGCCCATCCCCTTTCCTCACCTCACTCTGGTGTGTAAAATAATTCACTATCTCACATTATGCATACAAACCCTGCACTGTAGTTCAGCAGAGAAATAGAGAAAAATCACAGCTATTGCTGAAGCTGGAAAGAAACTGTAAGAAGGCAACAATGCAATTAATCAATTTGAAGTCTGACTAGGAGAATGGAAGTAATTCTTTTTTTTTCCACTTAAGTTTTAGACAGTTTTAATGAACAAATGCTCTTTGCTGTTGTTTCCTTCATTTCATTCTTGCAAAAACAAAACAAGAACACAACCAGCACTTCCCTTCATTTAGTTCTCCAAGACAGTATTCCTTTGATTTAAAATTGAGAGTGCCTATATGTACCAAGTACCAGAATTATTCTGGTAGGTTTTCAAAAGCAGTCTCAAAAGACAAAACAAAACCCACTTTCAAATTAAAATGATTCACACAATTTTTCTACAATGAAAAGCCTAAAAAGTAGTTAAATTTAATTAAGAGCCACAGATACTCCTTTACATAACTTATTCATGGGTTAGGATATTATCTAACAGTTTACAGTTTCTTTTCACTCACAGAGTTTATGAATTAGAAACTCATAAGGAACATGGAGCAATCTCAAAAATATTTTTCTTAAGTTGACTCTAAACCATAACAGACTGGCTGATACACACACACACACACACACACACACACACACACACACACATTTTCAGCTCATCAAGACAAAATGTATGGGTCAATATTTTTTTGTAATTTGTGTTTTGTAAAAATTATTTAATTTGGTAGCATAGATCTTAAAATGGTTTTAAGATCTATGATTTCATAGATCCTAAAACCTATGATATCATTATCTTTAAAATACATTATAAAAATAAATTTGAATGACATTGGTGCTAAAATGTTTAATGACTTTAAACAAGTCACTAGGAGAATCTAAGATTGTTTTGTAGGCAGAAATGTCAATGCTTATACCTTGTGAGCAGACATGACATCCATTCACTACTTCACTTACTGGCATGGACAATGACTAAATCAGTCAAAAAAATGCTTCACATTTTCCTTTTGTGTCCTTATCCTTTTGGTATAAATTCTTCCCAAACTCTTCTTTAAATATTGCCATGAGGTGTCACGTCCAGAAATACTAGTTATTTCATCTGTAATGTGCCTTCCTCAGCATGAAATGACTACTTTAAGCGTGATGGCTTCATGCTAGGGAATCCATACTGGAACATGCTCAGTTTCTCTTTTTAGTCAAACCCTAACTGTATACTTCTCTTCTATCCCCCAGTGGCCAGAAGAACTCGGGCAATCCACACTTAGGTCAACACGGTCCCTTTGAGCTGTCTCTCCGTAAAGCCACAGCAGTCTGTCTGTTTGTTTAAGCCTATTATTCACTTTACTCTTTTCATAGTTGCTAACCTGGACACATTTCTCTTTGCTCATAAAATAGAACCCCCTTGCATGGCTACTGCAGATTAATTTTGCCCATTCCACACATTGGAGGTGAAAGGAATAATTATATTTGCTAGAAGTATATATCTTAGAAAAAGTGGAAAAATATCTAGCTGGTAGAGCTACTTGGTAGAGATACATTGCCTTTTTGTGGTAAAACATTTTTATGGCTTTCATAAATGGAACTACCCCCTCGGTTGATCAAGCCAGAAATGTAGTTGCCTTTTGCCATTTACTCCCCTTCAATTCTCAACTCCAATCAACAAGTACTATATTAACTTCCTAAATACTTCTCACAACTGTCTAATCAGCCTAATTTTCTCCATCAATCTTTAATCTAAATTTAAATCACATCTTAGTTGAATTACTACCTCATGGATCTTCTCACATCCTTTCTCAACACATAGTGCATAATCCTTCTCCTTACAGAATGTTCTAAAAGTGACCTTGTCCTGATTTCTTGGTCTGCATATCCCTTCCATGGCTGATCTTAAGCTAGCGATGTGACTGTGGACTTGGGAAAAGACATGCACCATCACAAGCCAGTTCTAGCCCCAGCCAATGCCAATCACCACAGACAGTCTAATTCAGATGCTGACTTAAAGAATTTCCATGGCTTTGTCAGTGCTCTCTTTTAGTTGAATGAAAAATTCTTCCACCTACAATTCTAGTAATGTCTAATAATTTCAAGTCAGAAATTAAAATGTATTTCCCTAGAGGCCTTTTTTTTTCACTGTTAAGATCAGCTCGGTGTTTTGTTCAAGACTAAGTGGCACAATGTGTCCATGCTGTAACATGCTTGAGTGGGCCTTATGGTCAGCATTAATTTTTTAGCCATGTTATGTCTCCTATAGTATCCTACAGTCAGACATCTTCTCTATGCTCTTATAGTATCTTGCAACTTATTATAATAACAATTAATAAAAAATGTTTTTTGTTCATTATGTTTATTTACCTATACTTTATTGCTCTGTGATAGCAGCAGTCATCCTTCTATGCTCATAGCTGTTATTTCTTTGCTAAATACCATGGCTATTACTTAGTGAGTATTAAGTAGTATCTTTTGATAATTAAATGATTTTTATAAATATATATTCATATATTTGAATGCAAATTAAACACTTTTATTAAGCTAAGTCATTCCTAGACTGGTGGTCTCCAACGCCACACAATGTACCTCACAGCTAAATACCCTAGGCAGCTGTCAAGTCAACTGGGCTGGTCAGCTGAATACCTAGACTACCCTACACCCTGGTCAACTGGAAGTGCATATATTTCCTAAAGTAGATTAGAAAAAATTGAGAATAATTAATAGTTGATTAACTGAACAACTCTATAGTTTGATTGAGAGACAACAATATGGAGAAGAAGGAGATTTTCACTAACTTGGTTCTTGCTAAACGTCCCTCACTTTGTAAGTGTGGTACCATGAACTGTCTCTCTGATACACAGTCACAATCACAGTCTTGGGCTAGCTTTATTGTTACAGTTAAGATAATATACATAACTATGATACGTGAGCTGTAAAATGCTGTGAATGCATCTTAATGCCACCGTTCTCATCTCAGTTTAAGCACAAGGCACAGAAAACAAAGTGAAAACTCCACATTAAATATGATATCAAAATATAACAGAGACAAGTATCATAAAATTAAATGAATATTTTAAACCGTTGTATAATATGGAAATAGCTACATATGTCTTATATACTGTCAGGACTTTCACTTGTGAAGGATATGTTTTCCTCAACATTATAATAACGTTTAACCAAGCAGTAGGTGCTCATTTTGAGGAAGCTATTAACTGTAACATAGATTGTTAAGGTTGGTACAGCGACGAAACCACATACTGCTTACAGCCACAAGTCCTTCTTCTCCCAGAAGTGCTATAGTTTAAATTTATCTTTCTTTGATCTAAATTCAATAAAAGGGGGGAAAGAGAATGTCTGTGTCTTTAACATGATGTTAAACCACCACAGCTCAGTAATTTATTTGACTTTAGCCTTTGCAAGCTAACTGTCTGTAGTTGCAACCTTCCAGATTTTACGTATTCAGCTTGTAAAAAAAAAAAAAAGGCTTTTTTTTTTTCAAAAGCAGCTGGCTGTTAACAGAAAGAAGAGAAAAACAAGATTTATCTTATCCATCTCCATCCAAAACAAGGTGCTATGCTTTCTGTGACTTCAATTTGACAAGTAAAGCCCTGGGCAGGCATGCAGTATCACTGCTTGTCACCACAAGGCAACAGACTGGAAAAGACATGAGATAGTGTAGAAATAAGCAAGAGTAGCAGGTAACTAATTAAGATTAGAGGTGCACACTGAAAGATTTTCTAAATCCAGGACACCCAATCCTTTCATATCTACCAAAACACAAAACATCTGTAACTGCCATGCAGCCACCTCATGTTGGAAAACGTATGCTTTCTGCCTTGTAAAACTTACAGCAAAAAATGGTAGAGGCAATGAAAATCCACAAGGGAGGCAAAATCTGTGTTAACTGCCTTTATTGTAGAAGTATCTCTCATTCTGAAATAAATCTTGATTCATTCCAAATTAGGAGATTAAACCTTTCAGTTTCCAATTTAAAAATAATTCCTTCTCTTTGTCTCTGGCAGTAAATAATACGTGTATAAGCATATATTCACCTTAACATATAATATGTGAATATCAAAATCTTACATAGAATTGTGTGTAGTCTTGCTTCACCACTGTTCATTTTTTCCTCATATTTAATTCTCCATGAAATTTTCCCCTCATTGTTTTAGTGTTGCTTGTATCACTTTACTTTAGTCATTTCGTTCTTTATTTTCTTCTATTTTTCCATTGCCCTTCAGTTATTTGGGGCATTCTTTCTGTACCAAGATCTTTTTACACAGAATATATTGCATGGGAAGTTGGCATGCAAGAGTAATTATATGCAAGGTGATTTTTAAAATCAAATATGACAACTGTTGAAAAAGAATGTCTTCTCTATTACTCATTGTATTTTCTGTTTTTATAATGTATGGAATCATTAGGATAAGTCAGTTGACAGTATACTCAGAATGAAGAAAACAGTGCAATCCCTTTCTTCCAGGAAATTATAAGAGATTAGGAAAAAGTCACAAAGTGCTTCACCCCATTTATTTTTCTTATGTGTTATTCATCATTATTTCCATGAACTGCCTCAGGTTACTTAGGATCCAAGGTAGCACTATACTTACCTCATTTACAACAATTGAAGCTCAGAGCAAACAGATGTGAGATTGAAAATGAATCACCTGAATAGTAGCAGTTATGTTGAGAATTCTTCACCCTTAGCATACACAGTGACCTCCTTACAGAAAAGAGGAATTTTCAGCTGATTGATCACACTCATTTTCCTTTTCCTGAAAGTATTCTTCTAAAGGAATAATACTAACTGATTTATTCTGGCCCTGTTTTTCATTATGTCTCCATTGTATTTCCATGTAAAGTTGCCTCGAGTTTCTGGAATTGTCCCTGTTGCAACTTAGAAGTCATGGTTCAGCTATTGAATCCAGAAGTTCTGGATGGTTTAGAGTCACTTGAGACTTTTTCAGTCTTGGAGTTCATTTGGATGGAACTGGAGGCTATTATCCTTAGCACACTAATGCAGGATCGAAACTGTTCACTTATAAACGGGACCTAAATGACGGGAAACCCGGACACAAAGAGAAGAACAGGCGCAGGGGTCCACGTTAGGGTGGAAGGTGAGAGGAAGCCAAAGAGCAGAAAAAACAACCATTGGGTGCTAGTCTTAGTACCTGGGTGACAAAATAATCTGTACAAGAATCCCCAGTAACTTGAGTTTACCTATATAACAAACTGCACATGTAGACCTGAACCTAAAATGAAAATGTAAAAACAAACAAAAATCATTACAACGTCAACTTGTGTCCATTTTTTATGGTATTCCACCAAGTTGAATGTATCTTGCCAGGTGGCAACCTCTCAACTAGCTGGTGACCATTTGTCAAGTATTTTTGTAATTTCTTTCAGTTCCATTATTTTGCCAATTTAGTTTTGTAAACTAAATGGTAAAGGCATTATCACAATAAAAACTGCTTAGGAAAGGTAAAAGTGGGCAGTGGATAGTATTGTAATTTGAAACTATACAGTATGTAATTGTTTAATATGATTATATAAGAAACCCATTTTAAAAATTAGTCTTTGTATGTGATTGTGTGTTACTCATTTCAACCATTCATACTCAGATGTATGTTTGGATTGCAACATAGTCAATATGAGAGTGTGATTGTTCAGATTCTATGCTTTCAAGAGAATGCCTGTGATGCCAAAACAAATAAATGAAAAGAAATTGAATTCTTCATCACATCAGCAACCTCTGAATAAGTATAGTAGATGACAGGCTATATCACTTCAATGTGTAATGTTTACACTGACATGGCTTTTCTCCTCATGGGAGAATGTGCCTATTCCAGCACATTCCTAAGATTTAATACCAACCTGAGCCACCATATTATATAAAACTACACACAAAGCAAGATCATGTAGTTTTATCCATAGTAACTAGTTGAGAAAATGAAAGATACTTTCAAATAAATGTCATTATATTAAAAACTTGAGAAATCTGATCACTGACCTTACTTGTGCTGTCAGATTTCTACGGTGATTTGTTTATATATCATTTGTGTTTAATGATGCTGAATTTCTCCTACTGCTTCAGGAAATTACAGAAATCCATTTCCACTTCTAGGAGCATACTCTTCCACCAAAATTAAACATTCACTGTAATCTTCTGTTAATATCTGCTGTAATTTCATGCTGCTTTAAACTAGTCTGTTATACATATTTTATTTTTTTAAACTTATTTTTACTTTTTAATATATATATATATTTTATTGCACTTTAGGTTCTGGGGTACATGTGCAGAACATGCAGGATTGTGGATAGGTACATATATGGCAATGTAGTTTGCTGCCTCCATCCCGGTCACCTGTATCTGGCATTTCTCCCCATGTTATCCCTCCACAACTCCCTACCCCCTACTGTCCCTCCCCTAGGCTCCCCCGCAACAGACCCCAGTGTGTGATGCTCCCCCTCCCCTGTGTCCACGTGTTCTCATTGTTCAACACCTGCCTGTGAGTGAGAACATGCAGTGTTTGATTTTTTTGTTCTTATGTCAGTTTACTGAGAATGATGATTTCCAGATTCATCCATGTCCCTACAAAGGACACGAATTCATTGTTTTTTATGGCTGCGTAGTATTCCATGGTGTATATGTGCCACATTATCCTTGTCCAGTCTATCATTGATGGGTATTTGGGTTGGTTCCAGGTCTTTGCTATTGTAAACAGTGCAGCAATGAACATACGTGTGCATGTGTCTTTATAATGGAACGATTTATAATCCTTTGGATATATACCAGTAATGGGATTGCTGGGTCAAATGGAATTTCTATTTCTAGGTCCTTGAGGAATGGCCACACTGTCTTCCACAGTGGTTGAACTAATTTACACTCCCACCAACAGTGTAAAAGTGTTCCTATTTCTCCACATCCTCTCCAGCATCTGTTGTCTCCAGATTTTTTAATGATCGCCATTCTAACTGGCGTGAGATGGTATATCAGTGTGGTTTTAATTTGCATTTCTCTAATGACCAGTGATGATGAGCATTTTTTCATATGTTTGCTGGCCTCATGTATGTCTTCTTTTGTAAAGTGTCTGTTCATATCCTTCGCTCACTTTTGAATGGGCTTGTTTGTTTTTTCTTGTAAATGTGTTTTAGTTCTTTGTAGATTCTGGATATCAGCCCTTTGTCAGATGGGTAGATTGCAAAAATTTTTTCCCATTCTATTGGTTGCCGATTCACTCTAATGACTGTTTCTTTTGCTGTGCAGAAGCTGTGGAGTTTGATTAGGTCCCATTTGTCTATTTTGGCTTTTGTTGCCAATGCTTTTGGTGTTTTGGTCATGAAGTCCTTGCCTACGCCTATGTCCTGAATGGTTTTGCCTAGATTTTCTTCTAAGGTTTTTATGGTGTTAGGTCTTATGTTTAAGTCTTTAATCCATCTGGAGTTAATTTTAGTGTAAGGTGTCAGGAAGGGGTCCAGTTTCTGCTTTCTGCACATTGCTAGCCAGTTTTCCCAACACCATTTATTAAACAGGAACTCATTTCCACATTGCTTGTTTTTGTCAGGTTTGTCAAAGATTGGATGGTTGTAGATGTGTTGTGTTGCCTCAGAGGCCTCTGTTCTGTTCCATTGGTCTATATCTCTGTTTTGGTACCAGTACCATGCTGTTTTGATTACTGTAGCTTTGTAGTATAGTTTGAAGTCCGGTAGTGTGATGCCTCCAGCTTTGTTCTTTTTGCTTAGAATTGACTTGGCTATGTGGGCTCTCTTTTGGTTCATACGTTTGTTGGCCTCATAGATGTCTTCTTTTGAAAGTGTCTGTTCATATCCTTCACACATTTTTGAATGGGTTTGTTTTTCTCTTGTAAATCTGTTTAAGTTCTTTGTAGATTCTGGATATTAGCCCTTTGTCAGATGGGTAGATTGCAAAAATTTTTTCCCATTCTGTTGGTTTCTGGTTCACTCTAATGATTGTTTCTTTTGCTGTGCAAAAGCTCTGGAGTTTAATTAGATCCCCTTTGTCTACTTTGCCAATGCATTTGGTATTTTAGTCATGAAGTTCTTGCCTATGCCTATGTCCTGGATGGTTTTGCCTAGGTTTTCTTCTAGGGTTTTTATGGTGTTAGGTCTTATGTTTAAGTCTTAATTCCATCTGGAGTTAATTTTAGTGTAAGGTGTCAGGATCTTTGACAAACCTAACAAAAACAAGCAACAGGGAAAGGATTCCCTGTTTAATAAATGGTGTTGGGCAAACTGGCTAGCCATGTGCAGAAAGCAGAAACTGGACCTCTTCCTGTTATACACATTTTAACAATGATCATTTCTGAAATAAGAGAGATTGAGTCATTGGGAAACCTGGATTTGCTAAAAAGATGTCGCTGACTTGGATTTCTTTAAAAGTGAGCAGTTTTTCTAGGAAGATTGTAAATGGGTCAAATAAATAGAATGCCTCCATAATTAAAAGAGTATCACAGCACACTCTCTTTCTTATTGATATACAGTATCATAAATTACTCGCAGTCAGTGGACACCCAGAATGTCAGGCCTTCTGTCTGCAGAAATTGCTTCCCAGTCCCCTGCCACACATGTGTTCTTTCAGTGAGTCTAAAGGAGTGCCTACAAACTATTGGCCGTAAAGGATTGTTGTGGAATCTTTGGGGTGTCGATTTTCTTCCCCGGAAAACTGGGTGGTCAGTGGCACTCTCTTGAGTCTAGAAGAATGAAGTAAGCAGACATGTGAAGGGCGAACAAGGTGAAGATGAGCTGTATTAAGTGTTACAGCAGCTCGGAGGAGTCCACAGCGGGCAGGTGCTCTCTGCAGCAGGTCAGCGGAGGGCTGTCGGGTTCTCAGCAGAGGAGGCGCTGGCGTCTGCAGCTCTCAGCGGGACGGTAGCTCTTCTCTGCTGAGGGCGGCTCATCCCAACGCCCCTGGCTCTCAGCAGAGGGGGCATGCCCCTCGCCGCCGCTGGTGTCCCATGGCCTCTCTACCTCTCCATCCTCTGGCCGTTCTCCGCCCTATTCTGGCTGAGCCCAGGGCTTTTATGGAGCTCAGAGGAGAGGAAGTGCCCAGGGGCCCGTGGGCGCCATGCGCAGGCCGGAAGAGGCGCCGCGAGTCCCCACTCTGGTCCGCGGCCCGACAGCCCAGCCGCAGCCTCCAGCCCCTCCCTGGCCTGAGGTGGGGCCTCGCTGGGGCCCGCCCCTTCCGCTCGGGGGCCCGCCCCTTCCGCCCAGGGGTCCGTCTGCCGCCCCCTCCCGCCCCGTTCGCGGCCACTCTGGGGCGTGTGCTGACCCGCGTTCTGAGACTGGGGCAGCCAGGAGGGAAGAGAGGCCAGGCGGCTGAGCAGACCCGATCCTGTGAGCAATACGAGCGCATTTTTATGCTATAGGACTGCGTACTGTGTTCCTGTCATAGATCCACAGAAAAAAAGTGTCACTAAGAAAATAGGAAGCGGAACCACGGGGCGGGGTGCGGGCTTCCGGGGCCAGAGGGTGCAGGCTACAGACACCGGGTCCTGCCCCTGGGACAGCGGGTCCTGCGTGGCCCGGGTCACCCGCCCAGCGCACAGGGAGGCTCCGTGCTCAGCTGCGGTCGGGGCGCTGCCCAGGAGGCGGGTCTCCTGCCTGCTCTAGAGCACAGGCTTGGGTCTGTAGCTGAAGTTTGCGCAGCTGGGCGGCCGCACCCACCTGCTCCGTGGAGTGGGATCCCCAGCGGCGCCTGCCCCTGCAGCTGGAATGATGGCGGCAGTCACTGCCATCAGGATCAGCTGGTAATTGCTAATGTTTTCTCTAACATGTTGTGGAATCACATTTTATATACAAGAAAAATGAAGAAGGATGATGAAGAATGCCAAATACACAGTATGAACCCTGAGTTCTATCTGCATGTTCAGGAGCACTGGTCATTCTACAGTTGTGGCCAGAGCTTACTAGTAAAACAGTTCTTCATATTAGATGCTTATAGGCACACTCTGAACAGAAACATCATAACACTTGGTATCCTCAGTCATTTTTATTTTATCCATTCTAGTGGGTGGGTGTGTAGTGGTCTCTCATAATGATGTGAATTTTTCATTTATATCTTGCCGTTTTTAAGGCATAGCATATGCTGTGGCAAAATAGTAGATATACAAAATATATTAATCAAATGAGAAAGATAGGCTTTCTAATATTAAAATGAATTACTTTTCTCTTTCATACTGCTCTAATATAACTTGTTTTCAAAATTAGCAGTACCTGTTTCATTTCCATAAAATGAGGGTTGTTAAAATGAATCAATGCATTTGTACCATGCGTAATACATTAATGAAATCTATAAATTACAAAATATTAATATAGGCCCAACTCTCCTAATTTTTATAATTGTTACATTTTAATTTCTGTAAATAATAGATATATTTTCTCCAATTTTATTACTACTTATCTCCATTGTGTTCTAAGATTCTGAAAAATAGGATATACAATTGGCCTTTGAACAACATGGATGTTAGGGTCACTGAACCCCATGTGCAACTAAAAATCTTATATATTAATAACATTTGACTTTACAGAAACGTAACTACGAATAATCTACTATTGACCTGAAGCCTTATTGATAACATAAACAATATTAACACAATATTAATAGTATAAACAATATTGAGTCATATCAGCCTTACTGATAACGTGAATAATATTAACACATGCTTTGTATGCTATATAGATGATATAGTGTATTCATATGAAAAAGTGATCTGCAGAAAAGAAAATGTCATTAAGAAAATTGTAAGGAAGAGGAAATGTATTTACTATTCATTAAGTGGAAGTGGATCATCATAAAGGTGCTCATTCTTGTCTTTATGTTGAGGAGGAGAAAGAGGAAGGATTGGTCTTTTTGCCTAAAGGATGGCAGAAGTGAAGAAAATTCATGTATAAGTGGACCCACACAGATCAAACCCATGTTGTTCAACAGTCAACTGTAATTAAGGAATTTCTTGCTGTTCTCTATGAGCCACGTATCAATAGAGAAACTAAAAACATTTTAATTACTAAAATGTAAGACACACTGTGATAATGCTATAATGCAGGAACCAAATTCTGAAGGAGATTATGGAAAGATCCCTTGCTATCTGATGAAATAATCTTTATATCATGTAGTGCCAATAGATAGGTTACTTATATTTAAATATAGTTGGAGGGAGGAAATTGATAGAAATCAAAGTTATATAATCTTATTCTCATACTTTTTTAGACTAGAATTTCCTGTTTATGCAATGGAGAATAAAAGTGTTTGGATAGAACACAGAATAGGCAGACAAGAGTTTGGGAATAGGATTTTGATATTGAGAAAGATTTTAAGAGGTATTATATACTATGTACTCTGTGCGTGTGCATGTGTGTGTGTGTGTGTTTGTGTATACATATATACATATATATGTATGTATACACCTACACACATATGTATCTATATATATGCATGTGTGTATACATATATAAACACATATATACACACACATATGTATATACACACACTATATATACACACATACACATAGACACACACACATACACACATATACACACACACATATACACACATATACACACATATACACACACATATATACACACACACATATACACACACATATATACACACATATACACATATATATACACACACATACACACACATTTATATACACACATATATACACACATACACATATACACACACATATACACACACACATATACACACACACATATATATATACACACATACACACACACAATATATATACACACATACACACACACAATATATACACACACACACACAGACAGAGGGAGAGAGAGAGAGAGAGCTTGGACCAGTGTAGCGAATATGAAAAAAATAACAAAATTATTATAAAACAGCAGCAATACAGCTTAACAATTTATAACCTGTTGCTTGAAGATAGTATTTTAAATACTTAAACTGAGAAGAGGTATGCCGAAAGGACCACGAGGGAACATATGGCCTAAGGAGACACCATGGAGTATAGATGTTTGGACACGCTCAGCTTGTGGAAAGCATGAGATGTCCAGTGGGAAGTTATACAAGGATATGTGGAATTCAGAAGGGAGGTGGGTAAATGTGAGATTTGATGATAAAATATTAGTTGATGTTCTGAAAAAAAAGACCTTTGAGGAAAAAAATACATGTAATAAGCAAAGAGAGATTTTTCAAGAGTTATGCTTTGGTGCTGTTTAAGTGGCTGGGTAAGGGCACATGAGTCACTCAAGGAAACATACAACAATTATAAAGATTAGGTCAACTAAATGATTTAAATGATATGGAAGCCAAGTTATTCAAGGGAATAAAAGAAAGAAAATAACCTATATTTCAGTTTTCTATTTTTTACAGAAAGTTATGATTCAGTGATTAATATTACCAATTTATAGAGGAGGCTGAGAAACAGAGATATTAAGTATCTTTCCTAGGCTACATGAATAATGAAACTGGGAATAACTCTCAATAAAGCAAGAAAAAATGTATCATTTGTCTATTAGTCAAGACGAATCAAATTTTGTTGAATTACATAAGTATGCTAGCTCAAGGGCTTAATACAACAAATATTTGTTTGGGTCTCTAACTTCATGTTTAGCATGTGTTAGGGTTACAGCTTGGAATGGTGGGCTCTGATCCACTTCATCATTTTCATGTCAGATACAGGCTGAATCTCAGAAGTGTGTTAGCAGGGAAAAAGATCAGTTGCAGATTTCTTACTGCTTTTTCTACACATTGGTCCAGAAGTGACACATGTCACTTGGTACACAGCCTATTCTGTAGAACCCACATGCAAGTTCTGATTAACTGAAAAGGAGCTGGGAAACGTGGGAGAGCAAATGTTGTATAGGAGGAGTTCCACTGCTTAACTAGATTGTAAAGTACTAATGAGGAAGTAAGGGAGCAATCAAGATGAAATGATAAGAGAGATTTACTACATAAAGAGGAATCAAAGGAGAAAAGATTCTGAAGATATAAAAAAGGCAAGAATATATTGATGAAATGAGAACCCAAATAAGACTTAAAAAAAGAAGAAATTAATTTTTAAATGATAATACTCAGTCTCAATAAAGCATCGAGTCTAAAACTTCAGATAATAGAAAATTCCCTAGCTCATATTGGATACTGAATAGTTATTTTTCAAATAAGGGAGTGAATCATCTAATTAAGTTAAAAGAGGGACTTAAAAACATATTTCCTATGTAGAGCTGTATCCAAAAAATCACAACTTTAGAAATTTTAAAGCTTATCATGAAAAAATAACTCTTAAAGGAACTGTTATTTATTCCAAAGTGTGTTAATTATAATTTCTAGAAACGAGTTAAAATATCTAATGAAACAGGGATCTCTAAGACTACATGTGCAATAGCATACATACTAAAGTTTTATGCTGTCTGTAGCATGAGGAACAGTTTTAATTCCTTAAATCATTAATCAGCTTTTTTAGGTTTCCAGTAAAAATACTTTCTTTTCATCCCTTAATAAATTAAAAATTATTTTTAAAAATAAAAACACCTAATTTACCCCAGTTTTTCTTCATAAAGGTAATTATTGCTAATAATTTTATGTCTCATTTTCTAAAAATGTATAAAATATATCAAGATACATAGATCATAAATACTTAACCAGATAGATTTGTTATTTTTACTTAAGAAAGTAGTATATACACTTCCTTGAACCTTCTATTTGAATGTTATTTCATTCATGAAAGAAGTAAAATTATAAGATAAAAATGATAAATAAAAATATATGCTTTTCAAATATAACTGTACTTATATTTGAAATATTAAGTTCAATTAATGTTGATTATCAAAAAGCAGTATCATTTTTCAACTGTTTTAGATTTATTTAAATAACTAATATCTCTGGTCAGTTTTTATTTGACACACTATTTTTGATTAGGCATTTATTACCAAATTATAATGTGTTCTACTAATTTATCTCACTATTTTATTGTATAATAATGCTTGAAATATTATATCACAGGAATGAGTCTATGTAAATTTCTTTATTTAAATTGTCAAACAATTTTCAATTCAGAAAATTTACGTAGTAAATAATAAAATTGTTTATGAAGGGATTTATATAATTATTAAAACATTTGTTGTTTTTATATAGGAAAAATACATACTCATCACTTTAAGTTATTTTTGAACCTGGATTTTCCTTCACATCCCTTGGCTAATAGTCAATATCCAATATATTCTTTATATTGTACTTTATGATATATATCCAGTAAAATGCTATGTGGACACAAAAAGCAAAAGTAGGGGATGTATGGTATATAAATCAGCATATCAGTGGAGAGTACCAGTGGGTAATAATTCACTTTAAATCTCATATGTGAACACTGTTCACCCAACAGTAAGCATCATGATAAACTATACTTTATTCATGTTTGTAGTCACAGCGTCTTGAATAGAATTTAATAAGATCTATGTAGCTCTTGAGAGTTCATTGATAAGAAAATTCATAAATTAATAAGTAAATAGTGATCAAATAGTCAGATAAAGTAATGCTTCATGAAGAAATAGCATTGAGTTAGCATTTGGGTGTTCCTTTGATTTAGCAACCTAAGACTAGAAATGATTATATCTTTCAGACCTGCATATTTTCTTATATTTAATAATTATTTGTTCTGTTTGTATATTTATTTAGAAATCTCACCATTATAAATAAATATGTATTAAATTTGAATTGAAAATATCGTTATAAGAAAAGGAAAAAAATCCTCATACTGAAGTTAATTTAATTTTTATTTAATGTTTAATATCTTCCAAATATTTCATAGGTTTATGTTATTACTTCTATTATTAAAATTTCAAATATATACAGAAAGCTCACTGAAAATATATTCTAAGTTTTTAATCATAAGTAGTTTTTTATAGATGGCAGTAAGATACCAAAATACATTGTTCTAGTGCTGGAACTGAAAGCTGTTAAAACACAGACCTGTTTGCCATAAATGTCCTCATCAATTTATAAAGCACCTGCCTATATACTTAAGAAAAAATGCCCAAGAATACAGACAAATGAACAAAACTTATAATTATGTATAATCTGTAGTTCACAGTTTTAAAAACAAATGTATTACAATATCTGTACAAATAGTTATTAACAAGTTACTGTTTATATTCAAAGTTTCCTTATCTTGACCACGTTTAAAGAAAAACAAAAAAAATCCTGCTTACCTTTCTCAGTTTAGAGAAATAAACTTATTAGCCACAATTTAACAAAAAGAAGTCTATTGCACCATTTTTAGTTTTGGGAATATCTTTTGGAAAAGACTCTAAAGTAATCTTCAGAGAATTATCTTCAAATGTACCAAAACACTTCTAAGTAACATTTCCTTGTAATTCTGTAAAAAGGCTTAAAATCCAGGCACTAATTTTCAGAAGAGTCCTTCTGTGACACTCTTACCTATAGCCACTGGTCAATTCCTTATATGTAAGCACTCTACAACTCTAGTTATATAGTTTTCTCTGTATATTTCTAATTTTCACTAGGCCCTGATTTTTTATATCTATATTCATCCCAATTCTTTTCTGTGACCAGACGTTTTCTTAAATACTCAACCATTTCATAAAGTGCCGCTTCTACTTCTAAGTCCTAAACTGAGGATCATCACCTTTACTCCAAGAGACCTCTTCCCTCAAAGAAGAGACTACCTGTTCACAGTCTTAGCTCAGAGATCCTACGGAAGTGGGTCAAATTGTGTCCCCATAAAACATATGTCTAATTGGAATGATATAATATGACCTTTATGAAGTTAAGGGATTTGCAGTTGTAATCAAGTTTGGGATTACAAAATGGAATCACTCCTGATTAGAATGAACTCGGAATCCACTAAGAGATTGTCGAGTCTGACCAGCAGACTCTGGCCAAGCAACAGATGAAAAATTACATCTGAGAGAACACAGATGTTCTGAGAGAACACAGCCAGGGGGCTAGCGCCGCTTGGCCCTGCTGAAGAGTGGGTCCTGCTGTGCCATCCTGATCAGCCAGAGAGGCTCCACATTTATTTAGTACGGATTTAATGACAAAGGTCTCAAGTAAACACCATTAACAGGAAATTAACATTGCGGACCCCCCATGTAGAGATCAGTTTTGCATGAGGATGATCAAAGGTCGATCTTAGTAAACAAGCTATGTAGATAAACTCCTCTACATTCCCTTGTTATCTGCTCTTTGCTGTTAGCTCAAGGTAAGATTAGGCTCCCTTCAGCCATAACTCTCCCAAAGCTTCTGCAAAACCTTCTGACTTTCCAAGAAGGTTTGCATCTTTCTCTATAATTTTTTCCCACCACCCTGACTGATCTCCTTCATCTCCCCCTTTTCTGTTTTCGTGCATCAGATTTTGTTGATTGCGGAGTGCAGATGTGTGGACAGTTTTGTCAGGTCCAGTGGTTATAAGTCATGTTCCAGCTTTGCATCTTCAAATTAGTAAACAACATGAGACAAACATGAGTATAATTAGTAATATTATTTTCCAATAAAGGAGTGACATGTAGTATTACTTGACACCTCAGACTACTGTGTGCCATTGATGATAGACCCCACCAGGTGTATGTCAGTTCCTCCTAGCCAAGCAGTAGAGTTGTTCACAACTGGGAACGGAGTGTCTGCCTAAGTAACCAGGTGGGGAAAAAAGGCAGATTTAGAAGGTGGGCTCAATGAAGTGTTGCAGGTACAGGTTGCAGGCAAAGTGAAAGAATAAAAAAGGAACAGCTTACCTGGAGTGAATGGTGTTTGTGTTTGGAGCAGGATTCACTTAGCCTTCTGAGTTTTTTGTTTTTTTTTTTTCAGCATTTCCCCAGGTAATGTCTGGGGCTTGTGTCATCCAAGGAAGCCACATGGTCCGCGGCTGCAGGTTGTGCAGGGTCATTTTCTTCATCTCTGGTACTGGGCTGAGTCCTAGCCACACCATAGTATTGTTTGATACATTGTGCTGGAATCCAAAGAGGGCTGAGGGGTGTGAACACAAGCACATCCTCTTCCCCATGTTAGCAAGTCATCTGGAGCATGTCATTCATTGCTGTTTACATCCTTCCATAAAACTGTGGGTTTTATGTCTTGAGAGGTTTTAGCAAAGTGCTTTTCTATAGCCGATTGAAATTTGTCATCTAAATTTAAAAATTAAGGGTGAATAAGGCTTGTGCTAGTAGTGATGCAGGGGTTAAATACCTGGGAGAATCCAGGACAGCATTGCCTTTTAAGACAGAAAACAGGTTTTGCAACTTATCAGTAGTTATGCCCAAGGTGGAGCAAAGGCAGTTAATTTCACCCAGTAATTTTTGATAATCATTTAAGGTATGTAAGTTGCTGGTATTTAATGTAACCTTTTGAGGCCTACCTGATCGGGAAGTTAGTGTGTATAGGACATTTGTACTTTTTCAGGTGCTATGACCAAACCTCTTAACTGTGTATTCCTTATGACAGAGGCATATAAACTTAAGAGTGGTGGCTTCATTGGAGCTGCCAGTAAAACACCATCCATAAAATGAATGATCTTGCAATTAGAAAATCTTTTTCTACTGGGGAGCGAACCTTGATTTACATGATATTGACACATAGTAGGACAGATCGTTCAGCATTCCTTCAGGAAACATTTCCTATGAAATCAGCAAGCTGGCCTTCCATTATTACAGCTGGCATTGTAAACACAAATCTTTCTCTGTCCTGTTCTCCAAGGGGAATCGTATAGAAGCAGTCTTTTAAGTCAACAGTGATTACGGGCCAATCTTGAGGAATCACTGCAGGGGAAGGAGCCCCTGCTGAAGAGGCCCCATAGGCTACAAATTAGTATTAATAACCCATAAGTCATGCAAAAGTCTCCATTTGCTGAACTTTTGAGGATGACAAAAATGGGTGAATTCCAAAGGCTGTTAGTTGGTTCTATTTAACTGGCTTTTAATTGCTCCTCAACTAATTCATGGGCTCACTGCAATTTCTCTCCCCGTAAAGGCCACTGCTCTTCCCAAATTAGATCTTGAGAGAGTTAGGTCAAAGGTAGGGGAGGAGTAACGGTGGCCATTATTAGAAAGAGGTCTTCTGTTCACATAGTTCATCAAATCCTGCCCTCCAGAGGAGGTACTAACTGCGTCTAAAGTTGTTTTAACCAGCACTGACCTGTCCCATTATGTTATAGGGAAGTTGTCTGCTGTGACTTCAACTAATCCTTTCATAAAAGGGTTAGCAGCTCCATTTCTCTAATGCTTTTTCTTATCTCTTTATAAGCATATACCAGATTGCCTTGTTGATCTTGTATTACCAGACAGGCCAAGAGCTCCACTTCTAATGCCACTTACCTAAGAGAGGGTCCTATAGCTATAGCATTTCTGTTGTCTTTTTTCCAATTTACTGGGGAAGAGGACTCGGGCAAAATCTCCGTTTCCTTTTTGGTATTTTTACCAGTAATTGCTGGGCTGAGGGAGAAGAAGGAGCTGGTAAGGTAGGTGACAGTTCCTCTTCCCTTCCCTTTTTGGGCTTTTCTGTGTAGAGTGGGGCCAACACAGCCCTAACTAAGGCCCATAACATTACAGATGTCACTGGGACCCTGCCCTTGTGCATGATACTGTTTCAGAGTTCTCCCCCACTTGTTCCCAGAGCTCTGCGTCTAGCTCTAGTCCCAGTTTTGCTGGGAACCATGCACTTTAAGAAACAACAGTTTGCAGTAGGTCCCTTAACTGAGCCTGCAAAACTGAGGCTCCACTAGTTTTAGGCAGTTGTTTCAATACTTTTATATACTGTTTCTGTTGTGCTGATAACTGTTGTCCCATGATGAAATCATAGCCTGAACAATTCCCTCAAACTTGGAGATCCTGAGCAGGCACCAATGACTTACTGACTTATTGACTGCAGTCTTATCATCTTTGTTTTCAAGGGTTCCATCATAATCCACAGTCTGTCACAGCATCCTCACACAGGGGCACCCACTGTCAAGCATGACCGGCAGACTTTGGCAAAGTGATGGATAAAAAATTATGCTGACACAGGTTTATGCCTGAGAGTGCAGCCAGGGGCCAGCACCGCTTTTGCCCTGCTGAAGAGTGGGTCCTGCTGTGCCACCCCAATCAGCTGGAGAGGCTCTGCATTTATTTTGCACAAATTTAATCGCAAAGGTCTCAAGTAAACGCCATTAGTGGGTAACTAACATTGCCAACCCCTGAATAGAGATCAGTTTTGCCTGTAGATGATCAAAGGTCAGTCTTAGTAAACAAACTATATAGATCAACTCTTCTACATTCCCTTGTTATCTGCCTTTTGCTGTTAGCTCAAGGTAAGATTAGGCTCCCTTCAGCCATAACTCTCTTCCAAGGCTTTTGCAAAACCTTCCAACCTTCCAAAAAGGTTTGCATCTTTCTCTATAATTTTTTTCCACCACCCCGACCAATCTTCTACAAGAGGTGTCCTCACAAGAAACAGAAAATAACATCACATTAACTGACTTCAAAGTATACTACAAAGCTGTAGTAATCAAAACAGCATGGCAATGGCATAGAAACAGACACATAGACTAATAGAAAAGAATAGAGAGCCCAGGAATAAATTTATGTTATATATGGTGAGCTGATTTTTGACACAGTGGGGAAAGGACAGTTTCTTCAATAAATGATGGTGGGACAACTAGGTAGCCACATACAGAAGAATGAAATTATATCCTTATGTCACATCATATACTAAAATTAACTGAAAATTAATTATACATTTAAATGTGAGACCAAAAATTAAAAGTCCTCAAAGAGAAAGTAAAAGACAAGCTCTATGACATTGGTCTGGGCAATTATTTTTTAGATATGAACCCAAAAGCACAGGCAACAAAGCCAAAATAGATAAATTGGATTATATTAAACTAAAAATCTCTGCACAACCAAGAAACAATACATAGTGAAGAGACAAACTATGGAATGAAAGGAAAAATATTTGCAAACCTTGCAACTAATAAAGTGTTCATATCCAAAATATATCAGAAATTCAAACAATTCAATAGTAAGAAAACAGATAACCCAATTGAAAAATGGGCAAAGGATCTGACTGGCAATTTCTCAAAAGAAGACATGCAAATGACCAACAGGTATATGAAATAATGCTAAATATTACTTTTCATTAGGTAAATGCAAATGAAAACTACAATGAGATATCAACTCACATTTGATAGAAAGGCTATTATTAAAAAGGATGAATGATAACAAGCGTTGGAAAGAATATGTCAAAAAGGGAACTATTGCACACTGTCAGTGGCAATGTAAATTAAAACACTCATTATGGAAACCAGTATGAAAATTTCACAAAAGATTAAAAATATTATTGCCATAAGTTTCATAACCCCCACTACTGGGTACAGACCAAAAGGAAACAAAATCGGTATATTGAAGAGATATCTGTGCCTCTATGTTCATCATAGTATTATTTATAAAATGTGGCATGTATACATAAGGAAATACCAACCATTTTTTTCTACCTTAAAAAAATAAAATTCTGTCCTTTGTGACAACATAAGTAAACCTGAAGGACATTATGTTAAATTAAATAAGTCAGGCACAGAAGACAAATACTGCATGGTATCACTTACTTGTGGATTTTAAGAAGTTGATCGCCTAGAAGTAGAGTGTGGAATGGTGGTTACTAGGGGGTGGGTGGTGTGGGGTGGGGGGGTTGAGGCAATGAAGAGACACTAGTCAAAGGATTTACAATTTCAGTTAAGTAGGAGGAATAAGTTCAAATTATCTGTTGTACACATGGTGATTATAGTTAATAGCAACATTGTATTTTTGAAAATTGCTTAGAATAGATATAAAGTGTTCTCAGTAGGAAAAAAAAAAGTATGTCTGATAATCCATATGATAATTAGGTCAGTTTAGCCATTCCACAATGTATTTCAAAGCCACATGTTGTACATGATATATATACATATAATTTTATGTGTTATTTTAAATAAATTAACATATAAAGAGGATGAGGCTGCCGAGCTGAAGGAAGACAGGAGAGAGCGTCCTCTGCTATTTCTTTCACCTAAGACTGTGAATTCAGAACAGTCGCTGTCGAATTAGGTGTCCCCAAGATGACAGGACTGAGGCTCCTGAGGCTGGAAGGGTGTCATTGGCCCAGTGCTGGGAATTTCAGACAGAAAATAGACGGTCGAGGAACCGGGATGGAGGCAAACCTCTATCCAACTTACTGGCTGGGAGGTGATGATTTGGATGGAGATAACTGCGGTTAGCAATGGAGGCTTGGGGTTTCCCCTCCTGGGTCTGGAAAGTGGTTCGGTGGTGGGCTAGTCATGGGAGCAGGGAAAGAGAGAGAGAGAGAGAAAGAGCAGCCAGCACCTACTCTCATTCCGAGTTTCGGCACCAAAATGTGAGGCTGACCAAAAGGATGGAGAGGCAGACCCCAGGTCAGGTTTAGCAAGTTTATTTCAACCTGCCAGGCTAGCTGCCTCACCACAGGCAGTGAAGACAGTAACCTGGCTTACAGACTATGGAGGTTATATAGGGGGTTTGCAGGTGGCCGGGTGTTATTCTAAGAAAAACGGCATCTTGGTTCTTAAGTGCTAACATTCTGCTTAATTGGGTCACCATCCTGAGTTTGAGAGTGGGGTGTGACCAGATCCTGGAACTCAGGTGCCCTGTTTGCAAAGTCTGAGGCTGTTTATGTTGTGAGCTCAGCTTAGCAGGGGAGAACAGGGAGGGGGGTCTATGGGCTTTCCTTGCTGTGACCCTAACACAGACTTCTAATCCTTAGAGACTATTCTTCTAGTAGTGAGAAAGCAAACTTTACCCCCAAAAAGCACTTGCCACTTGGTTAGAAGGGATGTCTTGAATCTTCACAGATGGTCTTAGCAATGGCTGGGAGAATGAACAGGAACTGTGAGACTCTCCTTCAAAGACTCCTCTCTGTATCTTCCTCCCATTAATTCTTTGCTTTATAAAATCTTTACCCAGTACCAACATTCTGATGAGAGTCCTGTGTGTTCCCAATATCCTACAGCCTTCCCAAATAATATCCTGACCCACCTTGAAAATTACATGACTCATAATAGACTCATGCTGCAGATAATGTCTGAGAGAAGTAATCAGAGTTTCAACAAAATATATATTAAATGAGATTAAATTGCCAACTTCATAGACTAGTATTTTATAAATTTTCTTTTAAAACTCTTTACTACATTTTACTTGTAAAAAGAACATTATAGAAATATCTAAGCTGCAAAAAATACATTTATTAAATTTTAGTGCTAATAGTTTACTAAATTTTCTGATTTTGTTTTCTATTTTATCTTAGATAAGGTTATTCATTACCCTTCATTTGTAAAAGAAACTATAATCAACTATAATTTATAACTCAATTTTCTTCTGCTGTGATTTTATGCACAACACAAATGTACATACGTATTTAGGTACACTTGTCATTTCA
Organism: Ateles fusciceps; assembly: GCA_036589455.1. NCBI lineage: Eukaryota > Metazoa > Chordata > Mammalia > Primates > Atelidae > Ateles > Ateles fusciceps. The sequence goes on along the minus strand of JAZHEH010000253.1, from coordinate 5,343,050 downwards.
GAAATGCATTCCCACATTTGATAAAGCTAAATACATTTTATTTTTTAATTTTAATTAAAAAATTTTTTTGTATGACATATAAATATGTTTTATATATGTATATATATATACCCATACAACTTCTGCCTCCAAGATTCAAGAGATTCTCCTGCCTCAGCCTCCCAAGTAACTGGGATTACAGGCATGGGCCACCACGCCCAGCTGATTTTTGTATTATTAGTAGGGTTGGGGTTTCACCATGTTGGCCAGGCTGGTCTTGAACTGCTGACCACAGTTGATCCACCTGCTTTGGCCTCCCAAAGTGCTGGGATTACAGGCATGAGCCACTGCACCCAGCCATTTTTGTATTTTTAGTAGAGATGGGATTTCACCATGTTGGCCAGGCTGGTCTGCTGCTCCTGACCACAGGTAATCCAGGCACCTTGGCCTCCCAGTGTGCTGGGATTACAGGCATGAGCCACTGTGCCTGGCCTGTATATTTTTAAAGTATCCATTGTCTGAAGGACATTGACATAGAAATGCAATTTTTAATGTTATAGATTTATCAGACTCTGATTAAAAGGTTGACTATCAAGTATAGTGATTAAGAAGTGATAGTGAGCTTCAAGAAAAGCTTAGGAAAAATATCCTTCTAAGCATTCCATTAAGTGCCCATCTCCTCAACAGGAGATATTTCACTTTCTGAAAAGCAATAATAAAATATTGACAATAAATTTCAATAGTGGTAATATTTAAAGGTCCCTTCTAATTACTGATATCTGAAAGTAGAATGAGGGAAGATTAATTCGAGTCCTTTGACACAGATGAACAATCTGAGGAAAGAGTTTATAATAACTGATGGCTTGTTGACTAGAAAACAATTATCTTTCATTACAGATGCCGTAATTTATTGTCCCTGCAGAAGGGAACTTTATATAATCATTATTATGTGTAATTGTTCTTCTGGGTATAAGTTTAGTATAGAACTTAAGTATATAATTAGGAACTTATAATTTAGAAACAAGATGAGGGCTTCTGAAATGCAAGTTTAATAGAATCATTTGAATATACTGCCAAAAAAAGCTGATAATTCAAAAACATAAATAAGAGTAACAATAACTATAACAACAGTCTCCAAAACATGTTACACATGTACTATCTGTTTATCAGATCCTGGGGGAAATATGATAACATAGTTAATCCAAAGTAAATAAGCAAATGCCATCCTGCACCTTTCTTGTCTTCTAAATTCACTGGAAAAAAAAGAAAATAGGACGTCAGCAATGCGGTGCACTAGAAAGTCCTAGGTGACACCGTCCACAGAATCAATGATTTAACAGCTGTCTCCTAATTTAAATAGCTTTGGGAACACTCTGCAGTACATCTAGGAAGCTGTAGCAACCCCGTGGAACACAAAAACTGAGGACAAATGCAGAGACAAGGGTAGGAAACATTTTACCTGTGGAATCTAAATAGTTAAACTCATAGAAGCACAGAGTGCAGAGGCTCAGAGAAGGGAACAAGGAAAGTATATTGGTCAAGAGGTGCAAATATTTTGTTATTCAGGTCGTAAAATAAGAAATAGATGTATTTTTGTCCAGTTTCCTGGCACAATTTCTAGAATCCTTGGAATTTTCAGTGATGTGCCTTTTTGTATGCTAATAATGTGACAGAAGGCTAGGGGGTTCATTGGGGATGGCAGCCAGGACTGATTATAGGGCCGGAGTTTTTAGCCCCACACCTAGGTCTCAGAGGAAGAGGAGTTAAAAGTTGAGTTGATTAGTAATGACCAATGATTTAGGCAATCATTCCTAAGTAATGAATCCCCCCATTAATACCCAAAAAGAGGATTTAGAGAAGTTCTGGGTTGCTGAACATGTGGAGGTCGTGGCAAGGTGGTGGCGGAAATGTGTCCAGAGAGAATATGGAAGCTCTGTGCCTGTTCCCCCAATACTTCTCCTATGTACCTCTTTATCTGACTGTTCATTTGCACCCTTTGTAATATCCTTTATAAAATCAGTAAATACAATTGTTTCTATGAGTTCTGTGAGTTACTCTAGCAATAAGAGCACCCAAAGAGAGGGTCGTGGGGAACCTTCAATTTATAGCTGGTTGGTCTCAAGCACAGGTAATAACCTGGGGTTTGCAATTGGCAACACACGTGGTGGGGGGGGGCAGTCTTGTGGGACAAATCTCTTAAACTGTGGTGTTTGTTCTAACTCTGATTAGATTCAGAATTGAATTAAACTGAATTATAGGACACCCAGGTGGTATGTATCATAGAATTGCTCAGTGGGGAAAAAGCCTCCGTGCATCTGGTCACAAAGGTCTTTCGTGTTAAGTGCAGAGCATAACAAAAATAATTTGCTTTTTCCTATTACATACAAAGATGAGTAAGTTCTCAGAATCTAATGTACAGTCTGGCAACTACAGTTAACAATACTGTATTGCATATTTGAAATTAGTTAAGAGAGTAGATCTTAAATGTTCTCACCTAACCACACACGCACGCACACACATACATAAATATTAATATGAGGAGTTAGATATTTTAATTAGCTTGATTGTGGTGATCATTTCATAATCTGTCTCTATATACCAAAACATCAAGTTGCATACCTTAAAAATATATAATTTTACTCTTTAATCATACCTCAGTAAAGCTCAATTAAAGGATATTAAGTAAATATAAATTTCCAGCCATATTGCAAGGAAGAAAGGGTGCTTTAAGAATTGACTGCTAAAATATCTCCACAAAGCAACCTGATATTGTACTCAGATGTGTGACTAGGAGTACTTACTAGATCTGGGGTGATAGAACAGGGAAGTGTTAAAATGTTGCTGAAAAGCGGTGTTTCAATTCTGAGCACTGAGTAAGGATGCCAATGTCTGCCCTAAGGCTGGGGCCAACAATAGCAGCTCATTGAGGTGGGACACATTTGAAGCAGGTGCTGAGGTCTGAAACAGCAAACAGAAACATGATGACTGTTTTGCTCTCAGGAAGGCAAGGCGGCCCTTTATCACATCAAGAAACTCTCTGTTGCTTCTTCTGCCATCTCCATACAACTACCGTGGCCAGGACTCTTAACAGTTTTGTACAAACCAGTACTTGTTTGGTGATATGCATTCTAGCTACCAATATTTTAGAGTCCAGATGATTTAATATTTCCAGAGAACTAGAAATCATTCTTTAATTACGACTTTAGTTTAAAGTGGAAAGTTTTTCACAACAGTTGAAGACTAACAAAAGTTTAATAAAAATTATGTATATACAAAAATATGTTGATTTATAATATATTATCCATAAAAGTAGAGGCTTTGATACTTTTTTAAATTAAAAGAGGTTTTTGAAATGTGAAAGTATACAGTTTTAAAACTCAGTATTTGAGTCTAATTGCAGAAAACCACAGCTACAGTTTGAACCACTGGAGAGCAAGTTTGAAGCAAACACATTTTAAAAGTAAAGTGTCATAGATAATAGAATCAGAAGTCTCAAAATTTGGCTTACAGTAGTTTAGAAATACAAGTACCAAGAAAAGACAGGATACATTATCAAAGCAATAACAGCATTTTAAAAATGAGATTTTTCTTTGACATGTAGTGAAAATAATGAACAAATATATGCTTAAACACAAAATAATAAAGTAGAAGCACTAAAGTAATTTAAAAAATATTTTTAAAGAGAACTAAATAATAAAAACACCAAATAGGTGAATTCTTAAATGAACATCTTTTATATTGGCCTCCAATCTGGGCAAAATTGAGATAATAAAACAAAATCTTCATAGCTCTGCAGGAAAAAAAAATGATCTTGAGCATAGGACTATGTCCACAGTAAAGAAATAAAACTGCTAAAATTAAAGGAAAAAATAAAGAGGTTTTCATAAATACAAGAAGTATTGATGAGATAGACTATATTCACATGAGACAGCATTGACTAATCACTAATAATACAAATAAATTTAATAAAACTGTAAAAGTTATTGTTTTTGAAACTTAGAGATATAATATTTAAAAGTTTTTTAAATGATTTCACAACATATGGAAGATTACAGTGGAGAATGGATGCAGTGAATGCTTTCTATGAGTGGGAAGAGATTACAAGAATTTTGTTCTCATCATTGGTAGAAAAAAATAGCAGTTAAATATTTGTCTTAAAGCATATGACTTTAGCTTTATTTCCTCTTTATCCTCCCAGAATTTCAATGAAAATGAAAAAGAGCTTAAATCAACAAAATAATTAAGTCTATCCCAACCCTGAGCATGAGGAATGTGAAACATCAGCAATAATTTTAGACACATTTGGGATGTGGAAAGAGTTATGTTGAAAAACAAAGAAGCAAATCTTCACACCAAAACTTTAACAGTAAAAGACCAGAGCAAAGATGCAAGGGGCGGCTTCTCACCATGACTGATTAATTTCTAAGATCATTGCAAGTGCAGAGAGCAAACATGAGCCTACACACCAGGGATCAGGTAATTGGAGGATGTACATGGAATTAAATCCAATTTTAGCACCATCTGCACAAAAGACAGAAATAAGACTATTGGATGCCAAGATAAAACCAGTGTAGTGTTTTTTCTAAGGAAATTCAATAGCATGATTGAGGATGCTAGGGATTTTAGTAATGATTGGTGCCTCTGGGCTGATTGGGTTAGGAGCACTCTCATGGCCTGCTTACTAAACCCTCTAAAATGAAACTTGCAAGTAGATACACTCTCCCTGCGTGTAATTAACCTACCAGTTCTGGGTGAGGACTATGGAAATAAACTAGTACTACAGCAAAAGAAACTTGTATTAATTACAGACATAAATGGATTTTCATGAATGTAAGTTGACAGCCAAGAATAAAGTGAAAATGTTAGAGGAATAAATGAATCCCCATATGTTTCAAAAATATTGTAGGGATTATAAAGTGATATAAGAATATTTACAATTAGTGGATATGATGATGAATTTTATGTGTCAACTTGACTGGGCCATTGGATGCCCAGGTATCTGGTTAAACATTATCATTTCTGAGTAGGTCTGTGAGCTGAAAGTCTTCCCAGAAGAGATTAGCATTTGAACTGGGAGTCAGTGACACAGAGGCCCTCTCCACTTAACGGTGGGCATCACCCGATCCATGAGGGCCTGAAGAGAACAGAACAGTAGAGGAAGGCAGGATTCACCCTCCTTCTGTTTGGCTGTTTGTTTGAGCTTGAACATTTGTCCTCTCCAGCCCTTTCACTGGGATTTAAATTATTAGTATCAGCCCTCTGCCTTTGGACCGGAACTGGAACTTACACCATTGGTTCTCCTAGTTCTCAGCCTTTCAGTTTTGGGCTGAAAATATACCACAGGCTTTCCTGGTATCTCCAGTTTGCAGACAGCAGATCTTGGAACTTCTCATCCTTCATAATTGCATGAATGAATTCTTCATAATACATCCCTTTATATATCTCCTATGATTTCTGTTTCTCTGCAGAACCCTGACTAATACAGGATTATCATGAATACTTTCAAGATAATAGAGTATTTTTGAGAAAATAAAGGTACATTAGAAAAAATAGTTTTAAAAAATAAAGACTGAAAAATCAATTAAAAATACCTTAGAATACAGATATAAAAGCTAAAAATAACAAAATAAGAGAGAAGAGTCATAATAGCACAGAGGAGATATCCAGGAGATCCAAGTTATTAATTCAAAGAAGCAGTAAGTGCCTGGGGAGGGGCAAATATTCAGCAGTATGATAAAGAAGAATGTTTCAGAGAAGAAGGAAGAATGATTAGAGGTTAAAGAGATTTGATAAAATGTCTTAAAATATTAAAGGTATAAGAAAAATAATTCGAATTATCTTTGTGACAAAGTGTAAATATTTGCTTATTCATTTAAGAAAAGATATAAACTGAAGGCAAGTTTAATCCCTAGGAGAAAAATAAATAGCTGTAGAAAGAATCCTTAGGAGAAATAAGAGGCAAGCTAAAATATGCTGTAATTTTGAACAAAGGATAAAATTTAAAAAAGGAAAACAATTTGAACTTGAATTGTATAATATTTTCTGTTGAGTAGTGATATCTAGTGAAATAGGATCGCATTTTTATTTCTATGAGTGGAAGTTAATTATTACTCTTATAATAACTTTTTTATTTGTTGCTCCAACTTATAAACAAATCATGAGTGATTTAATTATAATTGAAAAGAGTTTGTAATATAACAAATGTAAATAAAAACCATATTCAATCAATAGAAGCATATAGATTGAAGACAAAATGCAGTGAGGAAAATTTAGTATGTACATTTATTTTTTTTCTCATTTTACTGGAAATCAAATGAAACATTATTTACTGTAAGACTTATAGTTACCAGTTAAACTTTGGAAATATTTTTATTTCAATCAGAATTTTAAAATAATGCTGCTTTGACTACTCATGGTTCTGAAGGGTCTATTACTAAAATAAAACAAGTCAATAAAACAAGTCAAAAGGAAAAATAAGTAAAAATTATTTGAAAATGATAAATTTCTATGTAGTAAATTAACGAGCCATACAAGAAAATACCTGTTAGGATGAATAATATTTAATTATAGTAGTATGTTGCATTTTTATTTGAAAATGAGCAATAATTGTCATTTCTACAGATACCAACTACTCCTATATTATCTAACAAAAAACTCGTGACAGTATATTGTAGTTTTTCGTACTGCATATATTTTCCTCTTTATGTGAGCTCATCAAAAGGTAAACTTTTAGAAACCTTGTTTCCAGTGTTAAGATTCACAGATGAATGAAATTCTGTGCTGTGATAGGAATATTCTACTTATGACTATCCAATAGAATACCTGGTATCCATAGGTGGCTATTAAATACTTGAAAATAACTACTTCAACTGAGAAGGCAGAATATTAATTTTAATTATTTTGATTAATTTAAATTTAAATTCAGATAGTTGTATGTGACTGTGCCTATTGAATTGGACATATCAAGATGAATGATAAATCTTTTAGGAATATACAATAAAGAAGAGGAAATTGAAAAACAGGAATAAAATTACTATAGTATGCAATGAAGACACTGATAGAGCTATGAACAGAAAATTGTTGAAAGACAAAAAGTAGCCGAGGATGTCAGGAAAATCATTTCAGAAATAGTGGTGCTTGAACTGAATCACAAAGGAAGTGGAAAAGGAAGATTAAAGAAGTGACAGAAACTTGGAGAAACTCAGGAGAAATACGTGGAAGCAAGATACAACATAATATGTGTGGGTTACTACCAACAGGTTTTGTTAGTGTATAAACAATGATGCAGGAATGGTGATGAGAGGGTGGTTAGGGACAGTTTATGTATATCCTGCAAATATAATACTGGAGCATGGTATTTCTCAAAGCATACTCTTTTGAGCTCCTACATTAGAATCATATGAGTTGCTAGTTAAGCGTGCAAGTCTTGAATCCCATATTGGAGACAGTAAACAAGAGTTTCAGAGGATTTGAGTCTGTGGGTATACACATGTAACAACATGGTTATGTAGTTTTCATCTATGCATGAGTATGTTGTACACATCAGACCTAAGATAAGGCTAAAATAAAGCAAAGAAGAGGCAAAGACTGGAATGATGGAACTCAAACAATAGCCCAACTGTGAAATGTTGATACTTGAGGAACTAAAGCAGTGGCAATTGAAATGGAGACTTAACGGCAGAGGGAATATGAAGTTTACATGAGAAAACTCAAGGAAATTCTAGTTTTAGAACAAAATTTCTGAGAATCCGATTCTACCATGCTTGTAGAATTATGTGAGGGAAAGGGCTCTTAGCAACTATTAATTCAATTTCTACTAAGTCCCTCAAAAAAATTAAGTTGTTGTATTTATAGACACCATGTTTAGATGGAACCATGAAAAGATGATCATCAAGGAAAAATTTCTAAAGAGATTGTAAAATTCTAAAAATGGTCCATGTAAATACTTTCAAACATGTCATGCTGTTCTTTGAGCTGAAACAGATTGGAAAATAAAACAGGAGAGTAATGCATCTTGTAGGGAAGGACTTTGAAACAGTAGTATTTTAAGCAGCCAATAAATCAAAAGCTGGGCAAATGTAATTCAGGGAGAATGCCAGAACTTTAGACCCAGGTAGGCAAGCAAATGGGTCTCGATCTGAGCAAGGTCAATGAGGTCCTGCAAAAACTAAGAAGAGCAAGTAGCTAACATCTACTAAGTTAGGCTTGAAGAACTCAGTGTTGAAAAATAGCCAAAGGAAAAAATCATTATATCAAAAAGATGCCTGAACTAGTATGTTTATGGCAGCACTATTCACAATAGCCAAAATATGGAATCTACCTAAGTGTCCATCAGTGAATGATTGGATAAAGAAAATGTGATGTACACACACACACACCCTCCCCATGAAATACTACTCAGCCATAAAAAATAATGAAATAATATATTTTGCAGTAACATGTATGGAACTGGAGGCCATTGTCCTAAGTGAAATAAACTCAGAAAGTCATATACTAGATGTTCTCACTTATAAATGGGAGCTAAATAGTGCATACACATGTACAGAGAGTGTGGAATAATAGATAATGGAGGCTGAGAAGGGTGGAAAGGTTAGAGCGGGTAAGGGATGAGAAATTACTTAACGAGCACAATGGGCAATATTTGGGTGCTGGTTATACTAAAAGCCCAGATTATGCCACTAGACGGTACATTTCTACAAGAAAACTCTATTGTACCCCCAAAATTTACACAAATAAAGAAAATCATAAAAGAGGTTTTTATATAACAAGAAAGAAATGCTGTTTTTTTTTTTTAGATCAAAACATTTATTTTTTGTGTTACAAAAACAAAAATAAACAGATAATGAAATAATCACATTTGTAAAGTGTCCCATCCTGGGTTCTCTGTCCTAGAATTTATTAAGCAGTTCAAGTTTAGGTTACTTCAACACTTCTGGATGCTATGAAGTCTCCATCTTATAACCATGTTTCTCTAGTTCAGCTCGTAACTGATGAGAGAAGTCATCCTCTACATTGTCCTCATCCCAGTTATCCTCCCAGACATGTGCGTCTTCATCTTCATCTAAGCCAGCCCAGTCTTCAGCAGGGGAACTCTTCAGACTCGTCGTCTTCCTCTAAGACACCTAAGTCTACCGGCTGCTTTTCTCAGACATTGCGACACTCCACGCCCAATACCTCCCAGATCAGCAGGAAAGTTGAAACCCTCATGCTCCTGAAGGAAACGCCACCGTCGCTGCCACCTCAGAGGCTGACCAGAAATGCTGGTTTTAAAATAAAATAAACCTTGATGCTCACTGTAACTCAATGAATAAATAATAAATAAATAAGCCAAAGGCAGAGAAGAGTAATGATAACAGCAAAATTTTAACTTCTGATTATAAAGCAGAGTCTACTTTCTTTTAGATTTGACTCTCTGCCCTTTGATGGATATAAGCGTTTAAAAGTCATACATGGTTTGCATCTATGGCAGAGTCCTCGGGTGTCAGTGGCAACACTGGAAACTGGGTCTGGTGCATCAGTGCAGATAGATATAATACAAAAATAACAGAATTTTATACTGCTGAATTTATGGATTCAAGAACTATCCCTGACTTACTTTCAAAAACAGATTTTGTACTATTTCCTAGTCTTCCTACACTGACAAAACAAGATAAGTGAAAAATAAAGCCTAAGAGCACTTTTCCAGGTAAGAAAAAAAAACACCAGCATGTAGCTTATAATTCTATTTGTACATCCCACTTTCTATTCAAAACAATCTAATTTACCCAGTAAAACCAGAAAAAGGTAGGACGTTCAATAGAAGCTCGTAGTCTGAAGGGGGGAAGAGCAGCCATAGTAATGACGCTGAGATGACTGTGAAACAAAATTATTTTTACCTATGGATACCACAAAAATATCTTTGTTTTATACATAAGTAGTTTCCAAAAGTAAGATAAACACTAGATTTAAACTTAGAAGTTTTGCTTTTTCTTGCTACTCTGGGCCACACACCTAATACACCAGCAATGAGAAAACTCTTATTTAGCCTTTTTTTCCCCCAGCTCTATTTCTTTCTCTAGGCTGGCTATTCTCTGTGGAATGTCCTCTCTTTTTGCTTCATTGACGACTTCTTACATGCTGAGACTTAACTCAAGGGTATCCTCTTGGGCCTCTTTCTGAGTAAAACACGCTGAATGTGAGGCCCTGCTTTTGTGTTCACGATGCCCTGTATGTGTCTCTAACTTTGCACTTACTCTATTGTATTTAACTTCCCTGCCAGCGCCTCGTCTCTGCACTGAGAGTTCTTTGAGAGCAGAGGCTGTCTTACTCCCCTTTGTTCCCTTAGCTCCAAACATCGTACCCAGAAACATACTAGATGCTTTCTTAAGCACTTTATCTACATTATGCTGTCTAATTTTCACAGTATCATGATAAAGCTGGTATTGGCATTTCAATTTTATTAACGAAGAAACAGATTCAGAGAGAAAAAACCCACTGTCCAGAGGAGCTATCACATGGCAAAGCCTGCTCTCTGCCTTGTTTCTAAGCCAAAACACTCGTCAGATCTTTGTTCTGCTTCTCAGATATTTCAGATTAATTGTTGAAGTACTTCATCAGTGGTTTCAGTAGTTTTACCTATAGATCTACTCCTTCGCCATCTGAAACTGAGTCTTTGCTGGATTCTATTTTAACTTGAAACCGTCTGTGCCTTCTCTCTCCTTCATTTCTTAGTGGATATCAGTATGGAATCCCTACTTCTTCCAGCTATTGTCATTTACTTCTCTCTCTGATTAGTCTAATTTATCAGTGATCAATATTGTCAAATCTAATAGCTCTTTTCAAGACAGCTTTGAACATACACCTGAAAGTTCCTTTGCCAGCAATACCCTTTTCTTTCCATTATTCTAGAAAAATCTTCACACAACTCAAATACTACCTTTTCCATAAAACTTTTTCAGAACCTCCAAGGTTCTTAGTCCATAATTGGTAGTCCTATTGGTAAGTTATGACTGAATTATGGTTTTTAGAACACTGCATTAAAATCATCTTTTCTTCTACCTGTATTGGGAAGCTTTAATGAGAATGACAGTGGGTTCCAGGTTAATCCGCTTTGCATCAGGCCCACAGTTCTGAAATGTAGCAGTTACTCCAAAGGGATGTAAAAAAACTGTAAAACATAAATGTGATGCTGAGCCTTGATACATAAAAATATATGGAAAACTAAAGCTACCATTAGTTTGGTCCATATGATTTATATAATTTTATATATAATATATAACCTTATAATTATATAATAGTTAAAGATATAACTAATTTATTTAGTAATAGTTTATATAATCTTCAACTTAAAATTAGATTCATCAGGGAAAGTGCCTGTGTCATTTATTTGTCCTAGTCAGGTTTACAGTGGTATTACTTCGAAAATATCATATACATTTTGGATGATAAGTTAAAAATTTATTGGCATCTTGGTCTGTATTGCCCTGAAAAGTTTGGATATTAGAGTATTTCAATTTAATAGTATTTAATAAAGTTAATATTAAAGTTAATATTTAACTTTATGAATTTAAAATATTAGAGTATTTCAATTAAATTATGGCTAAGAGTTAAAGACTACAAAATTAAATTAAATTGAATTTAAAGTGTTGACAAATTGTTGATATTAAAAAATTACATATTTTATTATTTATTGATTTCCTTTTTGTTTTTTAATTTTATAATTTTTAATTTTATGGGTACATAATAGTTGTACATATTTATGGGGTACATGTGATTTTTGGATATTAGTATGCAATGTGTAGTGATCAAATCTGAGTAACCGATGACACCCTTAAACAAGATTCCTTGAATATAAATGTACTTTTCAGTGTAAGCAAAGTATTACCTAAGTGGGTGGTTACAGTTCTGCACGACAACGCTGAGCTGTCTGATATTTTCTGAAGAGTACATTTTACTTCGTTTTGCATTGAATATAAACTGTAGGCTAAGCCGTTTTAGATCTGATCATGTTTTGAATCTTGGAAGAAATGCAGTCACAAATCACATCACTGCCCTAACACAGGACTGATGTTATTACAGCATATACTGGGGCCAAGCCGTCAGGGTTGAGAGTCTTGAGCTGTCTGCAGAAAGTGTCCAGGAAATTTGAGAAGATGCAAGCAAAGCATCATGGTGAAAAGGTAGGCTCAGTGTTCATCTGCCTTCATACAGGTGCTCATTCCTCTCTGCCTCTTGAAGTCCAGACACTTCTCTCTCTTCTCCCAGTTTTTCACGTCTTGTACCTTCCTATTATAAGGTAAGCAATTCATAAATGAAATTCCAAAAAGATTAAGTATGCCCCTCCAACCACATGACTATGAAGTAAGAGGGGTACTGATTTTTAATTTAATAAAACTTGTATATTGTTTTAGAAAATTAGCTTTAATACTTACTGTTTTAGTTATAACTGTAGGTTAATATTGCTTAGAAAGTATACTTACACGACAACTTTCAGGTAGCTGTCAGTTACCTCTTACAGAAGAGATAGTAAAAAAGGCTGAAAATCTGAAGTTCGTTTGTTGTCACTAATCAGATTGTTCAAAGAAAAAAACTGATGCCAAAGGGAACTGAATTCAAATGTTCAGTATTCTGGTAACTCCACTGTGAAGACCTACAGCTGTCTTATGCTTCCATCTTTGTGTTGATAACACTGCTTGGCAGGTGATACTTGTGTGTTGTTGACAGTATGTCAATATTACACTGATTCCTTGAAAAACAAGTTTCATTAAGTCATCTAGGGAAAGATATATCCATATTTATGCCATAGGTTATCATTATAATTAAATTAGACAAAATACAGAAAATATCTAACAATATTCTTTCCTCATGCAATAAGTATCTTCAGTGGAAGTCTGTATTCTCTAGTAAGGAAGTGTCCTTATCCAGAAATCTTTCTCTTTCATTATGAGAGAAACGATATTTCTAGACCCAAATCACAATTTTCTTATTGCCTGTGTTATCTTTGGTAAATAATAACCTAGAGAAAAAGTTGTTTTCAGAAGTTTAGAAGTTATGTAGTCAGAAGATTAAGTGATTTACATATTGTTCTACCCAGGAAAGGATGCGTAACATTTATATTAATAATTTTGGTTACTATTTATCTGTGTATTTAAATGTATTTCACCAAACCAGCAGACTTATGTAAAAATTGAAAATGCAATTGCCAGTGCTCTAGTTCATCACTGTTGATTGAGTATTGAATCGCACACCTTCTTTTTACCTCTGTCAAGTTCAAAGAGATTGTCCCCATCTTGTACCTGTTTCTGGTGCTGTTTACCTGGTCTACATTCCTGTGTCTTTTTCTTGTCTTTATACTTTTCTTTCCTGGTTCCTTAGCAACAGCCATCTTGTGCAGAGTCCTGAATCCCGTTTCAAAGGTCCTGCTTCTTGCCTGGCACCTTGAATCACTGCATAATTCTGGCTGTCAGATTTTCAGTTGTCTGGTTCAGACTGTTTGAACAGATATGTTATTGTGAATTGCTCTTTTTGATTCTGATTACTCTCTGCACCATTTTTACCTGACTGAGATGCTTTTCATTTTCAGGGACAAGTTTAATTCCACTCAGTCTATTAGTGTGCACTGGCACGTGGGTGCATATGTATGGACCCGTACGCGAGGACACAAATCTGCCTGCATTCCCCACCAAGTCTGACCATGTACACTTGTGCTACTTTTTGACAGTAGCAGATGTCAGTACTTAATATTACTAAATCTAGATCCTTGCAGTGCAATACAAGCTTTTCAAATGCAAGAATGTTTGGTAGATAAAGATCTTTTAGTACTTACTTATGGAAATCCTTAATTAGAGATAAAATGTACATGGTACCTAAGATTCTGGACTCTGGGACAAAGCTTTTTCACATTCACGTCCCAGCTCTATTACTTACAGGTTGTGATAGCTTAACGAAATTATATAACTTTTCTGCCCCTCAGCTTCATCATCTCTAAAACGAGGATGCTGTATCTCTGTCATCATTAAATGAGTTACTGAATGCAAAGCTTAGAATGCTGTCTGGCACACAGCAAATGTTCAATAAGTATAGGCTATTTTATTATATATTTATGCAAATGATCTTGCTCAAAACAAATTTTAACCTTGAAAAGATAATTCAGTTATAATTATGGCAAATTTAATCTTTAGATTTGACATAATCAAACAGCAATATAGACTCAGAATTATTATCACATGGTTATTGGAATCCAGTGGAATAAATAAATTAGCTTCAGGAAGTTTACAAACCAAATTGAGAAAAAAAAGATTACTACATTTATTTCTTAGAAAATATCTTTTAAAAATATTTGCAAATATGGAGTTATTATTTCTTCATGGTGGTACAATATACTATAGTAAATGGTTATATAAGTGTCATTATAATACCTCTAGAAAATGTGCCTGCATAGGAGTTAAATAAAAATATGATTAATTTTTACTTTTGTTTATATTGCACAAATCCCAGTTTATAAAATGTCTAAGAAAAGACAGAACAAAAAATTATCTATATTATTTGATTTAACTTTTGCCATAGAATATGATGGGCTATAGAAGCTAGCATTAATCTTGTACAGAAATATACTAATGAACTCATACTGCAAAAATAATATAAAATAACATGCAAAAAGGAACAAATCAAAACAAAACAGAAGTAAACATAGCAATTATGTTGTTTGCTTTCAAAACCCAACTGGGTGGAAACAGTGACATTCTAGTTTTTAACAGTTAGGTGTATATTTATGATGTCAAAAAGTTACTTTAAAAAAAATCTGTTTAAATCTTAAAAGGCTGTTGGTATTTTGAAATAGTATCAAGATTCTTTGCTAATCAAATAACAATGGAAAAAGTCATGTACTTTGTAGTATGATAGACAATTTTCAGTGCCTGCACACATTGTAATTGTCTCTTATCTCTGTCTCTCTCATCTACATCGCTGTTTCTCTATCTATATAATTTTTGGAGGATGTAGGAGGCATCCCCAGCACTACCATTGCTGAGAAATTTCTGCTGCTATATCTTTATTTATAGTTGGTATTATCTTTTATTTTTTTTCTTAAGTCAGAACAAAATATTATAGTATTCTTTTAATATGTATTTTTCCTTATCAGTCAATTCCTTGTACATGTTATTTTCTACTAACATATTGAGCTGTTTGGCTTTTCCTTATAGATATGTAATTCTTTATATATTCAAAATAGCAATTCAATATTAATTATATTTTGTATATGTCTTATTCAAGTTAGTAGTTTCTGTTATGTCTTTGGGGGATCATTTAATCAACATAAGTTCTTAATTTTAATATAGTAAAATTTATTAATATTTTTCTTCATTAACTTTTGTGCTTTAAGAAATTATTCTTTCTAAACAAATCTGTTTCTATCCAAATTCCATAAATATTTTTTCTTAGGTTAGTGAAAAGTTTTTGCCATTTTTTAATTAAATGGCAAAAACTGCAATTACTTTTGTATCAACCTAAAAATTATATATATATATATAAAATTTTATTGCATTTTAGTAGGTTCTGGGGTACATGTTAAGAACATGCAGGATTGTTGCATAGGTACATTCATATCTTTTGCCCACTTTTGAATGAATTTGTTTGTTTTTTTCTTGTAAATCTGTTTTAGTTCTTTGTAGATTTTGTATGTAAGTCCTTTGTCAGATGGGTAGGTCGCAAAAATTTTTTCCCGTTCTGTTGGTGCTGGTTCACTCTAATGATTGCTTCTTTTGCTGTGCAGAAGCTCTGGAGTTTAATTAGATCCCATTTGTCTATTTTGGCTTTTATTGCCAATGTGTTTGGTATTTTAGTCATGAAGTCTTTGCCTATGCCTGTGTCCTGAATGGTTTTGCCTAGGTTTTCTTCTAAGGTTTTTATGGTGTTAGGTCTTATGTTTAAGTTTGTAATCCATCTGGAGTTAATTTTAGTGTAAGATGTCAGGAAGGGGTCCAGTTTCTGCTTTCTGCACATGACTAGTCAGTTTTCCCAACACCATTTATTAAACAGGGAATCCTTTCCCCCATTGCTGGTTTTTGTCAGGTTTGTCAAAGATCAGATGGTTGTAGATGTGTGGCATTACTTGCGAGATCTCTGTTCTGTTACATTGGTCTATATCTCTGTTTTGGCACCAGTACCATGCTGTTTTGATTACTGTAGCCTTGTAGTATAGTTTGAAGTCAGGTAGCATGATGCCTCCAGCTTTGTTCTTTTTGCTTAGAATTGACTTGGCTATGCAGGCTCTCTTTTGGTTCCACATGAATTTTAAGGTGGTTTTTTCCAAGTTCTGTGAAGAAGATCATTGGTAGCTTGATGGGGGATAGCATTGAATCTATAGATTACTTTGGGCAGTATGGCCATTTTCATGATATTGATTATTCCTAACCATGAACATGGAATGTTTCTCCATCTGTTTGTGTCCTCTCTTATTTCATTGAGCAGTGGTTTGTAGTTCTCCTTGAAGAGGTCCTTTACATCCTTTGTTAGTTGTATGCCTAGGTATTTTATTCCCTTTGTAGCAATTGTGAATGGCAGTTCTTTCTTGATTTGGCTCTGTTTAAGTCTGTTATTGGTGTATAGGAATGCTTGTGATTTTTGCACATTGCTTTTGTATCCTGAGACTTTGCTGAAGTTGCGTATCAGTTTCAGGAGATTTTGGGCTGAGAAGATAGAGTCTTCTAAATATACAATCATGTTGTCTGCAAATAGAGACAATTTAACTTCCTCCTTTCCTAATTGAATAATCTTTATGTCTTTTTCTTTCCTGATTGATCTGGCCAGAACTTCCAATACTATATTGAATAGGAGTGATGAGAGAGGGCATCCTTGTCTAGTGCCAGATTTTAAAGGGAATGCTTCCAGTTTTTGCTCGTTCAGTATATTGGCTGTGGATTTGTCATAAATAGCTTTTATTATTTTGAGATACGTTCCATTGATACCTAGTTTCTTAAGAGTTTTTAGCATAAAGTGCTGTTGAATTTTGTCTAAGGCCTTCTCTGCATCTATTGAGATAATCAGGTGGTTTTTGTCTTTGGTTCTGTTTATGTGGTGGATTGCATTTATAGACTTGTGTATGTTGAACCAGCCTTACATGGAAACTGAACAACTGACTCTTGAATGCTGACATGATAAACAATGCAATGAAGGCAAAAATAAAGATATTCTTCAAAACCAGTGAGAGCAAATACACAACATACTAGAATCTCTGGGACACATTTAAAACAGTGTCTAGAGGGAAATTTATAGTAATAAATGCCCACATGAAAAGCAAGGAATGATTGAAAATCAACACCCTATCGTCAAAATTGAAAGAGCTAGAGGAGTAAGATCAAAAAACTCAAAAGTGAGCAGAAGACAAGAAATAACTAAGATCAGAGCAGAAATGAAAGAGATAGAGACACAAAAAAATCTTCAAAAAATCAAATCCAGGAGCTGGTTTTTTGAAAAGATCAACAGAATAGACAGACTGCTAGCCAGATTAATAACAAAGAAAAGAGAGAAGAATCAAATAAATGCAATAAAAAACGATAAAAGGGATATCACCAGCGATTCCACAGAAATACAAACTACCATCAGAGATTACTACAAACAACTCTATGCACATAAACCAGTAAACCTGGAAGAAATGGATGAATACCGGACACTTGCACCCTCCCAAGCCTAAACTAGGAAGAAGTTGAAACCCTGAATAGACCAATAACAAGGGCAGAAGTTGAGGCAGCAATTAATAGCCTACCAACCAAAAAAAAATCCAGGTTCACCTGGGTTCACAGCTGAATTCTATCAGACATATAAAGAGGAGCTGGTACCACTCGTTCTGAAATTCTTCCAAACAATCCAAAAGAGGGAATCCTTTTCAAATCATTTTATGAGACCAACATCATCCTGATACCAAAACTCAGCAGAAACTCAACAAATAAAGATCTTAATTCTTAAAAATGCATTCCTTATCATGTAATGGCTTATTTTCAAGACCTAGGTTTGGTCATTGATGACCTGTTATTTAAAATCTATAGGAATTGGTGTGACTTGAATTTAACTCAGGGAATACTGAAAAAAATTAATATTGCCTTATAAGAGTCTATGCTGGAAAGTAAGAGCTGTGATGAGAGCATGGATTCCACTTATTAATAAATACTCTTATGAGAAAACATTTTCCTTATGTATTTCCATTAAAAGTGATTTTAGAATTGACTGTCACTTATAATATGTGCATTGCCAGGTCAAAAACAAATTCAAAATATCCTTTTGGCATTCTAATCCCAAGAGGCATTTTTTGAAATTTAGTGTTTGAGCTGAATTAAAGTTTATATTTGCAATTTACTTATGTTTTTTTACAAGTTTGTTGTTCTTTAGCCTATATGATAAACAGGGATAGCCAGTCATTGTAAAAACTGGTTTTAAATTTTAGCTTATTTAGAAAATATTCTTCCAATGCAATAAAATAATTGTTTTTCAATTTGCATTTTGCTGAAAGGAGAAAGGAGAAGGTAAGTGGATTGAAGATGAAGTGGATTAATAATTTTTTTAAAATGTGATTATCAGAGGTATCTGTCAGTCAAAAAAGAATGGATACCACTATTGTTAAACCACCACAGTGTATTTAGTCTTGCTTTTTACTATTAGCTTTACTATATATCAGTAGATTTTTGCAGTCAGAAAATTGCCTTCAACCATTAAACATATTTTTTTTCCTCTGTGCCTTGTTCTGTGGGAAAAAGAAGGCAAAGTTATCTATTCTTCCATCTACTTTTGGAAGTACTTATGTTAAAGTTAATTAAAAAATGATGAAAACTAAAATATCTTTAAGAATGAATATTTGTATGTTAAATGCAAATTGAAATAATTTGTACTTGCTCTGAAATAGTTCTATTAATCATGGCCTAATCAGCTGGCAAATTCAACAATATTTATAACCCTTACTTACAAAGATTCTTTATTTTAATAAAATTTCATTGTTTATGAAAATTCTCAGATGAGTTCATGTAACCACATTTAGTGCCTCATAATGCTTTGCTCAAATTGGCTTCTTCTTTGTAAGATGTTGGCAAGCCGCTATATAAACAACATGTCCATGTAGGCATTCAGAGGATGAAGATAATAAAATTCTGGTTTAACGTACTAATTAGAGATCTATTGGGGCTGTCCAATTCAATTGTAATAGTCTAGCTGGTAGGTCACAGAGACAGAGTGTGCATATTTACATTAAAATAATTTCTATTAATTTATATGCAGTGATTTTACTGAGCCCACTGATTTCCAAGCTCAAGTGAGAACCTATGGCAAGATTAAATAAAGTATCATATTAATATAAAAAATTATAAGAATTTAAATAAAAACTAAATTATTGCTATGTTGTTGCCAGTTCCTTCTACATTATTGTGTTAATCATGAAGTAATTTGCAATAATTATCATTTTATTCCATTTTAATATGACAACACCATGTGCAAAATTGTCTTGTAATTCAACAGTGATTAAAAAATTATTATTTTCAAAACTCCAAATTTTTCAGAGAAAATTATGACAAAATTGTTGATGTTTTCTATTCTAACAAAAGGGTAATTTAGTCACTCATTAAAATAACAACAAAAACTTATCATTTATGCATCCCTGACTAATATGACCATCGTATTGTCGATTTATTTATTTTTTTTGGATAATGACACGAATTCTGAGAATTTGGTGCTTCAGTGGACTCATCGTGTTCATCAAATTGCAAAGGATGTGACTAGATCCTCTTAGAACTCTGGCTTCATTTCTGAGAGCTACACCCAAGTAATCCACTGAACCATTGACAGTGCCCCAAACATGAGCATGCACTTACACACGTGTACACGTATACAATGAAGTTTCTTCTTTGGCATGCAAAAATGTCTCATACAGTCTTATGTATTTGTCATAGTCTTTTTAAACAAATATGATTTAAAATTAGGTTTAATGATTTGTAATAATAACAGAA
The DNA here is from genome assembly GCA_036589455.1 of Ateles fusciceps. Lineage (NCBI taxonomy): Eukaryota > Metazoa > Chordata > Mammalia > Primates > Atelidae > Ateles > Ateles fusciceps. The sequence continues at coordinate 5,323,107 of JAZHEH010000253.1, read as the reverse complement.
ATCAGATTAATTTATTTTTAGCAACTTAAATTTTCTAGGACAAATAGAAAAAGACAAAAATCTTTGTGGGAAAGAGAGTATAATGTCATATAATGAAATGAAGTTCAGAAATTTAGAGTAGAAAGAAAATTTAGAGATATTCTAGACTTCAGTCAACTGATTTGCTGAAGAATAGATAGCTGTCTAAAAAGCCACCTTTCTTTCAATTTCATATTATTTTTAAAATTGTTTCTCTCCTATGACTTAATCATTTTTTATAGCTTGTGATGGTTAATTTATGTGTCAACATGTTCATGCTAAGAGATTCCCACACCGCTGGCAAACATTATTTCTGGCTGGGTGCAGTGGCTCACTCCTGTAATCCCAGCATTTGGGAGGCTGAGGCAGGTGGATCATCTGAGGTCAGGAGTTTGAGACCAGCCTGGCCAACATGGTGAAAACCTATCTTTACTAAAAATACAAAATACTAGCCACGCATGGTTGTGGGTGCCTGTAACCCCAGCGATTCAGGAAGCTGAGGCAGTAGAATCTGTTGAACCCAGGAGGCAGAAGTTGCAGTGAGCTGAGATCATGCCATTGTACAGCCTGGACAACAAGAGCAAAACTCGTCTCAAAAAAAAAAAAAAAAATCTGGATATGTCTGCAAGGGTTTTTCTAGAAGAGATTAGCATTAGAAACAGTAGTCTGAATAAACATCTGTCCTCACCAACCTGAGCATGCATTATTAAATTCATTTAGGGCACAAGTAGAACAACAAGGTAGAGGATGGAAAAAATACCTCTCTCTTCCTGAACTGGGACATCCATCTTTTAAATTAGAACACTAGTTTTCCTGAGTCTCCAGCTTGCAGATGACAGATGGTAGGACTTCTTAGCCTCCACAATCGTTTAAGTCTATCCTTCTAATAAATTTCGCACACAAACACACACACACGCACGCGCGTGCTATTGGCTCTGCCTCTCTAAGAACACTGACTAATACCAAGCACTAACCCCAAATATTATGTCCACTCATTCATCTATTCATTTATTCATTGATTATGTGCCTATATCTACCAGAATATAAGTTCTATGAGGGCAGAATCTTGATCACTGTATTCTCAGGGCTTGGATAGTGTTCAGCAAAAATCTGTGTATCTGTATTCAGTAAATGAATGTCGAATGAGTGAATGAATTTATGACAACAACTTGGCATCACATCTTAAATGATTGTATTCTGACTTCTGTCCAAACCACCCTAGAGATAGCGCTCTGGTAAATTTTACAGTTAAACTTTATTTCAAAATGTAAATATGTTTTCTTAGATCTTTCCCTAATCTTTGCATTATGTATTTTTTTGAACTACAATTTGAATACAATAAAAATGCATGGGTTTTGACTATCTCTGAGTGACCTGTATAACCACCTCATTCAAAGTACAGAACATTTCCATTACCTTAGCAATTTTCCTTTTGTTTATTTTCAGTCATTCTTCCTGAGAAGTAACCACTGCTGTGATTTCTGTCATCACAGATAGTTCCATTTGTTCTTGAACTTTATTTAAATTAAATCATAGCATAGTACACTGTTGTATCTGGATTATTTTAATCACATCAATATTTTTTGAACTACCTCTGTAGTGCATCATGATTCTGTCATTTTTTTCCTTTCTACTGCAGTGTAATATATCATTGCATGAAAATACCAAAATTTGTTTGTTCATTCTCCTGTTCATGGACACCTGGGGTCTTTTAAGTCTTGTGCTATGCACATTCTGATAGAAATTTTTTGTGTATATTGTATATGTTTTTATTTGGTGTTGGGAGCAAATGTATAAATAAAGAGTTGCTGAAGTATAAAGTAGTCTTATATTTATTTGTTTGTTTATTTTTGTTTATTCAAATATTTGCCTTTTCTTGCTGGAATTCTCAACGGATCTTCATAGGACTCAATGGAGAAAGAAACATGTTCTAATAACATATCTTCAAGGTTAGTTTACAAGGGTGTTTGCTTGTTAAAATCTTTCATTCACTAAAATAAAACAGTTTGTGATGCATCTGAAAAAGGCATGCCTATATTTTCTATATTTGCTGGGTATCTCAACTTGTCTTAAAATGGGCCAATAAAGAATCATGTTCCAATAACATATTCTCAAGGTGAGCTTACAAAGGTAGTTTTTTTCAAACACTTTCATTCATTCAGAAGCAACGGGTTGTGACGAATCTTTAACATAGCATGTTTACATTTGCTGTTTGCTTCATATGTAAATTCATGGGATATGAACCAATGTGGAAAGTAACATGTTCTGATGTAATATTATCAATGTTTGCTTACAAGGGTTTTTCCCTGCCAAAAACTTCCATTCACTGGAAGATACGAGTTTATGATGCATCTTAAAGAAAGCCTGCTTACATTTGTCTTTTATAGCTTTAATATATAAACCTGTGTAATAGGATCAAATGGAGGGAAAAACCCTGTTTTAATGACCTATTTACAATGTTTGCTTGCACATTTTTTTTCTCTGTAAAAGTTTTCCATTCACTATTAGAAAAGAGTTTATTATGTTTTATTATGCATTTCAAAAACATATTTTATGATGGAATCAAGAGGTACATGTGCAGACTTTGTAATATGGATACATTGCTTAATGGTGATGTTTGAGCTTCTGGTATACCCAACACCCAAAAAGTGAACATTGTACCTAACAGGTTGTTTTACAGCCCTCAGCCCCCTCTCAACTTCCCTCCTTTGGTGTCCCCAGTGTCTATTATTTCTTTATGTTTATGTATACCCATTGTTTAGCTTCCACTTACAAGTGAGAACATGTGGTATAGTATTTGATTTTCTGTTTCTGAGTTATTTCACTTAGGGTAATGGCCTTCAGCTCCCCTCACGTTTCTGCAAAGAACATGATTTCCTTTCTTTAATGACTGTATAATAGTCCATGAAATATATAAAAAATATATAATACATATATTTCATATATCACATATATCATACATAATACATATATAAATATATAATACATATATTTCATACAGATGAAATACATATTTCATATAATAAATATATATTTATACATAAATATATATTTTATACTATATATTTTGATTATATATTTATATATAATACATATCTATTATATATTTTTATATATATGAAATATGCTTATGATATATTTTTATGTGTATTTCATGGAATGCTTACTATAATACCATTCCATATTATACTATGATACTATGCTATACTAAAATATATGTATAGGACACATATTTTGTATATATTTCATATTTCATATATATATGAAATTTATCCTATATACCACATTTTTAAAACTCAACAATCTGTTGATGGAAATGTAGGTTGATTTTGTGACTTTGCTATTAGGAATAGTGTTGTGATAAACATACAGGTGTAGATGTCTTTTTTATGTAAAGATTTCCTTTGCTTTGGGTAGATACCCAGTAGTGGAATTGCTGCGTCAAATGACAGTTCTATTTTTAGCTCTTTGAGGAATCTCCACGTTGCTTTCCATAAGGGTTATATTAATTTGTATTCCCATCAACAGTGTATAAGGATTTCCCTTTTCTAACATCCTCACCAATATCTCTCATTTTTTGTTTTTAATACAGCAATTCTGACTGGCAAGTGATGGTATCTTGTTGTGGTTTTAGTTTTCACTTCCTTGATGGTTACTGATGATGAGCGTTTTTTCATATGTTTGTTGGACACTTGTATGTCTTCTTTTGAGAAATGTCTTTTCATGTCCTTTGCCTACTTTTTAATACGGTTATTTGTTTTTTTTTCTTGTCGAGTTGTTTAAGAAACAGTTTTTCATTTTGCTAATCCTTTGTATCCTTTTTGGGCCCTCTATCTCATTTAATTCTGCTCTGCTCTAATCTTTGTTAATACATTTTTTTTTTTTTTTTGGTGTGGTTCTGGGTTTGATTTGTTGTTGTTTTTCTAATTACTTCAGGTGTGACATTAGGTTGTTAATTTGAGATCTTTCTATCTTTTGATGTAGGCATTTAACATTAAACATTTTTCTTTTACTATTGCTGTTGCTGTATCCCAGAAAGATTGGTATGATGTGTCTCTATTTTTATTCATTTGAGAAAATTTTTTATTTCTTCCTTAATTTTCTTGTTTACCCAAAAATTATTCAGGAGCAGCTGTTTATTTTCCATGTATTTGTGTAGTTTTGCGATTTCCTTGTGGTAGTGATTTTTAATTTTCTTCCACTGTGGTATGAAAATATACTTGATATGATTTTGATTTTTTTGAATTTATTGCTACTTCCTTTATGGCAAAGCATACAGTCTCTTTTTGAGAATGTTCTATGTGCAGATTAGAAAAATCTGTATTCCATGATTGTTGGGTATAATGTTCTGTAAATGTTTAATCAGTTCATTTAGTTCAATCCAACTTATGTCCAGAGTTTCTTTGTTGATTTTCTGCTTCAGTGATATGTCTAGCATTGTCATTGGGGTAATGAAGTTCCCTACTTCAGTTATTCTATTGCTCTCTATCTCTTTTTAGGTCTGGTAGTGTTTGTTTAATGAATCTCGATGTTCTGGTGTTTGGTGCATATGTATTTAAGATAGCTATATCTTCCTGTTTAATTGAGCCATTTATAATTATATTATTTCCTTCTTTGTCTTTTTTTTTTTTTTTTTTTTTACTATTGTTGATTTCAGGTCTTTTTTATCTGATACAGGTATAGATACTCATACTCATTTTTGTTTTCTGCTTTCAGGGTATATCTTTTTCCACCTCTTTACTGTGAGTCTTGAGACTCATTAGGTAGGTTTCTTGAAGACAACAAAGAATTACATCATGTCTTTTAATGTTGTTTGCCAGTCTATATGCCTTAGATTGAGCATTTAGGCCATTCATATTCAAGGTTAATATTGATATATGGGCTTCTGTACCTATCATAATGTTGATAGCTAGTTGAATTCTGGTCTCAACTGTGTAGTTGCGTTGTAGAATTTGTGAGCTTTGTACTTATGTGTGGTTTTTTTAGGATGGTGAGTATTGTGCTTTCCTTTCCACCTTAGGAACTCATTTGAACATTTCTTCCATGTCCATTCTAATAGTGACAAATTCTCTTAGCATTTTTGGGGGAAATAATTTATTTTGCTTTCATTTATGAAGCTTAGTTTGACAGGATATCAAATTCTTGGCTGGAAATTTTTTCTTTAAGAAGGCTTTAAATTGATCCCCAGTCTTTTCTGGCTTATAAGGTCTCTGCTGATAAGTCCACTGTTTGTCTAACGAGATTTCCTTTATAGATGGTTTGATGCTTCTCTCTAGCTGCTTTTAACATTTTTTCTTTCACATTGACCATGGATAATCTGATAACTGTATGATTTAGTAATATTATTCTTGTAAATTATCTTCCAGGTGTTCTCTAAACTTTTTGTAAATGTATGTCTACATCTCCCAGCAAGATAAGGTAAATTTTTCTGAATTATTTCTTCAAATATATTTTCCAAACTTTTTACTTTCTGTTCTTCCTCAGGAATACCTATAATCTGTAGGTTAAGTCACTTTACATAATTCTGTATTTCTCAAAGCCTTTGCTCATTTTTAAAATTCATTTTCTTCTTTATTTTTGTCTGGGCTAATACCAAACGCTGGTCTTCAAGTTCTGTAATTTTTTCTTCCGTTTAGTCTAGAGTATTATTAAATCTTTCAGCTGTATTTTAAAAGTCCTTCAGTGAATTTTATTGCCAAAAGTTGTTTATTATTGTCTTAAAAGCTATCTACTTTTTCATATTGAATTGTTTCTCTGATTTAATTGTATTGGTTTGCAGCCTTATTTTGGATCTCATTGAGCTTCCCTGCAGTCTGCATTTTGAATTCTTTATCTGTCACTTATGATTAGAATCCATTGCCAGATAGCTAGTCTGATCCTTTGGCGGTGTTGCAACACGCTGTTTCTTTCACAGTGCCAGAGTGCTTACACTGGTTCCTTCTCATCTGGAGAAACTGACGTGCCTTATTTTTGAATTTATTTTCATTTCAGTGGTATTTTTACTCCCTTGAGGATGTGACTATAGTATTGTTGCTTAGGGTGTTTTGGCTTTGCTCTTATAGCCCGGTAATCTGCCAGCTCTTCAAGCTCCAGGCCACTAGGTGGTACTTACTGGTTAATGTGAGCTGCGGTGAAAGCAGATGAGCATATACTCCATCCTTCCTCACTGGGATGTGCTCATTGTCATGTCAGGTGATAGACAGGTATGTGGAATGCCCAGTTCCCTCAGTTCCCTGTTCAGCTATGTGGTGCGGGCAGACAGAGTTGAGCACAGCCGGACAACCAAGCTGTCCCATAACTGCCTCAATGACCAGTGCAGGCTTCTGCCCTAATGGGGGTGGCTAATGAGGGTGGCTAATGGGGGTGGCTGGGGGAGCTCCTGGTGAAATGCACCAAGCTCTTTACAGTGGGGAGAGGGCCACACCAACACATGTCCTAGACAGGCAGGTACACAGTCTGTTTCCCTATCACATCCTCGGCTCATGACCCAGGGCTCATGACTCTCAGTTCAGACACACACCATCATCTGTCTTCAGTACAGGTGAGAGCCACAGAAAACACCTGCCTTCTGGCTCTCTGTGGGGTGTCTGGCATGGAGCCTCTTCACTCAACCCAATACAGACATCTCTGTGTCTCGTTTGTTCTCTGATGTGGGATTACTGCTGCTTTGTGTAGAGATGGGGAGGAGCACCACCTTTCAACACATGCAGGTGGGGTGTCAGTTGTGGTGGTGTTGGCTGGTTGGGTTGACCTGATAATAGACCCTTAAGAGATGCGCGGATGCTAGCAATAGTGGACTGGACCAGACAAATCCCCAATCCCCAGGTCCCTAGATGGTCCCCCTAGACAATGGTGTTCCAGTCCAGGAGGGAATGGACCAGGAACAGGCAACAGAGTTGCCCTCAGGCCCCCAGCGTTCAGGTGCTGGTTGTGGTATGGAGGGTGTGCTGGTCCCAAGGTCACCTGCAGTGCTTTCAGGTGGGTATAGGCAGAATGCTTGTGCAGCAGAGAAAGCTTGGGCAGTGGGAGTCCCAGGGCAGGTCAAGGGCTCATGGGAGCTGGGCGTTCAGAAGGGCTCCCAGGCTCAGTTTAAACGATCATGCAGGAGCAGGGCAACTGCACTGTGGGCCTGTCAGTGGGGAAGGCAGATCCCCTTAGTGGGAGCAGTGGAGGTGAGCAGGTGTTTGCTGCCTGGCTCACTTGCATCTCCATCCCACGGGAGCAGTGGAGATATCTTTCATGGGGGTGGTGAGGGTGCCCTATTTCCACTACTCCCCTGGCCTGGAAGTCATGGTGCTGGCAGCAGTGATGGCAGAGGCAGCCCCAGGAGAGAAGACAGGCCTCTGGGGCTTGGGTTCTCAGAGGGCACTGGGCTGTAGCTAGAGTGCTCAGGTGTGGGCAAGGTGGCTATGCTTCGGGCTATGCTTCTGGGGGAGGGCAGGCCCCCTCTGTAGGATCCATGGAGGCTGAAGCTGTGAGTCCCTTGGGACACTTGTTCTTCCCTCCTGCAGAAGCAGTAGTGTGTTCTGCTATTGGGGTACACAAAGGGGCTCAGTCTTTTTGTCCCTCTGTGGCCCAGTGGCAGCAATGGCGGCAGAAGCAGTGACTGCAGTGGGAGGGAGCCCCAGGATAGACTGAAGGCCCCTGGGGACTAAACTCTCAGAAGACTGAGCTGCAGCCAAAATGCTTAGATGGGGCGTTGGTGGGGAGGTAGCCAGGATGTGCTGTGGACTCGATGCCAAGAAAGGTGGACTCTGTCTGGCGGGAGCAGCAGAGGCAGCAGAGCCATGGAGGGGCACTGTCCGCCTACTCCTTTTCTTGCAGCAGCAGCAGCCGCCCCGTTATCTGTCTTAGGGGTGTGTGAAAGTGTCTCCTCTCCCCATGTTTCCCTTAATAGTGGCAGTGGTGGCGGCAGCTGACTCTGGGCTGCAGTTGCTCAGGGATCAGAATCCCGTAGGAGTCCACACGCACACAGCCTGTGCCTCTGCAGTCTCCAGGCAGCTCCCTGTGTTAGCTTAGAGGTCCAGGGGCACTCAGGGAGGTCTCCCATGACTAGGATTGTAGAGGACTGTGGCAAAAGTGTGAAATCCCAGGGGTCTCTCACCTACTCCTCCCTTCCCCATGTGAGGAAGCCTCTGTTGGACCTCACTGCTCCCAGCCCAGCAGGCTGCCCAGCTCTGCTCTCCCTGCTTTCTGTGATTCCCATCACTTCTCTGTTAAATTCCAATGTCCTCTCTTAGATGATCTACCTGAAGTCTTAATATTTACTCACTATTTGGATTCCTATCCACGAGAGCAGTGCTTACTAGCTGTGTCTAGTCAACTTGCACCAGAACTTGTTGTTATATTTAAATTGAAAAGATATTATCACAGAGTTTCCCAGAAAGGTTTTATCATTTTACTACCACACAAACAATAGCATTGGAGTTATTCCGTGTTTTCTCTATTTTCGTTAAAAGCCTTTTCATTTTAGCCATTTGATTTGGTGTTTAGGGGCCTCTGGTAATTGTTTTCATTTGTGTTAGTGTAATGAGGAATGCTAAGAGCCAGTGTTCTTTTGCTTATTGTTATTCCCCAGGCTTCCATATTTGGCCTGTACTCTGCATATTTTCCATGGCTTTAAAAACCTCACTGCATAAGTATTTATTCCATCCAAATATCCTTCTTTTATCTCATTTCTTAACTTTACATTAGTTATCACAGTCATCTCTTGGATACCTCTGTTGGATTTGTGGTCCCTCAAATTTCTCACTGTCTCTGGGATTAAAATCAGTGTCAAATAACAGAAACTATTCTTTTGTTTCCTGTTCTCTGAAATGGAACCTTTGATTATTAACTACTGCCAAGACACATTTCAAAATTTCTGTACTTTAAGGAGACAGGTGTGCGTTGGGAGGCATGTGTGGGATTTCTCTTTTGTCACACAGATATCTTAGCCTATGTCTGTCTTCTTAGATTCCTTTATGACTTTTTCCAGGAGAATGAAATTCTAGACTCTTGAAGTCAGAGAAGATTGCAAATTCTAGGAAACAAGCTGTACTCAGTTTCGTTACCAGCCGTGGTAACGAATTCCACCAGCCGTGCATAATGACACCTTCTCCAGATGTTGCAGAATCCTATTTCTGTCCTACTCCTATTAGATACCTGTTGTGTTTCCTTCATATCTGTAATCATTTCCTATAGTAGGTACTCAATAGGTGTTTCTCAATATATTAGTTTGTTTAATTTATTTACTTCATTAATATTAAATATGTATTGAGTATCTATATGGTATAGATACTTTGACTATAACAATGGGAAAAAGACAAAAATCCCTAATGAAATAAACATGCTTTTGTATGTATACCTGAATATACAACTGAACCTTAGCTTATTGGATTGCTTCTAAGTTGTCAGTCATACTGGCCTGAGTGTTTCTGTCTCAAATCACAACTTCCTCTGAATCTTGGATGTGTCCAACTCTCATGGCCGTTATAAGCACATTGTGCCTAAACATTTGCCTAAAGAGATGCTTTTCACTCAAAAAAACCCCATGATGATAATTTCACCATATCAAGCCATATACATGTGATATTGCTAAATCCTACTGATAGAATAAACATAAAAGAATTGCTTTTACAATTGGATTTCTCACAACTCGCATTTTGAATATTCTTTTCCAGTTGTTTTTGTGATCTATAGAATAAGATTTGAAAAAATAAAACAACATAAAACATTTAGAAATATGTTAGGCCACTTTGAAAATGGATAATAGTCCTTGAAAATATATATTTTTGATGTAGTACAATCTGTATGAGATTATATTTTGTAACAACACAGGTTAAAGAAACTGAGTTTTCCTAATTTAAAAATAAGTTCTAAAAATTGATGACAAAGAATGGTAAGGCTAATTGGAAAGTCACATAATCAGTAATCAAATATAATCACTCCTTCAGAGTGAGGCAGCTTTAGACCCTTACAAGTTTAGCAGGATCCTTTTTTTTTTCCTACTGTAAGATCCTTTGCTACAACAACTTGCCATTGCTTTTACAAGAAGGAATACCAGCCTGGGAGGGGGGTGGCTCATGCCTGTAATCCCAGCACTTTGGGAGGCCAAAGTGGGTGGATCACTTGAGGCCGGGAGTTTCAGCCAGCCTGGCCAACCTGGTGAAACAGTGTCTCTACTAAAAATATAAAAATTGGTTAGGTGTGGTGACGGGCACCTATAGTCCCAGCTACTTGGAAGGCTGAGGCGTGAGAATCACTTGAACCCAGGAAGTGGAGGTTGCAGTGAGCCGAGATTGCACCACTGCACTCCAGCCTGGGCAACAGAGCAAGACTCTGTCTCAAAAGAGAGAGAATAAAAGAAGGAACACCAGTAGAATTTGTTAGGGCGAAAGAAAAAAGCATGATAATAACTAATATTGTCAAACACTTCTAGTAAATTAAGAAAATTTCATGTTTTTCTTACTTTGCTAGTGTTTTACAGAATGGGATTTTGAGGGGGAAAAAAATCTCAGATTAAGATCTTTGCTCTGCTGCTTCCTAACTTGTGACTTTGGGCAAGTTTCACTGGTAAAGTAGGGCTATTGATGCTTTTGAAGAATAGTTTTGATGATTCTGTTGAATGCCTGCAAGGCACACTGCTATACACATAGTTGGCACTCAGGAAGGTCTTAGTTTCTTTTAGCATGAACTATATTGAAATATGGTGTTATTTATCCTCATTGTAGATGAAAAGACTGAAGTTCAGATACATTAGCTAATGGAAACAAGCATATACAACTGTTAGGTAATAGAGTTGAAATTTACTCTAAATATTTACACTCCTCAAAGCTGCCTTCAATAACTAAAATGCAATCATGTTTTTACCACCTAATATGAAAGGTGGAAATACTTGTAGAGGAATGGGAAGACATTTAGATTTAACTAGCCTGATTTGAAATGGTAAGTTCTTGGTGACCAATGAATTCAAGCCTGGTCTAACACTGAAATCTTAGAGTCTGAAAATAATCTTGCCATTAATAAATTTTGGCATATGAATTGTGCATACACCCAGACACGTGTATATTTAATGTGGGTCTCCATATGTGATTAACAACTTAATTTCTTTCATTATTTTTATAAAAAGTATTTTTCCACATCATGTTGAAATTGGAATGTAAAGTTCACTTAGTTACTCATATATTATTAATCGTATTGTAGACTGGTAACTTCAGAAATTATGTTTTTTATCCCTTCATTAAATCCTTTAATTTCAGTTAAATTGATTAATATTTAGAATACATTGTGTGTCTTATTTATAATATACTGAATGTGAAAAATAATAATTTTTCACCCCAGGTTATTGCAGGCATTTTAGATATCTCTTTTGGTTTTACCCCATGTCAACAAAAGGCGGTATATGACGCCACTATTTCCTACTGATTTTTAATAGAAAACACAAGTAAGAACCCTCACCACTCTTCCTGTCCTGGCAGTTCATGGTAATACTTTTCTGTTTGGTTCATCAGGTGGCCCCGTGTATTCATTTTTAAATTGGAAGCTGGATCCTTCATACTAAACCATTTTGGTAGCATAATTTTTCCCCTTTGGAGATTAAAGAACACAAGTCTTGACTCAGTTTGAAGCAAATAATCCTCTTAAGAAGAAGATGAACTCAGCCGCAGTGGTTCTTTGATTCTTTTTGGTACAAGTATGTTAATTAGAAATCAATCAATGGTAGCAGGAAGGGTTAATACCCAATTTAATTACATTTCCTTGAAATAATAGAAGTGGATAATTGATATATTTCTCCAATATGCAGTAAGAGAGGTCGGGATTATTAGTAAAAATTTAAGATAGTGTAAGTAATAATTTAACTTGCATTAGATGTATCTTTCTAAGTTTACTTTTAATTGAAGTATGATAAGAATAACATTCTTTCAGAATTTGTCTGATATTTTCAAAACTTTTTCAGAAAATGAGAATGTGTTTGGTTAAAACTACAAGGAATTTAACACAGAACAAATAGATTAGTAAATAGAGAGCTGTCTTATTTTAGCCCTAATTAGAAAAATAATCTTAAAACATTTTGAAAGTCTTAAGGACACCCATTTATGAGCTTTTTATATATGGCTTAAATAGGTGCTGAAATAATTATGTTTTCATATGTCCAAATATTATGTATACTCTGAATTACATTTAGATTGCATTGGAGGAAATAATGTAAGGTTTAATATCAGCTATGAGAGGGTTTTTTTTTGAATATTTAAAACCTGTTGGAATGTATCTGACTCTCTATCCCTAATTTGATTTTGTCAGCATTTATAGACTCTCTATACTATGATTATGGAACCAAAATTTTGGGCAGTTAACACAAAGTCTATTTCTCTGGTATACTTCCACTCAAATTCTAAGGATATAATTTCATGAAATGAATTACTTCCCTTTCTGATTAAATGATCTAGGATAGATTTTATAATCTCTAAATCATCCACACTTGATATAAATGTAAATACTTCCTGATACAGGAATACTTAAACTATGGTATAATTATTGGCATATGATGCAGTATTAACAATGATATATTAAATTTATGTTTTAAGATGAATATAAAAATATTGTGTTAACAATTTGCAGAACAATAAAGCATTATCTTTTTAGATTAAAAAAGCAATATTCAACAAAAATAGAAAGCTCTGTGTGTGTATGTATAAATGCTTGAAAAGACATTTTTTTTTAAATATTTTTGAGACAGGGTCTCACTGTTTCCTAGGACGGAGTGCAGCAGCACGATCATAGCTCACTGGAGCCTCAACCTCCCAGGCTCAAGCAATCCTCTCCCCTTAGCCTCCTCAGTAGCTGGGATGATAGGCATGCCTCATCACACCGAGCTCACTTTTTACAATGTTTTATTGAGACAGGGTTTCACTTTGTTGCCCATTCTTGTCTCCAACTCCTGGGCTCAAGCAATCGTCCTACCTCTCAAAGTGCTGGGATTACAGGTGTAAGCCTTTTGTTCGTTCATTTGTTTTGTTTTGTTTGTTTGTTTGTTTTTGAATAATGAATACCTGTGGATTTTGAGGGTTTTGAGAAAAGAGCATGAGAAATTTTGTGTTTTTTCCCCTCTAAACTTTAATGTTACTTTTTTAAGTAAATTCGCCAAAAAATATTTGTGTTTAGTAACTTAGACATTTAATACGTCATGAGAGATGCCACATTGTACACAACCCCTTGCCATCATTCTAGTTCTTCCTTAGTACTGGTCTCTCAAACAATTTATTTCACCTATTACATTGTTAAATAGTTTTACCTCATTTTTGAACTCCTTGTGACCTGGCAACCTCACCAGTCCCATAAAGACTTAACTAACAAGCATAGGCTAGACCTGTAACTCTTGACACCACCCATGAAGAGACTAAACCTCCTTCAATGGATGAGGATGGAAGGTAAACTCACTTAAAATTGTATCTTTGGTTCACTATACATAGAATTTCAGTACATTCTCTAGATCAAGGTAAAGTTATTTTAGTGTATATTGATTATTGTCAGGGATTTCAACCTTATTACTAATTGAAGCAAAGTTATTTTATTAGAAAATATTTTTGGTAAAAAGTCTTATTATCCTATAACATTGACAAAATATAGTACTTCTCTTGGCCTGTAATGATGATGGCAGTGTGGCTTACTTCACTGTTGAATAAGGCTCACTAGAGACATTATCACTGAAGCTGCTCATACATTCCTGTTACTTTTGAATCTTAGAAAATGCTGGACTACAATGTAGAAAAGTTACTTTTTCAACAAAGATGTATGTTTTATAAAAGAGTCAAAAATGTATTGAAGTTTTTAAATTATTGTTTTGCCTTTTATCATAGGGGACCCATAATTTCTTTACTTTCAAAGGCATCAATATGTCTCTAAGGAATCTGGATGGTTATTGGATAGTTTGAAATTGCAAAATTTAGTGTTCAGGGGTTTGGAATCTGCATAGACATACTGTGGAAAGTTTGATTTTGGTAAAACTATTCACATTTTCTTTTACCCCTAAAAAATATAAAGCCATGACCTAAGAGACATTTAATTTCATTATAGCCTTGAAAAAGATTCTGATTATGAATCCAGATATAATGGATGGAAAATCTCTTCTGGAAAAGGAGGGGGATACCTGAATCAGTCTTAGATACTGAAGACTATAGGAAGAAGAAAGGAACTGGAGATAGGATAAGCAGGAGGTAACCCATGTCAGTAATCACCTGTCTTTCTGTGTTAGCATCCTCTATGGGTATAACTGTTCGGCACATCAAAGGGAAAATCAGATGCAGAAGTAAAGTGCCATGGTGCCATCTCGGCTCACTGCAACCTTGGCCTCCCGGGTTCAAGCCATTCTCCTGCCTCAGCCTGCCTAGTAGCTGGGGTTACAAGCATCTGCCACCACACCCAGTTAATTTCTTTTGTATTTTTAGTAGAGATGGGGTTTCACCATATTGGCCTGGCTGGTTTTGAACTCCTGATCTCAAGCTATCCGCCTGCCATGGCCTCCCAGAGTGCTCGGATTACAGGTGTGATCCATAGCACTGGGCCCACTTGCTCTTTTGAACCCTGGGTGGAGATGATTGTACAAGGAGTAATTTAGCAAAACACTGTGTGGAGATACTGAATGCATCCACAGTGGTGGGAGATGATCATTCACATGAAACTTAATCACTTCCATGTGACATTGAAGGGACTAAAAAGTTTCTGCTAATTTATTGTGAAGCTGCAAAGGAGAGATTATATTGAATGCTACTGAGAATCTAGCTAAAGAACTTTTACAATGTTGCCAAAGAGGGCATACAATGGCCTTGCAATCAAATACTTCAAGGAAGATTGTCTAGCCTAGAAAGTCACAATCAAACCTCAGAGGATCCCAGAAGTGCTGAGACCAAAGCAGACTAACCAAAACAGACCGAGTTTTGCAGCTACAAGCTTTAGGAGCAGAAACCTATGAAGTTCCCAGAGATAGAAGTATGCTAACCACACCTCAGGGAACACCAGCTGGCCCGCTCCTTGAAAACAGAACTCCCACAGCAGAATCCAACAAATTGCCCCCATGACATGGAAATCGTACAAAAGAGTGGAATATGATTCCTATCCTTTTACATTGTTTTTGTGTATCTTTAATGAGAATATATGTCAAAGCAGGAAGAAGCTGAGATATGATTAATAAATGTACACAGTGGGATAATTAGGTCGCTTACAAAAATGAAACACCACTTCCTTACACATCTGAGTAGGACTATAAGAAAATTTCCAATTCTGCTTCAAAAATGATAATAAAAATATGTTACTTTAAATACATGTTTGGTTTTACAGTCACAGTTTGTTGTCTGTTTATGTGTTTAAGTGGGCCATAAATAAAACCTTGTGGATAACCAAATTAAAATTCTTTAATTTCAACTAAATTAAATTTAAAACAGAACAAAATAGAAAAATCTCTTTATGATACAAATTGTAGTGAATATTATATATGAGATACATTTAAAGAAAATCAATATGGTTTCATATATACATTTAAATTTCTAGCAGCAAAACTACCATTTAAACATAATCAAAATCTTATAAAATTTCATTGTTTTAATTCATAACTTAAAGATTTAGTTTTGCCCTGTAATTTTGCTACCTATGCTTGAGACAGTCAAGAATAATGGAAAACACAGACTCTGTAGCTAAAGCAGCTACAGAGTTGTGTGAACTTGGCCATTGATTAAATTTTTATTTTCAATTTCCTCATATGTACAAGGGTAACAGTACCTACTTCACTGAATTGTTTTGTGGGCTAAAATTGGAAATTATTCTAAGCTAAGTAAAGTGATTAGAATCATGCCTGACATATTGAAAGTCCTGCCTGAGGCTTGACTTTATATCTTCAACCAGTGGCCAGCAGAAAAAATCGTTAGCAAACGTTAGATAATTCAAACTTCTGAAATATAAATGTCAAAGTCAAATATATTTAAATATTCTCTTTCTCATGTCTAACCTTAGAAATGTTTAAAATTACAATTTTATATGTATAATCACTGGGCCTGAGAATCAGTGTTCTAATTAAAATTTTCCAAGTGCTTTTAGCTGTGATTTTTGAAGCAGCTTATAAAAATAAAAATAAAAAGTCACAAGTATTTTTGATAAGCTGTAATACATGTTTCCAGAATTGTTGTTAAGTATTACTTGGAATTTCTCAAGAAGATTTTGAAATATTTTCATGCATATAGTGTTAATTAAAAGTTAACATAAAAGTATCTTAAGGGCAGAGGTTTTACAAATTTGGTTTCCTGGGAATGGGCAGAATCTGGAAACTGATAGTCATAAAGGCTTATTTCAGCATATGCAAGCTTAGATTTCTCTGATAATTAAAAATCAACAAATTCACATTAAAAAAATATGCAGCAAAGACTGCTTGATTTTGGTGGTAAAGAAATGCTTTTCTTTCCTTCAATAGACCTACCATGTTTGGTTAAAATACCTTAAAAATTTTAGGTATTTTTAATTTTTTTACACTTTGAAAGCTTCTACTTCTGCTAAGGAAGAAGAGAATTTAAGAGAACATGACTCTTAATCAGAGAAGTAAGGTAACTTACAAAATCAGAGATTCTTAAAAATCCTCTGAGAGCTGAGGCCATGAAAAAGCATAAATAAACAAAACTCAGTAAGTGAGAAGCCTTTCTAGGAGTTAAGAGACCCAAAGCTGCTTTTAACAGTGGTAGAGCACAGGGAGGAGAAAAAAGCCTCCATTGATGAGGGAAAAGAAAAAAGATGATTTAGAATCTCTAGGGGATACTGGCCAGAGTCTGTACCAAACCACTAGCCCTTTCCCTGGGGCCATCAATGCCCAGGTGGAATTCTGGGGACAGGGCAAGAAGCTCTCCCGGCCTGGGTAGTCCAGCCCTTATGGCAGCAGCCACCTAGACTGGCGTAAGAGCAGGAGAGCTCACAGTGACCTTCGCTGAGATGCAGTCACACTGGGCCAGCTGAGGGCAGGGCTGTGGAGAGAGAAACTTCTGAGGCTACTGCAGCTGGGCTGGGGCAGGAGTGCTGAGAAAAATTCCTGAGTTAGAGGCACAAAGGTTTCTGCTGAACCCTGAGGGCAGACAAAAATGAGAAAAATCCTTTAGGTAGTCTGAGATTCCACTGTGTAGTGAGAGCGACTGCTGGTGGCTGGGCAAGGAGCAGAGGAGGTGACAGCAATCTAACCTGAGGTGCAGGCATGCAGGACTGCCCAGGGCTGAAGTGGGACTGGAGAATGGAGAAAGGTCCTTCAGGCTCTCGAGATCTGGGTACAAGAATAACGGGGGGTCAGGAGGACAGATGGAGACTCCTAAATACACACCTGAAGCGTAGGTTCTCTGGGCCTGCTGAAGTCTGAGGACACAGCAGGAAAGCTGAGATCACCTCCTGAGACACTCAGTTATTAAACCTTGCTGAAGGCTCTAATGCATTATCTCTGATTGCATTTGGAGGCACTGATAATGTAAATCACACCATAAGCACAAGGAAGGCCAAATTCAGCTCCTTTAACAGGTTAGACTGACTCAGCCATACGCACTAGCAGCCTTAAAGGAGAGTTTTCTTTTGGGCGCACCTAAAATTTCCTTCAGTCTCCAGTTCCACTCCCATGATTGCCCATTAATCTATTAACCCATTAATCCATTAATCTATGAATGGATTAGTCAATTCATGAGGGCAAAGCCTTTCTGATCCTGTCACTTCTTAAAGATTTCACCTTTCAGTATTGCCATGGACCAATTCTGAGCCACGAACTGTCATCAGTATTGGTGGTAACACAATTTGAAAACAAAATTGTCTCCCTCAGTGGAATTGATATCTAGGTAAATTGTATTTTGTGTGTTTTTAAATTCTCATTTACTTCTTTTTAAAATATATTTTGATAATTTTTAGGATTTTAAAATAAGTTATTCATTGACTGATATTTTGTAACTATGCTATATAGATTATATTTTTCGAAGGTAGAATGATATTAATCACTTGAACATCTTCATATTCTTCCTTTTTTTTCTGGATATTTATCCATTCATATTTGAATGTTCTTCTTGAAAGGCACCCAACATAATCACAAGATTCATGTCAGGAGAAAAAGTGCATGCACACACACATACAAACACACAGACACGCATGCGTGCACACACGCACACACACGCACATGCGTGCACACACAATTTTATGGGTTTCTACACAGAAATGCTGGATTTGTCTTTCAGGATTTTCTTTCACACACAGTGCTCTGGCCTAGCCTGTCTTTTGGGAGTTGGCCTATGTCAATTCTCAAAATTGTAATGAATGAGTAAAGCAAAAAGTGAATTTAATGAACTTGTAGGTTACTGGAGCAATTTTTTTCCATATTGTGCGTAAATGTATGCTGTCTGTTAAATGTGCAAATAAAGAATCCTAAACATAGTAAGTTTTGAAAAGCAGAAAATCAACATAAAAATAAAATGAAATTTTACATACTCATAAATTCCACTGTGAAATGCTGATTTCTTTCTTCTTGATAGTAAACTATTTTTTCTCATATAAATTGTATTTTTCTTACATTTTCAACTGTACTTTTCTTTCTCAAACAAGTAGGAATTGAATAGAAAAAGACAAATAGAAGTGGGTTGTTATACTCTTGGAAATTACCTAAATATTCAAGAAAGCAAATAAATTATTAATAAATGAATCTTTAGCTCACATATTTCCCAGTTTGTGAATAGATTAACCTCTGTGTGTTGGTTCAAATCTTAGTTCAGTCCCCAAAGACTTGGCAATGTTGATTTGGTCCTGTCTTATGTGTGAGGTTCAGACATTAGGATGAGATTTTGCAGATGGTTCAAATGTCAGTTCGGCTCTCAAAGGCCATGCTATACGACTTGAGTTTGTGCAAAGAATGTGTGATTTACACACTAGGCTGGGACTTTTATGACATTCTACACAGAAATGCTGAATTTGTCTTTTCAGTCTCTCCTGCCTGTAGGATTTTTTTTCACGCACAGTGCTCAGGCCTATCCTGTCTCTTTTTCATTGTTCTGCACAGATTCAAACTATATGTCAAAGTTTTAACTGCAAATACTTAGACACTGTTTAATTGATATCCACCTATAGCACAAATGAAACAGGAAAAGTGGCTAACTTCTTAGGTGCCTTGGTGCTCAAAACCCCTCAGGGAGCAGGCAGATGGGCAGGACGTGGAGAGTGTGGGCTCCAACTGACTGCAGTGTCTAGGGGTGACTGTTGACAGCTCCTGAGGCCAGAGCAGGCGTGTGTTCCAGTGCGGCTCTCAGTTTTGCCATCTGCAGGAGGCTTGTGTTCACTGGCTCAGTGAGATCCGCTGCCTGATCACAAGGACAGAGGGCTTTCTGTATCCTGGGTCCTTGCCTTAGTGTACTGGAAAAATCAGATCACACATGGGCTTGGAGAATGTGTGCAAGTTTTTTTATTGAGGGTTGGTAGCTCTCAGTGAGGTGAACAGGAGGGGAAGAAGGGAGATGGAGTTGGAAGGTAGTTTTCTCCTGGAATGGGCCTCTCAGTGGCTGGATTCTCCTCCGGCGGGACAGCCCCAGCCAAACTCAGCATCATTCAGCAGGTGGATGGCCTGCTGGCGTTGGCCGGTGCCTGTCGGCTGCTCTCCCACCGCTGTGCCCCTCTTGGCATCCAGCCGCTTGTGTTTCTGCCTGCTAGGGTTGCAAGGTTTTATAGGCATAGGATGGGGGTGTGGAGGGCCGGGGTGGTCCTAGAAAATGGAACATTTGGGCACAAGAACAGAAATGCCTGTCCTCACCTAGGTCAATGGGCACAGGTCCCTAGCCAGGGACATGCCCTTCTCTACCCAGCACTTCCCTGCCCCTCCCATGTGACACAGCTATGAGACAGGAAGAAACAAAAATGAAAACAGGCCATGCCCCTGGGACTGGTTGCTCCAGCTTGTGAAGATGGTCATCTCCACGACTCACAAGCTTCCAGTTACTTTTCAGGGTTCTCAGTGTTTGTTGTTGTTGTTGTTTGTTTTCTTTGTAATTTATCCAAATTTTAGAATTGTAATCAGTAAGAGGGATGGATATTAGAAACTTACATCACCATAGGCAGAATTGGTATTCCCATACCATACATGTTTTGAAAAGTACGCATATTCTTTCTATAGTGAGATATTGAAGGTATTATCACCTACATTTTGAAAGGTGATATATTTGTAGCAATCTTTAATAAAGTTGTGTGTGATCAGTCAGTGAATGGTATAAGCTTCTGAACCTGTACTGGGTTCAGAACCAACTTGAATACACATGGCAGTTAATTGCCACTGATTAGGTTGGTATGCCTTGTGGCCGCCCGGTGGTTTGGCAGAAAGTAAGGTTGGGAAATGAACTTTCATGTTTGCTATTTAAAACTCCTCATATCTATTATTTTTGAATTTGAGCAGCTGCTATCTGTTCTCAAAATTGAGGAAACACATCTGCCGAAGTAGGCTACTAGATTTAAACAATAAGGTTTCTGTTAAACGAAACTTTTAAAAGATGAAATTTTATTGTTGCTGCAGCTCTATCAGGTACTCTCTTCCAACTTCTTAAACTAGAAAATAATTTTACCCAAATTACATGCACTCTTATGCTTAGTAATTTATTGCTAAGAGAAGGCAAAAAGCATACAATTATCTATTAATTTTCTAATTTTTAGGTGGTAACTGCCATAGCCACATACATATTAATGATTAGATTTCTTTAAAATTGTTTTATCTTCTTGCTGATGGCAGTAGGTCTGGCGTCCTGGACGTGGATCCTGTTGTTAAACATTGTGTGCCAGCAAAATATTTTAAAACACACAGCAGTAACGCTTAGTATTGATTGAATTATTCATGTTCATTCCCAGGATGAAGATGGGGGAGAGAATCTGGCATCAATAAATACAGGATATGATTCTATTTTAGTAATCCTCTGAAGATTATCCTGCAAGTTTGCAGCAATTTTCTGGTTAATTCTGCCTTTATTTATCTGTTATATCCCTTGTGTTGGGTAAATCGACGTGTAATTGATTTTAGTTTAATGCTGTAACACCACACATTTACTTCTCCTCTTTCTCATTCAGAGAAATTTTATCTTCATTTATTTTATACTTTATTGACACTCATGCTCTTAAATATATTACATATAATCATTTACAATTTTTAGAATCAAAATGGCACTTGCCATTTTTTATTTCCCAGAATGAGATGAGAAAATGGAGGAATTATCTTTTTTTCTATAAAAGCAAGACTATTTTCATAAAAAGAAACTTTGAAAATAGAAATAGTTTAAACCTACAAATAAGCTTTAGCATAGACTGCAAAAGCAGAGAAATGAAATGAAGATGGAATTTATAGCTAAAAAGGAAGCACAACGTAAAGAACTGGAAAATTCTCAGCTTAGACATGGAAAGAGTCAAGTCATGTTTGGAAGAGAATACAAAAGGTGTGGCCAAGTAAAGTTTAATAAGGAGATGGGTATGGATGGAAGGAAGCCAGATGCTATTCATCAAGATGAAAGGATGACCTCAAAGACATTTTTGAAATCACTGAGGCTGCCACTTCCATGAGCTCAGAATGCCCAGGCCTTGAGGACAAAACAGCTTCAAAGAAGGGGACTAAGGCACACTTGGGACTGCAGGGATCACTTCAGGGCCACCTCAAGTCTCTGTTCCCCAAAGTCTGTTGCAGCACTTCTTTGACACCCCAGCTGTGGCTGGCTCAAGTCAGCCCAGGCATAGCTTGGGCTGCCCTTCCCAAGGGCACTACAAGTAGGAAACCTTGGCAGCCTCCACGTGGTGATAACTTTGCATATTAGCAGAGTGCAAGAGCTGTGGAAGCATGACTACCTCCAGGTAGATTTCAAATGATGTCTCAGAGAGTCTTGGGACCAAGGCATAGAACTGTCACAGGAACATGGCTACTGCAGAGAGTCCCCACTAGGGCAATGCCTAGTGAAGCCACGAGGACCGCTTCGCCCATAAGACCTCAGAACTCTATAGCCACCAACATGGAACTCCAGCCTGGGAGACTGACAGGCACTAGACTTCAGCCCGTGAGAGCTCTGGTGTGGGCTTTGCCCCACAAAGCCATGAAGGCAGGATCCCCTGGAGCTCTGGAGATCCAGCTACCATGCCAGTGTGTGAAAGCAGGACATGGAATCAAAGATTATTCTCAATAATTAAGACTTCATGTTGTTTGCCCTGTTTGGCTTTGGATTCATTTGGGACCTGTTGCCACTGTCTTCTTGCCCCTTTCTTCCTTTGGGAATAGGAATGTCTATTCTATGTCTGTCCCACTTTTGTATTTTGGAAGCACGTAATTGTTTCATTTCAAATGCTCACAGCTAAAGGGAAATTTGCCTCAGGATGAATCATGCCTTCATTCTCACCTGTATCTGGTGGAGATGATC
This sequence comes from Ateles fusciceps, assembly GCA_036589455.1. Classification (NCBI taxonomy): domain Eukaryota; kingdom Metazoa; phylum Chordata; class Mammalia; order Primates; family Atelidae; genus Ateles; species Ateles fusciceps. Next base: position 5,300,689 of record JAZHEH010000253.1, on the reverse strand, counting down.
TTTAGAGTGAAACTCTGGACTTTGGAGTTGATGCTGGAATAATTCAGACTTTTGAGGCTATTTGGATAAAATGACTGTATTTTACATATGAAAAGGACATAAATTTGGGAGGCAGAATGTTGTGGCTTGAATATGTTCCCTCTCAAATTAATATATCGAAACCTAATCCAGCTGTGGTGGTATGGGGAGGTGGTGCCTTTTGGGAAGTGATTTATGTCATGAGGCCTCCAGTCTCATGCGTAAATTAGTGTCTTGTAAAAGGGATACAGAGAATAACTCAGGCCCTTATTGCCCTTCTGTTTTTTGTACTACATGAGAGTACACCATTCTTCCTCTCCAAAGGATGCAGAAACAAGGCACCATCTTGGAAACAGAGAAGCTAGGCCCTCACCAGCCAGTGTTTTGATCTTAGCCTTCTCAGCCTCCAGAACCATGAGGAAATAGTTTTGCTGTTTATAAATTACCCAGGGTGATATTTTGCTGTAGCAGTACAGAGACTAAGACAGCTCCTTTGCCCATTGTTAAATTTGTTTATGTGTATGTTTTGCTGCTGAATTGTATGAGTTCTTTCTTAGTCCATTTTCTTTTACTACAATAGAATATTACAAACCGAGTAATTTATAAAGAAATGTATTTCTCATAGTTCTGGAGGCTGAAAAGTCCAAGAGCATGGTGCTGACATCTGGTGAAGACCTTCTTGCTGTGATATGTAGCCCATGGAGAAGGGGCAGAAGGGTACACAAGCACACAAGGCACAGAGGGAAATGAGCTGAACTCCTCCTTTCTATCAGGAATCCATTCCTGCCATAACTCACCTACTCCTGAGATTATGGCATTAATCCCTTAATGAGGGAGGAACCCTCATGGCCTGATCACTCTTAAAGGCCTTGCTTGTTAACACCACCATAATGGCAACCAAGTTTCCAACAAGTAAACTTTGGGGGAACACTTTCAAACCATAGCAAGTTCCTTACATACTTTGGATATTTTGTATATCAAATCGTTATCAGATGTATAGTTTTCAAACATTTTCTCTTAATCTATAGGTTGTCTTTTCTTTTTCTTTTTATTTATTTATTTTTTGTTTGCTTTGCAGAAGCTTTTTAGTTTAATATAATCCCACTTGTGTATTTTTGCTTTTGTTTTCTGTGCTTTTGTTGTCATATAAAAAATTGTTACCAGGACCAAGGGCAAGAAAATATTTCCTATGTTTTCTCCTAGGGGTATAATGGTCTCAGGTCTTAAATTTAATTATTGAAGTTGTTTTCTGTATATGGTATAAGATAAAGGTCCCACTTCATTGTTTTTCATGTGAATATCCAGTTTTTCCAACACCATTTGTTATACAGACTAATCACCCCAATGTGGATTCTTTGTGCCCTTCTCAAAAATTAGTGGACTTTTTGTGTATGAGTTTATTTCTTGGCTCTTCATTCTGTCCCATTGGTCTATGTGAGTGTTTTTAAGCCAGTACCATACTATTTTGAATACAATAGGTTTGTAATATAATTTGAAATCAGGAAGTTAATTCCCGTAACATTCTTTTTCTTTCTTAAGATTGCTCTGTGTTTTTGTTTTTGTTTTGTTTTGTTTTGTTTTGCCATTTCATATGTATATAGAGTTTTTTTCCTAATTTGGTAAAATATGTCTTTGAAATATTGATAGGGATTTTATTGAATGTATAATTCACTTTTGGTAGTATGGCCTTTTTCAATATTAATTCTTCTAATTCGTAAATATGGGGTATCATTCTCTTGATTTGTATCTTGGGGCCTTACAGGTTTTCTACAAATAGAATCATGTCATCTGCAAAAAAAAAAGATAACTTTACTTTTTCCTTTCTATTTATTTCTCATATCTAATTGCTCTGACTAGGAATTTCAGTACAATATTATACAGAAGTGGCAAGAGTAGGCAATTGTGTTATATCCGATTATAGAGTTAAAGTTTTCAGTGTTTCCCCATGGATTATGATGTTAGCTGTGAGCTTTTTATGAATGGTCCTTATTGTATTGAGATAAGTTCCTTTGACACCAATTTTGTTTAGAATTTTTATCATGAACATGTGTTGAACTTGTCATTGTCAAATGTTTTGTTTACATTTATATAATGATAGAAAAGTGTAATCCATTTATGTTTAACTTAATTATTAATAGGTAAAGACTACTCCATTTTGTTGTTTCCTGACTGTTTTGTAGTTTAATCTTTGTTTTATTCTTTCTTTCTTGTCTTCTTTTTTAATGTGATTTTTTTTTTTTTTGTAATGGTGTGCTTTAATTCCTTTATCTTTTTTGTATGTGGTACAGGCTTTGCCTTTGTATGTTGTAGTTACTATGAGGCTTACATAAAATATCTCTTAGTTATGATATTCTATTTTAAGTTGATAACAATCTAACTTTTACTGCATACGAAAACTCTACATTTTAACTTCCACCAACATTTTATGTTATTGATGGCACAATTTACCTTTTACATGTTAAGTATCCATTGCCAAATTATTATAGCTGGTTCTTTTGAATACATTTGTCTTTTTACTTTAATAATAGAGTTAAAAGTTATTCATGCACCATCATTACAGTATTAGAATATTCGAATTTAATACAGTTTTACCAGTATAGTGAGTTTCATTGTTTCATATGCATTTATGTTGTTAGTTAGCATCCTTTTGTTTTGACTTGAAGAACTCCTTTATCATTGCTTGTAAGGCAGACCTAATTGTGATGAGCTATCATAGCTGATTTGTCTGAGACAACAGAATTACACATTCACTAAGATAGACTGCATGTTTGGTCATAAAATAGATCTTCATAAATCTAAAAGGATTGAAAACCTGTGACTATGTTTACTAACCAAAAAAAAATTCAATTAGAAATCAGCAATAAAACATCTAGGAAAATCCAAATATTTAGAAATTAGCACATATTTAAACATTTCACAAGTCAAAGATGGAATAAAAAGTGATATTAGCAGTTTTTTAAAGTGAATATCAAAGAAACTCACACTTCAGAATTTGTCAAATACAGGCAAAGATAGCAAATCATGAAGGGAAAGTTTAAATACCATCTTGAATCTTTTAAAGCCAGTGACTTAAGGATCTAGATTAAGAAGTTACTAAAAAGAAACAAAATGAGCCCACATAAGTGAGAGGAAGGAAATAATTATAAGAACAGAAATCAATTTTTTAAAAAACAGATAAATAATAGAGAAACTTAAGAAACACAAAAATGTGTTCTTTAAAAAGAGGAACAAAATTTACACATTCCTCAAAACACTGAGCAGCAATAAAGGAAGAGAACACAAATCGATGATATTATACATTAAAAACAAGGTTATCACAATAGAAGGAATATGTACAATGTCATTATAAAAGTAGTTTTGACCTCAAGGGCTGGATATTTTTAGCTGTGATACACCCAGAACATATTTAGTCTTTCTCATATTACCAGTTTTAAAATTACCCTTTTCTTTCTTATATCTTCTTAAAAATATGATTTTTAGATTAAAGGAATCAACATTTATCTTGATATTTAGAATGTTTATTGCCATTTTTCTTTCTACAGGCTGATTCAGTATACTTTTAAATTTACTTGTTATTTTACAACTCTCAACTGTCCACTTTAAATAATTTGCTAGTTTAAAATATAAGTAATGTACATTCAAAACATTTTACTCTTGCCCTAAAAAAAATGAAAACACCTGTTTAAGAATAATGTCAACATTAAAATAGGATTAAGCTTTTGAAATGCCTCATCTCTTCTCTATTATATTCACTCATTTAATTACTTCTGAGACCTGTCAAAAACTAAGATGCTTTCAATACCTTAATATTTTTTCCTGGAGATAAATCTATTAAGAATCTCTATCTTTGCTCCCTCTCTGGGATACTTGAATGGTCTATATCCAGATGTAAATATCATGGATTTATTTTTTTTTACTCTCTTCTTCAAGCAAAAGGCAAAGCTCTTGAAAAAGATTAATATTGGCAAATTAAGGTATCACCAGTAGGAAATAAATAGAATTATTTTTAGGTTATATATGTGTTTGCAAATAAATAGAATTCTTTTTAGTTTATACATGTATTTGAAGTCCAGTGTTTAGAGAGTGTTTGGTGAAGTAAAATATTTTAATTCATAAAGCAAACATTTGTTGAATCAGTCAATCCTTGAACATTGTACTATATCTGTGATCTTTTCATTGTATAACAAATGATAGCTCCTCTTTGTCTACTTACGGCTCCTCCATGATATGTGGTAACAACCCAAATTGCCTCTAACCCAAAAGATGAAAGTTCATATTGTCACATCTTGTACTGTTTTTTGAAGATGAAACCAACCCTGTGACCCTATCCACAGATGACTGGGTCAATTATTCATGAAGGTGTCAAGATAATTATATATGAGCTAGCCAAAAGACAGAGACCAACCAAGTCAAATCTGTGAAGCACATACTTCCATATGTGTTAGCCCATGGTAAGTACTGCAACTATAGATTGGAAGTGAAGAAAGAGTGTCTGCAATTTAAGAATGCTCTTTGCACATTAACTTTATATTTTAGCTCTCTATGATGCAAACAATAATCTGAGAACGTGTCAAACCCAAGAAGTCTGGGTGAGTGAGAAAACGACTTTCTATACTACCTTTGTGTTACTTTATTCTGTAAGCCAGAATTCCTGAAGGCATTACTATTTTCTTATACTTAATAAATTTTGGGTTATCTATCTCACAGTAGCTTTCTCACGTGTGTAGAATTGTTCCTTGCCCATGACAATGTGTTTTACTTGGAATCAAAATTTGACTTAATAATTATGAGTGTTTATATTAAAACATTGTAAATTTATCATTGTTATTAAAACTGAAGTCACAGTCAGAAATCCTTGGAATAACTAAAAACATCCGAGGCTAAGAGGCCTTGTAAGAAACTCAGATTCTGAACCTAACTGAATTGCGTGAGAAATCTCGGTAGATAGGTAAGGATAACTGAATAGGTACCAACAAGTAAATAATGTTGCAAGATAACATTTATTAAATAATTACATATATGGGAGTAATTGTGTTAAATGCTTTATATTCAATTAATGTAATTCCCACAATGAAATCTGGAAGTGGTTCTATTTTTACTTGAAAGAGGCATATATCAACTTGCCCATGGTTATAATTACAGAAACATTGGAATAAGTATGCTAATCCTCATACACACTGACTTCAAAGTTTGTAATTCCAAAGCCTGTTTTAATATGTCCATGCATTATTTTCTTTTTCTTTTTTTTTTTTTGAGACAGAGTCTCGCTGGGTCGCCAGGCCCCAGGCTGGAGTGCAATGTCGCCATCTCAGCTCACTGCCAACCTCTGCCTCCCAGGTTCAAGCAATTCTCCTGCCTCAGCCTCCCAAGTAGTTGGGACTACAGGTGCACGCCACCACACCCAGCTAATTTTTGTATTTTTAGTAGAGATGGGGTTTCACCATGTTGGCCAGGATGGTCTCAATCTCTTGATCTCGTGATCCATCCACCTTGGCCTCCGAAAGTGTTGGGATTACAGGCGTGAGCCACCGAGCCTGGCCTGTCCATGCATTCTTTTCATCAAAAGCAACTGAAGAGCTCATTAAACATGCAGATACCTAGTATCCACATCAGACATTAAGAATTTTAATCTCTGAGTTCCCATTAGGAAGTATAAATACTTAATAGATAATGAGAATTCTGGGTAATTTCGTTACTGAGATTTATAATAAGATACATAGGTTCTAGATATGAGGCACAAAATCAAAACCAAGAAGGGAAGGTTAAATGGAAACAGCTGGATAATCCTGAGACATAGAAGCAAGTGACCTTTTCATCTGAATGCAGCTGCACAAGAGAATCACTTAGGAAACTTTTAAAAATACTCATATCTTAGCTCTACCCCAGACCCATGACATCTGGGACCTTCACATCAGTACTTCAAAACTGATCCCAGATGATTTTTAATAAGAAACCAGATTGTTCATTAACATAAAACTCAAACTAATTTTGAAAGAATTTTTTCTATTAAATGTGACAATTGAACAAATTAAAGCAGCCTCTGTGATCTCTGTTATGTATAACAGCAGATCGTTGGAGGTGTTTGGAGAGTGTCAGCTGACTATTATTTATGGCAGTTTGCAAAGCATGTGCAATATACACATATCTAATAATCTTATTGGTATTTGGCAAAATAATAGTTAATGATGATAAAGTTTGTTTTCCTGAGTTTCGCGTTTATAAGCATAAATGATTTTGTGTTACATCACAAAGATTCCCACTGTAATTCCTTGTCATTGCTCAAATTCCTGATTGATAAAATAGTATATTTTACATCTGAAAATTTAAATTAGAACCAAAGGTTGATATAGGAATTTTAAGAGGTACCAACTTAATTACCAGAGTAAAACCACTCTATGCTCTCAAATCAATTTATATGCCTAGATCTAGGAAATACACCAAAATGTTCCCTTTCCTTTCCATAGAATTTATAAACAACATTTATCCTTTAGTTAAAAAGATTCTGTATCACCATCAGGATGGAGGGTGGTGGAAGTAGGAAAAAGTAAACTAAAGCAGCAAAATATCCTTTAGAAACAAGTTTGTTTAGAAACTGACTAGTAAGGCATATGAAGTAAGTAAACAGAATATGTTACCAATGATTCAAAATAATTTGGCTCTACCATACTTGAAATTCTGTTGTATATTCAGTTTCATTGATTCCTTCTTAGACAACTGCTAGAACTCTTCCAAAAATAAAAATGCCCTTTTAGATAAACATATCTTTACCTACCTAATGTGACGTGATTATGACTAGAAGAGTGTAATAGCCTTTCTTTTAACTCCAATAATTTGGTGTATTTTAAATTTATTTTTCTATTTTATTACCTGAAATTGGCTGCAATTATTATATTTAGAAAGTAGATAATAAAACAATGTGGCATTTTAAACTATTGCTATTTTAAAATAACCAGAATCTAGAAAACTCATACATTATGATACTTTATTAACTGTTATAACATCATGGACCTCTTTATAGAATGACTGTCTAGAGATCCCTAGAGAAAAATTTCTCTCTAGACAATCGTCATCACAGAGAGACTACTCATAACAAATGCCTTTCTGAATCCAGTTGGTAACTTTGCTCTTGATATAGATCAAGGACCGACAACACCAGAGTTATCTGCTGACTTGCATTTTTTTTTTACCAGAAATATGTGAAATTCTCTGTGATTAAACTGCAGAGGAAATTGCTTTCACATAAATTCTTAGTAGTTTATTTTACAATGGTAAAAGTGGTAACAAACCTCATGTTTTCAAAGTTGAAGATGATATCAAAAATAACTTAAAATTTGTAATCAGAAAAGTTTAAAGGACAATTTTTTAAAAACTGGGTTTAAAAAAACAAATACATAAAACACTCTAGCAAATTCTTACTAGAAAAATATTTTTTAGGTAAGATGCCTAAATATTTTTCTCTATATTCCGTAATGCTATTTATAGTTTAGATTCCCTTGGCTAATTTTCAAAATAAATCAGCCACTGCTTGGCTTCTTCAAAATTATGCACATTACATATTTTCAACTGATTTTAGTTTTTTGGATGAATTCCAAGAGAAATTAGCCACTATTAATTGATCTATCTATAATTGATTTAGCAGTGCCTTTTTAGTGTTCAATCTGTCTTTATAACATTGTGTACTTTACTAGAATACACAAATGTATAACTGGTTTTTTTTTTAAATAATCATTTGCAACTTGATGTTCAGGTGGCCTAGATTTGTGGGATCCTTAACTTTTGACAAGTAGGAAGCTGGCTTTAGGAGAGCATTGATTCTGATTTGTGATTCAATGAGCTTAAACTGTGAAATTGAAATTAATGTATAATTGAGACTAGTTATATTGGCTGTTAAACGGCCCGGGCGAGGCTACCCAAACAAAACCTGACTTTAAATACATGCAAGCATTCATAAAATGTAGTTCATATTTATTCACTTCTTATATGCCAGGAACAAATGTAAACACATTGTTTACAGTAGTTAATTTTTTCACACCATGACATAATGATGCAAGTAATTAATTTTGGTCTTATTTTAATTTTATTTTAGTCTATGTATATGTATATGTAATGGTTAATACATAGTGATAGTAGAAAATGTTTAAAATATGAAAAAATATACAGAGGCTACAGTGCTTTTTGTCTGTAGAATTGGTTTTGTTTTCCTGCTTGGACACTAAAAATCTCTTAATTTATATTTAACGTACAAAGCCTTTAGTAGAGTATCTTCATGCTAACTCTTAAAGCTCAAAATTTCCTGTTACATTGTGTTACCTTTCTGTATTTAGAGTTGAATAATGTTTTATTTTAGCTAAATGTGTTGAATTATGGCTTTATTTTTTAATTTAGAACTCTGATTTTTTGCATTTGGTGGTCTTCCTTTGTGGTTTCCCTGCTATATTTTTTAGCTCTTTATTTTAAATTTCCATTTATTCTATTTCTTTCTTTGATTCTATGATTCTTTGTTTCTATGTTCTTTCTTTATTTGTTATTTCACTCTTTTTCTTTGTATTTATAATTTTATGTACCTTGCTCTACAATGACAATCATTCTTTCCTTTCTTTTCAGTTTGATGTTTCTGTGACTATTTTAGCTATATTTATTAGTTCTCTCAGCTTACATTTTATGGGCCTTTTTTCTTACCCTCTTGCCTGAGAGTTCCAATAGTTTTGTTTTGTTATGTTTAAGTACATAATTACTTTGTTAAATCATATTTCTTTATCAGACAATTCTTATTAACCACACTTGTTTTCTTTTTGACAATTTTTTGGTGTGTTCTTCAAATAAGTACAACTTTCTGATTTCTTCATTTTTCTTATAACATCCCTCTATGCCGTGTCACTTCATTTTTTGTTACTCATATTTGACTGTGTAAATTTTCCTGATTCAGCCATTTGCCAAGTTTTCTTTAGAGAAATAGTATTTTCTCCTAGGCTATCTGGTATGCCCGACCCATAATGTCTCCTCTCATTTGCTGCCTCAAATTGCAGATGACACCATTCAAATATTCCTTAGCTTATTTCCTTTTACAATCAACTGATTTCCAGGCTCTGCTCAAAATTATGAAGATGACTCTATCTACTCAGTTTCTGTATCTTTTATTACAATAAATAAATAAATATTTTTACATGAGGGTCTTCCCTAAACCTTTAGTATGTGTATTTTTGTTGTAATTTTTTCTTATTTGATTCACTCTTATCTCTGTTTTTTTAATCTCCTTTCATATTGGTTTTACTTCCTTACTTAACTGTGACACATTAAAATTGCAGAGTGCACAGGATGACTATCACCTAGTTCCACAAGGTAACTAGAATAATATATATATTTCCAAAATATACTTTTTTATGTTTTTGATTTGTTATTACATTTATTTGCATTATACAAGTATCAAAAAATTGAGTTTTGAATCAAGTCCCTGTTGAAAATCAAGAACAGTACTATTCATAACCTTTGTTTCATAAATGAGGAAATTAGAGCATATAGAATTTAAGCCATATGCAATCAATTAAGCAATGAATAAGGAATAGAGCTAGGTTTGTACCCAGAGAATCTGGCTCCAGAAACCATACTCAGGAACGTATACAATATTTCTGAGCAATTTAAATACGATTCTAGTTCTAGGTTAACAAAAAGATACTAATTAAAGCAAACTATTTTTTCTCAGATGAAATGGAAGATAGTCACACAAAAACCATAATTAATTTTCTTATTGCTCTTACCTGGAAATTGAACTAATAGTCATTGAATGCTACACACACAGACATAGACACACACCCATATACATACCCAGACACAAATATACATAGTATAGCATTAAAAGGTATATGTGACTAGATATATCTAAATAAATATTTCTATTTATATTTTAATTAAATTTAAATAATTGTTGATGATCTTAAACTGAAGCAAGTGTGTATATCTTTTGGAAATGCATGAACATTGTTTAAGTGTTTCCAAATGAAATACATTTTTCTTTTACTCAGGTATTATTTTGTACCCTTAATAATATACTAGTTTTAAAAATTTTGCTTATACTTTTATTAAACAAAAATTGTCACTAACATTTTTCTCTCTGTTTTATATGTTATATATGTTATATTCTCCCTCTGTTCTATTATTCAATTTATTTTTCAAATTTTCTTTTCTATGTGCTCTAAAATGTTGACTGAGAATTCTGTCACAAGTTTATGCTATTTTTTAAATGCACTCTTTTTTACTGTTTACATTTATAGCTACTAGAAGAATATGTTTCCATTTATTGCCTCTGATATTCAAAAATACAACTTTTGTTTATTTCACTTTACTTTTACCTCTTTCTTCTTTATGTTTATCTTGATTACTTCTGAATGGGTATCATGTGTGAGTTCTGTGATGTGATTTTACATTTATCTATGTCCTACATCTCACTGCTATGACAGTTTATTCTCTTATGCTTTGCAGTATAACTCATCATCATCATCAAACACAGAATAAATTGAAAACACTATTTTATATTTTTTAAGATAAATAGGAATTTAGTATTTGAAATTTTCTAAATTTCTTACACTCATGGTGTGGTTTACCCTCCTTTGGCTAATATTACTAGTTGATCAGTTAAAATAAGTTGTTCTTTAATATAATTTTTAAACAAAGATTTTTTTCAAGATAAAAGGTGAAGATGTAAATTTTAAATTTAATTTTGCCGTTAGAAGAATTATTCACTGTGACTAAGTGAGGTTTATTCCTGGGATGCAAGGATAGTTAAACATATGCAAATTAATAAATGTGATTTATCATATTAACAGAATAAGGACAAAACTGTATGATACTCTCAACAGATGCAATTAAAAGCATTTAAGAAAATTCAGTGTATTTCCATTATAAACACTCTCAGCAAATTAGGCACAAAAGGAATATTTCTCAATACAATAAAGGCCAGATATTACAAGCCCATAGCTAACATGATACTCATCAGTGACAAATAAAGGTTTTTTGTTTGTTTGTTTTGTTTTTTTCTAAAATCACAAGCCAGACAAGGGTGCCCACCCTCACCACTTCTATTGACATAGTACTAGAATTCCTAGCAGGAGAAAATAGTAAAAAAAAAAAAAAAAAAAAAAAAAAAAATTAAAAGCATCCAATAGCAAAGAAAAAGTGAAAATGTCTCTGTTTGCTAACATATTGTATACAAAATCTTAAAGACTCCACCAGAAAACTGTTAGAATTCATAAAGAAATTCAGTAGTTTCATAGTTTCAGGAGACAAAATCAACTGACAAAAATTAGTAGTGTTTTTATACATTAACAATGCACTATTTGAAAAAAATTAAGAAAATAATCCCATTTACATTAGTATCAAAAAGTTACTTAGGAATAAATTTAACCAAGGATATGAGAGATCTGTATACTTGAAACTATAAATATTGAGAGGGAAATTGAAGACACAAATAAATGGAAACATATCCTATATTCATGGATTGAAAGAATTAATATTGTTAAAATTTCTGTATTAAACAAAGTGATTTGTAGATTCAATGCAGTCTTTATCAAAATTTCCATGTCTTTTGTTAACAGCAATAGAAAGAAAAAAATCTCAAAATGTGTATGGAACTATAAAGATCCCAAATAGTTATAGTTACCTTAACCAAAAATAACAAAGTTGTAGGCATTATACATTACACAGATTTTAAAATATACTACAAAACTATAGTAACCCAAACACTGTGGTACTGGCATAAAAATAGGTACACCAACCAATGGATTAGAATAGAGAGGTGCAAAATAAATCTGCACACCTATAGTCAATTGACTTCTGACAAAGGTGCCAAGAACACACAATGGGGAAAAGACATTTCTTTTCAGTAAATGGTGCTTAGAACACTGGATATTCACTTGCAGAAAAATAAAAATGGACTTATCTTACCCTTTAAGATTCAACTCAAAATGGATTAAAAACTTAGATGTGAGAACTAATAATGTAAAACTACTAGAACAAAACATGGGCAAAAACTCCTGACACACATGTCTGAGCAGTGATTTCTTGGGTATGACCCCAAAAGCACAGTCAACAAAAACAAAAATAGACAAATGAGATTGAATGAAACCAAAAAGTTTCTGTACCGCAAAGGAAACAATTAACCAAGTAAAATATAACACACAGATTAGAAAAAATATTTACAAATCACACATCAGAGGTTAACATTCAAAATATACAAGGAACTCAGACTACTCAGTAATAAGAAAACAATCCTATTAAAAAATGGGCAAATACCCTGAATGGGCATTTCTTATAAGAAGTCATACAAAGGCCAGCAGATATTAGGTTGGTGCAAAAGTAATTGTGGTATATATTACATTTAACATCTCTAATCACAGAAATGCAGATTAAAACCACAATGAATTATCATTTCATACATGTTAGATTAGTTCTTATCAAAGAATCAAAGATAACACATGTTGGTGAGGATTTAGAGTAAAGGGAACACTTGTACACTCTCAGGAAATATTGTGACAATAATCAACATGTAGCGAGAAGCAGAACCCTTGAAGAAACTAATAGTTATAAACAATTCTAATTATATGATAAATGTCTCCATATTTGTCCATTGGTGCCTGACAAAGGAGTAGTCTAAAACTCTTCACAGGCCCAGTTAAAACAAAACATAAATTTTAAAACACAGTTACTTCCAACTGTATTCAAAATGGGAACTCTAATTTATTTTAAAGGGTAAGATAATTTTGATATGCATAAATCATACTGGAAAAAAAGGATGACTACAGGTCAATCTTATCTGTTAACAAACATGCAGAAATCTTAAAGTTATTTCAGCAGAATAATTAAGGAAAACAGTGTAGGACTTTAGGACTAAATAGGTACCAGGATGGAATAAAACATTAGAATATATATGGATTCCCTAAATTTGATTAAATTCATAGAATATGCCATATAGGAAATATGTACACGTATTAATAGATCTAAAAAATCATCAACAAAATTCAACAACATTATGAATAAAATAAAAATAATAATAATTGAAAGAACTCCCCTAACCTTGATAGAGTCTAGTATCCACCTAAAGAAGGCAGCATACTTGCTGGGGAATCATTAGAATTATTCCTATTATAGTCTCACCATCAATTAATGTTCCCATTGTTCCAAAAATTTGGCAGATATTTTTTAGCAATGGTGGACTTTCCATTTTTCTCAATCTGATAAATCCATAATTCTCTCTCTTAGAATTTTATTTTGCATTTCCTGTTTATAAATTATGTTAGGAATCTTTTCATAAGTTTATTTGCCATTTTGATTTATCTTTTGTGAAATGCTGGTTCACAATTGTTGTCATTTTAATGTTTTTTTCATATGAGTTTATTATATACTTGTATGGTTATATATACATATAAGTACATGAATAGAGTTTTATTTTCTCCCTACTTTCTCTTTCTCCCCAGTCATCTAATTTATATCTATTTGTTGCAGATGTTATTTCCAGGTTGTAATTATAGTTTTGACACTAATACATCTTTTGTGAAGCAGTCTTATAAAATTATAAAATAGTGGAATTTATCACTGTTTTTCATTTAGTTTGCATGTTTTGTGTTTTACATAAAGAATAATTCATTATACACATAATGATGAAGTAACTGAGAATTCTAAGCCAGTCAAATTGGCTTGCTTCCTCACTCATCTTGTTTATGAAAGGGGGAGACTACTTGAATAGGCCTGAACTAATCAGGTGAGTCCTTAAAATAGATTGAGTCCTTCCCGAAATTAGAGAGAATGGAAGTGTGGGGGATGCTTACGCCTATAGTGGGTTCCTTAAGTCAGATGACTGAAAGTATGAGGGCCTATGAAGGGGATCAGGGGAGCGAGATCCTGAAAGTGGTTCAATTGCTAGCAAGAAGTTGGGAACTTCAGTTCTACACACCTAAGGAACCTGATTCTTCCAACAACCTGACAGTCTTGGGGCAATTCTTTCCTATTTGGTACTCCAGATGAAGACACAGCCAGCCAACACATTGATTTCAGCCTCACGAGTCCCTTAGCAAGAAAACTCATCTAAAGTGTGCTGCCTTCCTGACCCACAGACACAGATAACAAACTGGTGTTGTTTTAAGCTGATGAATTGGTGATTATTCGGCAATGGAAAATAAATACCTCCTCTATAACTTACTTCTTCACTTGTAAAATGAGGATAATAATAGTATCTTCCTCATAAAGTAGATTTTCGAGAAGATTGAATAAGTAAATCAATATGAACTTTGGAAGTGCCTAGTAGTTAGTACACAATGCTTGATTGAGTAAACACTATATAAATAATATATTTTATTATGAAGAATATAATCCTCCATATTTTATTCTAAAGCTTTTATTATTTTTTTTAACTTTACGATGCACTTGATAATAATATCTATTTAGGATCTGAAGTGGAGATCCTCCCTCCCTCCATCCCTCCCTCCCTCCCTTCTTCCCTCCTTCTCTTCCTTCCTTCCTTCCTTCCTGAAATGGAGAAGCGATTGTGCAGGTTCTATTCTTTATTCAATGACCTAAAATACCATTTTCAGAGCTAAAGTATTGATCTATGCATTGAGCTGTTTCTCTACTCTGTCTTGTGTTCCATTGATTTATTTTTTTCTTATAGCAGTAACTCAGCTATTAACACAAATTTTATTAGCTGAAAGAGAAAATTTTAATGGCTTACTCTTCATTAAATTTCCCCCTTTTTATTTTTCTTTAATAAGAACAAGATACATATACTTTTGTTAGTTAAGCTAACATAACTGTATGAATCAAATATGTTTTCACACGTGTATACGTCAGGGTAACCATCATCTAGACCAAGAGACAGAATAGTTTTGGTATCATGTCCCTCATGCACATTCCAAGTTTGTAAAACCCCTTCTCATCACAGAGGTAGCCATTATTTAAATTTCTGAAGCGTGGATTTGTTTTGCCTGTTTTTGAACTCTGTATAAATAGGATTATGTATATTTAGTTTTGTGTGTATGCTTGTAGTCTTTTACTCAGAATATTTTTGCAATCTGTTAATTTCTGTGTGTGTGTCAGGAATAATTTCAAGTTGTGCGATAGTTCATTGTGTGACTGTACTACAGTTTGTTAATCAGTTTTCCTGGCAATAAATATTTAGTTTGTTTCCAGATTTTTACTATCTAAATAATGCCTCTGTGAACATTCTGCTACAGGTATTTTTAATGGTTTATGCACTCATTTACTTTGGATATATACAGAAAATGGGGAATCACTGGATCATAAAATAGGCATATGTTTAATTAGAAACTGCTAAAGAGGTGTTCAAAATTGTAGGATAATTTTACACTCTTAGAAATGTATGAACATTCCAATTTCTTTACATTTTCATAAATATTTAGTATATGAAATCATTTTATGTTTAACAGTTGTATTTTGTTTTAGCCAGTTGTTCTCTTATTGCAGATTTTAATTTGCCTTTGCTTGAGAGCAACTTTTCATATACTTATTGGCCATTTTTGAATATCTTTTTGATGAAATGTCCCTTTAGGTATTTTGCCCATTATTAAATTCGGTTCTTTGCCTTTTCCTTACTGACTTGTGATTTGGTACATATGTGCATATATATTTATATAATTTATGAATATATAAATTATAGAGTTTATAAATTTATATTGCTTATAAATTATGTATAAAACTATATTATTTATAATTTATCGTGCTACAAATGATATTATTGAAGTAAAGGCTTTCATGCAAAAAACTTTAGAGAGCCCTTGATACACTTACGAAGCATGTATTGGATGGATAATGTTTGATGACATAAACATTTGTTGAGCACTGGCTGCCAGGCACTGGGCTAGATACTGAGAATACAGCAGAGAAGAACATAAGCCCTGTGTAATCTCTGATCTCAGGCAACATGAGCTAACAGACAGTAAAAACAAACAAATAAACAATTTAATGATTAATTGAAATTAGCATATGTGCTTAAACAAACAGAAATGTATAGACCTTTTTTAGAGTGATTGTAACAGGCTAACGTATCCTAATCAAAGCGGTCAGGAAAAGTGACCCTGAAGAAGGACAGTGTAAGTTGAGGCCTTAAGTGTGATCTCAACTTAAAAAAAAAGTATGGCACAGCACTCATGATTTTTATAGTGTAATGGGAAAGGAAAGTACTGAACAGATAATTACAGTACTGAATGATTAAATGTTGGGATCTTAGGAATCCATGTAGTATGCAAACACATAGAAGGGACGCCTAACTTAATTCGATTACAAGTCTTATTGGGGAAATGATACAACTATTCTTTATGTATATATATATATTCTGTAAGTACTGGGGTACATGTGCAGATAGTGCAGGTTTGTTACATAGGTATACATGTGCCATAGTGGTTTGCTGCATCCATCCCCCTGTCATCTACATTAGGTATTTCTCCTAATGTTATCCCTCCCCAATCTCCCCTCCTCACTATCCCTCCCTTAGCCCCGCCACCCCCTGACAGGCCCCGGTGTGTGATGTTCCCCTCCATGTGTCTGCGTGTTCTCACTGTTCAACACCCACTTATGGGTGATAACATGCAGTGTTTGGTTTTCTTGACCAGAATCTACAAAGAACTTAAACAAATTTACAAGAAAAAACCCCATCAAAAAGTGGGTAAAGGATATAAACAGACAAAACTATCCTTAAAAGGATTTCAGACATTTTAAAGGTAATTTCTGAATGCTGAATTTATGCTCTTATCTTACAGTTTTACTTTGCTGATTTATTTCCTCTTTATTTAGGAAATCTTATGGTACTTAAATGTTAGGGGTCTAGTATTATATTTATGGTGTATTAACACCCAACAACAAAAAAAATATGAAGCCCTGGGCTCAAGTACCTGGACTAAATTTAATGGATTTTGTGAGGGTAAACCTACAGCTTGATAGACCAGTGTACCAGTGTAACAGACCATGGCAAAGCAATATAAACTAATCTAATATAAATTTAATGAAATAGATTGATTTACTTTACAGTTTTCACATAATTTATAGCATATTTGTGTCAGTCTTAACACTGATTTTTGAACAATTACAGCATTCTTATAAATAAGAGCCCCTATTTGAATGCCACCAATCCCCAAAGAAACTGTATACTCATACAGCATGTAATCTAAATTAGTACCTCAATTAATCACCTGGGTACTGCACAACTATTACCTTTTTTCACACAAGGATGTATCATTAAAAACAGCCTCAATTTGCTTTTTTGATGTCTAACATGATTAATTGCAGTCTTGTGACTTGAAAAGGCAAATTATTTGCTGTTACGGAGATTGACATTTTTGGAGTTTTAAGGCTGTGCTCTTTCCCTTCATCTGGAAATTCTTCAATTCAATAATATCAACTGAGAGTAGCTTTCAGAGAGGCCTTTTCTTCCTACTAAACATGTTTTACATCTAGAATAGTGCTTGTTTCTGAAAGTAATATTTTCATTATGTGAGATTTCAACTTATAAATGTGTTTTATCTTATTATGTGCCAGAATGGAGTTAAAGTAGAATGAATATTAAATGAAGAGAATCTTAATGTTCAAAATGAGTAGTACTACCTCTTCAATTTAACAACACTTTGAAAGTATCAAATAGTAATCTAATTTCTTGAAAGGTAAGATATTTTGTTCAAGGCCTATGAAGTAAGTTTAACTTTGGGAGGAATAAATAAAATCATTTTACTTAATTTTAAATGTCTGTTCTTCAATTTAAGCCAGTAAACTATAACAAGTTTGCAGCACAATTATTATTCCTTTGGTTACTCCTATTTTCAGTATGCATTACTTGAATTTTGACAGCTGATACTATTTTACTAGCTAAAGTTTATGTATAAAGTCCTTCAACTGTTTATAAACCCTTTGTTTTTATTACTCAATGTCAAATGATTTCTCATTATGCCAAATCAGTGCTGATGTTTTATATTAATTTTGTTTGAGTTGAGTTAGCTACAAATGATGAGTAAATATATGGAAACATCATTCAAGAAAATTGATCAGAATGAAAGCATTATTCTGCTTGCCATATTTAGACCTATGTGATCAACACATAAATAAAGGTACCAGCTGCAAGAACCCACAAGAAGGATATTTTAAATTCGGATTGCAGCAAACAGAGGGACACCTTAAAGTGTGCGACCAGAGAGCATCACCGAGGAAAACATGTTTAAAGTGGAATGATACATTAAATGGACAACAAAATCCTTAATATTCAGTCCAGACTGAAATGGGTAATGAAAATAATTGGATATTAACGAATTCAAGAGAAGTATCAGCAAGGAGGATCTCGTCCTTATTATTGAAGTAAGGTAAATGTGTTTTTCTATCATAATAAATGAACGTTAAGCAAAGCAGAGAAAACAATCGATGATCCACTGCAGCCAGTGAAAGGGTTCAGGAGTTCAAGACCAGCCTGGCCAACATGGTGAAACCCCATTTCTACTAAAAATACAAAAATTAGTTGTGGCACACACCTGTAATCCCAGCTACTTGGGAGGTTGAGGTAGAAGAATGGCTTGAACCCAGGAGGTGGAGGTTACAGTGGGCCAAGATCATGCCACTGCACTCCAACTTGGGCCACAGAGGGAGACTCCATCTCAAAAATAAATAAATAAATAAAATAAATGAGAGAGGAAGGAAGGAAGGAAAGAATGGAAGGAAGGAAGGAGGAAAGGAAGGATGGGTATAATAAAAAATACAATGTAGGTTGTTGACTTCATATTTCATACCTTTTAATGAACAACTTTAAATCTTTGTACAGTCTAAATTAACCATGAATCATCAGTAGAGACATTTAAAAATCTATGTTTGTTTTTTAACTCAAACGCATTTTTAGGCTCTTGTAATTTCAAATACACACTCAAAAACCAGGATGCTGTGGAGCCTCTAAAATATATTTATGTTCTTCTAGCTAGGACCTTGTCCATGCCAGAATGATCTTTCAAACTTACCAAGAAAATTTCAACCTCTCGCATGTGTTTATATATAAATACCTTATTCTAAAACTTAACATTCTGGCATTGCTTAGTCTCTCTTCCTCAGATAATTGAGGTAATTAATAAGTTAATATTATCCCTATTCTAACCTATGTATGAAGTAGAAGAGAGTCTCTAAAGTTAGACAATTTAAAAACAATAATTAATATTGGAAATGACGTTGATTAGATTACAGGACCATTTAGTAACTGCCATTTCAAAAGTACTGGTAATTTTTAAAGGCCTTAATGGAAATACAGAGCTAAAAGAACATTGTTTTTTTTTTCCTTTGGCAATTGTGACCAATAAAATTTCTGTTTGTAATCATCCTAATGTAAATCCAACACACAGTTAAGATTTGGGAATGTGTAACACCTCAAAGCTATTAATATTCAAAAGTCAAAACTATGTTTCCTCAAATCATTTGATGTTATTTAAAAATTGGATTCTATCTTATTCACTTGAGGACATTTTTGGGTAGTTTTAAGTTTAGACATAATTAATTCCTGGATATTTCACATTTATCTTTCAGATTTTCCTGACATCAGTGCATCCTTTTGAGTGTGTTATCATATCTCTTAAAATTTCTGTTTCAGTCTTGACCTGGGCTTTCTTTTTTAATGTCACTAAAAAAAAAATCTTGAGATAATTCTTGGCTTTGTCAAGGATACCAGTAACAAAAGCATCAGCAAGCAGGTAAGTTCTGACCTTTTTTATACCTTAAGTTATTTTTCACTCATTATTTACTTATTTTTTCTCTTTGGTGATTTGTTTTTGAAAATTCAGGTATTTCTACTTACAGCAGTAGACTCCGCAGGAGTCTTTCGGTTTCTCCAAAATCTATTGTGATAATTTATGGAGCTCTTTTGCAACACGCATGCATAAGATATTGTGTGATTTTATATGTCTTAATGTGTGCAGACTTTGCGGTAAAATATCTTTAACTTTTATCATTAGCTACTGCAGTGTATCTCATAACATTCAATAGCCATGCATAAAACATCTGATGATTGCACCGTTTGAAATCTAGCTTCAAAGATTGCAATTTAAGCCATTAGAAAATTGGTGGAATATTTTTCTTGCATGTCATTAAAAACTTTTTTTTTCCAAACTGCAAAAACACATTTCCGAAAAGTACTGTAATTGATTGCTACCAGCACATACCAGGTGTCACTTCTGATTCTATTAAAACAGAGATTTCTGTTAGTCACTGTAATAAAATATTCTTATGTGCACATTCTGTGCAAATGCAATGTTTACTTTGATAGAATAAGACAAGTGATATCAGTATATTGTCTATTGAATCTGATGTGTAATAAATCAGATGAAAGCTTAGCTCACATGCCATGCTGCAGAAAAATGACAGCCAAATTTGGAGAGTCTTGGGTTTTATGAAAAATTCTATCAATAACATGAGTCAGCTTGGAAGTGAATTTTCTCTCATCTCAGATGAAAATGTAGCAGGTTGATAGTTTGATTTCATTCTTATGAGACCCTGGACAGAGAACCCAGTTAATCTATGGCAGATTTGGGACCCACAAACCTGAAATGATGAATTTATGTTGTTGTAAGCTGCCAAGTTTATTCCAGCAGTTAAAAAGAGAAAACCTAATACAGGAACCAAATGTTTCCTCTATTCCTTATAGTAAGAATTTGATTTGACTTCTCATTATGCTTAACAGTTGTATAGCTGTAGTCAGTTACTTAATTTATAGGACTGATTTTAATAATTTTGAAAGTCAAAATTAAGAGCTAGGACCACAAATTCTTCTCTCAAAGAAGAATATTGAACAAATTAATTCACGTATCAAATAGATACATCTAGGAGGAATATGGCAACCATTGCGTACTTTGTGGTCCAATTCCAAAGCCACACATATCACCTCATAAACGGTGGTTGGGACTTCTCTTTATATTTGTATTATGAAAGGGTCTAATCAAAGTATCTAGAAGGCGGATATTGATTGTAAATTTCAGGATAGTTTTAGCTTCAAAATAGACATAGGTTTTATATTGCTTGATATCTTCTATGAGTTTTGGAAAAGTATAAGATCTTTTCAAATAGTCCTTGTCTCACTTTCTTTCCTCTCCATCTGGTGCTTCAATTGTTTCTGAGAAGATGGCAGCACATCTCCTCAATTGCTTGCTCTTGTTTTCATGTTTTTACCTCATTTTTGTCTGTCTCTTTGTACTTCATTCTCATTATGTTCTTCCATTTATATACCATGTAATACTTTTATTCAGCTGTAAACCCATGCATTAAGCCCTTAATTTCAGTTTTATATTTTTTAGCTCCACTTTCAAATTGATTTAGTTTCCATTCTGTGGCCAAGATTATAATTCTGTCTTTTATATTTCTAAGCTGATTAAATATAACTTTTTTTTTTTTTTTGAGACAGTCTCTCTCTGTCCCCCAGGCTGGAGTGCAGTGGCACAATCTTGGCTCACAGCAACCTCCACCTCCCAGGTTCGAGCAATTCTGTGCCTTAGCCTCCCATGCAGCTGGGACTACTGGTGTGCATAAATTTTTGTATTTTCAGTAGAGACAGGGTTTTGCCATGTTGACTGGGCTGCTCTAGAACTCCTGGCGTCAAGTGATCTGCCCACCTTGGCCTCCCAGAGTGCTGGGATTACAGGTGTGAGCCACCACGCCTGGGCAAGAATTTTTATTCTCATAAACTGGATCATCATAATCCAATTGTAAAGATTAAAATAAATCAAAGGTGGATTTACTTCTGTATTGACATGTCTGATTTTGGTTAACCTTGAACAGTGGCATCACCTGTTGATATCCAAACTCAAAACCTAGGTAGAAAGGTTACCAGTCTCTCAACATATATTTTGGCAGGCCATGAGCCCCAGTTTGGATCTCCCTCCTCAGAGGAGGCTATTCATCTCTTGAAACCTTTTCTCTGAGTCTTCCTCTTTAAGCTGTTTCTTCTTGAATTGACAGAGATCCTATGAGAAATGCATTACAAATCTTATATGACATCTCTGACTTTCCTCATACTCCTAGACTGGATCATGAGAGATATATTTTTGTGGCTTTTTACAGATTTTCTGGTTGTTATCAAAAAGAGTATTAGTTTAATTGCTTAGTCTGTCAATATCAGAGCAAAAGTGTTCTAGCTGGCACATCCTGTCTCTTTCTGTCTCATGTATATCTTTATATGCATTTATTTTATGCTTTTATGCTTATGAGATATCTTTATTCATGAGTTAAATGGATGTTCAAAACATTACTGTTTGATGTTTACCTAAGTGGTAGGTTATGCTGAGCATTTGTGACAGAATGATAAAATTTCACAGAGTTTCTTATTTGAAGTCTCTACTCTTTCTACACATCTAAGAGCCTTGGGATAGCTGGAGTAAATTGAAAAGAAATGGGATCCATTGAATTAGAAATCCTGGAGTTAATAATGGTTGATTGTTATGTGTAAAGTTTATTTGCAGCTTGGAGTACATTTTGATTTCACGTTTACTTGCTTATTTTTCAATATTTTCCCTTACTTTATTTCCAATAATAATCATTTTGCATTTCTAATTAAATTTGGGGTTCAACACATGTCGGGGAAGAAAGGACAGAAGTTCATTTTTTAATAATTTAACAAAATACATAGAATGTTTTGAATATTTACATTATCAAATAGAAAATAATGTTTACTCAGTTTTTGTAGACCCAAATACGTGATCGATAGCTCTCTATAACATTGGTGTTTTCTGATGCAAGTTTTGAAAGTAAAAAGAAAAATGTGCATTCTTACAACAAACTCTTAGAATTCTAAAAAAATCTCTCACAGCTTTATTGACAATCAACAATTAAATCATATCTCTAATGGGATTATCTTATTTGAACAAGTAAGATTGCTTAGAAACATTTTTTTTAGAAGAGTTTGTTGACAACAACAATATTGAGGAGATGAAAGGGAAAATTCTGTATGATGTTATAATTTTAAATTATGATTTTATGAGTATAATCAATTGCAGTATATTCTTTTTGTAGAAATGTGAGTTGATATACTTTGAGATTTATGACAGACCAAACCATGCCAATAATCATCTTTTGCTAATAAATCTAGCATGTAGAATTTATATGTTCATAAATATTCATATATCTGAAACACATTTTTCCAGGAATTATTCAATGAAATTATAGTTCCTAAAATGTTAATACTAAAATTCTTTCTGAGATGTGGAAAACAGCCACTTCTAATTTTATAGCAAGTAATTATCATTTAATGTATAGTTTTAAAAATACTTACATTGTATCTCAGAACACAATAATACATATATAGGGTATATTTTATTTAAAATACAAAAAAAAACCGTGGCATTTTAGCATTATTTTGGAATTTAAATGTAAATTGATGTGTTTATGTTGAACAACTAAAATTCAGTAATAACATTGAAAGTGGTTTTTCTTTATTATTTTTTTGTTGGTCTATGAGAACAGATGGGATGATTATTGTTTATTTTCTTTGTTGTGTTCTCAGCTTTTTGGCTATATGCTAGATATTATATATATATAATATCTAAGTATAATATATAATATATATCTAAGTATATAATGCTATATACTTAGAAAATAAAGTATATATATGTATATATATATATAATCATTGTAAGTGTAGGTTCATTTCATAATATAATGTATAAAAATGATTTTCGGGCCGGGCGCAGTGGCTCATGCCTGTAATCCCAACACTTTGGGAGGCTGAGGCCAGCTGATCACCTGAGGTCACGAGTTCGAGACCAGCCTGACTAACATGGTGAAAACCCCGTCCCTACTAAACATACAAAACTTAGCTGGGTGTAGTGACACACAACTGTAATCCCCTACTCGGGAGACTGAGGCACAAGAATCACATGATCCCGAGCAGGGGGAGATTGCAGTGAGACGAGATCATGCTACTGCACTGCAGCCTGGGTGTGAGTGAGACCGTCTAAGAAAAAAAAAATCCCTAAAATGAAGCCTCCTTTTTCAATCAAAAAAGTCATCATTTTGCAACGGCAACATTTTGTTTCCAGAATATTATGTATATTCCAAAAAACCCAAAACACAAAAAATAGAACACGGACACAATAACTCTGGCTTTATAAGTGGTAGAAGTGATGTCGTAGCATCAGAGTTCAGAACAGTCAAATTCTTAGCTTAATGTTCAAGGTCATTTTGGGGTGAGGGAATACATGCATAGACAGATTGATTCAGCAAAATTATTTTTGCTTCTCTGATTCAGGCAAAGATAAGAACTGAAACATGATTATGTTTTAGGTCATTTGCATTTTATTCAAATAAACACCCCATTTTCTCCTGAAAATAGGCTAATTTCAAAAAACAGTTTTAGTATGGCTATAGGTAATCTATTCAGTTACTATTGAGTTAATATGCATAGGAAAACATTTTGATCCTTAGTGATGAATTATATTTCTCTAATATGTAGTTTGGACTTACAAAGCTCCCCCTCAATCATCTTCCAAACTAAGTGCTTTTAATCAGAAAATGAACTGGTGACAGTATGTATACCAGTGCTTTGATGCAAATACATCACTCATGAGCAAGCAAGTCATGGTAGAGCAAGATAGAAGATTATAGTGCTATACACTTAGAAAATAAAGTATATTCATTGTTTAGTTTATAGAACAGTATTCTCTCTTCTTAGCTCCTGTTTTACTGATTTATCAATTAGGAATCAAAACATCTTCAAATTGTCTGGAAAAAAATTAAAGGTCATAGGTTATAGATATCTTATTTTCTAAAAATTCAGGGTTAGTTGTATTTGTTATTTGAAAACCCTTTCTAGGAATGTTTTAATGAAAATGATAGCTATGAAATAAATATTTATGTGAATTACAAATGGTGGTATTTGGCTATCAGTAACTTCTGTTAAGATCTGAAAACCTAATGCGAACCAACTTATCTTCCCTTCGAGAAGCAGTTTCTTCAATGGACTCATGTTATCCTGTGAACTTTGGTCAGCAGTGTTACAGATATTACTCTTAGTTTAAAAGAAAATGCCATTAGAAAAATACTAATAAAAGTGAGAATAATTCTGGTGGTATTGTTATATCTGTTGGTATTTTGAAATATACAAAGAAAATTAAACTTGAGAGCAGAAATACATATAAAAATCGGCTTAATGAACCATAAAAAGATAATTTTGAAATTTCCCAAATATTTTATGCCATTAGATTGCTTAGAAATTTTATTCATTGGAAAAGTAGGATTTTTGTTTAAGGAAGGGGGTATGTTATGATTGACTTTATTTCAAAGTATTATAATATTTCATGTACTTACATATTCAAACTAATATAAAATTTGTATTTGTGTGAAATTATATGCATATAAAATGAGGTACTTTTCCATTTAGAGTGGCATTAATTTTTAACAATTTTGTTTTGTGAGATGGGGTCTTGCTCTGTTGCCCAGGCTAGAGTGCGGCGGTGTGATCACTTGGGTCACTGCAACATCCACCTCCTAGGTTCAAGCAATTCTCCTGCCTCGGCCTCCTGAGTAGCTGGGACTACAGGCTCGTGCCACCACACCCAGCTAATTTTTGTATTTTTAGTAGACATGGGGTTTCACCATATTGGCCAGGCTGGTCTCAAATCTCCTGATCTTGTAATCTGCCCACCTCAGCCTCCCAAATTGCTATAATTGCAGGTGTGAGCCACTGCAGCTGGCCCTAATTTTTAACAATTTTATTGAGATATAATTGATTTACAAAGAACTGCACACATTTAATATGTACAAATTGATGCATTTGAACATATGTAAACATCCATGATACCATAATAAGGTAATAGACCTATCAATACCTCACAAAGTTTCTTTGTGTCCCCCTTTTTTTTTTAGTAAGAAAACCTCCCACTTGAGAGCTACTCTCTTGACGAATTTTAAAGTTCACAGCACCACATTTCTAACTACAGGCACTATGTTTAGAACAGATCTCTAGAGCTTGTTCTTTATGAATAACTGTCAATGTATACCCACTGAACAACTCCCCATTCCCCCAACGCACAGCGCCTGTCAACCACTGTTGTATTCTCTGCTTCTGTGAGTTTGACCATTACACAAGACTTACGTACGAGGAAAGCAGTATTTGTCTTTCTGTGACTGGCGTATTTCACTTAATATAATGTCCTCCAAGTTCATTCACGTCACATTTGACAGGTTATTATTTTTTAAGGTTGAAAAATATTCCATTGTGTATGTACACCATCATTTACCATTCATCTGTTGATGGGCATTTTAGGTTGATTTCCTATCTTGGCTATCGTGAATAATGCTTCAATAAACATGGTAATGTAAATATGGCTTCAAGATACTGATTCCAATTATTTTGGATATATTCCTAAAAACGGGATTCCTGAATCATATAGAAGTTAGTTTTTAATTCTTTGCGGAGCCTTCACACTGTTTTCCATAGTTGCTGCACAATCACATCGCCACTAACATTGTGCAAGGGTTCAGTTTCTCCACATTCTAACACATCTTTTTTAAAATAAAATAATGGCTATCCTCACAGGTGTGAGGTGACATTTATTGTACTTTTGATTTGCACTTTTTGAGTCATTAGTGACATTGAACATTTTTTATGTACTTGCTGGCCATTTATATTTCTTCTTTGCAGAAATATCTGTTCAAGTTGCTTATTTTTTGTTTTTGAGACAGAGTCTCCCTCTGTCGCTCAGGCTGGACTGCAGTGGCGTGATCTCTGCTCACTGCAGCCTCTGCGTCCCAGATTCAAGCAATTCTCCTGCCTCAGCCTCCTGAGTAGCTGGGATTACAGGTGCCATTCTAATGCCTGGCTAGTTTTTGTATTTTCAGTAGAGACGGAGTTTCACCATGTTGGCTGGCCAACATGACCTCAGGTGATCTACCCGCCTTGGCCTCCCAAAGTGCTAGGATTACAGGTGTGAGTTACCATGCCTGGCCTCCTTCATCATTTTTTATTGGTCAGTTTGCATCTTTATGTTGGGTCCTCCTCCCATTATTTATCCCCAACATTTAAAAAATTTATCTTTGTTTTATAAATATTTTAAATTGATGAATCATAATTATATACATTTATGGGGTGCAATATGGTCTTTTGATAGATCTATACCATGTGCAATGATTAAATCAGGATATTAACATATCCATTACCTAACTTTTCATTTTTTGGTGGTTTTCATCATTTTTTAATCAGGTTACTTGATTTTAGCCACTGAGTTGTAGAAATTATGTTTATATTTTAGTATTGAACCCATTATCAGATAAATGGTCTGCAAATACTTCTCCCATTCTATAGGTTGCTTTCTTGTTCAGTTAATTGTTTCCTTTGCCATGCAGAAGATTTTTAGTTTGACACAATCCCATTTTTCTATTTTTGCTTTTGTCACACATGCTTTTGGTGTTATATCCAGTAAGTCATTGTCAAAATTAAGTAAGACTTTTTACTTTTTCTTCTATAAGTTTTACAGTTTCAGGTCTTATATTTACGACTTTAATTTGAGTGATTTTGTGTATAGTATAAAATAAGGATCCAATTAGTTTGCACATAGATACCTAATTTTTTATTATTATACTTTAAGTTCTTAGATACATATGCAGAACGTGCAGGTTTGTTACACTGGTATACATGTGCCATGGTGGTTTGTTGCTCCCATCAACCCATCACCCATCATCTACATTACGTATTTATCCTAATGCTATTCCACCCCTAGTCCCCACCCACCAAAAGGCCCCAGTGTGTGATGTTCCCTTCCCTGTGTCCATGTATTCTCATGTTCAAGTCCCACTTATGAGTGAGAACATGCTGTGTTTGGTTTTCTGTTCCTGTGTTAGTCTGCTGAGAATAATGGCTTCCAGCTTCATCGATGTCCCTGCAAAGGACGTTAACTCATTCTTTTTTATTGCTGCATAGTATTCCATGGTGTAAATGTGCCACGTTTTCTTTATCCAGTCTATCATTGATGGGCATTTGGGTTGGTGCCAAGTCTTTGCTATTGTGAATAGTACTGCAACAAACATACATGTGCATGCGTTTTTATAGTAGAATGATTTATAATCTTTTGGGTATATAACCAGTAATGGGATTGCTGGGTCAACTGGTACTTCTGGTTCTAAATTCTTGAGGAATTGCCATTCTGTCTTCCACAATGGTTGAGCTAATTTACCCTCCAACAGTGTAAAAGTGTTCCTATTTCTCCACATCCTCTCCAGCATCTGTTGTTTCCTGACTTTTTAATGATCAGCATTCTAATTGGCATGAGATGGTATCTCATTGTGGTTTTGATTTACATTTCTCTAATGACCAGTGGTGATGAGTTTTTCTTCATATGTTTGTTGGCCATACAAATGTCTTCTTTTGAAAAGTGCTTGTTTATATCCTTTGCCCACTTTTTGATGGGGTTGTTTGTTTTTTTCTTGTAAATTTGTTTAAGTTCCTTGTAGATTCTGGATATTAGCCTTTTGTCAGATGAATAGAATGCAAAAATTTTCTCCCATTCTGTAGGTTGTCTGTTCACTCTGATGACTGAAGATAGATGTGCTTTTTGTTTTGTTTTGTTTTTGTTTTTGTTTTGGCTGTGCGGAAGCTTTTTAGTTTAATTCGATCCCATTTTTCAATTTTGGCTTTTGTTGCCATAGACTTTGATGATTTAATCATGAAGTCTTTGCCCATGCATATGTCCTGAATGGTATTACCTAGGTTTTCTAGATTTTTTATGGTTTTAGGTTTTACATTGAAGTCTTTAACATGAAAACTAACAAACAGAAGTGAATAGCATCAACATCAGCAGAAAGGACATCCACACAAAAACCCCACCCTAAGGTAACCAGCATTAAAGACCAAAGGTAGATAAACATGAGGAAAAACCAGTGCAAAAGGGCTGAAAATTCCATGATACCTAATTTTCTTAATGCCATTTGTTGAAAAGAGTATCCTTTCCCCACTGTGTATTCTTGGCACCTGTGTCATAGGTCAGTTGTCCATGTATGTGGGTTTATTTCTGGGCTCTTCATTCTTTTCCACTTGTTTATATGTTTGTTTTATGCCTGTACCATATTGTTTTAATTACTTTAGCTTTATAATATATTTTGAAATCAAGAAGTGTGATACTTTTAGCTTCGTTATTCTTTCTCCAGATTTCTTTGGCTGATTTGGATCTTTTGTAGTTCCATATGAATTTAAAATTGCTTTTATATTTAAAAAAGCCATTGGGAATTTGATGGCAATAGCTTCAAATATGTAGATTACTTTGTTCAGTATGGATACTTGATCACTATTGTCTTTCATTCCATGAACATGGAGATTTTTTTATTTATTTGTCTTTAATTTTTTTCGTCAATGTTTTATAGTTATCAAGAAGCAAGCCTTTCACTTTCTTGGTTATGTTTCTTCCCAAGCATTTTATTCCTTCTGATGCCATTGTATGTAAGACTTGTTTTCTTAATTTCCCTTTCAGCTGCTTATTTTTAGTGAATAGAACTGCAATGGATTTGTGTCTGTTGATTTGGCATCCTCAAACCTTACTGAATTTGTTTATTGTTCCAACTCTTTTTATTTGAGGAACCTTTAGGGTGGTTCAGCATCATATACAAATTAGCAAATGCTCTATACCATATTAACAGATTGAACGATAAAAATAACATGATCATGTAAATAAATACAAAAAAATGGGCAAAACTCAATACCTTTTCATGATAAAAACACTCAATAGCTAGGTTTAGAAGGCAAGTACTTCAACATAATAAAGCCCATATATGACAAGCCCACAACAAACATCATCTTCAGTGGAGAAAATGGGAAAGATTTTCCTTTAAGATAATGAATAAGATGAGGATGCCTACTTTTACTTATTTTATTCAGCATGGTACTACAGAAGTCCTAGAAAGAGTAATTAGGCAAGAAAACGAAAGGCATAAAAACCAGAAAGGATGAGATAACATTTTCTCTGTTTGCAGAATGCATGGTCCTGTATGTAAAAAAAGATTACCATTCCAGCAAAAGAGAAGATATTCTAAAACTTCTACTCATTATACTGAAAAGCACTGAATTTTGACTAATTCATTAAATCTTTCTTTAATTTATAGAGGAGGTATTTTTCTCCCACTATCTGTGCTGGACTCTGTGGCAGGCAAGGAAGATGCAGAGGCTCATGGATGAATATAATAAATACGTAACCTCAAGGGTCTTCCATCTTTTTCAAAGAATTGGACATAGTGAGAAATAAAAACATTGCTAAAGACAATCCTAGAAATGTTACTTATAGGGTTTAATCTGAGGGGGAAGGTCACTTAAATGAGCTATGCCCATAGAGAAAAGTTCACTAATAGAGGTGTGGCTTGAGAGGGCTAGGAGAACTTACGCCACAAGGGGGCACACCTTGTGAAAGCTGGCGAGTGTGGAGACACACTGGGGAGTGTGGAGACACATAGTGAGAACAGCGGCCAGAGGAGGTCGCCCAAGTGAGATCTGGGAATGGTGGGAAATGAGAGCAGGCCGGTATGTGGTCAGGGAGCGGTGTCTTTTATGACACACTGAGGAACAGGAACTGTACGCTATAAACTGATAGAGTCTGTTTTTTTTTTTTAAATTCCTCAAGCAAAATGTCAGGTAAAATTCAAAACTTCTGACCTAATATCACACAACAAGGGTACTATGAAATCACGGAAGGGTTTTAAAACAATGAGTGACATGGGTCCATTGACGACTCAGACACATCACTCTGTAGGTTATTATGAAGGATGGCTTGAGGAAAGTAAGACAAAAGGCAGAAGGAATAGAGTCTGTTGGCAGGCCCTGGAAATACAGATCTTACCCATGAAAGTGTTACAGTAACTCTTCATGTAACCGCAATTATTATTAATAGCTACATTTACATATGTTCAGTATATGTTAGGCACTGTGTTAATAGGTTAATATATTATGTCAATGCCAGGAGCAAACCTATGAAGATTATATTAATACTTACCACATTAGTCCAGAACTTTGACAGAGCAGACACCAAGCAAAGAACATATCTGCGATTTTTCGCTCCTGCCACAGGCAGAAAGCTTGTGTAAGACAAAAGAGGAATGAATCCAATGGGGGATGAGAAGGACCATGATGTAAGAATAATACAGAGGGAAGTAAAAGGGAGAGAAGGACGGAGGGCAATGACTTAGAGTGCAGTGGGGTCTAAACAGGAGGGAGTGTTTGGTCCAAAGTCAGCAGTTATAAGCGTCCCTTCTATCCCAAGAACAGGTGTTGCTCAGTATCTCTGCCCTGCTTTGATGCCTGCTGGGAGCAGCCCCCAGGAAGCATGGCCTCAGAGGGGACGTGGCAATAGCTTTTAGATCACAGTGACTAGAGCCCTTCTTCAGTTATGTGTCCCCTACTTGGAGGCCTGTGGGCGTCATTCTCTTAGCAAGAAACAGCTACATAATATGTGGAGCCTTGTGCAGAACGGCAATGTGAAGCCCTTTGTTAAAAAATGTTAAGTATTTCAATATGACAATGACAGAGCATTAAACTGAGTGTGGGCCTCCTAAGCACACGCCGTGTGTGGCTGCGCAGGGTTCACACCCACAAGTCAGCACTGCTCGTAGCCACCACAGCCTCGATGAGAAACAAATGTTAAACTCTCAACACTGAAAAGCTAAGAAACAGTGTTGTCATTTTACAAACGCAGCTATTTGCACATAT
This sequence comes from Ateles fusciceps, assembly GCA_036589455.1. Taxonomy (NCBI): domain Eukaryota; kingdom Metazoa; phylum Chordata; class Mammalia; order Primates; family Atelidae; genus Ateles; species Ateles fusciceps. The sequence continues at coordinate 5,268,987 of JAZHEH010000253.1, read as the reverse complement.
CATTCTCCACATATTTTAAGAACAGTTTTTAAAAGGTGGGATAAGTTGAAAAGACTTGAGCACTTGAAATTGATTGAACTTGGTTAATTACTTTTGATAGGTTGAGAGATTTTTTATGTGTGCATGAAGGATGTGAGAGGGGATTCTTGCTGAACATAAATTGGTACCTACACCAGAAATAGATAATTCAGGAAGAAAAACAGGTTGGAGGCATGGATCCTGAGAATACTTTGGGACGAGCTGATTTTGAAATGCACTGGGACATCTAATTGAAGATTTGAAGGACACAGCTGGGTACATGAGTCAGAAGTTTGGGTGAGAGGCCTGGACAGAAATGAAAAATGTGTATCATCAGCACATTACCAGTTTATTGACCCATCTGAAATAAGTGATGTACAAATCCAAAATGGTTTTATTTTTATCCAATTATTTCATTTGAAAGCAGCCCCTCAGCTGTCAGCTGAGAGCTGACCTTGCACTAAGAGCTAGCCCATGGCATTCTCCTGAGGAACTAAACCATTTCACAGAACACCAATATCAGACAAGGTCATTCTGTGACAATGATGGACTGAGATAAAAACAAGCCCCCTCCATAATCATGGCTGAGCACAAACAAATAGGACACCGTCCATGCTACAAAAATGACTAGTCCCCTCCACAACTCGCACCAGAGCCCGCTTCTGTATTGATTACAGCTTTTGCCCCTGCTTTATGTTCTCAGCGTCCTTTTTGTTTCTTTTCTTCTTCTTCTTTTTTTTCAAGAGACGCAGACTTGCTCTGTCATTCAGGCAGGAATACACAATAGTGGCATGATCCTGGTTCATTAAAGTCTGCAGCCTGGAACTCCTGGGCTCAAGTGATCTTCCCCGCCTCAGCCTCCCAAGTAGCAGCTAGGACTATAGATGTGTGCCACTGAGATCAGCTAATTTTTCTTTCTTCTTCTTCTTCTTTTTTTTTTTTTTTTTTTTTTTGAGATGGGGTCTTGCAGAGTTACCCAGGCTGGTCTCAAACTCCTGGGCTCAAATGATTCTCCTGCCTCAGCCTCCCAAAATGCTGGGATTATGGGCAGAAGCCACCACACCCCAGCCTCTGCCTCCTTAAAAAATTACTAAGTTACCCAATCACAGAACAGTTTGCACTATGTGACATTATCTAATTCACAGCAAAACTGTGCTGTTCCTGACATGTGAAGCCTTTGCAGGTGCACCCTGCAGCCTCCTGCTCTCGGTGGGTTGCTACCGGCAAGTGTTGCTGTTGTGTTAGGTTCCAACAATACGCTTCAGTTACGGCGATCTTCCAGTTGGCCCAAAGCAGATTTCTTCGTGGGCCATCATGTGAGAAAATGAATGCTTTAGTGCTGCTCCTCCCGTCCATTCTGTCATCATCCCCCTTCCATCATCGAGTCACTGCTCCAGCGGCAGAGGAGGCAGTCAGCTGAGCTGCTACATAAGAAGTGGAGTAGAAGGTGCCACTGTCCCCTTCTTGTTAAACTATCTCTGTGGGTGGCTTCATTGCCACATTTCTAAGAATGGAGCCCCTTTGTTAATGTTAAGAGTGATGGAAGAAAAATTTGTATTTTCACCATGTAGGGAAAGGAAGGGATAAATGCAATCATACTACAGGTGCTCAGTAGCTGTTTAGGCATATTTATGAAAATAAACTTAAAAATTCATTTCCTCCATACATGGACACAAGGAGGAGAACAACACATGCTGGGGCCCGCCCGTCAGGGGCGAGAGCAGAGGGAGGGACAGCATCATGATAAATAGCTAATCCATGCAGTGCTTCATACCTGGGTGATGGGTTCAGAGGTACAGCAAACCACCATGGCACACGTTTACACATGCAACAAACCTGCAAGTCCTGGACATGTATCCCAGAACTTAAATTTAATTCTAAAACATTCAGCTCCTCAGTCTCACTAGTTACGTTTCAAATGTTTAATGGCCATTTGTGGCTAGTGGCTACTGCACTGAATACCTCGTATAGAAAACTTTTCCATTATCACAGAAAATTTTACTGGATAAACTTCCTTAGAGAAAGCGATGTGCTGAGTTGATAGAATAGAATAGCAGAGAACTTAAAATAGTGTAGTCATTTAACAATTGCGGTATAACACATTATAATAAATATAGGCACTTAAACCACACATATTTTCTGTGAAACAAATTATCGTAAGTTTTAGGAGCTTAAAACAACACACATTTGCTACCTCACAGTTTATGTGGGTCAGAGGTCTGAGTACAGTTTAATTGAATCTCCTCCTCAGGGTCCAATAGGCTGCAATCAAGGCGTTGATCAATGTGTGTACTCACCTAGGATTTAGGATCCTTTTCAAGCCCATTCAGATGATGGGCCCAATTTTTTGCAGTGATTATTTTCTTTCCAACTGTCAGTCAAGGACTGCTCTTAGCTTCTAGAATCTGTTTGTATTTCCTAACCCCATGGCTCCACAGGCAGTTCACAAGATAACTATTGCATTATTCCAGGGCACCAGAAGCATGCCTCTGACTCTTCTGTGAGCAACTGGAGAAAATATTCTGTTTATAAGGGGTTCATCTGACCAGATCAGGGCCAGTCAGGTTAACCTTACTTTTCCCTATAATTAACCCTGGACATGATGTCTCATGTTTACAGATTCCACCCAAACTCAATAGGATTACACAAGGTATTTTTACCAGTAGAAAATAATCTTAGGGCCAGTTTAGAATCCATAATTAAATCATTCATTCTTGAAGAAGTGTCTTGGCCCTAAAGCATTGATGCTTCCTTTATGATATGAAATAGTGGAATCCAGATTCACGTCTTATTTAGCAGAGTCATAATGGGAAAGGTCCCTTCAATGTTTTTTAAAGGCATTAAAGTGCTTAAAAATCAATGAGAGAGATCACATCATATTTGAACAGTAGAGAGAAAGAAAAACCACAGGGTCAGCAGATATTTAAGGGATGGATAAATGTAGTGAAGTAAATAAAGGATAGTCGGAGAATTGGAAGACATGTAGAGAATGGTTCTCTCATGTCATAAAAGTCAAAGGAACAAAATTTTTTAAGGTAGAACATCTTTACGACACAGTCAAATGCAAAAAAAAAAAAAAGTTTGGATTTTTTGAAGAACCATTGACTTTGTTAGTGAGTTAACACAGAGATGAGTACAGTCCTGTGATGGGGGCAAGATCTATTTTAAAAAGAGGAAGAAGGCACAACTCTGTGCAATGACTATTTGAATGAAGATGTGACAGGAGATAATGGAAAACAAGATCAAAATATTTTGTTTGTTTTTTGTTATTAAACTTTGCTGCTTATTTCTTTTTAGTATGAGAAAAACTCGAGATTATTTATAGCCATTGGGAAAGGAGCCAGTTGATAATTAATAGGTTTGAAAATCCACTAGAGGAAGGGTATAATTAATAGAGTGGGAATCTAGAAGAAAAAAGGAAAGATAGAATGAAGGATGACAGTATAAATAAAACTCATCCTGGGATTCTTGCAGAAAGGGCAAAAAGATGGCTGTAAAAATACAAAGAGATACGTTTTTAAAGTGGGTGGACAGGATATTGGAGGAGAAAGTAATCTAGTAGTTTAAATTTTCTAAATGAAACAAGTTCAAAGATGCAACACCATTGGTTGGAGGCAAGAGTTCAGGCAATGAGTAAGAAACCTTATTAACCTAATGAGGGCTAACAAAATGCATTGCAATCATGAAATGATAGAAGCTAAATTGAAGGAGGGGTTCATGGGACCAGCGTACAGCTGGAGTTAGGGATCAAGGTTTTATTGGCATGTTTACACACTTACGTAATGTTCCAAAACAACAGTTGATCAAATTATGTATATTAAAGAATGAAGTCTGTCATTTTGAGAAAATGTTTATGCTTTGCTAGCCTGTGTAGGATTTTAGAGAGTAGAGTTAAAGAGAACAAAAATCCCTATCTGTTTACTCTTTATTGTCTAAACAATGAAAAGCAAGGAAAAAAGAGTCAAGACTAGGACTGGTCCACACATAGAAAATACAAAGTTAAAAACATTGGGCAAAAGTCAGGTGTGAAGAGACAACCTTGAATTTATCAAAGATGAGAACATTACTTATTTTTGTTGTAGTTTTTGTTAATAATTTTTATGTAAAGAGTTATTTTGTTTGTTTATGATATATTTGATCCATTCCACCTTTTTATTTTTGACTAAATAGCAGTCTAGTTTCTTTCCTAATATGATTATGAAATCTGAAGAATTACTGAACATTCATTAAAATTTTCCCAGGGAACTGAGATAATGTGTAATTACCTATGCTTTGTGACCTTGAATATGAAGAAGCCATTTTTAAAAAACATGCAAGGATGATAATGTTTCTTTGCCAAATGAATAATTAAGGGTGTAAAAAATGACACTTTGTAGAGATGAAGTGCTGGTTCATACTATCCGTTTCTTCCTGGAATGGTCAGTCTGGGAGGGCTTTGTCAGGGTGGAGCCTGACAGTGTGAATAAATTAGCCTGCTCACAAAATGATTAGATGCTGCCTTTTCTTTATACAATGTTTCTCATACGTTCTAAATCTGTATTTTATGTAGGGTCATCATTACAATTTTAGTGGAAACACATAAAAATAGTTTATTTAGAAAATAGATACTGCAGTTAAAAGCGATATTAAAATATATTGCAAATAACAAATTCTGATCCTAATTGGACAACAGAACGTTGAGAAAGCATGTTAACTCATGGTATATTGAATGATGCTTTTATGGAAATTCCTAATGAAAAGCAAAATGGCTACATTTCATCTTGACTGTGGGGGCTTCATAAATGATAGTTATCTTGTAGTTCAGTGAATCGGTATCAAAGGACAATGGCAAAGAATTTAAATGAAAGAAAATCAAAATAAAATAATCTGGTTTCCAGAATATAAGCCTCTATTTCTAATATGAAAGGAAGCATCTCTTATTCAAAAGCACATCAGCTTAATTTCACATGCTTGTTTTCTTTTCTAAACCAAGATGCACTTAAATTACTTTCATGTAGTAAAAGCAAGCATATTTTGTTTGCATTTATGGCAACCACTATATCTTTATGCTGATATCACTAATTTTCAAATAAAATACGGTTTTTTCCAGCATCCTACATTTTGTGGATGCATAATAAATCTTTGTTCAAAGGTAAATCCCACTGACACAGGTACATTATATTTAATGGAATGTACAATGTTGACTTTTGAATGCAAAAATAAATGTATATAAATATTCCCTTCTTTCCTAAATATATTTATTTAGTGATAACAGAAACTTTCCCAAGAATGGAATCAAAACAGCAAACAAATCTGGAACAAGATTCTGTTTTCTAGCACAATTATTACAGGGGCTTTTACTAAAAAAACTGCGTATCAATTTATTTTATTGGAACAACATTTTATTAGAAAATGACTAGATTTTTAACATGCATGTTAAGAAACCAAACTGTATAACAGTGTAACAATGTTACAATTAAGTGAAAAACTCTAGTGCCTCATCCTAAGTCCATAATGCAATTCAATAGTTAATTTTTTTATCCATTTTTAAAAATTTTGTACTCCTAATATCACCATGATAAATTTGAAACTTATCCCTCTTTTTTATTTGTAATTTTCAGAGTCTCCTAATCACCTTTATGAAAGATAACATTTTTCTCACTACAAATCCTTTAACTGGTTGCCATCAAGACTTTAAATACTATAGCCGAAGCTGCATTTTTTTGTTGAATCTATCTATAGAATATTTTGGCCATTCTAGATGAGGAAAATAGTGCTTCTTTGGTTTTTCCAACTTTTTTCCCCTCCAATCTCCCAATTCTTTCAGCTATATTCTTTTATTTTCACACTGTATAAGTTTTTGAAAATATCTTTTGTACTGCCTACTCTTTTGTGTTGTCTGTAGGTTAATTTTATAAATTAAAAGCAAAATAATAGTGTTAATTAACAGAGTAATTTTGAGAGTAGATACAAAAAGATTGATCTGATCCATAGGAAAATGTATTCTAGCATCACTAAACATATTGGTTTCTGTGGGACAAATAATTGTCACGCAGAATGAGGTGGTGTTGAGCCAGGCCATTTTATACATCAGTACAACAAAGAGAGTCAGTATCAGGTTAAACTTCACACCACACTCCGTGACTTCAGTCTATATAATGCACCATTTAATGCAACACAACCTGAATGAAATAGAAGTTGAACAAATATTTGTAAGCTAAAATTAAACTCTACAGAAGCAAAGGGTAACAATGATTTGACAGTCTTTAGGGCATAGTGGTTTGTGATTTGAGGCAGTAGTGTAGAAATAATAATAACCGTTACATTCATCTTGCATTGCAATACAGGAGTTAGTTAGCTGGGATGAACAGTTCTCCGTCTTTTTAGTGGGAGGGTTATGATAAATTCATTTTCCCATAGGAGCAATGATACCCTTCTCAATCTCCAGAGTGGCACTATAACTTGTCACAGGGCCCCGCGTTTTCATATACTGAGCTGTTGTTGGTTTTCTGCGACAATTACTGTAAACATCTGCCACCCGAAGGTAGTGAGCGGTTAGTGTGTTCCTTCACTCCTAAAATTTGCTCTCATGCTGTAGAGTAGTAAAGGATAAAGATCTTCCCCTGGAAAGCAGACACCTGTGCGTTCTTCAGAGCTTTCTGGTTCAGGTGCAACTCTCCATGAAAGCAATCAGTGTCCTCTTCTTGATGCTGTGGTTCAAAATTGTCTCCAAAAATCCTATTACTGAGAAAGTCTGCTAATTTCTTCATGCTTCAGTTTTCTCATCTGTAAAATCAGGATAATAATAAACTTACTTTGCAGGATAGATGTAATGATTTAATATGTTAATACATGTAATATGCTTTATTAGCATCGTAACCATTTTATTAAAATTCTGTATTAATTAAATATTATTATTATTGTGTTTATGTCAATACTGTATACTTTTAATATTTGATAAATTTCTTGAATTTTGTACATAGTTTTTCTGAAAATTTTCAACCATGTTTTTCATTTGACTAAGATGGTATATTGTAATTACAGTCAGAAAGCATTTTCATCAGATAAAACTAATAAATATACATAACATTTCATTGGTTTCTCTTGAAAAGCAATGGTAAATATTTGAGGTTCTTTTTCTCATATGCAACTTCCAGAAACCCCAGTAAGTTATATAAATTATATAAAAGCTGGCAATCTTTGTTTACTTATTTTACTCTATTTAACTCAATTTTCCATAAAATGAGATAGCTATACTCCTTGGAGCTTATATATGGCTAAAATGTCTACTTCTCTGGTTTCTCAAGAGAAATATTTTTTAAAACCTAGCAGCCCAAGGTGTTTCTGGATTTTTTCCAGACAAATATCTGTTGGCATCTAGCTTTTAAATTTAAGTGTAATTTCTCTATAAGTCAATCTGCACTATTTTAGACCCGAGAAATCACATTTCTCTTTAAAGACATATAATAGATCTTTTATTTTATGAATTTTCAGATTGTAATGCTTAACTATTTTTAACATTTTTTGGAAATTATACAAGATAATAATTTAATAAGGATACAATCTCAATAACTAGAAATAGCAACAATTAGCATTTTCGTAAAGTTAATTTTTGTTTTGTTTATTAACATTTTTAGCGTGTTAAACCTATATTGGTTATTAATCAGATTTTATCAGTGTCATCACTCTTTAGCATTTTATTTCTCTAGTTTATTTGTTTAAGTTTTACATAACAATTACTAAAGATGTTTGATTCCATTGCATGGAAATTCTCATCATTTTTGTTACATTTTTAGACAATATCAAAAACCTTTTTCTTTACTGATAACTGTACTAATATGGCTTGGCTGTTTCCCCACCCAAAATCTTTTTTTTTTTTTCTTTTAGAAAAGAAAAAAGAAAGAGAGAAAGAAAGAAGAAAAAGAGAATGAAAGAAAGAGAAAAAGAAGAAGAAAAGAGGGAGAGAGAACGAGAATCTTGCTCTATTGCCCAGGCTAGAATGCAGTCTACAAATGGATATTAAAAAGCTCTTTTATACTAATAATTGTGTTATACAATGGAGACAGGAAGGAATAAGGGAGGAAAATAACAAACAAACAGCCAACCAATATTTCATTTAAACCTATGAAATGCTATGCAATTGCTGGGGAGTGATTTACTCCCAACCATGTGGTCACTTTTAGAATAAATGTGATGTGTTACTGAAAAAAAAACTTATGTTTTGTGGATTTGGAGTAGAGAGTTCTGTAAATGTTTATTAAGTTTACTTGTTCGAGGTCTAAGTTCAAGTCCCGGGTATCCTTGTTAACCTTCTGTCTCATTAATCTGTCCAATATTGACAATGTAATGTTAAAGTCTCCCACTATTATTGTGTGGGAGTCCAAGTCTCTTTGTAAGTCACCAAGAAGTTGCCCTGTGTATCTGGGTGCTCCTATATTGGGTGTGCATAGACTTAGGGTCGTTAGCTCTTCCCGTTACATTGATTCCTCTACCATTATACAATGTCCTTCTTATCTCTTTCGGTTTGTATTACTTTAAAGTCTATTTTATCAGAGATGAGAATTGCAACTCCTGCTTTTTTTTTTTTTTTTTGCTCTCCATTTGGTTGGCAAATCTTCCTCCATCCCTTTGTTTTGAGTCTCTGTATATCCTTGCATGTGAGATGGGTCTGGATGCAGCTTACCGATGGGTTTCTTGGAATGGCTGATACTGGTTGTTCCTTTCTGTATATAGTGCCTCTTTCAGAAGCTCTTGTAAAGCAGGCCTGGTGGTAATGAAATCTCTGAGTACTTGCTTGTTCGTAAAAAATTTTATTTTTCCTTCACTTATGAAACTTAGTTTGGCTGGATATGAAAATCTGGGTTGAAAGTTCTTTTCTTTAAGGATGTTGAATATTGGCCCCCACTCTCTTCTGGCTTGTAGGGTTTCTGCTGAGAGATCTGCTGTGAGTCTGATAGGCTTCCCCCTGTGGGTAACCTGACCTTTCTCTCTGGTTGCCCGTAGTATTTTCTCCTTTGTTTCAACCCTGATGAATCTAATGATTATGTGCCTTGGGGTTGTTCTTTTGAGGAATATCTTTGTGGTGTTCTCTGTATTACCTGGAGTTGGGTACTGTCTTGCCTTGCTAGGTTAGGAAAGTTTTCCTGGATAATATCCTGAAAAATATTTTCCAGCTTGGATTCATTCTCTTCGTCACATTCAGGTACACCTATCAAACGTAGATTAGGTCTTTTCACATAGTCCCATATTTCTTGGAGACTTTGCTCATTCCTTTTACCCTTTTTTCTCTAATCTTGTCTTCTCGTTTTATTTCATTAAGTTGGTCTTTGACCTCTGAAATCCTTTCTTCTGCTTGATCAATTTGACTGTTAAAACTTGTGCATACTTCGTGAAGTTCTCGTATTGTGTTTTTCAGCTCCATTAATTCACTTATATTCCTTTTTAAATTGTCTATTCTCGTTAACATTTCGTCAAACCTTTTTTCAAGGTTCTTAGTTTCCTTGCATTGGGCTAGAACATGTTCTTTTAGCTCACAGAAGTTTTCTCATTATCCACCTTCTGAAGCCTGATTCTGTTGATTCCTCACATTCATTCTCCATCAGGCCTTGTTCAATTGGTGATGAGGCACTGCAATCCTCTGTAGGAGGAAAGGCATTCTGATTTCAGGTGTTTTCAGCCTTTTTGCGCTGGTTTCTTCCCATCTTTGTGGATTTGTCCACCTGTCGTCTGTGTAATTGCTGACTTTCAGATTAGGTCTCTGAGTGGACGTCTGGCTTGTTGGTGATAAAGTTTTTTCTATTTCTTAATTTTCCTTCGGCGGACGCCCCTCCCCCACAGAGCTGGACCTTCCCGGGTTCAGCTGTACTTGCTGTGAAACTCTCAGCAATTCCAATTGCTGTTTTTTGTTTTTTTTTTTTGTGAGGGGGGACCAGCCTTCCCCTGCGGCGACCCACTGCACCGGCTGAAACAGCGGCGTTAAGATTCCTGCCGCTTTCTGCCCTGGAATCTCCTGGTCTGGTTCCCCCACTTCAGTCCGATTTTCAATCAGCTGAATGGGAGACTCTGCTTTCCCGGAGCTCCAACGCCAACCAAAAGGGCACTCAGTCCCGTATACTCCGGACTAATATTTGATTCCATTGCATGGAAATTCTCATCATTTTTGTTACATTTTTAGACAGTATCCAAAACCTTTTTCTTTACTGATAACTGTACTGGCATGGCTTGGCTGTTTCCCCACCCAAAATCTTACGTTGAATTGTAATCCTCAAATCCTCATGTGTCACGGACAGAACCAGGTGGAGGTCGTTGGATTAGGTGGCAGTTTCTCCCATGCTGTTCTCCTGATAGTGATCGAGTCTCACAAAATCTGATGGTTCTATAAATGTTGGCATTTCCCCTGCTTGTATTTCTCCTTCCTGTCACCCTGTGAAGAAGGTACCTTTCTTCCGCTTTTCTTTCCTCCATGGCTGAGGCCTTCTCAGCCATGTGGAACGTGAGTCAATTAAACCTTTTTCCTTTATAAATTACTCGGTCTCGGGTATTTCCTTATAGCAATGTGAGTATAAACTAATACATATGCATACTCAAGCATAGCAGGACTGTCAATAGATTATATCTTGATCAGATCCAGGCATATGTTAATTAATGTTTATTTAGCTTAGCAGTAGGTAGGTAGAATCATTCCTTCAAAACATGCCAAGACAGCAAGAAAAGAGTGTGAAGCAATCAGTACCAGCCTAGGAGAGTTACTCTGCTCTTATTTATTCCATGGAAATGTATTAGCCTCCACACCTAGACTTCAGCATTTTGCTCGATGTGATCTTGTTGAAAGTAAGGAGCATTATTGGAGTTCCTCACCCACGCTGTATATGCTATATATGCTGGTATACCCACAAATGCACACTGTAATAAATATTAAAGTGATTAAGACACATTAGTATATAGCTGGTTCAACTTACCAGGCTGTATCTCTGTATGCTATATGTATGTGCTTGGCTAATACCTTTGGTTGCCACTGTGACATTTGTAGTTCTCCTTTAATAACAATCAAATTTTTACAATTAGGACTTAATATTATTAAATGTAAACTATTTCATATAATAAAGAAATCAGCATATAGAAAAAACATCCATTGATTTGTAATTCACTTTTGAAAAATAATGCATAATAATGACCCTCTTCCCTCCAGTGGGATTACACAGTCAACATATTTTGCTGTTTATTATTATTGTAGACCTCTATGTACATTTACTATATAAATTTAGTGAATATTAATACCTTTAATATCTACAGTAGTTATCAAACTTTACTTAGTGACGTTTTTAGACCTTGCCAAAGTTTGAGGAAAAAGTACGAAACTTACTATTTCAATTTTTCCCTCAAGCTTTATTTCTATTTATTTTATGTCTACACTTGTAGTTCATGAATATGTTTACATAATATCCATGACGCTTTCCCATTTGTGGTACTTTATATTAATAGCCAAAATTATTAAAAATGGGTCATTTCTTATTTGTTTTCATATATTAGATAAGAAAAGTCAGAATTTCAGAAGTTCGATAACTTCTGCAAGTTTCACCATTAATTTAAATTGCACAACTGGGACTTGTGCTTAGATTTTCTACTTAAAATCTCTTGCACTTAACCAACGAATTGCTGTTTCTTATTATTAGTTATTTATATATTACTATATAGCATACTGTGTCTTTTAAGGAAGACTGACATTTCAGACAATCTTACCTTCCTATGTTGCATATTGACTGGTTTGAATAGGTATTTCATAAATGTTACTTCCTTCCAACTGCTACTCACATAAATGAATGACCTTCTCAGCCTTTTTGTTCAAAGGCTAAAGAAATGAATAATGCTATTAATCACAATAGGACAGTCAAGTGACTTCAGAGTCCAAAATTTGCTTGCTAATAGATGTAGAATGTGTTGTCTGATTCGAGTTGACAGACACTATACATCTTAACAGAGCCTAACTCTTTGGTATGGGAGGAAACACTGTACAGCCATTTTTAAGACACATTTTACAGATTTCAGGTATGAAACAAGAGCTGGTCTTTAAAAATGATTTTATCAAAAAGAAAACAGAACAGAAAACTAATATATAGAACCAAACCATAAGCTATGTCTATACGGTAAAGACATTAGTCAGAATATGAAACCCCACATCTATAATAAAAGTCGAGTAGAACTATTTGACCAAAAGCCAGACAGGGAAAGACTTGAAACTTTATCTTTCAGAATAGACATTAATCAAGAGTGAGTGACTGTTTAAAAACATTGAGCCTTTGCCCAGAAAAGTAACTGAGAATAGAAGAAACTCAGCTGTGTGAGATGAAAAGAAGGATGAATAGAATGATGTGAAAGTAGATGGAGATACCTAATGGATATTTATGTCAGCACTTTTAACTAATAGATAATGTTAAAAATATTTATTTTATGTAAACATAGAATTTAATTTCCTTTATGAAATTTTATTGAAAATGTGGAAGGTTATCATGAAATAATAAAGACTATATAGATGTTAGGTTATATAACTTGCCCAATTTGCCCAAATCTTATATGGTGGATCAAGGATTTAAACACTGAAATTTGACCCTAAAACCTGGGCTCATAATTAATAGATTAATTACTACAAGTGTTTCTCTGTATTATCTTTTTTTTTTAAATTTGGTCAAACATCTAATTATTTACTTCTCTAAACAACCACAGTGCATGATAAATGTGGTTTGGCTGTGTCCCCACCAAATTTCAAATTGAATTGTATCTTCCAGAATTCCCACTTGCTGTGGGAGGAACCCAGGTGGAGGTAATTGAATCATGGGGCCAGTTCTTTCCCATGCTTTTCTTGTTACGGTGAATAAGTCTCGCGAGATCTGATGGCTTTATCAGGGTTTCCGCTTTTGCTGCTGCTTCATTTTCTCTTGCTGCTGCCGTGTACGTTGCGCCTTTTGCTGTCCTCCGTGATTCTGAGGTCGCCCCAGCGATGTGGAACCGTAAGTCCTAGTAAACTTCTTTTTTCTTCCCGGTCTGGGGTGTGTCTTTATCAGCAGCATGAAAACAGACTCATACAGTGCACAAGTATCTACCAAGCCATAAAAGATATAAAAGATAGTAATTAATTCACCTTATTTGGGCCACTTCATATCCTCAATCCTAATACAGTGGCAGAAACCATCATGTGTATGCGTTTTGCGAAGTCAATTTTCTATTATACAGTTATGGCACATGGTAAGCCTGCAGCATATATAAGAAAGCAATTATATAATATTTTATGTACATTATCTAGAAAGCAACTTTGCTTTTGTTCTAAGAAAACTATGGCTTTTATGTTTTTAATATGGCAAATATCAAATCAGCAAGTGCCATACTTGTTAGTTGAAGAAACTTAAATATCTAAATCTCTTTCGTGATATAATTTGGTTATTCTTCATGTTAAACAATGCATATTTTCAATTGTGTGACAAGAAAACAAAAGGAAAAAGTGACATGACACAGATGCTGGGAATAAAGTAATATTATTTTAAAAATCAAGTTCTCTGGAATCTTAATGATCACCCAGTTTATCTTAAGTTACTAGACTGGACCCAGCCTAAACTAATTAATGGGTGCAAACATTAGGATTGCTGTTACTTGAAGCTGTGTATGGAAGAATCTATAAATCCCTTTTCCTAATGTCTGGTTTGTTAGCGGCCACTGTCATATCAGTAAAAAAGCACCAAGAAGCATTTAATTACGTGGCTGCTTCTCGACACTGGAACTGATACAAAGTTAGACTGTGGCTAGTACTCTATAATGAAAGTATTAGCATCTTTCTGCAGTTACATAAAAGCAGCTTTGGTTTAACAACCCTTAGATCTTCTCTACTTAGGCATTGCCTGTTCGTGCAATTAGGGAATAAGTTACTCTGCCTGTGCTGATAGATTCTTCATGGTAAATAAATGTCTGGCGCTTTAGGGAAGTGAAATCAGGAAAGACATTGAAAACACAAACTCTCACTCTGACGTGTAATTCTGATACTGGCCATGCCATTAACCCTTATATGGTCTGGCTGTTTATATGTTTCATATATTAAGCCCCAAGGTGATAATATTAGGAGGTGGGACCTTTGGGAGGTGATTAGGTCATGAGCGCAGATCCATCACGAATGGAATTAGTGCCCTTATCAAAGTGGCCTGAGAGACCTGTCTTACCCCTTCGGCCACGTGAGGCTAGAGTCAGAAGGCGACTGTGTAAGAGGAAGTTTAGCCTCAGCAGACACCGAATCTGATAGCACCTTCATCTTGGACTTCCCAGCCCGCTTCCAGAACTGTAAGAAATAAAGTTCTTGTTTATATGCTGTGTAAGCTGCCTGCGTTATGGTATTTTTCATAACAGACCAAGTGGACAAAATAAATCCCACCAGAGAACTTTAAACCATATCTTACACAAAACCCTGGTATAACTCTCCCCTAAATGTAATGTTAAAAGGGTTTTAACATATGAGATCCTATTTGTCATATAACCTTAATGTGATTTACAGAATATGCAGTCAAAATATGTTGGAGAAATTGAAAGACCATTGTTTAAATGCTATGAATCTATATAAAATCTTCATTATAATATTCACAATTTAGTGCCATTGTTAAAACTTAGATTTATATGTACACACACACACACGGTTTCACTGGATTAATTTAAAACTAGTGCTCATTACTGAAAATATCAAAACCACAAGTGAATGCACGCATGTTGAATGTATTTTCGTAAGTAATTACAACATTAACCTGCTGGGATATTGGAAACAAATATCATAGATCCTTGAGTTGAATTAATTTTGTGAAGTATCTTCACTCCATAAAGAGTATCATTATCTCTCTTAAGAATAGAATAAACAGAAAAATCAATTTAATTGCATGAGGTTGACCATGTAATGTGAATCACAGAACCTTATGCAGTTTAAGAAGTAGAAAACCACATGGAGAGCAGTGAAAGCCTATCCACGAAATCAAATTGAATTCCTGGAGAAACAGCTTATGCGGTTACACAAAAGCCAATGAGTACGTCACTGTGGTTCACATTTGTTTAGCGTGGTAATATCAGTGGTTTTCAAATTTAGGTGTCCATCAGAATCACTTGGAGGGCTATTTAACACTGGCCCCTACCCCAAAGTGTCTGATTGGGTAGGTTCATGCTGTCACCTGAGAATTTGGCAGTGTTAAGTGGTTTCCAGGTGACAGTCATATTGCTGGTCCTAGGACTGCACTTTTATTTTAATTTTCCAAATTTTTTCTTGTTTTCCATTTTTATAGATACAGGGGGATACATGTGCTAGTTTGTTACGTGAATATATTGCCTAGTGGTGAGGTTTGGATTCCTAGCGTTACCTATCACTCAAACGGAAAACATTCTACTCAATAGGTAATTGTTTTAACCCTCACCCTTCTACCACCTTCCCCACTTTTGGCATCTTCAGTGGCTATTATTTCCTTCTGTATGTCCATTTATACCCAGTGTTTACCTTTCACTTACAAGTGAAAACATGAAGTATTTGATTTTCTTTTCTGAGTTATTTTACTTAGGACAATGGCCTCCAACTCCATCCGTTTTGCTGCAAAAGACATTATTTCTTTTTTATGACTATATAGTATTCCAGGATGTATATATGCCACATTTTAAATCTTATGATTCACTTACAGACACATAGGTTGATTCCATGACTTTGCTGTTGTGAAGAGAACTGCAATAAATATACAAGTACAGACGTGTTTTTGGTATAACAATTTCTTTTCCTTTAGGTAGATGCCAAGTAGTGGGATTGCTGGGTCAAATATTAGTTCTATTTCTAGTTCTTGGTGAAATCTCCATACTGTTTTCCATAGATGTAGTATTAACTTATGGTCTCAAAAAGAGTATGTGAACATTACCTTTCCTTCACATCTGTTATTTTTTCACTTTTTAGTAATAGCCATTCTGAGTAGAGTGAGATGGTATCTCACTGTGGTTTTAATTTGCATTGCATTTCTCTGATGGTTAGTAATGTTGACCTTTTTTTTTTTCATGTTTGTGGGCCACTTGTATGTCTTTTAAAGATAAATGTCTGTTCATGATCTTTGCCCCGTTTTGAATGTAGTTAATTTTCTTGTGTGTGTGTTGTTGTTGAGTTGTTAAGTTCTTGTGGATTCTGATATTTGTCCTTTGTCATATGCATAGTTTGCAAGTATCTTCTCCCATTCTGCAGGTTGTCTGTTTACTCTGTTGATAATGTCTTTGCTGTGCAGAAGGTTTTTAGTTTAAGTCCTGTTTATTTTTTGTTTCAGTTGCATTTGCTTTTGAAGTCTTATTCACAAGTTATTTGCCTAGGCCAATGTCCGGAAGAGTTTTTACTAGGTTCTCTTCTAGAATTTGTTGTTTCAGGACTTTCATTTAAGTCTTTACTCAATTTTGAGTTAATTTTTGTGTATACTGGGTTATAAAGATCCAGCTTCATTCTTCCACACATTTCTAGCCAGTTCGACCAGCATCACTTATTGAAGGATGTGTCCTCTTCCCATTGTGCATTTTTGTCAGCTTTATCAAAGATCAGTTGGTGTAGGCATGTGGCTTCATTTCTGATCAGTGCATCTATTTTTGTACAAGTACCATGTTATTTTGATTACCATAGCTTTTTGGTATAATTTGAAGTTAGGTAATAGGATACCTCTAGCTTTGTTCCCTTTACTTAGGTTTGCTTTGTCTATTTTGGCTCAGTTTTGGTTCCATGTGAATTTTAGAATTGCTCTTCTAATTCTATGGAAAACAACATTGGTAATTTGATAGGAATTGTGTTGAATCTCTGCATATTGCTTTTGGCAGTGTGGTCATTTTAATGTTTATTATTCCAGTCCATGAACATGAGATGATGAGATGTTTTTCTCTTTTCTTCTCCCTTCCTCTCCCTCCCTTCCTCTCCTCCCTTCCTCCTTCCTCCTTCCTCCCTTCCTCCCTTCCTTCCTTCCTTCCTTCCTTGCTTGCTTTTTCAAGGTCTTGCTCTGCTGATCAGTTGGGAGTGCAGTGGCATTTGATGTCTCACTGCAGCCTCACCCTCCCAGGCTCAAGAGCTCCAGTCGCCGCAGCCTCCTGAGCAGCTACAACCACAGGTATGTACCACTCCACCTGGATAATTGTTGACATTTTTAATACAGATGTCTTATTATGCAGCAGATCTCAGTATGTTGCTTAGGCTTGTGTCAGACTCTTGGGATCAAGTGATCCACCTGCCTCAACCTTCGAACATGGTGGGATTACAGGCGTGAGCTCCATGCCTGGTGTTTTTCCATTTGTTTGTGTCATCTATGATTTATTATATCAGTGATTAGTAGTTCTTGTCGTAGAGATCTTTTGCCTCCTTTGGTTAATTGTTTTCCTGGATATTTTATCTTTGTGTGTGTCTATTGTAAATGTGATTGATTTATTTATTTAGTTCTCAGTTTGAACTTTATTGGCATATAGTAATGCTACTGTTATTTTGTTGTGTCTATTGTCAGTGCAATTGAGTTATAGATTTAGTTCTCAGCTTGAACATTATTGGTATATAGAAATGCTACTGATTTTTTATATTGCTTTTGTATCCTGAAACTTTTTCTGAAGTCATTTATCAAGTCTAGGGGTCTTTTGGAGAAGTCTTTAGGGTTTTCTAGATATAAGATTATGTCATCAGGGGGACAAAGATAATTTGACTTTCTATTTTATAATTTGGTAGCTTTTATTTCTTTCTCTTCCTTTATTCCTCTGGCGAGGCCTAAGGACTGCACTTTTTTGATCGCTGGTCTAAATTATTCTCCTCAAATTTACAGGAGGGCAAGAAACACTCATAGAACTTGTTTAATATGCTAATCCCATAGTGCTTTCCCCTGTACAGTCTTCTTTTATTAAGTTTTCGTTGTCCCAGCAATTTATATTTTTTTCCAAACACTCCAAGTGATTCTTTTGATGAAGTAAGATTTTAAAAACAAATCAAAATACCTGGATGGAGAAAGGAGAATAATGAAATGATTCACCCTATTTGTCATGACTGCTTACCTGAAACCATTGAAACACAGATGGTAACACTTTTATGGTCCTGACACCTTTACAGATTGGACCACCATCACTTACCTCATAGGCTTGCATTTCTGTCATAGTAGGGCTGTGGATTATTATTTGAAATGCTTGGGTAAAAATTAGGAATTCAGTCCTGGAACACTCAGCAATCAAAACAACGGCTGTGTTTATTACTCATCTTTGAAGACAGAAGGTTCATGTTTTGGAAAAGGTTGATTAACTTTGATGTTTTTAATTAGAAATGTCTATAGCTAGTAAATTGGGATTTTATTTTCTTAGTGCAATTTTAATTATAAGATACTCTTCAATGTATTTCTTAGTGTATTTCTTTGTGCAATTTTAATTATAAGATACTCTTTAAGCATTAGCTGCAATTGTTTAAATTATTTTCAGGATTCATATCTTTTTATATCAATAGAACACCTTTAATCTTCTAATGCCATGCACCTGCATAGTATGATTCCTAAATATCAAGATTCTTATGTACTATTTTGTTTCTGATATGGATTAATACAGCATATGATGAACAAAGATCATTTTGAAAATAATTCAAAGTTCAAAAGTAAAACTGCACCTACATGTTATGTAACATGAAAGCATATTTTATTTCCTCTTGATATGTGAGAACTGAATGCCAATTGAGGAAGAAAAACTGCCCAAAACTCTCACAAAAATGCAATAAGGGAGAGGATTTAAAATTGATTTTTAGAAGACTTATGGATCATAAATTGAAAAGAATAATGTACAGTGTCTCTAAATATTTCCTCTATCAAAACGCTTGAAATATATATTATTTATATTTCCTCTTAGAGAAACTGCTGAACTTTATGTGTCTAACGGCTAGTGTGTGATTCCTATATTTTCGTCATTCCTAAACTTCATAATCTGCAGTCCCTATGGCAATATCAAAGTGAACAAATGGTAAATCTAATCAGATATGACTCTAATACAATGTTGTACAAGGTAAACTGAGTGCATTTTCTGTGTAAATGTAATATTTTCACACCTCCTCCAAGAATAAGTAGTCCCCGATATAATATTTTTCTATGAAACAGGTGTTAGTTTCAGAAGGAAATTTTCCATAATTCTCAGGAATGTCATTAGAGTCAGCAAACAATTTCAAAAAAGGGTGAATATCCATTTCAAGTAAACTAGTACAATTGCAGAACCAGAGAAAAAGGGCTAAAAATCCCATAAAGTAAATAATATAACCTAGAGCACTTTAAATATAAGATATTTTATATACATGTAAATGTTTCAGACAAAGTAGAGGCTTATTTATTGATATTTTAACCCAAGAGACATGGCAAAAATGCTTACATGTCAAATTAATTGATTTGAGAATGTAACCTCTAGTAAATTAGAACAAGATAATGAATAAAAATAAAAAGTTATACATTTGTATGAATAATAAATAATATTACTAAGCACCTAAAACATAACCCTTGATATACTAAATCTTATTTGTTATTTTGATAGATTTTCACTAAAACTCAACAGTTTTGTTGCCTACGTAAACAGTATATAATGCCATTCATACCTTTAAGAGTGTTTTACTATGACCATTTTGTAGACGTGTTAACAATGTTTCTCTGGACAGAGTATACAAGACTAGTATAGTCTCGGATTAAGTGAGAAAATGACTAAAAAAGAGTAATATAATTAAAATTTATCTTTAGCCATAATTGATTTTTGGCATTGAAAACTGGACAAAATATATTAAATTTTTTCTCAAGCAGAATAGAACTGCAATGTCTCAGAGAAGAGAAACTCACAAATTGACAGCCATGATTACTCTGTTTTCTGCCTATGGACAAACTGCAACACAGAGAGGTGGAATCTGAGCAGAGAATGGTGGTTCGACTAAGCTGGGGAAGCAAAAATCAGAATTATAGGATAGCTGTAGATTTGGGGTATTTTTCCTTCACATCAGCAAGAATTAAGAAATTTTATACATCATCTATTAACATCCTACACAACTAATATTTTTGGGAATGTACAGTGGAAAATTTTGGTATCTGATCATCTTTCTGGATGGATTGTAATTCACAGGGTGCCCCAGTGGTAAGCAGTGGGTCTTCTCTATTGTCCTCTAGGAGCAATTTCCTCCTCTGTGTAGGGAAGTCTGTGCCTGCTTTGAATGCCACCGTATCTTCTGTTATCTTAACTGGTAGTCCTCTCAAACTCAGATTAATCAAGTTCAAAATTAACTCCAGTTTTGGATCCCTAAGAATGGGTTACTTGTATTATTATGATCAATTTTCTCTTATTTATTCATAATTCTACTTCTTATTTTTGAGGTGGTCTGAAACTAGAAATTCATGAACTTCTGAACATTTTGAATTGCGTAATCAGCCACTGTTTATCATGGCTATCTTCTTAAACTTGTCTTAATTCCAGGGTATATGTCTATTATTTGTGTAACATGACATAATAGCATATCTGAGTAATGAACCACAAGATTTTACAACCCTTTCTCTTAGTTTACTTATGTATTTATTTTTACTAATACTATATTAGTTTCCGTTCAGATTAATCATGGACACCAGACGTAACACAGGCCCTTCTGTCTTCATTTTCTGTTACTTCCCTATGTCACCTTTATTTCTCTCATTATTCATTCCTTCTGATTAAGCTTGAGATCCTCACTTTTGAAATAGATTTACTTATGTGTAATAGATACGGATGAATTTTTTGTTAAGTGATTGGTAGAGAGCATGGCAATGATTAACCTTGGAAACCACTCAGTCTAGGAAGGAGAGATTTCTGCTTGTGGCCGGAAGGTATGAATGGCGTCAAGAAGTGTCTGTTGTCATTACAGAGCTCGTCAGAGGTATAAACCTGCTACACATTTACAACTCGACACCCTCAATCGCTCTCTGATCCCACTTACTTCGCCTCTTACAACTGCTCCCTGCCAGCTACTGTCATAGGTCCTCATCGCCCCACTGGAAATCTCCGTTAGCCCTTGAACTTCAAGTATGTCAGTGTCAAAGTGAAAAACTACTCATTTAGATATTTTTGCAAGATAACTCAGCAGAAGGTGGATGAGTTTCAGAGTGTCTGATAATGTAGTTATTAAGTCTAGTTATGAAACAGATATGAAAAATCAGTGTAGCAACTGATAGCAACTGCGATTTAGTCAGAACCTCCTCCAGACTAAAGTAAACGATACCTTCTACTCGGGTAACCAGTTCTCAATAGTGAGGCACAAATTTGGATCAATTTTCCAAGAAAGCTTTTTTATATTTCCTCCATTTTGCATCAGCACTCTGACCACTAATGTTTGCAATATAATATTCTATAAAGCAAATTTCTGTTTTGGAATTTTCCTCAAAATTTCTAATTTCATTTTTAAGTCTATACATTCTGCTCCTGTTTTACTGAAACACATAGAGCCATGGAAAGAGTTAGGGGCAAGAGTACAATTATTTGGGTCATCTCTGTATTTCAGCCAATATTACCATCTGTTGTTGGTCAAAGATACAGGATATAGGTCACCATATGTAGGGACAGACCACAGGACTAATACATACTACAAAATAGAATATGCTTAGCCAGAAACAGCCCTCAGACTTTGTTGGTCAGGGCACAGTCAGTGATCCATAATTTGGACACTGAAGGGTTACAGAATATGATGAAAACATTAAAATAGGCCATCCCTGAAGGGGAAATGCAAAGAGAAGTGCTAACAAGAGCGGCTCAGAAACCTGAGCACTGCCATGAAGCTCTTCTGATGGAGTAGCCTGGGAATACGGAAACAAAAGGGAATTTAAAAAGAACGAAAAAAAGGATGCGATTCCTCCCACATTCTTTGGCTCATGTGGCCTCTTTCAGTCCCGTAGCTAGAAAGAGGAGTCTTAATTTTAGAGTTTTTGCTGTGTTCACCCGATGCAGTTCTGAGACTTGGTCCCCGCCTTATGTCAAAACAGTAAGATCGAAGTGACAAAAAGAGTTGTGAAACTCAAACTTTATGGGTCATTATTTTATATTTCACTTTCCTCCACGATCTACCTGTTAGCTTTTCATAGTCCTCTGGTAGTTGCTCTTCATGTTGCTTTCTGATATTTTAGTTGGAATAACTGTGAGAAACAGGTGCTAGGGATCTTTCTCCTGGCAAAGCTGCCAATCCCGAGATAAATGTATCAAATACAATAGCATTTGCACAGACCAGCAATACAAATAAGAATATAAACGCATTCTGGTTTAATGACTTGGGAACAACTAAATGGAGAAAAACAAAACTAAATTTTGAATGCATGCCTTATATAAATATGAACTCCAGATGAAATAAGACTAATTGTGATTTACAAATCTGAAAATAGAATGAATAATAAGGGTGATATCATTGTGTCATAGGGTAGGAAAGTATTTCTGTATACCCCAAAAGTGCAAGCCCTAAACTAGCGACCAAAAAAAAAAAGTAAATATGAATATATCAAAACTAACAATTTTTAAAAATAAAACAAAGCATATCATGGACAGAAATATCAGAAAGTAACACTATTTGATAAAATACACTGATTGTATAAAACTGAGAATGAATGAGAATATACCAGGGACTCCTGAAAAGTAACTAGGAAAATACTGGAACCACAAAAGGCAGGCAGAGACTATAATAGACGAGTTTTAGAAGAGAGACCCAGAATGCTAAACATCGTATCATCAGATGCTGAAATTCATTTGTAATCAGAGCAAGGCAGAGTAAAAGAATAATAGATATTACTTATGCTTATTAGACTAGCAAAGATTAAAAATGTGATGAATTAAGTATGTAGGAGTCTTCATGCCCTGATGGAGCAGCTCTCCTGGAAAGTAACCTGGCAGTATTTATTTAAATTAAGAGTATGCATGATTTATTTCATTACTCAGTATGTATTTCAAAGTAATTCTAACACTGGTCCACAAAAAGACCTGTTAAACGATATTCAATGTGGCATTCTTTGTGACACTGAAAGTTATAGTCAGTCCACTTTTAGAAGAGTATATCAGGTATACATAGAATAAATGAAAAATGAATTATTAGGTGGTTGGAAGAAACATATCCAATGTACTCATATAACGTGATTGAAGCATAGAAATATATTTGAGAAAAAATAAGATATATAAGTTTTACACATATATGAATATATATAATATACATATAAAAATACCATATATAAATTTCGAAATTTAACACATTTCAAAATAACACACATGAATATAATATATTTAATTTTATATTTATATGTTTAAAATATTTAAAATATATTTATTTAAAATATTAGAATTTAGTAATATATTTAAAATATTAGAATTATTGCCATTGGGCTTATGAGGAGAATGGGGGAAAAAATGACACAGAATAAACAAATACATATAGAAATACCTTAACAGAAGCTACACATCATTTATGGCTTCTCTTGCATTCTGAAACATCGTTAGCTCAGCCTTCAATACTGAAGATTTATAAATGCACAACAAACACAATTGTCATATGAATATATAGTATTTTGGAGGAGACGGGCAATAGTAGATGTTTACTTGACTTAGGGAACTCCTGCTACTCTTCCCTAGAGCATTTTTGATACGTGTTTTGGAAAAGAAAAGAAAATCATCATTGATGTGAGAAAAAATTTTCCAGAAGAAATACCTGAATGAATGATGTAGTAGTTTTATTTCTTTTTTGTAGCCTCTCCGTATTTCAGCCTAAATTGATGCTGGTGTTATGCTGGTTGGACAAGGTGAATAAAAAATAGCAGCAATTCTATATGTATTGGTAAATCATTTGTTTGAATGAAGGTAGGAAATAAATTGAAGGAAGATTCAGAGGCTTGCCACCATAGCAAGCTTTCTGCAGATCCAGTGCTGAGGGGTTTGTGGAGATACCTTTCTTGGTGAAGAAGGAATTGTTGCATCTGGGCCCTTTTGTTTTATTTTTCCCTTTTTTTCTTCCCTTTCTGTGGGATACTGAACATTTGGCAGGGGTCGGGGTCAGTCTTGATTTATTAGCAGTATTTTTGGTGGATCTCTCTGTATACTTTCCATCACAGTTGCTCTGTGTATTATAGTATCCATATGTGACTTGTAACATTCTGTTGGTAATGTTTACCATGTCAAGTGAAATGTGGAGACTTAATTTCTATTTAGGTGCCTTTGTTTTTCCTGCTCTTAAATATAACTGTCTCAGATAGTGTCAAAAATCTTTCTTTCAATCGTCATATATAATTATAAAGCTAATGAGGAAAAAATAGTGTATTATATATATTCATATTTCCAATCTTTCTATTATCTTTTTTTCTTGCTTGATGTTCTGAGTTGATTTTTGTATCATACCATTCCTGAATATAGACCATCCTTTAGCCAATCTTTAAAATTAGGACCCTCAGGGACAAATTATTTTACCTTTCCATAACCACAGAATGTAATTGCCACCTATGATAAGCCCATGGCCAATATGAGACTCAACAGTGAAAAACTAAGAGGTTCTTCTAAGATCAAAAACAAAACCAGAATGCCCACGTTCTCTACTTCTGTTCAGTTAGGTACTGAAAGTCCTAGCCAGAGCAATTTGGAAAGAAAAAGAAATAAGAGGCATCCAAATTGGAAAGAAAGAAACCAAAGTCTTTGTTTGCAGATATCATAATCATATATTAAAAATCCTTAAAACTCCACAAAAAAACTTAGAATAAACAAAATTAGTAAATTTTCAGGAAGCAAAATCAACATACAAAATCAGATGTATTTTTATATGCTAACAAAATACCGGAAAATAAGATGTCAAAAATTCCATTTACAATAGCATCAAAAAGAATAATATACTTAGGAATAAACTTAACCAAGGAGAAGAAAGACTTGTTCATCTGTTTATTTTTATGATAAGGTTTTCTATTGTTTTCATTTATTTCCAGAAAACATGCAATTGAATTTTGAAGTATTTTTATGATGACTGCTTTAAAATTGTGGTCAAATATTTCCAATATCTGATTCTCTGCTTGTGTTTGTTGATTTCCTTTTCTCATTTAAGCCATGTTTTTGATGACTGGATATCGTAAGCGATTGTTTTATAGTGTCCTAGACATGATTTCCATCACGTTAAGAGACTGGTTTCTGGTTAGATATTTTGTTTCAGCAGCAAGCCACACCTTTTAGGTTAGTATGTAGGTAGTTAGCATGTGTGCTTTGCTGTGATGTATTTCCAACGGGAGGCTTATGTTTAGTATTTGCAGTGTTGTTTCGGTCTTCTGGGTTTATCTGGTGCTGCAGATGCTCTTGCTGGTACTGCTGATACTGCCTTGGGAGGTAAAATGGATTTTCCCGATCCGGCTGCTTGGTGACTCCAGGTAGGGAGGGGCGTGCAGAGGTCTCCTACCAGTGCCCTCTGGCTTGTGCCTAGGCGTGTGAGGAGGCTCTCACATGAGGAAGAAGAGGTTGTCTGGATCATACTGTTAGCTGTGGTCGGGCCTCTTTTGCCTGTTCCACTAACCTGTTAGGTATTTCTGGGAAGGTGAGGAGCTTCTTGAGCACATAAGGTGAAGAGGCTTCCTTGACAGGGCCACCTGCTGTAACTGGATCCCTTTTTCTGGTTCTAAAAGGCCTCTCAGTGTCTCTGAATGAGGGAGGAGAGTCTTGGCACATCAGGATGGATAAACCCACACCCACAGTTACAAAAAATCTAGTTTAGGCTAAGTAAAAACACGAAGAAAACCATACCTAGTTTCATAGAAATAACTTCCTCAAAATCAAGGAGGAAATTTTGAAATGGTAAAAACTGGCTCTGTTAGTTTTCCAGGGCTGCATTAATGGAGTAACACAGGAAATGTACTGATACAACATGATTGAAGCATAGAGATATATTTGAGAAAAAATAAGATCTATGTTTTACACATACATATAAATATGGATGATATGTACAGCAAAGGCAAGAGAAAACTTCCAGGGGCCATGGGTATGTTTGGCAGTAGATAATCGTTTCATGGATATATATGCCCAAGGCATAACATAGAACACTTAAAATTAATGGAGTTCACAAAAACATAGTAGTTTGCTTTCAAGGAAAAAAATGGAGGCTTACCCCACAAATGTCACTTGTACCAAATCTACAGAGTGAAATATCATTTTAAAAATAATCTCAGTCTCCTATTTAATAACTTTACACATTCTTAATCACAAGCATGTGTGCAGCATTTAGGTGGATAATATAGCGGGTATGATATATTTATTAAGCCCTGTGAGCAATATTAACAACAATTACACTCTTCATTTTAATAGAATGTTTATGTTTGATGTTAAAATAATTTCATTATCAAGATGAATAATAGGATTGACTTTGACAACTTTCTTAATTACTGATTTAGACAGGAAGCCAACACTAATTAGAATTTCATTTTTTAGGAATGATTACACTGTTCGTAATCAGCCAAACATCCTCAATTAAATCAGAGTTCTAATATTGCCCAAGTTGTCATTTTAATTACAGCATAATATATGTAGAAAATAAGTATTTATGTTAACTTTAAAAATAGGACTTTTAAATTAAAGAATTCATAGGTGAATTTTTGGTAGTCTGTTGCAATTTCTGCTATATGTGATAGAAATATAAAAATCATTTTTAGAATTTAAATTTCTGAAAATTAAACTTTTTGAATTGTGTTTGAAATAGAAAAGGTTTTCTTTCCTATGGGAATAGGATATTACAGTAAGGACAAAAAAAAAAACAAAAGCTTTTGTTGTGATCCCCTATGTCTGACCTGTGGGTCACAAGCTGACAAAGTTTCCAAGTTTCACCCCCTCCCCTGCCAACTTGTAGACCCTAGGGTTCCTAGTTCATTTCAAACGGTTGAGTCTGGGCTTCATTTTTGGAGAAACTACTAATTTCAATCTGTTCTCTCTGTCCATGACAACAGTTAGTTGACAGGTTTCTTGCCCATGATGAAACTGAGAATCAGAGTAGCTCCTGTTAGGGGCCTCCAACAATTGTAAATAACCCTTTTTTTTTTTTTCCCAGGGGTTCCTTTGTGTGCCATTGGGACTGTATTTCTTATATTCAAAGCTAGATATTAAGTTGCCTCCCCCACCAAAAATAGTGACTTTCACTTTAGGGTTGGTTGTAAGACTCCTTCTAGTGTCTAAGGAAATACGATCTATGTTGCTTCTGGAAGCTGCCCAGATTAGGCAGTATTGGAAATGTCCTTGTTGTCGCCCATGGTGGTGTCTAGGCAATCTTTGATGTATCCTGCCATACCTGTATTAATGCTTTGGACTTGGTAGAAAAGTCAGTACGAAAACTACAATACAATGCCATCTGACCTTCTAGGGTAGACACTGTTAGCTCTATGGGGTTTATTCAAGTGGGAATGTGGAGCAGTTCATTTGGCTGTTAGGGGGTCTGCTAATAGTAGCTTTAGTTGAATGCTGCATCAGACATAGCAAACTGATTTAGCCTTAGCCCTCGTCAGTCACATTAATCAGAGTCAAAGTGGCAGGCAGATGGTATACTTTGTGAGAAAATTCCTCAGTAGTTAAATGGTATAGAAATGAGTGCTGGGTGTTAACGAGAGACAATTTTCTGTGAGTCTTTTTAGTTTGTGCACGACTTTAGCATACTATGGTTTTTGGACTGTCTTTTCAGTTATATTTGGATAGTAAACAGCACTGGAAGATACAGTGGCTCGTTGCAGGGCAGAGGCTGCATGGGTTTCCCAAGAAGCTTAATAAAGACGTGTCATTCCAAGGCAAAGATGAGGCAGGGTTGCAAGCACCCTGATTCGAAAGATTGGTTGTTTTTCATATTGTGTGCCCTGAGTAATAAAGTTCTTTATAAGTGACCTAGGAGTCTCATGTCCTTTGCCAGAATTATGAAACTTTGTCAGGGTAACTATTTATTTTACAAGCAGGGTAAAAATCTCAGACATTTCACATTTCTTAGCAACCTTCCCACACTCTGCAATCAAAGCATTAATTCCTGAGGCCAAATTGGCGATTCTTTGCACAAGGAAACAAAAGTGACTGGAAAGCAGTCATAGCTATTTATGTTTAATTGTACACTAAGCCCTGGGGTTCAGCGTCTTTTTCTCAAATCCAAAGTTCTTGAAATGTCTGATATTGTCATTTCCTATGTATACAGTTAATCTAACAAAAAGCCCCGAGTCCCCTGGGGGGAAGGATGGAAGGAGTGAGTCATCACAGTGTTTGTTTACCATGACTTTATAAGTCCTTCTCTCTGGGGGACCTGGTCATCTTTTTAGTCGGTCACTTTAAGGTATGAAAACGGTTTCAGATCTGAATTGCCATAAAGCTTCTGACTTTAAATTGAGGTGTCTATCAATTGTACAGCCTCTTCCTTTATATAGATTAAGCAAACCCTTTGTTAATTTCTTCTCTGTCTTGCCTCTAGGGAAGCCATGTTACACTTACCGTCTGTGGCTATCTCTAAAGGTTCAGACACCTGGCTGTGACTGAGGTCTTGCTATCCCTTGCAACAGTTGCAGACAGCCTGCTTCTGATGGTTAAGCACTATCGTTACTGCCTCCGCTATGTCATGCCCTTTGCTATCTGGATGGTCACTCCTGTAATAGCATCTCCTTCCAAGATGCCTGCAGATGACATCCTTCACTTCTCAGTAATGTCAGTCCCTGTCTCACCCAGCTGTCTCCTACCAACAATGATATGTCTTCTGCAAATTATCATCGCTTGGTAGGCTCTTGATGTTACATGGTATCCACTAAAACATGCTAAGTTTTGTAAGTTTTTTAGAATATTTCTTCAACTTGCCACAAGAGTTCTGTCGTTTCTGTTCACTTCGTGTGGATCATCATCTTCTCTGAGCTTGGCAGGGCTTTGCTGGCAGCATAAGGGTGCTATCTTCTGGCACCCTTATCATGATGTTACTTTCTTATCACAGGAGATTGCTTCCATGTGTATAAAATTCACCAAATTTGTGTTCTGCCCTCTTGTTCTAGCTCTTAGCAGATCCATTCCTTCCCAGCTCCTACAAGAACACATGGACTTAGTCCTACAGATCCTTAATGATAGAGAACCATTCCTCCTTCAGGTAACATAGCAGTTTCTTTATTGAGTTAGGTTGTGAAGAATTCTATTTGTTGATCTTCTGGCCCAGATAGGAAGTAGAGACATATGCTGGGGAGGCATGCTGTCTTGAGAGGCAGAGGAGTGGCTGCTTCTGAAGGTCCTGTGAGGGAAATAAGTCTAGGTTTTTATGACTTTCAAGTGCATCTACTCCAGTTTCTCAAGTTCATGTCTCAGGATCCCAGTCCTTCCAAATCAAAACCCTTACAATGGCATAGCAGACTTGCTGTGTTTGAAAGTTCAATCTTATTTTTTGCTCCATTGCTCAGAAGGTAGGCTGTGATAGAATGTGCAGGTCTTATGTTTACCTGGAATTAAAGAGATACAATTTACAATAGCGGCAGAAGATACAAGTCAGGGTCCCTCCACACACTAGTAGGAACTGTAGGAGTTGGAATTTGAGCTTAGGCTCCGGAGGAAGGTGGCTGGTAATCAGATTTAAGATGAATAGGGTTATAGCAAATAAATTTGGCTCATCTCTAGATGTTGTAGATGGAAAATTTAAGCAGGTGGGATCAGAGGTTATTTAGATTTTATTAGTAATTTGAGGAAGAGGGAAAGACTTCAGTGTCACTGATAGGAGTCCAGTCAAATTTTCAGACACTGGGCTACTCATTCGAGTAATTTGTTCTGAAATAAAGAGACATGGTAAGAAACAATTAGGGCATGAGCCATTTCCAAACATTGGACCAGCAGGTGCAAAGCAGGAGCTCTTCCCTTTCTTTGTGGCTCCATTCCTCTTTTTTCTCTTACTGCCTGCAGATCTGTTTGTTTTTTCTTTCTCTTTCAGCTTGTTTCTGCAGTATACTTTGATGGATAAAACATTCAGTTCACAAGATATACAGGAATAAAAAAAGGATAGCTATATTACACAGAAATTGTGACTGATTAATATTGGGCAGGTGAAGAATTAAAGACATTATCTCTAATTCCCACAGAACTTGAAACTTTTTTGTTTCCAGATGGCATCTCACTGGTTTGAGAAGAATAGATTAGGCAGCTAGTGGCTAACTGAACGCCTATAAAAACCCGATGTAGGGCTAAAGGGGAACCAAGGCTAATAATCGTTCATTTATGAACATGGAAAAATCTGCCTCCACATCAAGGAGAATGATGGCTATGAATATTTTTACTGAAACATACTATCAGTAGAAGAAAGTGGATATGGACGATAGAAGACCATATATATGGGAGAATTCCTGAGATGCTAAAGAACGATAATTTATTGTTTATTAGAATATTGAAGATAATTCCATAGAATTAATTTCCTGTTTGATCAAGAGTAGGATGTGAGTAACGGTGCTTTAACAGGAAAGAGATGTATGTTTAAACAATATTAGTAATTAAACAGAACGCTCACATTAAAACCAGTAGAGTTAGAAGTGTATTTCCTTTACTCCTTTATCGCCTTTCCCTCCAGAGTAAAGTAAGAGCCATAAAGTCAGTAATTGCATGAACTCTTCCGTTTAATATCGTAAGGGCTGCTGGATTCTCAGCAACTGGATAACCTTTCTGAAACTTGAAGAATAATATGGATATAAAGATGATTGTTTTTTCCTTATTGAGTATACACAAACTAACAATGTATTACGAATTTAGATGATTATTCTGATTATTCTCATAAAGCAAATTTCCTTTAAGCTTTTTTTGTAGTCAAAACATTTCCTAATAATAGGATCTTACAATCTGATACAAATTTAGAAAGAAGATTATATTACATTTTAGAAAAAATTATCAACTTTCAGAAAGAAGTCAGAGTCAATTATTTTCTTTGGGAATATAGCATCTTATTACAGAAGGAAATAAAAATTTTGTAAATTTCACATTAAAGAAACAGAAACTGATTCAAAAGGATGCATGTCAGGCAGCATTATCAGTAATAAGTCTTCGGCAAATGCCTGTGTATAGAGCCTACTGCTGATGATGGAATTACAAATATTCGAACCTCTCTCTAGAGAGAATTAATGTCGAGTTCTGTAAAAGCAACATCTGCTCAGTGTCGAGAGCAGGTCACCAGTGTGGCTGGCACACAGCCATCCAGAAGAACAGTAGAGTCTGAGGCCTGAAAAGAACCCTATGGCAGAACATGTAGGGCACTTTGGAACACAGTAGAGACTTCCGATTTCACATGAAGTGTAAAGATTGTAGACAGTGAAGAGACACCACCAATCTGCGTGTTGAAATGATGATTAGATTGTGTGTAGGTAACAGATTGTAGGGGAATGGTGCTGTAAGATGTAGTAAGAGAGAGCAATATGGTGACTACTGCAGAGCCTGAAAAGCGGCAGTGGTGCCTAGATTAAGATAGGAGCAGTGGAACTGTTGACAGGTGATCAGACCTGGGCTGTCTTCTAAAGGCAGAAGACCGGATATTATGTCGCATTATCAAAAAGACCAGGTAGGATGCTTCCAAAGAATTTGGGGATGGGGTATGATGGAGTTGGGATATCAAGATTTCTGTTTTGGACTTGAATGCTTAGTGAAAAGATACGAGCCTATAGCTTGTGGAAATATTAGAATGAGGTAACAATTTGGATTCAGCAAGATACATGTGACATTAGATGTAATAGCATTATACCAATGATGGAAGGATTGCTGATTCCAGACAAATCACAGTATTGGAGTGTAGTAGTGAGGAGAATAATTTGTAGAACTGAGCTTTAAAGCACTTCACCTTGAAATGTTGATCTAGAAGAAAAGAGGATCCAGCAGAAAGACACAGGGGGAAGCCACAAGAACCCAACACGAACCCCACAACTGTCTGTAGTAGAGTATAGAAACCACTGTAGAGTGTCCACCGTATGGACACTATTGAATAGTGTTTTCTTTACCTTCATGTGTTTATTACAATATTGATTATATATTCATCTGTTTATGTTCTTAATATCTACATATACATTCTTTGATGGTAGGGAGCATGTCTCTTTTGCTCACCACTTAATAGGGTCCGATTCCTACTGCAGTGTCCAGCATACCTAGGTATTAAAAAATAATTATTCCCATTTTTCATGATGGGTTTGCCGCCAGAACACCGGTGTTGTGAAAACTCCCCCTAAAAGCCAAAATGGGACAGGAAAAGACTCATATCCACATTGTCGTCCTTGGACACGTAGATTGGGGCAAGTCCACCACTACGGGCCATCTGATCTACAAATGCAGTGGCATCGACAAAAGAACTATTGAAAAATTGGAGAAGGAGGCTGCTGTGATGGGAAAGGGCTCCTTCAAGTATGCCTGGGTCTTGGATAAACTGAAAGCCAAGCGTGAACCTGGGATCACCCTTGATATCTTTTTGTGGAAATCTGAGACCAGCGAGTATTAAGTGACTATCATTGATGCCCCAGGACACAGAGACTTCATCAGAAATATGATTACAGGGACATCTCAGGCTGATCGTGCTGTCCTGATTTTTGCGGCTGGTGTTGGCGAATTTTAAGCTGGTATCTCTGAGAATGGGCAGACCCGAGAGCACACCCTTCTGGCTTACACACTGGGAGTGAAGCAACTGATTGTTGGTGTTAACAGAATGGATTCCACTGAACCACCCGACAGCCAGAAGAGACATGAGGAAATCACTAAGGAAGTCAGCACTTACCTTAAGAAAATTGGCTACAACCCCCACACAGCAGCATTCGTGCCAATTTCTGGTTGGAATAGTGACAACATACTGCAGCTGAGTATTAACGTGCCTTGGTTCAAGGGTTGGAAATTCACCCACAAGGATGGCAATGCCAGTGGAACCAGCTGCCTGAGGCTCTGGACTGCATCCTACCACCAACTCGTCCTACTAAGCCCTTGCACCTGCCTCTCCAGATGTCTACACAATTGCTGGTGTTGGTATGTTCCTGTTGGCCGAGGAGAGACTGGTGTCCTCAAACCTGGTATGGTGGTCACCTTTACTCCAGTCAACGTTATAACTGAAGTAAAATCTGTCAAATGCACCATGGAGCTTTGAGTGAAGCACTTCTGGGGACAGTGTGGGCTTCAGTGTCAAGAATGTGTTTGTCAGTGATGTTCATCGTGGCAACATTGTTGGTGACAGCAAAAATGACCCACGAGTGGAAGCAGCTGGCTTCACTGCTCAGGTGATTATCCTGAGCCATCCAGGCCAAATCAGCCTGGCTGTGCCCCTGTCCTGGATTGCCATATGGCTCACATTGCATGCAAGTTTGCTGAGCTGAAAAAAAGGTTGATTACCATTCTGGTAAAAAGCTGGAAGATGCCCCTAAATTCTTAAAGTTTAGGTGTGCCATCCATGACACGGTTCCTGGCAAAGCCATCTGTGTTGAGAGCTGCTCAGACTACCCATCTCTGGGATGCTTTGCTGTTCCTCATATGAGACAGACAGTTGCCGTGAGTGCCATCAAAGCAGTGGACAAGAAGGCTGCTGGAGCTGCCAAGGTCACCCAGTCTGCCCAGGAAGCTCAGGAGGCTAAATGAATATTATCCCTAATGCCTGCCACGCTGGTCTTAATCAGTGGTAGAGGAATGGCCTCAGAACTGTTTGTTTCAATTGGCCATTTAAGTTTAATAGTCAAGATAACAATGTATCATAAAACCTTCAGAAAAGAAGGAGAATGTTTTCTGGACCACTTTGGTTTTTCTTTTTCACATGTGGCAGCTTTTACGTTATTAGTTTTAAAAATCGGTACTTCTTTTTTTTCCTTTTTTTAAAAATAACATTTTAAGTTCCGGGAAATGTGTACAGAACATGCAGGTTTTTTTGCATAGGTATACATGTACGTTTTAATGGAATCAACTTGACCAAAAATCTGTCACAGAATTTTGAGACCCATTAAAAAAGTTTAATGAGAAAAAAGAAATTATCCAATGATTAAATAAAATAGTAGTGTTTTTCATAAAAATATTTTTTATTTTGTAATTTGAATGTTTTTAATGTTTAACTTTGTATTTTTTTTTACAATAAATGTAAAAAAAATGTGAATATACTAAAATATTAGTTCACACCTCCATTGCTTTCTTCAGTTCCATGCATTTTTTGGTATTTAAAATTTCATGTATGTTTATTAATTTCCATATATTCGTAATTTTTCTTGATGAATTGTGTTTATTTTAAAAATTTACACAAATAACTGTCATATTGGGACTTTATAAGTATTCTCCTTTTCATAGAGTTTTAATTATTTTACATTTATATAAATTATGTTTCTGGAGTATATCCTCAAGATAATTGTGTTGTGAGAAGAAAAATGTACTTTCATTTTTCCTTTCAAAAAAGTCCCCATCACCTTTGATACTTCTTTCTTCTTAGATATGTATAACTTTGAACCCTATGACAACATTTCCAGAGGATAATTATTTCATAAAGGAATAGACTTGAAAGCATGTAAGAGTGTTGTGAATCTTCTGGTTCTGCCTAGGCTAAAAAGCTTCTCAAATAAATATGCTTTTGTTTGTTGATGTTCATTGATTTGTGATTGTTTTAACTTAGACTGACAGTTATATACTGTCTCTGTATATATTATATACATAAATGTATATAGATACACATCGTGTTTATCCATTTTTGTTTTAGTTTCAATGATGCAAATATCAAAATTAAGCAATATATTTTTAGAATATTTGGTATATGTTAAACGTTGCAGAAAAATTATATTGATAATTTTAAAGCCATCTTTGTGCATTTTAGAGAAAACTGTATTCTACTTTAAAATAACTCTAGGAGTTTTCAACATCTGATGGAAGAACATATAATTAAATATGATTTAGACTGTTTTAAGCAGTTAGTTTATAAGTATTGCTACTATAAAGTTTATAAGTTAATGATTCAATTTAATGAGAACATCCTTTGCATCAGATTTGGGATGTTACAAAATTCAGTTAATAATAATTTATGCAGTGTGTGAAAAACACAAGTCACCTTTGCTTATTAATATGTCATTTTTTATTTTTTTAGATAAGCGAGAATAGCTTTAATAGATTTCCAAAATGCACAGTAGTTACAGAAGCAAATTAGGTCATGATAAATAAATGAGGATTCTGATACTCTTACGTTTTTGAAGGTACAGATAATTCCTTATCCAGGGTTTCTAGAGAAAATGCTGCTGTTGATGAGTGTTTTTTTGGAAGATGTTATTACATCATCACCACAATTGTTAAAAGCCAAGCAATGTAATAGCTAAGAGCCTAAAATCAAAGATGAGATTGCCTTAGCTCAGTTCCCAGTTCTGTCATTAGCTAGCTGCATGATTTGCAAAAATTACTGAGTCTCAGTTTCCTCACTCTACAGAAAAGGAAATAATGGTATCAGTTGATAGGGTTGATGTTGGGATTAAATTATTTCGCATGAGGGCCTTTAAATAGAACTATATAAGATTTTGCTACCATTATAATTGAGACCAAATATTGAAATAATTTATGAAGAGGACAAGAGAATGTATTCACATTTAGATTCCATTTCGAAGAAATGACAAATTCCTTTATTTGATTGTTAGTATGACTAAAAATTCACTTCAAAAAGTTTCTGAAAAGAAATACTTGATAGTCCACGGTGTCATCATGTTTGCCTTTTAAAATGTTAAGGGTAAATCATATTGTTGATACTTTATTTTCTTTTTCTACTTAATATTTTATATGACATATTCTTCCAATAAATGGGATGATGTCTTCATAAAATATGAATAGAATAGCTATCTTGTCATTTCTTTTTTTCTTCCTTTTTGTAATTTTTATGGGTACACAATAGGTATATATATATTTATTCATGGGACACATGAGATATTTTGATAGCCATACACTGTGTAATAATCACATCATAATAAATGGGATATTCATCAACTCAGTTTCTTAATGTTATGAACATTCCCATGGTTGTCTCTCAGTTACTTTAAAGTGCACAACAAATTACTGTTCACTATAGTCACCCTGTGGTCCCATCCAATACTAAATCTTACTCATCTTATCTAACTATATTTTTATACCTATTGACCAAAATTCAGGCAGAATCCTATAAATTTTTGTCCGGTCCCAATCCATTTTTGAGTACTTTCTCATTTTTTTCATAGCAGGTATTTCAGGCTAATCTTTTACCATCCATGCTCTACCCACTTGGAACAGCAATTTCTCCAAGAAGCTTTGTTTCCTATCAGAAGAGAGTATTTAGAAACCCAGATCTGGGTATTTGTATTTTCTTTGCTACTGGGATGTCAATTCCTCTAGACCATCTCAGCAGACATGTAATTACATGTTTTTAAATGTTCTATTGATAAATACTGTTTGTACATATTTATGGGGTACATGTGATATTTGATACATGCAGAGCATGTGTAATGATAGAGTCAGGGTATTTAGGCTACTTGCTGCCTCTAGCATTAATTATTGTTTTGTGTTGTGAATATTTCAAATCCTCTCTTCTGGCTATTTTGAAATGTACAATACGTTGTTGTTAACCTCAGTCACCCTACTGTGCTATTGAACATTAGAACTTATTCCTGCTCTATAATTGTATGTTTGTGTTCATTAGCCTGCCTCACTTCATCCCCCAAACTTCCCACCAACACACCCTTCCCAGACTCTGGTATCTATGGTTCTGCTGTCTATCTCCACGAGATCAAATTACTTAGCTCCCACATGTGAGAAGAACATGCGATATGTGTCTTTCTATGACCTTTGTATTTCACTTAACACTATATATATATATATATATATATATATAGTATATATAGATATACTATATATCTCCCCCAAAATCATTGAAAAACAAAGTTATTTAAATAAGTGTCGTATTGAAACTCCTTCCATCCAAGATGGCGGATTAGACACAACTCCAGCGCACAACACCCAGCGAGAGAGACAGAAACCCAGAGATCTCCTAGCTCCAACTGCGGTACCAGGTGCATTTCAACGGGTCTGGTCCCAGGGTGAACAAAGCCCACTCAGGGCAGACGGAGGTGGGGAGGGGTGCTGCTTCACCCAGAAAGTGCATCTAACCTGGGAGTCGAGGCTCCACCTCTGGCGCTCTGGTCCAGGTACAGCGCTTCCCCCAAAGCCTCAGCAATATACAGAACAGGGGGATCTTTGCCAGTCAAGCACCAGGAATTAATAAGTGCAAAGTTGAATAAGAGTGTGCAGACTGAGCTATCGCCCCCTACCCCCGCCTGGAGAGAGAGGGGAGCTGTAAGTGGGAGCAGCTGGGCGGCCCCTACCCCATGACCAGAGAGAGAGAAAGCTGAAAGGGGGGAGACTGCTGGGTGCGGCTGGGCGGGTCCCTACCCTCCCCCCACAAACCCCAGAGGGCTGAAGCTCTGACTCTAGTGGGTTGCGTAGCCAGTGCCACAGTCTGAGAGGAACTCTGAATGATCCAGCCCAGTGGAGGAAGGGCACAACCCACCACTAGAGGGGTAGGACTGGGCTACATGTTTTAACAAAAAACACAGGAAGCCTACATAGCAACCGGACGGTGTTCTCGACAACCCAGCAGCGCCTACAGGTCAGCGGAAGAGGCGGGCCTAATCTCCCAGCATAAACAAAAAAGACACAGGAAGCTTCCCTAGTAACCTGAAGGAGTCCCTAGAAACCCAGTAGCACTCCCACAGGCAGACAAGCGACCTCATCAAGCAGCTCTCTCTGACACCACAGCCAGGTAAATCCACAAAGACGGGAAAAAACCAGCACAAAAAAGGTGAAACCATCAAAGCCCAGAACACCTCTTCTCCTTCAAGGGACCACAACTCCTCAACAACACAGGATCACAACTTGACCAAGAAGGAGTGTGAAGAATTGATGGAAACAGGATTCAGAAGGTGGATAATAACAAACTTTTCAGAGCTAATGGAACATGTTCTAACACAATGCAAAGAAACCAAAAACCTTGAAAAAAGGTTAGACGAAATGCTAACTAGAATAACCAGCTTAGAGAAGAATATAAATGACTTGATGGAGTTGAAGAACACAGCACGAGAACTACGTGAAGCAAACACAAGTTTCAATAGCCAAATTGATCAAGCAGAAGAAAGGATATCAGAGATTGAAGATCAACTCAATGAAGTAAAAAGAGAAGGCAATACAAGAGAAAAAAGGGTGAAAAGAAATGAACAAAGCCTCCAAGAAATATGGGATTATGTGAAAAAACCTGATCTATGCTTGACTAGTATACCTGAATATGACGGGAAGAATGAATCCAAGCTGGAAAACATACTCCAGGATATTATCCAGGAGAACTTCCCAAGCCTAGCAAGGCAGTCCAAAATTCAAATTCAAGAAATACAGAGAACTCCACAAAGATATTCCTCAAGAAAGCAACCCCAAGGCACACAATCGTCAGATTCACCAGGATTGAAATGAAGGAAAAAATGCTAAGGGCAGCCAGAGAAAAAGATCAGGTCACCCACAGAGGGAAGCCAGTCAGACTCACAGCAGATCTCTCGGCAGAAACTCTACAAGCCAGAAGAGAGTGGGGGCCAATATTCAACATCCTTAAAGAAAAGAACTTTCAACCTGGAATCTCATATCCAGCCAAACTAAGTTTCATAAGTGAAGGAGAAATAAAATCCTTTATGGACAAGCAATTATTGAGAGATTTTGTCACCACCAGACCTGCCCTACAAGAGCTCCTGAAAGAAACACTAAGCATGAAAGAAACAAGAACCAGTCACTGCAAAAGCAAACCAGTTGGCAAAGACCAAAAATGCAATGAAGAAAATGAGTCAACTAATGAGAAAGAAAACCAGCCAGTACCAAAATGGCAGGATCAAATTCACACCTAACAATATTAACATTGAATGTAAATGGCCTAAACGCCCCAATCAAAAGACACCCTGGCAAAGTGGATAAAAAGTCAGAACCCTTCAGTGTGCTGTATTCAAGAAACCCATCTGACATACAAAGACACACATAGACTCAAAATAAAGGGATGGAAGAAGATTTACCAAGCAAATGGAAAACAAAACAAAAGGGGTTGCAATTCTAGTCTCTGATAAAATGGACTTCAAACCAACAAAGATCAAAAGAGACAAAGAAGGACATTACATAATGGTAAAAGGATCAATCCAACAGGAAGACCTAACTATCCTAAATATATATGCCCCCAACACAGGAGCACCCAGGTACATAAAGCAAGTTCTTAATGACCTAAAAGGAGATTTAGACACTCTCACAATAATAGTGGGAGACTTCAATACTCCACTGTCAATATTAGATCAATGAGACAAAATTAACAAGGATATCCAGGACTTGAAGGCAGAGCTGGACCAAGCGGATCTAATAGATAAATACAGAATGCTCCACCCCAAATCCACAGAATATACATTTTTCTCAGCACCTCATTGCACTTACTCTAAAATTGACCATATCATTGGAAGCAAATAACTCCTCAGCAAATGCAAACGAACAGAAATCCTAACAAACAGTCTACCAGACCACAGCACAATCAGACTAGAACTTGGGATCAAGAAACACACTGAAACCTGCACAACCACTTGGAAACTGAACAACCTACTTCTGAATATTGACTGGATAAACCATGAAATGAGGCAGAAATAAAGATGTTCTTCAAAACCAACCAGAATGAAGACACAACTTACCAGAATCTCTGGGACACCTGTAAAGCAGTATTGAGAGGGAAATTTATAGCAATAAATGCCCACCAGAGAACAGAGGAAAGATATATAATTGACACCCCATCATCAAAATTGAAAGAGCTAGAGGAGCAAGATCAAAAAAACTCAAAAGCTAGCAGAAGACAAGAGATAACTAAGA
Organism: Ateles fusciceps; assembly: GCA_036589455.1. NCBI lineage: Eukaryota > Metazoa > Chordata > Mammalia > Primates > Atelidae > Ateles > Ateles fusciceps. Next base: position 5,229,138 of record JAZHEH010000253.1, on the reverse strand, counting down.
TCAGAGCAGAACTGAAGGAGACAAAGACACAAAAAAACCTTCAAAAAATCAATAAATTCAGGATCTGGTTTTTTGAAAAGATCAACAAAATAGACCGCTAGCCAGATTAATAAAAAAGAAAAGGGAGAAGAATCAAATAGCTGCAATAAAAAACGATAAAGGAGATATCACCACCGATTCCACAGAAATACAAACTACCATCAGAGATTACTACAAACAGCTCTACTCACATAAATCAGTAAACCAGGACGAAATGGATAAATTCCTAGACACTTGTACTTTACCAAAACTAAACCAGGAGGAAGCTGAAACCCTGAATAGACCAATAACAAGGGCTGAAGTAGAGGCAGCAATCAATAGCCTACCAACCAAAAAACGTCCAGGTCCAGATGGGTTCACAGCCGAATTCTACCAGGCGTACAAGGAGGAGCTGGTTCCATTCCTTCTGCAACTGTATCAAACAATACAAAAGGAGGGAATCCCCCCCTAATGCATTTTATGAGACCAACATCATCCTGATACCAAAACCAGGCAGAGACTCAACTAAAAAAGAAAACTTCAGGCCAATATCCATGATGAACACTGACGCAAAAATCTTCAATAAAGTAAAATGCTGGCAGTCAGATTGCAACAGCACATCAAGAAGCTTATCCATCATGACCAAGTAGGCTTCTTCCCAGGGATGCAAGACTGGTTCAACATACGCAAATCCATAAATGTAACCCATCACATAAACGGAACCAAAGACAAAAACCACATGATAATCTCAATAGATGCAGAGAAGGCCTTCAATAAAATTCAACAGCCCTTCATGCTAAAAACTCTCAATAAACTAGATATTGATGGAATGTATCATAAAATGATAAAAGCTATATATGACAAACCTACAGCCAATATCATACTGAATGGGCAAAAGCTGGAAGCATTCCCTTTGAAATCTGGCACTAGACAAGGATGCCCTCTCTCACCACTCCTATTCAATATAGTTTTGGAAGTTCTCACCAGAGCAATCAGGCAAGAAAAAGAAATAAAGTGTATTTGATTAGGAAAGGAGGAAGTCTAACTGTCTGTATTTGCAGATGACATGATTGTACATCTAGAAGACCCCACCATCTCAGCCCAAAATCTTCTCAAACTGATAAGCAACTTCAGCAAAGTCTCAGGATACAAAATCAATGTGCAAAAATCACAAGCATTCCTATATACCAATAACAGACAAACAGAGAGCCAAATCAAGAGCAAACTCCCATTCACAATTGCTACAAAGATAATAAAATACCTAGGAATACAACTAACAAAGGATGTAAAGGACCTCTTCAAGGAGAACTACAAACCACTGCTCAAGGAAATAAGAGGACACAAACAGATGGAGAAACATTCCATGCTCATGGTTAGGAAGAATCAATATTGTGAAAATGGCCATACTGCCCAAAGTAATCTATAGATTCACTGCTATCCCCATCAAGCTACCAATGACCTTCTTTACAGAACTGGAAAAAACCACTTTAAACTTCATATGGAATCACAAAAGACCCTGCCTAGCCAAGACAATCCTAAGCAAAAAGAACAAAGCCAGAGGCATCACACTGCCAGACTTCCAACTATACTACAAGGCTACAGTAATCAAAACAGCATGGTACTGGTACCAAAACAGAGACATAGATCAATGGAACAGAACAGAGACCCCAGAAGAAACACCACACATCTACAACCATCTGATCTTTGACAAACCTGACAAAAACCAGCAATGGGGAAAGGATTCCCTGTTTAATAAATGGTGTTGGGAAAACTGGCTAGCAATGTGAGGAAAGCAGAAACTGGACCTCTACCTGTCACCTTACACTAAAATTAACTCCAGATTGATCAGATATTTAAACATAAAACCTAACACCATAAAAACACTAAAAGAAAATGTAGGCAGAACCATCCAGGACATAGACATAGGCAAAGATTTCATGACTAAAACACCAAACACATTGGCAACAAAAGCCAAAATAGACAAATGGGATCTAATTAAACTCTAGAGCTTCTGTACAGCAAAAGAAACCATCATTAGAGTGAATCGGCAACCAACAGAATGGGAAAAAATTTTTGCAATCTACCCATCTGACAAACGGCTAATATCCAGAATCTACAAAGAACTAACACAGATATACAAGAATAAAGCAACCCCATTCAAAAGTGGGTGAAGGATATGAACAGACACTTTTCAAAAGAGGACATATATGAGGCCAACAAACATATGAAAAAATGCTCATCATCACTGGTCATTAGAGAAATGCAAATCAAAACCGCACTGAGATACCATCTCACGCCAGTTAGAATGGCGATCATTAAAAAATCAGGAGACAACAGATGCTGGAGAGGATGTAGAGAAATAGGAACACTCTTACACAGTCGGTGGGAGTGTAAATTAGTGCAACCATTATGGAAGACAGTGTGGCAATTTCTCAAGGATCTAGAAATAGAAATTCCATTTGACCCAGCAATCCCACTATTGGGTATATACCCAAAGAACTATAAATCGTTCTACTATAAAGACACATGCACACGTATGTTCATTGCAGTCCTGTGTACAATAGCAAAGACCTGGAACCAACCCAATGCCCATCAAGGATAGACTGGACAAAGAAAATGTGGTACGTATACACCATGGAATACTACACAGCCATACAAAATGATGAGTTCGTGTCCTTTGTAGGGACTTGGATGAATCTGGAAACCATCATTCTCAGCAAACTGACCCAAGAACAGAAAGCCAAGCACCGTATGTTCTCACTCATAGGTGGGTGTTGAACAATGAGAACACGTGGACTCAGGGAGAGGAGTATCACACACAGGGGAACAGTTGGGGGGGGGTAAGGAAGAGACAATGGGGGATGGGGAGGGAGGGGAGGGTGGGGAGGGGATAACATGGGGAGAAATGCCAGATGTAGTATGCAACTAAAGTAAAATAAAAAAAATAAAAAAACAAAAAAAAAAACAACACCTTGCAGCTTGGACTGTAAGGGACTGAGGAAATTCAAATTAAATGACTGGATTTGCCTTGCCTGACCAACAGAAATCAGCAAATGCAATACAGCAACTTGAAAATTGTTTGTGTTTTAAGCTAATGATCAAAGAACTATAAACTTATGTTTAACTTACAGGGTCTATATATAGTATATATATATATATATTTATAGTATATATTTATAGCATACATATAGTGTATAATATATATATAGTGTGTGTGAAGGGGAAAATTGCCACACATGTTTAAACCATCAGATATGTGATCTACGGTGTTTAATATATACATATACACTATATACATATACATATATGGTGTTTAATGTATATGTATATATTAAACACCATAGATCACATATTAAAATAATCAATTTTCAACAAAATAGTGTGAAGATTCATTCCAGAAGTTTCCTTTTTCCATATTTTATTGTCCAACAGTGAGAAATGTATCCCCCATTAGTTACAATACTTTTATTTAATATTATAATACAAATGGACTCCATGATTCAGATTCACTAACCCATACTACTATGAGAAATGAACCTGCTATCAAGAGTTAAACATAAATTTACAGTTCTTTGATCATTAGCTTAAAACACAAGCAATTTTCAAGTTGCTATATTACATTTGCTGATTTCTGTTGGTCAGGGTGAGGCAAATCCAGTGTAAATGGGAAGGGAATTTTGCAAGTGCATGGATACAGAGAAGTGTGATGCATTGAGTGGAGGCATTGCTGCAACAATCCACCACAGCGTACCCCTGTGCTCAGTGATTAACAACTCTCCATGAGGAATATATAATCACCCCCTCCTAAGATACCCAAAGATTTATTTAATCAAGGCATAGTCTCACCAAGCATGATTTTGTGAGTTCATCAAGTCTGTTTGTAGGTGGGGCACTCCTGAGGTAGCTACTTGATATGGTTTGGCTGTGTCCCCACCCAAATCTCATGTTGAATTGGCATCCCCACCTGTCAGGGGAGGGACCTTTGGGAGGGGACAGGATCATGGGGTGGTTTCCCCCATGCTGTTTTCGTGGTAGTGAGTGGATTCTCATGAGATCTGATGGTATAAGAGTGTGTGGCAGTTTTCCCCTTTCACTCTGTCTCTCTCCTGCTCCACCACAGTAAGACGTGCTTTGCTTCCCTTTTGCCTTCTGCCATGATTGTACATTTCCTGAGGCCTCCCCAGCCATGCAAAACTGTGAGTCAATTAAACCTCTTTTCTTTATAAATTATCCAGGCTCAAGTGGTTCATTATAGCAGTGTCAAAATGAACCAATACACTACACTTTATTCAATGACACATGAAGTAAAAAGTCAAGTTATCCCCCCACTATGCCCAAACAATGGCCTTGGTCTACGGTAAGAAGGATTCTAAGATGGCTGCTAAGATTCCCACCTCCTGGTATACATGCCCTAAATAATACCCTCTCATTTCATGTAAATGGGACCTACGATTATGATGAGCTGTATGTCTTATGAATAAGTTACTCATCAGTTAACTTTTAGTTAATGGAAAGGAATGTTGCCCTGAGTGGATCTGGTCTGAACAGGTAAAGCTTTTAAATGACAGTGATGCTTGAAGGGTTGTGCTCCTGCTGACCTAGAAGGAAAAAAACTACATTTATAAGGAGACCATGTGGCAGGAAATAATAATTGGCCTCTAGGAGTGCGGCCTTTCATCTTATGACCATGAGAAAGAATTCTGCCAAGGAACAGTTATTGTGGAAGAGAGATCCGAACCTCAGAAGAAACCCCAGCTCCGGCCAACACTTGAGTTTCGCCTGGTGAGACTCTGAGCAGCGGCCTCAGCTAGGTGGGCACCCAGACGACTAACCCACGGCAGTGTGAGATACTAAATTGTTTTGTGTTAGGATGATGGGTCTGTGGTAACTTGTAGTGCAGCAATAGAATACTAATGCACTCTCCCATTCAAAAACGGGAATAACGGGATTGACAGAGGAGTAACTGGTTGGAGGCCTTTTGAAGTCAAGGCCCGTGTTTCTGGCCTCTCTGTTACAGAGATAGCAAGTGGTCTTGTATTCGACCCCAGTTTTGGTCCCTAGGAGTGGTTGCTTAGGCCACCTTCTGTGTCACTTTCAATTCTACCTTTGGGCCTTCTTTCATTTTTTATGATGTGATTCATATTTTTTGGGAAACAACCCTCTGAGTCTACAGTGTGCATTTCAAAAGTGGGGCCAGAGGCCTCATTTAATTTGAATTTGCTCAGTCCCTTGGAGTCCAAGCTGGAGGGAGTTTCAATATGACACTTATTAAAAATAACTTTGTTTGCTTTTTAATGATTTTGGGGGAGATTCATTCTATGCTCCGAAAGTCACATCCATAATTCATTTTATGACAAACCTATCTCCTTTAAGAGTGTCAGCTTAACGTGTGCCAATATTCATGTGCTTTTTTTTTTTAGAAGCCAGTTTGTTAAGCTGGGAAGATCTATCAGACGTAGTCTTACATGTTTTTGAGGTTTGAAGAAAAGGCCTTAGTCAGACATCCTTGCTTTAAACTTCAGCCCGAGACCACTTGTGAGTTCTAGAGATTTGCTGTTAAACATAGTGCCTATAGTTAGCATAGGGTCTTGTGCACTTAATTTGGGAAGAGGGTATGTCTCATGCTAAATCTTCTGACCACAAAACATACATAAGGAACATTTAGAGGTGATAGTGCTGTTTCATTTGACCTTGGTTATGGCAATGGCATGAGTTTCTACATATGTCCAAACTCGTCAATTTGTATACATGAGATATATGTAGCTATTTGTATTTCAGTCATAGTCAGGTAAAGATGTTTTGACAATCATTGCCAGGTTGAGAGATCAAAGATGAAAAGCTTTATTTTCCAAATCAACAAGTCATTGCGTAGCTAAAGGAAGCCATGTGTTACTTTGCATTTCTCTAGAACGTGTCCTTAGTCAGGTGCACAGTCATTAGGTACAGTCTGTCATCCAAGTCCTGCTGCAGGAATTACGCTGGCCAGTTGCTCTGCCTCTACACACACAGGTTCTCACCATCCCAGCCTCCAGCAGTGGCTTCCCCCACAGCTCTCACAGAGACAGTAACAGTTTGTTGGGTCTCCTCCGGCTTTTCTTCTCTAGTATCAGTCTCCTCGCTTTTCTTCCAGCCTCCTCCTGCCAGATGACCTCAGAGCAAAGAAACATATTTTAGCTTTTTGTCATGACAGCACACCAAGGCACTATTTCTATTTCAGATGTGCGTTTGTAAATACACACATACACATAACATACACACACCAAAATTGGCAGAAAACACCAACAACGTGATTGTCTCGTGATTTTATGGATCAGAAATTTGAGCTGGACTCAACTGGATGTTTCTACTGTTGCTTTCTACAGGAGGCTCTCACACGGCTGCAGCCATGTGGTGGCTCATTTGAGGACACATGGCCTCAGGTGGTCACACCTGCATAGTAGGTGGTTAATGTTAGATGTTATCTGAGCAAAATGTCTACAGCTTATTAGCCTGGACTTCTTCACATATTAGAAATATTTTTAGGGAATAAGTCCCAATGCAAAAGGAGCTTTTTAGTATCTGTTTTTATATTACATTTGATTTTGTCCTGTCGGACAAAGCAAGTCACAAGGTCAAACTCAGGATCAACGTGGAGGTGACTATGCAGGACATACGTGGATAGGTATAGGAAGGATCACTGGGGTCGTTACTCTGACGGCTTTCAGAGTCGCTTTCAGAGTCTGTGAATAGTTAGGAATACCCTTTAACACTAAGAAGAGTTGAAAATGCCGTGGCTCTTAGCCACACTATATAACATTTCTGGCACCATGCCTGGTATTTGTTATGTGTGTCTTTCAGTGCAAATTGGACCATCTGGTTACCCTCATACAGGACACCTTTGTTACAAAATATTTTTTTATAGACCACCACCAGGTCTGATCTAAATTTTTTACTGGTTTTCTATTAGCCTGCATTTTTGAGGTCCAGCAATTATATCATTTTATTCCATGTGAATTTCTAGAGTTACCCTCCTTTCATAGAACACTTTATTCCAAGGCTGTCCTGATGTAACTTTCTTCTGTTCCCCCTCAGGTGTAGAGTGCTTTCTCTACCAAAGAAGAGACTCTGTGCTCTTTGGGGTTATAATAATGACTGTGAATATTTTCCCCCCAAATAATTTGTATTTTCTTTGGGAAGAAAGATTTCTGAGCAACTTCATATAACAGTAATCGTAATTTAACTTAAAGAACCATATTTTTGAAGAAGTTGGCTTGAAAGTGTCCTTTCCTATTTCTGCTATGATTTTCTAATAAAAATTGTGACCTACTGACCTATTTGTAACATAAATCAGTCCCACCAATTAATGTCCTCAGTGTATTTCAAACTAAGTCAGAATAAAGGAGCTACTTTTGTCTTTAGTAGATATTAGAAAATAATCCTTGAAATTCCACTGATTATATCTTCTCCACACTGAGTGATGATGAGAATCTGAGCACAGAGAAGAAAAATGAAGATAATCTCGAGAAAAGAAAATTTTAATGACTTTTGAGTTATTCTGTTCAATTCTAGGTGTTACTATTTTTTTCTAGATACATTTACTAATAATTACATTTTTATATATTTGGAAATGTATTTTTCTCTGTTGCTTGCAATGAATATTGTCCTTGATTAATATAAAGGCCCAATACAATTACTAATTCCAGGGATAAAGGATTCTACTGGAGATAATATAGCAAGGAAAGTTTAATTATAATTATATTTTTATGGTACATAGGGTTTATGTTTTCATATGGTGTGTTCATTCTTAATTCATGCCCTTTTTGCAAAACTTACCTCTCTGTCCCCCTCTATGCCGTGAGTCTTTTGTTTGGTCTCCCTCACATTAGTCACAAATCTGCTTATAAGGATTTGTGGCTTACTTTGATATAGGTTCTATACTCAATGCTAGGGAACAATCATTGGCAAGAGGTGTTTCCTTTACTCAGAGTTTATTTTTATTTTTTTGGTCTACTTGAGGAAGGGAGACATACAATCATTAGAATGCAATATTGTGAAAGCTGATAAGGGCAATTCTTGGGGTGATGGAAGTCTTCAATATCTTTATTGAGAAATGCAGATATATACGTTTATCAAAACTCATATGATAAATGAATTTGTAGCATTTTATTGTGTATAAATTATGTCTCAATAAAAGTTCATGGTAATGTGCTGCAATAATAAGATTAAACGGTAAGCAAGCACGTGTTTGCTGATGACAGTTTTGCCCCAATTCTTTTTTATTTTTACTTTTCCTCTCTTTAGGTTTCTTATTATATATAACCTTTAATAAATCCTAACTCCAGACTTAAATTTGATCAAACATTCTTCCAATGGGTCATGAGTGTCGGAACAAAAAAATGTTCTCAGGTAATTTCATAATATGCCTGATAATATGCAAAAATATACCAAAAATGAAAACTAGGACAAAAATGTAAAATTAGTGAGTAATTTTGGGAGATAATACAGGAAATAATTGATAAATAGTAAATTAAGACTGAGGAAATAAGAGTCAGAAAGCTACAGATTAAACACACACTTCATTCTATAAGTGTTTAAACTTCAGCTTAGGCATTCTGCAATTTTGTTTTTGATCTGCTTTATAGATAATCCTTTTAAATTTGTCTTGATCTTTCCTGTAATAAAATAAGTAGAACTCAGACTCAAATAAAGTAACTGCAAGTTAAAACGAGAGCGATTTAACCACCATCTGGAAAAGTGACCCTGTTACGACCTCCACAGTTATGTTTTACTCCATGTTCCTTGACGTGCACCTAGAACCTCACACCAGGAAGTGATTTACATGCAGAAAAGTGCTATACATACATCTCTAGGGAACCATCTTCATTTATTCATTCACTGTGCGTGTTTAATAAGCAGTTCAATAAAATAGTGTACAATACTTACATGTTTATTTTCCAAATAATTTTTAGATGCAGATTTCAACTTTCCAATTTGTAGCAAAATTTAAGTGCCATAATTTAGGTTTTAATTTTAGTTTAAAGTATTGTTGACATCTTCAACATTATGTTTTAAAAGTACCTTATATTTTATTATAATATTTCTTCAGCATGCTTTTTGAACTCATATTCATTTACAGATTATTATTATTTCAAAAAACCATTTGCAGGGCTTGTTGCAACTTTAAAAATGTTGTATCTGTGGAAATATATGTTTTTTAAATGGATGCATTGAATTGGCAAAGCCAGCCTTTCCTGTTCTCATTTGCCAATGCCAGCCTTTGCTTTGAACAACCACATGTCTCAGGCTGTCAAAATTTAGAACAATGACAAGGCAAATGTATCTGGATTTTCAGTTCACCCGCAAAAGCAACCGCTTTTGGAAACATTTTATAGATTTAGTTGTGTAAGAATAGATCTTGAAAGATGCTTTTCTTTTTTATAAGAAATAATTCTGAAATTGAAACTTGTCCCCAAAGCACTGACACCTTCTACATTTCCTTTTCTGTATACTTTAAAATGAAATAAATTTAAATAAAACAATATTATTTGTAAATTATTATGAAATAGTCACCATATAGCTTTTATTTTCTTGTTTGTAATCTCTAATTGGAAAAATTTTGACTTATTTGAGAAATGTCTCATATTTTAATTGAACTCACAAAATGCAGATATTAATTGATTTATCAAATCAGAGTTTCTTACGAAATTACTGTTACAATTTTGCAAAGTAATTGACTTAAATTATCTTAAGAAAAATGCAAAGTAATGTAACATAATAAAAATATAACAGTTCTTAATTGTTGTCAACTATGCTAAAGCCATTAAAACATTGCCTATAATTCAATAATTATGATAGCTATTCCTTTTGATAAAGCAGATTATTTCTAAAATTCTGAACCTACTAATTTTTTTAAATTGTATATTTCATCCAAAAAATAATTAACAATCTTTCCATATTTTATGCAGTCTATGTTCATTATTTGTGTGGCTTAGACATTGCAGTATTTTAGTACTGTTATGCTTTCTTCTTTCCAAATATATATTATCTTTGTTTTCACTTTATCTTTTTCATTGTTGCTAGACATAAAAGTTTTCTGTGGAATTTCCTTTTGAAGAAAATACCTGTTCTCTCAACTTCTCTTAAAGGGTACTTTTTAAGTTTATTTCATTCTACAGTTACTATTTTCACTTAAATACAAAATTTCGTTTTTGATAGGTAACAGCTGACTATTTTAAATAAGAAAGATGTATGTATGGCATGGCTTCTCAGATGCTAGGCTCAGAGATGAGGAGAGGCAGCACACGCCCCATTTCCGCAATGGGGATGGCAAATAGAAAGAAGCGAGGCAGATGTTTTCCAAGATCCCCTTTTAGGAAGTGTTCAGATGTGCCATCTCATAAGCGGAGACTGGTTTTATTTCATATGTTAATTGATAATTTATGCAAATAGTGTTTATAAGCTCATTCTAAAAAATGAAAATCACACAAAATAGATCTCTGATGCATAGAAGGGAAATGCTGAAAAACTTCAAATAGAAACAAAATTATTAAAAAGAGAGCTTGTCATTATAAATATTAATAATTTACATGATTGTTTTACACAATAGAACACATTCAAATATTATATGGCACTAGTTAAGTTTCAATGTCACATCAAGTCCAATCTTTCAGTATTTTTAAAAAAATGGTAAATGTAGATGTGATACTCTCTTAAATAACCAACAATTTTGATGGGAATTGTGTTGAATTTGTAGACTGCTTTTGGCAATATGGTCATTTTCACAATATTGATTCTACCCATCCATGAGCATGGGGTGTGTATCCATTTGATTGTGTCATCTATGATTTCTTTCTGCAGTGTTTTGTAGTTTTCTTTGTAGAGGTCTTTCACCTCCTTGGTTAGGTATATTTCTAAGTATTTTCTTATTTATTTATTTATTTATTTTTGCAGCTATTGTAAAGGGGTTGAGTTCTTGATTGATTATCAGCTTGGTTGTTGTTGTATAGAAGAGCTACAGATTTGTGTACATTAATTTTGTATCCAGCAATTTTGCTGAATTTGTTTATCAGTTCTAGGAGCTTTCTGGAGGAGTCTTTAGGTTTTTCTAGGTAAATGATCATATCATCAGCAAACAGTAACAGTCGGACTTCCTGTTTACAGATTTGGATACCCTTTATTTCTTTCTCATATCTGATTGTTCTGGCTGGGACTTTCAGTACTATGTTGAATAGGAGTGTTGAGAGTGGGTATCCTTGCTTTGTTCTAGTTTTCAGAAGGAATGCTTTCAACTTTTCCCCATTCAGTATTATATTGGCTGTGGATTTATCATAGATGGCTTTTATTATATTGAGCTATGTCTCTTGTATGCCAATTTTGCTAAGCATTTTCATCATAAAGGGAGGCTAGATTTTGTCAAATGCTTTTTCTTTCCCATCAAAATACCACCATCATTCTTCATAAAATTAGAAAAAAAATTCTAAAATTTATATGGAATCAAAAAAGAGCCTTCATAGCCAAAGCAAGACTAAGCCAAAAGAACAAATCTGGAGGCATCACATTACCTGATTTCAAACGATACTGTAAGGCCACAGTAACCAAAACAGCAGGGTAGTAGTATAAAGATAGTGACAAAGACTAATGGAACAGAATAAATAACCCAGAAATAAACTGAAATACTTACAGCCTACTGATCTTTGGCAACACAAACAAAATCATAAAGTGGGTTAATTACACTCATTTCAACAAATGGTGCTGGGACAATTTGCTAGCCACATGTAGGAGAATGAAACTACATCCTCATCTCACCTTATAAAAAGAATCAACTCAGGATGGATTAAAGACTTCAGATCTGAAACTATAAAAATTCTAGAAGATAACACTGGAAAAAACCCGTCTACACATTGGCTTAGGCAAGGATTTCATAACCAAAAATCCAAAAGCAAATTCAATAAAAACAAAGATAAATTGATGGGACTTATTAAACGTAAGAGCTTTTGCACAGCAAAAGAAACAGTAAGCAGAGTAAACAGACAACCCAAAGAGTGGGAAAAAAATCTTTATAATCGATACACCTGACAAAAGACTAATAACCAGAATCTGCAATGAACTCACACGTATCAACAAGAAAAAGAAAAAAATCAATCCCATCAAAAAGTGGGCTAAATAGACAATTCTCAAAAGAAATACAGCCCAGGCGTGGTGGCTCATGCCTGTAATCCCAGCACTTTGGGAGGCTGAGGCGGGCGGATCACAAGGTCAAGAAATCAAGACCATCCTGGCTAACATGGTAAAACCTCATCTCTACTAAAAGTACAAAAATTAGCTGGGTGTAGTGGTACACACCTGTAGTCACAGCTACTCAGGAGGCTGAGGCAGGCGAATCATTTGAACCTGGGAGGCGAAAGTTGCAGTGAGCTGAGACAACGTCACTGCACTCCAGCCTGGAGACACAGTGAGATTCCATCTCAAAAAAAAAAAAAAAAATATATATATATATATATATACACACAAATGGCCAACAAACATGAAAAAATGAAAATGCTCAGCATCACTAATGATCAGAGAAACACAAATCAAAACCATAGTGAGATACCACCTTACTCATGCAAGAATGGCCATTATCAAAAAAAATTTTTTTAAAGTAGTTGTTGGCATGGATATGGTGAACAGGGAACACTTTTACACTGCAAACTAGTACAACCACTATGGAAAACAGTGTGGAGATTCCTTAAACAACTAAAGTAGAATACCATTTGATCCAGCAATCCCCACCACTGGGTGTCTACCCAAAGGAAAAGAAGTCATTATACGAAAAAAGATGCTTGAAAATGCATGTTTATAGCAGCACAATTCACAATTGCAAAAATATGGAACCAATCAAAATGCCCCTCAATCACCGAGTGGTTAAAGAAACTGTGGTGTATGTGGATACAATGGAATACTATTCAGCCATAAAAAGGAATGAATTGACATTCACAGCCACCTTGATGAGACTGGAGACTATTATTCAAAGTGAAGTAACTCAGGAATGGAAAACCAAACATCGTATGTTCTCAGTTGTCAGTGGGAGCTAAGCTATGAGGATGCAGAAGTGTAAGAATGACAATGGACGTTGAGGACTCGGGAAAGGGGTGGAAAGAGGGTGAGGGATAAAAGACTACAAATACAAATCAGGGTAATCTACTCAGGTGATGGGTGTACCACACTCTCACAAATCACTGCTAAAGGACTTATTTAACCAAACACCACCTGTTCCCCAACAACTTATGGAAATAAACCCCAATAATTGTTTGTTACATATTTTCAACTAGAAATGAAGGAGCCAGTAAAGCGTCTCACAGCGTGAGTTCATTGTCTAGAGAAGCAACAACATAGCTGAGAAATTCATCATTTATTCTGTAGTTGAAACAACTGAAACCCTGCTGAATGATGAAAGAATCAGTAAAGCAAATCATAGCATTGCCACTTTTCAGTGTTACAGTAGCTTGTCCATTTAAAGATTTAGCTGCAAACAGCAAGTTAATATTTGATCTCTGGTTGGATTTACAAATGTGGCTGGACTTGCTGTTTTGCTTCCTTCTTTCCATTCAGTGTCAGACCCAAATGATCACTCAAGAAGATATAAATGTGTATGGGTGTGCGCCTGGGGGAGGACGCAGAGCAGCAAGAAGAACAAGAGTGCCGACATAATCAAATTCTAGTAGTTTCTTAATCTCCCGTTTTATCCTAGGACCACTCTGTTAACGTTTGCTCTGATGATGATAAAGCAATTGTGCAATGGGGGGTAAAACTATTGATTCCTTCACACAAAATGAGGCAGTGAAACTGAACTGTGTTAGTAGTCATTGTATTCATTACTGCCACACATTGGCTGACTAAAAAAAACAAAAATCTAGTTTCACTTAGGAATGTCCTAAAAGAAAGTGAACATAACTAAATTTTACTAAATTTAGACACTTGTTAGCGTATGTCTATTTTTTAATATGTCTGCTGAGATTTAATTGCCATCGCATAATCTGCACATATTTAGAGCAGGCAATTTAATAACTTTTGACATATGTATACACTCGTGAAACCATTACTACAATTTAGATGATGAACAAATCTGTCAGCCACAAAACTGTCTCCATGCTCTTGAGTAGTCACTCTCTCACCTTCCCAAGCCACCTGTCCCTTTCTCTGTCCCCTGGAAACCAATGGTCTGTTCACTATAGTTTAGTTTGTATTTTCTACAGTTTCATGTAAATGTAATTTTATAGTATATGCTTTTATCTTTTCTTACATGCATAGTTATTTTTATATTCATTCATGTTGTGTGTCAGCATCTAATTCCATTTTATTGCTGAATACTCTTCTATTGTATAATTATTTGACATATTGTATATCCATAAACCTGTAATGGGCATTTGCTCATTTTAATTTTTTTCTGTTATAAAGCTGTTATGAAAGTTTGTATACACAATCTAATTGGACATATGCTTTTAAGTTTTCCTGGGTAATACCTAGAAGTAGAACGGCTGAATCACACAGAAGGAGTATGGTTAACATTTTAGGTAACTGCCAAGCTTTTTCCAGGGCATTGTATAGTTTTCCATTCTCATTAATAATGTATAAGGGTTCTAACACCTCTACATCTTCACCAACACTTGGAAGTTCTTTAAAAATTAAACATTCAAGTAGGTGTTTAGAGGTTTCTCAAATAGTACTTTTAATTTGCATATTGCTAATGAAAAATATTGATGTCGAGTATCATGTGCTTGTTTGCCATCTGTATACCTTCATCAGTGAAGTGAATGCCCAAATCACTGTCTGTTTTTTATTTGATGATTTTGTTTTTTATTGAGGTTTGAGCGCTCTTAATGTATTTTATGTATAAATCTTTCAGCAGATGGGTGACTTGAAAACATTTTCTTTCAGTGTCTTTCTTTTGTATCCTGTTAATAATGTATTTTGAAAAATGGAATTGTTAAAATTTTGGTCAAGACAAGTTTATCATTTCTCTTCTTTAAGAAACTGCCAGTTGAGGGCAAAGGACATGAATAGACGCTTTTCAAAAAAAGACATACACATAGCCACTAAGCATATAAGAAAACTAATCGTTAGAGAACTCAACAGTACTAATCATTAGAGAAGTGCAAATCAAAACCACAATGAGATACCATCTCGTGTCAGTCAGAATGGGTATTATTAAAAAGTTAAGAAGTGGCAGATGCTGGTGAGGCTGTGGAGAAAAGGGAATGCTTATAAACTGCTGGTGGGAATGTAAATTGTTTCAGCCATTGTGGAAAGCAGTGTGATGATTTCTCAAAAAACCTGAAACACAAGTATCATTTAACTCAGCAATCCCATTATTGAGTATATGCCTCCAGGAATATAAATTATTCTTCCAAAAAGACACATAAACATGCATGTTCACTGCACCACTGTTCACAATAGCAAAGACCTGGAATCAACCTAAATGCCCATCAACAGTAGACTGGACTAAGAAAAATGTGGTGCATATACACTATAGAATACTACATAGCCATAAAATGAAGAAGATCATATTCTTTGCAGCAACATGGATAGGGATATAGGCCATAATCCTAAGCATATTCATGCAGAAACAAAACCAAATACCACTTATAGAGGAGGCCATTATGCTAGGCAAACTATCACAGGAACTGAAAACCAAATATCACATGTTTTTATGTGTAAGTGGAAGCTGAACATTGAGTACAGCAAACATGGATGCAGCAAAGGGAACGACAGATAACGGGACCTGACTGAGGGTGGAGCGTGGGAGGAGGGGAGAGGACTGAGAAAATAGCTGTTAGGTACTGTGCTTACTATCTGGGTGACAGTTTGAACACCAAATCCTTATGACATGCAATCTAGCTATATAAACGTGCACATGTACCCCTGAACCTAAAATAAAAGTTAAAAATAAATAAAACTCCCACTTTATATACTTTGGTATAGAGCATCAAAAAAGAATATCTAGAATTATATAAAAAGTTTATTAAATACTATAAGAAATTCTTGATATACTTCAAACACAGCAAAATGTTAAATGCAGAAGCAGATACAAAAGGTCTGCTGTCTTCTATTAAACTACATGTTAAAGACATGTGCTAAAATGTAGCTTAATGCCAGTCTTCTCATTATTGCTTTGGAAAACATAGTTGTTTTTTATAAAATGTATCATATTAATACATGGCAAGTTTATTCTTATTTTAAATAAATTAAGACATATATATCTAAAAACTTTTCTCAATTCAAATTTCCAATATGGTAAATACTAACATATACATAGTCCATATAAACAATATTTCTTTTTTGATCTGAATTTTTAAATATGTAAAGGATATTAACATCAGTAAGTTTAAGAAACACTAATTTAAGACAAAAACCACATGGGATGAGATATCATTTCCCTTCTACTCATAAGGAAATTAATTACCAGAGAAGTCAAGAAATTTGTCTAGCATCTTTAATCTAGAATATGATAGGGCTTGAATTTTGACCAAGACATTGATTTAGAAAATAGTTTTGGAGAGTGATAAAAAATTAAACATATAAGGAAAAAGAAAAATAGATTAAAAAAAGAAATGGTATATTAAATTCTGATACTGAGGGAGAAGGGGGAATAATAATATCAAACTATTAGACTATTTTTTTACTGAAAGGAACTTTCAGTAAATGTCTGTACTTTCTAATCCTAGCATATTCTGCTGCAATTTCTGGAAGATTTTATTGTTTTGGTTTCAATATTGATTTGGGAATTATTTTTGACTATATTGTATGTTATTTTTAGATTTCTCTGTCAAAATTTAATTGAGAGAAGTTAAGATAGGATAATTTCCTTGAAGCTACTGATGACTTCAGGAAATTTAAAGGGCCTTTCTCTTCAATGATGTTCTGTTATTTCTTTTCTTCCATCAATTTCTCTTTCCTTTAAGCACGGTTCTTCCATCTGGTACATTAGTGCTCTTAGTTTTCCGAGGGCTTGCTACAGCAATTGTCTGGAACATTTCAAATTCTTCCTCCAAGCTTCACTTTTCAATGTCATTTCTTTTCCTGATTATTTAAATCTTGTTCTACTGTCTCAATAGAACAAGTATAACATGTCATTAATAATTTGTTAAGGGAAAAAAAAACCTGATAAAATGATTTCTGCCTCTTGCTAATATATATATTTTGATACAAATTATAGGTAATTTACATTTCTGAAATATGATTTTTGGATGGCATTATAATTACCATAAATCTTGCCATTTACTAATGGATTCTAGCATTCATTAATGCTTATTTTCATAAAGTTTTTATTAAATTTAAAATACATCTTTTTAAAATGTGTGCTGAATTCCTACTAATGCCAGACACTGATCAAACATTGAAGACACAGTAGTAAAAGCAGCAGACTTTGATAGAGCTTACATTCACATAATCACAGATAAAAACACACTAATTTTAGAAATTAACTAATCTTATTGCAACTAGTCATAATTGTAATATCATCAGGAAAGTAAAACAGGAAAGGCCATGTGGCTAAATGTCAGTTATTGTTTTGTAGACAGAGAAAAAAAGGCCTTTCTGCAAAATTTTAACTGAAAAGTAAACAGAGTGAAGGAGCCAGTTGAAGGGGGAGAAAATCTTCCTAATCAGAGAGGACCACAGTGCAAAGCTCTGTTTGCAAAACTAACTTGGATGCTCAAAGGCAAAAGGAAGCTGATTGCCAGATCACAATCGCTAGAATCGGGATAAATTCAGTAGACAGATAACAGCTAGATCATATAGGGCTTTGTTGACCAAAATAAGACATCTGGATTATACTCTAAGTGCAATGGGAAGCCATGAGAGAGTTTAGAGAAAAAGTGACGTGATTTAATTTGAAGCTGTAAGGATTGCTCAAGCCTGTTTGTGGATAAGAGACCGTAAAAGAGGAAGAGGAAAAGCAGGAAGTACATTTAGGAGTGTAAACCGAAAGTAGCTGAGATAGGGTCTCAATCAATTAGGAAGTTTATTTTGCCGTGGTTGAGGACGTGCCCATGACACAGCCTCAGGAGGTCCTGATGATATGCGTGCAAGTTGGATGGGATGCAGGTTGGTATTATACAGTTGAAGGAGACCGGAGACATCAATCAGTGCATGTAAGACATACATGGATTTGGTCTGGGAAGGTGGGGCAACTCAAAGCAGGAGCTTCCAGATCATAGGAAGATTTGAAGATTTTCTGATTGGTAATTGATTTGAAAGTGTTGTTATCAATAAAAAGGAATGTCTGGATTACAATAAGGGGTTGTGGAGACCAAGATTTTATCATGCAGATGAAACCTCCAGGTAGCAGGCTTCGGAGAGAATAGATGACATTTACAATAGTAAAAGTTTCTTCTCAGATTTAAAGAGTCTGTCGTAAAGTAATTCTGAAAGGGAGGAGGGAATAAAGACGTATGTCTGGCTCCCCCTTCCCATCATGGCCTGAATTAGTTTTTCAGGTTAACTTTGGAATGCCCTTGTCAAGAGGAGGAGTCCATTCAGATGGTCGGAGGGCTTATAATTTTATTTTTGGTTTACAGGAGGATGTTACTTCACTCCAGAGAAGATCCACTGTTAGTTTGAATTAGGTTAGAAATAGAGTACAGTGGTGGAAATCAGGATATATTTTGTTGGAAGAAGCTTGTTGAGAATAGATTCAGGCTGGCTACTCAGTGTTTTGACCCTATGTATCTAGAGGAATCGTAATGCTGTTAAATGGAATGGGAGAACTGGACTTGCAGGCATCGAAAGCAGTGTTTGTTGTTTATTAAGGCAGATATGACTATAGCAAGTACATTCAGAATTAACTTATAGAATTAGTTTAAAATGAAAAAAAAGAAAGCAGTATGGTTCCAAGCATGCTCCTGTGAGCCTCTGCTAATTTTTATGGTACGTTGACATAACTTACAATTTATGATAAATTATTTCACTTCTTGCAGATACAGCTTTTGGTTAATTTTCAGTAAAATATTCAACTATCATATAGATGTATATATAAAACTGTTATTACATTTCAGTTCTCACCCTTTAATGAAATTAATTTATTTCCCTTTAGGAAGATTAATGCCATTTAGAATTTACAGTTCATCCAGTGACACATTTCTTGCAATATTAAGCTTAAGCTTCAAGATATATTTGATTCCTCAGTGAGCGGGTGTAACCATTTTAAATGTACTTATCACTTGAAAACATTCCACATTTTCTTTTTATTTTTAATATAGTTACCATGGTAACCATAGCTGTTTCTTGATATTTTGCCTCAAAAAAGGAGCCATGTCATTTTAGACAGATATGGTGGGAACAGCACTTTTCAATCTTTCTACGTCTTTTTCTCTTTATTATGATGATGATGTAATGATACTTTTAAAATTCTGACTATAAAATGTCAGCTTTTCATGCTCTTGGGTTTGTGGCATGTCTTTGTTCCATTTGCTTCATGTTGCTATAATGTAAATATTAAATAACTACCTGTTTTTATCACTTAAGCAATAGTCACTCTATTAGAGTTGTGTGGTGTGAAAATTGACTACAAGTGTGAGTTAGAAACCTTGGATCAAACTGTCATGAGTAGTTACATAATTATTGGCAAAGCCTATTACAATGGTAACAATTGTTACTAAAATACTCTGAATATTTAAGAACTGAAGTGTGTAATGTGCTGTATATACAAGTCTAAACTTTTAAACTTTAAAATTTGTGTCCTGTTGCAAGATTTCCATTTTATCTGAATAATTTTCTATTTAAGCTAATTTTAGCTAAGTTTTTTTTTTTTTTTTTTTTTTTTTTTTGAGACAGAGTCTCACTCTGTCACCCAGGTTGGAGTGCACTGGTGCAGTCTTGGCTCACTGCAACTTCCAACTCCCGGGTTCAAGAAATTCTCCTGCCTCAGCCTTCTGAGTAGCTGGAACTACAGGCATGTGCTGTAGAGATGGGATTTCACCATGTTGGCCAGGATGGTCTTGATGCCCTGACCATCTGATCTGCCCACCTCAGCCTCCCAGAGTGCTGGGATTGCAGGCATGAGACACCGTGCCAGGCCTAAATCCTTTTTTAAAAGAAAACCTGTTACAGAAACGACGTGCTAGTTGATTATTCAATATCTGTTTGACCTTTTAAATCCGAAACTTAATTTTATTTCGGGTGGCAATATCACAACTTCTTAGGAGACAAACATTGCTGAGCTATAAGAGGCTGAGTTGTCAGGACTCCCAGGAAATACTCATAAAAGGTCTTAACCCAACTTTGTGGAACTCCTTTCTGCTATTTTCTCCTTCGTCTTACATACGTTTATGGTGATGGTGTCATGCCTCAGTAGCAACATCAGGCTACGTGATCCCTTGAGCATAGAAACCCTGAGCTACATGGCGAGAAATAAAGATAACAGACTAGCTCCTTATGTAACTCTGGAGCTCACATAGCAGCTCCGTACTACCTACCTCTGGATTTCATGGGATATAGAATATATGAGCCTTTGTGGATTAAGTCATGAAGATTTCTGTCATTTGGTTGGTAGAAAAGTAATTGTGATTTTTGCCATTACTTGTAACATATGTTGCCAAATACAACTTGTGTACCTTGTATAATGAATCCAGTAGTTTACTGTATAAAATGTTTATATTCAGCATCTGGTGTTAATGTTAATAATTATCTGTGAGGCCAACTTTTTTTATTCAATATGAGCTACTTTGAATCTTTTTCATTAAACCCTAAGAACAACTCTATGAAGCATATTTTCATCTCAATTGTGGGGGATGAAAAGAACAAAGCAATAGAGTGGTTAAGGACTGTTTTTCCAGGTCACATGGCTTCTAGACACAGAGTTGTCATTTGAACCCACCTAGCTTGACTAGCGGCCACATTCGCACCTAATGGCTTTACTAATGCTGTTTTGGATTAAATGTGCTCCCTAAATTTCATGTGTTGGAAATGTAATCCCCAAATTGACATGTTGATTGGAAGTGGGGATTTGGGAGGTAATTATAATTAAAGACATCAGGGTGAGGTGCCCATGGTAGGACTGATGGCCGTATGAGAAAAGGAAGAGAGACCTGGGATGACACGCACATCTTCGCTCTCTTGCCATCTGACACACACGTCTTCGCTTTCATGCCATCTAACACACACGTCTTCGCTCTCTTGCCATCTGACACACGTTTTCGCTCTCTTGCCATCTTGACACACACGTCTTCGCTCTCTTGCCATCTGACACACACATCTTCGCTCTCTGTGGCATCTGACACACACGTCTTCACTCTCTCATCTGACACACACGTCTTCGCTCTCTTGCCATCTGACACACACATCTTCGCTCTCTTGTCATCTGACACACACGTCTTCACTCTCGTCATCTGACACACACGTCTTCGCTCTCTTGCCATCTGACACACACATCTTCGCTCTCTTGTCATCTGACACACACGTCTTCACTCTCTTGCCATCTGACACACAGTCTCGCTCTCTTGTCATCTGACACATACGTCTTCGCTCTCTTGTCATCTGACACACACGTCTTCGCTCTCTTGCCATCTGACACGTTTTCGCTCTCTTGCCATCTGACACACACGTCTTCGCTCTCGCCATCTGACACACACATCTTCACTCTCGCCATCTGACACACGTCTTCGCTCTCTTGCCATCTAACACACGTCTTCGCTCTCTTGCCATCTGACACACACATCTTCGCTCTCGTCATCTGACACATACGTCTTCACTCTCGTCATCTGACACACACGTCTTCGCTCTCTTGCCATCTACACACACATCTTCGCTCTCTTGCCATCTGACACACACGTCTTCGCTCTCTTGCCATCTGACACACGTCTTCGCTCTCTTGCCATCTGACACACACGTCTTCGCTCTCTGCCATCTGACACACACATCTTCGCTCTCTTGCCATCTGACACACACGTCTTCGCTCTCGCCATCTGACACACACGTCTTCGCTCTCTTGCCATCTGACACACACGTCTTCGCTCTCGCCATCTGACACACACGTCTTCGCTCTCTGCCATCTGACACACGTCTTCGCTCTCTTGCCATCTGACACACACGTCTTCGCTCTCTTGCCATCTCACACACGTGTTCGCTCTCTTGCCATCTGACACACACGTCTTCGCTCTCACCATCTGACACACACATCTTCGCTCTCTTGCCATCTGACACACACGTCTTCACTCTCACCATCTGACACACACGTCTTCGCTCTCTTGCCATCTGACACACACGTCTTCGCTCTCTGCCATCTGACACACACGTCTTCGCTCTCTTGCCATCTGACACACACATCTTCACTCTCGCCATCTGACACACGTCTTCGCTCTCTTGCCATCTGACACACACGTCTTCGCTCTCGCCATCTGACACACACATCTTCGCTCTCGCCATCTGACACACGTCTTCGCTCTCTTGCCATCTGACACACGTCTTCGCTCTCTTGCCATCTGACACACATGTTTTCACTCTCTTGCCATCTGACACACACGTCTTCGCTCTCTTGCCATCTGACACACACGTCTTCACTCTCTTGCCATCTGACACACACGTCTTCGCTCTCTTACCATCTGACACAGACATCTTCGCTCTCACCATCTGAGACACATGTCTTCGCTCTCTTGCCATCTGACACACACGTCTTTGCTCTCTTGCCATCTGACATACACGTTTTCACTCTCTTGCCATTTGACACACACGTCTTCGCTCTCTTGCCATCTGACACACGTCTTCGCTCTCGCCATCTGACACACACGTCTTCGCTCTCTTGCCATCTGAACACACGTCTTCGCTCTCTTGCCATCTGACACACGTTTTTGCTCTCTTGCCATCTGACATACATGTTTTCACTCTCTTGCCATTTGACATACATTTTTTTGCCCTTTTATGATACACCAAATAACAGCCTGTTGATCTTGAACTTCTCAGCCTCGCAAACTATAAGAAAAGAAATTATTTTCTCTATAAATTACCCAGTCTGTGATATTCTGCTGTGGCAAAGAAAATGGACTAAGAAGTTTGCCTTCTGGACAGATTTAGATTTGGATGAAATTCAGCCCCCAAATGAAGTTTGTAAAAGAGTATTTTCCTGCTAAAGAGAACTAACTAAAATTTAAATTAATAAGATCACAATCATATGTAATGTTACTTAACAGCTTATTATTCTGTTAAATAGTTTAACAAACATTTTTAATTGTTTAAAATATTGTGGTTAAAGAAAAAAGCTGGTGAGAGACAAATAAAGAAAGTTTCTTCTCTTAATAGGCTTATCAATAATTGTCTACAGATCTAGATTACAAAGCAAAGTTCAGTTGCAAGAAAATGAAAACTAAAGGAAAACAATAGGAACATTTTAAATCATGAAACAAAATTCTAGCAAATTCTCTGACCATCGATGAGATTCAGCAAAATGGGTCCTATCATCTCAGAAACATTAAGACTTATTGAGTGAGCTCGGTCTACTGGAAGATAGGCTAAGTTCAGTATCGAAGTGTTTTGCTTTTGTTTTTTCTTGAGATGGTGTCTCGCTCTGTTACCCAGACTGGAGTGCAGTGGCCCAATCCCGGCTCATTGCAACTTCTGCCACCCAGGTTCAAATGATTCTCCTGCCTCCGCCTCCTGAGTAGCTGGGATTACAGGCATACGCCACCACACCCGGCTGATTTTTGTATTTTTAGTAGAGATGGGGTTTCACTATATTGGCCAGGCTGGTCTCGAACTCCTGACCTCGTGATCCACCCGCCTTGGCCTCCCAAACTGCTGGGATTACAGGCATGAGCCACCACGCCTGGCCTGGTTGCACTCTTCTTGCCCAGGCTGGAGTGCAATGGCACAATCTTGGCTCATGGCAAACTCCGCCTACTGGTTCAAGTGATTCCCCTGCCTCAGCCTCCTGACTAGCTGGGATTACAGGCATGAACCACCACACCCAGCTAATTTTGTATTTTCAGTAAAGACGAGGTTTCTCCATATTGGTCAGGCTGGTCTCAAATTTCTGACCTCAGCTGATCTGCACCCCTTGGCCTCCGAAAGTGTTGGGATTACAGGTGTGAGCCCCTGCGCCCGGCCAGTGTAGAAGTTTTTAATTCAGACAGCAACATTATGGTAGGTGCTATGCTATCTTCTGGCATAGATGGAGAAGTTGAGGTAACTTCTCATATTCAAATGCAGATTCCATAAGAATAGAAATACTATCTTGTTTTATGCTATATTGCTTATCCTAAAATAGTATTTGTCACATAGTAGATATTCAGTAGTGTCAGCTATACATAAAAATCACATACTTGGGAAGAGATGGAGTCGGCTGTGTAACTCTGGTTTGTCTAACTCCACAATGCAACTTCTAAATCATTATTCTATAGCTAAATTTGAGAGAAGTTAAAAATAGGATTCAGAAGAGAAAGATTAAAAATAGGTACTAATAGATATTTATCACACTTAGATATTTCTTCTTGGGTAGGAACCCTTAACAGTTAAAAGAAAGCTAGGAATTTTAATGCCAAGTTAATGCTGAACAAATTATGTACACACATAAATTAGTCCACAGGTATACACAGTGATGCACGCACACATACACACACACACACACACTCTCTCTCTCTCACATCTATATCTGCAGAGTTTTTGTATTATTGTTTTGATACAATAATTTTTGTAATTGAAAGAGATAAGTATGAAGATTAACTTTTAAACTTGTGTTTCACCTGTGACTCTGCTTTTTTTTGCCTGTGGTTACAGAGGGTCCATACCACAAGGATGACTTATAGCTATGTATCATTAAGCCCAAACCTTTTTCTCAAACCGCACTTACAGTTGAATATAAAATGTATTGATTTTAAACTGACTATAAAAGTAGTAGTAATTATAGTAGCTAATCCAATAGTATTACCTTCTTTGCTCTTTTTCTCATTCTCCAAACTGACTCTGACAATCTATTATTACAATGCATATACTGAAGCATTTGGTCAAACTGATTATCTAAATATCATTCTGATTATGTGTGTGTGTGTGTCAGAGAGGAAAAGTTGACATAAGATTTACATGTGAATGTTATATGTGAATGTGCACAAAAGTTGGTTGAATTAAACAGATAATTAAATAATTGACTTAAGTAGTTATTCACTTGCTAAGAGATTTAACAACTTGAGCAAAAATGTCCTATAGAGAGAAAATTTTCAATATTTGAACAAATTAATTGCCTAGTTAAAATAGAAAATAAATCAATTATTCCTAACATTTCTTTTTATTTTCTTCTTTTTCTTTGTTTATTTCAATAGGTTTTTTGGGAACAAGTGGTGTGTGGTTACATGAATAGATTCTTTAGTGGTGATTCCTGATATTCTGGTGCACCCATCACCTGAGCTGTGCACACTGTACCCAACGTCTTTTATCTCCCACCCCCTCTCACCCTTTCTCCCAGGTCCCTGCCTTTGCATCCTCATAGCTTAGCTCCCACCTATGAATGAGAACATATGGTTTTCCATTCCCGAGTTTCTTCACTTTAAATAATGATCTTCATTTCCAAACAGGTTGCTGGCAATGAAATTAAAAAAAAAAAGATGTTGGTGTGGATGTAGTGAAAAGCGAAAACTTTTACACTATTGGTAGGAATGTAAACTAGTACAGCCACTATGGAAAACAGTGTGGAAATTCCTTAAAGAACTAAAAGTAGATCTACAATTTGATTCAGCAATCCCACTACTGGGTATCTACCCAGAGGGAAAGAACTCATACAAAAAAAAAAAAAAAAAAAAAAAAAATACTTGCACAAGCATGTTTATAGCAGCACAATTACAAAAATATGAACCAGCCCAAATATCCATGGATCTGTGAGTGCATAAAGAAAATGTGGTATATATATGCCATGGAATACTGCTGACCCATAAAAGGGAACATTTCTTTCTCCTTTTTCACTCTATAAGGAGCTCTGTTACACATTAATTTCCTTATCACTCCATGAAATTTTCATATCACAGATATACATAACATTTGCTTACATACTATATGCATATCTGTGCTTTATGAATATGAAGAATAAATATTTTTCACTCCCCTGTAGATCAATTTCCACAGTTTTGGAAATAATACCGCTTCCATTGAGAATATATGAAATAAATGATCATTTGTATAGTACTATTAGTAAGAACTTCGTCATAACCAAATACATATATTTCTGTAGATCTCAATGAAATGTAATTTATTGTTTAATTGTTTGGACTGAAATTTGAAGAGTTTATAAAATATGTGAACAAAGGTTTTGGTACTGCTCCCTCAGGACGTGGAACATAATTATCCTTCCCTTACATGTAGGCTGAATTTCGTGACCTGCCTTTGAGAAATAATATGGCAGAAGTGACAGTGTGTGTTTTGAGGACGGGTCATAAAAGGCATTGCAGCATCATACTGACTCTTTCTTTGAGACCACTGGCATTGGGGAAGGCGGTTTCCATGTTGTTAGAATACTCAAGAGGTCCTGTGGGGAGGCCCAAATGGCAAGGAGCTGAGGTGAAGTACAAACAGCCATATGAGCGACCCATGTTGGAATCAAATCCTCAAGTGCCAATCAAACCTTCAAATTACTGCAGCCACTGCCAATATCTCAAATGAAATTTTGTAAGAACCCCATATTCAGAACGACCTAGATAAGACTTACAGAGAACTACTTCCAAAATTCTGACCCACAGAAACTATGAGAATGTGTTTGTGCCTTTAAGCTGTTAGGTTTGTGGCAACTGTTATATGTATACAGAAATCGATATGTAATATACTCTGTTAAATGATTTTGCATATATTTTATTTTCTTTTGGCATATCATTTTTATTGTGGAAATTGATTCTATTAGATTTAGTTATTACATTTAAATATCACAGTCAATCATCTCTTTCTAATATTCTAACATTTTGTGTTAAAGAATTCTGCAAATACCTTAGGTTTTAAAGCTGTGTTAATAAAATTAAGTGTATATTTGCATGTTATTTAAAACATATAAGCATTTTAACATTCCTATGTTTGAGGCTTAAACAATGCTGAAAAGTGCATTAATTATATCTCCTACTTTGTGAAGGAAGAAAAATACTCAGAGCTATTAAATACTGTATTGCCAGAGTTACACAGCAGGTCACATGGTACCAGGTGCCTGATTAAAAAATAGTGCTCTTTCCAAGGTACTCTTTTGCCTACTAATGGTTTCTAAAATATAATGTGTGAAGATGAAAGAAATGAATGGGATTATTATATTGCCAATAATAAGTATCTGAGACTAGTTATGCTGGATAAAATACATTTATTTAGTATGATTATTTTAAGTAATTATCAAATTAGAATGTATGTTATGTTAAACACTATGAAATCAATAATTAATTTATTGGAAGTACAGCATTCTTTTTTGACCAAAGGTTCCATTATAAGTAGACACTGAGAAATGTTAGTTTTAAAATGACGTAGAAGAAAGTTGGATTCATTCTCTAATACAGAAAGCCAAAAACAAATATACAAATATACTGGCATTTCCAGCAGCAACAACCCAGGACTCAAATATGAGGATGAGACAGATTCCGAGGGGCCACAGAGAAGTGAAAAAACTCTGATAGATGCTTTGAGAATTGGACTTCTAATCCACCATGACCCTACACCAATTCTTTTCAGCAATAAGCACACGAAAAATCTTACCCCCAACTCCCGGTTTCTACACTGCACAAAAAGTGAAATTGAAGTGGTCAACCAGATGTTGCACCATCTTGGGTTCCCTAGCAGGAGACGTCTTCTTGCCTTAGCCCGTGAGAAGTATTGTGACTCTCTGAAGGGAGAAATCTGTTTAAAGACAGGCAGAGGCAAAGGAGAAAGGTGGGAATACCATCCTCAGCTCTGGAAACTCTGCTTTATAATTCAGCCAAATGAGATGTCAAATCAGAGTGGCTGTTCAGCAGCATATTTGACAGGTCCCTTGGACATGAACCCCTAAACAGGCTTCCCACACTGCTGAGATGATTCCCTTGGGACCTCTCCCATTCAGGACAGGCAGCACACTATGATCATTTATTAAAGATGAGGTGAACCTGGGCTTAAAGTACCACCTAGAGCCAAAAAAGAGGCAATGACCTAGTGGTAAAGATTTGCTAAGCAAATATATCAATAAAAAAACAAAACAAGCTGGACAGAGAAAACTAGAATAAATAAATCATCCTTCAATGCAAAGAGATAGACATATATCCACAAGAAACAAGAGTGAAAAGGGAACCCTACAACCCCAAAAAAGTGAAGCAAAAATTTAGTAACTGACCCTAATGAGATAGTGATTTGTGAGGTCTCTCACCAAAAATTTATAAGAGCAGTTTTAAGGAAACTCAGTGATCTCCAATATAACACAGAAAAGCAATCAGAAGTTTATCAGAGAAATTTAACAGAGATTGGAATAATAATCAAACAGAAATCTTAGAAATGAGAAATGCATTTGCTGAACTGAAGAACCCATTAGAGACTCTCAACTGGAGAATGGGCCATGCTGAGGAAGAATTGACCTCTAAGGCGAGCTATTTGGAAATACAAATTCAGAGGAGAAAAAAGAATGAAAACAAAGTAAGACTGCCTACGAGATACAGAAAATTACCTCAAAAGACAAACTCTGAGTTATCAGTGTTCAAAAGGGAATCAAATGAGAGCAAGTGGTAGAAAGCTTACTCAAGGAAAGAATAAAAGAAAATTTACCAACTCTTGAGATAGATACAGCCATCTAGGTACCGGAAGATCTGAGAGCACCAGATAGATTCAACTCAAATAAGACTACCATAAGACACAGAATAATCAGACTCTCAAAGGTCAAGGACAAAGAGAGAATCCTAAAAGCAGCAAGAGGAAAAAAAAATCAAGTAACATATAAAGGAGTTCCAATTCATCTGGAAGCAGATTTCTCAGTGGAAATTGTACAGGCCAGGAGGGAGTGGATGACATTTTCAAAATGCTCAAAGAAAAAAGCTGATATCAAAAAGTATTGCATTCAGCAAAACTATCCTTCAGATATGAAGGAGAAATAAAATTTTTCCAAGACAATCAAAAACTGAGAAAATTTACCATCACCA
This sequence comes from Ateles fusciceps, assembly GCA_036589455.1. Lineage (NCBI taxonomy): Eukaryota > Metazoa > Chordata > Mammalia > Primates > Atelidae > Ateles > Ateles fusciceps. The sequence continues at coordinate 5,200,060 of JAZHEH010000253.1, read as the reverse complement.
GACCCATTACAGGAAATACTAAAGGGAGTTCTTCAATCTGAAATAACAGAAAAAAAAAAAAAAACTAACATGCAAAAGGAAAATTTTACAAGATATAAAGTATTATGGTAAATTTAAGTATACAGACAAACCCAGAATAGTCTACTGCTGTAATTGTGGTGTGCTTGCCACTCGTAACTCTAGTAAGAAGTTTAAAAGACAAATATGTAAAAAACCATAGTAGCTACAGCAACCTGCTAAGAGATATGTAACATAAAAATGTTTAAATAGAGACAACCCAACATGTGAGGGGGGAAAGCATTAAAGTGTATATATATGTTTTTGTATTTTTGCCTTTATTCTTTGTGTTCTAAGATAAGTTTTCATCTATTTAAAATAAATTATATCTATGAGAGTTTTTTGTAAGCCTCATAGCAACAACAGTGCAAAAACCTATAATAGATGCAAAAACCTATAATAGATTCAAAAAAGCAATAAATGAAAACATATAACCAGAGGAAATCACTTAACCACAAAGAAATATTGGAAGAAGGAAGACAGGAAGAAGAGGAGTAGAAACCTCAAATCAACCAGAATGCAAACAACAAAATGGTAGTAGTGAGATCTTATTTATCAATAAGAATACTGAATATAAACGTTCTGAATGCTCTAATTCAAAGGCATGAAGTAGCTGAATGGAAAAAGAAACATGACCCAACTATATTCCAGCTTCAAGAAAGCCAATTCAGGTCTAAAAACACACATAGACTGAAAATGAAGGGATGAAAAAAATATCCCATGCTACTGGAAACTAACAAAGGAGCAGGAGTAGCTGTATATATATTGAATAAAATAGACTACAAATCTAATATTCTAAAAAGAGACAAATAAGATTAGAAAATGGTGATAAAGGAGTCAATTCATTAGGAGGTTATAATAATTACAAATATTTACGTACCCAACATCAGAACTTCCAGGTATTTAAAGCAAAGAATCATAGATCTAAAGGGAGAGATACAGTGTAATACAGTAATATTGGGAGATTTTAATACTTCACTCTCAATAATGGACAAATCATTCAGACAGAAAATAAACAAACAGTGTATTTAAACTACAGAATATATCTAATAGCCGTAACTGACATTTACAGAACATTTCACCCAATTGCTGCAGAATGCACATTCTTTTCATCACCACATGGAACATTTTCTAGAATAGACCAAATATCAGTCTTATCATAAAATAAGACTAAACAAATTCAAAAAATGGAAATTATATCTACTGCCTTTTCTCACCACGATGGGATAAAACTAGAAATCAGTTACAAGAAGAGCCTTGATAAATAAGCTAATATATGGAAATTAACATGCTCCCAAATTACTAAAGGATGAGTAATTAAGAAGAAAACTTTTTAAAATAGAAAAAAAATGAAATACAACATACCAAAATCTATGTGTTATACCAAAAGCAGTAGTAAGAAATTTATAGCAATACACAACTGTATCAAAAAAGTAGAAAGGCTTCAAATAAAAACACTTAACAATGTATCTCAAACTAGAAATGCAAGAAAAAACAAAATCCAAAATTAGCAGAAGGAAAGATAACAAATATCTGAGCAGAAATAAGTGGAATTGAAACTGAAATCAATAAGCTTAATGAAACAAAATGTTGGTTTTTTTAAAAAAAAGTAAATAAAATTGACAAAACTTTAGCTAAACTAAGAAAAAATAGAAAAGAACCAAGTAGATAAAATCAGAAAGGACACATATCTGAGATCTCATAAATACAAAGAGTTTTTAGAGACTATTATGAATAACTATATACCAACAAATTGGAAAACCTAGAAGAAATAATAAGTTCCTGAAAACATGCAACCTACACAGATTGAACCAAGAAGAAATAGAAAACCTCAACAAACTAATAATGGGTAACAAGATCTAAACGGTAATAAAAAAGCTTCCCATAAAAGTAAAGCTCAGGACCTGATGGCTTCACTGCTGAATTTAACCCAACATTTAAAGAGCTAATACCAATCCTACTCAACTCTACAATAAATTAAAGAGAAGAAAATACTTCCAAACTCATTTTATGAGGTCATTACCCTGACCTCAAAACCAGACAAGGATACAACAAAAAGGAAAACTACAGGTCAATAACATTGATGAACACAGATGCGAATTCCTCACCAAAATACTAGCAAACCAAATTCAACAACATATTAAAAAGATAATTTACCATGACTAAGTGAGATTTAGTCCAGAAATACAAGAATGGTTCAACATAAACCAATCTGTAAACGTGATATACCACATTAACAGAATTAAGAACAAAAGTGATATCATTATTTCAATAAACAGATAAAACATAGTTGATATAATTTAACATTGTTTTATTAAAAAACCCTAACCCAAATGGTTATAGAAGAAACATATCTCAAAATAATAAAGGCCATACGTGACAAACCCATAGCTAATATTCTGAGCAGGGAAAAACTGAAGTTCCATCTTCCAAGGACTGGAATAAGAGAGGATGCCCACTTACCCCATTTTTATTTCATGTAACACAGAAAGTTCTGGTTAGACCAACTAGGCAAGAGAAAGAAATAATGGCAATGTATATTGGAAAGGAAGACATCAAATTAGTCTTGTTCACAGATGACATGGTCTTTAACCTAGAAAAACCTAAAGACTCTACCACAAATTTTTTAGAATTGACAAATGAGTTTACTAACGTTGCAGGGTACAAATCAACATACAAAAATTAGTAACATTTGCATATATCAACAATAAACAATCTGAAAAGGAAACCAAGAAATCAATCTCTTTAGCTACAAAAATATAAAATACCTATGAATCCTTCCAACTAAATAAGTGAAACATCTATACAAGAAAAACTATAAAATTCAAATGAAATAAATAGATGGAATACAAAAACCTTGGCAAGATATCTGATGCTCAAGGGTTAGAAGAATTAATTTTCAAATGACAATATTACCAAAAGCAATTTACAGACTCAATGCAATCCCAATCTTATTTTGCCACCAAGCCATCATAACCAAAAGAGACATACAAACCAATGAAACAAAATAAAACCCAGATATAACTTCACATTTTTTACAGGTAACTAATTTTCAACAAAGATACCAAGGACATATAAGAACTGAATAACTATGTACTGAAGAATAAAAGTAGATCCCTGTCTCTCACCATACACAAAAATCTAATAAAAATGGATTAAGAATTTAAATCTAAGACCTGAAACTATGAAACTGCTGGAGAAAAAAAAATACCTAGGAGACATTCCAGGACACTGTTCTTGGCAAAGACTTTTTGAGTAAGATCTCAAAACATAGGCAACCAAGGCAAAAATAGGCTACTACATCAAGCTAAAATACCCAGTTTTATTCTTCAGTACACAGTTATCCAGTTTTCCCACCACCATTTATTAAAAAGACTATCCTTTCTCCATCCTGTGTTCTTGATATCTTTGTTGATACCATGTAAGGATAAAACAGTGAACTTAAAAATGTGTTCTGTGTTCTGACTGCTCACCAACCAGTTGTTCCCAGTCTCTTTTCCTTGTCTTGAGTTTCCCTATTCCCTGAGGTATAAAAATATTAAAATTAGGCAAATTAATAATCCAGTCTAGATGCTATTAAGTATTCACCGTTCCAGATGCTAGGTATTCAAGGGAAAGGAAAAGATTTATATCCTTCATTTTGAATCAAAAGCTAGAAATGATTATGTCAAAGGTCATGACAGGCTAAAAGCTGGGCCTCTTGTGCGGCTTAGCCAAATTGTAAATGTAAAGGTAAAGTTCTTGGAAGAAATTAAAAGTTCTATTCCAGTGAACACATAAACGATAAGGAAATGAAGCAATCTTATTGCTGATTAAAAAAAAAAAAAAAAAAAAAAGTTTCAGTACCCTGGATAGATCAAGTCAGCTACATTTTCTTAAGCCAGAACCTATTCAGGAGCAAGTCCCCTAAGCTTTAATTCTCTAAAGGTTCGTAGAGGTGAGGAAACTACAAAAGAAAAAGGCTGGAAGCTAGCAGAGATTGGTTCATAAGGTTTAAGGGGAGAAGACACTTCCATAACATATAAGTGCAAGGTAAAGCAGCAAGAGCTAATGTATAAACTGCAGCAAGTTATCCAGAAGATCTAAGATCATTAATAAAGGTGGTTACACAAAACAACCAATATTCTGTGTAGATGAAACAGCCTTCTATCGGAGGAAGATGCCATCTAGGACTTTCGTAGTTAGAAAGAAGAAGTCAATGCCTGGCTTCAAAGCTTCAAAGGGAAGGCTGACTTTCTTGTAGCAGATAATGAACCTGGTGACTTTTAACTAAATTAATGCTCAGTTACCATTCTGAACATCCAAGGGCCCTTAAGAATTATGCTAAATCTACTCTGCCTGATATCTGTAAATGCAAAAATAAAACCTGAAAAACAGTACATTTGTTTATAGTTTACTGAATATTTTAAGCCCAAATTTGAGATCTACTGCTCAGAAAAAAAAAAAAAGATTCCTTTTAAAATAGTACTGCTCATTGCCAACACACCTAATCACCTAAGAGCTCTGATGTAGATGTGCACAAAGATTAATGTTGTTTTACGCCAATACACATTCATTTTTAGTCTGTGGATCAAGGAGTAATTTCAACTGTCAAGTCTTATTATTTAAGAAACATATTTTGTAAGGCTATAGCTGCGATAGATAGTGATTCCTCTGATGGATCTGGGAAAAGTAAACTGAAAGCCTTCTGGAAAGGAATCACCGTTCTAGATACTATTAAGAACATTTGTAATTCATTGGAGGAGAACAAAAGATCAACATAATCAGGAGTTTGGAAGAAGTTGTTTCCAACCCTCGTGGATCACTTTGAGAGGTTTAAGACTTCAGTCAAGCCAGTAACTGCAGATGTATTGTAAATAGCAAGAGAACTAAAATTAGAAGTGGAGCCTGAAGGTGTAACTGAACTGCTACAATCTCATGATAAAACTTCACCAGACGAAGGGTAGCTTTTATGGATGAACAAACAACGTAGTTTCCTGAAATGGAATCTACCCCCTGATGAGGATGCTGTGAACATCACATCCTTGAAATGACAACATATGATTCAGAATATTACATAAACTTACTTGGTAAGCAGCTGAAGGAGTTGAGAGGATTATTGCTATTTGACAAATTCTAGTGTGGTAAATGCTAAGAAAAAGCATTGAATGCTACAGAGAAATAGTATGTGAATGGAAAGTCAATCAATGCAGCAAACTTTATTGTTGTGAACTTACTGCAACAGCCAATTCAACCTGCAGCAGCCACCAGCCCAATCAGTCTATAGCCATCAAGTTTTAAGCATAACCCTCCACCAGGAAAAGGATTATGATTCACTTAAGGACCACATGATTATTAGCATTTTATAACAATAAAAACATTTTACATAACGGTATGTACATTGATTTTCAGACACAAGGCTATCGTATACTGAATAGACTATGCTATAGTATAAACATAACTTTTGAATTCACTGGGAAACCAAAAAATTTGTGGACTCACTTTATTGTGATATTAGCTGTGTCACCCAGGCTGGAGTGCAATGGTGTGATCACAGCTCACTGCAGCCTTGACTTCAGGGCCCAGGTGATTCTTCCACCTCAGTCTCACATGTAGGTGGGACTACTTGTGTGTGCCACCATGCCAGGCTAATTAGTTTTTATTTTTTGTAGGGACAGGGTTTTACCATGTAGCCCAGGCTGGTCTCAAACTCCTGAGCTCAAGTGATCTGCCCGCCTTGCCCTCCCAAAGTGCTGGAATTAACAGGCATGAGCCACCACAACTGGCCTGGATGAACTTTTAATAACCAAAAAGTAAGAAGGAGTTATCGAATCTTCCCAAGATTGAGAAATATCTGCAAGTAGGGTAGAAAGAAAATGCTACTTAGTACAATTAAAGGAAATAACTGGAGAAAAATGAAAGTGCTTTGTATTCATATGCCTGTAACATTGAGATTGTCAATATGCTTGTCTTATGTTTCCTTAACAATAATTCTCAACCTTTTTAAAAGACGGCATACATCACCTGATGAAAACAGAAAACAGTATATTTCCATCAGCAATATTGACTGATGTTAGCGGTGATTTTTTAAACCTGAAGCGTAAGCCAGTTATCTCAGAATATTTAAGAATATGTATAATCTGAAAATGTTTCCTGTGTGACTCTTTCAAGGCTGACTCTTGCTGAGAATCACATTTTATGCTGCAGAAGGACAAATATAGTATGGAGACAGAGAAAATAGTCAATACTACAAGATTTAGAAAAATGCACAATATTGCTATTCTAGGAGGGAAAATTTTTAAATGGACCTGATAAAAATGTAAAAATACTACAGAGAAATTATGAAAGAGGATCTTCGGATTAAGCGTTAGTAAGCCATTAAAGACAGTCAGAGGTAATGACTTCTGGGGCATGATTTTCATAGTAGCATAAATTCATGGAACTTAAATATTATAGAAATGTATTTTACCAAGATAATTTACTCCAGAAATTTACCCAAGTAATATAAAGAAAGGGTCTAATATATAATGGTAAAATGACAATAGGGTTAAGTATATCAGAGGACACCTATGCAAATAAAAAGATAAAGAAGGAGAGGATAAAGACTAAATATGCATCAGTAAAATATATTCTTTGAAGAAACAGTGGTGGGGAAGCAGGGAGGGGACGGGGAATTTGTAATTAGTTCCTAAATATGCCAACCCCCGCCCCCGGCATTCCTCCACTCTTACTTCAGAAACAAGGGAAAGAAAAAAGAATGAGTAAAGAGATCTGAGCATGTTGCAGTAAAAACCCCAGAAAAACTAGGCTCATTATAAAAGCAGGGTGTCCCTTCATAGCTGCGTGTGGGAGTGTGGAATTCAACTTTATCCATGGATTAAGATGAAGTTGTAATGAATAAATTATTTTAGAAATGTAGTAAGTCCCTTGCTTTTTGGTAAAAGCCCCGTCATTTTCTTATTTTATACCTTTTTTTGTTCCTTTGAAGGTTAAATTATTTGAAAGAAATTGAAAGTTATTTCCCTTTACCCCAGAGTCAATGCAAATAGTTCAATTGCGTCGGCCTATTCAAAGCGGTTTTTTAAGAATTGCTAAACTTCTGAAAAGCACAGGGAACAAGATTATCAGCCAAATTTCTCTTTCTAGTATTATATACAGATTGGTTTTATAAATTTTGAAAAATTAAATTGAAATCAATAAAAATCCCATGGGCCATGTATTGTTATGTTTGCTTTTTATATTTGTGACAATAACTTACGTCCGGGCACTGCAAACAACGGTGTGCTCATGCTGTACTGAGTGTTCCCTTGTGACATCTGCTACTGAGTGCAATTTGTCCTCTTAGAATAGCAGATTTTTGAGAAGCCATCATAATTCACAAAGGACATTCAGATTCCTTTTGCAAGGTTAAGTGACATTTAATTTGCATTTGTACTCCAAGGCTTTTTTGTATGCTGGTGAGCATTCTGAAACTTCTAGAATCTTTTAAAATGAGAAATTCTCATTCAAGTCTCTCATCAACCCCTCCTTTATCATTACAATGGGAGTAAAATATATATTTTAACTCAGCATTTTCTGTTGGGGTAACTGGCATTAGATTGTTTTTCTTCATTTTACCTATCAAAAGCTAAATTTGTTCATTTTCCTACTCCTTTGCCTCACCTCTTTCAGTATTATTAAGAGTTTGTCTCAATAGCTGTGTTAAATATTAGTAACATTACAGGAAATAGAAGTGACAATAGCTCCTCTTTTCATTAAGTTTACAAGCTGGATGATAAATTTAAACCAGGAAATTTTAATTGAGATTGTGTACAGAATGTACTATGAAGCATATAGGAGGGTGCCTAGTGTAAATCACGATACTTGTTTGCAAAACAGAAACATTTTGACTTAAATAGAAAAGAAATTTCTTTTTTTTTTTTAACTTTTAAGTTCAGAGGTACATAAATAGGTTTGTTATACAGGTAAACTCGTTTCATGCGGGTTTGTTGTACAGATGATTGTGTCACGCAGGTATTGAGCCTAGTGCCCCTCAGTTATTTTTCTGGAACCTCTCTCTTCTCCCAGTCTCTGCCCTCTAGCAGGTACCATTGTCTGTTGTTTCCTTCTTGGTGTCTATGTGTTCTCATCATTTCGCTCCCACTTATAAGTGAGAATATGCAATATTTGTTTTTCTGTTCCTGCATTAGTTCTCTTAGGATAATGGCTTCCTGCTTCATCCATGTTCCTGCAAAAGACATGACCACATTCTTTTTTTATGGCTGCATAGTGTTCCACGGTGTATATGTACTGTATTTTCTGTATTTAGTCCACCTGTAATGGATATTAAGGTTGATTCCATACTGTTGCTATTGTGAATAGGGCTTCGATGAACGTACGTGCTCATGTGTCTTCATTATGCACCTATACAACCACTTACATTATTTTGGGTATATACCCAGCAATGGGATTGCTGGTCCCAATTGTAATGCTGTTTTTAGCTCTTTGAGGAATCACCACACTGCTTTCCACGATGATTGAACTAATTTACACTCCTACCAGCAGTATATAAGCGTTCCTTTTTCTTTGCAACTTCACCAGCATCTGTTATTTTCTGTCTTTTTAGTAATAGTCATTCTGACTGGTATAAGATGATAACTTACGGTGGTTTTGGTTTGCATTTTTCCAACAATCAGTCATATTGAGTTTTTTTTCCCATAGGCTTCTTGGCTGTAGGTATGTCTTCTTTGGAAAACTCTCTTTTATGTCCTTTGCCCAATTTTTAATGGGATTTTTTTCCTTGAAAATTTGTTAAAGTTCCTTATAGATATTGATATTAGACCTTTGTCAGATGCATAGTTTGCAAATATTTTCTCCCATTCTGTGGGTTGTCCATTTCTTAATAGTTTCTTTTTCAGTGCAGAAGTTAATTAGTTTAATTAGATCTCATTTGTTAATTTTTGCTTTTGTTGGAAATGCTTTTGGCATCTTTATCATGAAATCTTTGTCCATTCTTATGTCCGGAATGGAATTGCCTTCCAGGTTGTCTTCCAGGGTTTTTATAGTTTGGGGTTTTACACTGAAGCCTTTAATCCATTTTGAGTTGATTTTTGTATATGGTGTATGAACGAGGTTCAGTGTAATTTTCTACTATCCAGTTATTTTGGCAACATTTATTGAATAGGGATTTCTTTCCACATTGCTTGTTTCTGTCAGCTTTGCCAAAGATCCGATGGTTGTAGGTGTGTAACCTTATGTATGGAATCTCTTTTCTGTTCTATTGGCCAATGTGTCAGTTTTTACACCAGTGCCATGCTGTTTTGGTTACAATACCCCTATAGTATAGTTTGAAGTTGGGCAGTGTGATGCCTCCAGATTTTTGTTTTTTTGATTTGTTTTTGTTTTTGTTTGTTTTTGCTTAGGATTGCCTTGGCTATTCAGTCTCTTTTAGATTCCATGTGAATTTTAAAAATATTTTTCTAGGTCTGTGAAGAATGACATTGGTAGTTTGATAGGAATAGCATTGAATCTATAAATTGCTTTGGGTAGTATGGCCACTTTAATGATACAGATTTTACCTATCCATGAGCATGCAATATTATTTCCATTTGTTTGTTCTCTGATTTATTTGACAGTATTTTGTAGTTCTTGTAGGGGTCTCTCACCTCCCTGATTAGCTGTATTCCTAGGTATTTTATTCTTTTTGTGGTAATAGGGCATGGGATTGCATTCCTGACTTGACTCTTGGCTTGACTGATTGTAGTGTACAGGAATGCTAGTGATTTTTGTACATTGATTTTATGTCCTGGCTTCACTTAAGTTGTTTATTAGATAAGGAAATTTTGGGCAGAGACTGTGGGGTTTTCTAGATATAGAATCATGTCATCTGCAAACAGGGATAGTTTGACTTCCTCTCTTCCCCTTGAAAGTTTTTTTATTTATTTTTATTGCCCGATTGCTCTGGCCAGGACTTCCAATCGCATGTTGAATAGGAGAGCTGAGAGAGGGCATCCTTGTCTTGTGTCAGGTCATTTTCAAGGGGAATCTTTCAGGATTTTACCTATTCAGTGTAATATTGGCTGTGGGTTTGTCATAGATGGCTCTCAGTATTCTGAGGTGTGTTCCTTTAGTACCTAGTTTATTGAGAGTTTTTAACATGAAAGGGTGTTGAATTTTATCAAAAGCCATTTCTGCATCTATTGAGATAATTACCTGGGTTTTGTCTGTAGTTCTGTTGATGTGATGAAGCACATTAATTGATTTGCGTGTTTAACCAACCTCGCATCACAAGGATAAAGCCTACTTGATCATGGTGGATAAACTTATTGATATGCTACTGAATTTGGTTTGCCGATATTTTGTTGAAGATTTTTGCGTCTATGTTTATCAAGGATATTGACCTGAAGTTTTCTTTTTTTGTTGTGTCTCTGCCAGGTTTTGGTATCTGGATGATGCTGGCCTCATATAATGAGTTATGGAATAGTTTTTCTTCCTCAATGTTTTGGAATGGTTTCAGCATGAATGATACCAACTCTTCTTTGCACATATAGTATAGTTTTTCTGTGATTTCATCTGGTCCTGGGCTTTTCTTGGTTGGTAGGCCATTTATTACTGATCTGATTTCAGAGCTCATTATTGGTTTGTTCAGGGATTCAATTTTTTCTTTTACTTTTCTTCTTTTTTCTTTTTTAATTTTTTGAGATGGAATCTTGCTCTGTTGTCCAGGCTGGAGTGCAGTGGCATGCTCTCGGGCTCACTGCAACCTCCACCTCCTGGGTTCAAGCAATCCTCTTGTCTCAGGCTCCCGAGTAGCTGGGATTACAAGCGTGTGCCACCACATCTAGCTAATTTTTGTATTTTTAGTAGAAATGGGATTTCACCATGTCGGTCAGGCTGTTTTTGAACTCCTGACCTCACATGATCCACCCACCTCTGCCTCCCAAAGTGCTGAGATTACAGGCATGAGCGACAGCAACTGGCTGGTCAAATTCTTCTTTGTGCCATTGGGGTGGTGTATTCATCCAGGAAATTTTCCATTTCCTCTAGATTTTCTAGTTTCTGTGCATATAGGTGTTCATAATATTCTCTGGTGGCTGTTCGCATTTCTGTGGGGTCAGTGGTAACATCTCCTTTGTTGTTTCTAATTGTTTTTATTGGGATCGTCCCTCTTTTCTTCTTTATTTGTCTAGTGAGCAGTCTATTTCACTAATATTTTTAAAAAACAAACTCCTGCGTTCTTTGATCTTTTGATCAAATAAGATCAAAATAGCTCTTTGATATAAAATTATATCAGTTATAAATAAATTAGTTTAGTTTGTCACTAAGAAGATATATTTTCTTGTGTCTTAATCTCCTTTTCCTTGAACTTTCATTTTGGTTATTTCCTGCCTTCTGCTAGCTTTAGCATTGGTTTGTTCTTGGTTCTCCGGTTCTTTTAGTTGTGACGTTAGGTTGTTAAATTGAGCTTCTGAAAACTTTTTTATGTGGGTGTTTACTGCTATACATTTCCGTCTTAACAGTGCCTTAGCTATGTCCCAGAGATTCTTGGATGTTGTATCTTTGCTCTCATTAGTTTCCAAGAACTTCTTGATTTCTGCCTTAATTTCATTATTTACCTAAATGTCATTCAGGAGCAGGTTGTTCAATTTGCATGGAGTTTTATGGTTTTGAGCTACTTTCTGAGTCTTGGATTCCATTTTAAGTGTGCTGTAGTCTGAGGAAATTTCTTTTGAAAGGTATTTAGTAGCTCAGAGAATCTAAGGGAAAGCTGGAGAACCAGGCTCATAGGAACCAAGGAGGAAAGGCACAGCCAACATTCAGCCACTGGGACTGGTGTCTTAGGGTGCTTACATTGTCTTGACTCTGAAGGTATCATTTAAAGTTATCTAAAGGATTCTATAACATTGAGTCATTCATTAAAATTCAAAGTCCTGTAGCAGGTATATTTTTATCTATTTACCAAATATGCTCCTCACCATATGCAACTGGCTGTTATAAGTTTTTTGCATCTTTTGATTAAACCTCATAATAACCCAAGAAGCTGGAGAGTGTTATTATGTCCATTTTTCCTCACTTTATATTTGAGGAAGATGAGGCAGAAGATATAAATAACTTTGCCAAGATCACACAGCCAGAAAGTGGCAAAGCCTTTCAGTATGCTGTAACCCTACTAGACTGACATTTGTCGTTCTAGTGGACAAGTTCAAGGAGAGGGAATTTTTGGCGACTTTAATTTTTTTTTATTGAGAGATGGCATCCTGTTTCCCATGTATCTTTGGAGTCTCTCAAGTTGGAAATTTGAATAATGGTCAGCTAAATGAAAAATATTCATTACCCAGTTTGAGACACTGGGAGATGGCATCAGGAGGAGTCCCTGTGTCTCTCAGTAGTTAGTTAAATGTGTGTCTTCTGCCTCTGTAGACACCCCCTTTCTTTATTTAGTGTTTATTCAGTTCTCCTGTGTGCCTCATATTTTACACTCTTTGGGAGGACTGTTCTCTAGATGAGAGAAGCTCCCTTTAAATGTAACGGTTGTGCCCACAACTTTAATAGCATTATAACCGCTTTTATAATTACCTGGTCCCTTGGTTTTCACATTACAAAAAAAAGAATGACTGGGCCGGGCACGGTGGCTCATGCCTGTAATCCCAGCACTTTGGGAGGCCGAGGCAGGCGGATCACCCGAGTTCGAGAGTTCGAGACCAGCCTGACCAACATGGAGAAACCCAGTTTCTACTAAAGATACAAAATTAGCCAGGAGTGGTGGTGCACGCCTGGTAATCCCAGCTACTCGGGAGGCTGAGGGAGGAGAATTGCTTGAACCTGGGAGGTGGAGGTTGCAGTGAGCCAGATTGCTTCATTGCACCACAGCCTGGGCAACAAGAGTGAAACTCCGTTTCAAGGAAAAAAAAGAAGGAATGATGTTACTGGCGAGAAAAATCATCATATTATTTCATTTTTGACTTTGGAAATGCAGTTTTAACGTTTTTACATATGTAATAATACTTGCTAATACAATACAAATAGAAAACATCACTTTTAAATAAGTAAAAAATAAAAAATCCACCTCCATAAGATGAAAAAATGGAATTAAAGTCATAAAATAATAGAAACAAAAATTACGTATATATAAATATACACATTTTTAACTCATCACATCTAGGAAAAGAAATGTTAGATTTAATAAAAAGTTATTTTTAATGGGAAATATTAATAGTACCTGTGGTAATATAGTAAGCCTTCAGTAAATATTTGCTGAACAGACAAACTGTTTCTACTTGAGAGTCAGGTAATAGGAGACAGTAAGTCCCAAATAAAAAGATGATATAATTCTGATTAGGGAAGTTAAAGTAAAATAATGATAGAAATTAATAATGAAAACTGGCATAACAATATTAATTTCAGACAAAGTAGCAAGGTAAAATTGAAACTTTTAAAAATTGTAAAATGAACTTTAAAATTAAAAATATATAGTTGGAATTATTTAGGTTTGAAATTATATGACATTGAATATAAAGAGAAAGCTGTTATGCTCTCTAGTTGGCTCCTTAGAACTCTCTTTCAGTTTAAAACATTTTAATGTTGCTTAACATAGGCCTGGGAAAATATACATACTAGAAAACACTGAATTATTGTCATTTGCTTTTATCATTGGTATTACCATTTTATAATATTTTAGAATTAAAAATATCAGTTAACATTAACAAATGGCAAAACAGTCAATGTGTGAAGATTAATATTATCACAGAATATCTGAGTGTCTGGATTTGTGGAAGGCACAGTTGGTTTTGTGTCCTATTGCACTTTATTTTTTCTTGCTCATGGTATCCCCTTTGGAGGTCATTTCCCGGCGATCACTGCACGTGAGTTTGGTTATGTGACTGTGATCTGACACATACGTATAAGTTGAACCTCTGAATAATTTGTGGATCACTCCTTAAAAGAGAAGGGAGGAGTGTTCTAGATAGCTGAGATGATCACATTTACTGTCATACTGAATTCCTGGAATAAAGATATGATAAGTGGATATTCAGAAACTGAATTTGGGCCATGCACACACATGAGTAGGGAAGCCACATGGTAAGTATTGTGGAGGAAAAAAATAGAAGCTTAATTCTTGAACTCCAAGGTAAAGACTTGTTGGCATGAAAAAAAGCAACTTTTGTCTTCTTTAATTCACCTTTGTTTCTCAGCCCTCTTAATAGCAGCTGATTATAATTCCTAAAGAAAACAGTATATTATAAAAATATCAGTGAAATTGCTAGATAAAAACACATCAAGTTTAGTAGATTTTTTTGTATCGGCAATGCCAGTTATAATAGGTCATGAAAAAATGGCCCATTCAGAAAAGTAATATAATTCTTAAAATGCATTGAAAAAAATATAATGATAATTATACAATGCTTACATGAATAATACAATAACTTTTACTCAGATTTGCACAATTTAAAAAGAATATTATGTTAATGATGAGGACAAAAGAACACTGTAAACTCAGTGTAGAGATACAATGTTTTCCTAACAGAATTTCTTATGGAACTGAAAAAATTGATTCTTTGGTATATATGTGCCACATTTTCTTTATCCAGTCTATCATCGATGGGCATTTAGGTTGGTTCTAACAAACCACCCTGGCACGTGTATAGCTATGTGGCAAACCTGCACGTTCTGCTCAGGTATCCCAGAACTGAAAGTATAACAATAATTTAAAAAAAATGTTCCCCTGAGAATGTAAACAAACTTGTGGTGGCTTTTGGATTGCAGAGCATTCCAGAGTAGCCACAGCAAGTAGTGAAAGGAAGCCTTCTGCATAACACTTAAAATTTGGTATTTGTACACGAATTGTGTATTCTCAAAGAAATAATAAATATGTAAATAAAAGAAGAAAATGATTCTTAAGTTATCTTGAGTGATAAATAATCAAACATACAAAACTGAAATATACGATTAAGAATACACAATGAAATCCTATTCAGGATTTTTTAAAAAGGAAGTCCTTTCATTTGCAACAACCTGGATGAAATTGGAGGCCATTGTATAAGTGAAATAAGCTAGGCACAGAAAGACAAACATTGCATGATCTCACTTACATGTAGAATCTAAGAAAGTTGAACTCATAGAATGAGAGAGTAGAATGGTGGTTGCTAGAAGCTGTTTGGAGGTGGGGACAAGGTGTGGGAAAGGTGTTGATCTAAGGACACAAAATTTCCATTAGACAGGAGGAGTGAATTCAGGAGGGCTATTGTACAACATGGTGACTACCATCAGTAACATGTATTCTTAAAAATTGCTAAGAGAGAAGATTTTACATGTTTTAACCACAAAAAAGTGTGAGGCAGTGCATGTTAATTAGCTTGATTTAGCCATTTTGTAATGTGTACATATTTCAAAATAATATGATTTGCTTGGTAAATGTATGCGATGTTTGTCAAACTAACACATAAATACATTAATTATATGTATTATGTATATGTATATAATGTATGTGTTTGTGTGTGTGTATAAATTCCTTCTGCACTGCTTTGCCTCAGACACATATATTTTCTACATTTTTTTATACTTAAATCTGGGAAACTGCTGACTCTCAGTATGTAGAAATATAGAAATCTTATGTCTCTTTCAGCTGCATACAGCTCTACTAATTTTATGTGCCAGAGTATATGTGTCACTTAGTTTTAAAAATCCACAATACCAGAATACCTTGTTAAGACCTGATCAGTTTGGTCTGGGCACCCTAACTTTTCCATGTTATACTGCACAGCAAATTAATACTTGTTTAACATATTTGGGTAATTTAAGCGAGTTTTGAAGTGTATTCATAGACTTATTTTTTAAAGATGCATTCATCTTATATAAGGTAATTACATAAAATAAAGAAGTTAATGACAATGTATTAAATGTTAAATGTATTGAAAACAGTTTATACAAAATTGTAATAAGATACTTAACAATAGTTTATATAGACTTTCATAGTTAAAATGGCCACCTAAAATTCTTGATCAAAATATTAAGTAGTGCTCTCTAAAATTCTTGATATTCCATTTTCAATAAGAAATTTTATTCATACAGATGTGTAAGAGCAAATTCCAAAGGAGATTTTACTGATGCTTTTTTTCTCACCATTTAACAAAACAAGTTCTCACAATTTAATACAATTTCTGAAAATTTCTATAATAAAATTTAAAAACAGTGTAATAAAATGTTACTTATTTTTACCTTCTTCAGACATTACCTTGTATTCTTAACTCTAATGATGCAAGTAATAGGATTTGACACAGTCTTTTAAAAAGATTTTGGTGTTTTGGGAGGATGACAGAATTGTTCTGTATCTTGACCGTGGCGGTGGTTACTTGACTGTATACATTTGTGAAACTCATATTCATGAATTTCACATTTATATGCCGAAAAGGAGTGAATTTTACTATCTGTAAATTATATCTTTTTTCTTCTTTCCCTTTCTTTTTCAATTGTACGTTAAGTTCTGTGGTACATGTGCAGAACATGCAGGTTTGTTACAGAGGTACACTCTCAAATTCCCTGTGGCCCTCTGTATTCAACCACCCTCAAATCCCAGCTTCTGGAAACTGCTGATTTGTTGTCTGCTCCTAAAGTTTTGTTTTTGCAAGAATTTCATATAAATGGAATTATAAAGTGATACGGTTTGAAAAAAAAAGAAATATTTTGGTTAATATTTTCAATAGGATTTTACACTTGGCCTTCTTATTTCTTTTATCTTTTACCTATAGCAAAATTGAGGTTTTCACAAAGCAACTTTGCCTCTGAAATTTTCTTCTTCTCTTTATAAAATACAGTAATTCTTGGCTGATTATTTAACTTTTACAAAGATCTTGCCTTTAGTTTTCTCTTTAGTATCACATTAATATTCCAGGTTTCATATGCCTGTGAACAGAAAATTTTGTTTTGCAGAAACTAAAAGTATATCTTTTTTTTTTTTTTTTTTTTTTTTTTTTTTGAGACAGAGTCTCGCTCTGTCCCCAGGCGTCAGGCTGGAGTGCAGTGGCAGGATCTTGGCTCATTGCAACCTCTGCCTACCAGGTTCAAGCAGTTCTCCTGCCTCAGCCTCCTGAGTAGCTGGGAATACAGGTGCGCGCCACCACGCCCAGCTAATTGTTGTATTTTAGTAGAGATGGGGTTTCACCATGATGACCAGGATGGTCTCGATCTCTTGACCTTGTGAACCGCCTGCCTCGGCCTCCCAAAGTGCTAAGATTACAGGCGTGAGCCACCACGCCCAGCAAAAGTATGTCTTCATATTGCTTTAATAGTCACCCATAATTTGTCCTGGGGAAAGTCTGTCAGACTTCTCTGCCACTGTCTCTGCAACCAGCGTTTCTAAATATTGGTGGGCTCTGGGCACTAATCACAGCTTTTGTTTGCCTTTGCCACTGGCGAGGAAAGGTCCTTTCCCATTTATGCTTTCTTACTTTCTAAAGTGTGTAGCAGACTCTTAAATACACACAAAACTCCTGAGATCAATCTGTAAACGTTTATGGTATTTAATGGAACCTTTAGGAAGGACACATTGGCAATAATTAGAAGCATAGAGAGTAACTTTTAAAACGTGATACTAGATGAAGGTATTTCATATCTTTCTAGTTCAGAAGTTTATACTTATGAGTTCTAAGAATACATTCCATTGTTGTTTCTGACTTGCCCCAGTATAAAATGTCTGAACTTTTTCACCACAGGAAGTGAATAGAACATAGATACATAGGTCAGTAAATATTGCAACGATATCCAGAGATGCTGAGAATAGTTCAAGGCCTAACTTCTGTCCCCAGAGCCTGGAGCATAGCTGAGGATTGGAAGGTAAATGGAGCACAGGCCCTCCTAGATCCTTCACCAAGCATATACTTTATAAGTGGTCCCTTTTCTGGTAATGACTTTAATGGTAATAAAATGATAGTCTTTTAGACTATGCAGATAATTCTAATGAAGCTATTTGAAAATATGATTATGAAACCCTTAGGTTTAAGATGTTGCCTACTTTTTGTTTCTTTATATCAAATACTTAATTAGATCATGACTAGCAAAAGCCTATCTCCTTCACTCAGATATCAGAACTCAGTTAAGCCAAAGTGTTTTATATTCCTAGAATGGGTAAAAATTCAAATAGCCATCTTCTTCAGGAGTGAATTTGGACTTGGGAGAAAATTCTCTTTTAAAATTTTTATTTTTATTTTTTATTATACTTTAAGTTCTGGGGTACAGGTGCAGATGGTGCAGGATTGTTACATAGGTATACACATGCCATGGGGGTTTGCTGCATCCATTCCCCCCGTCACCTACATTAGGCATTTCTCCCAATGTTATCTGTCCCCAATCCCCCCCCACCCCCTGCTATCCCTCCCCCTCATTCTCCCACCCCAACAGGCCCCAGTATGTGATGTTCCCCTCCCTGTGTCCATGTGTTCTCATTGATAAATGACCACTTATGAATGAGAACATGAGGCCTTTGGTTTTCTGTTCCTGTGTCAGTTTGCTGAGAATGTTTCTGGCTTCATCTGTGTCCCTGCAAAGGACATGAACTCATCTTTTTTTATGGCTGCATAGTATTCCATGGTGTATATGTGACACATTTTCTTTATCCAGTCTATCATTAGTGGGCATTTGGGTTGGTTGCAAGTCTTTGCTATTGTAAACAGTGCTGCAGTGAACATATGTGTGCATGTGTCTTTATAGTAGAATGATACCCAGTAATGGGATTGCTGGGTCAAATGGAATTTCTATTTCTAGATCCTTGAGGAATCACCACACTGTCTTCCACAATGGTTGCACTAATTTACACTCCCACCAACAGTGTAAAAGTGTTCCTATTTCTCCACATCCTCTCCAGCATCTGTTGTCTCCAGATTTTTTAATGAACACCATTCTAACTGGCGTGAGATGGTATCTCATTGTGGTTTTGATTTGCATTTCTCTAATGACCAGTGATGATGAGCATTTTTTCATATGTTTGTTGGCCTCATAGATGTCTACTTTTGTAAAGTGTCTGTTCATATCCTTCGCCCACTTTTGAATGGGTTTGTTTGTCTTTTTCTTATAAATCTGTTTTAGTTCTTTGTAGATTCTGGATATCAGCCCTTTGTCAGATGGGTAGATTGCAAAAATTTTTTCCCATTCTGTTGGTTACAGGTTCGTTCTACTGATTGTTTCCTTTGCTATACAGAAGCTCTGGAGTTTAATTAGATCCCATTTGTCTATTTTGGCTTTTGTTGCCATTGCTTTTGGTGTTTTAGCCATGAAGTCCTTGCCTATGCCTATGTCCTGAATGGTTTTGTGAAACTGATCATTTTAAAGAATTATAGGAAAACTCGCTGATGGAAGCTCTAGAGTTAAGATGTAGAAGATTAATATGGACCAGATACCTAAAATTGGAATTTAATAAGGGTGATGGCTTCAACTAGTAATGAAAGTAATGCTGTAGATGAAGAAGGCTTTGGCAGAGAAAATACATGTGTGGCAAGAAGGCAGTGGAAATAAGTTTTACTTGTGTCAGAATAATGACACATTCCTCCCTAACAATTAATTGAGACACAGTGTAAGACAATCTATTTTACATATTTGATTTTTATTCCTTTTTAAGATTTTGGAGCTCAGATAATACCTACCCATGCCTATTCTGTACGAATTAAGTTAATCCTGGGATAGAGTCTCTCTCTCTTGCCTTTTGGATAGCATATCAACATTTAAAACATTGCCTATTTGAAAATCTAACTTTCAATGCTGCCATTTTAAATTAGTATAAACTTCCCAATAATACTTTTACTGGACATAAATGTATATTTTACCTGATTATCACAAACAAAATACCTGTGTGAACCACACAAGTCAATAAATTGAATATTAGAACATCTTCAAGCCCTGTTTATGTCACAACGCAGTCACCTCTTCTTATCCTACCAAATGTGCTAACACACTTTTTATATATATATATATATAGAAATCCTTTCATCACTTTTCTTAAGTAATAACAAAAGCTGTATGAATGCTATATCCTTTTCAGACCTTAAGACGTATAGAATAACCTGGTGGTCTTCTTAATGTATGGATTCTGGTTTAGATCATCTAGATTTGGGCCTGACAGTCTACACTTCTTAATGCTCCCAGATGATCTTAATGTTCCTGTTCCAGACACTACATTTTGACAGTCAACTTGCTAGAATAAAACAACATCAATGTGCCCTTTACTATTGATACCATTAACTTCTACTTGCATAGTTTTGCTTTTTTCTTGTAAACAAATGAGTTTAAGAATGCTTTTCCGGTACCATGCTGTTTGATTACTGTAGTCTTATAGTATAGTTTGAAGTCAGGTAGTGTGATGCCTCCAGCTTTGTTTTGTGTGTGTGTGTGTGTGTGTGTGTTTTTTTTGTTTTTTTCTTTTTGCTTAGAATTGTCTTGGCTATGTGGGTTCTTTTCTGGTACCATATGAAATTTAAGATAGTTTTTTCCAGTTCCATGAAGAAAGTCAGTGGTAGCTTGATGGAGAGAAAGCCATAAAAAAGGATGAGTTCATGTCCTTTGCAGGGACATGGATGAAGCTCAAACCATCATTCTCAGCAAAGTGGCACAAGAACAGAAAACCAAACACCACTTGTTTTCACTATAAGTGGGTGTTGAACAATGAGAACACATGGAAACAGGGAGTGGAACATCACACACTGGGGCCTGGTGGGGTAGGGGGGGGTTGGGGATGGATTGTAGGGCGTGGGGGGGATTGGGGAGGGTTAACATAATGTAGGTAAGCGAGGGATAGATGCAGCAAACCACCATGGCACGTGTATACCTATGTCAGAGTCCTGCACATTCTGCACATGTTCCCCAGAACTTAAATTATACTAAAAATAAAAATAAAAGAATGGTCTTCCAGAAGATAGCTTACTCAAATGTATGTTTTCTTCAGTGTTTTCAAGACATTTTACCTCTGTATTTTTGAATGGAATGACCTAAACTAAAGGCAATAAGCAACTTAAATAAGTCTCATTTCCACTCATCAGAAGGAAGATTTCACTGTGCCCTGGTCTTCTACGCAGTGTGCTGGAATACACTAATCAGTTCCCCCAAAAAGGAGAGCAACAGGTTCTACTCTTGAGATACCATAAGTGTAAATAGCTGTTGTAATTAAGGCCCTGTTCTAATGAGCCCAAGAAAGTTCCCGCTGTGACTCCGAACTCTCAACACCTGCTTTGTGTGTCTGGATCAGTTTGAATCTGGCACATCTAGAAATTTCAATGAGAGAAAACAATTAGTTCAAATGATACTTCCAATAAAATCCAGACACCTGGCAGTGGTAAAACTAGAGTTTTTCTTTCTCAAGAGAATGAGAAAATTAAGACTGTCACTGGGGAAGCAGCAGGAAATACTTTAATTTGCTGTGAATTTCTTTCTTTTCCCCCCTTTATTTTGGTGAATTAAAGAGTTGTCCAAGAAAATCACACTCAGTCTTTCTCTCCCTGAATTTTAAAAAGGAATTTAAGGGAGAGTGAGGCAGTCAACAGCATTTACTATTTTGGAAGAAGAGCCAAGTTTCTTGTTAGTAATATGGAACTCACTTCCCCAGATCTCATTCTTGTTAACAGCTATGTAGTTGTTTGACTCATTCTCTCTACCACATAAGTGGCTATAATTTCAGGGATATTGCAATTATTAACATCATGACTTCAATTTTTTGCTGGTATATCCCACAGCTCTGGCAGTGGAGTTGGTTAAACGCATACATGCATTTTAAATGCTGAGTGATGTTAATAAATTGGCTTGATAGCATAGAAGGACATTTTAAATGCTGAATGATGTCAAGTTCACTTGATAACATAGAAGGAAACAACACACACTGTGGCCTATGAGAGAGTGGAGCCGGGGGAGGAGGGAGAATATCAGGAAAAATCAACAAAAGTAAATAATGGGTGCTAGGATTAACACCTGAGTGATAAAATAATCTCTACCCACACCCCTGTGACACAGTTTACCTATGTAACAAGCTTACACATGTACCCATGAACTTAATATAAAAGTTAAAAAAATTTAAAGTTAATTTGCACTGGATTTTATTGGCTATTATTTGAATAAAACCTTTAGTTTGATTATATATAATTTGCATAACTTGCATTTTTATAAATATTCATATATAAAAGGACTCATATGTAAATCTTTACATATGTATGTGTGTGTGTATATATATATGTACACACACATATATAAATCTAGTATTCTTTGAAAAGTACTTGTAAGAAGTTGACGCCGACCTTTATTAAAGGCTATTTCTATGTTTCTCTGGTATTTGTTAAAGGGCCTTTTTTTGACCTATTAATATATTCCACATGTACATGAATCTAAAATATGTTTGAATGCTACTTATTATTAATATTAATAATATTGCTTACTATAACTGGAATGAATCTGTTTTCTGTGATGTGATTTATATTTTTGTATTGCTAGCTAAAGTGAATTGATATTAGACTGCCATTATTTTGTACTCCTTAATTGAATTAGGTAATCAATATTGTGGCATTGGTTTCATAACTGTGATGGCTTTTTTCTTCTTTTCTTCTTTTTTTATGAACTGGAGTTTCAGTCTTGTCACCCAGGCTGGAGTGCAATGGTGCAATCTCAGCTCACTGCAACCTCTGCCTCCTGGGTTCAAGCAATTCTCCTGTCTCAGCCTCCCAAGTGGCTGGGATTACAAGCATGAGTCACCACACTCAGCTAATTTTGTATTTTTAGTAGAGACGGGGTTTCACCATGTTGGTCTGGCTGCTGTCAAACCAGAGTCTGGACCTCAGTGATCCACCAGCCTTGGCCTGCCAAAGTGCTGGGATTACATACATGAGCCACTGCACCCAGCCCAGCTTTCTTATTTCCATTAAATTCTGCAGTTGAGAACTTAGAATTGATGCAATCTGTCCTTAAATTAACTGATAATATTCTTCTATGATTCCTTCCATAAACAGTTGTTCAGATGGGTAAGTAAGGTGAATTAATCATGAACATTTTACATGAGAATTATTTGCTTTCATTTTCTGTATCTTTAATGTCTTTTTTTAAAAGTAATTGATATTTTCCTAAAAAGTTTTTTATTATGCAAGTTTTCAAAACATATAGTCGAAGTGTTTGATAGACTGCCTAAATTCTGGGAACATAAGCTTCATAAAATACCTTCCAGGAATTTGGACCATCAAATACAGCTATGTGTATAGGGAAATTTAGGGACCATCAAATACAGCTATTTGTATAGGGAAATTTAGGGACCATCAAATACAGCTATGTGTATAGGGAAATTTAGGGACCATCAAATACAGCTATGTGTATAGGGAAATTTAGTGACCATCAAATACAGCTATGTGTATAGGGAAATTTAGAAAGACACACATATACCTAGGACAAGTCACATGCACAGAAAAGACTTTAGAAAACCAGAGTTTTCACCACGGACTGACCTCTAGGCTCAGTGTTACCACTGTTATGTGCTGAAGATGTGTCTTGGCACAAAGCCAGTCTGCAAAAACTAGAAGAAGACTCTTATCTTCCACAATATATAAAAAAAAATCAACTCAAAATTAATCAACAACCTATATAAGTGTAAACATGATAAAATCCTCAGAAGAAAACAGAAAACCTCTGAGATCTTGATTTGACAATGTATTCTTACAAAAGGCATCAAAAGCATGAATAAGAAAGGAAAACAATAAATTAGAAATCATCGAAATAAAAAACATATGCATCAATAGACATTATTAAGAAAATGAAAAGACAACCTATAGAATATAAGAAAATATTGGAAATCATATATCTGACAGTGGTGTAGCATTCAGAATTTAAAAAGGATGCTTATCAACAAACAAAATGACAAGCCAATTTTAAAATAGGTAAAGGACTTGGACAGACAAATCTTTAAAGATATACAAATATTCAATGAGCTCATGAAAAGATGCTCTGCATCACTAGTTATTGGGCAACTATAAACCAAAAGTACAGTAAAACGCCATTTCCCACCCACTGGAAAGTAGAAAGTCTCGGCAGAAATGTGGAGAAGAAATTGGAATGCTGGTAATTATTAGCGGGAATGTAAAATTGGTCAGCCTCTGTGGAAAATAATGTGGTAGTTCCTCAAAACACTAAAGGTAGAATTACCATGTTTCCAAGAATTCCATGACTAGGTTTATATGCAAAATAACTGAAAACAAATATTCACACGAAATCTTGTACATGAATGTTCATAGCAGCACTATTGAAAACTGACAAAAGTTGAAACAACACAAAGGTCCGTGAATGGATGAAAGGATAAAAGACATTATGGTATACACAGGCAACAGAACATTATTCACCCATAAAAAGGAACGACATAGTGACACATATAAAAATGTGGATATGTCTTAAAATTACTATGCTATGTGAAACCAACCAAACATTAGAGATGACATCTTCTATGATTCTATTTACATAAAATATCCAGAATAGATAAATCTGTAAAGACAAAACACAGATTGGGTGTTGCCAGGTAACAGAGAAAGGGGAACCAGGGAGTGACTTTATAATAAATACGGGTTTTGTTTGGGAGGGGGTGAACACATTTTGGAACTAGGTAGACGTGGTTCTACAACAGTACAATATTATTGTTTTACTAAATTGCACTAATTTATTCACTTTAAAAGGTTAATTTTATTTGATTTTTACCTACATTTTAAAAATACAGATGTTGATAAACTTGTATTCTCTCCCGTTCCTCTAATTTTTATGATTAATTTATGCCTTCACTGCATATCATAAAAATTTATTTTTCTTATTTTTACTTTCAGGAATGTGTTAAAGTTTTATTTGCTTCTTATTCAGGTATAATTCTAGTAAATACTATAAAATATTTATAATTTAATGTTTACATTAAATGTTGAACTCTAGAGAGATATTTTTTATTGAAATTCTACAACCATTTACTGTATGTTTGTTGTTATATTAAAGTCAGTTGATTTATTATAATAAAAGCAATCTTAAATTTCTTTAAAGTATTCTTATTTTGAAGTGTAATTTAATGTATATGATTAAAAATCAGTCCATTAATCATTATCTATGTTAGAGAAATAACTATAATAATGTATTATCAATTCCTTTATATTAATACATTTAAAGTAATAATCTTTCACATTTAGAAATATTCATCTACTTAGCAATTCTTGCAATTTCATTTTTATTATTTTCTTCTTTGGAATTTAAGTGAATACAAGGCATTATTCATGAACATTAAAATGCTTTTTATAAAGGCATTTTTCAACCTATTTATATGCCATTTATTTGTATACAGTAATTAAGCAATATCTATATTATTTTTACAAATATTTTAAATTATTTTAGGTGATTGATTTTTGGTGTTTTTCTCCCATTCTTGTATATTTTTCTCTATTGCTTGAATAATTTATAGGGATGACATATGAAATCTATAGTTACAGCCTGCCTCTACCTATACCACATACATATACACACATACACACGTCACCATTGGTTCTGCTTTTTATAATCCAGTCAATCTGATATGGATAAGAGCACATAGAATGTTTAGATAAGAAGACAAATCAGTTCAGAGTACAAATAAGTAGATTTCTAGAAAAATAACTGGCAACATATTACAAGAAAAATTACATTAGCCATTCTTCTTAATTGTCTTTTCTAAATAACTATACTAATGGGAGAATCTGAAATATTGATCATATTTTATATATGTATATGCTTGTGCAGCATTGTTCATAAACAGAGAAATTGTAAGATATTTATAGACCTACCTATAAGTAAATAAGAAAAAAGATTACAATAGTTCAGTTTGATCTAAATATTTCTAAACAAAACTAATTTATTTCTCCGCTACCCCTATTACATACACACACTTTACCAGCATTTCCTCTTGACACACTGCCAGTCTCTTGAGGGGTCTGCACCTTCAGTCAGGTAAACCTCTGGTAAGACACTGATGAGACCAAACCATTATAAAGAAGAAGCCATAATAAGTTTCTTATTTCAGCAGTATAGACATAAACTCTTATAACATTTGACAGGGATAAAATTTTATTTTCATGCACTTATTAGATTAACGTATGCCTGCACAGATTGCAATCTGTAAAATCAGGAGTTTAGTTTTTCTTTATCATTGCTTCTTCAGTGTGTACCTCATACATGTGAGCACACCATAAATAACTTTTATAAATTTGGTCACTTTGTAAAATGGATAAAAGTATGGATAAACAAACCATAGTAAATTATGGTGGCATTAATAAAATCATAAACTTAGGCAGAATCATTTTGGAAAAGTGGAAGTCTTCTGATAAAATTGTACTTAAGGAATACAAATTTTTAACCCATTTTATGATGAAAAATATGTTACAATATGCAAGTTAAAAAAAAGACTAGAAGATAATATTTTATGAGTCTTTTATGAATATAAGATGTGACTATTCCGTAAAAAGGAAGGAAATAATACTCTATTATAATTAAATACCATTTTAAGTATGAATCCTAAAAAGCTTTAAAAAGATAAACCAATTTTATTTTAATTAAGAAACCATGCCAGTTAGAATGGCATCATTAAAAAATCTGGAGACAACAGATGCTGAAGAGGATGTGGAGAAATAGGAACACTTTTACACCGTGGGTGGGAGTGTAAATTAGTTCAACCATTGTGGAAGACAGTGTGGCGATTCCTCAAGGATCTAGAAATAGAAATTCCATTTGACCCAACAATCCCATTACTGGGTATATACCTAAAGGATTATAAATCTTTCTGTTATAAAGACACATGCACACGTATGTTCATAACAGCACTGTTTACAATAGCAAAGACCTGGAACCAACCCAAATGCCCATTGATGATAGACTGGATGAAGGAAACGTGGCACATACACACCATGGAACTCTATGCAGCCATAAAAAAGGATGAGTTCATGTCCTTTGCAGGGACATGGATGAAGCTGGAAACCATCATTCTCAGCAAACTGACACAAGAACAGAAAACCAAACACAGCATGTTCTCATTCATGGTGTTGAACAATGAGAACACATGGACACAGGGAGGGTAACATCACACACTGGCAGCTGTTGGGGCTGGGGGCTAGGGGAGGGACAGTGAGGGGTGGAGAGATTGGGTAGAGATAATAGGAGAAATACCTAATGTAGGTGACGGGGGCATGGAGGCAGCAAACCACCATGGCATGTGTATACCTATGTAACAATCCTGTATGATCTGCACACGTACCCCAGAACTTCAAGTATAATAATAATAAAAAGAAACCAGGACACAACAGGATTTTAGAATGGAAGTGTGGGATAGCTCCAATTCGGAGGCATAAGTTATACGGAGGAGTTACAATAGTCTTGCATCTGAAAGAAATGTATTTGCCTCCTAACTAAAACTTTCAAAGGCGTTTTAAAATATTTCAAGAAATACAGGAAATTGTCCCACCCACAGTCTTTTACTGTCAGCCTAATCAGCACAGAGCACACAGAAAATCACAGAACGTGTTTTGTGAGGAAGTGATGAGGACTCACTATTCAAGCTTATCTTTCCAACTCCTATGACAAAGCAAGTGACAGTGAATTGGGCTTATTATCACTTTCCTTATGAAATTCAATTGAAATAACTACAAGTACACACCAAGAAAAAGATTTTTGGCCATTACTCATGACTTTTCCATACACATCACTTCTTGTATTCATCACAGTCATTCTTCTGGTAAATACAAATGATGACTTATAGATATTTAGTGCTATTCACTAAAATTTAGATGTTTAAACTCTCTAAGACCAAGGGTCTATATTGTTGTAACAAAAATAAAATGTAAGCAAGACACAGAAGTAATAAAATTAATTTTTAAATGTCTTCAACTCAGGTTTCTATTATATAATGTTTTCTGGGAACATTATTTGAATTTTAAAAAATTGAAATGACCTAACCAGAATATAATTCTCTCCCGATGAAGATATTTATGTAGCTTCCTATGTGTGTGGATACAATGTGTCTGCTGTAATCAGATCATCATTGAGGGGAATGATAAGCTGTTGCAGTGTTGCATTAATAATTGAAGTGCTATTTCTACTTCTTATAAATCATAATAGAGAAAACTGAGTCACAAACGCATGTGAAAAAAAGATCAAGGTTTGTCAGAACCTGTGCTAAATGAAATTTTACTGAAATAGATTTCACACCCATTAAAGCTACGGAGCATGTCAAATCATTCTGGACCCATGTGCTGCTATATTTGCATTAGTCTGAAAGGCTTTGAGACTAGAACAAACAAAAACTACCACTTTGTCACCTCCTGGTTGTCATCATTACATTACAAAACAAAGATGTTATTTGTTATCCTAATTAGTTGTAGGAAAAAATGAAGTTACATCATTTGATGAAAATCTATGCCAAAATGTTCTGTGAAATTTAGCATTATTCTCAATTTGCAGGCACATAAGACGCTATCGTTATGATGCTCTCATACCCTGAAGTCTCAGGAATTTTGTTTTGTTACAAGAGAGAAACAGAAAGATCAACTTAAAAATGTATCTTGATATCATTGAACCATTATCCCAAACACTTAACTTGGATAGAGGACCTAACCTCTGAGTTCAGGGTCATCACAGAATCGAGAATCCAGAGCAGCTGAGTGTTGAACCAAAGCTAAGCACTTTGCAAGAAGCATTGTGAATGTTGTCTTGAGGAATTAAGCAGAAAATTCTGTTTGCTGTGGTTTCTTTTAGAGGGTAAACAGGCAGTAAAGTATTTGGGGAACGCTGCTGGTAAAAGGTGTAAAGGCCCACTGTCTTTTCTTAGGCTACTCTTTAGGTGTCCAGAATTTCCCAGGCTCTCCTGGTATACTGTGATTTATTTTTTTTTTGGGGGAGGGGGGGGGGTTGTTTCCCAGATGTTTATCTGCTCTTCTCATTCTCTTTATGACAATGTCCTGCTTTTACGTATCCTCAGTTCTTTGCCACTGTATCTTCCGTCTCACAATTCCAGGAAAGCTTGAGGAAGACAGGGTAAACCTGCGTAGACGGCAGTAATAGGAGTCACAGTGTTGTATATTTGGTATCTTCTTATTTGTGAAAGCCCTGAAAGGCAAGATGGCTAACCCTAATATGAATCTAGAGGTTAGCAAGGTAGTGACTTGGGACTTTGCAGTCTGCTTCAATGCAAATAAGCAATGCAAAGTTATAAACTGGGAAAGGTAGAGATGGGCGAGTGGGTGCAGCCTCTGGAGTGAACATAGTTTTTTGTGGAGATGAGTCAATATATGATAGTCAAGCAGCTTTCAAAGAAGGAGGAATCATTTAAGTCCTCAGAGTAATCAGCTTTCTGCCTTCCACATGATTAACAGATGGAGGAGTAGTGATTGATGTCACCTATTTCTTACCGCCTCATTTGATTAACTGCAGGCCTGGCAATGGGTAGAACTGAGGACCATGGTGAGAACATGTTCGAAGATAAACCAGAAGACAGCTTCAATTCAGATTTCTCTCTCGTTCCCCATTGCCTATTTGTATGTACACTATTTTGCTCCTTGATAAAAGGAACATATAACACATCACTATTAGAGTTTAACCTGAAGGTCATCTATTGCTTAGCCATAGCATGAGAGTGGACCATGGTGTAGGGAAATGACAGAAAACATTTCTGCTATTTAATTCTATGGCTAGGGGAGAAAGGTAATGAAATAATATAATAATGATTAAAACTGGAAAGTATTTGGAGCTGACAAATTGCCTGCAAGATGTACAGTATAAAGACATTCCTAGCGTCCATGCCTTCTTCCTAGTCACTGACCATCTGAATGGCAACTCAGTAGGCGCATAAATATATCACTCGATTTAAGGAAATAATCGTTTAGTTAAAAGTGACACAGAAGCATTAATTCCAATGTGGCCCAACTATAAAATACATTCATTGACTCTGGAGAAGACAGAGATTTCATCATGGGCTCCCTCAGACCCACATATGAATGTTTTGCATTTTGACATTTCCATCAAATCATCAGACTTTACAGAGTGACTGTTTCCCCACTTAGTGTGGCTAAAATGTTCCTTTATGGTTAGACAAATATATTTACTGTTCTCACACATCACATATTAACATAATATCTTCTAAGGGAAGATAAAAGGTATATACTTAGAGATAAAATAGAAGTTCTGCATTCCATTCCTTTCAAGTGGAAAAAATTGGTTTCAGTTCTCATCCCTCAACCAATAACTACTACTAAGGAGGTAGATTATTTGATTAGTTTAATTCACATAGCTGATGGGGGCAAGTTTCGTGTTATAAAATTTTATGGCTGAGAATAGGAGAGCAGCAAAAGGAAAACCAAGGGTAGTAAGAAAGGAAAAAGTATTGGTGCCTGTAAAGAGCACAAGAGCTAATCTAAAAGTGCCCCCCCATAGCCAAATCCAAAATAATTTTAGCAGCCTTAGAATTAATAACAGATAGTGTTAGATTCTAACCCAAGTAATAAAATAAATATGCATGACTCCATACTGGTAGAAATAATAAATGAATAAATGATGAGGATGTACAATTTTTATAAAATCATTCCTATTAAACATGTAGAGAATAAAGGGAATATAAAATCACCATTAGAACTCTGCAGCAATATTTCCTGAAGGCAGGAATCAACATTGTGCAATAAAGCAGTGAGCAAAAGTTAGAAAAAAATGGAATATGTGCATCTTCTCAGAACATCTCCACCCAAATAGATATTTATTAATTACTGATACGGTTTGGCTGTGTCCCCACCCAAATCTCATCTTGAATTGTAGGTCCCACAATTCCCACGTGTCATGGGAGGGACCTGGTGGAAGTTAATTGAATCATGTGGGTGGTTCTTTCCTGTGCTGTTCTCATGATAGTGAGTAAGTCTCACAAGATCCAATGGTTTTAGAAAGGGGCGTTTCTCTGCACAAGCTGTCTTCTTCTGTCTGCCTCCATGTGAGATGTGTTTTCACCTTCCACCATGATGGTGATGCCTCTCCAGCCACGTGGAACTGTGAGTCCATTAAACCTCTTTCTTTTGTAAACAGCTCAGTCTCAGGTATATCTTTATCAGCAGCATGAAAACAGACTAATACAAAGAGAGATAGTAGTAACAATATTATGAAGAAAGCTGACACTCAACATGTCAATTAATAGATCAAACTTCACATTACCCAGAAAACGACTTAACGTCATTTCCCTTTGACCTCAGGCACTGAGAAACACGTTACTTTTGTGGCATTTTACCCAATAATGCATGACTTCAATATAGTTATGAAAATATTGTCAAACTAAAACTGAGGCTAATTCTAAAAATAACTGAATAATACTCTTTAAAAAGTTTCAAGTTTGTAATAAGCAAGGAAAGACTGAGGAATGGTTACACATTCAGGGAGACTAAGAAGACATGACAACCAAATGCTTTGTGAAATCTTGAATTGTTTCTGACTTTAGCTGATATAATTAATGCCACTATTTCAGCCATGAGAGGTATTCAGATCAGCCTCAACTCACTGGACAAGTTAGTTCTGGATGATAGAATCACCTCTGCTTTCTCCTTGTGGGACAGTGTGCAATGCGTAAGTCTATAATACATCATGTAGTACCTAAACAACAGCCTCAAGCTAATGTAAAGGTTAATTCCTGACCTTTTTAGAAATCTACCTTGCTTTCAAAGATAGATTCTGAAGGTTTAATCATTTGTTCAAAAGTTGACATTTGTATTCAGGACCCTGGAGGCACAGGTGAGGTCAATACTTTAGAATGTCCTTCCTGCTGCTCCTTGAAATTCTGTTGATAGTAGCCTTAATTATATACTGTATAAGGAAACATAAGTGGATTTGTTTCTAGATTTCATTGGTCAGATTGAGTGGCCAATGAAGTGGCATATTTATGAAAATATTCACAAAACAAGACAGTGTAGATACAAGTAGATATTGTTGAACAAAAAATTCTTCATGGTCTGTTACATCTCTACACTTGTGAGCAGAGACACTTGCTGTCTTTGTTCCAGACTATCTTTCTAAGGATAATTTTATAACAGGCTTGACATACAGAGATAGTGTCTCTCTTCAGAACAAAGAAGGAGTTTGTTTACTATCCAATGTAATAAAGAGAATATCTCCCCTAGAGCTAGGGTCAGCAGGCTTACTACCCATTATCAAATATGTGGGTCCTAAGCTTGTGCTTCTTTTCTAAAATGAATCTCACTGAGGCTTGGGAGAACTCCAAAAGTGCTGACAGTCTGACCACCTCTCTTGCTGTAAGAATAATGAGGAGAAATGCCAGATATAGGTGATGGGGAGGAAGGCAGCAAACCACACTGCCATGTGTGTACCTATGCAACAATCTTGCATGTTCTTCGCATGTACCCCAAAACAGAAAATGCAATAAAATATTTTTTTAAAAAGAATAATGCAGTTCTTCTTCTCTGACCAAGAAGAGTGATATATATTCTTCAATTTTCCAAATAATTGTGGCAGACTAACTTGTGAGCTTACAGGATGGTAAAAACTCAGACCTCTCTCAGTTGTTGACACCCAATATAACCTATTATTTCCTATAAACAAAAACAGGAGGTCATATTTACCGTAATAGGATATGTCAATAGTCAAGAGTAAATTGAGAGCTCTAAATGTTATAAATAAGGCAAATGTATAGTGGACACTAAATTTCAGTAGGAGGCATGTAGAGTTTTCCAGGGATAACATGTAACCTGCCTTCTCTCACACGTTTATTTAAACAGCTCTCACTTACGCTAACATTGGGTTTCTAATTGTTAATTTTCTATTCCTGAATTACTGTACTTTTCTATTTCATTAGATATTTTGATCACTCCATTCCACTTAAAATTTTCCCTTTCTCTCTGCTACATTTCTCCTCTAATTCTACTCATACTTTTTCTGATTAGTTATCCCTTTTTAAAACAGTATGTCTTATCTTCCAAAACGTTGTTATTTGTCTAGGATCTGCCCAACATGAAAGTTTATCCACTTTTTATAGATTTTTAAGATATCGAGTGTATGCTTTTACTCATAAACTGATACACACACACACACACACACACACACACACATATATATCTGTAGCTTATACCATTCTCCTGGGTTGCAACTGGCTGCTGAAAACCTCTTCCAGAAAACTTAATATGTTCAAAACTGAACTTGCAATTTCCTTATTTTAAACATCTTTTATTATCATTGTTGTCTGTTTCATCAGTTAACAGCATGATCCAATCAGTCACCTGAAAGTTACTTATCCTCTTTTAGTTCCCATATCTTTCCAACTATAGTCCATCAGAGCTTTCTCAAATTGCCCCTGTCCTCTCCATTCTTATTACTATTGCTCTTGATACAGCTCTCATCTATTGCTCTCTGTGCTTGTTTTGTGGTGCTCAAAATTAGCTTCTCTATTGCTGCCAGAATTGTCCTCTCTGCAGGTGCCCAGAGGATAAAGTAAAAAATAGCCATGAATTCAAGAACATCTGTGAACTGGCCTCTACCTTGTTTTCAGCTTTGTTTTCTGCTACTTACAAATTACTGAACTCTATGGACAAGAAATACTAATAGTAAACTGTAACTTTAATAGTAAACACACACAGACATAACCCTCTTTCACAGGACTATGCTCATGCATTCCCCTGGAGTGCTCATGTGCCTGATGTGTTTCTATTCTTTGGAAGTTTCCAGAAAAAAACAAAACAAAACAATTCTCCCTTTAAAAATTAGGGCTATATTTACTTTTACGCAAAACTTTTTCAGTTTTAATAATTCACTGGGTCTATTTTTGGTATTAAATCACTTCTTTTTGGTATATTAATAGGATGTTTTTAATTCTTCTCATTAAATCTATACAGTGATTCGGGCATCAGCTTGCTCTTTCTGCCCTCCTAAACTGCTGAATTCCTTGAGATGAGGCGAGGCCATGCCTTATTCATCTTTTCTATTGTGTTGTGTTTTGTTTTCGTTTTTGTCTCATGCAATGACTGGTCCAGTTTCAGCAATTTGAAAAATAATAAATAGAATGAACAAATAGCAGTGATACCATATCTATATCTATATCTACCTATGGGCACACACACATATACATATAAAATCTGCTCATCTATAAATGAAAATTAACTAGACCATTTTGGCTGCTGGGGAGCAGCATTTGTTAAACAATCCCCTAGCTGTCTCTGAATTGCCCTTTAGCAGAGGCAACAGAATTAAGTGTCTATATTTAGCAAAGTGGTTCGAGAGCCTGTATGAAGCTACTTGAAACTCATTTCCAAGTCATTTATTTTAACAACCACAGTATTTCTTAAAGCCAATCCTGCCTTACTGCTTTCCTCCTAACCAAACGTAGGCTTTGAATTAAGAATAATATAATGTAACTTTCATCTCCAAGCCTGAGTTATTTAAGAAATAATTTGTATATTCATTTCTCCTTTTTTTGACTGAATATTACTATAATAATTTGAAGCACATTTAGTATTGAATGTGTTCATTAAATATGCATATTAGTAATAAAAATATCTTGTACCTTTCAGACATTATTGCAACATATGTACTATTTCCAATATGTAACAGATATTTATCAATTCATCAAAGCCAAAGTAAAAGAATCTATCTTCTAGAAATAACTATTTCATTATACCTTCTAGCATGCCAAAAAAGTCGTGTTATCAGCTATCTGTAAATATGTTCATACAATATACAATTTATATGTTCTACATGAAAACATGTCTGAAAAATCCATACAGATTTTAGCCACACTTCCAACACTATTTGGGGGACAGCAAAATTTATGTCATGATTTAAAATGCTACTTATCTTTTTAAAACAAGCATTATGTAAGCTTTGTTTTCTCAAAAAGCTCAAATCAGTGAAATAAACATTCACATTCATTGACTTTTACAATACATGCACATCTTTGCCCTAGCCACTTAAAAAGCTCATGCTCAGCTCATTGCTGTGATGGAACAAATATGACAATATTTTAACATGAAGAGTGTTTTTGAAAATAATAATAAATTATAAAGAGTTACTTTAAATTTATAATTCAACTAGACTTATCTGTAGATATATGTCTTATACGTTCCTATTTATTTAAAAAGGTAATACATACAGATCATTTAGAGATTAATAACTACTCTAAGCTAAAAGCTTAGCAGTTCACTGTCTAGGCATTCTTGAATATAAATTCCTGCTCTTTACATAGTATCATTTTTAATACATTTAATTTTTTTCTGAGAACTTTCCTCCATAGCACATCGCTATTTTTTGATTTCTCAAGTTTTAGAAATTATATATTAGGTTCTTCTTTTAAAAGACGAGGATTTCTTGCCTTTTGTAGCTACTTTCACAATGGACTTATCTCCTAATCTTCCCAGTTTAGTGTTATCATTTTGTTCAAACAATATTCTGCATTTATATTATGATGATTATATAAATAGCATAGCTGAGCTGTATAGAAAATTATGACTACAGTGCATTTCTTACATGACATTTGGTTGTATAAACTTTAGTTAACCATTGTCTCAGCTTTTTTAATTTGAAAACAGAATTCAAATTTTTTGCCTCATTTTCTTTTAGCTGGTTGTCATTTAAGCCCACCACATATCTGTTTCAAGGACACAGCTTCATTATAATCTAGTAATTCCTTTGATGAAGTCTGTGCTTTACAGAAAAGTGGTGCAAAAATATAAATGCACATCTTTATGAGTATTTACATCTACTATTAAACCACCTTATGTCATGAGACACCAGATCAGGAAACAGATTTCCTCAACTCTAGAATACCCCCTCTCGATATACCATAGTCACATTTCCCAGCATCACGTTAGGTTGGTGCAAACGTTAATTAGCATTTTTGCCATTGAAAGTAATTACTTTGATAGTAATTAGCTAATCCAACACCAAGAATGTAGTTGTTGATCTATGTAGGAGAAAAATGATGCAGGGTATTCTGCTTTAAAATGTATTATAAGAAGCAATGCATGAGAGGGTCTTAATCCTAATTATATTTATAAAAGTTTTCTTTTAATTATCCCTGGGAATAAGAAGTAACGAAAATTTAAAGTAAGTATTAAGCCAGTGAATGGAAAAAAAAATCCAGACTTTTCTGTTACCACATATGTTTCTATAATACTATTTAGCTAATCCAAGTACATACATAGAGAAATTGTGTCAATATAAGATAGAATTTTTATTTTTGTAATATAAATTTTTCCTGTACTAGTAGAACCAGGATAGTAGAAATAATAACTTTAGGCAGGAAAGAACATCCCTTCCATTTGGCTGCTACACACATAAGCACTTTTTAGCTCTAAGAAAGTTAAAATGACTGCAGAGAATTTCTACTTCTGAGAAGTTGAAGTGTGTACTTTTCACTATTCCTCCCACGAGGAATAACTAAAACCCCTGCAAATTATGTATAAAACAAGTTAAGAGGACTTTGAGAGATGAAGAAAAGGAGGCAGACCAGCCACGGACCCTGAAGCCTGAAGAAGGACAGGGAGGTAGGATCCCTGGGTGTCCTTTTGATCTCATATTTTGGTCTCACATAACCCAGTGTTGAAAAGAAGAAGCCCCCAACACAGAAACACTGATAGGCACAGGCGAAATAAAGTCTCAACAAAATCCACTCTATCTAGGGAAGGGGCAGCCTAGCAAGGCAGAAATAGACAATCTCTTTAGACAATAAGAGATTTAACGTAGCAAAACACCGCAGAAGAAGCTGTGAGCCCACCTCCCTTCATGATGACCTGGACTCATCCTTACCAGGCTATACAAAGGCACCCAACTCCGATGTCAGAGGAAGCAAAAAGAGATCCTGATTTTCACCTGCACTGGCTGTTAACAACCCCGTCCCCCATTGCAACACCAGTGGAAACAAGAGGGAAACCTTGGGCTACCTGCGACCTGACGGTAATGAAGTGCCATTCTGATTTCCCATGGAGTGGCTGGTGTCAGAGGAAGAAGGGCAGGGAGTAGTGACTTTAGTCATTGATCGATGGCATCAGACTCCAAGCTACTGATTCCGTAGATTACCTATAGTTTCAGAAGAAAAACAGGCAAAACTGTTAGAAATAGATTTCAGTTTCCATATTCCTTACTATTACAACTTTGATTCTGCTTGCTATGGGGCCATGCTCAGATTAAAAGTAATGATTTTCATCTTTGCCTTATAAACTTAGTCAACTCTAGTTAACACATATAAGCTAATTCTTGAAATATTTATATTTTATCTAAAAAATTCTGCCAATATTTGAGTTCATATCTTCTTACTTGTAATAAAAATCTCAGTCACCTTAGAGATAGAACTTCCAAAGTGCCAGATAGGCCTTTTATCTCCTGATAGAGAGTAGAGTTTTGTCAGTTATTCATTTGAAGGAGTCTTTGTTTCCTTTTAATGTGCTTCTTATATTGGAAGAAATTCATGATCCAATAATTGAGGTAGTAACTGGTTTGTGAGCAATATACAAATAGCAAAATGGAAAGTAACACTCCAGCCTGATAATCATGTAATGGGTGTAGAGATGGTGAATGGTAGGGGTCGTGTCTATGTGCTGATCAGGGAGAAGCTGCTGGAGGGAAAACAGAGTCACCAAATTTGAGCAATATGAAAGCATAAAATCTGAATAAAGTAGGCTAAGATCAAAGGTGGCAGGGACTGGCAAAGAAATGAAAGAAATTAAAGTGACATACTGAAGAAATGTGAAAATAACTTAGTTGTCTGCATGTTTGCTTGTTGCAGTTCTCTCCATCCTTGGCAAGATTCACTGATGTTTCTACATCTTCTCCTTTTTACTGCTAAAGCGTCAAAAGTCCGCTAGGCACGGTGGCTCATGCCTTTAATCCCAGCACTTTGGGAGGCCAAGGCTGGCAGATCACCTGAGGTCAGGAGTTTGAGACCAGCCTGCTCAACATGGCGAAACCCTATCTCTACTAAAAATACAAAAAATCAGCCAGGTGTGGTGGTCGTCCTGTCATCCCAGCTACTCGGGAGGCTGAGGCAGGAGAACTACTCGAACCTGGGAGGCGGAGGTTGCAGTGAGCTGAGATTGCACCACGCACTCCAGACTGGGTGACAAGAGCAAAACTCAGTCTCAAAAAAACAAAACAAAACCAAAATGAGTCAAACTCAGAGTTTATATTTTTATGCTATGTTCTGTTTTATTAGTTAGATACTTACCTTCCTTGCTACTAGTCATTGTAATAACTTCCCAGTAGTTAAAATATCAACATCTCTAGTCTCTTATCTCTAAATGGTACGGTCTCCATTTAATAAAGATAAAATCCGTTCTCTACTTAACACATTTTAATTTAGTGCTAAAATAATTTTTAAAGCCTTGAAATAGATTTCTAACATAAATATATTCACACCACTTGTACAAAAAGAACTTTCTACTTAATGATCTTCACAAAATTCAAAGACTTGGGACTTCATAAGTCTTGACAGTTTGCATATTCCTATAAAGGAATGCCTATTATTTCTTCAGAAGGAGATTTTACACATAAAATGAGATGGTAATTAAGAAGAACAATTTCCTGAAGGAAAATGTTCTATCTTCTTTTGCCAAATTATGTTGGAATTCTCTGGTATTGACATAAACTGTAATGTTCTTTGGAGCAATTCAGGCATAACTATGGAATCAGAGGGTGGAGACAATGAAGTTATAGGAGTAGAGATATATTGTCACCACATGGGAGATAATTCGGAGTATCTCAGGTACTTAGTCCAAATAATAATTCATTCTTTCAGCTTACTTCTATTTTACTTTATATTCTTCTATTTTGGGAGAGGACAAAATGATTTCTGTGCAAGGAATCAGTACTTCTGGGTTTCGATCTTGATTCTTCTACTTTCTATCATTATAGACATGGCAGACTTTCAAATGACTAATATTGTGGCTATGATCTAGTGTAATACCAGTGTAAAATGAATTGAGAAGGTGAACATGTATTTACATGAAAAATACACACAAAATATTACACTTACTGATATCACAAGGACACAATTTGGTTACGCCTAGCAATCGGCTATTTCATTATCAGTGAAATAAGGAAAAGTAGGGAGATCTTAAGTCTCATCTCACCAATACTAACTTGGTATAAACCATTGACAATTTTCTTACTCATTTTTTAACTTACTTTTTCACCTGTGTGTAAGGATACTGCCTGGCCTCACAGAAATGCTACGAGAGTCACTTTCTGATTTTAACAAAAATGTAAGTAATAAATAATGAGAATTTTTAAAGATGGGAACACATGGACACAGGGAGGGGGAGTATCACACACTGGGGTCTGTCGGGGAAAAAGGGGAGGGATAGTGGGGGGGTGGGGGAGTTGGGGGAGGGATAGCATGGGGAGAAATGCCAGATATAGGTGATGGGGGAGGAAGGCAGCAAATCACACTGCTATGTGTGTACCTATGCAACAATCTTCCATGTTCTTCACATGTACCCCCAAACCTAAAATGCAATAAAAAAAAAAAAATAGCAAGTCACCAAACATATTTTATCCAACTACTGGAATGAGTTTTGGTAATTTTTATTTGAAATGGTATCTCCCTCTGTTGCCCAAGCTGGAGCGCAGTGCTGCAATCTGGGCTCACTGCAACCTCTGCCTCCCGGGTTCAAGCAATGCTCCTGCCTCAGCCTCCCGAGTAGAGTAGCTGGGACTACCACACCAAGCTGATTTTTTGTGTGTTTTTAGTAGAGATGGGTTCCACCATATTGGCCAGGCTGGTCTCAAACTTCTGACTTAAAGTTATCTGCCTACCTCAGCCTCCCAACGTACTGGGTTTACAGGCGTGAGCACCACGCCCAGCCAATAAATTTTTACATGGGACTTCTGATCTCAGCTTTTGACACTAGAATGTGAGGGATAGGTGATTCATCTTCACTGTCAACCCAGTAATGCTCAGGAAAATACGCCCAAGTTTATTCCTGTATTTCTGTTGTACCCTCTTTGACTATTTTTACTCTTCTTGAAGAGCTTTCGTTAGCATCTTTCCAGTTCAGGCTCTGTGGGTTATAACGGAACGAATTGTCGTTTATTTTCTGAAAATGTTCATTCAATCTCAGTACTCAATGACATTTTTGTCAATTTGGAATTCTAGACAACAGTGTTTTCCTTTATTTCTCTTTTCACATTTCAGCGTCTTATCAATGTTTTCAGTTGTGTTAGACAGTTGTCATTTCCGTTGAAGCCAGCTGTCTTGTTTTGCTCCTTTGAAGGTGCCATGCTGCTTTTCTCTGGCTGCTTTTGGTTTTATTATTTGCTATTATAGTTTGATTAAAATCATAATGCAAATTATAATTATCATGGTGGAATTTTAAAATTGATATTGTTTTTCCTGGTTATTGTGTTTACACTGCATGTGATTCTCTCAACGTATTGAAAATTTGATATCTTTAAAGAATTTTAATATTTTTGTTGGTCAACTGTTCAGTTATTATTTTTGTCCCATTCTCTTCTCTAATTCTGGAATTCTGGTTGAACATATGTTAAATGTCCTTTGTGCTCACATGACTCAGACACTTTTTTCTATATTGTCTTTCTCTTAATTCTCTGT
The DNA here is from genome assembly GCA_036589455.1 of Ateles fusciceps. Taxonomy (NCBI): domain Eukaryota; kingdom Metazoa; phylum Chordata; class Mammalia; order Primates; family Atelidae; genus Ateles; species Ateles fusciceps. The sequence goes on along the minus strand of JAZHEH010000253.1, from coordinate 5,159,472 downwards.
TTTATTTTGATATTGGATATTGACTATATTCAAGCTCAATAATCTTATGTTATTTCTAATACACTTTTGAAGTCCATCTACTGGGTTATTAATAGCAGTTATTTTATTTTTCAATCCTAGAATATCGACTTTATCCTGTTTTCTAGAATCTAATCTTTGTTAAAAATTTCTACACCTTTATTTCCATAATTCTTTTCTTTTTTTTTCCTTGAACATATTAACCACAACTATTTTGAAGTTTGTTCATAATTTACATTTTAATTTTTTTCACCTTGGTTTTTGGCTATACAGCCTGAAAGGGAGAAAATATAATTATGGAATTATCATAGAGAAACCTAGTGCTGGCAATAAAATTTTAGACTTTAAATCCTGGATGCCTGAAACATTATCATCCCTGGTTGTATTAGTCCATTTTCACCCTGCTGATAAGGACATATCTGAGAGGGGGAGAAAAAGGGGTTTAACTGGACTTTGAGTTCCACATGGCTGGGGAAGCCTCAGAATCATGATGGGAGGTGAACAGCACACGTGGCAACAGCAAAAGAAAATGAGGAAGAAGCAACAGTGGAAGCCCTGGTAAAACCATCCGATCTCTTCAGACCTATTCACTGTCACCAGAACAGCACAAGAAGGACTGACCCCATGATTCAATTACCTCCTCCTGGGTCCCTCCCACAACACGTGGGAATTCTGGGAGATAAAATTCAAGTTGAAATTTGGGTGGAGACAGAGCCAATGCATATCATTCCGCCCCGGCCCCTCCATGTTTCATGTCCTCACATTTCAAAACTAATCATGTCTTCTCAACAATACCCCAAAGTTTTAACTCATCTCAGCATTAACCCAAAAGTCCATGGTCCAAAGTCTCATCAGAGATAAGCCAAGTCCCTTTCACCTATGAGCCTGTAAAATCAAAAGCAAGTTGGTTATTTCCTAGACACAATGGGGGTACAGGTACTGGGTAAATACAGCCACTCCAAGTGGGAGAAATCGGCCAAAACAAAGGGGCTACAGGGCCCACGGAAATCTGAAATCCAGCAGGGTAGTCAAATCTTGAAGCTCCAGAATGGCCTCCTTTGACTCCAGGTCTTATATCCAGCTAATGCTGATACAAGAGTTGCGTTCCCATGGTCTTGGGCAGCTCTGCCCCTGTGGCTTTGCAGGGTACAGCCTCCCTTCTAGCTGCTTTCACCATCTGGCCTTGAGTGTCTGTGGCTTTTCCAGACACATGGTGCTGGTGGATCTACCATTCTGGGGTCTGGAGGATGGTGGCCCTCTTCTCACATCTCCATTAGGCGGTGCCCCAGTAGGGAATCTGTGTGGGGGCTCTGACCCCACATTTCCCTTCCACACTGCCCTAGCAGAGGTTCTCTATAGAGGGTTCGAACCCTGCAGCAAACTTCTGCCTGAGCATCCAGGTGTTTCCATAAATCTTCTGAAATCTAGGCAGAGGTTCTGAAACCTCAGTTCTTGACTTCTGTGCACCTGCAGGCTCAGCACCACATGGAAGCTGCCAAGGATTGGGGCTTCCACCCTCTGAAGCCGCAGCCCAAGCTCTTTGTTGGCCCCTTTCAGCCACAGCTGGAGCAGCTGGTACACAGGGCCCCAAGTCTCTAGGCTGCACACAGCACAGGAACCCTGGGCCCAGCCCCATGAAACCAGTTTTTCCTCCTGGGCCTCTGGTCCTGTGATGGGAGTGGCTGCAGTGAGGACCTCTGACATGCTCTGAAGATATTTTCCCCATGGTCTTGGGGATTAACATTTAGATTCCTTGCTATGTATGCAAATGTCTGCAGCCTGCTTGAATTTCTCCCCAGAAGATGGGTTTTTCTTTTAAATCGCATAGTCAGTCTGCAAATTGTCTGAACATTTATGCTCTGTTTCCCTTTTAAAACTGAATGCCTTTAACAACACCCAAGTCACCTACTGAATGCTTTGATGCTTAGAAATTTCTTTGTCAGATACCCTAAATCATCTTTCTCAAGTTCAAAGTTCTACAAATCTCTAGGGCAGGGGCAAAATGCCACCAGTCTCCTTGGTAAAACATAACCACAGTCACCTGCTCTAGTTCCCAACAAGTTTCTCATCTCCACCTGAGACCACCTCAGCCTGGATCTTATTTTCCATATCACTATCAGCATTTTGGGCAAAGCCATTCAACAAGTCTCTAGGCAGTTCCAAACTTTCCCACATTTTCCTTTTTTCCTTCTGAGACGTCAAAACTATTCCAATCTTTGTTTGTTAACCAGTTCCAAAGTCGCTTCCACATTTTTGGGTATTGTTTTAGCAACACCCCACTCTACTGGTGCCAATTTACTATATTAGTTCGTTTTCATGCTGCTGATAAAGACATACCTGAGACTGGGAAGAAAAAGAGGTTTAATTGGACTTACGGTTCCACATGCCTGGGAGGCCTGAGAATCACGATGAGAGGAGAAAGACACTTCTTATATGGCAGAAACAAGAGAAAACGAGGAAGAAGCAAAAGCAGAAACCTCTGATAAAGCCATCAGCTCTCATGAGACTTATTCACTAACAGGAGAATAAGCACTAGAAAGACGGGCCCCATGATTTAGTTACCTCCACTGGGTCCCTCCCACAACACGTGGGAATTCTGGCAGATAAAATTCAAGTTGAGATTTGGGTGGGAACACAGCCAAACCCTATCACTGGTCTTCTTAGTTTTGTGAGCAAAAATATTCACCATGTATTTACTATACATAAATGCAAGAATGCCTTTTCCATCTATGAGATACAACTTACAAATTTTGCTGTAAAACACTAGTATTGTTACAAGAGCTTTTCCCTAAGATAGGCATCAGTCTAACAAAAAGCAGGTATTTTTGACAAGGTTATGGGGAACATAATGTCCCATTTTATCACTGAGAGAGAGAGTACCACAAATTTGTGTTTATGTTACAGACAATTGACTCTAGACACATGACCTAAATTCAGTATTATTCTTGCAACATTAAAACAAAATTGTTTTTTATTTTACTTCTCCTAGAATGGCTGTACACCCTCCCTAGTTAACTAGTCTGCATATAAATGTGAGACTTCTGTCTTTCCTGGGAGGAGCTGCTGCTGTAGATCACATTGGCCTCATGACTTTTTTGGAATTTAAACTATAAATATGATAATCCTGTAAATCTGTTTAGTGTCCTGGAACTTAGAAAATGTTTCCTGTTTCTTTTTCATGAAAGGTTTGAAATTCAATTCTTTTTTTTGGCTGTTGAGGTATTACATTATAATTTTATCAGGTTCTAAAGATGGAATTTAACCATAACTGACACTTAGCTGAGTATAAATGGAAAATTGCAGAAGGCAGATATATGGCCTATAGTTTCTAAGTTTACTAAGAATTTGTTTGGTGGTCCACTTTTAAGTTTGTTGTTAAAAAGAAGAAATTTATTTCTTCAGAAGCCTGCAAATAAAAGATTACATTTTCATAATTTTAAATTAATTGGGTTATGCTGCCACAAGGCACACTGATTGAATAGCATTGGTACAAGCTTGAGTCCAGGAATTCTAGGTCTAACTCACGATTCTGGTACTTATTAGACTTGTGACAGTGAGCCAGTTACTAAACCTCTCTCTCTCTTCTCATCTCTAACACAGGTGCTATGTTGGGTATTACGATGTGATATCAATGTGTATTTTAATTGTGTTAAGCCCTTATTCTAAGGAGCATTATTTGTTCAGATAGTCTTTAATTATAAGGCTTCTCCAAAGGCAGTTATTGAAACAGCTCAGCTATCTTTATTAGCAATCAACATCTGAGGACTTTCTATTTAACATAAGAAATAGAAACATTAAAATTTAGACTTCCATTGGTAAATTTAGTAACTAGTTGATTTGCTTATTGAAAGATTTAAATGGCATTTTGATGGGTAAAATAAGCAGGATTTAAGAAAATTTACTAGAATACGTTGACATCATTTCTTACCCTTTCTTATACAAGGTAAGCCCTGGAGTTTATACTCTTCAGCAATGAAATCCAAGTTTCACAATGGTCTTGTGTTCCATCATGGGGAGAGAGAAAGTTGGAGTGAGTTACTTGTCTAAAGATAAGATCATAAAACCCTGCCCTTAGACTACAATTGCATCCTCTTTGAGCAAATATTTTGCTTAAAACTTGATTGGATTACCTAGCAAGACAAAGACCCAAGAGCAGCTGAATGAACTATATTGTGTGTCCTTACCAATGAATGCACATTTAATAAATGGCTGGATATATGTAGCAGGTGAATGGGACCAAAAGGTTTGATGGCTGTACTTTAAACCAAATATAGCTTCAAGGTTGTGTTTATCTCACTGTCTTAATTCAGTTCACAACAATGGTTATTCTAAAACTGCTTTTATAGGGGAAATTAGATAAAATCAGGCACTTAATGCATATTAAGTGCTCAATAAAATACTAGCTCGGCTAATAGAAGTACACGATGGATTGCTCGTTACAGAATTATGTCATTACGTTTGCTCATTAAATTACATTATCATGTCTGAGAATCTAAGTTGAGTAACAGAGGTAAAAAAAACAAGGGAATTGAGATAAGTGAATTATTCCAAGGTGTAGGTATACATCATTTTATTGTGCTTCACAGATACTGCCACTTACAAACTGAAGGTTTGTGGCAAGTCTGTTGGTGCCATTTTTTTTTTTCAATAGCATGGGCTCACTTTTTGGGTCTTTTAATCTCATTTTTGTAATTCTCACAGTATTTCAAACTGTCATTATTATTTCAGTTGTTTCGGTGATCTCTGATCAGTGATCTTTGATGTTACCATTGTAAATGTTTTGAGATGCCCTGCATTAGATGACAAACTTAATCAAGTATTTTGTGTGTTCTCAGTATTCTGCTAACCAATCAGTCCCACATCTTATATTCCTTCTCTCTGAGTCTTCCTATTCCCTGAGACACGATATTGAAATTAGGCAAATTAATAACCCTACAAAAACCTGTAAATGTTCAAGGGAAGAGCCTCCTGTCTCTTGATTTAAATCTAGAAATCATTCAGTTTAATGAGGAAGAAATGTCAAAAGCCAAGGTAAGCCAAAAGTTAAGCATCTTGTGCAAAACAGTTGGCTAAGTTGTGAATGCAAAGGGAAAATTCTTGAAGGGTATTAAAAGTGCTACTCTGAAGAGCAAGAAAGTAACAGGAAAGGAACATAGCCTAATTGTGATACGGAAAAATTTTGAATTGTCTGAATAGAAAAACCAGCCTCTGCATTCCCTTAAGCCAAAACCTAACCCAGCTCAAGGTCCTAACTCTCTTTAATTTTATACAAGCTGAGAGAGGTAAGGTAGCTGTAGAAGGAAAGTTGAAAACTGGCAGAGGCTGGTTCATGAGGTTTAAGAAAAGGAACCAGATCCATAAAATAAGCATGCAAAGTGAAGCGGCAGTGCTGATGGAGAGGTTGCAGCACATTATCCAGAAGATCTAGCTCAGATGAAGAGGGCTACGATAAAACAACAGGTTTTCAGTGTAGACGAAACAGTCTTTTACTGGAAGAATGTGACATCTTCTATTGGAAGAATATGACGTTCATAGCTGGAAAGAAGTGAATTCTTGGCCTCAAAGATTGAAAGGACAGGTGAAATTTATTGGTAGAGGCTAATGTAGCTGGTGACTAAGTTGAAGCCAGTGTTCACTTACCATGGCAAGAAGCCTAGGGCCTTTGAGAATTATCCTGAGTCTATTCTGCCTGTACTCTAAAAATGAAACAAAACAAGACTGGAAAACAGTATACCTATTTACAGGACTGTTTACTGAACATTTTAAGCCCACTTTTGAGACCTGTTGCTTAGAAAATACTCCCTTCAAAAGATTGTTGTTCATTAACAATTATCTGTGAACCCAGTCACCCAAGAGCTCTGATGAACATGGAGACTGATGCTATTTCATGCCTGCTAACAGAAGATCCTCGATACAGCCCACAGGCAAGTCTTATTATTCAGGAAATATTTTAACAAGGTTGTAGCTGCCACAGATAGTTATTTCTCTGATGGATTTGTGCTAAGTAAATTGAAAATCTTAAAAAGATTCACCATTCTAGATCTCATTAAGAACATTTATGATTCATGAGATAAGGTCTAAATATCAGTATTTTAAAAAGTTTGGAACAAGTTGATTCCAGCCCTCATGGATTACTTTGAGGGGTTTAAGACTTCAGGGGGAGACAGTAAGTGCTGATGTGATGGAAACAGCAAGAGAAATAGAATGAGAAGTGAAGCCTGAATATGTGACTGAATTGTTGCAATTTCATGATGAAACCTCATCTGAAGAGAAATAGCTTCTTATGGATGAAAAACTAAAGTGGTTTCTTGAAATGGAACCTACTTCTGGTGAAGTTGCTGTTAACATGGTTGAAATGACAGCAAATAAATTTAGAATATTACATCAAGTTAATTAATAAAGCTCCAGTAGAGTTTGAAAAGATAGACACTAATTTAGAAAGAAGTTCTACTACGAATAAAATTGTTCATGAAAGGAAGAGTCTATCAATATGGCATATTTTATTGTCTTATTTTAAGGAATTGCCACAGCCACACCACCCTTCAGTAACCAATCAGTAAATCCAGATCAGTCAACAGTCATCAAAAGTGAGAATTTATTAGAGTCCTTAGCATTGAGAAACTAAGTAATTATTTCACAGAAATAGTAACACTATTAATATTACACTTTAAAAACTATGAAAATTTTGTATAAACATTAGGATATTTTATTTTTATAAAAATCCTGGAAGATTGTATATGTTATATGAACTCTTAAAAATATTTAAATGAAATGTCTTTAATATATATGTAATATATTACATAATTCAAATAATATTTATATATAACAATGTAATGGAAAAAGTTCCTTAAACTTCATATGGAACCAAAAAAGAGCCCACATAGCCAAGACAATCCTAAGCAAAAAAAGAAAAAAAAAAGAAGCTGGAGGCATCACACTACCTGACTTCAAACTATACTACAAGGCTACAGTAATCAAAACAGCATGGTACTGGTACCAAAACAGAGGTATAGACCAATGGAACAACACAGAGGCCTCAGAAGTAACGCCACGCATCTACAACCATCTGATCTTTGACAAATCTACAAAAACATGCAATGGGGAAAGGATTCCCTATGTAATAAATGGTGTTTGGAAAACTGGCTAACCATAGCCAGAAAACTGAAATTGGACCCCCTCCTTATACCTTATACAAACATCAACTCAAAATGGATTAAAGATTTAAACATAAGACCTAAACACTGTAAAAACCCTAGAAGAAAACCTAGGCAACACCATTAGGATATAGGCATAGGCAAGGACTTCATGACTAAAACACCAAAAGCAATGGCAACAAAAGCCAAAAATAGACAAATGGGATCTAATTAAACTTAAGAGCTTCTGCACAGCAGAAGAAACTATCATGAAAGTTCCTTTATCCTCTTGCAGGTCATGTGATGAGGATAGGGTTTATTTCTTTGGTGTCCCACTGCTCAGACCTCTAGGGGGAGCCTACAGATGGCTGCAGGGCTCCAACCCCATGGCAGCATCTAGGGGGTGAATGCTAACAGCTCCTGAAGCCCCAGTGGGCATGTTACAGTGTGTTCTTTAGTTTACCTGTGTCTAGGTGGCTTGTGTTAATGAGCTCAATTAGACCCTCTGCCTTATTGCAAGGACAGAGGGTTTTGTAAGTGGGTTCTTGCCTTGGTGTACCAGAAAAATTGGATCACACATGGGCTTGGAGAATGAGTGCAAGGTTTTATTAAATAGTGGAAGTAGCTCTCAGCAGATGGATGGGGAGACAGAGAGGGGGGATGGTGTGGGAAGGTGGTTTTCCCCTGGAGTCGGGCTGCTCAGCAGCTGGACATTCCTCTAACCGGCCCTGGCTGAATTCCATGTTGTGCTGCTGTAGATGGCCTGCCAGCGTGTGCTGGTGTCCACTACTGTGTTCATCCACTGGTGTGTTCCTCTAACGTCCAGCCACTTGTGTCTCTGCCCACTAAAGTCCTGGGGTTTTTATAGGCACAGGATGGGGTCATGGCAGGCTAAGGTGGTCTTGGTAAATCGAACATTTGGGCACAAAAACAGAAATGTCTGTCCTCACCTAGGTTCACGGGCACAGGCCCTGGGGTGGAGTCCCCAGCTGGGGACCATGCCTGTCTCTACCCCAGCACTTCCCTGGCCCCTCCTTTATCAATAACATATAATTATATATAAATATTACTTATATATAATAATACATAAATATTATACATAATATATTCTTGTATTATAAATATAACATTGCATAAATATACATTATATCATATGTTACATGTATGAAAATCATTTAAATAATTATATATTTCACTATGTATATATATGTATATATTTAGTAAAATATATTTTTATATATATGTATAGACACATACTTAGTGAAATCCTATGTTGAAGTAAATGTTTGAATTGATATATTATTTAATAGTAGCAGAACAATGGATTGGAAATACAAATTAGATTTTTTGTTGGCCAGAATTAAATTTAGAAAATGTGGTAAATTTTTTAAAATAAGTTTGATTAATTTTGTATTGTTTGACTATGTCAAGTAAGATGTTTAAACATTGTTTATCATACCGTCACTCATTAATTTTGTTTCGTGCTAACTGGGAGTCATCTAGTTATAAGCAATTCTAAAATTTCACAAAGGAAACAAATGTCTCTATAGTAATTTCTTGCACATAAAAATCACTAGAACGATCTTTGTGAAATATCAAAATACAGAAGTGAAAGGACTCGAATCAAATATGGAAGCCACAGCTGTGGTGTTTATCCCAGTCACCACCTCTTACAAGCCGCTTAGTGTCTTAGCAGGAAGTACAGTCAGACGGCCCTCAGGTTTCAGCTCTCTTACAAATTTGACCCAGGCAATTGTATGGGTGTTTTTATGAGTCTATTAACATTAAAGTGGAGAAGAGAGAAAATGTATGTACATGTATTCCATATTTATACATTAATTTCTACAGTTTGTATTCTAAATCTGTAGATCTTGCCTATTCAATAAATGCTGAATATAAGTGTTGTGAGAGACTTGTACGGCTTTGTGAAACTTCACCTCGTATGGACATACTTCACGTTAGGTAAAATAGCTATAAATTTAATTGTCCATTCGCTGAACATCTGTTACTCAGTTTATTGGTTTAATTACTTATGTGGTTCTGGGTTTCAAACATATACAGTATAATGACTTACACTGTAGGTGTAAAAAATTGCTTTAACAACCTTTATCTAAATTGTACAATGTTGCCTTAAATACTTTTAATTGATTAGAAAGTTAGTGGGGCCTTAAGTGTTATAAACTATGTAGAAAAACTATAATAAAGGTGCTTTACAGTTTAAAAAATAATTTTGAATAAATTATTTCCTTTTTTCCTTTAAGGAATTAATGGGGTGGACATTACTACTTTCCTAATTTTATATCCTAAAAATCTGAAACACAGAAATTGATTAATAAAGTCAAGGAAGTCGCTGAGCTTGTAAAATGCTAAATCTGACTTAAACTATGCAGGGTCTTTTTCCTCAAAACCTGTGCTCAATTTAGCCTATCTCATTTTCCCCCCTTGTTTTGAAATTTAACAGCATTGACAAGTTTAGAAATTAGTTTTGAAACATTAGATCCTGTGAGACTTTTGAATGAGGAGTGAATCATTAGAATATTTTTATTAATACATTATTGTTATATAAATTACATAGCCCCCACTCCAGTTTAAGAGTGAATTTGTTACAAACCTTGCAAACCTACACGTGATGGCCATTTTGCATATTATTCATTTTCATAATATATATTAGCAATAAAGTCATTATTTATCATTTCCTTTTCAGCATATAAGTAATTTAAAGTTGAATTTTTTCACATGAAAAGTGGGACCCTAAAGAAAATCTCCACACACAGTGGGTCATCCCATTTTTCTATTAAAAATGCTTCTCTCTACTTTTAAACTTAATTAGAAAAATTTACCCCTAATTTATTTTTATTTTATGTTGTTTTTTTTGAGACACAGTCTCGCTCTGTTGCCCAGGTGTCAGGCTGGAGTGCAGTGGTGCGACCTCACCTCACTGCAACGTCTGCCTCCTGGGTATAAGAGATTCTCATGCGTCAGCCTCCTGAGTAGCTGGGATTACAAGGACACACACCACACCCAGCTAATTTTTGTACTTGAGTAGAGATGATATTTCACCATGTTGGCCAGCATGGTCTCGATCACCTGTGGCCTTACCCTAATTTTTTTAAATGAAGTGCCAGTAGCAAACAAAAAATGACTTACGCTGTAGGTGTTAAAAAAAATGGTCTTCACAAGCTTTATTTAAATTGTACAATGTTGCCTTAAATACTTTTAATTGATTAGAAAGTTAGTGGGGCCTTAAGTGTTATAAACTATGTAGACATCTTTATTCATAACAGATTGTATTATATATGTATTTATATATATTATATATAATATATATAAAGTTAAATTCACCTTTTAAATTAACACTATAACTTTAAACATTTTCTTCTAATAAATGATAATTTTGTCTTGTATATATATATGTTTTTTTTTCTTTTCCACAAATTAGAAAAGGGTTTTGTTTTAATTTTTTTTTAAAAATAAAGTCTCCCATCCCTTGAAACCAGTGTTTTTAAATGTCACCATTAACACCTCCTTTTGTAAGTGTTAAAATTGTGTTGGGCCCACACAAATAAGTGGGAGGTGCTAATGGACACTTTTTTTTTTCTGAATGCAGTTTATGTATCTTTTTTAGAAAAAAATGCTACATAGCTTTTTGAAACTTAGTGGTTTTTCTTCTTACTGACTGAATTTTACATGAACTGTTAAAAGCTAACGGCATAAACATTTATGTTCTGCCACATAGATATATATAGTAAATACAATTAAAATATTAATGTAAATTATAGGCTTATTTTATGTGAAAGTCAATTAAATATTTTTGCATAGAACTATTATGGAACAACCTATCTCTGACACAGATAAATGAATGTGGACCTCAGACTCATCACATATTCATGACATATCAGAGAAAAATCTATGTACCTATTAACTTTCATTGAGAATAACGTAAAGATATAACATGAACAATAATAGCTTTAAATCGTTTTGTGATGAACTACACCATATGTTTCTCTCTGGACTTCTCAGAATCCCAATCATCTAAAAGCTGAACAGCTGCTGCCATTTTGCGGATAATTGCTTTAAGATACATTTTGTCCTTCCCTGTGTTGATTTCTCCTTCTGTCTCTGTAAGTCCAATTGGATGCTTTATCACATTCCCCCTTCTAAATGTGTCTGCTTTCCTCTGGAGTTTACTTTGCAAACTACATTTATCTAAGAAAACAATCTTTCAGGTGTATATCTTTCCAAGATACATGAAAATTGATGACAAATGTTTATCCTTCTGCTTACTCTATGTTCTCAACAAATATTTAGATTTGGTCTAACACCTTTAAAAATGTAACATGCTTTCCTTTCTTCTCTGAATAATGGATTGTGATATTTCTACAGAGCTGCTTTGTGATGGTGTTGAGAGTCTATAAGCCAAAAGAAGCTTTCTCTCCTCCTTTTTCTTACTACCTTAGAAAAATTAAAGAATTTAAAGAACATTTTTAAATCTGAAATGATTTTGCTTAAATATTAATTTCAAAGAAATAATTTGATTGCAATAAAATTAAGGCATATTGAATGATGAGAGGAAACTTTTTTACTTAAGCCTTACTTAAGTAAAAGAAATGGCATGATTACTTTTCACAGAAATGTATATACTTCTCTGGTCCTTTTATGGAGAAAAATTTGAATATCGGAAGTTTTTCTCTTTTGACTTTTTCCCAACTTTTAAACTTTGTAGTTTCATAAAACATAGTGATTGGCATAATGTAATAGTGTGAAACATAAATTTCATTTCCAAACCTATAGGATTTTTAAATACATCGAGTGCTAAATACCTATGAAGAGAGTGTTTATTTTCCCTTAGGAAAAGCAGTCTGCATGCAACACACTCCTTTGTGTTTATAGAAGTTCTTAGGCCATATCGGACAAGAAAACTCACAATGTGATGACATTGGCAGGGATGAGTAATTTCTCCCTTTCTGGAAATGCTGCCTCAACATGAAAAGCAGGGTGTGGTTTTTCAGTGACCTTTTATCAGGCATGTTTCTCAAGCGTTGTAGGAAAAGGTTATATCCACGAGACTATTTTCATTGAAACTTGGTGATCAATTTTGTTGTAATGCCCATCCTCCCACAAGAATTTATAGAAATGAAGTGGATGACAGCCCAGAAAAGGCATAAAGAAAATGGATTATTTGAAAAACCACAGATTTGCAACTGCTTAAATCATACGGTCTGTTCGTCTCACTGTAGTTTATTATCTTTCATCAAACAAGGCAGGGCTACATTTTTCTTGATTGACATTTTTACACATTCCATGTTTGTCTGAACTTACAAAAAAATGATTGGCATTTACCCTACTATAGGAGATTATTCTGATAAGGTCTGAAAGTTGGAGAAAATTACAAGCTACCTTGTCATGTCTATTGGTGGACTTCCCTCCATCCAAACAATATTTAGCCTCTAAGTGGATAGCAATGAGGGCAGAAAGAAGAGCAAGTAGGTCTCTGATTCACAGATGAAATATCAGTGCCAAACACAATACACATTCCTACATTCAGGAGTTGGCTGAGTATTTGTGTATAAGAGGGATATCACCAATAAAGACTATTAGGAAAACTATGTATATAGCTGTATTTAAGAACACTCTCTTAGGGAGATAAGTATTGCTAAAAGCAATGAGAAGTTATCTTTTATAAACTGTGACTCATTCAAATACTTAACACAAATTTGTTTCTACAGTGTCTATAGATAAAGATTTCTTTCCACTGTAATGAAATTATATATAAAGTGGCAATTTTCTCTATCATTGTTGGATGTATAACAGATTTCTTCGAAATTTTTAATAGTTTAGCAATTATACAAAACTTTTGGTTTAATTAAAATATATATGCCCATAAGTTATTTGATAAATGCAATATTTTTGTATCTCGTTCAAACAGGGAAGTAAAGCCACTTATGTAAATATATTAAAATCCTCTTATATGTACTTTTGTGCATCTCAAGTGCATAAAGTAGAATAATTCTAATCCATGGTTTATGATTCATTCTTATCATTAGTTCATGGAACTCTCATGTTATTGCACTTATATATATCTTTTTTTAGGTTTATTAATTTTTTTATTACTGTAAGTTCTGGGGCACCTGTGCAAAACATGCAGGTTTGTTACATAGGTACACACATGACCTGGTGATTTGATACACCCTTCACTCCGTCATGTACATTAGGTATTTCTCCTAATGTTATCCCTCCCCTATATCCCCCCTTACTATCCCTCTCCTAGCCCCCCAACCCCCGACAGGCCCCAGTGTGTGATGCTCCCCCTCCCTGTGTCCATGCGTTCTCATTGCTCAACACCCACTTATGACTGAGAACATGTGGTGTTTGATTTTCTGTTCTTGTGTCAGTTTGCTGAGAATGATGGGTTCCAGCTTTATCCAAGTCCCTGTAAAAGACATGAACTCATCCTGTTTTATAGCTGCACAGTATTCTATGGTATATATGTGCCACATTTTCTTTGTCCAGTCTGCCACTGATGGGCATTTGGATTGGTTCCAAGTCTTTGCTATTGTAAACAGTGATGCAGTGAACATACCTGTGCATGCAACTTTAGAATGATTTATAATCCTTTGGGTATATATCCAGTAATGGGATTGCTGGGTCAAATGGAATTTCTATTTCTAGATCCTGGAGGAATTGCCACACTGTCTTCCATAATGGCTGAATTAATTTACACTCCCACCAACAGTATAAAAGCGTTCCTATTTCTCCATATCATCTCCAGCATCTGTCTCCTGACTTTTAATAATTGCCATTCTAACTGGCATGAGATGTGGTTTTGATTTGCATTTCTCTAATGATCAGTGATGATGAGCTTTTTTTCATGTTTGTTGGCTAGATAAATGTCTTCTTTTGAGAAGTGTCTGTTCGTATCATTTGCCCACTTTTTGATGGGGTTGTTTGTTTTTTTTCTTTAAGTTCTTTGTGGATTCTGGATATTAGCCCTTTGTCAGATGGGTAGATTGCAATTTTTTTTTTCCCATTCTGTTGGATGCCAGTTCACTCTAATGATAGTCTCTTTTGCTGTGCAGAAGCACCTTAGTTTAATTAGATCCCATTTGTCCATTTTGGCTTTTGTTGCCATTGCTTTTAGTGTTTTAGTCATGAAGTCCTTGCCCATGCCTATGTCCTGAATGGTATTGCCTATCTTATATCATATTGCTTTAGCTTTACAAAACTTCAGACAAGTTTGTTTTTCACTATAGGCCTCTGATATTCCTTTCTTAGAGCATTTGCTTTAGAAAACTTGCAACTGTAAATTCTTTCTCTGTCCCTTTGTACCTTATATGTGCTCAGAACATTTACATTGGCCTATCATCTAACACCAAGATTATTTTATAACAAGGTGTTGAATATCTTTTGTAATTATTTGAATACCATACATTATGTTGAAATTGTGATTGCTTTGAAACATTATAAAGCCAAAAAAAATCCTAAATTGAGCATCATCAGTTAGGGACTGTGCTTGGTCATCTTTCCTTTAAAACTTTTAAAAATGGTATTGTGCTTATGCTTTTCACTCAATAATTTGTTGCTAATATTCAACCATATTTTATGTGTAGCTCCTGCTGATTAATTTTTGGAGCTGCAATATATTTTCTTGAGGGGATATACAACATTGTGATTATGAACAGGATTTCTGTACACATTCCTGTATAGGTTTCCCAGTATAAATGTGTAAGAGTTTATTGTGAATATCTTCTTGGAAGTTAAGGGCTTTAGGGTATTAGAAGGTCAAATTTTTAAGTATTTTCTCAAAAGGATTTCCCAAAAAGCTATATTGAACATCAATTTACCACATTTTCCAAGACTTGATAATGACAATCTTCTATTTCTCTGTACAAAACAGTGGGCATTTCATTTATATATTTGCCACATTAAGAGTAAAACCTTTTGTTTTTCAAAGGCATATTATAAAAGGTATATTATAAAGTTGTAATCAATGTTATAAAATAGAATGATAAACCACAATTTGGAAATAGACGAACATAGAAAAATCCTAAATAGATAAGCAAAACACATAAATAGGAATTTCAAAGAAAGGGAACATATATTGTCAATAAACATATAAAAATGTTCTTAATTTTACTAAGTGATGTGATTTGGATATTTGTTCCCTCTGCATCTCATGGATATGGAGATGGGATCCCCCACTGCTGAAGGTGGGGTTTAGTGGGAGGTGTTTGGGTCATGGGGACAGATGTCCCCTAAATGGCTTGTTGCCATCCCCTTGGGATAAGCAAGTTTTCACTGTGTTGGATCATGAAAGAGACGATAGTTTAAAGGAGCTGGACACTCCCTCTTCTCTCTTGCTCCTTCTGTTGCCATGAGACACAACTGTCACCCATTCATCTTGCACCATCAGTAAAAGCTCCTTGAGGCCTCACTAGAAGCAGATGCTGGCACTGTGCTGCTTGTACAATCTGCAGAACTGTGAGCCAAATAAACCTCTTTTCTTGATAAATTACCCAGCATCAGTATTCCTTTACAGCAATGCAAAATCTACTAACACACCAGTAATCAATAAAGTGAAAAAGGGAAAAAAACAGAATATACAAATGACTGTTTAATACAGACCATTCATATAGGTAACAATCTTATTGCTGGTAATTGATATGCATATATATTTTGATCCAATACATTATTTTAAATATTTTAAAGAAATTCTTTATGTGATATTCATGATTAAAATAAAGTAGGCAATATTGGTGTCCTGATGGATGTATTTCAGAGTATTTATTTCCAAAGAACAACTCGTTTTTAAACTATGTTTTCTAGCTGGGGTTATAATAAATATTGTGTGCACATTTACCAAATAATCTTTAACATGTTAGTGCATTGCAAGGAATGTACATTTTCTTATAATAATTAAAAAGTATGTAATAGTATTGACATTTCTATAACAATCCACTTTCTGAAAGACAGAGAAGTATATTGAAAAACTTTCTAATGTATTTCTAAGAACACTGATTATTGAAAAAGTCTTTTAAACTTTTATTTAGATAATTTTAAATATGGAATTTTAGAACTTTTTAAATTTATTAAAGCAATTTTTAAATTACAAAGCATTAACTTTTTAATTTGATGGCAGACTAATACATTTAATGTATTTTATATATAGAAATAAAAGTCTATATGCACTAACATTGGAAATGTCCAGATGGAACATAAAATATGGAAGTTTTAAAATCTAAAATGAAAAAGTTTGGAAGTGGAGCATGCATAGCAGTAATAAGTGAATTCATTTTTTTAGGACAGGCTTCAGTGGGTAAAAAGGGGTTTTACTTCAGCAAGTAGAGGAGAAGAAAGCAAAGAAGTGAGAGAGGAGTGGTGGTGGTGGTGGTTAAACCTGCAGAGTAAGGAGCCCAGCAGCAGGGGTTTGAATCCAAGCTTTTCTGCATATTAGCCTCTCTGCAATTAATCCTCCTTGTTTTAAAAATTATTATAATATTAGGAATACTTATTTTGCGGTTGCTGGTAGGTTTAGGTTATATGCAACATACAGCTTACATGTTTAGAGCAATGCCTGGTACATATAAGGTACTGTATAAAATATAGCTATTTGAATATAATTTGTATTAGTTTTTAATACAGTATTGAATAATTATTGAATAGTCTAACTCCCTCTGTATAACACATGTTTACGGAGTCCCGAAAAGTTGTGCTCCATTTCTAGTAAGTTCTTACCTAATTCAGTCTCAGGCTCATTCAAATTTACACTCGCTTACTTGTGACAGCTCTCCAAATATTTTATAAGAAAATATAATTTCAGTAATAGAGTAAGATATTAGTTCCTTACTCAACTTTTACCCCTAAATAGAAGCGTATTTTACAATATCCCATATATATTATTATGAAAAGCTTCATGTGATGGAATTATCTACCTCATTGAGACAACCATTCAATTTTGTGGATAATCCTAGTTATAACACACACACCAACATGTTTAATATTTAAAGTAAAATGTTTAAAGTAAAAATACATTTATTTTATTGCTAGATAACCCCAAAATTTTAATACATATTATATATAATAATGTTATGTGTTATATATTATGATTACATATAATTATATTATTATTATTTAATACAAGTATTTTCAAAATTCTAAATAAGTCCCATCAACCTTGTACAATTTAATGGTGTATATTTTTATATTACGCTTTGAGCTTTCTTTATTAAAAATATATTTTGTAGTCTGGGCGTGGTATCTCATGCCTGTAATTCCAGAATTTCGGAGGCTGAGGCAGGCAGATCACGAGGTTAAGAGATTGAGACCATCCTGGGTTACATGGTGAAACCCTGTCTCTACTAAAAATACAAAACTTAGATGGGTGTGGTGGCATGCGCCTGTAGTCCCAGCTACTCGGAAGGCTGAGGCAGGAGAATCCCTTGAACCTGGGAAGTGGAGGTTGCAGTGAGCAGAGATCAGGCCACTGCACTCTAGCCTGGCGACAGAGAGAGACTCCGTCTCAAAAAATATTATTTCATAATCTAAGATATCCACATTCTTGCCCAGTTTTGTGTGGTTAACGTGTCATATTTTTACAAGGTCTTCTTTTTTCTATTTGATAACCAAGAAATACTTTTCTTTAGAAAAATATAACTTCAGGACACTTAGGAAATATCTGGCAAACCAAGGGGAGGATGCATGGCCAAGATCAAGAAGGTCATACTTGCTGTTTTTCACATAGCCTTCAAATTGTAAGCGGACACTGCAGAGGTAACAGAAAGGCTAAGACTTTACTGCCATCATGATTCAAGAAGGGAAAATATTAGCAAAAGATATGAACTTGGGCTTAGCCATGGAAAGGAGTTATTTCTTGTTTTAAAGGGTAAGGCCACAGATTTCTTCTCTGTTAGCAAGAGAAAAAATGGTAATAGATAATTCCAAAAGCTGATACATATTAAAATTCAAAAAGGAAATTCACCCACAAAGAGAAGAAGAGAAAGATAAAATTTCTATGCATAGACAGAACAATATAAAGTGATATTGCTACTTGTGGGCAGATAAGTGAGAAATTGTGTAATTTTAGTTGTCATATCACATAATTCAAAATAAAAGTCTTTGAGTATTCTTACATTTTCATTATATTCATCTCTAGTATTGCTCTTTCACTGAGAAGTTTATTTCCTTTATCATTTCAGGATTTAAATTTATTTCAAGTATTTAAATTTTGAGTCTTAAAGCCCATTTCTGTTTTACTATTGGGACTTAACCTACATTTTGGGAGGTGAATGTCTCCATTTACAACAGTATCCTTTTTATATTAAGAAAAATTCCATATAATATCACAGATAATTAATATTTATCTCTATAAATACTAAGGCCTTCTAAAAATAATTATTTTGCTATACATATGTCACAAGTTTTATAGGTAATGTTCTTTCTAAACACAGCCATCAAGACCGATTTAATGGCATATTTAATTTTTCAGCCATCCTTAAGAACATTTGTCACTGTAGTTTTCCTTGAACTGACTCTGTAACTACTTTCAACATTTTTCATCTCTGATCTCTTTGTCAAATTGTCACCCTCCTGTCTCCAGCCATCAGCATTCCTGCTTTTAAGAGTTAAGTCTGTATACCTAGTATTTTCTGTCTCTCAGAAAGTAGAAGCTATTGTCAACTTGGGATTATTTTGAGTGGTCAGATTTAAAAAAATACTTCTTATAATGGAGTGAAGTTGTGGAGACAAAATTAGCCAGAAAGCTGACTTTGAGTGAGAAAATATTACTCATTATTTTTAATTAGCTAGTGCATTGCTACATTGGGAAGCAATAAAAAATAAATTACAATTTAAATAGAGTTTTCTGTTTTTCAAACTGTAGAATAATAAATATACAAGTTCATTCAATTTGGAAACATATAAAAATAAGGAAAAAAAAGTACTTTTTTTACATTTCAGGTTAGTTTGAAACGTCTCAGAAAGCTGATTATGATCAGCTTTAGCACAAAGAATATAATCAGAGCTTGTCAAATCAATCTACTTAAAATTATTTTACAATATAATGAACACTTTGTGATTCTAAGGCTGAATCCCATATAATGGTTTAAAATAAATACAACTTGCCTCAAGATCATGGTGATATGCTAATAGATTATTATAAGAATATAAACTCACATCAAACATTTTCACAAAGTAACTTAATATAATTCATAGTTTCTTGTCAAGCACTTATTTACCTTGTTAAAATTAAATGAAACATATATGTTCCCCATGTTTGTATGTGTTTGTGTGTATATACACATACAAACACACAAATAGTATTCATAGTTAAAATGAAGAGAGTCTCCTTCCTTTATCCTAAATAGATAAAGAAGTTATCCTATCCTTACTGTCTTAGGATAGTAAGAACTTCCTAGAATTCTTACCTAATAGATAAAGAAGTCTCCCAGGATCCACAGTTGCCCATACAAGAGACAACTACTCATGCCTGTTTCATATGCCTCCTTCCAGAAATAGGAAGGACACAGAAATGAGAGGTGTGATATTATTCTTTTGAACCCTCCTTTCACTTATATCTTAAAGATCCTTTCATTTTTGCATACTTAGATCTATTTTATTCTTTTTGTTAGTCACGTAATAGCACACTTCACGTTAGACCATTATTTAATATTAGTGATGGACACTGAGTTGCTTCATGGTCCATACTGCAAAGGCATATACATCGTCCATCTTTGTGCATATATGTTTGTGAGAAAATATTTGAAATAGATTTCTGAGTCAAATAAATGCAAAATAATATCAGCAAATACTGATCCAGTGATTAAACTTCATAATGATTTCCTATTACATTTATAATATGTGAATTTCTCTTTATTTCTAACCCTTTCTAATATTGACCATTATGGAAGTTTTTAATCGACTTTTGATTTGATGAAAGTCATTTCATATTTTCATGTACAATACTCAATGATATATATCTTTCAGTTTGTAAGGAGTTATTAATCAACTGTTGTCAATTTGTATGAGTTCCTAGTTGGAACCAAGAGAGTACTTTGAATATATTAAACAAATGTATTTTCAATGTATCCTTTTCTTTTGCTTCCAAAATGAACAGCTAGGTCAAAACTAGAGCAACAAATTTATGACTCATTTGATTTTTAAAGTTGACTCATTAACCCTGGCAAGAAAAAATAATTACTCTACAGATTGTCAAGAGAGAAACAATGTTTTCCTGAATTGTTTAATAAAATTTTAACATGCTGAGTCCCACATATATATAAGTAGAACTAAAAAAAAAGTATGAAAAAATATTGCCTCTTCAATAAGAAGAATGTATGTTTCCTCATAGATTTTGTTTCTTAAAAGCAATATTCTGCTGTTCTTTCATACATATTCATGACAGAACTTCATGAGGAATATATAGTTTATAAAATGAAAATTGCATTTATTTGGTCACAAAAAATATTGATCCTAAAACTACGTTTGGCTGTCACTGATTTCAGGATTACTTTTTTCCTTCTCTTCCTTCCTCCCTTCCTTCCCTCCCACCTCCCTTCTGCTCCCCACCCTCCTCCAGTCCCATCTTCCCCCACCTGCCCTCCCCTTCCCGTTCCCCTGATTTTTGTATGTTGAACCAGCCTTGCATCCCAGGGATGAAGCCGACTTGATCCTGGTGGATAAGCTTTTTCATGTGCTGCTGGATTTGGTTTGCCAGTATTCTATTGAGGATTTTCGCATGGATGTTAATCAGGGATACTGGCCTGAAATTTTCTTTTTCTATTGTGTCTCTGCAAGGTTTTGGTATCAGGATGATACTGGCCCCATAAAATGAGTTAGGGGGGGAGTCCCTCTTTTCTGTGGTTTGGAATAGTTTCAAAAGGAATGGTACCAGCTCTTCTTTATACCTCTGGCAGAATTTGGCTGTAATTCCATCTGGTTCTGGACATTTTTTGGTTGGTAGACTATTAATTACTGTCTCAATTTTAGAACTTGTTATTGGTCTATTCAGGGATTCAACTTCTGGCTTACCCTTGGGAGGGTGTGTGTGTCCAGAAATTCATCCATTTCTTCTAGATTTTCTATTTTTTTGTGTAGAGGTGTTTATAGTATTCTCTGATGTTAGTTTGTATTTCTGTGGGATCTGTAGTGATATCCCCTTTATCATTTTTTATTATGTTTATTTGATTCTTCTCTCTTCTTTATTAGCGTGGCTAGTGGTCTTTCTATTTTGTTGCTCTTTTCAAAAAAACACCTCCTGGATTCATTGATTTTTTTTGAATGGTTTTTCGTGTCTCTATCTCCTTCAGTTCTGCTCCGATTTTAGTTATTTCTTGTCTTCTGCTAGCTTTTGAATTTGTTTGCTCTTGCTCCTCTAGTTGTTTTCATTGTGATATTAGGGTGTCGATTTTAGATCTTTCCTCATTTCTCTTGTGGGCATTTAGTGCTATAAATTTCCCTGTAAACACTGCCTTAAATGTGTCCCAGAGATTCTGGTACATTTTGTCTTTGTTCTCATTGGTTTCAAAGAACATCTTTATTTCTGCCTTAATTTTGTTTTTTACCCAGGAGTCATTCAGGAACAGTTTCCATGTAGTTGTGCAGTTTTGAGTGAGTTTCATAATCCCTAGTTCTAATTTGATTGCACTGTGGTCTGAGAGACTGTTTTATTATTTCTTTTCTTTTGCATTTGCTGTGAAGTGTTTTACTTCCAATTACGTGGTCAGTTTTAGAATAAGTGCAATGTGGTGCTGAGAAAAATGTATATTCTCTTGATTTCGGATGGAGAGTTCTGTAGATGTCTATTAGGTCCGCTTGGTCCAGAGTTGAGGTCAAGTACTGGATATCCCTGTTAATTTTCTGTCTTGTTGATCTGTCTAATATTGACAGTGGGGTGTTAAACTCTTTGACTGTTATTTTGTGGGAGTCTAAGTCTCTTTGTAGGCCTCTAAGAATTTTCTTTATATATCTGGGTGCTCCTCTACTGGGTGCATATATATTTAGGATAGTTAGCTCTTCTTGTTGCATTGATCCCTTTACCATTATGTAATGGCCTTCCCTTTTTTGATTTTGTTGGTTTAAAGTCTGTTTTATCAGACTAGGATTTCAACCCCTGACTTTTTTTTTTTTTTTTTTTTTGCTTTCCATTTGCTTGGTAAATATTCCTCCATCCCTTTATTTTGAGCCTATGTGTGTCTTTGCACTTGAGATGGGTCTCCTGAATACAGCACACTGATGGCTCTTGACTTTTATCCAATTTGCCAGTCTGTGTCTTTTAATTGGAACATTTAGCCCATTTATATTTAAGGTTAATATGGTTGTGTTTAAATTTGATCCCATCATTATGATGCTAGCTGATTAGTTTGCCCATTGATTGATGCAGTTTTTTCATAGTGTTGATGGTCTTTACAATTTGGTACGTTTTTGCAGTGGCTGGTACCAGTTGTTCCTTTCCCTGTTTAGTGCTTCCTTCAGGAGCTACATTTTCAACAGTGAT
Source organism: Ateles fusciceps (assembly GCA_036589455.1). Taxonomy (NCBI): domain Eukaryota; kingdom Metazoa; phylum Chordata; class Mammalia; order Primates; family Atelidae; genus Ateles; species Ateles fusciceps. Next base: position 5,136,834 of record JAZHEH010000253.1, on the reverse strand, counting down.
TATCAGCAGTCTCCATTCCTTTAATCTAATCTTTTTAAAAATATATATATATTTTATTGCGTTTTAGATTTTGGGGTACATGTGAAGAACATGCAAGATTGTTGCATAGGTACATACATGGCAATGTGGTTTGCTGCCTTCCTCCCCATCACCTATATCTGGCATTTCTCTCCCCATGTTATCCCCTCCCCCAACTCCCCCACCCCCCGCTGTTCCTCCCCAGTTGCCCCCAACAGAGACAACAGATGCTGGAGAGGATGTGGAGAAATAGGAACACTTTTACACTGTTAGTGGGAGTGTAAATTAGTTTCATCTAATCTTACTGGGCCTTCCTTCTATTTCTCATTGGCTCTTGAATCACTGTTCTTCCATCATATTAGACAGACCATATATGTTTTCTTTGTTATACGGAGAACTGCTTAATTAGTGTTGGCGACAGAGTCCTCATTTCTGCTGACTTTGCCCATGATCTGCTGAGGCAGGTGTCCTCTTTTCATGTCTCCCAGCCTTGGCTCATCAGCTTATCACTCACACTACTCACAAGCATCACTAAATACGAAAGTTTACTTCTCTGTTTCCTTTTCTGTTCGTGCATGTTTTAAATATGAAAGTTGTTAAAGAAAATTATATTGTATCTTTTTGTTTCTTTAAAACCCTTATCTAAAATATATTACTAATTGTCAAACTTGCATCAGAAATACTCTCCTTCTAACAATAATGCTTTTCATGAATTAGATGTTATGTGGGTTGTTTTTAAGAATCACACTCTAAAAACCAAAATTTTAATAATTAATAAAAGTTTGTCCATACACATCAAGGAGAGAAAAATATGTCTTGCTAAACTGTCATTAGGTTGTAGCTATAAACTTTTACAGATAGCTTTAAAATTAATTATTTACTAGGCTTCCATGCCATTTTGTGAAAATAGCAATAGTTTTAGGAGATTCTTGTAAGGAGTCACTAATATCAATGAAATATAAATAATATGTACCATATTTTCATTCTAAAACAAAGCATATATAAAATCCCTATAGGTATAAAAGTCAATCAATAATCATTTACTAAGGCCTAGAAATATAGTTATAAAACATCCCACTTTATTTGTAACTTAAATAGGCCTTTATGTCTGAAACCTTTTTAACTGAGATCATATGTTGGAATTGTATGTAACTTGAAAATGGCAATTAAATTTAATTAAGATAGTTTTCCCATGATGCTTGTCAGAAAAACCTGTTGTAAATAGCCATATAGTGTCCTATCTGTAGATGTATTCTGTTTGATTCCACCTTTTCTCTAGTATATCATCTACTTTTTCCCTTTACATGTATATGTATATGCATGCTGTATGAGTGTTTTTGTATGTCTATAAAGCATGGAAAAAAGTATTATTAAAGTATATTTAATTACACTTTAATTATTCATGATAAACTTTTATAAAATACACTATTGAGCAAAAGAATTTATTACTTGGAAACCTTTTGATATATATTTTAAATTTATTATCAGAAGAATTTATATCTCTATACCATTTCTTAAGCCAGGAATGAAGGTGTTAATTTTGCATTTATTCACTCCAGTTATTCTTATTTTTTAAAGAAACCTGTTCACTGGTTATGTAGACAATTTTAATTACAGTGTGGTTGAAAATATTTCTCATGTTTACTGGATATTGGTATTTTGTAATTGCTTTTCAATACATTTATCTCATTTTTGATATATTTGTCTTCTGAGTAAATATGCTTTTACTTCCATTGCCTTGATGTACATACTTGCAAAATTAGTAGTGTTTCATCCCATTGAGAGAAGGCATGGGGGATAGATAACTAATGGAGGCAGGTGATAAGGAGAACACATTTCTGTCTTTCCGGTATATATTCAAGGTTCTCTTCTCATCTTTGTCATGATTCAAAATAATAAAAAAATAAAAATCACCATCAAACTATTATAACCATCTATAATCAGGTTAACACAAATTATTTAGGCTTTTACCTCAGGTATTTTGTGACTGCAATTTAATTAAAAGAAAATAACATTGTCCCAATTGAAATAGAGTAAAAAGTGGGTCATGACTGAAATGCAGTTTCTTTAGAATCAAAGAACATTAGATATAATGAACAGAGGCCTAATTGGACAATGCAAAGATGCAATAATTTGCATGTTCTTTGTTCATCTATAATAAAACTTATAGCATTTGAGTCATGATATAAATAAATTAGACACATAACATTATATTCTAATGAACACCGTAAAATTATACTTTCAAATTATCTAAAATTTATTTTCCAGATCAGTGCTAAGGCTTGTAGTATTAAATTGGATTTGATTCAGGGTTAGACATGTGATATAAGAAAGACTTATCAAGTTTCTCCTGGTGTGAAGAGTAAAGATAATTTTTTTTAACCCCTAGGGCTGTTAAACTAAGAAGCAATGTGATCAGAGTGGCAGTGAAATAAAATGGTCCCCCACATTCTGTAAGAATACCAATCACCACCAGAAAACCAGTGAGCAGCACCACTCATTTTGAGGAATGTTATTCCTCATATTACAGAATTGTAATAGGTTATAATTCTATAAGGGGGTTGATGTATATTCTGAGGCCAATATTTCCTTATGTACTTTATAAATTTAAAGAATTAGAGAATTAGAAACTAATACTAAGGATATAACCCACCTCAGAACATTGGGAACCTAACAAATGATAGAATTTGACAAATAGGACTTGATTTCAGAACTGTTTGTAAGAATACACATCTAAACAGTAGCTCCAAGAATTCGAATTGGACAAGCATGCAAATGTATTGAATGTAATTCAAGGTAAGAACAAGTGTAGATGGAGATTGAATACAGTCAGAAGGAAAGGGTTGAATTATTTGATTCACATGATATAAGATAAAATGCTTTAAAAATATGCCATTTGACACGATTTCTTGCCCTCACATATTCACACAAAAATGTTTAGTATAACTTACAGTTGTTAAGAGAAAATATGGGTATGTAAGACTAGCAACACCTTTTTTGAAATGATTTTTTTTTTAACCAAAAGGTTGTCTTTTGTCTTCTTTTGAAATAAAATAAAAACAATATATTTTGTTTCTAGTATGAAAAGCTAGGAGGCATTTATTGTTCAGATACAACAACAAAATATACTTTTCCTGTGAAATGGTGACTAGACTTGCTCTCGATTTTAGATAATGAAAAGTTACATGCCGCTTGTTAGTGTCCTCCTGGTGGACTTCCTCCTCCACGCTCTGGTGCCCTCAGCACTAGTCTCCTCACCTCCTAGGAAGATACTTTTTCTGCTCAGAAACTGCTGGGAGGTTAAGTTCTTTTATTTTAATAATAAAGATAATGAACAAAAGGCCCCAAAAATAGAAACCAAAGAGGCTAACTGCATTTACTATACTGAAAAGAGTTTGTGTAAGAAAAAGAAGTAGACCCGGAAAGGCAAGTAGGAGTGTGTGCCTGTGTGTGTTTAATGGTGTAAGTAAAAAGAATATAGAAAGCATAAAAGTTGACCCTCAAAATTTTCTGTATGTCTTATAGTTCACGTTTTCCAGATTTGGATTCTGATGTAATATTGAAGATTTTAAAAAATAGTAGCTAATTACTGTTACTATTCTGAGTAATTTTTATATATAAAATGAGTTTTGAAATTCCCTGTTTTGACAGCAGCAAGGAATTCTATTTTAGCAAAGTCATGAACTAATTTCAGGATATCCTTTCATCAGTAAATGATCTTATGCATTTTTAGTGATATAAAATAAGCCCTTTTAAATGAACTTTATGTATTACAAATTTTATTGCTTCTGGCATCTTAATTTGTGTTACTTGGCAGATTTTAAGATTAAAAAATACTATATTTGAGAATAAAGTTTCTATTTTCAAAAAGTTTCTAACTTTATAGTTCATACAGTTCACCACTTATTATAAAGGATTCCTGGGTGATTTTAAAAATATGGTGAGAAAACAACACCCCCCAGAGATAGATAAGCTATTTTTCCTTGCACTTCTATCAGTTTTTGCCTCATATATTTTAATGTGTTACTGTCAGAGGTGTACGTGATAAAGATTGCTATGTCTTCTCATAGCAATCACTCCTTTATTACCATGCAATGCCCTTCTTGATCCTTGATAAGTTTCCTTGTTCTGAAACCTGCTTTTTCTGTATGTTTTAGTCTGTTCAGGCTGCTGTAACAAAATAACACAGACTGGTGGCTTAAGCAAATATATTTAATTTTTCGCAGTTCTGGAGGCTGGAAAGCCATGGTCAAGATGCTGACAAATTCAGTTTCTGGTTAAGGACTGTCTTCCTGGGTTTAGACGGCCACCTTCTCACTATGTCCTCACGTTGCCTTTCCTCAGTGCATGGCAATAGACCATGTCTCTTATAACAACTCTACTCCTGTCAAATCTGGCCCCCAGTCTTATGACCTCATTTCACCTTAATTACTTCCTTAGAGACTCTATCTCACAATATAGCCACACATGGGGTTAAAACTTTAGAATATGGATTTTGCAAGACACAAATATTCATTCCATAATAGCATGGTGGCTCTTTTTCCAGCCCTTTACTTTTAATGTATCCAAACATTTATATTTAATGAAAGTTTCTTTTAGACAACATGTCATTAGATATTTTTAAAATTCATTTTGAGGATATCTGTATTCAATTGAAGGATTTGTATGGTTCACATTTAAAGTGACCATAAGTATATTTAGGTCAATACTTACCACTTTCAATAATGGGTTTATATTTGTTATATTCGTGTCTTGTTTCTATACCCCTCTCTTTTTTGCCTTCTCTGGTCTTAACTGAGTATTTTATATTATTCTATTATTTTATCAACTACACCTTAAAATTTGTTGCCCTAGAGCTTTCAGTATACATTTTTCACTAATGTAAGTACATTTGCAAGTAACACTAAGTACATTTCCATGTAATGCAGGCACCTTTTAACAAATCCTCCCCCGACCCTTGTGATATTGTTGTCATTTATCTTATCTATATAAGTGAAATATGGATACATGAATCTATCAATATATCTTTATTATTATTGCTGTCATGGTTGTTTCTTAGATCTATTAAGAATATAAAAGAAGGGTTTTTATTTGTTGTTTTAGTTTACTTTCACTTATTTCTTACTCAACGCTCTAACCTTCTTTGCAGACCCAAGTGTCTGACCTACATTATTTTTCTTTCTTTTTCCTAAAAAAAACTAAATTTAATATTTATTTCAGAGCAGGTCTGATGGCATTGAATTCCCAGATTTATTTATCTAAGAGTCTTCATTTTTCCTTTACATTTAAAAGATAATTTCACTGGGTGCAGAACTCTAGGTTAAAGGATTTTTCTCCTCTTTCAACATTTTAAATATTTTACTCCCATTCCGTGCAAGGTTTCTGATGAGAAATCTGTTATAATTATTATTCTTGTTCCTCTGTAGGTAAAGTTAAGTTTTAATTTTTTTGGTGGTTTGATTTTTGGGTCTCATGTTGTTCAATATTTTTTTGTTTTTGTTTTCTGAAGTTTAAAAGGGTATGCAAAAGTGTAATTTAATTAATTGTTCTATTAATTTTTAGGCTGTTTTGCTTGATATGTATCTGGGTCTGTGTGTTATTAATTTTGGAAAATTGTTGGCCATTTTTAGTGTAGTTCATTATCCTACCCCTCCCCCCAAATAATTCGTGTAGGATCTCCAACTGTCATGTACCAAGAATATGAAGTTTGCTTCATATTCTGATTTTCAGACACAAAATTGAAGAAACACTCCTTCAGCTTGTATTTGTGTGCAATGTATACACTTTTCAACACTTAAAGAAAGAAAAATGCCTCCGTAAAGCTACTTACGAAATATATGCTATCATCAACCGTTACTTAAAATGTGTTCTCTACTAGAACTAAGGAAAATGAATCTTTGAACTCACTACAAGCATTTCCGTGGACTGTGATGCCTTAGGTCAATCTCTGAGTCTGAGGACAGTCCCTAGACTCATTTCCATTAAAGTTATTACTTGACTTTCCGCTGTTGCCAACAGTAATGGTCCTGCTGCTAGCCCTAACTGACCTCCCCACAGATCCTCTTCCATGCCTTCTTTGTGAATTTCCAGAACCTGCAGCTATTGCAGGTTTTCTTTTAAAAGTAACTTTAAAATTGACAATCATAAAAGTAAAAGGGGAAATAAAGAAAATCTTTCTGTTTTTGTAAGCACACTTTGAAAAGGATATCTTCATTCACCTGTGGTTGTATGTATAAATTAATACGTGTTTGTGGTGAGAAGAATTCAGAGCATCTTAAGAACCTTAAGTTTTTACATTTTTAGAAAATTTTCCTGTAAAAATATTGTAGCTAAGCACAAAGCCTCATATTTAAGGCATATTTAGGATAATTCATTATAAATTTTCTTATATTGGAGAAAACTGAAAAATTATAATACATAATAAAAGGATTACTAGGAACAAAATGAATATATGTAACATGAAATACCACATAGCTAATCACAATTTTATAAGGCTCTTTCATGACAAAAGAAGGATAAGTGGGTTTAAAAATACATATAGATTATACTCATTTTTAAAAGATGTATGTAAAACAAAAGAACAGAGAAATATAACAAAATGTTATCTCTGGATTATATGTGCCTTATATTATTAAATATGTCATTTAATATCATGTAAAATATTTAATATGCTTAGATTAAGTAGTATGTTTGATTAAATATAATCACCTTTAATCTGTATAAGTTCTTAGATGTAGTAAATTTTTTATCAGCATGGCTGGCAGAGATGGAGAGAGTAAACGTCAAAACTCATCCTTAGTTTCTGCATATTCCTGCCTCATGCAACTCTTATTAACCTGATATCTTCCATGGGAGAACAACAAGCAGCTAACTCAATTTCAGTTACTCCTCCAAAATCATTTCTGAAATGTACAGTTGTGACAAAAATGATTTTACACAGAGAATTTCTTTACGTTATTTAATCACCATTTTTTCTCTGAGGAAACTTAGGACTCCTTTGGACATTGAATTTGTTTCTTTGTGGGCTAAATTTTTTAAAATCACATTATAAAAAGCAATAGCAATATTTTAAAGCCAAGTTACATTGTGGTTTTAATACAGCACTTTGGATGTTCTAAAATGTAGTCGTATGCTCTGGTTTCTTTTCAGATTGTATAAATCCTTTGCCTTTTACTAAAATGCAGTTGCCTGTTTTACATCCTATATTATTATCTTATGATAACTAAGACAGTATTTTTAGATTCTAAGCATTCCCATTTTATAAGTTAAAGACTCTTGTGTTATGCTATTATCTTTGTTTAGGAAAAATAGTGTTTTAAAATTAATTTCTCTGTCTTTGAAAATAGTTTTCACTTATACCTGGAAAAAGAAGACGCCAGGTGTTGCCTTTTGGGGGGGTGCAGGTATTGGGATATTCTTTAAGTAGAATGTTACAGTTGAGGATTGATAATGGTATGACTTGGATATGGTTTGTTGGCCCAGCCAAGTCTCCAAGTCTCAGGTTAAAATTTGATCCCCAGTGCTGGGGGATGGAGCCTGGTAAGAGGCGTTTTGATTGTGGGAGTAGATCTCATGAATGTCTGTCTTGATACCATTCTCAGGTGAGTTCTCACTTCTAGTTACTTGGAGCCGGTTGTTCAAGAGTTCGACACCTTCTCTTCTCTCTCTCGCCATGTGAGCTGCCCACAGCAGCTCCCCTTTGCCTTTTGCCATGAGTAGAAGCAGATACTTGAGGTCCTCACCAGATGTAGATGTTGCTGTCATGCTTCTTATACAGCCTACAGAACCATGAGCCAAATAAACCTCTTTTCTTTACAAATTACCTACTTCCAATATTCCTTTAGAGCCACACAAATGGAGTAAGACAGAGAAGAAGGCAGGGGAACTTCTAATGTGTGAGGTTCAAATCAGCCTATATGTGCTAACTCTGACAAGGTGGCCAGGAGGTTTCAAAAGGACTCAGTGGCCAAGTAAATGCTTACTGTTTACTATGAGACTTTCCCAAACCATCAATCATCATGTGAATATACTCAGCACACACACAAGCAGTAATAACAGAGAGGGGGACAAACCATGATGAGTAGCTCAGGAGACCAGCACATGAGCTGACAAACGGAGCAGGTCTGGATTTCCTGATCAAAAGGTCATGGAATTCTCACAGGCAGAGCTTCTGCAGGTGTCTCGGCCATGGGCAGTTTCTTCGCTGTTTTCATGGCCTGCAAGAGTGTTCATGGTCATTAGCTCAGCTGCCCTTTTTGACTTCACTTTTTTGTCAGGTCTTGGGGGTGCCTGACCATGGCACTGATTATTACCTCAGTCCACCATGCATATGCTTACCACGTTGAGGGGTCAGTGATTTCACTCTAGGCTGAGTCACTTGTCATCAGTGACTCCATCTGGAGACATTTAGGATTACAAAACATTATTATATAACACTCTCAAAACTTATGCTTCTGTGTGTCCCTGCCTAACCTAACTCTTGTTAACTGAATACCTCCCTTGGGAAACCAACAAGCAAATTCTAATGTATATATTTCACACTTGCAAAGTCAGGGAGGAGTTGGAGGCAGGGAGCAATCCTGCTCCTATGTAGCATTTGCATAAATGACACAAGAGAATTATGTACCCATGATCTATCTGATCGATTTTTATGTCCCACATCTGTATTCTACCTAGCATCAAATGTGATGTACAGCTGAAGGAAAAAAGCATGCTTTCATCGGTTTGGAAACACCACTGTGTAGTTAAATTGCCATGAAAGCCAACATTCCAGCAATTCCCATTAACACCAGAATCTCTTACAATTACTTTTAGGTGTTTCCATATGTTACACATGAACATACAAACATGCGTATTTTTCAAGCTGTCTTCATTGTTGTCAGTTATTTCACCCTTTGAAAATCATACCATTAGTTACAAAAACACCAGCTTCTTCATACTGTGACTTTTCCTCTCCCTATTTAGTGAATTATACTGCCACCCTCTTACAGTAATTTGAATAATTAGGTTTAACTCTTGCTTTTCAGCCTACAACTGTAATCCGTAAATGTTTTTGGTTAGATATCCCCAAAATCACGTTGATCTGTAAAAATAAGACTTCAGCATTGTGGCAATTTAAGATGATGCCCAATGCTGTTCAATTTAATAATATACTTTAGGGGGATTTATGGAAATTTGACATTCTTTGTTTCTGTCTGAAACTCCTTTGTGGGTTCATACCAAGTGCACAGTCTGTTCCGCTGCAGTTAGTCTTGTGCGTGTCACTGAGGGCAGCCTCGATGTATGTTCACAATTGTCTCTTCTTAAATCAAAGATCCAAGATTTAGTAATTTGTAGTCCTCTTTTAATGTAATTATGCTTACTGTTGTACCTTTTTGAGTTAACATCTAAAGAGATACCTTTGAAGATAGCAGTAAACTAGCTCGTTTTAAAAGCAAAATTAGATTACTAGATTTGCTTTCGTTCACAGCCCATGACCATTAGGTTTCTTAATGGATTTGGGAAACTCAATAATTCCTGCTTAGATTAGATTTTATTAGATTTGGATGTCTTTCATACTAACTTTTAAAGATCTGTAGACAATATAATCAGATTAGAGTCTCAGTCTCCATGGCTTACAATATATTATAACATTTTTATTGGCTCTTCACAAGCATCTAAAGTCACATTGAGAGCAATATAATACCGAGTGCTCACAAAATTAAATTCAGAAGGTGAGCAATTGGCTTATTCTTCCATTGTATAATTGTTTTTATCTTGTCAAGATTCTCTGTTTTAACATATTTCCATGGTTATCAGTAAGGAGAAAACATAAAAGGTCATATATTGTTTATAAAATAAGGCAAAGCATTTAAACGAAGAAAATACTTGTTATTTTCTACATAGTTTTTATGATGCATGTGCGATAATTAACTGCCGTATTACCTTAACTGAAACTATTTAATTAAGGCACCAGGAAATAAAGGCCCTGCAATATTTTTTTCCTAAATACTCACTACCAAAACAATGGTATTTTGAATAAAACTGTTTTAATAGTTTACTGTTGAATATAAATATTTCCTAAAAATGATAGAATGAATTATCAATAACTGATCAAAGCAAAGCAATAAAATCAGTATCACTATAAATGCATAAACCAATAGTATGTGTCAGTATTTTATGACTCATTGAACATAATGTCTTATGTAATAAATAGATTTTAAAATGGGTGTGTACAAATACAGAAAATATATTTGTCCAATTATTTTTAAAAAGGCCATTGGATGAGATGTAAAAGGCAAATTTATGTTGCAAGTGCAAACTATATGCATATGTGTACAATTCAGAGAGTCATTCTTTCTGCAGGAACACTTCCTCTGATAATCACACTCCTTTAGTCCCAAACTGAACTGTGATCCTTGGGGCATTTGCTGATGGTGATTCCTACACGTTCCTGGTACATGATAAATATCTGATCTGCTTTACCATGTTGCATTTGGAACTGCCTGCGTTCTGTCATTGCTGACAGATAGTAAAGGTAGACCAACTTCTGGATGGAAGTGGGGTTCTAAGTTTAAATGCTGTGGGAGAAGGATGAAGTAATCGTAGACGGCATTTCCTCCTCTCAGACTGAAGAGTCTACCTGCTTGCTAATGCCCAGTCACCACAAGGATATATTGGTAAGACATTTGTGAGTCCGATCCCACATGTGTCAGAAGTACGCTGCATTTTCTAGCTCCTCTGGGCAACTGCTTTTTCCTTCTATGAGCTTCAAATATTAGCTTACCATTATATCCCATGACTGCCCCTTTCAATGAATAAGTAACCCAAACTATAAAATATGTAAAATTAACAGATTTTGGTGGTGGTCACTGATCACAGTTAACTTGTGAGGTTGTTTTTTTTTTTTTTTTTTTTTTCTGCTTGACTTGGCAATATCTCTACTCTGCATTCTAAATTGGGGACCACATAAGTTATTATCCAAATTGGGATGACGGACTGAAAATGAACAGACACTATTCATGATTATTCTGGGAATGGGTAATAAAACAATACTGCTCAGGAAAACAAATATGCAAAATTATCCTAATTATAATACTTTAGGAAGTACTTTTTAAAAAAGTAGTATTACATGCAATGATGAGATATTTTATATTGATAACTTACTGTTCATATAGAGATGTATGAACGTGTGTGTGTATATACATATATACTCATAAATTAGAATGTCAGTTCTTTGAAGCTTATGGCTGTCTTTTGTAATTATTTTAATTTTCTCTCAAGTGCAAGACTTTTTTGTGTATAAATATATTACCTAGTATATGAACTGTTTCGTAATTATTCTCATCAGGACCTAAGTGTCCTAAATTTAGAGTGATCATGAGAATAACAAGAATCGTCAATTTTTAAAAGCTGACATTTTGTGTATATATCAGGTTGCTTTAATCCTCCAACAACCATGAGGGTTTTTCAGACTATTCTTCTCCACTGAGTTTTAGCTAACGAGTGGTGTGGCCTGATTGGAAAACATGCAATCTTCCTTCCTGAAAGAGACTGTTAATCACTTCTTTATACTGTCTCTCACTCTACTGATATCTCATTATATCTTCCTGCACTTCACATGCATTTTACATCTTCACAGTGTGTTAACTATGCTGTTATTGTTATTGTTAGATCAAAGATTAGGTAACAGAAGCTCATCAAATTGTAGTTAACATATGTGAAGCCTTTTTTACCTAGAACTAAATCTAAAGCAGGAATCAGCAAACGTTTTGGCTAGAGGGTGAAATACTAATTTTAGTTTTTTTACATCACATGCAATGTCTATTACATATTCTTCTTAGTTTTTTGCTACTTACCGGAAAGGAACGTGATACAGCCCACGCAGTGCAGTTTGCTGAGCCATGCTCTATACAGAATGATGTCACTAGACTACACAGAATAACCTAATTATTAGTAATCATATAAGATACAAATAAATATATGCTTCCTTTGCAACTTTTGTAAATTCTTTATGCCTGGCAAACGTAAGTGGACAATTTTTCCAAATCTACGCGTATTTTCCTAGCCTCATTACATTGATTCACAATGCCTAGTCACTTTAAATTTATAAACAAGAACTAGGCAACCAAACACCCATTTCCCTATCAGTTTATGGGTTCCTTTGGATCACTTCACATCACGTATGTTCTGATAAATAGGAAGAGCTGGGCTGCAGGTCCAGATAGCTTCCATTTCTATCATCACTTTACCACAGTCCTGGGCAAGTAGACATACTTTACTGGGTCTCAGAATCCTCATCTGTCAAAAGTGATTAAATGATATAAACAAACTCTTAGGGTTGTTCCAATTTATAACAATGCCAGGCACACAGCAGCCCTCGAATATTAGTTATTTTATCATTATTTTTAAATTCTAGCTAGAGTCTACTACCTAGAATTACTGTGATATTTTAAATTTATTTCAATTAAATAAGACAATGAACTATAACAATATGAGACACAATAATAACAAATATAGAGGGGTTAGTATATTTTTTAAATTAATAAGGCAATATCTTTGCTCTTTAAAGACATATGATAATTTCCTAAGAAACATCTGCCTGTAGACCACGAATGCTCTTGTGATTCAATTACGAGGCACCGCAGACCACACTCTGCTAGACTGACCCTCTGCACTATCACAGGGAGCAGCAAAGGCTACATAGAAAATTCATAATGTGTGGAATACTTTGAAAAACAACTGGTAAGAATGTGAGATATGGGAAGGATTGGAAGACCAGCACAATAGTCTCAGTAGGCTTCCAAAGCCAAGTATCACAAAGTGTGTTGCAGTAATGAAGATAAATAAAAATTAAACTGAGATAATTAATATTCAGGTTCACCAACATTATGAATTGTCCTGAATGGCAAGACATGCTCTATATACTTGCCTGAATAGACTATTGAGAGCCATTGAAATACGTCTCTTTTTAAAGGGTCACACAATTTTAGGATGATTCATCTGGCAGGGGAAGAAAGCGTGGTTCATCGCTAAAGAGGACTGCATGTCAGAAAGCTAAAGCCGTAATTTAAGTCGGAGGTAATCCAGGTTCAAGGGAGCATAATTGCAACAAAAAAAATAAAGTTGACTAGAAATGACAGCATTTCTACTGATAGATCCTACAGGACTATACATTTTTTTTTGCCACCACCAAATGTAATTGAAGATTAATAGTTGGCTTAATTCATTTTATGATAGAGAAAATCCTGTACCATTAGAAGAAGAAGACACTTTAGAGAAAAGTTTTAGGAATGGAAGAATTAGTGGAGAGCAGAAATAAATGATCTTTAGACAAATAAGAAATCAGATACATGGGGATTAATTTTATAGCTTGAATCTAGGGAACTAGGTGAAAACTTTAGGAAAAGCAGCAGCAATAGTTCCCAGTAATTTTCCAGGAAGTTGTTTTCTAGGAAATGAAAACGTTTAAAAATTAGCTTGCAAACTGCCAGTTTCCAGTCCAAAATATATAAAGAATAAGAAGAATGAGGCAATATGTGATCAAAAATGATCTGCCTTACGTGTATTTCCTATCCCTGAATTCAAAATTTTTGATTTGCTGCTAATTTTAACTATAAACTATTTGAAGTTATAGATATTTACAAGTGATGTCAGAGTATTGAAAAACTCTGACAAATGATTTCAGAAAGATCTATGACCAGGAGTCCTTGAAATCTTAGAAATATATAAGTTTAAATTTAAGTTCTGTGAGGACTGGGGCAAATTCCCCTATACTTGCACTAGCATAATTTTCAGCATATGGCAAACATTCATCTAATATGTAATGAAAATCTATTGATCTTCATGTGTAAAATCTCACAGAGGTTAATTCTTTCTGTATTCTTCCTTTGGGGATATTTTTAATGTCTTACTACTTTGTGTATCCAAAAAGTAAATGGCCACTTTGAAGGCCTATTGTACCTACCCCTCAACTGTGTTGCTTTCTAAAAGTATGCTAGCACAGCCATCCCGAGCATCATTAACAGTTGTGTTAGTTTGCTGCTGCCACAGTAATACCAAAACTTGCAAACAACAGTAATTTAATGTCATGTCCAGTGTTCTGTGAGGCAGTTGCAACCTGGCTGGAATAAGCTGGAATCCAGACTTCAAGCTTCAGGCTGGGTTGGAGTCTGCTCTTTCTGTCTCCTTTTCTCTGTGGAATAGAATTTCCTGGAATACGTGGTATGCTCCATGTAACCCATACGGATGCAGTGTCTACCTGGGAAGTGGCCTTCCTATGGCAGGACACAGGAGGTAAACCCCAAACTCGCCGTTTTCAGTTTCCACTGAGATCATACCCTTTACCATGCAGTTTGCTGGCCAGTGAAATTCACATGACCAAGCCCAAAATCTAATGACAGCCATGGCGACTCTGACCATTAAGCACACAAGGCAAGACCAGAAATGTATACGACCCTGAAAAGTGAGGAATTTGGACCAATAACTTTTTGACTACAACATCAGATCCCCCGCCCCCAACTGCTCCGGCTTTCTCCTCAGGCACTTTTCTTGTGTGATTCTGCAATTTATTAATGTTCCCTTTGATTATGATTATAAAAATGGACCAGACTCTTCTTTCTCTAACAAATAATGGCAAATATCTGAGAATACTTGTTAAGTCTCAAACTGGCACAAATGAAAGGCTTTTTTTTCTTGTTTGTTTGATTAGTTTGTTCCAGTGAGTCAGCAAATAGGCATGTTTTAATCAGTGAGATGCTGTTCTTTCAGTAGCCAGTACCACCAGCATGCACTTGCTATGAAAATCTAATGACAGTGATGTGTCATTAGATTTTATGGTGTCCTACATCTCAACGTTAGGATTTTGTCACTGAGTATCTTGTCTGCATCTAAAATTGATCCTGCCATGTGTATTCAGTGAATTACTGTTAATTTAAACCATAAATGAACTGAATCATCAGAAATATACTAAGTACTTACATGTTTGATATAATGTAAGTAATTGATATTGGGGTATCCCTTGATTTAATCCTTGCTATGTGGTGGAAATTAGATGGTTTCTTAGTAAAATACACACCATTTCAAATATCTGGGTCTCTGCTTATTAGATGTGTGCGCTGGGGAAATGTTTTAAGCTCCTCTTTTTCTATATGCATAAAATGGATTATAATATCTATTATATAATTTTTATGAAAACTAAATACGTTACATAAATCATGTAGTCCAGTGTTCAGTACATTTAGTTACTAAACATTTTTCACCTATTCCCCAATGGCTTTTTTTATTTTTTTGAGTGAGAGTATCACTCTGTCACCCTGGCTGGAGTGTACTGGTGCAATCATGGCTCACTGCAGCCTCAACCTCCCACTTCATCTTCCCAAGTAACTGGGAGTACAGGCAGGAGCCACTACTCCCGTCTAATGTTTTGCATTTTTTGTAGAGATAGGTAGCGATTTGTCATGTTGCCCAGACTGGTCTCTAACAACTGGGCTCAAGGGGTCCACCCACCTCAGCCTCTGCAAGTGCTAGGATTGTAGGCATGAGCCACTGGACTGGCTGTCACTACAGATTTAACAGATAGCAATAATCAAGAAATCGAAGAGCCTATTTTTTATATCAGTTTTGTCCTTATATAAGCTCTGATTAGAAAAGTATATCTTTTTTTCAAAAAAATGGCATGATATCCAGTTTGTCTTTTAAAATCCTTTGCTTAAAAATATCAAATAGGGACTTTCTAGTATTTTCTCAACTTTTGATGTAATGATTTTATGAAAACTAAAATAAAAACCGTCTTTTGGTAGTTCTTAATAATGTTATTTTTGTAGCTTCATGCCCCAATACAAATAAGATAATCTTATAACTATCACAAAAGAACATATTATTTTTTAAGTTAATGAATTGATTTTTTTAAAT
Source organism: Ateles fusciceps (assembly GCA_036589455.1). Lineage (NCBI taxonomy): Eukaryota > Metazoa > Chordata > Mammalia > Primates > Atelidae > Ateles > Ateles fusciceps. The sequence goes on along the minus strand of JAZHEH010000253.1, from coordinate 5,120,925 downwards.
GACATTCTATTTTTTCAAGAACAAATGTTATTTTCAACAGTATATTATATCCTGTTTTTCTCATAGTATCTTCCTAAGCAGCTTCACAGAAGAATTGAGGTGCAAATGAATAAAACATGTGTTTATCACAGTGGCTGACGGGAACATGACAAGTTTCACATTGTGCTTTTCTCTTAGAGGCTGTCAGAAAAGGGAGGAGTTGAGATGGTCAGAAAATAAAATGAACCATCAAAGGACTGAATTTGGAAGTAACTATTTTATTTTTATTTTCTAAAGAAGTTTTTTAAATTATATTTTACATTAGAATAAAGACAGAGAATCTAATGAGTTTAATTTTAATTATATGCACCATTAAAATTTAATCAGTATGGATAAATCCTTACCTAACAAACTAAAAACTTGCATGTTTTCAGACCATAGTGTATCATGTATAATTTACTGATTGAAATAATAACATATTAGGTTGGTGTAAAAGTAACTGTGGTCTTGCCATTAAAAGTAATATATAAAAATACGTACAGTTTCACTTCCAATTTTCATTGGAAATTATAAGTCCACAGCTCAAAACAGCTTAGTAAACCAACTTCTAGTAGCTTTGACTCTATAAACTTTGGGAAAATGCTTAAAATAATTGAGTTTTAAGGAAATAATGATGATGGTATCAGAAATGGAGCTTAATAATAATTATTAAGAATATAAGTTGGGTGGGCGCGGTGGCTCACACCTGTAATCCCAGCACTTTGGGAGGCCGAGGCAGACAGATCACGAGGTCAAGAAATCAAGACCATCCTGGCCGTAGATACTTAAGTAGGAAGAGAAACGCTTGATGAATTCTTACTGCTGCTGCTCGGAGATATGAGGGTTTTATTGTAGAGGATGAAGGTGATGATTCCTTTGTTCTTTTACCAGTAAGTATGAGAGCTGTTGAAATTTGCAGAAAGAAAGTTAAATCCAATGCAGAACTTTGGGTAAGAATACATAGTAGATATAAAATTATGTTACTAGAGAAGTAAATAACCCTTAGGTTCTTAATGCTTTACTACATAAATGGTTTAAGTAGAAATTTGCTTATAGGCAGAGAAATAAACTGTGTTATTTGCCAGATGATTGATCTGTACATAAAGACATTTAATGTACTACTGGATTAACTTGCTCAATATTATCCTTACCAATCAAATAGTTAAACACTTATTTTATGTATAACCTGAAAATTTAATATGCAAAGGTATTGGCATAGTCCTCTTAAATGCTATTATGAAGCTATTGTAATGGAACGTACTGGACACGTTACCAAAAAGTTATATTTAAAAAAAAAACTAACTCATAATATCACATCTTAACTTTCAAGAAATATTTTAAGTTCCCTTTTAAATGGCTTGAGCAGAAAGTGGAAATAAAGTGAAAGAAGAAGAGGATGCAGTTTTATGAGTGTTGTGATATAAGTTGCAGGAGACTCACAAAGTACAGAGTTACTAAGGGAAATATATTTCCCATGGCTTTCGTGAGAGTCATTGATTCTACCACTTTAGAGATGTGTACATAAAATATAAGATGAGTAAGTGTGGGATGTGTCAATTATAGTTAGTTCATTGACAGGTACAAGAGAATTATCATCTATAAAGTACAAAAAAGCTATTATAGTAATTAACAACTCTAGGCTCCTAAAAAGCCTAGTACTCACAATTCCACTAGGAAAAGGGCAATAGAATACAGAAGAAATTGGAAAAAGCCTAAAAGAGCCTAACAAATACAAATTAACCATTTGAGCCATCATGTTATTTATTAAACATGAAATTTTATAGTATAAATTTACCAATATTTATACAAATAAATTTCCAAAATAGTATTTTGTCCCCTAAATGTATCATTTATAGAAAAAGTTTTATCCTAAGACTTCTTATCTTTTCTCTCTATTCTTCTTTCAGGATTACTACATTTACTTGCACAGCTACAGGCTATGTGCTAACATTGTGTCTTTGAGTTTAACTTCCATGATATTTCAAACATAGTTATGCTAACTTATGTCCTCACTACCACTACTACCATTATTCTCGCTTTGTCAATGTCTGTAATATACACAAATAAAGTTGCCTATGGCCTGTTTTACTGATTTTAACATTCACACACTCACAAACACACACACACACAAGCACTCATGCACATACATTTTTTTCTTCAATTGAAGCCACTTATATTTTTGTATTTCATCTGAACTAGACCTCTCTGACATTTTTAAATCACATTCTCTTTATATATTCAAAATATTTCCTTTTCTGTTCTCTTACGTAAAGCATACACTCTCTATATATTCAAAATATTTTCTTTTCTGCTCTCCTACGTAAAGTATACACTATCTTTTATGCTGATATGACATACTGCATTAAACATTGTAGAACATTGTATAACAACACTTTTCACATTCTGAATGCATTTCAATACTATAGGTGTTTATTTCTGCTCTTAGTTTGCAAGCTATTTAAGGTCATCTTTTTCATCATTGTATTTTCAAACATAGATTGTTAGTATGTTTGCTGAATTGATTTGAATTGGTAAGATAAAAAGTTATAGTTTAAGACTAGGAATTTGCAGTGCAAGAGACAAGTGAAAAAAACAGACCTTTAGGAATTGTGCTAGAATAGCATTATTTAGCACTCTCAAAAATGAAGTTGAGTGCTTAAAGGATTTGCATAGGATTCTTCTGCACCTATTCAACATTGTCTAAGAATGATGTTAGTATTGAGATACAATGACAAAGAGTTAAAATCTCTTCCAGAAGTGGGGAAATATAGTATGCGAGCAGTCATTTACAATGAAACATTGTAAATGAAATAATGCCTCTAGGCAGGAGATCATCTTATAGCATAGAGGAAGGAGCTCCTGTCTTTGTTAGCACTGTGGAGAGCTCAGGGGAGCTCACAGTGGCTTCATGCATGAACTCCTGACATTTTTAACTCTTTGCCATACGTAAATTCTTCTGAGGAACTCAGCAATTCTAAAGACCTTTGTAAATATTACATCAGTCATCTTTAATATATGAATCTTACATAACTGCTGAAAGAGTAATTCAATCGATGAGGGAAGATGGGTAAATAAAACATTAGAAATCCAAGGTGTCTGTAAGTTGATTAAAAAATGGTAAAAAGATGCGGAACCAAGAATTGTACAGTTTGATAATCTGGAGTTTATATTTACATTTTAAATTACATTATAAACATAAAATGCTGATGGAAGGAACTTAAGAGAGATACGTAGCTCACATAAAGACAACTGCTTGATGACGCAGTAAGAAATTTTGCCCTCATTCCAGTTGTACTATTGTAGAAAATTTTACCAATGATTCATTTCTTCCTTTCATTCAAAACACAGTAATGGGCAGCAGTTTTGCGTAACAATTTTTCCAGGTGCTAGGCATACAGAAATTAGCACCTCACCGTCCTTATCCTCAAATGTGTTAGGTGATTTTAGGGAATGCAAATGCATAATGCATAAGCAGTTTATGGATCTGTGATGTGATGAGTTTGATCTCATGTATAAAGTATCATGTCTATATTGTATTGTAAAAATATTGTGTTCCCTCCAAAGTCTCAGTATAATAATAAATGACATAGTGTAAATAAAACTCTGCACAGTCCGTGTGAAGAGAAGATACTTACGGTTAATATTAGAGATGAGTACGAGACTCTAGCTTGCACAGAGGAGGGTGAGTGGACGTGGAGCACAGTAAGAGAAAGCTGAATGCCATGTGATCTCTACGAATCCCTTTGGATCTTTCCAGTCATCTTTTATTTATCTCTGGCTCTCGTACCTTATTTCCACTCGGCCAGTACATTTTCTGGCTTCTACCATCAGTTATGACCATGACTTGCCATTTTCCTGCTACTCGCTTTTTCTCCTCTGAGCCAACATCATCTTTCACTGGGATTATTGATACACCTGCCCTTGTCCCTGTAATGTCTGTTTTCCATTTAGCAGTCAGAAAAATACAATTAAAACATAAATTCATGAAACCTCTCTTTACCAAACCATCACATTAGTTCACTGCTTTTCCAGGGCAAATGGAAAAGTTCCTACAATAACCAGCTAGGCAATATGTGATTTGCGTCTTTCTCTTTATATTTTAACCTCATTTCTTATAGTCACCTTTTTCAGTCTGTCACAGTCAGAGTCTTCCTGGTCTTCTTACTATTTCCTGAACATGATCACACATTCTTACCGAGGCAATTACCCTGTCATTCTCATTGGCTGGGTGCTTTTCCTTCAGATACCCGCGTGGCTGTCCTTGCTGAGTCACCTTCATCGAGTCCTTGTTCAAATGTCACGTTCTCATTAAGATCTGCCCCAAACCACTCTATTATAAAGTGTCAATCCCTTCCTCCCTGAAATGCCTAGGACTCTCTGCCTCATTTTGCTTATTTTTCCCATAATACTTACCACCATCTGATAGTCTACATATATGTTTATTTACTTGTATATTGTTTGTTTTCCCATACTGAAATATAAACTCCACGAAAGAAAGGACTTTTGTCTATATTGTGTGCTGCTATATTACTAGAACTTAAAAATAGTTCCTATCACATAGCACTCAATAAATACTTTTTGAATGAATAAATGATATTAAAGAATGAATAGGCACTCATCAATTGTGTAAGAAAGGAAGAAAAAACATTCTAAGCAAGAAACTGGCATATGAAAGTCCAGAAGATGGTACTGTAAGAATATATGCGTGTTAGAGGACAGAAGCAGATATGGTTAGAGAGAGAGACACGGAACATGGCTTCATGCATCATTTCATATACAGGGCCAAGTCTAAGGTGTTTTACTTTTTTATTTCAGAACCAGGAAAATTGTCATAAAAACACAATTATACACATTTTCTGTTTTTAAATGGCTGTCCTTTTGCCCTTGCTAATGGCTTTCCTACATGCTCATATTATCTTGTTAATTTGAAAAGGAAAAGTTAAGCAGACACTTTATAAGCTTCTTATCAAGAAACACAATAGTAAGTCTATAGCACACCTTCTGGTATGTTGCATGTGAGGAGACAGTAAATTAAGAACTATATTCCATATTCAGATATTTTTGACGTTTATTACTCTTCAGTATTAGAACATTTTAATTGGTTTCCTTTAATTTTGAAAAACATGCTATAGAGAAATTTATAATAAAAGTCAGTACTTAACATTAAAGGGCAATATTTCTATTAACATTTTAAGTTATCTGCTGGCATATTTCACAACAGTGAAAAGGTATTTTAAGGAAAACTCCTTTCCTTTCAAAGGGCAATTTACAACATATACTCTAAAGTTTCTTTATTAATAGACTATATTCTGCAATTAAAAATAATTTAAAAACTATTCGAAGCAGAAAAGAATCAAGGAATTTGCCAATATACAAAATAAAACATGGCACAATGAATAATAATCAAACAAACAGTGAGGTTCTTTTTTATTCAATGTATGGTTTTATGTACAGTGGGGAGAATTAAGAGATAGGTAATGCCTATATGGGCAAAACAACACTTTGAGCGGCTGTATAATAAACTTGGTAAATTAGTTTTGGCTATAAAATCCTATGTTTAAAATCCCTGATTTTTTCTCTCTCCTCTTGCTTTTCCTCAAGAGCATCATTTTCACTGACAACAGAAATTGTTCCAGTTTCTATTCTGCCATTACTGGTGGTACAAACCTGGGCTAGTTACTAGAGTTGGTTTGAGGACAAAATCAGATAATGCATGCAAACGTTCTGAACGCATTTTAAGTGTTAAATATTAGCCTTTTTCTCTAATTTTAGAATCTTCTACTCTTTACTCCCTCAAACTGCTGTTTCTCAAAGACTCTCTTACAGATAGGAAAGCAATACAGTTATTAACCCACTACATAACCTCTGGTGTGACTTCATTGTTAAATGAATATTTCTTGATTGAGTTGTGCTAACCTACCCTGTGTTAGCCTGACAGACTCCATCTTAACCTCCGCCTAGCCCCTCCTGCCATTTCTCCCTTGAGTGCATACCTGGGTCATGCTGTGCTTAGAACTATAGAGGCATATAACCATTCTAGCCATATCCTGCTTGGCAAGCCCACTTGCTGTTGTGAATACCCCCTTGACTAATTGTATGGCAAGTACTGAATACCCCCCTTGGTAACCAGCAATCATGGGAACCACGAGTTTATACCCTCCTTAATGATCAACGATCACGAAAACCTCCTGCCTCCTGGTTACCAGCCTCCTTATCTAACTTGCCTGTTGTGCTTCTGTAAATTCGGCTTGAGCTAGCCTCCCCCTCCCCCGTTCTTAAGCAAGGTATAAAAAAGGAATGAAGCCCCTTCCTCAGGGCCGAGGGATTTGAACGTGAGCTGACTCTCAGTGGCCGGCAATAAAGGACTCACAATCAGATTTTAGAGTACGGCAATTTCCTAACAATGTGCTCGGATATAACAGAGTGATATAGAGTTACAATAATAATAACTACCAGTTATTGGGTACTTCATATTTGGCAGACACTAGCCTTCACATTTTCTCATATAAATTTGTTTAATTTTCTTGGTAGCCTCTTGGGTAGATGCAATCATTATCTTGTTATGAAAGAGGAAACTGAAGCACAGAACAAGTACTTTGTTCATAGTAGCAGAACCTTTAAGTGGGAGAACAGAATTTAAATACATAAAACTTGGCCCTGTATTCTGTTCTCTTGGGCACTGCTCTTGGTTTAGGGAAAGAGGAATACTGTTTGCAGCAGAACCCATATTTTTAGTGTGTGTGAGAAATCAGCTATTCAAATATGCTTATTTAGGCCATCATTGTGCATCCTAATAATACAATTCTTATTCTTGCTGAAACATTTCACATAAATGCCTAGCCTTATATTTAGTCTATAGTTTTGTAGACCCTATGATTTCTCAAACAAATCAGATCTCCAGTGACAGCTTTGATACATGTTAGAGTGAATTTAAAGTGCTTTGTGTTTTATTTATTTCTTGAGGCAGAAATACTGTTGAATGAGAGGAGAGTCTTCATATTTGTGTTGCATCGAAAAAATTAAAATCTTATTTCTTTTTTCAGTTTTTTGGGGGGGATTTGGGTGGTTCTGAGTTCCAAATACTTTTCATATGGCCACTATAGAAATGTAAATGATGTTTCACATGGTATACAGGCTCAACAATATCTCTTGACAGGCAAGAATAGGAAAAAATAATTGGTGAAGAATCCTTTCTAAGCTTGTATTCTGGGTAGTAAGACTTTGAATAATGAGGCCAAAGCAGCAGTTTCAATCTCCATGTGGCCTCTTAGGCTCTGCTCTGCCATAGTGTCATGAGCAGCAAGCTTATACTCTAATGAATGAAGTGTGCTGCCATGCCCCAGGGCAAAGCCATCTGCTTGTTCTATTTTCCTTCTCATACTCAGCCAAGTCCTAGAGAATAATAGTCCTGGGCTGCAGGAAAGCATTCAGCTACCACAGCTTCCTAAGCTAAAATTCCTGACATGTTGCTCATGATAAGAGATGTTCAAATAAATGGGCTTAGGTCTAGGTGCTGTTCTGGATCCAGTCCCTAAGGTTGAACTGCCATTTGGAGTACAGATTTATTTACAAGTACAAATGTTATAAATTCAGAATGAAGTGTAGCTATCATAGCCCATGAGTCAGCAACCTAGGTCCTCATTCCAAATAAACAGCAATAATTTGTTCATATCAGAAAACAACAACAGAAACAAACAAATAACTTTACCGGGCAGATGATAAACCAAAGCCTGGCAGCAATGGCTTTCTGGCATATTTGTGAAAATGTTCTATACTTAGGCGGAAGGTATGTGGTCTGGTGATTTGTAGGGAAACTAATAAAAGTTGGCAGGAGCTCAATCCTAGAAGGAAACTTAGGCATAGGCACATGACAGCAAAGCACAAAGTCTAAGGGAGATATGGCACAGAGGATTTCTTCTAGTGTTGCTCCTCATGGTTGGCAGAGTATACATATTCCCTAAGTACGGTCAGGATTTACCATTGGGCTGAAGGTAGTTTTAAGCATCCTAATGACCAGATCTCATGGAGAGCAAAGTGAATTGCATTGGAACTCACACTCATTTCTTTTGTATTGGGACAATCTTTGTAATGACAGATGCAAACGATGATTTATATTTCAGAATAAGTTACTCCCATTGACCATCTTCCGATTTCCCCCACCTCCCAACTTCTCCTAACTGTCATTCTGCTCTCTATGAATTCAGTTATTTTGGAATACACATTTAAGGAAGAACATGTTTTTTTCTTTCTTTGCCTGGCTTATTTTACTTAGCATAATGTCCTCTAGACTCATCCATGCTTTTGCAAATGACAAAATATCCTCTTTTTTTTTTTTTTTTTTTTTTTTGATGGAATCTTGCTTTGTAGCCCAGGTTGGAGTGCCATGGTGCAATCTTGGCTCACTGCAACCTTCACCACCCGGGTTCAAGCGATTCTCCTGCCTCAGCCTCCCGAGTAGCTGGGATTACAGGTGTGCACCACCATGCCTGGCTAATTTTTGTATTTTTAGTAGAGATGGGGTTTCACCATTTTGAGTGTGTGTGTACGTGTTATGTACATGTGTGTGTGTACTTGGACAAGAGGAGTAAGTAATAAGTATTTGAGATAGTGGATATGTTATTTAGTTTGACTCAATCATTCCACACTTATACATATCATAGCATCACTTTGTATCTCATAAGTATCTACAAGTATAATTTATCAAAATTCAATAAAATTAAATTTTAACAAAATTTTGCCCCTGCCCTGGATTTACAATCCTCCACCAAAAAATTGAGAATCAGCAGAAAATTATTTTTTCAATTTTAGAGATATGAATTTTAGTTTTAGATACACAACTAAGAAATAATAAGACAGGATGGGCACTTTTCTATGTTTCTCTGTGCTTAGAATCTGAAGCTCACTTCATCCTTCATCCAGCAGTGGAACCAGGTAAAAAATATCCCAGCGATGGATTTTTGAATATTTACAAGCGCAAAGACTGGACTAGAGAAAGGTTCTAGACTAGAAACAGATGCAGGAAAGAGGAACTATTAAAGGGATGGAGGAGTTAAAGGAATATGAACAAACAGAATGATAAGTATATGCAGGAAAATAAAGGGAGTCTGCAAAAGTGTTCATTCCACATGTTGAAAAACTTCTATGTGACAAGGCCTGAGCAAAGAAGACCCATTCTCAAGATTCAGCCCCGGATGTGGAAGCCAGGCTGTGTGCATCATGGACATATGATTGAAATATGATTCATCTGCTGCTCACCAATGGTCTTTACACACACAGCAGGCTAATGGGACCCCTTCAGCAATAACAACAAGGGGCTAAAGTCTGCAGGCTTCAATCACTTCAACTGTAAGCGGGAAGGGCTGCTGTTAGTCTTTCTCTGGCTGCTTTCCCAGTTAGATTTCTTCCTCAACACTTATAATCCTTTGGCTTGTTTGTCATTTATTTGCCAGGACTATATAATGAAGAGCACATTTTTTGAAAAATATTTACTTTTATATTTTAGGTTCCCTTTGTTTGGGATTATTCTTTAGTCTGCCAGAGGCATCTATTTGCTTCAAGAATAAATAGGATTTGCAGGAGGACTCCAAAAAGAAAGAAAGAAAAAAAAAAAAACTAGGTTCACCTTTGGATAGCTAGAGTATTACTTCACAGCAATCGTCCTGAAAACCAAGCCTTGTTGGAAGATTTTCTTAAAACTTTCACTTTCTATTGACACATAAAGAAACTTTTTTGTTGATTAGGTCATATAAATTTAATAAATCCAGGATGTTAAACTGAGTAAGAATTCAATTTAATATAAAATATTAAAAGCCCCAATCATAAAAAAAAATTTAAAAAGCCAAAACTTTATAGTCACAGAGGATAATGAGAAGGAAGAAGGGTCAAGCTCATGAGATGTCTGTGTGCTAGTCCCTGGAGGATGGGAGGCTGAGAGCACAGGGATTGTAGCCTGCTTTCTGCATGTGAACTTGGGAAGAGACTGCTATGCGGGGTGATTTTATTCCATCGGGGGGCTGACAGAACATTAGCAAGTCAAGCCTAACATCCAGAGTGTGACACATAGATAGATAATTCTGATGCAATGCTCCTCGTATATCACAGCATGGGTGGAGAAAAGCAGTACTGAAAGTCTGGCTATGTATATGGCGGCTATGAAAATGGGCCCATTTCTATGAAATGTTAGACTTCTCTAACAGGTGACTTTGACTCAAGGACTCCCCATGGGGATGGCTGAATCGTTCCTAGGACCTCATTGTGATGTGAGACTCTCCCATGCAATCCTCCTTCTCTCTTCTCCTTCATAGGCTCAGACTTGCATGGAAGCCTTGAGTTGAGCTTCACCCTCTAATCTCTCATCCCTCTTCTCCAAATGAAGGTAAAATCCTTCACTGCATCTAGATCTCTCACCATAAAGAAGGGAACACAATACCTGGCAGAGTGCCTTGAGTTGTCAAAGCAACACATAACCAACCAAAGAATATTGTTCCACTTCATAAGCTTAGTGACCTGAAAGGCTACCACCTTTAAGTTGGTCCAAGAGCATCAAAGAGCTGTGTATCAGATCGAGGCTGTGCTGCAAACAACCCTGGAATACGGGCCATACAATTCGGTGGGCCCTAGGGTATCACAAGTATCAGCAGTGGGAAATAATTCAATGTGGAGCTCATAGCAAATCCCAGAAGGAGGATTATAGCACAGTCCCCCGAGATTCTGGAGCAAGGCTGAGAACATTTTTGACAACCAGATTCAAGTATGTAACTGGAAGAGACAGAATACTTAACTATAATCACCAGGTGACCATGAATCCGGAGATACCACTATGAGGCTTCTGGCAGATCCATCAAGCCACAGAATTGAACAGGCCCGTATATAGTCTGGCATAGGATAATCCTACATCCAACTGGAGCAGGGCCACAGGACACATGTGCATCACAAGTAGCCCAGAACTCCATGCCACCCCCCCACAACTGCCCCAGTTCCTTTCTTTCGGCTTGATCTTATGAGCAGAGAGAAATCTTATCATCAGGTGAAGTAGGTTAAAAAAAAAGTCCTGAGCTTGTATTATAATTAATTGACTCTATGTGTGGGTGTCAGTTGAAAATGGACTCTTGCTGCATGATGGCATTTTCAGAAGTGGCTTTGAAAGACGACGCTGGGGAAGACTCTTCCTTGTGGACACTGTGATAACCAGTGCAAATGGCCATCCCCCCTTTTTTTTTTTTCAGAAAAAGATGTAGCCCCAGGTGAGAATTTATACTGATTACTAGATAGCCAATTGTAATGTCAATTGGGAGACCAGACATAAAGGAGGTCTGGAGTAGCAGCATATGAACAGACATATGGAAATGGATACAAAGTGTGAAGATTTCTGTATCACATTTTAACACCCATGAGAAAACATTCACCACGTAAGAGACACTCAACAACGAAATATTCAAATGTGTTGGCTGCTTGACATTAGTCAGACTTCATCACTGGCTGCACTGGAACTGCTGAAATGGCACGTCAAGAAAATGGCCCTTTTTGCAGTGATAGGCCCATCAGCATTAATTCCAATTTATAAAGGTTGATTAGCTTCTGCTGCTCCCGAAGATCCAATCTGTCAGCAACAGAGACCCATGTAACTACGTCAATATGGCATTATATTTCAAGAAAACTAAAATGACCGTTGGCAGCAAGTCAGCTACACTGGGACCTTCCTGTCTTGGATGTGCCGGGCAGCAAGTCAGCTACACTGGGACCTTTCTGTCTTGGACGTCGCCGGGCAGCAAGTCAGCTACACTGGGACCTTTCTGTCTTGGACGTGCCGGCAGTTTGTGTGGGGATTTGACATCCCTTCTTGAATTCTGGTCAACCCACTATTCAGTGGCTTATGGAATGCCTCATGCACAGTCATGGAATCCTACACAAAACAGCATCTGAACAGGCAGCCCACTTCATGCTGCAGAGGTGAGTGGGTTGGCCCATGACAGTGAGATCCACTGGTTAGATCATGTACCACACTCCAGTATTATCCTCCTAGAGCACTGAAGTATTCTTCCAGAGGCATAACTGGAGCACCGACTCAGAGGCAACACTCTCCAAGAATGGATATTTATCCTTTGTGCATATCCATTAAGTCAAAGAGCCCTCCACCCCCCGCCCACCCGTATAATGTTCTGTCTTTGACGGAAAGAACACACATCACTGCAGAAAGCAAGGAGTAGGAATAGAAGTAGCCCCCCTTCCATAAGTCCCAACGACTCACTGGATGAAATTGTCCTCGTATTTCCTGGTTCCGCAAGGCTGAAGGTCCTGGATCATACTCTTGCCAGGGACCACAGCAAAGGTTTCACTAAGGACAAGTTATCAGTGTCTTGACAAATCAGAGAAATTTTGACTGCATGTGTTCTGGGACCAGTATTTAAGAAAAAGAGTCACTATCTTGGCAAGGTGATAAACCTTGATCACCGCAATAAGGTAGGACCGTTTTTAAAGATGAGTTGGGAAAGAAAGTATATGGACTTCAGTTGATTCACGTGGGTTCTTCCTGGTATTCCCTTGCTCCTTTATAACTGTGAATGAGTATGTGTAGCAACTTTAGCCTGAGAAAGATGTGATTTCCAAGGACTCAGAATGAATGACTCATCCCTGAACTCAGATCTCAGTGGAGCCAATCATCATCATATCATCAAATCATCCCTGAAAGAAGTGTCAGTTGCACGTCATAACTCACTCATTAATGGCACAATAACAAGAGATTTCAAGTGCCCTGTAGCAGTGCAGTAAATGTGATCAATATAGATACAGGTACTTCCATTCCCTCATATACATCTTTTTCCAAATATGGCAAATTGAGTGTGTGGTCCACTCCCCCTCAAGAGAACCGGATTAGACAGCCACTTGAGCACTGTTATCCAAACAAAGCCATAAAAGTTTGTATACTCTATTTTCCCTCCTGCCCAACTGTGTCCTCACCGTGACTAAAGCTTTTGGTCTCTAGAGTTGGAGGGACTTTGGATCTACCTTTATTGCACCATCTCCCTAAAGGATGGTAAATAGGGATGTGGTGGTTCAGGGTCAGATAGTAGAGATGCTGAAAACCAGTTAAGTTCTCAGTTATTCCAGTAGGAGGAGACCAGTCTCCATGTAGGAACCTGGCTCTGTCTGTTATGACTTACTCTGTATAAACCCCCAGCCACATCAGCAGATGCACCTGCCTTTTGACGTAGGCAGTTTTTATTTCCTTTCCTGATGGTGGACCAGGGTACTTCCCCGGTCTCCATTCCTGTAGCAGAACAAGCAAAAATCATGGCACCATTTGGGCTGCTGCTTTCAGTTCTGCCTCTCACCTTTCAGTCTATCCCTTGACTTTCTCCTATTTATAAACAAGTACAGCACTCAGGACCCACTTACTCTGCCTCACCCGCTCACTTTCAACACTTGGGCAGGAGCAATTCATGTCACTGAAGCTGGGCCATAAGGCCTTTGTCTTTTCTTCTCTGCAAAAAAAAAAAATAGTTTGTCTATCTCAGCAACCCTCCCTCTGTGCTAGTGTCTGTCAGGAAAGTGTCCCAGCCTCAAAGACAAATGCAGGGCTAAGCTCGCCACAATGACAGCAGCACCAGTGAGACTTAGGGAATCATTGGAAGTCTGCATATTATTACTCACAGCAGCAACAGGAACAGTGTTGTATCAGTCCTCCCTTCTCCAAGTCTCCAGATGAGACCACAAAGAGTGCACTGTGATGCAGCTAAAGAACCCAGGGCCAGACCTAGCATCTCTTGAGACAGGCAGCAAAAACATCAGTTCCCTTTCCAGTGACTGGACGGTTATACCGGCCAGCATTACTCATGTGACGAGAACAGCCACACGTTACACCAGTCAAGGACTGCACTTGCCTGGGAGGGTTGGCAGCTAGGTCAGTGGTCCTCAGCAACAGCTCCCAGTGTCTGCAATGTGTGGGGCCAGCTGAGCACAGCAGCCAGCATGAGATCCGGCCATGCTGCCTCCCACAGCCGAGAAGACCACACTGTTTCCTCCAAGCCTGATGAGAAAATGAAGAGCAGGAGAAAAGAGTCTGGGAAGGAAAACTTGCCCTGAATTTAGCTCTCTCTTTTCCTTTTCTCTCCCAACCAGGCTCATACTTTGGGGATCAGTGTTTGCAATGAGACTGACTGTACCAAGTAGAGGAAACACATGTTCTGTTTTCTTTTTACAGCTTTGCAGTGAGTTCATTCCTGAAGTCAGTACATATACATTCCAAATAGTAAGATATTACATATAATGTGTGCATGATTTGCACATCTTTCTGTTATAGGAGAGTATCTTACACTGATTTTATTGATTGCTACAACTTTCAATTCCTTAACTTGGTTTCAAGACACTCCATAGTCTTGTCCTACCCTACCCATAGCTACTTTTATCCAAATATCCTACGTACTTTATCACTACTGCCTAAGAGAGTCTTACTGGCCAGACTGGCCTCTTTATTGTTTCATAGATATAACAAGCATATGGTACATAGAATATACAGCCATAATCACTCAACTTACAGCCAGAATGTTTACATTTCAATTATGAAAACAAGCATACAAAAGTTATGACCTAGGGATGTTACTGAGCTTCAGATCATTTTTCTGAAAAACAGAAATTAAAATATGTCTTCTTTATTGAATTATTATAAAGACCAAAGTTAAACAAGATAAAGCATAAGCAGATACACTGCAAGTTGAAAATGCTGTGTAACTGTAATTGTTATCAGTAAGTATCCTCTTGTGGACTCTCAAAACTTTGTGGACTCGATCTGTATGTCAATACCCAACTCAAGTTTCACATCACTCCTGAAGACGGCATTTTCATGTGGAGACTTTAAGCAAAGCAACAGTGCTTTCCCCAACAAATTATATGAGGAACTTAGGGGATATATATTCTTGAGATGAATTTCTGTACAGCCAGGGTGGAGAACCCTCATGTGTGGTCTCTATCCTAGAAGCACCTGGTAACGCCTAAATTAGTTGAACCGTTGTGGAAGACAGTGGGGCCATTCCTCAAGGACCTAGAAATAGAAATTCCATTTGACACAGCAATCCCATTACTGGGTATATACCCAAAGGAGTATAAATCATTCTATTATAAGGACACATGAACACATGTTCATTGCTTGCGACACTGTTTACAATAGCAAAGACCAGGAACCAACCCAAATGCCCATCAATGATAGACTGGACAGGGAAAGTGTGGCACATATACACCATGGAATACTATGCAGCCATAAACAACGATGAGTTCGAGTCCTTTGTAGGGATATGGATGAACCTGGAAACCATCATTCTCAGCAAACTGACACAAGAACAAAAAAATCAAACACCGCATGTTCTCACTTATAGTCGGGTGTTGAAACAATGAGAACACATGGACACAGGGAGGGGAGCATCACACACTGGGGTCTGTTGGTGGGGACCAGGGAAGGGACAGCGGGGGAGTAGGGAGTTGGGGGAGGGATAACATGGGGAGAAATGCCAGATATAGGTGATGGGGGATGGAGGCAGCAAACCACATTGGCATGTATGTACCTATGCAACAATCCTGCATGTTCTTTACATGTACCCCAGAACCTAAAATGCAATTAAAAAAAAAATATATATATATATATATATATAAAGAAATGCAAATTCCTGGGCCCTGCCACAGACCTACTGAACCACACACTCAGAAGGAAGAAGCATGGAGTGAGGGCCAGTGATCCGGGTGTTAATATACCCTCAGGGTGATTCTGAAGCATAGTAGGTTTGAAAACCCCTGTTTCTGAGTATGAACATTGCATATTTGTTCATCTTTTCATCTTCTACGCTTTATACTGTGACTGAACTATTTGAGGGTTTCAAGAAAATATTTTTTCTCTGCAATATCTGATGAGCTCAGTTTTTGGGTCATAGTATGAATCATATAATTTATACATGCATTCACTCTCTTTAACTCTCCTCTAAAGTCATCTAGGACTAAAGATGATTTGAATGTAAATAAATATAAATATTAGTAGTAAACCTTAAGAAGATAAGGAAAACAATCCTCTAAATTTAGGTGTCTAGTCATTATCAGAATGTTTCAGACTGTATTCACATAGACTTTCGCATTATACGTCCTTAAGTGTTTCCTTGTACAATTTATTTTTAGCCATATTACTGCAGCAGAATTGCACTCAACATTTTTTTATAAGCAGCAATAATTTTTATTTTTTAATGTAATTTTTTATAAGTTAAATGAAACACCAATCCTATATGTAGATTAAAATATTAGCCAAGTAAGGTGGCTCATGCCTGTAATCCCAACACTTCGGGAGGCCCAGGAGGGTGGATCACTTGAGGTCACGAATTCGAAACCAGCCTGGCCAACATGATGAAAACCCGTCTCTACTAAAAATACAAAAATTAGTTGGGCATGGTGGCAGATGCCTGTAATACCAGCTACTTGGGAGACTGAGGCAGGAGAATCGCTTCAACCTGGGAGGCAGAGGTTGCAGTGAGAGGCAAAATGGCACCACTGCACTCCAGCCTGGGTGACAGAGGGAGATTCTGTCACACACACACACACACACACACACACACAAAGATTAAATAATAGCCCTTACAATAATTTTAATGGTTTATAGTTAGTGTTTGATAATATTACTTGTATATATCCCAGATTCTCAGAGCATTTTTCCTAAAATCTGATGAAGCTTCCATGGGTTGCTTTCAGTCCTGGATTTACAATTTCAGAGGTAGAGAAAATTATTTAATGTTATTATTTACTTTAGAATTTAACAGCAAATACACATTTTAGAGAGTGAAGTATAATTAAGTGAATTCCATGGATGATGCCAAAAATATTAATAGTCCATGAATGTTTAATTATATAAATACACGTTCTGTTATTGTGTGGGAAAATTAAAACAAATGTTACAAGCAGAAAACTGCTTATACAGTGTCATGAATTAAGGCTGACATTGGTTTCTGACTATCATAATACTATACTTTTTTATATTTTATATTCAGTGTTAACAATAAAAACTATTAGCATATGGCTATACTTAAAATAGTATGTATCCTTAAATATTTTTTTTTAATTTATTTATTGCATTTTAGGTTTGGTCCTCAAGGACCTAGAAATAGAAATTCCATTTGATCCAGCAATCCCATTACTGGGTATATATCCAAAAGACTATAAATCGTTCTACTATAAGGACACATGCACACGAATGTTCATTGCAGCACAGTTTACAATAGCAAAGACCTGGAACCAACCCAAATGCCCATCGATGATAGCCTTAAATATTTTAATAAGCATTTAAAGACATGTTTTTATCCATTTGTCCGATTCAACTAAATAACTATAGATTAGGCTTAGATCAGCTTGTTACCCAATAACAGAATTTGTTGGCTTTCAAGTTTTATGAAAAACTGACTGCTGTTCGGACTATTGACACTAAAATAGAGTATTTTTACTGTCTATACCCTGGTGTTAATATGATCTCTAACTTCCAGCAAAAGTATTAATGTTTTTAGAATTTTAGATACCAGGGTGTTTCAATCTATCATTTTTATTCTCTTTTATAAGATAAATGAATCAAAATTGCAGTGTACAACACCTTCTGTAAAATGTTTATATCAAATGTAAAATACATAAATATATAGACAGAGGTACAATATGGGCTGTGAAAGATTTAGTAATTTTTATTTCTTGTTAAACAGTAGGGGAATATTTAGAGATAAGAGGGAAAAAGTATTCTTTTAAATTGTAAGTATATCCAACGTTTCAGTATTTTTTTTTAATTATTAGAGGAAAGTTAACAGTTCCCTTTGATTTTAATGATGTTACATCATTGTAGCATGAAGGGAATAGTATGATCCCCAACCAGCTTTTCCTGTCTTTGGTTTCAGCAGTGCTGACAATTGTCTATGTCATGATAAAAGGAGAACTAAAGGGAGTGTAGTTTTCTCAGACAGAACACCACGTTTGTACCTGTGATTCACTTTCAATTGAAAGAAAGAGAGAGAAAGAGAAGGAGGGAAAGAAGGAAGGAAGGAAGGAGAGAGAGAGAAAGAGGAGGGAGGGAGAGAAGGAAGGAAGGAAGGGTCTTTTCTGTTTCCCTTTCTTTCTTTTTTTTCTGTCTTTATTCATCCTCTCTCTTTTCCACTTTCTCTCCTCTTCTTCTCCCCCTCCTCCTGTCCCCTCCTTTTCTTCATTTCTACCCCTACCCCCCACCACCTCGTCTCTAATATTCCACAGTATTTTCTTATTAATACAAAGAATGCCTTAGTCCTGGTTAGAACAAATGTCATAGAATGTCTTTACACTAAGCCAAGAGGTTTTGCCTGTTGAAAGAAAACCACATCATCTCATTAAGTAAGTTTCCCAAGGCATTGATCACCACCATCTCTATTTACATGTTTTAATATTACGTATAATGCACCACATGATGTTAAAACATCAGGCTAAATTGTTTCTCTTTCAGAATAAACAGAGGCAAAAAGAAGTAGTTATAACGTGGAGTAAAGTTTCTACATCTGCAGGATATACTCCTTTTTAAGACTTATTATTTTGATGACGGTGTACAATGAATCTCATTACTTGTGGCAACCAAGAAGTTGCTACTTCCACGGATACCAAGGGGGCTGGACCCTATTACCAATTGCCTGGTGCGGAGAATGACCTCATTATTTCATGGTAAACATTTTTAGCACATTCTAGACACTGAAAGATTGTAAAGCCAGGTTCAACAAAAGGACTTAGAGCCTAGCAGAAGAGGCAACCCATAGAAAACAGATTTCCACATAGTACACTAAGTGGTGATACGATGGGATGTTTAGGTTGCCATGGTAAATGAGGTATATTCAATTCACTTCAGAGATCAAGGAAAGGCGTTTAAGAGAAATGTTTGATTTGACTCTTTAATAATAAATAAAACCTTTTAAATAAATAATGGGAAAAAGTCACATTCCTTCAGAACACTGTCGAAATGTCACAGAGATGTGAAAGTCACTATTTTATGCAGGAAACTCTGACTTCTGTGGCAGGTGTTTGACTCCTTTGCTTAGCGAGGTCTGAGTTCTTGTCTCACCGCTGCGAGGAAGGAGGTACCTGGACACAGTGGGGTGGGTATGGCAGAACAGACTTTTATTCAGTGATAGAGAGTTCTCCAGAAAGGAGAGGGGACTTGAAAGTGGATTGCCCCAGGGGATTAAAATCCACAGGGGTTTTTAATCCCTCCTTTTTAGGGGTGTCATTCCTGTTTGCATCTGGCACAACCTTTTACTTCCTAGTTGCTTCCTGGCTCCAGTCTCTACTGCCCTGGTGCGTTCTTGTCCATAGTTCCTCCGTCTTAATGATTACACATAAGCAGCACAGAAAGGCCCGCTGGGCAGGCGTGGTGGTGGTCAAGTCACAATGTTAATGATATGATGTCATGTTAATGATATGACAATGATCTTGGGTCAAGTTAAGGACATTTCGTTGATGGATTGCGCCTGCGCCTAAGTTGGGACAGCTCCTTCTTGCAAACGTTCTGGTCTAAGAGGAAGTTCTTCACCACATTTCCCTCTGGTAACTGCGTAACAGGGCAATGCAGGTGCCTTCCCGCAGGCATGATCTCTCTCATGAAGCCCTACCCCTCCATCTGCCCAGCCAGCCCCTATGTCCTCTTAGTCCGGTACCACTTGCATACAAAAAAGCTAAGTGAGATTAAAGATACAGTTGGATGGAAGCAGGTTACAAGGACCCTTGTATCTTGTCAGAAATATCAGCATTATTATAATTTGAAATATGCTGTAATGAGCATTTACATGACACTTCTATACCCCCAGGAACCAGCTGCATATTTTAAAAATTTGTATGTTTAAGATTTTCAAGAGACTTATAAATATTTTAAGTTTCATAATCTTTAAAAATGCAGACCAAAATACTTAATCAGTTCTTATTTAGTCATTGATGAAGTTATCCATAGGAAAATCATGTTTACTGATATTTTAACCCAGTTTCTATCACTTACTTATAAATACAGTGTTCTTTCACACTTTCCCTCAAAGTTCGTTTGTTAACAAAATTTATAGATTTTAAAAATAATAACAAATGCATCTGTATCAAGCCACTATTTTATGTTATTTCTCTTCTTTCCAAATTTAGACTAAAGAGGATTTAAATATAAATGTGTTTTAAGTTTTTATTTTATTTTAGTTCAGTTAATGGCTTTTACTGAAGAGAGGTACAGAAAGTGATTTCAAAGGGCAAAATTAACTCAAAATTGTACAAGAAGATAAGGGGAAAAAGCGATGATATTCATGACTCATTATCTCCTTCAAAAAAGGAGGGAGGAAATCAATGTACACAGTCCTCTCTTGGAATCTCTTTCTCCAAAAGTTACCTCTTGACATTTTTAGATGTTCTGTAACAAGAAAGTTGACCTTTCCATTTCTTTGGTTACTTAGCTTTTAATCTGTTTATCTGCATACACGCTAGGGAGAGAGGGGTGATTTTGGCATCTACACAGAAGTTGAAATGTACAGTCTGAAAGAAGATAAATAATAGTTTCCTCTTCTTTTATCTGTTTTATTATTTTTCATTATTTGAAATTTGAGTAAGTAATGTTCTTCCTTCAAAGTAGCTGTCACAGCTTTCTCAACCTGAGTCTCAGAAAGAATTCAACAAAGCTGTATCTTTTTCTGTCTTTAAAATATTATTGCTTCCTGTTTTTATCAGTCACTTATGTCATAATAAATATTAAAACTGGAAGGCAATATGTTTTAAGTGCTACTGTAAAAGCACTGTTTTGCTATAAATAAACAAACTCGTTTCTCTGGAACTTAAATAGGAGTAAAGATTTGATACATTCTCTTCCCCCATTAAACATCTGTGGCAAGAGACCATTAGGGAGTTGTTAGATTTGCTGGAGTTTTCCACTATGCCAGATATTAAATTACCTGTCATATGTGTTTGGAGTATACAGAAGGTTGTGATAAGGATGCTGAATGTGCTGACATTTTCATGGCTCTGAATATAAGTAAACATAATAATTGGCTCTCCCTGTGGGGTTTTAGTTGATATGCTGACCAGTAGCCATGAGTGGGGTTGTCAAAACAACAGAATTTAAAAATGGATGTCTTTACAAATCCATTGTGTTTTGTAAAGAAATGCAACTTAGAGCAATCACAAAATAATTTGCATGATTTTGTAACAATAAATTAATATTAGGCTACAGATCATGACAACTATATGATTCAAAATAGACACTGTAAGAAAGCACCCTGTTGGAATGGGAAGAGGCCGACTACGCAGCCCCATCGGGCACCTCTACTGTGGCACAGCTACGCTGCCAGTGCCCAGTCAGGAAATGGGATTCACACATCCATCCCCCTAGCCTGTTCTTCCCAGTTACTGTGATTACTTACTGTGATTCTTGCTGTGATTTTCTTACTGCGTCTGTCACTATTTCTGAGTTCCCATTTATCTAATAGACTGGGATTGGATAAGTGAAAAGCAGTGGATACTTAATAACTTATAAATTTCATTATTAGTAATGATATTCTACTTCGCTCATAGAGTATCTTAGGTTTTTCTCATGTCTTTTTTTCAGGGTTTTGAATTCTGTATTGAAATCTATCCCCATATAATCAACCTGCTTTCCGTGTTTCTGGGTCTCTGAATAAATTCCTTCCTGGATTTATCTGTACATAATGCCTTATCGTGGCTCTTTTCCATTCTCATCTATCTTGCAATTCTCAAGGCAAATCAGGAATGATCTACCATTTTTTAGTTCAAAAATTATTTCTGGGTGGGCACGGTGGCTCACATCTGTAATCCCAGCAGTTTGGGAGGCTGGGGTGGGAAGATTACTTGAGGCCAAAAGTTTGCAACTAGCCTGGGCAACATGGCAAGACCTTGTCTCTTCAAAAAGCTGAAAACTCAGCCAGATGTGGTGGTGCACACCTGTCGTGCTGGTTACTCCAGAGGCTGAGGCCAGGAGGGCTGCTGGGACCCAGGAGTTAGAAGCTGCAGTGGGTATGATCATGCCATTGCACTCCACCCCGGGAAATAGAGCAAGAACATACCTCAAATAAATAAAAAACATTACTTCTGTCACGATTAAACTGGTATATAAATTCAATAATATGTAGAAATGAAAAACATCCTTAAAGTTTTAAGGATTATTATGATTTCTGATTGAAAATTCAAATACCTACATTGTTTAAATATATAGGCTAAATACAACTCTGGGACTTTGCTTTTCAGAATCACTCACTTTTTCATTCATTTATTAATTATTCAAAGTTAATGATAACATAATATTTACCAAGCTCTATTCTAATCACAGATATATCTGCAGAAATCTCTAAAAATATACATGTATAAAGATTTCTGCCTTGTAGAGCTTACATTTTAATAAGAAATACCAACAAATCAAGGTAAGTACCAGTAAGATACCAGTAAGAAGCTTATAAGGTCTATGAAAAGAAAAAGTAGTACAAAGTAAGGGAAACTGAGAGTGCAGGGGGCATTTGCATTGTGTAGCAGAGGTAACAGGTAAAGCAAATAACTGGGGTGTTCATACGTTTTGCGTTAGCAAGTGGTCAACATGGATGGAGTGGATGAGGGAAAAAATAGTAGTCAGAATCAAAACTAAGAAGAGAGGAAAAGAGGAGAGGGGTATTTTAGGTAATAAAGAGCGCTGGAAGCCACTATGAAGATTTTAGGCTGTAAGTGAAATTGGGAACCACTATAATGCTGTGAGCAGAGGTTTGACCTCCCTCCTTTACATTTTAGAAAGATGACTGTGACACTGGGAATGGTTAGTGAGGTGAAAATGGAGAACCAAGGAGACCTTTTTGAAGGTTCCTCTAATATTCTAGGTGTAAGATGGCTTAGACTGTACTGTAGCAGCGAAAGTAAACTGGTCAGATTCTAGACATATTTTGAAGGCAAAGACAAAATAATTTTGTAATAGGCTGAATGTGTGATGTGAAAGAAAGCAGAAGACCAAACTCATCTAGAGTTTTGACCAGTTATCTGGATTTCACTAGAAATTTAAGAAATGAATCACACATTATTAATTTTATTTTTCTCACCAAGCTTCAAATCCAACTGTAGGAAAATAATCATATAGGAAGTAATAAAATATTTGAACATCAAATTGATGTCGTGATTTTGACTGTGAATACAATAAAATTTACACTAGCCTGCAAGACCTTCAAATGTCGGTACCAGACTTATTAAGTTATCATGTACATAGTGCTTAAAACATACAATGTTTCTATTAACTAAACTTTTCAGAACAGCAGGTTAAAGACTAGACAATCTTCATGGAGAGTATGTCAAATTTGTTCTCTTCTTACAAGCAGGGTTTATAAAGCTGAAATTCTTAATACTATAAGGGAAGCAAAGGGAAACAACAGGAATTTATCTAATAAATGTCAGTTTTTTTTTCAAATACATTTTTATTGAGAATCAATTCTGTGCCAAAGGTAAGACTAAATAATAGGCCTTGGAAAAACTCACACAAAGAAACATACACAATTTGTAGTAATACTAAACAAATCATAAAATTTCAAACAAGATACAATTAAACTCAAATTTATCCTCAATTATTCAGACTATGTACACATGCATATATGTGGACATGCATAATTATACTTATTTATGATTATGTATTCATGTTTGCTAAGCAGCCCACTGCTTTTGTATATAATTTATTCCTGAAAGCAACTGAAAAAACCCAAATGTTAAATTTCAACAGATTTAAAGTTGCTGTTATGTGTAGAAGATGGTCATGGTACTGTCATAAATAACAACTAAAAACTAAAATTCAAAAACCTAATTATTCACAATTTAAAGCACTATTTTATGCCTATAAGTCTATATCCTTTTCAATTACATAATTTGTTGGTTTTTTTTTTTTAATTGAATTGTAGCCTATCTGTTGAACTGTAGTGAGGTCCTATTCAGGTTCAAATTATGCCAGGTTAAACATGGAAGAGAATGCAATTTTGTTATATGTTTACGAGAAGGGCACTTATTATTAGTTGCAATGTGGTTTTCTATATTTTACTGTTCTAAAATGTAATACTAGAAATTACTTGCTGAAATAAACGCACACACACACAAACACAACAGTGAAGCTGCCAAAGCTGAAAGGTTGGTCGCCAAGGAATGTCCACATGTTTATTCGCTGATGATAATAAGAAAATCTGAACTCTAGATAAATGTTGGCTTCACAGTACCAATGCATACTTCCATTACAGGCCTTCATGAAATAATCACATAAGAATATAACACACTGAAAAGTTTCGGAAATATACTTATGAAGGTTGAGAATTTCCTTACAAAATGTTTAAGAATCGGAGTTTTTTGACTACCTTTAAAGAACTGTTGATACTCAGTATATATTTCAAACACAGATATCAAAAAACAGTCTTTTTAAATGCCTTAACAACTAAACTAGGCATTATTTCCCATGTCATTGCTTTGCTTACATTCACCTTTTCTGAGCTACTTATATTCTTAATTGTATTGTTTCTTAACTCTATTGTTCCTACATTTATTTTCTAAATACTGAGGAAATGCATCTTTCTTAAGTCTTAAATGTATATCCCTATTTTAATGGTATCCCAGTCAGCACAACTAGCCACGTACCTGTTAGTCTAAGATATTAGAGGAGAAATTAGTATTAATGGGCTAACAACTCGTACTTCACAAGAAGAGAAAATGTTTCACACAGAATGTACTTCTCAAAATACAGCGAAAAAATGCTACCCTCTCTTGAGTGCTAAATTGCAGATCTGCTGCTTTACCCTATACCCGTCACAGTCCTCAGCCTCTTCTGTCCGACCTTTGCGGGATAAATGCATCAACAACCTCCTCAGTTTTATGCCAAAGTTTTAGAACTACTGAATCAGGAGAACTTTTCATACTGCCACTGTCACAGCAAATCCAAAGAATAGAAGTGTTTTGGGGAATATTTTCTCCTGCCCTGAGATCCTTTAAACCTTTTAAACCATTTACCCCACATTATTCATAAATATAAAACATAGAAGCTTTCTAACGTCCAAGAAAATTGCTATGAGATTCCTTCCCCAGATTCCAGCTGGTCGTCTTGCTTATTTTGTGTCCCCATTTCTTTAGTGCTGACTCCACCTGACTCTCTGATAACTACAATACAGTATGTGCATTTCTGGATTCACATGTTACTTGCTTTTCTTTTTCTTTAGACTTACTTTTCAAAATGACATTTACTTGGCTGATCCAATTTGTTTTGCTGTTTCCACACCAGCCTTAGCACCAGTGCAATGAATATGCAGCCACTTAGATATTTATTTCAAAATAGTGGAGGGCTAAAAGTTGCACAAGGTAAGAGACGGAGCTAAAAAAGTTTTAGGCATTAATGTAACTATACTCAGAAAATTATTCCCTAAGTTAATAGTTTCTGGACTTTTGGATTTGGTAGACCAACAAATTTGTATTTAACAATATTTACCAAGGATGACTATTAAAATAAGAGTTACTATCTAACTTCATTTTAAATAGAAAATTTAACTCACAAAAGAAAAAAATCATAATTCTTTTATTCTATAAATGTTTATTAAAGACTTATTAAATGTCATAGACACTTTTAGGTCTTTGGGATACGTGCCAACATAGTCCAACTTTTTTCATTAAATAAAATGATCTATCAAATATTAAACTTTTTTTTTGTCTTTCTTTTTCTATAAAAAAACTATTTTCATGAATAAACTTTCCAGATCTGTACTGGTAATCATTTTAAAATCAGTTTATTGAATTGAATGATTTTTAAATGTTGTAAATGACACTATTGAGAAAGCATGCTTACTTCTAATTTATTATATAAAAGTGAACCAGATAAATGGGATTTCATTTAGTGACATAAAATATTTTATAAGCATCTTTCCATTTAATTATCTTTACAGCCCTATCTTTCCAAAGTTGAACAAGGAGTTAAGGGTTAAGAGAGAACACAAATAAAAAATAGGAAGAATTTCATCATCTCTGAAAGAAGTGATAATAGAGCTTTTGGAATAGTACTGAACAAAGACGTACATAATATTTGAATTATATGGAAAGGAAGTTTGTGTTTTACCTAATTAAAGGCAACAAACAAAAGATCCAATACTAAGTGTATATTTGGGAATATTAAAATTAATGCTACATCTTCAGTTTAGGCCTAAATAAGTATTCTAGTATATTTAATGTATATTTAATTTGCAACAAAAATTAATTTTCACTTAAACTATTAGGAGTAAATCTATTGTGCAACAGAAAGAGCATCTGAAATAAAACAGCCCCAGAGAAAACACTGGTTATAGATCTCCCAAGAAAAGCATAAAATTAAATATAACATACCTCCTAAAAAAGAAAAATAAAGCTAATTTATTCTTGTTCTTCCCTGTTTAGAGACACCACACTATAGCAGCTTATTTACAGTGGTCATAAAGCTTTAGGAAGACTCAAGACTTTATTGTCAAAAAAAAAACACGTAATATTTATTAAGGGTTCTCTATGTTCAAAAAGCACAGTGCTAAATCCTATGGAAAAGATAAAAATGAATAAGATTAAGACCTTCTTTCAGAGAGTTCCTAATGTAATGTAGACAATTTTTTAATTTACAAGAGAGGGTGGTGGGTGCTGGATACAGTAATACGCTGTATGAATAGAAAATTGAATATACTTCTTCATCTGGAAGTGACAGAAGGCTTGATAGAGTAGGTAAATTTTGTGTTGTTTTTTTATTCTTAACAAAGAATGACTAGGAATTCAATGTGGAAAATAGAGCAGCAATTAGAGTGAGAAATCTAGAAAAAGAGAACCATAAGTTCCTCTTAAAAGGAGGAGCTAAGAAAGATTTAGTGTGAGTGGTTTATGTGTGGAGGGTTGAAGATTTAGGAGTCATGTCAGGGAGTTGGTCTTTGAAGCTGTCCTGTGATTTAGATAGTCCAGTGACTGTAAAGTAAGAAGAAAAGAGGGCTAAAAATAATGCCTGAGAAATAGTTTTCCCTTTCTCTTTCTTTTATTTATTTTTAAGCTGAGGAGAAAGAAGACCTGGTAATACGTGCTTAGAAAAAATGATCCCAGATTTAGAAAGGGATTATTATGGAAGATAAACCTAAAAAGGATTTACAAAATAATGACATGAAAGAAAACAAAATAAACATGCGGGATGCTGTCAAAATAATTAAATGCTTCAAAGGTTGAAGAAAATGAGGACTAAGGGCTGTCGGGATTAGCAATAAAGATGGGTATCAGTGAACTTAGAGAAAATGCCATCTTGATAACGCAGGTTGGACCGCAGACTTTAGGGATTCAGGCATGAGTGTAAGCAGTGGCCTAAGAAAGATACTCTGAAACTGTAGACCGATTATAAGATTTTCTGTTCTCTGTGAGAGTTAATTTGCAAGACAGGAAAGATCTTTAGATCTTATCTTTACTTTAGTACATTCTTACTTCTGTATTACCTGCTGGGGTTTTCACGTCCCCTTGAGACATTTCATAGTTTATATTTTCTGGTCAGTGAATTGGCAGTGAAGGCCAATAATTCAGACATTGGAAAATGTTGACCCCTGTTCTATAAAACATGTTATCCTATCTCTTCTCTTCCCACTTCAGCTGACCTTCAGCCCAACCATTTCTTAAGTGAGAACAAATAGATGAAGACTAATCCAATACCATTTCTTTTCACCATCGACTTTTATCTCTCCTATGTCTTGAGCCTGTAATATCTTGAGCCTGTAAATCGTTGCTGATATAAACAGAATGTTTTTCTCAAAGTAAAAGTTTAACATATGCTGTTAAATATTGTTACAAATTGTTTCTGAGACACTGAGATAAACACAGAATTTGACTTTAGGCAGTATGTACACACTAAACTGCACTTATTAAGGTTAAAAAAGAAAAAAATCTCAAAATGACTTAGACGTTCTTAATTTCTTTTATCCGAATAATATAATATGCATGCCAAATTTTAAAATAAAATTATAGTAGTAGCCTGGAAAGAATAGAATTTCATTTCTTGTTTATTATAATTGATGGCAGAAAAGGCAGTGTGTCATTAAAATAATTATAAATAGCCAAAAGTTATAGCAGCTATTTGAAAGAACAACCAAGATGTTATGCCCTTAAGGTCTAAAAGTCAAAATATCAAAAAACAAAAAGACTAGTGACTACTGAGTACTTCAGTTCAGAGAATGGATAGAAAGAATCGCTATTGTCTTAGCAGACGCATTTTCTAAGTTAAAGGTACTTGATTTTATATTATTTTAAAAAATTAAACTGCAGATGTTAAAAATAGGGGGAGTCACATGCTTTCTTATGCAGTTGTCCCTTTTCTGACCTCTCTGGCACTGTGGACCATCGTTCATTGAAAATCATATATTTTACTATTTCAGATTGCCTGCCTATGCTATGATTTCAGTCTCCTCCTCAAACGCATTCTCTCTCTGAATTTATCCTCAATGTGAACATGTTTTTCAGTTTCTGTCCATTGTGTAAATGTTCAGTTTCCAGTGAGCCAATAGAAACATGGGTACTATGTAGCCAGTTACTAGCTATGCAACTAATATTAATTTGGGTAAGTTACTTGTACTCTCAAGAGTGTCTAACTCCTCTTCTACTTCCCACTATATCTCCGTCTTTCTCATTCTGATTTAGCGTATATAACAAATACTATTAAAAACAATAAAAAATCATAACATGCAGGGCCGGGCGCGGTGGCTCACGCCTGTAATCCCAGCACTTTGGGAGGCCGAGGCGGGCGGATCACGAGGTCAAGAGATCGAGACCGCCCTATCAACAAGGTGAAACCCCGTCTCTACTAAAAATACAAAAAAATTAGCTGGGCGTGGTGGCGCGCGCCTGTAGTCCCAGCTACTCGGGAGGCTGAGGCAGGAGAATGCTTGAACCCGGGCAGCGGAGGTTGCAGTGAGCCAAGGTTGCGCCACTGCACTCCAGCCTGGCGCCTGGTGACTGAGTGAGACTCTGTCTCAAAAAAAAAAAAAAAATCATAACATGCCCAATGCACATTTCTTAAATTGAGTTATTTAATGGACAGCTTTTCATTTTTCTCTGTGGAACTTTAATGGAAATATTCTGTCCTGTAATTGTTAACAGTACTCTCGTTTATATGATTCTCAAATACACATATCTTGTCCCATTCACTATTCAGTAATCACCTTTTGCAGTTTCAAATCTCCTAGGTTTCTGCTTCCAAGTCTTCTAATCATCCCTTAATTTCAACTTGTCTACCTTTTGATCATCTTTTTTAAAAATATAACAGTTAATGGTACCTACAGTCACATGACTTGATAATTTGAATTAATCTTTATATGCCACCTGCCTCAGCGGTCAAACCATCTCAGGTCTTGCTTCACAGTATCTCTTATATATAATATTCACTTTATTTTACTTCCATGTATCTTTTAAGTGTTTCCCACATGCCACGGACTTTCTGATCATTGGGCTGGGGAGGGGGCGCAGTGTTGAAACAGGTAGGTTGTTGTACACAGTTTATATGCCCTAGTGGTGAAGATGGCAAGTTACATATGGCAAATACCATAAGGGAGAAAGTATAAGATGATAAAATGAATCCAGCTCAAGAGTTCCATAGACAGTTTTCATGGATAACCATAGAAATGGACACTTCTGCTGTTAAAGATTTAAACTTCTATTTGTTGTATCTGAGTTCCTTTTCTCAGGAAATGACCTTCAGGCCACTCACAAAAAGTATCAAATAACTGAAACCAGATCACCACACCAGATGCCAGACCCTCATTCACCATGATTGCTTCTGTGTCCTTCCCTAGTTCCTGTTTTCTTACACATTGTTGCACTTCTTGCCTTGTATGCAAAATCCTGGTTTTAGTCAGGCAGAGAGATGGATTTGAGACTGAGCTCCCACCTCTGCAGCTGCAGCATGCAATTAAGCCTTCTTCCTTGGCAATACTTGTCATCTCGGTGATTGGCTTTCTGTGAGCTGAGCAGTGGTTACTGATGTTTTGGTAACAAAGAAAGAACAATCTGGAGACTTATTAAATTCTGGAAATTAGAGAGGAAACCTTCTGGAGAAAATGGTTTTAAAAAGTGACAGTAGAAGAGGGCACAAGAAAGGGTTGGGAATAGAGAGAAAAGAGTGTATTCTTCTAGGGAAACAATGAGCTTCTGGAAAGATGTGTAGGCAAGAGAAGATATGGCACATTTGTGCAGCAATAATCCTAACTTGTTAGCATATTATATCTAATTAAATATTTAATTTTGTGTCTAAAAGTTGATTTGAAAAGTTGAAATCATAGACATCACTTACAGCCATAAGACTATATAGCCATGTGACTGTATAATTTATTGTGGTAAAATGCAGTAAATTATTATGCCATTAAGGCAATTTACTTTAAATAAAATCATCTACTATCCCATTCTATTTATTCTCTTTTTGTTTCTTGTTTGCAGGAATGAAAATTATTTTTTATTCTGGTGAATAAATAAATACAACAATCTCTTTATTCCCTGAGGAAGTAGTACTGTCTTGTTACAGAAGAAAAGGCTTAACAAACAAACAAAAAATATAAAGAATTACAGAATTTAGCTAAGCTTGTGTATTAGTTCATTCTTACATTGCTACAGAGAAATGCCTGAGACTGGGTAATTTATAAAGAAAACAGTTTTAACTGTCTCACTGTTTTGCAGGCTGCACAAGATGCACGGTGGTATCTGAGGAGGCCTCAGGAGACTTACAATCATGGCAAAAGGTAAAGGGGAAGCAGGCACTTATTACATGGCTGGAGCAGAAGGAAGAGAGAGATGTGGGAGGTGCTACACACTTTTAAACAACCAGATCTTGTGAGCACTCAGTCGCTATCAGGAGAGCAGTACCAGAGGGATATCTGCACCAGGCCTCACCCCAATACTGGGGATTACACTTCAACATGAGATTTGGGTGGGGACACAGATGCAGACCATATTAGCTACAACAAAAGAAATTGGGGAAAGGGTCTGGGAACATATCTTGGGAGTACGCCTGCATCAGTAAATTCTTTCTATGGAAACTTTCACAGATGAACATATATAATATAAGGTACGAGAATACAGAGCTTGCTGATTTGGTGTACCACTGACTCAGAGCTTAACATCTTAGCAAGAACACTTGCAGCCACGCTTTTTAAAAAAATATTATTTATTATACTTTAAGTTCTGGGGTACATGTGCGGATCATGCAGGATTGTTACATAGGTATACACGTGCCATGGTGGTTTGCTGCATCCATCGCCCCGTCATCTGCGTTAGGTATTTCTCCTAATGCTATCCCTCCTCAATCCCCCTACCTCCTGCTATTCCTCCCCTAACCCCCCAGTCCCCAGGCCCCAGTGTGTGATGTTCCTCTCCCTGTGTCTGCGTGTTCTCATTGTTCAATTCTTAAAACACATGGGAAGCAATAAAGGTTAATATTAAATGAAGTAGAATGCCATAATGGCTTTAGAAGAGTCTTGAACAAGGCAGCAAATGACTCAGAGATATGGACATATTAGAATGAATATTTTCTGTAATCCCAGAGAACCTACCTGCTTATTACTCTGGGATGATTTAGAAGTTACTTACTTTACTAAAATGGTAATACATTTGCTAGTGAGAGGCACAAGTGTATTTGAGAAGAAACAAGATGGGTATCTTCTATAGGCTAAGAGTGATGATACAGATGCTGCTGTGAAGCTGGACTCAGAGTACCGTATTCTGCAAACTTGTTTTTAAAGGGTCAGATAATAAACACTTCAAGATTTGCAGGCTAACAAGGAAACTATGGGTATTATATAAATACTTAGTTATCCACTAAAATATAATTAATTAGTTAAAGTATAAAAGCAATTCTTAGCATCCTTTCAGTACAAGCCGCATGCTGTGTTTGGCCTGCAGGCTATCGTTTGTTAAGCCTCCTCCTTGGTCAGTGGAGATGATAATCCTATCCAACATGACAGAGGTCAGGGAGCAGCTCTTAAACATTGTTTGTAGTGGTATCTGATGGTGGTTTGTATTTCTGTGGCTTCGGTGGAGATATCCCCTTTATCATTTTTTATTGCATCTATTCAATTCTTCTCTCTTTTCTTTTTTATTAGTCTGGCTAGTGGTCCATTTATTTGGTTGATCTTTTCAAAAAACCAGCTCCTGGATTTATTGATTTTTTGGAGGTTTTTGTGTGTGTCTCCATCTCCTTCAGTTCTGCTGTGATCTTAGTTATTTCTTGCCTTCTGCTGGCTTTTGAGTTTGTTTGATCTTGTTCCTCTAGTTCTTTTAAACGTGATGTTAGGGTGTTGATTTTATATCTTTCCTGACTTATCTGGTGGGTATTTAGTGCTATAAATTTCCCTCTAGACACAGCTTTAAATGTGTCCCAGACATTCTGGTACATTGTGTCTTCATTCTCGTTGGTTTTGAAGAACATCTTTATTTCTCCTTTCATTTCATTATTTATCCAGTAGTCATTCAGGAGCAGGTTGTTTAGTTTCCATGTAGTTGTGCGGCTTTGAGCGAGTTTCTTAATCCTGAGTTCCAGCCTCTGGAACTCAGTATAGGTTATTGGAAATCACCATAATTCAGTCAGTGATTGACCTAATACTTGGTGGGATTTGAATGCTGGTGACAGCTAGTCAGTTCCTAAGTTATTGCTTTTTTTTAGAGTATATTTCCTCAGGTTTCACAAATAAAAGGCAAAACTATTTATATGCTCCTCCCCCCTCAGCCAGTCTTATACTGAATTTATATTATCTCACCTCTGGAAGATTAAAAATATATATTTGTTCAACTTCTTGATTTGATACCACCATATGTGGATTGTCATACTCCTGGAAGAAAGAATCACACCTAGGAAATCCATATTTGTCTCTTTGCTTCTTCTCTGTCTAGGATCTTGTTCCTACAGGACCTGAAAGTGTTAAAGTCACTATTAAAAAGAAGTTACCCAGATTTTCTAGCTTTTGGTTGGAAGACTTAACTGAGATAAGCTAATTTGCTATTCCTGGAAATAGTACTTCTATGGTTTATATGCAAAGATTCATCCCTTTATTTCAATTAGGTATATTAATTTAAGCGTATGATGCACTGAAAGTCACACCAAAAATTATTTACATCTTTTAATTTTTGTTTTGAGCACAGTTTTTTTATTGTACTGTGTAGCACTAAGAAAGTGTATAATTTTCATATGTTAGCCATAGGTAAATAAAATTTCTGCTTGGAGTGGAAATACTTTATTTTTCAATTAACTAACCTAGCAAACACCTTAGTATTAAAAATGCATTTAGTTTTCTTAAGAAGCTAACCCTACATAGCATAATTAACTCATGGGACTTTCTAAAGTTGCAAGGCCAGAGCTGGGCATATTGAATGCTATGAATTATCTGGAGAATAGTGGATATCCAATAACTCACTCCATGCTGCAGTTAATATTGAGAAGTAAGCGACTTATTTGTTATAATGTCATCGTTTGTTCTTGAGAATACATTTCTGAATTATATATGAAAGCTAATGGGAAATATGATCATCTAATAAAATGTTTTATGAAAAATAATTCTTTAATAAAAGTCACAGTAAATGATAGCAAAGGAATGAAACATTAACTGTGAGTTAATCTCCTTGCTTCCCCTTATTACATTTTGAGGTAGATATCCGGCTTTTATAACCTAAATAACTCGCTCCACATTACAGAGGTAGTAAGTGACAGATAAAACTTAAATACATCTCTTTCTGATATCACTCATTGTTTTTTCAATAAAAATTTTCTTCTTGATTCGTTGTTATTTCACAAGTTTACAACTCATTCTCAAAGAAATATTTAAAATAAATAATACAGAAGCTCATTGCCTGTTTATTACTAATATTGAATGAGCTGAAATACAATACTATGAATCCATGTAAGAAATCAAGAAATGTGTTTATCTTAAAATGTCTTTACTTGCCTTTTAACTCTAAAAATCTCTCCATATGTTCATCTTTTCCAATATTTATAAATACTAAACCAAAATTTTTTTAAAAGAATTTAGTTGTTTTGTTTCATTACTCAGTTTTCCATGTTAGTCATAATAATGGGAGATGAATTCATTACATTTTATTCCTGGGACACAGAAAATTAGGTTTTTGTTTTTGTGTTGAATGTGTATTTAACCTATCAACACCAGACATTAAATTATACCAGCTATGCGTAAGTACTCAGCCAGTATACCTCAGTGCTGTGGTGACACTTATTCTTTATCTTTTCTTACTTGGTGCTTGGTAGAATGCGTTAAACCATCATGCTCCGTTAGTATTGGCTCTAATCAGCTACTATGTGTGAACCCAGAACTTTCAATATGCTATTGCACTGAACAAATATATCCATATTAAATACCTTAAAATATTTTGCAGTCAGAGATTGTACTTAATTATCTTCTGAAATTATTATGTACTCATCAAGTTATGGGCCTGCCTTAGTCACTGTGTTTGGCTCCAGGGGCCACACAGTCTAATGAAACAGATACACTTAAGTATGATGCAGACAATCCCTAAGTGTTCTAGGAATTTGGAATTAGGTCACTTAATTCAGACCACGTGAAAGTAGAGGGATTGCAAGAGACATTAAAAATAAAACCAGAGGAGGCCAGACATGGTGGCTCACGCCTGTAATCCCAGCACTTTGGGAGGCTGAGGCGGGTGGATCACGAGATCAGGAGATTGAAACCAGCCTGGCCAGCATGGTGAAACCCCATCTCTACTAAAAATACAAAAATTAGCCGGGCATGGTGGCACACACCTGAAATCCCAGCTACTCGGGAGGCTGAGGCAGGAGAATCACTCGAATCCAGACTAAATGTAGAGAACAGAGAGGTAAAGAAAAGTAATGAAATTTTAGAGAGCCAGCTAACATAGAGCAAATGTCCCACCTGTTGGAGATAAAATGTGAGCAAGTGACTCCCTTCACTTTAGCATAAATCTTGTGTCAAAAATAGGTCTGAATAATGGGTCAGTTTACAGAAGCTGGGGGATCTTGACATGGCAAGTAGTCAACAGAATAAATGGGGCCAGTTGTCTCCAGCTTTGCATGAGGCTAGTCTCTCTAGTAATAATTGGAATGGTAACTTAGAATTAGATCTATGATAAACATTGCGGCAATGTACTCCTTCCTTATCTTGGCAAACTGTTTTTACATTTGCCATTCATTAACAAGGGAGAATTGCTAGCTGGAAGCCTAGAGATTTAGTGTTTAGCCTGATAAAGGTGTCATATCAGACATTTGCTGCATTCATTAAGTAATGTGAGTCCTTGTCAACTCAAGTGGTTTAAGCCAACAGGCCTACAGATTAGTGTTAGGCAAAAGTTTTAGCAAAAATCTTAAAAAAAAAAAAAAAACCTGAAAAGTTTAGACAATTACTTTTATATGAAACACCCACTGAATATCTCTTTGTAAATCTGAGTTGGCAATAGGTGACTGCTTGAAAATATGATGCTTCAGGTGTTAATTGATTATGTGTCAAAATGACAAAACACCTTGCTAAAAAGGTTTGGCTTATCTAAGACTAGTGGGTTTGAAAAACACTGAAGGGATTTAGGTAAAGAACAAATATAAAAAGATATGCTTATTTGAAAAGTTACTCAGACAGTGAGTGGGAGGGGAATGCTGAGAGGCAAGTCTCAGAGACTTAGGATAAATTATGGGGCCATAATGACCATGTTAGGATTTTTATATTAGCTAGTTTAAAACTTCTTAGTTAACACTTTTTTTTTTGTCTTAGGAGCAGATGATCAGTGACTTCTCCATTACTTCGTCATTACTTCGTTTCTGTAGAATGCTACTCTGTTAACCCTTCCCCAGGTACCAGGAGAATTGAAACTAAGAAAGAAAGAACTAACAATTTTTCATTTTGATTCACTGAGGACCATACCTGCTGAAAGGTCTGACTCTGTACTTTATTTCATTGCCAGTCGTTTGTAGAGGGGAAGTATCCCATTAGGTGAGTTTGGAAGCCTCAGAGTTGCTTGCTGCCCAGCCTGTTTTTCTCTTTGTGGAGATACAGTTACCTAACAATCACTGGAAAACAAAACCTCCCATTACTAGCCATGTGATTGGATGAACTTATGCTGAGGTAAACTGTGTTAGGCTCAGTCTAGTCTGTGCATTCCAGCTCCATAGTCATATTAATTTCTATAGAAAAGGGCTTAAAATACACAGCTAATGTGAATTTAAAAAGTATTTCAAGAATTTTTAAAGCTTCTCCTCTGTTTCAAAGCAACTAAATTAGATCTCTTTTAACAGTGATTGACCATAATAAATAATTTATCTGTACAACTATCTTTCATGAAATATAGCTCATTTTTACCCCCCACATCTGTTATACTAGTTCATGTGATTCTAAGTAAAGGAATTGTGGGTGTGTGTGAATTATAATGGATTACAGTAAAATATTTTTTCAAATTATGCTTTAAGTTGTGGGATACACGTGCAGAACGTGCAGGTTGGTTACAGAGGTATACACGTGTCATTGTGATTTCCTGCCCCTATCAACCCGTCATCTACATTAGCTATTTCTCCTAATGCTATGCTTCCCCTAGCCCCTCATCCCCTAACAGTCCCTGTATGTGATGTTCCCCTCCCTGTGTCCATGTGTTCTCATTGTTCAACACCCATTTATGAGTGAGAACATGCACTGTCTGGTTTTCTGTTCCTGTTTTAGTTTGCTGAGAATGATGGTTTCCAGCTTCATCCATGTCCCTGCAAATGACATGAATTCACCCTTTTCACGGCAGCATAGTATGCCATGGTGCATTTGTGCCACATTTCTTTAACCAGTTTATCACTGATGGGCATTTGAGTTGGTTCCAAGTTTTGGCTATTGTGAACAGTGTTGCAATAAACATGTGTGTGCATGTGTCTTTATAATAGAATGATTTGTAATCCGTTGAGTATATACCCAGTAATGGGATTGCTCAAATGGCACTTCTAGTGCTAGATCCTTGAGGAATTGCCACATTGTCCTCCACAATGGTTGAACTAATTTACATTCCCACCAACAGTGTAAGAGTGTTCCTGTGTCTCCACATCCTCTCCAGCATCTGTTGTCTCCTGACTTTTTAATGATCGCCATTCTAACTGGCATGAGATGATATCTCATTGTGGTTTTGATTTGCATTTCTCTAACGACCAGTGATGATCAGCTTTTTTCATATGTTTTTTTTTGGCCACATAAATGTCTTCTTTTGAGAAGTGTCTGTTCATATTCTTTGCCCACTTTTTGATTTTTTTTTCTTATAAATTTAAGTTCCTTATAGATCTGGATATTAGTCCTTTGTCAGATGGATAGATTGCAAAAACTTTCTCCCATTGTGTAGGTTGCCAGTTTAACGATAGTTTCTTTTGCTATGCAGATGCTCTTTAGTTTAATTAGATCCCATTTGTCAATTTTGGCTTTTGTTGCCATTGCTTTTGGTGTTTTAGACATGAAGTCTTTGCCCATGCCTATGCTCTAAATGGTACTGCCTAGGTTTTCTTCTAGGATTTTTATGGTTTTAGGTCTTACGTCTAAGTCAAGTCTTCAATCCATCTTGAATTAATTTTGGTACAAGGTGTAAGGAAGGGGTTCACTTTCAATTTTCTTCATATGGTTAGCCAGTTTTCCCAACACCATTTATTAAATAAATAGGGGAACACTTTCCCCATTGCTTGTTTCTGTCAGGTTTGTCAAAGATCAGGTCGTCGTAGATGTGTCACATTGCTTCTGAGGCCTCTGTTCTGTTCCATTGGTCTATATCTCTGTTTTGGTACCAATACCATGCTGTTTTGCTTACTGTAGCCTTGTAGGATAGTTTGAAGTCAGGTAGCGTGATGCCTCCAGCTTTGTTCTTTTTGCTTAGAATTGTCTTGGCCATACACGTTCTTTTTTGGTTAAGTCTGAAATTTAAAGTAGTTTTTCTAATTCTGTGAAGAAAGTCAATGGTAACTTGATGGGGGATAGCATTAAATCTGTAAATTACTTTAAGCAGTATGGCCATTTTCATGATATTTATTCTGCCTAACCATGAGCATGAAATGATTTTTCATGTTTGTGTCCTCTCTTATTTCGTTGAGCAGTGGTTTGTAGTTCTCCTTGAAGAAGTCCTTCGCATCCCTTGTTAGTTGTATTCCTAGGTATTTTATTCTCTTTGTAACAATTGTGAATGGGAATTCACTAATGATTTGGCTCTCTGTTTGTCTATTATTGGTGTATAGGAATGCTTGTGATTTTTGCACATTGATTTTGTATCCCGAAACTTTGCTGAAATTTCTTATCAGATTAAGTAGATTTTGCGCTGAGAAGAGAGGGTTTTCT
Organism: Ateles fusciceps; assembly: GCA_036589455.1. Taxonomy (NCBI): domain Eukaryota; kingdom Metazoa; phylum Chordata; class Mammalia; order Primates; family Atelidae; genus Ateles; species Ateles fusciceps. The sequence goes on along the minus strand of JAZHEH010000253.1, from coordinate 5,082,574 downwards.
AAATATACAATCATGTCATTTGCAAACAGAGACAATTTGACATCTCTCTTCCTTTTTAATTTCTTTCTGTTGCCTGATTGCCCTGGCCACAACTTCAAATACTGTGTTGAATAGGAGTGGTGAGAGAGGGCATCCTTGTCTTGTGCCAGTTTTCAAAGGGAATGCTTCCAGCTTTTGCCCATTCAGTATGATATTTGCTGTGGGTTTGTCATAAACAGCTCTTGTTATTTTGAGATAGTTCCATCAATACCTAGTTTATTGAGAGTTTTTAGGATGAAATGGTGTTGAATTTTTTTTGAAGGTCATTTTTGCATCTATGGAGATAATCGTGTGGTTTTTGTCATTGGTTCTATATATGTGATGGATTACTTGAACTCAGCTCTGGATGAAGCAGCCCTAATAGACATCGACAGAACTCTCCACACCAAATCAACAGAATGTACATTCTTCTCAGCATGACATTACACTTATTCTAAAATTGACCACATAATTCGAAGTAAAAACACTCCTTAGTAAATGCAAAAGAAAATGGAAATCATAACAAACAGCCTCTCAGACCACAGTGCAATGAAAAAAATACTTAGGATTAAGAAACTCACTCCAAACCACACAACTACATGGAAACTGAACAATGTGATTCCGAATGACTATAAAATAATAAAAAAAAAAAAAAAAAAAGAAAAAGAAATTATATTAAATAAAAACCAAACCACACAACTACATGGAAACTGAACAATGTCAGTAACTCTTCATCTGTCAGGCATGAAGGACATTTTCCTGTTAGGCCGTGAGCCGAGAAATAGAAATAAATTAATGCACATAGAGAAGGCTGTTCCTGCTTTCAAGCACAAGTCATTTTATTGTCCAAATCTCTGGCATTCGAGGCAGTTATGCCAAATCCCAACACTTCTCACTAGAAAAATCATGACTGCTACTTTATAGAAGGGCAGACTGAAGCAAACATGTAAGCCACCTGCATAAATTCCTAAAACAATTTAGTGACAAGCCCAACAAATTGCTATCTCTTGAGTGAGTCCAGGGTCGATGCTTTACTAAGAATGGTCAAATGTTGACTTTCAGGGTATTTTTTTTCCAGACTCTGATCAATGGAGTAAGAAGTGGAGCCTTCAAAATTTCTCCTCATGGAGGCTATTAATATTTGTTGTGATATTCTTATTTATAATGCCTCTTTTTTTTTTCTCAAATCACCTTGAATAATGTACTTAGTGTAGCAGTTGTGGTTCTACTTGAAACCTGGCTAAGACTGAACTTGACATAATCAAGCTAAGGCATTTGCCTCATGTCTCCATTAAATAGTAAAGAAGAATTGGGAGACAACATTGCAGGTAGAGAAGCCACTTTTCATAGAGGACAGGAGCAGCATTGACAGTGATATAGTCCATCCTCCTTCCATTGAATTTTGAACAGTACGTAATTATAAGGAGGCCAAGGATAAAGGACATAAAGGATCCTACTTCTGAGTGCATGTGAGGTACCCATACATGACGACACAGGGCTACTGTGAACCAATTTTATAGACACAAAGGCCCTGCAGTTATTTCACTGCTGGTTCATTTGTTTATTTTGTAAATGCAACTTTCTTCGTGTGAGCATCAGTTTGTTGCTACATCAGGAATAAAATAGTTGGCGAGGTGGATTGCCCTGGGCTAGCTTAGGAGTAATCCATGAATTCTCAATTGCCTGGTACACTCGTAGATCGGTGTTAAAAATTATCACAGGAAAAAAATCACCATCAAGAAAGTGAAAAGAAAACATACAAACTGCGAGAAAAGTTTTCCATGCCATATATCTGATAAGGGTTTGCTTTTAGAATGTATAAATATATAAAAAGCTCATACAATTCAATAATTTAAAAAATATGTGTCTTCTTTTATAACTGATCCTAAAACTGATCAAAGAAATGCTTTGATCCTCAAAGCATTTCTTAGGAATCAGTCTTAACTTTGTCCCCGTGGTACTGCGTAACGAACACCCCAGGGATTATATGGTGGTTTCAAATTCAGTTCTGTTTTAGACTATTCTCTGATGCTGTAACAGAATACCATAGGCTGGGTAATTTTTGAAGAACAGAAATTTATTTCCTCACAGTTATGGAGGATGGGAAGGTCAAGATCCAGAGTCTGGCATCTGGCAAGGGCCTTCTTTCTATATCAGCCCATAAAGGAAGGTGAGGGGCAGAGGGCAAAGATAGGGGCAAGAGAGAGAGCAAGGGCTGAACCCACTCTTTTACAGTGAAGCCACTCCCACGATGACATTAATCCATTCATGAGAGTGGATCCCTCAGGGTCTAATCATCTCTTTATGGTCTCACTTCTTCATACTGAAGAGGCAATTACATTTGGTAATAAAATTTCAACATGAGATTTGGAGGGGACATTCAAACCAGAGCAAGTCCTAATGCTACGGGGCCTAACACAAATCTCACTGCTTGCTCCCAATACTCTTCTGAAACTCAAATCATAAAAACCAAATATTTCCTGAAAATCTAGTTTTGAATATTATATCAGAACTTCAAACTTAAAGAAAATTGACTGTTTTTGTCTCTGAAATTAGTCTTTTGTAGTATGCCATTTTTATTTAGTAAATGACACCAGTATCTACCCCATGCTCATGCCAGTCTTAAGCATCTCTTTGCCTCACTCACTCCACAGTGTACCATGAATCACCAACCCAAAACATGCAAACTTCTCACCATACTGCCATCAAGGTTTCTGCCTGTGTTATTGAGAGAGTCTTCTAACTCTCTTCCTGTTTCTAGACTTGTTTCCATATTCCCTACACAACACTCAGAGCGATTCCGTAAAAATATGTCACTTTATGTCACTCCTCTGCACAAAACTCTCTAATGGCTCCCAACATTACCTAGAATAAAAGTCATAAAGATGACATTTTCTCTGTTTGTTTCTATGTACTGCTATATTCCAAACACCTAATAATAATGCCTAGTACATTACTGAATGAAGAAAGAGATTTAATCTATGGATTTATAGGCATATCCACTGCTACATATCCTACCAGTTCAAGAAACCATTTTGGTTCTTCTGGAATTCTGGAATAATTGCTAGCCTCATTGTAATTCCAGTCACCAACGTTGTTCTTCCACAATCTATTCTCTATGTTTTAGACATATCTGTGTTTTAAAAATGCAGATACAAAAGTTTATCCATTTCTATTGCTCTTAAAATAAAGTTCAGATTGTGAGCATGGCCTATAAACACCCTGAATCACTGGTTCCCAATTTCTTTCTCTGTGGTTGCTGCTTATCACTTTTCCCTTGCTACGTAAACCCCAGCTATGCCAGATGCTTTTAAAGTCCCAAAATGGACATAGTTCTTCTCTATATAGTGACTAGAATTCCTTCTTTCCTTTCTGAAAGGCTAGTTTAAACATATATTTCAGAATCTATATTAACTGCAGCTTTATCAAATAGCCCTTGCATACCCTGTTAGACAAAATCAAATCCCCTTGGCTTGTTTTCTGCTGGCATCATGAGATTCAAATTGAGTAAGATTTAGTACTAATGTCATCGATAGATTGTTATTTTCACTAGATTATTTTCAAGAAAATGGAAATGTGTACAGTGAATATACCACATTATCCTTAAGGACTAGCATAGTTCCTGGAAATATAGGAAGTACTAAAAACTCATCCAACCTGTGATGTATCTGGAAGAGCCCCATGTTTAGAACTGAATAGACCTAGTTTGAATCCCAACTATGCCACTTAACAATTTGTGTAATTTGCTTGACAAATTGATGTAACTTCAATTCTCTCATCTATAAAAATAAAAGGAATATCAATACTCATCCTAAGTGGCAATTATAATGATAAGATTTAAGAGTTAAATGTTAGTAGAAAAGTTATTTTCTTTTTGACAGGCACCATTTTCTATGCCATCTTAAGTACTATTAGACCGTATTGTACATATAACAAGATTTCTGGTTTTGTGGTATGTGAAAAACTGAGTTCAAAACCTAGGCCCACCTTCTACTGCATAAATATGTAACTAAAATATTCCCACATTCTAATTTATATATTTATAAAGGAGCACAGAATGATCTATCTTATAAAATTACTGTGAGAGAATTAACTTTGATAATAAGTATAAAATGTAATTGAGGAGAGCAGGTGCTCAGTAAATGCTATCTACCATAAATGAGAGGAGAAATAAGAGTAGAAATAAAAGCAGGATTTGTATAAAGATAGATGCAGATCGGTGTGCATTCCTCTAGTCTAGTAGAATGACTCCTTTTAATTAATCCTGAAAGATATATTTCTATACATCTATGTGTATTGCACACATTTATGTATACAGATCAATAAGAAATTTAAGTTTTTTAATAATCAAATTACCTTTAACTGAATTGAACCCCATGCATGCGATGCCATTTAACTGCCTGGACAATGAGTTTTTAATACCCCTCTTCCCAACTGAGTGGTTCGATACCACTCTTAGTGGTATAATGGAAGGAGAAATAGTGGTATAGTAGAATGGCAGTATTACGACACTAACAGTCATCTGCATCTTATTTAAATAGATAATCCAAAGTTGTACCAATAAAACTTTTTCTTGGTAGTTTGAATAGGCTGCAGCTGTGCAGACCTCATCAATGGTTGGTGTACCCTTTAGAGATGCAAACTATGTAATAAAACTGTAAAGTCTAAAAGAATTCTGTCATGTGTGATTGTTTACACAGCAACCCCACACACATAGCATAAGGGAGATAGATAAATGCACTTACAAGTTGAAATATACATCTTTAAATAAGACCTTTAAATTTTCATTTGTAAAGCCTAGAAAGTATAAATTGAAACTGTGCGGTGGCCGGCAGTTTTCCCTTGGTTTCTGCTATGCTGGGACCTTGTAGTGCTTTTATAAAATGTTTTTAGAGTACTCCATGATTGATTACAACATATAACCCTGCTTAAATAGAGCACATGGTCAGTGAGTCTTAAATATAAATCAAAGCACTATTTTTGTATGAGAAACTCATGTAGAGTATGCAGGCAGACTACCAATAAGATTCATTAATACATGTGAAACAAGCCACTCTAGATGCTAAGGAAATTCCAAATTTAAAGAGTTGAAAATGTAGGGCAAGTCAGTGTGAGATACAGAACGTGTGTGTGTGTATTCTACCCTGCGAAGTTAACAATGGTGGCTAGAGCCATTTGATTAGGAGACAGATTTCTTCTTACAGAGCACTTTCTTTCTCAGCAGTTGGTCTCTAAGGTGCTGAACAGACTATATTTGAAATAATGTAATCCCTACAGATCTGTGTAAGAGTTTCTTTGGTTTCTGTGGAGTTTCATGAAGGAATGATAATCATGCTTCTGTTCCATTCAATTCTCAGGGAGATTCTGCACATTTAGGGAGCTTAAATCTTTATCAACTTGACAGGGAGATTGAAAGACTGATACACTGTTTAAACTACAGACATGTACAGTTCTAATATCAATTAATTTTTGCACCATATTTTGCCACTCACTTCAAAATGTATAAAAACAGACATATTTTTATAATCACGGGACTGTATATAATTGTCCACAGTGCCATATTTACTACAGACTTTCTGCTCAGCTTTCATTCATTCATTCTTTCACCCAACAAAGATTTATTAACTTTCTGCTATGCTATGTGACAACCTCTGTGCTGAAACTCAAGAATACAGGTAGTTCATTCCAGCAAATGAAAGATACGTTTTATGAGAGAAATCTTAACGGGTGATTTAAGAGCACAATGAAAGAGGTAAAAATCAAATTGAGTGGCTGTAGAGGAGGTGGTGGCGTTTTCATTAAGTACTGAAAGATGAAATACACACAAAAAAGTGAGGAAGTGTAGATACCATACAGCATCCCATGGATGGCCCTTTTCTTCCCTCTGTGGAAGCTCTGTAATTTCTTCCTGCCTCAGACTCTTCTCTCCATCTCTTACATTCCCTTCCGTACCTAGTTCACGCCTCATCATTACTTACGGCTTAGAATACACTGTATTTCTGGAGGGAAAATATGTCATATTGTACAGACTTCATCAAGGACTCCTGCTGCGAATACTGCAGAATTCTTCTTTACATCCCTTATTATATTTCTAATTATTTGACTTATTTGTCTATAATCTTCCTCACTAAATTGCAAACTCCTTGAAGAAACAGACTGATTGTTCTTTTCCATGCTGTACCCCCATCTCCCAGCTAAATTCACTGGATCATACTAGGTTCTCACTTAAATGTTGCTTAATGAGGAAAAAAGAATGTTTGATTGATGACTTAATAAATGGATTACTGATAGAAACAAAGAATGTGAAAGGAGAGTAACATCTGAGGACTTCAAAGAAGGTGCAGTTCAGAATATGAAGATCTGAGTGATATCTTGGAAGCTAAGTCTGTTAACTAAATGTAATAATAAAACTGTAATTAGATATGCGTGATTATACTTGGGTTTTAGAATGATCCCTTTAGCAGAAGTGTAGAGAAGGAAGGGAAAAAACTGGAAAAAGAAGGCACCAGCTCATTTATATGGATCTGAAATAATAAAGTGCTGGGTTAATAGAAAGTAGGGGATGAGTGATTTTGAAAAATAGACTCGAAGAGAAAAAGAGTATGGAAGTGGAATTGTTTTGGGCCTGTGCACTGAGGTAGAGATTGGTTACAGTCACAAAAAAAGAAATACAGGATGAGAAGTATACTGGGCAAGAAAGATGATGAATTCAGCCTTTCACACTCCGAGGACAAAGGACTAAGGACCACCTTGCAAGAATGTCAGTGCTAAGGCTGGAATTTTTAAAGTATGTGGATACAGTGGGCGGGTAAAGCCAGATTTCACCATTCTGCAGTCTATGCATGTAACAAAAAGACATTAGTACCGGATAAATGTATGTAAGCAAAAGAAAAAAAATATTAGAAAATAATAAATATTTTATAAGAAATAAACAAACCCAGGGATTAGGATCACATAATCCAGGGAAAAGGTAAAGAGAGAGAAGAGTGCCAAAGACCAAGCCTTTGGGTACATCATATATTCTTTTCTGTAATTACAATTAGCCTGATTATTGCTGTTGTTGTTTTTAAGTTCTCAGGATACTTGGCACAGAATGTGCATGTCTGTTACATAGGTATACACGTGCCATGGTGGCTTGCTGTACCTATCAACCCATCATCTACATTAGATATTTCTCTTAATGCTATTTCTCCCCTAGGCCCCCACCCCATTGAGAGACACCGCTGTGTGATGCTCCCTTCCCTGTGTCCTTGTGTTCTCACTGTTCAGCACCCACTTATGAGAACATGCTGGTGTTCGGTTTTCTGTTCCTGTGTTAGTTTGCTGAGAATGATGGTTTCCAGCTTCATGTCCCTGCAAAGGACATGAACTCATCCTTTTTTTATGGCAGCATAGTACTCCATGGTGTATATGTGCCACATTTCCTTTATCCAGTCTATCATTGATGGGCATTTGGGTTGGTTCCAGGTCTTTGCTATTGTGAACAGTGCTCTAATAAACATACACGTGCATGCGTCTTTATAGTAGAATGATTTATAATCCTTTGGGTATCCTGGAGAGAATGTGGAGAAACAGCAACACTTTCGCACTGTTGGTGGGAGTGTAAATTAGTTCAGCCACTGTGGAAGACGGTGTGGGGATTCCTCAAGGACCTAGAACCAGAAATACCATTGGACCCAGCAATCCCATTCCTGGGTACATTGTATTTTAAGAATTGAGTTCAGTAGTTGTAATTCATTAAAGTAATAAGAGGAGAATATAGAGATTAAAAGGATATTGAGAAGATATATCCAAAAAAAAAAGGAAGAAAACAACTGAAGAAAAGTCAAAAAAGTGTTAAATACAAACACTAATAAAAATAGTAACATCAAAGCACCAGCATGAGTCTTTGTCACTCTGCCTGAGTTTCTTTTTCTAGTGTTTATTTATTTACTCATTCATGTAATATGTATTTATTAGTAGCCTACCATGCACAAGGTATTTTTGGGGGCAATGAGAATAAATCAGTTAAAAGTGAATAGTTTCTGTCCTTATGGAACTTACGTTCTGGTCAGTAATTTGCCTCACTCTAGATAACGTACCAATAGAACAGCTGTTATTTTCTCACAGCACTTAATTTCTTTTACTTATTTATTTATTTTTTGAGACAGCATCTCACTCTCTAGCCAGGCTGCAGTGCAGTGGTGAGATCTCAGCTCACTGCAACTTCTGCCACCTGGGTTCAAGTGATTCTCCTGCCTCAGCCTCCCGAGTAGCTGGGACTACAGGCATCTGCCACCATGCCTGGCTAATTTTTGTATTTTTAGTAGAGACGGGGTTTCACCTTGTTGGCCAGGATGTTCTCGAACTCCTGACCTTGTGATCCCCCCTGTCTCAGCCTCCCAAAGTGCTGGGATTACACATGACAGCCACCGCACCCGACCAGCACTTAACTTCTATCCTTTTCTTACCCAAGGTATGTGATGATAGTAGATAGCTCTTAAAAGTCAACGTCCACCACTGTTATTCGAAAGGATCTCTCAGGCTGAGACTGTGGTCTGAAATGATGCTAAGGCCACTCTTCTTCTACCCCTTTTCAAACCAGTCACTCTCAAGATGATTATGCAGACTAAAATCATTTGCTTAATTCAGTGATGAAAAGACTGAAGTAGATAGGACCAAGTGCTGAAACTTGATGGTCTCCTGCCATCAACCAATACTCTATGAGCATTATTGTTCAACCCCTTGATTTTAGCTAATTATACAGTTACTCAACACATTTGACAGCCATGTGCACAATGATGTCTGATCTGTCACACACCTATGTGAGTAAAAAGAGCTTTAAAAAGAAATAAAAATATGTTAAACATAAACAAAAATATGCTAGACAAACAGATACCAAAAAATGACCACCTAGAAGATACGATGCTGTAGAGGAAACTAGCTTTTATTTTTCTGAATTGTTAGGATTTTCTAAGAAAATGTTACTGAAACTTGGGACCTGTGCCAAAAAAACATACGCCTGGAACTTACGACTGGATAGATAGTGAGCTCTATAGAGAGATCTGTCTCCTGGGGGAGTATGTTTACATTTCAAGGAAGAGAATCCTCGGACCATAAAGACAATCTTGGATTGTAAAGCTAAAGACACTAGTCATTTTCTCCAACTGAAGACATTTACTCACTTTTCTGAGTGAAGAACCAACATCCTTCTCATCATGTCTCCAAGTACACTTTCTCTCTCAAAAAAAATACAGGTGAGGTGGGGGCACAGCTGACTCTCTTTCCTGCCCACTTTTATTTTGCTGGCTCCTCACTGTCAACAGACACCACTGTGTTGGGGATCATATCTGGTTCTCAACATACTCATGTAGGGCAGGCTAGCCCCCCAAGTGGGGCTTAGCCCATAAGGGTTCCTGGCTTCACCCAGGGAAGAATTCAAGGTCAGGCTGGAGGTAGAAGAAAACAGCTTTGTGGAAGAGACAGTGTTACAGCTCTGTGACTGCTCCTGCAGAACAGGGCTACCCCGTAGGCTGAGTGTAGCAGCTCAGGGCAGTTTTGCAGTCATATTTATACCCACTTTTAATTACATGCAGATTAAGGGGTGGTTTATGCAGAAATTTCTAGGGAAGGGGTAGTAACTTTTGGGCTGTGAGGTCATTGCCATGAAAAGGGGTCATAACTCCTGTGTGTTGTCATGGCAATGGAAAACTGACTTGGCACACTGGTGGGCATTTCTTATGAAAAGCTGCCTCTGCCCTGGCCCTGTTTCATCTAGTCCTCAATTTCTTTCAGTGTCTAAGCCCCACCTCCAGAGTCAAGTCCTTCCTCCTACATCAGTACCACCCCTCCAGAAAAAAACTGGGCACAGGGGAGTGAGTTGGTGCAGTTATAATTTGCTCTAAGTAAACAGTAACTTGCTCTGCTCTAGAAACCTCAGATTGGCATTTGGGATAATATTATTAAACATAGACATTAAAAATTTAACAGGACAGAGTAACATAACTGTTTTTAGAAAGTGATATTAAAACATATTAAATTTAGTGGTCTTTCAAATATCACATATTGAGAAAGAAATCATCAGCATATTAAAAGGAAATTGATTGGTTTTCGAAAAGGCTCAAGTATAGACAATTATAAAAAAAAAAAACTAGAAATGAATTGCAGATTAGAAATTATCATTTTGAAAATATAATAAACTACATGTCCTTATACCACTTTTAACTCTGCCCCAATTCTTCCACCTGCTTCTTTATTTACATGAAATTTACTACTGAGTATTTGGCTTCAGCTTTCCAGGGGGGAGAAAGAATGTCTGTAGAGAGAATCCATGACTGCCCAGATTGATACAGAAAACTAAGATTTAATGTTAAGAATAAGTAGACTTTATGCAGGTCTCCAGAATCCTTTTCCTTCCTGCTGATCTAAGAAAAGTTAGGTAACAAATGAAACAATTTGATTTTCTTATTTCATTTCATGTAATTTGATATGTGTTTACAAACTATAAAGGTCAAATTGTGATTTATGTAAACAGGACTAAGTCAACAATTTTAAAATAAGATAGGTATGGTAATTTTTATGCCATTCTCTTGAAAAATGTACAGTTTCTCACCCTGTGAAAGAAGGTAAGATATGTCTTTCATTGAGATGCAGAGAGCTACATGAGACAAAATTCTTGCCTTCTCTCAGTGGCTTCTGAATTCTTAAGGGAGAGAAATCTTAAGCATCTTCACTATACAATTCCTCTGGTTCTGTAGAACTTAACCAATACAGAAGCATAAAATGTCTCCAAAATATAACCTGAAAATAAAGCTGCAGACTTCATTCAAGGGGACTTTTATTTTTATCACAAACTTGAGCATTAAAAGAAGCAATTTTTGTAGTTTCCACAACATAGTGATCTTTCCCCAAAACTAGCCTTGGGAAAAGAAAGCTTTATCAGAATTAAAGTACATCTAGGAAACTATTTTTAAGGCCAAATTCAGAGTACAACTATCCTAAAGATCAATCTACAATATTTTCATGAATTCTTAAGTAATGTGCACTCCTCTCTCTCTCTCCCTCCCTCCCTCCTTCCCTCCTATGTGCATGTGTGTACAGAGGATTAAAAAATGGAAAAAAAAAGCAGCCTTGTGGCTGACTGCCAGAGAAACTGCTCACAGTTTAATTTTACAGGACCAGGTCTGGATTTATTTGAGACACTAAACTTGCCAGAACTATTCCTAGGATGTATGTGTGACCAGTTACAGTCTGTCCATCCAGGACAAATAATGATGTGTACCCCTCACTAGGCTGTATATGCTGATGATTCTCATAACAAACACGTTGCCTTAACAAAATTACACTGCTTAGTTTTTTTGTGATAATTCAAATAGGGGGAATAAACTATGCTTGAGCCTCTCTGGTGAAACAGACAGCAGGAGAGAATACACTGGAGCCAGTTTGGTGCTCTCAGTCACACTTTGGTCTATGTTACCCGTGGAACCAGAAAACAAGTCAATAAAAATAAATCGAGTTCTGGTACAGTGTCATATTACTAATTTATAATAATACAACCACTGAGAGGAATGGATGTTTGTGACTTTGTGTTATTGCACCTCTGCCAACAGCTCATTAAATATGAAATATGCAATAGTATAAATTGAAAAACATAGAAAAGGAGAAACACAGGAAGATAGCAAATGCAAATTTTCAGTCAATCTGATCCCTGCAAGGCAAGTAGACATTCTGTTGAGTGTGATTTGCTAGATTAAGTTCAAGGATGCTCTGCCTTTACCTCCAGGGCCATGACTGACATTGATGTATTTTCAGGGCAGAAGGAAGGTCAGATAACAGAAAGCCTCTGTCTCTGGGTAGTCTTTAGGGCCACAGCGCCGGCTTGTGCTAGACATTGCGTTGACAGCTCTTCCTGGACTCGTTGCTGAAGCTCCATGGATTAATTTTCATGGAGTTCCAGCCTCAGTCTACAGGAAACAAGTGAGTTTTTTTTTTTAAAGAGATGTTAGCTTGATTTTCAGTATTCTGTGAATAGGCCTTATTTAATTAACTACAACTGAACTTAGCAGAACAATACCATTCTTGACTATCCATGTCAGGATAAACCAAGAGAATATGAATTTCATTTAGTCTTCAAGAATAGTTCAGAGAGGCCTATTCCAGGCCAATTAACTGGAAAGTGATGCAACCTCATCTACTACCAGGCTTGCACCCTTTCTACAAATATATCTTATAAAAATAGCACACGTGGACAGAGAATATATAGATAAGAATGAGCAGTACAGCATTTATCTCAAAATACATCAATATAAATGTGTGCACACATGCGCAATGTATGTGAGAGAGAGGATATTATATCTGTGATATAGTAAGAAAAAATCAAAATGCCCTTTACTGTATGACACTATTTGTGAAATATCAAGGACACACACACAGAGAGAGAGAGATGAAGGGAGTCTGAAAGAACAGACATGAAATTAGTAACAATAGATACCTCTAGAGAGATTATACATGCTTTAATTTATACTGTATATATATATATATATAAGAGAGAGAGAGAGAGAGAGAGAGAGAGTTTCATTCTTCTTGCCCAGTCTGGAGTGCAATGGCATGATCTTGGCTCAGTGCAACCTCTGCTTCCTGGGTTCAAGGGATTCTGCTGTCGTCTCAGCCTCCCGAGTAGCTGGGATTACAGGCATGTGCCACCATGGCTAATTTTGTATTTTTAGTAGAGACAGGGTTTCTCCATGTTGGTGAGGCTGGTCTCAGATTCCCAACCTCAGGGGATCCACCCACCTTGGCCTCCCAAAGTGCTGGGATTACAAGTGTGAGCCACCGTACCTGGCCATATACAACATTTTAATTAATGTACAAGGAAGCGTATAATATTTAACTATACTGCCCAAGTTCTAGTTGCCAAATTGGATGTTTACGTGAGTACATGATATTGATTAAATATATTATTTTTATGTATTAACTAATTTAAAAAATACTTAAAATCCAAGTTCATGTAGGACTCGAAGTAGCATTATACTACTCAAAGAAAAAAATACTGTGTTTTAATACAGTCAGTTTGAAATCTAGGACTACAAATATCTAGCTATTCAGCGATGAGTCACAAACTGTAAAAGCCTCCAACTTCTCAAACCATTGTGTTGTGAGAAAAACTTGCAGATTTCTTTTTATTCTAGAATCAGCAATGCCAAGTGCTTAACCTAAAATCTTCACTAAATAGGAAACATATCATAATGTGGGCAATAAGTAGAAACAATGAAATAATTCTGGGTTAATCTTGCCTGTTTCATATGGTGACACACTAACAAAAATGTAAAACGTGCACATGGAATACGTTTTATTTCACTGCACTGACAACTAAGAATGTAGGCAGTGTAGTCAGTGAGGTCAGATCTCAACCTAAAATCCTTAGGTTCATATTTACACATTAGTACCCTCAAAGGGTTTAATCTTTCTTTTTCTTCTTTATTCTTTTTAGTAACCAGAAGGAATAAAAGCATGGGCTTTGGAAAGAAGGTTATAAGAGGGGATTTGCCTAGAATACGATTATCTCCCACTCAACAAATCAAATACGTATTTTGATGGAACACTGCTGAAGAGCCTTTTTTGAAGAGAGAAGTAAATTAATTTCCATTCCTAATGCCTGATTTGACAAGACTATTAAATAATTTCATTCTTTGGATGTATGTGCTGCCTTAGAAGGCTGAAATGATGAGTCCTCCATGTTGTTAAAATGTTACACTCCTCCATAATGACCTGTATCATGCAGTGTACTTCCGTGGTTGCTTTCCTGTTAGTGCTGATCTCCGTGAGCCATGAAGGATGTCACAGAGCCCGTTTTGCCAAGCTTTGTCGACACAGCGATAGACCCATGCAGAATTCAAAGCTGTGTTGCCTATTATTAACCCTTATACTTAACACCACCCCACATTTTGTTTCACACTGAAGCTCTTTCTCTGCGATGTACAAACTGCCAAAGCATTTATCCCCCAGACCGGCTCCTGAATGATACTCCTTTTAGGAGAAATTTTGAAGGAACCTTGAAGACTCGGTCGAGGCAAAAAATGTTTCACTGACATGTTAAATGGTCATTTGCAAGAGACATGTATGTATAGGCAAAAGATAGTAAACAGAGTCTATAGTACGGGCTTAAGTGTGTATGTCTGAAACTGTCTCTTCATTTCAGAGGCTACAGAATAGTCGATGAAAGGCACTTCTCTTGTCAGGCATCATAATGTTAAATTCTTTGTTAACACTATTAAGAGAGAAGTTGGTTTTCTTTTTCCCCCTCTTCTAGCTATTATAACCTGCCACTAGACGCTATACAACTAAGGCATAAAATCCAAAGGCCATGTGTCTTGGCTAAGAAAAGTGTTCTATTTCCCTGACACCACCAGTAAAACAAATAAAAGCATGGGCCATTTTTAAGTAAATGAAAAAGAAATAATTACAGGATGTAATCTATTGGTAGGAATACATTTCAAAAGAAAAAAAAAGACAAAGGCAGAGCAAACCTGAAATAGCTAAATCCATGTACGTTTTCTCCTCTGGGATCAAAATGGACCCATTTGCAGTCATGCAAAGCAGTAGTGTATCTGCTGATGGGGGAAATGCATGCAGACGCCAAATGGATGTATTAACCCCCCTTGGCATAGTTAATGCAGACATGCCCTTAGGGATCCTTATAAGACCCATCTGTTCAGTCAAGCATTTGCTTAATTGTGTCAAATGCCTGGCAAATGCAGTGTCAGTTAATAGATAATAGATATGTAAATGCTCTTTGTGTTCTTGTACATATGCCCAGGGGCTTTAAAATAAACACATCACATTTTTAAAAATAATTTTCTGTTGGGGATATAATGATAGTCTTGCTGGCAGCAGCAGTCCTCCCCATAATCGCTCAAACGATTATAATGTTTAACATTTTGTAAGATATAATCATCATTTAGGGATTTGCGTCACCCATTCATTTTCTTGTAATCTTGATTACCGTACTTGTTATTTGCCTATGGCTTTATGAAGAGAAACAGAATATTCAGGTCCTCTCATTACACACGTGTCTCTACACAGGTACTGAGTAACATGATTCATTCAGTGAGGAGCACAGCCTCTGGAGTTAGCTCGTCCTGAGCCCCCATCCCAGGATACTCTGAGGGGTATGGGACCTCTGGAAATTTCCTTGACCTTTTTGGGCAACAGTTCTCTCTTGTGGAACTGAAGATAACAAGTTTGGTGTCACAGACTTGTGAAGAATCTGAAATATGGAAGCACCAAACACATTCTAGACCTTCAATAAACACTCATTTCCCTTCCCTCATCATACACACTGTCACCCTGCAAGACCTCAGGTGACATGTTCCAAGAAATTAGACTTTCTCCTCCTTAAGCCGTCGGTGACACTGCTGACAGGTGTTGAGAATTAACTTCTTAATATCCCCCTTTCCCCTCTATGATGCAAACTATTATCAATGACACATTTGACAACTCTGAAGGAAATGGATGCCGAAATGTTTTAGTAGACGTTAGATTGACAGTTCAGAAACAGAGTAGTCCTCTCTAGGTTTTATGAAAGAAAAAGAAGGCTTACGGCTTCTTTTCCACCTTTAAACTGTCCCTTAAGCATCTCTTTGTCTCATACTTCAGACATAGAAAGAAAATCTTAAGCCCATAAAGAGTATAAAACACTTAAGGGAGGCTTGACAATCTCTCCAGGTGTTGTGAAATAAGGAATCAATTTTGAGACTGACAGATCCTCTGCTAGGAATATTTTTTTTTTCTGCCACTTTTTGTTTCCTTTCCACTGACCACATTATTTTTACCTTCCTTAGATGTGGAACATCAGAATTGCTTGGGAAGAGTACTTTTTCGTATACATCAATGTGTCACTCGAGAAAAAGAAAAGAAATTCCATTTTTTTTTTCCTGTTAGGGTTCAATAGTATTAGATTATGTCAGGGTGAAATGGCACAACCGATGTTCAGAAAGTTGAACTAGATACTCAGGGCCCATAGGCAGACATTCACCAGATGGCAAGAGAAACCTAGATACGCCCAGTGCTAGCTGGAGAGGGGCTGGTGCAGAAAAGAGTCTCTTGCTGACCCTGGGCATCTCTCTTGCTTTAACCAGAAATAGCACAATCCATTTACGTTTTGTCCTGGGGGGACAAAAATAGACCCAACTTTGTTACTGTAGATCTGCTTCACAAACAGTGGTTGTGTTTGTGAGGGCAAACAATTTTTATATGTAGAGTCTAATTAGCATGGCTTGGTGAAAAGTAACAGTAAGTTTCAGAAGGGAGACTCCTTTCTTCATTTTTTTTTTACCTTTGTGCCCCAAGAGAAACCACAATTAAACCAGGAATGTTGTCACTGCAGCTGTGGTCAGGGTCGAACACAAAACAGGGTGACTCTCTCTCTTCAATGGAAACCATGAGTTTCAGAGCCTTGGCAGCACTCACATGGAGACTGGAGGCACTGAGTGGCGAGTGTTTCCAAGATGGCGGCCTGCCAGTCACCTGTGAGTTCAAGCCTGCACGCAGCCTGCACCAAGCAGTAGCCCCTCAGGGAGCAGGGAGGCCTTGGTTCTGGGCACAGCTGGGGGACACTTGCCTACATCTAACACCCAGCAGTCAGGCAGGGCCATCTGCTTGGTGTTGGATGGAGATGCTGCTGCTATCCAAAGGTGGAAAATCTGTTTGCTGTTTGAGTTAGAAAATGCCTCTTCCAGATTTGTAAGTAGCATGGGTAGCATGCTCACTTATACCAGGTCCCTGGCTTCTGATAGTGGCTGTGAATCTCATTCTCTCAAAAGTGATTCACGTTACAATACTGAAGAAAAGTGACCAGCATTGACACTGTAAGCCCTTTGGAGAGTGGGACTGTCCCAAGAAGACTTACCCTAAAAAGGTATGTTTGTATTTATAAAATTGAGTTTAGGGGTCACATTAGTTTTATTATTCTAAAAGACTATTGAATGAGGATTAAATCCCACTTCCAGTAACAAATAATTATGAAGAATAGCTTGCATTAGTACCTAGTATTACATAACAACACACGTAAAGGTGGTGATGGAAATCTGGATAGCTCTTATATTGGTGTTACTTGGGATTAGTCCTGTTACCTGGAATTATATCCAATGTTATCTGGGGCATGTGAAGGCATTTTGACAACACTCTTGTGATTTTTTAGAATGCTTTTGTTCTAGGTAAGAGTGTTTACTCAACACCATTTCACATTTTTCAGAAGTCTTGACAAAAGGTATTATAGACACATCTTTATTTCAATTGTAGCCGTAGGTCTAATTTTGCTTTAATCAAGTTATACTGACCGAGGAGACTAAGGATAAGAGATGATTTATTTTTCCAACCAAAGAAATATTGGTCCTCATTATTTCCTCAAAGCTCTGTTTGAAAACAGTACAATTCTATTTTTAGATTATCTCTTTCTTCCCATATTTGACTAGATGATACCAAAAGACGCCAATTGGCATTTTCAACACTCTCTGAGCGCTTCCTTAGACAGGTCCAACGGTTCTTACTAGCTTCTGTCTTCCAAGTTACCACAGGCAACATTTTGCCAATTTTTCTGCCAACATTAGCCAAATTTTCTGCTGGAGAAAAGATTGCCTTTCTCCAGCCTCTGATGGTTTCTCTCGGCTTTATTAGTCTCCAGCAGAAGCTTTTTGGCTCCCCTCGTAGATTCTTCTTATCATCAGTTCCCAAAAGAAATGTCATATATTTTAAGCTTTTCTAAATTATTAATATTGCAACACTCTACTTATGTGTATTCATTTCTATGTGCCGCATTTTTTAAAAATCCCCAAACTTAGTGGCTCAAAACAACAATAATCCATGATATCCCAAGATCTGAGAATTTGCTTTTTCTGTTGGTCCTGCCTGGACTGTTCACATGGCTGCTGTCATCTGAAAGCCTTGACTGGGACTGGAGGTCACAGGTTCCCAGCCTCGGCTAAAATAACTGGAATGGCTGTGATAGTTGGACCTCATGCTCCACATGGACTTTTATCACAGGCAGCATCCAGTAAAGATGCCAGCTTTTGCCTCTTTCCATCGGATACTATGACTTTCCAGTAAAGTGTCTTGTGTTAGGCCAGCGGCCACTATTTGCCAAAAGGAGTCATTAGTCAGAAGACACAGAAGAGACTAAGGACAAGCTGTGACCTGCCAGGTACCTCTGCACTTGTCCCTTACTACATCTGACCACAGATTTCAGAGAACAGTAGGCACTGCTCCACTCTGCTTTCCAAGTGAGGTGCACATTTTCATCCAGCCCACTCAAATCTGGAGCCATGCTGGGAAGAGAAGTCCAGGAAACACAGATCCCAGCTGAACCATATTAAAACAATTCAAAACCACCACATTTCTGTCCTTCAAATACACCTCGATTTTCCTAAGTCTCACTTCCATAAGTAAAAGAATTGGAACATTAATAATGTAATAATCAGAGTCATAGCAGAAAATATATAAAATACTCAAAGGTAGAGAATTTAATGGAAGTACTAATTATCCAGCTTGGGCGGGTTTGGGGAATCAGAAAGGGCTATGAAACATCCAGAAAATAACAACAGTGGTACACTATTTTCACTTCTGGGTCAGAAGAGGCCAAAAGAGGCAATGGCATTAGAGAAAACTAAACATAGCTTAGGATGATGGAAAAGGGACCACCCAGAAGGAGTTTTTAACATAGAATGCAGCAGGTCTCCTAGAGCTGCAGCCAGGCAGAGTAAGTAAAGAGAAAAGTCCTGCTATCCAATCTTCTGTTCCCCATTGCCGGGACCCCAGCAAAAGTGCAAGGCGCTTGGGTAGTGCAGTCCCTAGAGGTTAGATGCTTTCTTGGAGAACACCAGAGAATTAAAAAGGGCGGGAAATGAATGTAGGCAAGAAAATGGGAGGAAAATCATTACGAATCATGCTTTTTCCCTGTTCAGTGGATCTGTGGCATTCCTAGAACCTTGGTCTTATGGGACCATATATGGAATTAGAGGTGAAGATGTTAAAGCCTTAGTACCAAATAAATTGGCAGGTCCAATTAGATATGCCTGAGTAAAACCAATGTGATCTGAAGCTTCTGTCAGGTGACTGAAAACCATAAGACAATTCTCTATGTCTTCTGTGAAGGGAGAGCATAAGAATACCCTCTCTTTACTCAGCCAGGACTTGATGAGCGAAAAACAGAAATGAAAGTCTCCCTGAGATCTCCTAAGAAGAAATTTGTATTTCAGGGACTGTGAATACAATTCATCTTACTCACTGGAAAATGAATGACCTATAAAATCTTGAGGCAAATATTTTGTAAGTTGGTCTTATATCAATGTTTTCCCCTGGAAGCCATTCAGAAGTAAATCCATATCCTTCCTGGATAAATTCATCTTAAACTCAGGATTCAAAGTATTCTCAAAAATTAAGGTCAAAGAAGCCTGAATCAATAATCTCACATTAATTTCCAAAGTAGTAGAGAAGAGGCTGCCATAAGCAAAATTTCACATGAGTGAGAGCAGGAAGTAGCCTCTGGAACGAAAACTGCAGACTGAAGATACTGAAATTATCAGAAATGGGATTGAAGATAGGTATAATACACTTATTAGATTTAAAAATAACATAAGCTGAAATGTTACAAAGAAAATGTATCTATTTACATTAACTGGACTGATACAAAAAATTACGTAAAGGAAAAATTTAAATTAAGAATACAAATTAATTTGGGCTGAGACAATGGAGTCTTCTAAATATACGATCATGTTGTCTGCAAATAGGGACAATTTGACTTCTTCTTTTCCTAACTTCAGCAAAGTCTCTGGATACAAAATCAATGTGCCAAAATCACAAGCATTTCTATATACCAGCAACAGACAAACAGAGAGCCAAATCAAGAGCGAACTCCCATTTACCAATGCTACAAAGAGAATAGAATACCTAGGAATACAACTAACACAGGATGTAAAAGGTCTCTTCAAGGAGAACTACAAACCACTCATCAAGGAGCTAAGAGAAGAAATAAACAGAAGGAAAAACATTCCATGCTCATGGTTAGGAAGAATCAACATTGTGAAAATGGCCATACTGCCCAAAGTAATTTATAGATTCAATACTATCCCCATCAAACTACCATTGACCTTCTTCACAGATCTGGAAAAAATCACTTTAAACTTCATATGGAACCAAAAGAGGGCCTGCATAGCCAAGACAACCCTAAGCAAAAAGAACAAAGCTAGAGGTATCACGCTACCTGACTTCAAACTACACTACAAGGTATATAACAGCATGGTACTGGTACCAAAACAGAGATATAGACCAATGGAACAGAACAGAGGCCTCAGAGGCAACACCACACATCTACAACCATCCGATCTTGACAAACCTGACAAAAATAAGCAATGGGGAAAGGATTCCCCTGTTTAATAAATGGTGTTGGGAAAACTGGCTAGCCATGTGCAGGAAGCAGAAACTGGACCGCTTCCTTACACCTTATACAAAAATTAACTCCAGATTGATTAAAGATTTAAACATAAGACCTAACACCATAAAAACCCTAGAAGAAAACCTAGGCAACACCATTCAGAACACAGGCACAGGCAAGGACTTCAGGATTAAAACACCAAAAGTAATGTCAACAAAAGCCAAAATAAACAAATGGGATTTAATTAAACTCCACAGCTTCTGCACAGCAAAAGAAAAAATCATTAGAGTGAACCAGCAACCAATAGAATGGGAAAAATTTTTTGCTATCTGCCCATCCAACAAAGGGCTAATATCCAGAATCTACAAAGAACTAAAACAGATTTACAAGAAAAAAACCCATCCAAAAGTGGGCTAAGGGTAAGAACAGACACTTTTCAAAAGAAGACATATATGAAGCCAACAAACATATGAAAAAATGCCTCATCACTGATCATTAGAGAAATGCAAATCAAAACCATATTGAGATACCATCTCACGCCAGTTAGAATGGCAAGCATTAAAAAATCGGAAGACAACAGATGCTGGAGAGGATGTGGAGAAATAGGAACACTATTACACTGTTGGTGGGAGTGTAAATTAGTTCAACCATTATGGAAGACAGTGTGGCAATTCCTCAAGGATCTAGAAATAGAAATTCCATTTGTCCCAGCAATCCCATTACTGGGTATATACCCAAAGGATTATAAATCATTCTATTATAAAGATACATGCACATGTATGTTCGTTGTGGTGCTGTTTACGATAGCAAAGACCTGGAATCGACCCAAATGACCATCAATAATAGAGTAGACAAAGAAAATGTGTCACATATACACCATGGAATACTATGCAGCCATAAAAAACAAGTTCTTGTCCTTTGTAGAGACATGGATGAATCTACAGACCATCATTCTCAGCAAACTGATGCAAGAACAGAAAACCAAACGCCGCATGTTTTCACTCATAGGTGGGTGACAAACGAGAAGACATGGACACAGGGAAGGGAACAGCACTCACACAGCTAGGTGGGGAAGTGGAGGGGAGGGGAGGGACAGTGAGGGGCAGGGTGGATGGGGAGGGATAACACTGGGAGAAATGTCTGATGTAGGTGACAGGGCGGGGCGGGGGAGTGCAGCATGTTTGTACTTATGCAACAATCCTGCAGGATGCAGGATGTGCACATGTACCCCTGAGCCCAAAGTACAATAATAAAAAAAAAGAATACTAATTAAAATAATTGTTTAATCATAAGACTAGGGCATAACTTAAGAGAGAGTTGGTGAGCTGGAAGACTGATGCAACAAAAAAAATACAGGGGGCTATACAAAAGGACAAAACTCTTCAAGGTTAGGTAGGAAAGGCCTAACGTAAGCTAATTATATTTTCAGAGTAAATAGCAGAGAGTATGGAGAGGAAGCCAAAATGAAATACATAATGGCTGAAATTTTTCAAAAAATGATTTAAAATGCACTCTTAGATTCAGAAGGCTCTAAAAATTTCATACCTGGAGACACCATAGAGAAATGGTTCAAAAACCAAAGGAAGAACTTACATGCAGCCATACAGAAATGATTACTCCAAAGAAAAATAACAAATAGACAAACAACTAACTTTCAGAAATTGAAAAATAATAAAATATTATCTTCAATGAGCTAAGACAATAGAATATACTATCAACCTAGAAGTCTACACTGAGGAAAGTTGTCTTTCAAAAATAAGAGCTAAATAAGAATACTTTTAGAAGCGTCTTCAAGACCTGGCTACCAACACATCCACACCAAAGGAACTCTTTATAAAGGATATATTTAGTAAAGAAGGAAAATTACCCCAGATGCAAAGTCTATAATAAAAGAAAAATGATAAATAAATGATAGTATGAATATTTAAAATATTGAATTAATAACAGTACAAATAATGTCTAATGGGGGATAAAGGCAAGTAAAAGGAGAAGCACTACAAATATTATTGATGAATGGGATTGGTGAATAAAATTATTCATGTTAGGGACAAAATATTGACTAGATTTACACAGTGTTAAATGGACACATTTAAATCACGTGGGTAACATTTAAAGCATTTAAAGTACTAGAAACCAAGTGTATGTTTTCAACTATCGGTAGTAGTTAAAAAAAAAAAAAAAAAGACATATAAGAAACCTAATCAACCCAAAGGCAAAGAAGAGAGGAAAAGGTATGAGAAGGAAAGAATGATAAAGGACAGAGAAGGGACAGGAGGGGAAGGCTGGGGAGAGTGAGATCAAATAGACAGCAGCAAACAGCTTAAAAGAAATAGGCCCAAATATGTCAGTAATCACAGAAAGAATAAATAGGTGAAATTATTTAACCGAAACATTGAATAATAGCAAAACAACACCCACCTGTATTGTGTTTACAGGAGCAACATCTAAAATATAAGGTAATTATGCTGGTAGATCAAGCAGAAAAATAATCTCTATAGAGTAATTTTTAACAGCATACACATTTGGTAAACAAAATGAAACATGGATTATTCTAATAAGTGGGACAATATTAAATTTAAAAATTGAAAGTAAATCTTTAAACTCTGAAAATGGCTACACAGATCAGTGTGGCTTTGGAGGACATACTTTTTTTCTTCAAATTTGTTGGTACTTGCCAAACTCTTTAATAGATATGTTTACAATTAAAAAACAACAAAGTAAAGTAATTTCACTTTGGAAATAACTCATATTGGTTGTTCAGAGAATGTTAATTTCCTTTCCTCTGCTTAAAAGAGGAGCACTAGTTGGAGCACAGTTTATGATAAATGGAAAGGTGATCTCATTTCCTACGTCATTTTACTATCATTTAGAGTATTACGGTAAAGCCAATTTTGATAGTATGTTAAAAGAGGCATAGAGTAATAGGAAATCAGTAATGAACAAGTTAAGTCTTACTTTCATTTTTATACAGCAAAATTGAGTTATTTTAAAAAAATGTAATCTCTCTCTACCTAAGAAGAAACTTTGAATTATAAATTATAGCTGGAAGGACTTTAGCAATCATCCAGTATAATATCCATATAGCAAAGTTAAAATAGAATTATCAGTGGTGATAAAGATATGGAATTTATCATATTCTAAAACACTGTCAGTTCAAGTCCTCTAAGAAGCAAATATCAAGATGAGTGATATGCTTTGATTCTGTGTCCCCACCCAAATCTCATCTCAAATTGTAACTCCATATGTCAGGGAAGGGGCCTGGTTGGAGGTAAGTGGATCACAGGGGTAGATTTTCCTTTTGCTGTTCTCATGATAGTGAGTGCATTCTAATCAGGTCTGATCATTCCCTCCCCCCCCACCCCTGTTTTTCTCTCTCTCTCCTCCTGTTTCTTCATGGTAAGATATGCCTACTTCCCCATTCACCATGATTGTAAATTTCCTGAGGCCTCCCAATCATGCTTCCTGTTAAGCCTACAGAACTGTTAGTAAATTAAACCTCATTTATTTATAAATTACGCAGTCTCAGGTATGTCATTATAGCAGTGTGAGAATGAATTAATACAGAAAATTAGTACCAGGAAAGTGGGGCACAGTTATAAAGATACCTGAAAACATAAAACTGAGTTTGGAACTGGGTAACAGGCAGAGATTGGAACAATTTGGAGAGCTCAGAAGAAGACAGAAAGATGTGGGAAAGTCTGGAACTTCCTAAGGAGTTGTTGAATGGTTGTGACCAAAATGATGATAGTGATGATGAATTCCAGGATGAGGTGGTCTCAGTTGAGGATGAGGAACTTATTGGGAGCTGGAGTAAAGGTCACTCCTACTATGCTATAGCCAAGAGACTGGTGGCATTTTTGCCCTTGACCTAGAGATCTATGAAACTTGGAAGTTGAGAGAGATGATTTAGGGTGTCCGGCAGAAGACATTTCTCTAAGCAGCAAAGTGTTCAAGAGCTAACCTGGCTATTTCTAAAAGTGTATGCTTATATGAGTGAACAAAGAGATTATCTGAAACTGAAACTTACATTTAAAAGGGGGAGCAGAGCATAAAAGTTTGGAAAATTTTCAGCCTGGCCATGTGGTAGAAAAGAAAGTCCCATTGTTTGGAAAGAAATTCAAGCCTGCTGCAGAAATTTGCATAAGTAAAGAGGAACTGAATGTTAATCCAAGACAATGGGGAATATGTCTCCAGGGCATTTCAGAGACCTTCACAGCAGCCTTTCCCATCACTGGCCTGGAGGCCTGGGAGGGAAAAATGGTTTCATGTGCTAGGCCCAGGGCCCTGCTGCTCTGTGCAGCCTTAGGACATGAGGCCCTGTGTCCCAGCCTCTCCAGCTCATGCTGTGGCTAAAAGGGGCCAAAGTACAGATCAGGCCATGGCTTCAGAGGGTACAAGCCCCAAACCTTGGCAGCTTCCATGTGTTGTTGAGCCTACAGGTGCACAGAAGGCAAGAGCTGAAGCTTGGGAGGTCCTGCCTAGATTTCAGAGGATGTATAAAAACACCCCGGATGTCCACGCAGATATCTGCTGCAGGGGCAAAGCCCTCATGGAGAACCCCTACTAGAGCAATGCAAAGGGAAATGTGGGGTTCGAGACCCCACATGGAGTCTCCACTGGGGCACTGCCTAGTGGAGCTGTGAGAAGAGGGCCACTGTCCTCCAGATTACGGAATTATAGATCCACTGACAGTCGGCACCATATGCTTGGAAAAGCCATGGACACTCAATGCCAGCCCGTGAAAGCAGCTGCAGAGGCTGTACCTGTACCCTGCAGAGCCACAGGGGTGAGGCTGCCCAAGGCCATGGGACCCCACCTTTTGTATCAGCATGCCTTGGATGTGAGACATGGAGTCACAGGAGATTATATTGGAATTTTAAAATTTAATGACTGCCTTGCTGCTTTTCAGAATTGCATCAGGCCTGTAGCCCCTTCGTTTTGGCCAATTTCTCCCTTTTGCAAGGGGAGCATTTACCCAATGCAGGTACCCCCGCTGTATCTTGGAAGTCATTAACCTGTTTTTGATTTTATGGGTTCATAGGCAGAAGGGGCTTGCCTTGTCTCAGATGAGATGTTGGACTTGGCCTTTTAAGTTAATGCTGGCATGAGTTAAGACTTTGGGGGACTGTTGGGTAAGCATGGCTGGTTTTGAAATGTGAGAAGGACATGAGATTTCCAAGGAGCCAGGGGTGCACTGGCACGGTTTGGCTCTGTGTCCCCAACCAAATCTCAACTCAAATTGTAATCCCCATGTCTCAGGAGAGGGACCTGGTGGGGGTGATTGAATAATAGTTATGATTTCCTCCTTGCTGTTGTGGTGACAGTGAGTGAGCGCTCACGAGATCTGATTGTTTGACAGTATATGGGACAGCCCTTTTCTCTCTCTCTCCTGCTTCACCAAGGTAAGCGTGCTTACTTCCCCTTCGCCTTCCACCATGACTGGATGTTTCCTGAGGCCTCCCAGCCATGCTTCCTGTACAGCCTGCAGAACTGTGAGTCTATTCATCCTCTTTTCTTCATAAATGACCCACTCTCAAGTATGTCTTTATAGTAGCAGGAGAATGAACTAATACAATGGGCTTAGAGGTATAACAGGTTTTTTTTTTTTTTTTTTTTCAGGAAATGCTAGCCAAGAATAAGGGGGAACACGCAGGAATTGCCAGAGCAAATATCGAAGCCATCGTGCAGGTCTGACACTTGTGCAGCAGTGGAGGTAAAGAAGGGCTGGACAGAAGAGCCTCAGGCTCTAGTGCATTTCTAGGAATTTCCAGCCAGAATGGTGGGAGGCACTCAAGCAACCATTGTCATTATAGGTAGTTTTAGCAAATTATTATAGGATAACCAATTAAATCTGAATTTGAAATCAACAACAAATATTTTTAGTAGAAGGATTCCCCCAAATATTGTATGCATACTTATAGAAAAAATTACTTCCTGTTGATATATAGTCAAAATTAATTGGTGCCCTGCATTTTATCTGTCAACCCTAATTACAGGTAATACCTACCAGGTAGAGATGGACTAGCACTAGTACCCTACTGTGCTTAGTCACTGCCTGGGAGCAACCAGAGTAAGTGGTGCCTTGATGCAAACATTGTAATTGAAGAGGCAGCAGAAGGGACTGTCAATGAACTATGCTTCTCACAGTAGGTTAGCCTGAAGATTTGAGAAGCATATGTGACTGCCACAGACTTGCAGAAACATGCAAAACATTGGCCCATTTAACATGTATTTAATAAAGTCTGGGGACACTTAGTGGTCTAGTGCCTGACTCTTGCCTAGAAAACCTGAGGAGCAAGGAATGGGCTGGCTTCCTGCTAATGGATGAGTCAAGAAGGAACTGGCTGCTTTGAAGAATCTGTAGTTCCAGAGTTTGTCCCAGCCAAGCATGTGTGGGCATTTTCCTTGGACTAAAGGTAGATCAGAAAGAGAAGGATGCCAGTGTCGGGGAATATTCCTATCATCTTTGACACTGTCCATCAAAGATGACTGCCTGATGCAGTGATTAGACCTGGAATGGAGACTAGTGATATCACCAAATCAAAAGAACTTGTCAACAACAAGCCAGAGATGCATCCCTGGAACCAGGGGGAACAAGTGAGAGTCTCAGGGATGAGATGTCACCAAAGCAAATAAAAGCCTCTATGTCACTTTTGCTGTGGCAACAAACAGCCCCTACTTCTCAATGGTTTGGAGTAAGAAAATGTATGTCTTGTTCTTGGTATATGACGGGTACGCAGTACTTTAACCGCAGCTTCGGTCAGCTCTAAGATTTCAGAAGATCTACTATCCATGTGTCCTTTCATTCCAGAATCCGGATTGGAAGAGAAATCTTGAGGGTGTACTGTTCTCACAGCAGACAATGGACCTGTAAGTGGGTGAGCTGTGGCACCCATGCTGTGTTTAGCATCCACTGAGAACTTCCACATCTTCCCTTCCCAGTGTTGGAAGTAAACTGTGTGGCCAAGCCCAAAGGCACTGGGTGGTGGTGCCTTTTGGGTGGCACCAGGAAGTCACATGCAAGGGTCACAGATGAATAGTACTATCCCAAGGAGGAAAGATTTATTTTGGAGTTGTTATGGGTTGAATTGTGTTCGCCACCTCCAAGAAAAAAAATTTACTGGAATTCTAACTCCTAGTAGCTCAGAATGTGATCTTGTTTGGAAACAGGGTCACTACAGACGTGATCAAATTTAAATGAGGCCACTGAGTGCTCTGATGCAGTTTCACTGCTGTCCTTGTAACAAAGGACATTTAGACACAGAGATGCACACACTGGAACGCCAGGTGAAGATGAAAATCTTCACAGGCAGAGATTACAAGCCAAGGAACGCCAGTGACTGCCAGAAAACCCACCAGAAGCTTGGAGAGGAGCCTAGAACAGATTCTCCCTCTCAGCACCTGTGAAGAAACACTTCTGTACTTTGCTTTTTGACTTCTAACCTCTTGAACTGTGAGAGAATAAATTTCTGTGGTTTAAGCTACCCAGTTTGTGGTACTTTATTACAGCAGCCTTAGCTATCTAGTACAGGAATTATCATCTAAAACATCTGCCACGTCCAGAGAGTGTCCAAGCCAGGTCAGCTCCACCATCTACGGCAAAGTCTTTCTGCTCCTCTTCCTCTTACGGCTTTGACACTCCAACTCCTGAGTGGTCACTAAAAATAGCATTTTTATTTAAGCTGGGTCTTGAGGAAGCCTCTAATTAACATCGGATTCACTTTTTATTACATGTGGCAATGGGCTAGTCTGTTACTCAATTAAGATCATGTTTTGCGACTTAAAGCAACCAGAAGTCTTCATAGTGCTTAATAGGAGTCAGAAATGTCATGGGCTTTGCTAAAGTGTTTTATTCAGGAGTAAAGAAAAAATTAGGCCTCAAAGCAGTTTTAAAGAGACAATGGAAAACCAAAGTAAAGTAGCTATACTTGTATTCAAGAGCTGTGCTTGTTTGAAGAAACACACACTCATTTTACAAATGAAGAAACATGGACTTGGAGAATGTAAATGAGTTGCTTAAGGTCATACAACTAATTAGTGGCAGAGCTGGGACTAGATCCAGATTCTTCCCGTTCCCTGTTTAATTTCCACTAAACTCTGCTGACTTATCTTGTAGCATGCAGAATTATTTTTAGACTATCAGAAGTGCTTGCTTTTTTCAGTGCAGCCACACTGAAAAACAGTTGGGCAGTTCCTCAAAATGCTAAACAAACATAGGATAACCATATGACCTATAATTCCACTTTTTGTTCAATATTCAAGAAAAATGAAAACATATATATATATATACACACACACACACACACACAAATATGGACACAAGTTTCTCACAGCAGTATTATTCATCACAGCCAAAAGAGTGGAAACAAAATGTCCATCAAGAGATAAACAAAACGTACGTATACTACACAATGAATATTACTGCATTATAAAGGAATAAAGTGCTGATACAAGCTACCGCATGATCCTTGAAAACATTATGCTGAGTGAAAATTGAGGTCACTGAAGACCATACATTATCTGATTCCATTTATAAGAAATGTCCAGTATAAA
Organism: Ateles fusciceps; assembly: GCA_036589455.1. Classification (NCBI taxonomy): domain Eukaryota; kingdom Metazoa; phylum Chordata; class Mammalia; order Primates; family Atelidae; genus Ateles; species Ateles fusciceps. The sequence goes on along the minus strand of JAZHEH010000253.1, from coordinate 5,053,599 downwards.
CAATCATACAGATACAGAAAGTACATCAAAGATTGCCTATGATGGCGGGAAAAGTGGGTAATGAGTGACTTCTAATAGGCATAGAGCTTCTTCATGGGGGAGATTAAAACCTTCTGAACTTACTTGTGATGGTTGTAAAATCCTGTGAATATAACCCCAACCACTGACTTGTATGCTTTAAATGAGTAATATTTATAGTGTGTGAAGAAGTATATTTCAATAAATATGTAAAACAAAAGGAATACATTTTTACCTGAAGCAAAATCATTGTATATTTTATTTTTATTTTTGTAATAGAGATGAAGTCTTGTTGTGTTGCCCAGGCTGGTTTCAAACTCCCAGGCTCAAGGGATCCTCCTGCTTTAGCCTCTGAAAGTGTTGGGATTACAGACATGAGCCACCAGGCCCAGCCGTAAACTACTGAGGGACTTCGGTCTGCTAGGAGCTTTTGTTTCAAGAGTGGGACTTTCCCTGCCACTGGCCGCTTATGGCTTTGTTTCCAGTTTTCCTGCCTCTGGCTCTTAGGGGCTTTGTTCAGCGGAAGCCTCAGTGACATGGGGTTTGAAAACAGTAGCCAGTCTGGTAAAGGATTCAAAGATCAATTAATCCAGAGAAAGGTTGGAAAAAACCCTCTCACTGAACGAGAACAAGAATGGGGAGGGAATACCTCAGGGGTATAACCTCCAGCCACCCAAGCCCACAGTGGCACCCACGTGTCCTCTTCCACAGCGTGGAAGCTGTGCTTTCATTTTCCCTAATAAACTGCACGACCACACACTCTTTGGGTCCATGAATTTCACCTGAGCTAATGCTCACTGGGACACAGAGGCCCCCTTCCCCATTATTCCGGGTTCGTGAGGCCAAGACCCTGCAGCTAATCTGGTTACAGCAGTGCTTTAATCAAGCCAAAAGAAACACTGGCATTTGTTTACTATTTAACTCTTCCCACAATTTGTTCTCTTTTGCTCTGCAAGTTGAGCAAGACCTTAGAACATGCTCAGCAAAAAGTGTGCCAACTGGTTCAAATATCTGCCATACTACAAACACCAAAAAGGAAGCTTATCAGTTTATGTCAAAAAAATTGCATTTTTAGTTTTCTACAGCAAAGCTAGTATTTTCACTGCTCTAACAAATTTTAGTGGACCTGAATTTGTATCTTACCCTCTTTACCAGCTTAGCAACTCATATATTCATGTCTTATAACTTAGCTCTGAACAGCCTTACTCTCAGCAGACATCATTCATGAGTTAAGACTTAAGATATGGTACTTTAACATTGGAAGACAATGACCTTTAGGTACCCCAAAGAATGTGGAATGGTAATTCTCTATTCCTTCTTCAAAACACTGTAACAATCACATGAGGATACTACATCATCTTAAGAAGTGTAACTTTCAAACTGTCATCTCCGTTTATTAACCAGGTATGAAGATCCACTCTTCTCTTTATCATTTGTTGTATCTCTAACAGCAAAATCTTATGAGTATAAATCATAATATACATGTTTAGAAAATTGGCATCAGAAAATTCAATAAGTTGGTGACAATTTAACTTTTTAATGAGATTTTAACAACTTCTATTTATTTATTTTTTAGTGTCTCTATTACAAACACAATTAAGTATAGTCACCCTTGAGAAACCTTTAAATAATTTTGCAGGAAATCTTAGCAACAAGTACACAAAATATACAGAAGGTATTTGGCAAAATGGACTTGGAAGGTATTCTAAAATCAATAGAGAAGACGTAAATAATATCACTGAGTCGATACCTCACACTGTAGTTACAGACATATGTGCGCCTACAATCTGTGTGACCTTCATTTATCTTTTGGCAGCACTGACTACCTTCACCTTCATGAAATTCTTGCTTTTCTTGGTTCTGTAATCTTATTCTACCTTTTATCTAAGGCCACATTTTTCTCTGAATTTTCTTTTATTTTTTTCCTTCCATTTTCTCTCCTAAAACCATGAAAATCAGAGCTTCCTAATAGTGGAATGTTTAAGAGAGCTCTTTCTAACTCCCCATACCCCCTTCTCTTATATATGATCTCTTAAGCTCTCTCTTTAAGCATGAAGTTCTAAGTGCCTAAAAACAGGAAAACAATAGATGAAAAAAGAAAAAAGCACAATGAAAGAAAAAATATGAATTTTTCACATGGTATATGATAAAAATAATAGAATGTTATTAAAATATTAAAAATATGATTTCATGTGGATATCATTTGGGAAGGACATAGTAAGTGGAGGCATCATGGTTTGGGGACTGCACCATGAGCTTCTGCTTCTGATCGACCTGCAGCTAAATTCTAACCCTGTCATATGTTGAATATTTTACCTTGAAAAACTTATGTTACCTCTTAAAGCTTGTTTCCTCATGTAAAATTTTGATAAATGCTTACTAGCTTATGTTTGTATATGTTTGTGTGACAGTGGCTTAAGGCAATGTCATTTCGGTTCCCCAAATTTATAACTAGAATTCACTGCTAAAAACAAAAGGAATTAAGTAATGCATTCCATGTCTAGTGAATTAGTAGCCTTGGGCACAGCTCCCACCCCACAGGACTTACTGAGACGTATCATGTGCGCAGAACCAACGCAACACTCACCCCAGCACACACACACACATACACCCACACATTCACATGCTGTGCTAATTTCCAATATTCGAATTCCTGAGTCAGTTGATGTGGTCGTTCAAGTGCCTGGAGCCGTCAAACATGAAAACTTATCCAAAAAGTTAAGGCGGAGCAGAAGAGAGGGCCAGGTGGGCATTGCGTATTCCCTCCTGGGACATGGTGAAAATATGTTCCCATACAAGTCCAGTGCACACCACAGAAAGTACCTGAGAATTAATCGGGTCACCAGAGCATTCTCTAAAATAAGCACACATGCACCCTGCTCCCTAAAGGAACACCTTCCCGCATTTCTATTTGTTTTAAGTCTACCTAGGATCTCTCGAGTATATTTCAAAGCCGTTCTCACAGAGGTTTTGCACAGTGTTTCTAATTTTTACTTCTATGTATTTTCTCCCTTGTGTTGTTACAGGAAATAGTGCTTTCATTCTTAATATGCCTTCTATCTGGATATAGTTTGCATGCATGAAAACTACTAATTTCTGAGGTTAATTTCGTATTCTGTTACTTTTAAAGATGGTATATTGTTGTAGAAGCTTCTTGGTAGATTGTCTCTATATTAAAGAGTTTCCTCTTGATACTGTAACAAATTGCCGTAAAACTATGCTATACCACAAATGTATGCTATTATCATTCTAGTGGTAAAGAGTTTGAAATCAGTTTTGCTGGACTTAAGTTGAGGTATTGACAGGACGGGCTCCTTCTGGAGGCTGACCTGTTTTAGCTTCTACAGACCTCACTTGCCTTTGACTCATTTCTCCCTTTGTCCTCCCTGTCTTCAGGCAGTAGGGCGGCACCTTCAAATCTCTTTCTGTCTGTCCTTCGGCTTCCTTGTCATGTCACCTTCTATCTGATGAACTCCACCAGTGTCCCTCTGATAAGGACCTCATGATTACAGTAAACACATCCAGATTATCTAAGATTATCTTCCTATCCCAAGAGCCTTAGTTCAGTCACATCTGCAAAGTCTTTTGCCAGGCAAAGGTCCCATATTCAGAGATTCCAATGATCAGGCTGTAGACCTCAATGAGGGGTGATCATTTAGCCCGCCACACTGTGATCTCCCAGGTATCACATGCTCTACTTTGCAAGTACAAACAGTTCTTCCTCTTCCTCTAAATTATATTCATGCATCTAGTTTCTTAGTCTTGTTCAAATGTACTGGCTAAATCTGACAGTAAAATATTAAATAATTGTAGTGATACTGGGCATCCTTTTTAATCCTGATATTAAAAAACTGTCTCTGGTATATTCACATTAAGTTGTATACTGGGATTGGGGCAGATAGCAAGAAGAAAGATATATATATACTTTAGGGAATAATATATAAAATCTGTTTTATTCAGGCTTTGGTGACAAACTGTTGAATTATATGTACTATCATCATCTACAAAATGGCCATATAATTTATACCACTGCATTTATTATATGATAGATTATAACAATAGATTTTGTACTACTAACATATTTTTAGGTTCCTGGAGTCAATTTCACTTAAGCATATTTTAAAAAATATTTTTGAATTTTATGTGTTAATGTTTAGCATTTCTGCAAAATACACATTGAAATTGGTCACTAATTGTGTGTGTGTGTGTGTGTGTGCGTATCAATTTTAAAAACTTTAGAGGGTTTTCTTTATTTTCTATATTCTAGAGCAATAGAAAAGTACTAGCATTTTTTGCTTTTTAAAGATTTGGCAAATTTTTCTTATGAAACTTCACTAGTAGTTTTAGGAGTGGCTCTTTGAAAAGTTTCTGTATTTATCCCATGCTAATCAGTCAATTCAGTGATCTTTAATGTAATCAAGTAAATTCTATTTCTGTATGCCATTTTCTAGAAAATATTTATTTCATTTAGGGTATTTATTTTCTTATATTTTCATGCAGTTATTCAAAATAGACTCTTCATTTTTATTAAATAAGTGACCGAACTTAGAATTACTAAAAATAAAACAAAATGGTATGTGTCTTCTGATGCTTTTAAAAAGCATTTAACCAAAGCTACTCATGAAAACAATGTCCAACAATATAGGACATTTTACAAGAAAACTTGTCTGGGTTCCTCAAAAATGTCAATAAATCAATGAAAAACACTCTTATACACCAAACGTGTAGAAAGAACCACTGTTCTTTAATAAAGGAAATGAAATGGACATTACTGACCAGCAAACACAATATATGAATGTTCATTTGGTTTTAGAACCAGAAACAAACAAAGCAGTAAGAGGAAATTCTGTAAAGAACATCTGAAATGCAATCAGGTAAACTGAGTATATTCAATCAAAGGGAAATTTCTGGCATATGATCATAGTAATGTAGTAAGATTTGTTTTCTTAGGCAATACACGCTGAACTTTTTAGAAGGTAAAGAGTTGTAATAAATATTAATTACATTAAAAATTTGTATTGATTCATAATATGCAAGAATAACAACATATGCAATATTCTATTCCACTGGTGAATTTAGGAGAAATGTATATGAGTTTTTATGTACTTTTATTTCTTCTGTTGCTTTAAAATTTTTCAAATAAAAAGTTGGAAAAAAACCATTTCCCTCATGACAGGATTCAGAAGAAACCCTCTTTTGATGATATTTGGCCTTTGCCATTTTTATTTTGCATAGCTTCACATTCTTCCTAATTTGGCTAAGTAGTACTTTATTCTTTCTCTTTTTTCTTCTGAAAACTCAGTTTTTACTTTTTTTTATTTTTGATGGAGGCCAAGGCATCTCTGTTTCCTTTCTCATTAATGTTTTTCATTGTTATTAATTGCTCCCTTCTTATTTACTTTGGCTAACATTCCTGTCCTTTTTTCTAATTTTTGAATTTCAAACTTTAATAAAAATTTTTATATACGTAAGTTTTATGGCTGTACCATTTTCTTCTTTAATCACTGCTGTAGCTGATTATCATGGACTTTCAGATTTTTACTTGACCTCTAAAAAATCTGCACTGTGAATTTATATTTCTTCTTTCATCCATGATCTGGTATCACCAATCTGGCTGGATTTGAACTCAAGTACATGATTTCCCTAGATTGGGTGTTTGTGGAAAAAGAACATGTGTCCCTTCTGGACACACACTGGCAAGACTTGGACTGGGACTTGGCCTGAACTTCAGCCCCTGTGTAGCTCACGCTCTTTGTAGAGTACAAAGTGCAAAATCACCTACGGTGGGCTTGATTTAACCTCAAGTTACATTCCAAGTAATCTCTCTCGGTGGCTTCCTCAACTGCAAACAAGATAGACTTTCAGCGAGTGTGTAGAGATAATCAGGAAGGGTGAAGGAAACAGAAAGGAGGAAGACAGAATGTGAATTCCTGGGGCCAAAATGGCTGAGAAGTCAGGGTGTTCCTAAGGAGATAAATACTGGATTCAGTCAGCAGTGACTGGGAAATGATAAAAATTACCTGGAGAGTTGGATAATCGAATTTTTAAGAGTGAAAATGTGTTTACCTGGAATTCAGAAAATAGTCTTGAAAATTGTGTAGTTGTGTCTCTATGCTTTTTGAGCTCCTTTGAAAAGCAACTTTTTTCTGAAATAGCACTATTTCAAGGTATATCACATAGTAAAGGTGTAATAATTATGTATTGATGTGTTGCTATATTAGCATACTGCAATTAATGCTACCTTAATTATTCAACTAAAGTTTCAAAATCATTTTCACTTCTCAATCCCATATCATCACCAGTCAGTGACTTATTTCTATTGTGTATTATTTTTATTTTTTTTATTTTATATTTTATTTAGAGATATAAAATATCTCTTTGTGTTGCCCAGAGCAAAGTTCAATGGCTGTTCACATGTGTGATCATGCCACTATGCAGCCTTGAACTTGTGGGCTCAAGAGGTCTTTCCTGCTCAGCCTCCCTACTAGCTGGGTTACAGGCACACACCACTGTGCCTGGCCTAATCTTTTAATTGTTACAATATTGTATAGCATGTTTTGATATTGTAATAGTACAAGTCACTCCAACGTTACTTAGATACAAAAAAAGTTCTTGTATTTTTAAATGTATTTATCCTTCTAGTAAAATGTATAATCAGTTTGTCAAATTAAAAAAAAAAAACTTTCTAAGATATTGAGGATTTAGACATACAGATTATTGTGGAGGGAAATTTATGTCTAAACATTGTTTTTCCCTCTAATAAATCAGTACTTACATTTACTTCATTTTTATTACTATATCTTTGTAAAATTTAAGGGTTTTTAAAGTAAACATTTTTACATTTCTCTTTCAAAGTTATATTTTATGCACACCATGTAATTGTATACAAAAGCATAAAAGCCTCTATGCACAGGCACAGCCTAATAGTTGGCCCAACACTCAAGGTACCCCTGTGCAGATTTCCAGCACTCTTTTTTCTTGCTACTGCTAACCTAGAAATTCATTTGCTTTTTTTATTTTTTATTTTTTTTCTACCCAGTAAGATCACTGATCTCTGGGGCTTCATCTCCCTGTAGGTCTGAGTAGAAATTCAAGGTGGGTCGGGCGTAGTGGCTCACACCTGTGATCCCAGCCCTTTGGGAGGCTGAGGAGGGTCGATCACCTGAGGTCGGGAGTTCAAGACCAGCCTGGCCAACATGAAGAAACCCCGTCTCTACTAAAAATGCAAAAATTAGCCGGGTGTGGTGGTGGGCACCTGTAGTCCCAGCTACTTGGGAGGCTGAGGCAGGAGAATCGTTTGAACCCAGGAGGTGGAATTTGTGGTGAGCCGAGATCGTGCCACTTCAGTCCAGCCTGGGCAACAGAGCAAGACACCACCTCAAAAAAAGAGTAAAATAAAAAAACAGTCCAGGGTGAGTTTGCAGCAAGTGAATATGGAGGTTTCCCTCTCTCACTGATCGCACGTCTGTGTTGCCTGGTGCCTGCTGCAGATGACTTCATACATTTTGTTTCATTTCATCCTGTTTACTATAGGAGAGTAATTTCAATATGCATCGATCAGTCATGACCTGAATGGAAACCCCCTTATTTTTACTAATTTTTATTATGTATTTTAAGAACCAAGTAAGATTGTATGTACCATAGTAATAAGTTATAAATTGTGATCATAAAATGAAAACTTGCTTACCTACTATCCCATTTACAAAGGAGAATTAATGCTTTAAACTACCCGTGGAACACTTGCATATTCTTTTCTGCCTGTTCCACACCCCACATACAGTCCTCTAGATCGCACTCCTCTACTTCCTAAATATTACTGTGCTTCTCCCCCCAGCCTCATCTCCTAGTATCTCTCTTCCTTCTTCTGTTTTTAACTGTCGATTTTCTCTACCATTATTTTCTTTCCTTCTGCTCTTGTCATCATTATTTCTTACTTAATTAGCCGTAAGACTCACATACATATTCCATGCGCTTACTTTACCTATAAAAAAATTCAGGGCTGAGAGTGGTGGCTCACCCTGTATAATCCCAGCAATTTAGGAGGCTGAGGCAGGCGGATCATTTGAGACCAGGAGTTGGAGAGCAGCCTGGCCAACATGGTGAGACCCCGTCTGTACTAAAAATACAAAAATTAGCCAGGCGTGGTGGCCCATGCCTGTAATCCCAAGCTACTTGGAAGGCTGAGGTAGGAGAATCACTTGAACCCGGGAGACAGAGGCTGCAGTGAGCCGAGATCACGCCACTGCACTCCAGCTTGGGCGACAGAGTGAGACTCCATCACGAAAAAAAAAATTCAAGTAAGTAAATCATCCATGAAATGTACTTAATTTTTCCAAAATCTAGAAATAATGCAAAAAGCTTGACATTGCAATTTGTTTACTTTTACTTTTACTCAAAACTTGTAATTGATTGTGAAACTGAAATCAACCCAATAGTCCCATAGACAGTTTTTTTTTTTTTTGATAAACATAGAAGTTGACGTTTCTAGTCTTAAAGCTTGAAACTTACATTTGTTTCATCTGAGTTATTTCCTCAGAAAAGGACCCCATGCCTTTGAAAGACAGTATCAAGTATCAAAGAACAACACTCTCTAGATCATCACATCCTGGCAATAAGCAGCCAGGCCACTCATTCATCATGGTTGCTTCCTGACCCCTCCTGAGTTTGTTTTCCCACACATAGTTACATTTCTTCCATGCTATATAACCCCTTCACCTTTGTTGGTCAGGGAGATGGGTTTGAGACAGGTCTTCTGTCTCCTCATGTGCAGTACCCGATTAAAGCCTTCTTCCTTGGCAACACTTATCCCAATCACTGGCTTTCTGAGTGGTGAGCAGCAGGACCCAGACTGAACGTTCGGCGTTTGGGTAACATAATGTCATCTACTCTCTGCTATGTCTGAATATTTGTGTCCTCTTATACTGTGTTGAAATTTTAACCTTCAAGGTGATGGTATTAGGAGGTGTAGCCTTTGGGAAGTGATCAAGTCGTAAAGGCTCACGAACGAGATGAATTTCCTTACAAAAGATACCACAGAGAAACTCTTGCCACTTCTGCTATGTAAGGGCACAGGGAGAAACTGTCAGTCTGCAACCCAGAGCCCTCACGAGACCCAGTCACATTCGCAAACTGATCTCAGTCAACCAGTCTCCACAACTGTGCAAATACATTCTTATTGTTTATAAATCACCCAGCCTATGGCAATTTGTTATAAAAGCCCTAAAGAAATAAGACACTCAAGTTGAGCATTTAATAGGTCATACCGGTTATCCATAAACTGCAAAAGAATAAATTAAGAAATATTATAAGAAATTTATGACTTGTTTTGAATGATACTTGATTTCTTAAACAATTTTTTTTTAAAAAAAGAGGGAGAAACTGTAACCTATACCTGTCGAAAACTTTTCTTAGTAAGAAGACTTTAGAGTTATACTTCTTTATTGTAAATTTATGCTCAGGTATTTTGAGCCCTCTACTAAATCTGTTAAGTAATATTAGATTATGGAATATTCAGATATACACAGACTATGTTATGCTTGCTGTTCAACGCTCTTCCATATAGGGACCTAACCTCGCTCATCTTCAGCTTTAACAATACCTTTCTAGATTGGCTTAAAGAAATTACACCTTATTTTTTAGCTGAAAGACCTTAGACATAATGGTTTTATCTTCTTTTGCTCTTTATAAATCTGTTTAAAAAATAAATCTTTGAGAACTCTATAACCTATTATTTTGAGAGTAATAAGCCTATTTTGTTTGATCAAAAGATAGGAAGTATTCTTCCAACACAATTGCTCATGTTGCCTAAATGGATTTCAGCCAATTTTTGTCTATTTTATTTTCTTCTTCAAGTAACCTGACAATCCAGCTTTAGAATTTATTCCTCAATTTCAAAACACAGACAATCCATGTCAAGAATTTTAAAATGGGATTTTCATTCATTTGCCACTTGAGTCTTTTGTCTCCCCAAAGCTATGCTGTGGCTTACATGTTAGAGCATGATAAAACATTGTTCTTTTTTTTCTTCATTTAACTCTCTTCTCATAGCCATTCATACCTGATTATAGTCTGTTTACTTTGATCTGTTTTCTATATGCTTGTGTTATTTGCTTACTTTCTTGCTTTTGAGTTATTGTACATTCAGATTCAGAAAAGAAAAATGAGATATGCTGAGAGAACTGGAGTTTTATTATCAGTGGTTCTAGGAAGAAGCCATTTCCCAGCTCTTCTTCCACTGATTAACTGGAATTCTACGATACTGCTGTTTGTTACGCATGCCACTGTTTCATAATTGATACACTGAAAGTGGTATCCACTATGAGTTACACACTTTAGATGTTTTCCTAGAGGCTACTTTCTGGTGTGGGAGGTAAAGAGAATGTGAAGGGCCTAGATACTACAAAATGGAATTAGAGAGAAAAGTACTACAGAAGAGTAAATAAAATGTGTTTTGGGATTATTTTTGTATTTCAGTCAAGATACCTACAGGAAGAAATGGTACACTGAACATGAATAATTGAAGAAAGTATAAAAAAGGGAATATTTCCAAATTTGCATGAATGTTTTTAAAAAAAAGACAAAAAGCGGTTAGCATCCTTAGGTCTGAAGGGGCTAGAAGGAGACTGTCTATTGGTTTGCTAAGACTCCAGTGCAAAGTACCACATACTGCGTAGCTTAAACAAAATAAATTTATTTTTTCATGGGTCTGGGGCCTAGAAGTCTGAGATCAAAATGTTGGCAAAGTTGGTTCCTTTGAGGGCCATGAACGAAGGCTCTGTTCCGAATTTTGTTCCTTGGCCTGTAGAAGGCTGTCTTCTTCCTGGTCTTTGTACGTGTACCAGACCCAGAAACAGCCATAGCTACAGGAGAGACCCTCAAGTATGGAAATAATGCCAGATACTGTCAAACTCCACCTCACTGAGGAAAAACTAAGGAAACGGATACCTCAGCTTTTGGTGAGTTCTGTTCTCTGACGTTCTCTCAATGTCCACAAAGGCTAACCATAAACACAGCATAGAAATCCTGTTAAACTCTGTCCTTCCAAAGTACAGAACAAGAAGGACGATGGTAGATTTTGCGTGCCCTAATAGAATGTCTAGCATACCCTTCCTCAAGAGAGGAACTCACAGGTCAGAGTAAAGGGAAGAAGTGAAAAACAGTTTTATAAGTGACACTTATGGGATACCTTTTCAACTTATAAATGTCCTTGCAAAACCAGATTCTGAAATGCCCACCTAAAGATTAAAGGAGTGTGGCATGAGAATCACAGTAATCGTGAGCCACAGTTACTCATGAGAGTCTTCCTATCTCGTTAATGTGGAGCCAGGAGAAAATGTTGTTCTCCACCATTTTGAGTCGAGTTTGTTCTGAATCAAGTCTTCTTTAGGCACAGAAATGTGCTATCTGTTTGACCTGATTGAAAAAAACATCTATGGTGTCTTCCAATCCCCTTCAAAAGATTTCACTTCCTAAAATTCTAGTATTGGAGAATTATAGGTTATATTACAAGATTTTACATATCTATTGTAAACACTACATTATATTTAAAAGAAAAATTCTAGACAAGTTACATTTAACAGTTTACTTGAGCAAAGAATGAGTATTAACTGGACAACTTTCAGAACCGGAAGACATTCAGTGAGATCCCCAGCCGCAGGAGCAGGGAGGCTTTAGAGACTGAAGGCAGAAGCAAAGTAGAGAAATCACCAGATTGGCTACAGCTAGTCACTTGCCGTATTTGGAACTCCATGTAATTAGTCATTTGCTTATGTAAGCATGGTGAAATCAGTTGGCTGCCTGTTACTGGCTGAAGCTTGGTTGTGACCAGCTGAGATCTGGCTATTTATTATAGAAATACACAAAAAATACACTCTTAAGTCACATTGTTGTTTGTTACGTAGGAAATCAAAGTACAGAAAGAGCCTCAGGTTTACGGCTTTCTCTTTTTTTTTTTTTTTTTACAAGGGCAACTGAAATTTAGGGAGGTTACATGCGATATCTCAACAACACAAATAATAATTGTTGAGCAGGATGAGACTCAAGACTTCTTGTTCCTAGTCCAATTAGTTATGTTTTGCTTTAAATTTGTTTTTTTCTTTCTTTTTTATTCACTGCCAATTTTACTACCCAAAGACCAGTGTCATTAAAAATTGCCTTGATAAGTTAGGTTCTCTTGATAATGGTCTCATGGAGCATTCTATACATTTCTTTCAGTTACACAACAGAGTTTTTATTGTTTTCAGAGCTATATTGCACAGGCTGTCTTAGATGAAGACTGTGTCTTCCTTATTCATTACAGCTCAGGACTTTAATAGATAATTCTTCAGTATCAGCAGTACTAAAAACCTGAGTTACCTCCAATGTTGAAGTTAAAAAAAAAAAATCAGTAAGAATGAAAAAAAGAAGAAACAAGATCTTTTAAATATTTTGTATAACTAAATCCAGAATAAGTCATAGAAAAACTCTACATGTAGAGTAAGTCTCAGAAGCTTAGTTCCCCTGAATAATACTTCAACAGCACTTTCATAGATGTGTGAACATATCTCTGCCCCCAATTGTAGGTATTAAATCATGATAGTAGGGTCTTCCCCTTCATAACTATATTTGGAATTGTGGCCACAGGGTAATGAATTACACAATCTATGTAATAACTTATGCGTTACAGAATGCTCTTTAATAAAGCCTTTTGTAACTTCTTAAGCAAATCACTTTAAACAAATGAATTTTCAATAAGTTAATTTACTTGTATATGTTAAATCTCAAAGATAGGTCTAGGTTAGGACCCTGCTTTCAGTTTATCTCCAAGCTTATAAGTGTAATTTCCGTAAAAACAATCGCTACATGTTTCAGCTGGTGTGAGAGATCCCATTTTCCACAATGTTTTTATTGTCACAGTTGGGAACTGTGCAGTCTACTTCATTTCAATTATTAGAATCATTTTAACTATTATTCTACCCACAAGGACTCTGGCAAATGCTTTCTGTGTACACACAAGCTTTGATTTCAGCTAGCAGCTGTTCATTGTAAAGGAAATGCTTGTGATGTGCTTTATTCCGTAACACTTAAAACTATTTAGCAACCAAGAAAGCTGTTTTCCATAGTCTTTGGTATAATTTTTTTAAATTTTCAATTGTTTCCTGGCTATTTTATACATCTATTTAATTGTCTCATTATGTTTCTTCAGTAAAAAATAGCAGATTTCAGTGACCTGTAATAAAAATGTTTTACTTGACCCAAGCTCTGGGTAATAATAGACAAAAACTTCTAAAATAGGTTTGATTAGCCCTGGGCAAGCCCTTTCTCAGGAGCACTTCACCTGGAAGTGGTTCTTCCCCTTTCTGAGGGAAAGCTGGGCCCACTGCTACTAAAACAGTGTTTGTATTTTAAACCTTTAACTCTTACCTTCTGGGATATATTAACATTTTTATAATCATAGTTTTTGATAGAAAGTCTCCGTCTCACAGGAACATTCTGGAAACACCCATCACGCCGAAAAATATGAGTATCAGTAGGAAACAATTTATACTCTGCTTCCTCTCCCATGGTACATATATACTCAATCTCTGCTCTCATTAGTGCCTTTGCTGGAAGGAAGTCTGTGCCTTTGCACAGAATTATTGGAATGGAATAGAGATGGATTCCCTAACAGGGTTGAGGTAAAAAGACATGTCCCCATATAATGCAATTAGTATATGAAAAATATCTTCCACCTAAACAATCATACCAGTAGTTGTTAAGGTTTATGGTTCTATGATTGGATTTGCCTAATCAGCTTTTAGGAACTGACCAGAAATCTTAATTATGAGATATGATATTTTTCCTCTGAGAAAATTTCTCCCAAGTTTTTAATGACTCCTACAAAAGTCCTTTTGCAATTTAAATATTGAGCAGTTGAGACCATGCTGTTTTTAGGTTTTCTAAAATTACTTATTTGGTAAATTATATATTTATAAATAAAGATTAAGAAGTCTTCTATTGATTTCCATTGACTTAGTCTTCAAATTGTATATATTTATAATCAAATTCATCAAAACTTATAATAGCAAAGAGTGAAAAGTTTCTCCCCCCCCTTATCTGCCACTGTTACTTCTTACATATCCTTCTAGAGTCCTTTTATGGAATATCAAGAAAATACAAATAAAAGTTATTTTTAATCTTATTTTAACAATGCATACCCACTATTTCTGTACCAAAGCTGTTACTGTTTTTGATATATATGTATATCTGAAGGATTAATATATATTACATGTTATATATTTCTGTCATATATATGATACATATGCATCCTTGTTAATGAATATCATGCTCTTTTCCAATTGTTTGCTAATTCAACCATTGCTACATGAATAAACTTGAACGTGTCACTTCATAGACATGCAAACATAGCTTTAATATAAATTCTTGGGAGATCAAAATGGAATTAATTGGTCCAAGAATATATAAACCTGAGTATTTTCAGAAAGTGTCCAGCTGTCCTCCACAGAGGTTTGCAATGCACATCCCACTTACACTCTAGGAAAGTGCCTCTTTCCTGACCATCCACCAACAGGGGTTGTGAAATACCTTCTGGGTTTGCACCAATCTGATCGGTGTGATATGATTGTTGATTATAGTGCTTTTTGTGTTGTTAATGCTGACAATAAATAGCAGAATAACAGTTTTCTACTGAGGAAGCTGGAAACAGGAACTTGTACAGTACTTTCTACATTATAGATTTCTCATATGTATTTATAAGAAATAATAGCTTGAGAGAAAAAAAAGATGAGAACCTTTTCTGAGTACAGAACATCAGGCATTAAGCTAATTGCTTTACAGATATGATCTAATTTAGTTCTTATAACAAACTTATGTAGTAGTTACTGTTATTTACATTTTACAGATAAGTGAAAGATTGGGACAGGTCAAGTCATCCACCTTAGATCCCACAGATCTTGAATAGTGTAGTCTGATTTGTACCGAAATTGGTTTGATTGCAAAGTACATTCACTGCCTCAGAATATCATTCTAAGAAGTGGTGAAGGGTACTGTTTCTAAACTATACAATATATTTTGTTATATTACTAGCATTTGGAAATGCATATTTTATTTGACAGTATTTATAAATCATGTATTTCCCTCTCAGAATAACTTTCAGTGCAGAAATGCTTCCATATGCTGGAAGTTTGTTGTGGGCTTTTGACGAGAGAGAGAGAATGTCCTTCTGTGGCTTGCCTGCTTATAATCACTGAGCATGTATAAATTTAGGAATGGCATTCCCATAGAGTTAACTCCAAATGACATTCCGTTCCTGCTGACCTCATGTGACTGATAAAGTTATGCATACAATACAATATTGTCACAAGATAAATGTATTTTTAAAACTTTATTTATTATTTATATAGGTAAGAGAAATTTGCAAATTAAATAACATTTCAATTTCCAAATTCAGATACATTTAAATTTTAAACTTTAGATGATAAATAAATAAGTTATTTTGTCTTCCTGTGACTATAATTCAATTTTTTTTACTTAGCTACCTGACCTTTGAAAATAGTAACTAAACTACCTAGAATCTTTTTTTTTTTCATTTATAACATGATGTATCAGTATGCCAGTCAAGGATTGTTTGAAAATTCAGTGACTAATACATGTAAACTACTTAACTCAGTGAATTTTTTCAGCAAGTGGTAACTATGATTAGCAGTAGCAATAATATCACATTAACTTCCTATAACAAAAGTGCTCTGAATTGACAATAGCAGACTGAGGTTTACATCAATCATGGCTCTGCTTGCTCCTTACCAATATTAACTGGGATAAGCCACTTTAATTGGAGTGTGAATGCCTCATGCATAAAATAATTCAGTTTGCCAAGAAGATGTCTAACATCTTAAGTGCAATTAAAGGCAGTTTACAGATTTCTTCTAACTCCCAAGAATTTATGCAGGATTTATACTCTTCTCTACCCGAGTCTTTTGTGCAAGGGAGAGCCATACGTTCCATGTCTCATTTATTTAACATTAAGTGGCTTGCTATTTCCAGTGTCCATTTACTTTCAGAAGCATTATGAGAAAGTTAGATCTACAGACTACCAATATCTAGATCAAAAGACAGGAAGAAGACACTCATGAGCAAGAAAGACCTGATTTCTCAGTATCTCTTCAGGAATCTGGAGTCTCTCGACTTCAATAAATGCAAAAGCCTTCTGGATGAAAACATATCACTCCTTACAAGATGCTTTTCTGTATGTATTGTTCAAAGTCGAATTGCTGGACATAATGAACAACTTTACATAGAAATCTACCATGAGAGTTTATAAATGCTGTAGAAGAAATTCCAGATATAAGCATGTTAAATATATTGCACAATACTCAGAAATCCCTAATTTACTCACATTTGCAAATTGTTTTAAAAAACATATTTTAATAAAAGAGAAACAGTCCTCAAAGAGTTTCTACTATTTCTTCTTTTTCATGGCTCTGTTTTTGCTGAACTTTGAAGAACCACTTAGAGTAACAGAAAATCGACTTAACAACATATTTTGACAAAAGGATGCTCCTAGAAATCAGGATGTGTCACTTGTTTGAATTTTGTAAAATAAACATTAAACACAGGTTGTCTCAGACAAAAACATATGTGTCTGTGAAGGATACTACATACAGAGCACTAAGCTAGATTCTGTAATGAACACAAAATTATAGGGTGTCATTTATAGTTTTGAGCACTGTCTAGTCCAGTCATAGCATATACTTAGAAAAACCTAAAACAAAAGTATGTGACAACTGCTACTGTGGAAATGAAAATCAGAATCAAAAGTATTATTAGATATGGAAAGCAAATTCCTTGTGACTAGCAGGTAAGTATTTTTGGAAAAAATAAGGATTAACTCTTTCTGGTAGTATACATAGGAATTTTTTCAAGCAGAGAGAATACAGATGTCATTGAATCATTTAAAACTGCAATGACTTCATTTTCTCAGGTTTCATTGTTTCCTTCAGTTGTTCAATTTTTGTGTGCCCCTCGTACCTTCTGTATTCCATCTTCTTCAATAAATGTATTAATGGTTTTTTGTATTGTTTTAAATTTTTTCATTAAAATCACAAGCAGAATAAAATTTCTAATTGCCTACTTTTGGAAATGTTCCTAATACAATAAGAGAACTGTTAGAAATAAAAGAAAGAAAATGCAATTATTTGCATCTATTAGGCTTGTCTCACAAGAAAATCAGAAGAAACAAAAAAATTGATTATTAATCAATAGAATAAAGCTCACTGGATTAAAATATACTGAATTTTTTATGAAAATAAAAGCAATAATTAATTGATGAAATGTGATTAAAAATGTCGTTCATACAAAAACTAAAATCTTAAATCTTAAAAGTACAAAGATACCATCTTAAGAACATGCATGCGTACGCGCGCACGCACACACGCACACACGTACACACACATCACACACACACATACACACACACAAACACACACACACACACACACACACACACACACCTACTACACTTGACTCTATGGCCCAACTACACTTGACTGTATTGCAGACTACACTTGACTTTGGTCTTGTGACTCTGCCGAAGAAATCCACATGCAATTGATAAAAGTGGGTAAGCCTGATTATAGGGAGATGGTGGGCAGTCACAGGGAAACCAGATGTTATCAGAAGCTGGGAGATCCTTGTAAAAAGATCACAAAATGCTGGGAAACAAAGGAGAGGTTAGTTCAATGGCTTAAATCCCCTTCTCCATTCACTCCAAATTATTTGTTACTCTGAACTAAAGATGAGGTACAATTTTAATTGGCTACAGTTAAATGTGCAGATTGCTTTTGTAAATTCTAGCACTGAGGCCTCTGAGGCTTTCCAGGGAGTTTTGAAACAAGGAGCTAGGAAACCAGAATTCTGGGTAGGAAGGGAAATAAAGCCTGGAATAGTGGGGTGGAGACACCACGGACACCAATGTATCTCATTGTTCTATGCTTTCGACATCAGCTAGACTTATGGTTGACAACACTGCAAACAGATACTTAATAGCTGCCAAGATGGTAGATGTGCTAAGAGGCCAGACTGGAGCAGAGATATGTGTCCTATAAATAGTCAGTATTCTAGCTCTTCCTGTAAAAACAAAGAAAATAGGAACTGTGTTTGCATGTGTAAGGATTAGGGAAGAGCAGGTAAATCGAACAATAAGAGAAACTATTAATCACTGTCTTAAAGTTTTGTTTAATTCTAATCAGCTGTTTTTGATGTATGCAGAACCAAATACTACTTGTTTGTTTGTCCGTTCATAGATCTTTAAGTTAGCATGAGATTCAGGTGTGTGTAACAGAAAATCAAAGTAATTAGCTTAAGAAAGGTAGACTTTATTTTATTATCTTATTTTTGTCTTATTTATGGCCAGAAAGTCTTGGGATAAGCAACTTAGAACTGCTGTATCAATTGCATGGTCTTTAGGGATCCATCATCTTTATTGTTAGATTCCCTGTTTACCATGTTCAGAAATGGCTGTGAAAGCTCTAGGCATTATGTCAATATTTCAGGCAAAAATACAAGGAAATCAAAAATACATATACTACTGAGTCTGACTCATTTACAATGCTCTAAGGCACAACTTCTCCTTATTTATCACTGGTCAGTCCTATTTGCAAAAAAAAAGTCTACAAAATTTAGGCTGTTAATTGGGATCATCTCGACTTAGAATTAAATCTATTTTAGTTAAGTAAAAATATACATTATATTGGGTAGGCAAGTACCAGTCTCAACAACAACATTTCTAATGAAAAGGAAATGAGACCTTGGAATCCTGTGATTTGTATAAACGAATTTAGTTTGTAAAGTTTGGAAGTTCTTAGAAACTGGTTAAATGGTTGTGACCAAAATGCTGATAGGGATATGACAGTAAAGTTCAGGCTGACAAGGTCTCGGATGAAAATGAGAAACTTGGCCAGGTGCGGTGGCTCATGTCTGTAATCCCAGCACTTTGGGAAGCCGAGGCGGGCAGATCATGAGGTCAAGAGATCAAGATCATCCTGGCCAACATGGTGAAACCGTTTCTGCCAAAATACAGTAAGTTAGCTGGGAGTGGTGGCGCGTGCCTGTAATCCCAGCTACTCAGGAGACTGAGGCAGGGGGAATTGCTTGAACCCAGAGATGGAGGTTGTAGTGAACAACCTGTGTCACTCCAGCCTGGTGACAGAGCAACACTCCATCTCAAAAAAAAAAAGAGAAAGAAAAAGAAAGAAAATGAGAAACTTAATGGGAACTGGAGTAAACCTCATACATGTTCCACCTAAGCAAAAAGCTTGAATACATTCTGTTCATGCTCAGGGGATCTGGGGAAGTTGGAACTTCAAAGTGATGATTTAGCATATCTGCTGGAAGACATTTCCAAAAAACAAAGCATTCAAGATGTGACCTGGCTTCTTCTAACAACTTATGCACAGATGTGGAAGCAAATAATAAATGACTTAAAGTTGGAACTTATATTTAAACAGGAAGCAGAGCATTAAGTTTGGGAAATTTGCAGCCCAGGTCTGGAAAAGCCACAATCACTCAGCAACCTGTGAGAGCAGTGAGGGGTTTGAACCCTGTAAAGTCATACAGGCACAGCTGTCCAAGGCCATGGGAGCCTATCTCCTACATCAGGGTGCCCTGGATGTGTGGCATGGAGTCAAAAGAGAGTATTTTGGAGCTGTGAGATTTAATGACTGCCCTGCTGGCTTCAGAGTTGAATAGAGCCCGTAAACCTTTTCTTTCATCCAATTTCTCCCTTGGGGAATGGGAATGTTTATCCAATGTGGATACCCTCATTGTATCTTGGAAGTTAATAACTTATTTTTGATTTTACCGGCCCATAGGAGGATGGGCCTTGCCTTGGCTCTGATGAGATTTTGGACTTTGGACTTCTGAGTTAACAATGCAATGAAGGAAGACTTTGGAGAACTGTTAGGAAGGCATGACTTTATTTTGCAATGTGGGAAAAACAGACATGGAAGGGCCAGGGGCATAAAGATACTGTTTGCCTATTTGTCCCCACCCAAGTCTCTTGTTGAAATGTAATCCTCAGTGTTGGAGATGGGGCCTGGGAGGAGGTATTTTGGTCACGAGTGCGGGTCCCTCCTGCCTGGTGCTGTCTTTGCAAGATCTGGTGAAGTGTGCGGCATTTCACCCTCCGTTCCTTCTTGCTCCTGCTTTCGCCACATGACATGCAAGCTCCCACTCTGCCTTCCACCATGAGTAAAAGCTTCCTGAGCCTCCCCAGAAGCCGAGCAGATACCAGTGCCATCCTTCCTGTTCAGCTTGCAAAACGGTGAGCCACATAAACCTCTTTTTCTTATAAAATACCCCAGACTTTGCTATCTTTTGATAGCAATGCCAGAATATCCTAACACAACTACATTGAGCAAAGTAAGCCAGGCACAAAGGGGAGCAAACTACAATATATCATTTAGATGACTCTCTAGAAAAGGCAAAACTAATCTATTGTGATAAAAAAAAATAGGGGAAGAGTCATTAATTATAAAGGTTATGAGAAAACGGTATCTTAGAAAAATTCTATATTTTGACTGAGCTGTTGGTTACGCAATTATATATATTTGATAAATCTCTAAATCCATTCTTTTTTGTATGCAAATTATATTACATTTTAAAAATATCTTTTAAAAATGATATGATGAGTGAAATATAGTCAAAATCAAAAGATAAATATAAATGTAGACAAATTAGATAAAATACAGTGTTTTGTGCAGAGAAGAAATATTTAGGGTTAGCAAACTTTCGATATATGTTCTCCTAAGTAAAAAGATAAACTTTTCTTTCTCATCAAAGATGATCCAAGAGTAAATAATAGTTAATACTTACATTGGTAAAGCATCATTTAAAGAGATGCTAAATACTAACATGAATTAAGATAGGTTTTGTAGACTTTGTGGTAAAAGGTTCTCATCTTTCAGAATGCAGTTTACACTTTAGATATCTTTGGAGTTGTATTCTACACACCAAAGTGCAGGGCAGGGGTTTTTGTGTGTTGTTTTTTGTTTTTATTTATTTATTATGTCCCTCTAACATTAATGATCGGAACAGGTAAGGAAAAAGTTGCACTATACCTGAGTAATATTGAGCTCTATCTTGGTAAAGACCAATGACTTGGGTCACAAGCTATAGTATGGACAATTCGGGGTATGAAGCCAAAGAATATCTGAAGTTTGTCCAGTTTCCAATATAACCAAGGCTGTCTCTGCTTTTTTATTCTGTTATGTAACTACTTTATGACACAACATCTACACTACACATGGGATGGGATGGAATGGGTACAAACTTAGTGATTCAATTTGACTACGTATTAATGGCAAGCAAAATAATTTGAAAAGATCTTAGATTTTATGTGTGTCTCTTTAATTGTATGGTCTATTTGTATTTTGTTCTCATATTCTCTTTCTAAATTTCTTTCCACTTTCCCAACATCTGCTTTAATTTCTTTCACTTTTCCACAAATGCTCAAAGATCTATCTCACCTCAGTGAATTTAATCCAAATGTTCTTCTACAGAAAACTTTTACTTCCTCTGAACTATATAGCATTTTACTTTATTTAGTTAGTTGGGTTTTGTTATTTAACTCTCTTAAATGACACACATTTATTATTTCATGTTCTCTGTAATTTGGGAGTCTGGGCACAAATCTGATGGTTACCTCTGCTTCAGGTCTTTCACAGTCTGCAGTCAAGTTTGGCCAGGGCTAGGGTCACATCAGAAGGCTTGACAGGGAAAGTATCTGCAGTTGTTAGCAGGACTCAGTTCCTTGAGGGCTGCTGGACTGAGGCGCATTCATTCCTTGATGGCTGTTGGCTAGAGGCCATCCTCAATGCCTGCCATGTCAAAATCTCCAACGTGGCTAGTTGCTTTATTAAAGTGTGCAAGCTCATATAAGCAGAATCATGCAGTATTTGTCCTTTTGTGACTGGCTTATTTTAATTAGGATAATGTTATCTAGGGTCATCCATGTTGTTCCAAATGGGAGAACTTCTTTCTTCATTAAGTCTGAATAATATTCCATTGTAGAAATACATATATCTATATATGTGCATATATCTATAAATACACAAATATAGATATGTGTATATGTGTATATGTATATGTATATACATATCTAGCCAAAGATTTATCTCACTCAATGAATTTAATCCAAATGTTCTTAATCTATGTATCTATATATGTGTATTTATAGATATACACACACATATATATACACAGATATATAGATATGTGTGTATGTGTACATGTATCTATATAGATATATATAGTACATTTTCTGTATCCATTTATCTGTCAATTGACACGACACAGATAAGGTTGTAACCATATCTTGGCTATTGTGAATAACGCTACAATAAAAATTAGAGTGCACGTATCTCTTTGAAGTGGTGAAAAATTGTTTTAATTTTTTGAGGAAACTCCATCCTGTTTTCCAAGGTGCAACATCATTTTACATCCTCACCAACAATGCACGTAAGTTCCAACTACTCCACATCTTTTTGATATTTATCTTTTGATTTTTGTAATAATCTTTTTAAGAGATGAGAAGTGATCTCTTCTTAAAGCTTTAATTTTCATTCCTGTGGTGATTAATGATATTAAGCATTTTTTCAGATACTTGGTGGACATTTATATGTCTTCTTTGGAGAAACATCTGTGAAGTCCTTTGCCCATTTTAAAATCATGTTATTTGTTTTTTGTTTTTTTTTTTTGCTACTGAGTTGCAGGACTTCCTATAGCAACTTAAAGTTCGTACAATGTCATTTACCCTTTAACTACATAATGTTCACTTTTTATGTCTCATGCTCCAGTCATATCTCTCTAAATTTTAAGCTTCTTCAGGGCTTTGTTGTATATATTTATATAATTCAGCAAAATTTATGTGTCTAGGCATTTAAAAACATGAGTAATTGACATATTTTCATTTTTAACCTTCAAAGACCAAGTTATATTGGAGTAGAATGATAGCGTGGATAGAATGCTGCAAGAGAAGCCAAAACACATTTTTATAGAGTTGTCTGTTACTACGCATGTGGGCTTAGTAAAATAATTTAAAATTATTCATATTTTGTTATACTAAGGTGACAGCAATAGTACCAAATGTGTCTACCTCACAATAAATATGGTGAAAATCACATAAAATGTGTATGCAAGAGGTTCAAAATTTGCCAAGAAAAGAAATTTTAAGTAATGATTGGAAAGGGAGAAAAATAATAAGAATATGAAGAGTGAAAGGAAGAAGGATGAGAAGAAAAAGAAAGTAGAGGAGGAGAAGAAAGACATGGGGGAAAGGCGGAAAAAGAAAGAAGGCAGAAGAATGCAGAGGAAAGAAGAAAGCCAAGAAAAAGGAGAAAATAAAATCATTTTCTCATGAAGTTACTACATCGTATTATTAAAAACAAAAACAGTAGTTTCAATGTAATTCAACAGACTTCATATTTTTAAGTCATTCAAGTTGCCAAATCATCAGAAAGCAAATCATGAAATTAATATGTCTCCCTCTATTTTTAAAAATTTAGCAGGCCGTGGAATACATTTCCTCATTGTATTACTTTAATAAGCTAAGATACCTGAGCTTTGGCTTTGAAATAAAAACTCATTGTACTAGGCAGAATTTTAAAGATGTCCCCTCCAAATTCCCATCCTTTGTTTATTCCATTAAACAAGAATTTGTGAAAGGGATTTTATAGATAAAATTAAGTTTATGGATGCATTCATCTATTTGACATTGCTATAAACGAATATTTGAGAGTGGATAATTTGTTAAGTAAGTGGTTTATCTGGCTCACAGTTCTGCAGGCTCTACGAAAAACATGTCACCAGCATCTGCCTCTGGTGAGCACCTCAGGAAGCTTTCAATCTTGGCAGGAGGGGGGAGGGGGAGCCATTGTGGCACATGGCTGGAGAGCGAGCAGGAGAGAGAGGAGGTGATGGTAGGCTCTGTTTAATAACCGGTTCTGTGAACTAGTGATAGCTCACACATTATTGGGAGGATGGCACCAAGACATTCATGAAGGATCCAGCCCCATGACCCGAATACCTTCCACTAGGCCCTGTCTCCACCACTGGGGGCTGCATTTCCACATGAGATTTGGAGGGTACGAATATCCAGACAATATCAATGGAATTCACAATAGGTGGAGTATCTTCAATTATCCAGATAAACCCAATCTAAATACAAAAACTAAAGCTAAGAACATTCTCCAGCTGGAGTCAGAACCATGCAATAGAAGAAAACAGAGAAATGGAGCCGAAGGAGAAGTCAGAAATAGTCAAAGTATGAGAGAAACCAGATACACTGTTACTAGTTTCGAGTTTTAAGGTCTCCTGTGCAAATCCCAGAAGGAGGCCTCTAGGAGCTCACACAAATCACGAGAAGGAATATGGGCAACCTGTCGCATCCTCTTTTAACATCCAGCAAAGAAACTGATAACTCAGTCTCAGAACTGCAGTAACTGAACTACAGATAACTTGAATGTGCCTGAAGGCAAATTTCTCCACAGAGCCTCCTGTAAGGAAAGCAGCCCTGTGGACACCCTCATTTGAGCCCTGTGAGACCCACGTTGGACTTCGCATATCAGAACTTCTCATATTCAGAACTGAGGAATAAATCTGCGTTAAGTCACTACATGTGTGAGAATGTGTCAAGGCAGCCATAGAAAACTAAGCACTCATTAAATCACACTTCTGGACTTCCAATGAAAGAAAATCAATTTCTGACATAAAATCCAACCTTCTAAAATTTCTATAATAAATGTTCTACATTGTTTTATTTTAACCTAAATTATCTCTTGGCTCAAAAGAGGTAACGATTTTGATCTAAAGCAATGACCACATTACGTCTGCTCTCAGTTATTTGGTGTGAACATCATTTTCTTCATTACAGGGAGACATAATTGCCCAATATTGCAATAAGTGCACTGAATCAAACATAAATATTTACAAGGTATCATATTTTATAAAATGTAAACAGAAAATGTAAGGAAGCTCACTGCGTTTGCATTTTAGATAGCTAAATGATCTGAAGACCAGACACTTCAAAATCGCTTGGATCAGAAAGGCAAGTGGCTATCTTTGCATAACAAACAAAACAACATTATCTAGATAGAGAGAAATTATTTCAGTGTGAACAACATGCTACTTGCCATGTGGCTGTTGGATTCATGAGCCAATCGCAAAATCTATTGTGTGTGACGATGTGGATACTTCTTAGTTATCTGCATAAGACCAACATAGTTCTTTTGAGTATTCTATTTCTCTTCTAGTCTGCAAAACATTTTTATTTACACAATTATTTATTAGTTTGAATCCTTGGAAATGAAAAAAAAAGAAGGCAGTGTCTCATATATATAGCCTTTGGTGCAGCCTTTCTAAGTACAAAAGTATGCCCAGAAAATAGTGTACTCATTTAGGATTTAATAGAGTTAAAGAGACTACTGTTTGTACACATTTGATTAAGCAATTTGATAAAACAATAGTATATTGTAGAATAGTCACAAGGAGTTATTTAAAAATTTGGGGATTCATTTTCTAATTAGGATACTGAACAACCAGAATGCATATTTTATTGATCTAATGATTTGTAGATATTGACTGAGGAGATACACCACATGGTTTGCCTCATTTTGAATTCCCCCTCACCAACACCAGCCAAACACTGTATTTCCAAATAAAATTATGCCAGACATAATTCAGCATGTGATTCATATAAGCAGTCTTCTGTCACATGAAAAACATTTTCATTTATTCATACTTAATATTTTATCAAATACTGAGCTCCTTTATAGCAGGCACTATTTTTGGTGTAGGGGTTACAGCAAAGAACAAATCAAGTCCATGAAGGGTGATAATAAAAATAAAATAAAAGTGAGTGAGGGATGTGTAGCCATAGGTGTTACAATTTTAGTTAGAATGCTCAGATAAGAAGGTTCCAGGCCTGGCATGGTGGCTCATGCCTGTAAACCCAGCACTGTGGGAGGCTGAGGCGGGTGGATCACTTGAGGTCTGGAGTTCAAGACCAGCCTGGCCAACATGGTGAAACCCCATCTCTAATAAAAATGCAAAAATTAGCCAGGCATGGTGGCACGTGCCTGTAGTCCCAGCTGCTCAGGAGGCTGACACAGGAGAATCACCTGAATCTGGGAGGCGCAGGTTGCAGTGAGTCGAGATTGAGCCATTGCACTCCAGCCTGGGTGACAAGAGTGAAACTCTGTCTTAAAAGAAAAAAAGAAGAAGTTTCTATGCATCAGAATGAACTGAGAGAATGAGTCATGGAGACATTAAGGATAAGAGTTTTGCCCATGAAAGCCCCTTTTATGGGAGCGTGACTGGCCTGTTGGAGATAAAACAGAGGACTGGAGGACATCTGCCTGAAGTGGTACAAGCCAGGGACGAAGCTGAAGGTTACAACAGAATAGAGAGCCTGAGCTGGGTTACGTGCACAAGGCCTTCCAAGCACTGCTAGGGCTTAGAACTCTGTTACATGCACCATACAAAATCATGGCAAGTGTCAAGCCACTTACACTTTAAAGGCATCATTCTGACCGCCTAGTCCTAAATAAATTGATGTGAAAATGTAAGCAGTGAGTTTCATAAAGTGCCCTTTGTAATTTTCCAAACAATTTATGATGATAACATTGAAAAGTATTGTAATTACAGAGGTGGTAGAAATAAAAAGATTTGGAAAAGATTTTGAAAGAAGAATTGGTAAAATAGCTGTGGATTAGACACAAGGACTGAGAAAGAGGGGACTCGAAATTTTCTCTAAGGTTTTTTTCCTTGAGCAACAGTGTGGATGGTGACACACATTATTGAAATGGGAGTAAGAATTGAGGAACAGTGTATCCAAAAACCAGTATTGGACCTGCTGTCTTTGAACTGCTTATTAGACAACCAAATGCAGATATCAACTTCACAAGAGAAAATATGAATTTGGAGCCCAGGAAAACAGCCCTGACCTGAGATATAAATTTAGGAATCATGAACCTTTAAATGATATTTAAAACTATGGGGCTAAATGACTTGGCTTAGAGAACAGATTGAAATGAAAACAAGATGAAGCCTAAGTTCTCAGTCATGAAACGTTATAATGCTAAACATGTAGGAGGAGATGAAAACACCATTAAAAAATAGTACAGAAACTGTCAGGGAAGTCAGAGAAAAACAAGAGTCTCAGAGCAAAGTTAAGAAAAGTTTCAGGGGGCCAGGCAGCTGGCTGATGTCTGCAATTCCAGCACATAGGGAGACTGAGGCAGGTACACTGCTTGAGCTCAGAAGTTCAAGATCAGTCTGGCCAACACAGAGACCTGTCTCTACAAAAAACTCAAAAACTGGCTGGGCATGGTAGTATGCACCTGTAGTCCCAGCCGTTCAGGAGGCTGAGGTGGGAGAATCACTTGAGCCCAGGAGGTTGAGGCTGTTTTTGCCACTGCATTCCAGTCTGGAAAAATGAGCAAGGCCCTGTCTCAAAAAAAAGGAAAAAGTTTCAGGAAAGAGAGTGATCAGCCGAGTCAGATATTTTTGTGGGTAGTTGCAGAGCATGCATGGAACTTCAGATGTGACAATGACTGAAGTCCTGATTTAAAGGAATGCGAAAAAAGAAGTGGAGAAGGGAATATAGACACAGAGCAAAAGAACTAAAGATACCTTCAGAGAAAACGATCAGTGAAGATAAATCATGGTTGCGTGTGCGGGGAAAGGAACAGGAGCTTGCTGGGAAGTGGGTGGTAGCAAGGACTGGGGGCAATTGCAAACAAAGGGAGTCTCTACAAACCTCAGACTAAGCAACTGATGGGAAGTGAAGGGACTGTCCAAAGAATCACTTAAAGATGTAAGGAAATTTTAGTTTCCGGAAAGCACTTTGGTACTTTAGAGAGGCTAGGGAAAGGTGTGGAATCAGGTCAGTTTACATCGTGAATAGAAAAAAGTCCAGGTGATGAACAATACCTAGGGAAGCAGGGACATTCTGTGATGACTGAAGTAAACAGGGTTGATTATTCAGCATTATAACCCCAGACTCATCCTTGTTTCAGTGGATCATGAGTTCCAGTTCCTTCTTGGGACTGGACTCTGGCTGTTTGTAGTGACTTGGCTGGGACTGCTAGTAAGTACAGATGGATGGGCATTAGGTCCTCTCAAAGAGTACGGTGGGCCATGTTAAAAAGTAATGTTGAAGTTGCCGGAGGCCTTTGATGTGACTTTTCAGAGAGCAAATATAAAATAGTGTGTCTTTTTCTCTTTATTCAACAAATTTCTACATATTTTGTGTATTTTCCACGTGCTGGATTCTGTATTGGATGCTGGCAACATAACGATGAGAAAAACCAATTACTTTCTTTCATTTTAGAGTTTTTTAATTTATATTCAACATGGCCCAGATAGATTTCAAGACCTAGATATGTTACAATCCCTCAATGAAAATTGTCTCTTAAAAATGCTACAATATCAACTTTATTCGCACTTTAAATTAATCTTGGAAAATACAATCCTAAAATA
Source organism: Ateles fusciceps (assembly GCA_036589455.1). Taxonomy (NCBI): domain Eukaryota; kingdom Metazoa; phylum Chordata; class Mammalia; order Primates; family Atelidae; genus Ateles; species Ateles fusciceps. The sequence continues at coordinate 5,025,069 of JAZHEH010000253.1, read as the reverse complement.
ACATCTGACAATTTTCAATCTGTGTATATCAGATCTTAATTTAGAAAGTATTTGGCAGTCATTTAGTTTCCCAGAAAATCATATATATTTAACATAAAGCGAATATCTTAAAGTCTGTGATTATTAAGTTTCATGCTTATGATTTCTCTTAACACTATGTTTCCTAATCTGCTATAAAATCTCTGCAAATCAGAAATTCTGTTGGATAAAAAAAGGATAAAATCCTCTTTAAAGCTTTTTGATTTATAAATAAAAAGACACTTATTTGACTTTCCTATAGTTCCCATGAGAAAGCTAATTCAACAAGTTAAATATTCCCTCCAGGTATACAATCCTTAATAAATTGATTAAGAGATTTCCTATTTGACATAACACCCTGAGACAAGACTGCTTAATTTAATTGTCTTTATGATTACAATTTTCAAAAAGCATTCCAAAATAGTAATATTATACCTTGTTTCTTTGGAGAAATAAAATGCTTCTGACTATTAATTTTGAGCAGGCTTGCAAGGGTATTTGGAGTTGAATGAGGACTGATATTTATAATCTTTAATTATAGGAATTGGGTCCACAACAATACATAAAACAGGATTATAATGATGTATTTCTAAATAATTAAAAGTTACTTTGCTCTACAGAGCTTAAATATTTTCTACTGTGTATCTAATACCTCATTGTTATTGAGAAGTAAAAATATTTTAAAAATAATCAAAGAGTAAGTTCATTCATAATTTTGAATTAATCACAAATTTTTCGTAAACAAAAAAAAGCTGTTTTATCACTTAAGATTTTTTCTCCCTTAGATAGCAAAGAACTGGAGTATTCTACATGTCAGACTTACATTGGAATGATTCAGGACACATTTGTAGAAAATTGGATGTGATCCAGACCACAATGACCTCAATTGAAATTGAAAAATTCACAGGAGACTCATTACAGAAGTGGGAAGTGAGAGATATGGAAATTACACTTGATAGACATGACACAATTTTAGCTCAGAATAAGGAGTGCACTAAAAGCTATAAAAAGGAAAAGTGATGACCTGGAAAACAAGTGAGGAGCATGCAGCATCCCAGGCTTTTTTCTGGAAAGACAGATTTTTTTATTGTATGGATAAAGATATTAGTATTGCCCTAATTTAATTACTCATTGAATAGCAATGCTGCATTCTACTGCAAAATGTAGAACTTGAAATATCTGAAAATGACTCTACCAATTAAAATTCAGGTGAATAAGATTGAGGAACTTCTCTTTTGGAAAACTACATTGTTGGATACTAATGAGAGAAGAACATGAAATAATTTACATTCACAAGTCCACAAGTTAGCACTATTTGCAAAGCTTTGATGTTATATTTTCTCAAATATTTGTGATTTGAAAGCGAGCTCCTTTAAAATTGTTAACTTTTTGAAGCCAATATTACCTAATTTCTTAACATCCTCTCCCCCAAAAATCACTGGTAATTATTTTTGTCTCAAGTAATGACGCTTCCAACTTCTCCACTTAACCTTTAAATGCATAAGTGCTTAAGAGCTTAGAACCTCATCAAAACCTTTCTGTATTTTTTCTCTCTCCCAAGATGACCTCATTCTGTCTCATGGATTTTAATGCTCCCTATGCTTGTCATTTGAAGACATTCAATTCCTGTCTCTATCTTTAACCTTTCTGCTGAGTGCAAGACTCACACATACAATAGTATACAATAGCTTACTACTCAAAGTCTTCACATGGAAGTCAAATAGATGTCTCGAGTTGACACTGCCAAACAGAATTACATAGTTTTCTGCTTACAAACTTGCTAGCTCCCAAAATTTATTCCTTTCAGCAAATGGCACTATCATTTAACACTTAGGATGAAAGCTAGAAGTCACCCTAGATACTTCTCTTTCTCTTACACCCTATAGCCTGTTCATTAATATGTCATGGCAGCTGAATCTCCAAAAAACTGTGTATAAAATTAAAACTCTCACCATCTTTTCCTAGTCCAATCCTCCTTTTAGCCCAGTGTGGCTCACTGATCTTTAAATAGACATATAATAACTGTGTTAGGCACAAGAGATTAAAGCATCTTCCTAAAGACCTAAAAGCTAAGCCTTTATTCCATTCACCACATACTCTGCATAAACATAGAAGCCAGCAGGGGAACTACAAGAACTCACAATTTTAGTATCTAGCATAATGTCTTCTAATAAAGTTGTGACCATGACGCTATAGAAACACTCAAGATTTTTAAAGACAGGGGAAGAGTTTCCAATTTAAGACATGCTAAAAAACATTTGGTGAAGAGAAAATAGCATTAAAAAAGCTAAGAGATAGGAAATAGCACTTTTGCTGGCATTAAATTGGGCTTGAAACAGAGCACAAGATGCATTTAGTCATGTCAAATCTATTTATCGGGTGCCTTCTGTAGTAAGGAGCCCTGTTCTAGGCACTAGGGAGATAAAATAAAATAAAAAAATAAAATAAATCTGCTCTCATAGAGCTTAGATTCTAGAGGAAGGAGAAATACATTAATCAATTAGACAGATACACTCCAACATGGATAAATGCTAGGAGGAAAAGAGAATGAGGTAAACAAAACGAGAGTGGCTTGAAGCTAGGAGGGCTCTCAGTGAAACTGACCACAAGCTGGGAACCAGAAGAAGAGAAAGGAGGCAGCCATCTGCAAATCTGAGATAATCTGAGACAAAAGCACTGTTGGGAAAAGACAACGGGATGTTTTAAAGGAATAAAAATGACTTGTTTCAGGTTATTTTAATATTAAGAAAAATACTTTGACATAATGTTAATTTACACTTATTCATATATTCGATGAACTGTATGGTCTCGGCTACATACATTATTTTAATTAAAATTTCATATGCAAATTAGAATAAACTGAAAGTTTTTTAAAGCATGGTCTTTAAAATACAAATATATAATGAAAGCACCTACTCTATATTAGCTTTTACAATAACCTTTCCATCTCTAGCCATGTCTAAACCACATCTATACTCAGTGAGGTATTTCAGGGGAATAATTGTGCTGGAAGTCAGAATGCAGTTAGTAGAGATTTAAATAAGATGTAAGAAAATGAAAACATCAAGGAGACTAATGAAACTTAGAATTTAACAAACTGCAGTGAATAGCTAGCTATCCCATGATTTTGGCAACACTGTAATTGTGAGAACTTTTAAGGGGTGTGGTGCATTTTATGATTCATAGTTTTGCCCTTAGGGAACTCATTAATTCTTTTGCAAATTAATTTTGTTAATAATGGACATAACGGGATATGGTTTAAAATAGACTTCCTTTTATGTGTCATAAAACCTATTTCTAAAACTGACAGATTCTTTATCAAAGTTTAACACTAAGAGCAGTAGGACTTCATGTGATATGTTCATACTCAGTATGCAGGAGTAACAGTTACAAATTTTTAGCAAGTAAAACTGAATGATACACAACACGGTTAAGACAGTAGTCAATAAAACTGATTTTTTGTAACTATTTGAAAATACGATAACCAAGATAAACCCATTATTCTGGTTCTAGTAATATTTCTAATTTTAAAATCAGTACCAATAGGCTTTACAAATTTTGAAAACCTACATTACAAGCAGAATAAAAAGCAAAAGGTAAATTTATTAATATGTACCTCTATTAAAAGCTACACAAAGAGGTAACAAAATCCAATGTAAATCCTTAACAATATTGGTTTTCAGTTAATGGTCGTGTAAAATAGGTCCAATCTAAGTAAAAATCAATGTGCTGTTGGTCTGTGCCAGTTAGCTAAAACTATAAAAGTCAAGCATTTCCTTCAGCTGCAATACTCCTGCTTAACCTTAGCTGAAGAAAACTTTATAAGGGGAAAAATACAGTCAGTTGAGGAAAAAAAACAAACTCAGGCTATAAAATATAGTAAGCAATAAACATTAGTGGATATAAATTTAGTAAATATTAGTATATTTGGCATATAGATTCAGAAATAGATATGTGATTTATCAACAAATATTGACTGAGTTTGAATAAGTTATTGAATAATATTTTTTTTAAAAAGCAATGAAGTCATGATTAGCCAACAGAAGACTCATAACTGGCCACCACGTCACTTTTTAAATTTTTCTTCTGTCTTTTCTCTTTTATGATTAATATCTCCAAAAGGCAGACACAACTGAAATTTAAATCTTTCCATGTTACTACTTATTAGCACCTTTTGTCTGGATGAGGAGGAGGTGATTCATCAGCGTATGATTAACGGGAGTTTCTACAGTCTCCACTCCAAATCATTATTATTTATGCCTCCCTTTCATTAATATGAAAGTGAATAATTATTATTAGCTTTCAATAAGTGCATCTTTTCAGTAAATACTTCTGAAAATCCTTAACAATAGATAATTCATATTTACCCTTGTTTCTAAGCATTATCCCTGATTTCATTTTTCTCCTTAGTAATTCCATCCAACTCTAACCATGTCTTAATACTATCTAAACAGCAGAATATAAACTATACTATCTATACAGCAGTCACTCTATAGATAAGCCGGTCTAAGTCATTAGGATTGAATTAAAAGGGCTGCCATCACCTTGATAAAATTTTGCGCAGTTTAACATTGTTTTCATGTAACACTGGAAATCCAAGATGAAGCAACCTGAATGCCTGTCCTAATCCCATATCTGAGTCACTGATGTTGTCTAGTCACAACCTATATTTTCCAGATATATTTTTTCCAAAACAAATCACATATATTAATCAAATGCAAGTTGTCCCAATTCTTAGTATATACTGCAAATATCATCCTGCTTGCTTTCTCAATGGCATTAATCAACTAGAATTATTTTTTGTTTTTGTTTTGTTTTAGGGGACAGTCTTGCTCTGTCACCCAGGCTGGAGTGCAGTGGCATGATCTTGGCTCACTGCAACCTCCACCTCCCGGGTTCAAGCAATCCTTGAGCCTCAGCCTCAGTAGTTGGGAATCACAGAAATGTGTCAACTGGTTCAGCTAATTTTTTTTTTTTTTTAACTTTCAGTAGAGACGGGTTTCATCAAGTTGCCCAGGCTGGTCTGGAGCTCCTGGCCTCAGGTGATCTGCTCATCTTGTACTCCCAAAGTGCTGGGATTACAGGCATGAGTCACCACATCTGGCCAGTCAACCGAAATTCAGTCGAGGTCTTGAAGCTGTAATATTTTCCACATTGAGAACTCTTTCGTACTGCCTGCAATGCAGTCATGCCCTCCCTAATTTAAGACTATTCTCCTTTATTCATATCCTCTTTCCTTATTTTCCCAACAAATTCCTAAAATTGGACTCTACTTGATGAATATATTTCTTTGTTATCAATGAAGTTTGTTTTAAAGTGCAACTTTATGTATGGGATTAATTTCTATAAAAATTCCATGATAAAAATGGGACATATTTAATGCTTGAGACCTTCTACCCTTGAGATGGTTGTGAACTTTTTACACCCACATTAACAAGTTACTACATGACAAGGTCAAAGTAGAATATAGCTCCAGAATCCTGTGTATAGCTTTCTACAATTTATTTGACGTTCTCAGATTGGTGGTTACTCTAAGTCCATATTTCCCCTCAAACATAAATCCTAAAATATTTTAAATATAAGAAATTGAAGAAAAAAATTAAAGACATCTTGTTTCAGTCTATTCATTCACTGGCAAACTTTTACATTGAGTAATTCACACCAGCTGCCCCCATTTCTCACAGGCCCTGTTTCCTTATGCTCTGTAACTCAACTCTCAATAATCTATTCTAATCGCTGCTGTGAAGGCTCCATTGATCTCCCACTTTCTAAAACAAAAAGCTTTTCTTCACTCATTCATCCTGGCCTCTGTGCAGCATTTAGCACATTTAGCTTTTTTTGAAAATTTCTCTTCCTTTGCCTTCCATGGGACAAGGCCACTACAATATATTAACTTTCCTCCTATATCATCAGTCACCTCCCGTCTTTCTTCACTTGTACCTTACCCTCCTTAAATATGAATGTGCTACAAGTCTGTTTTCACTCATGTCTTAGTCTTCAGCTCTTCTTCAGGGATCACTACAAATTTTGCAGCTTCACCTTTATCTGGTTCATAAGACATATCACTGCAAACAAACATACAAATATCCACATTTATACATACATGTACACATATTTTTGTGGATATGCCACTTTACATTTGTGTATATGAAGATGTGTATGTGCTTATATAAAGAGAATCACAGAGATTGATGTAACACTGATGTGTCTTTTGAGCTCAATTTTCCAACAACCTGCTATATATTCTTACTCAATGCTCTCACTCCAAACACTTGTATTTAATATGAAGTCCATCTCTGCCATCTTTTAGTTACATTTAACTCATCCTTTTGTATAATACAGCCTATACTTTTCTTCACCACATTCTAAGTTTTTATAAAGCTGTGCCAGTTATATTTACATCTTCTAACACTGACTAGAATCATGTTGGTGAGCATTTTAACTTCTTCCCATGCCCAGCTAAAATATGATGTTTAGGGTACTCTGAAAATAATTTAATTATAGGACAATAAAATAAATATTAAGTAGGTGTATGAGTCCATTTTCACACTGCTGATAAAGACATATCTGAGACTGGGAAGAAAAAGAGGTTTAATTGGGTTTACAGGCCAGGCACAGCAGCTCACACATGTAATCTCAGCACTTTGGAAGACCGAGGCAGGTAGATCACTTGAGGTCAGGAGGTCAAGACCAGCCTGGCCAACATGGTGAAATCCCATCTCTACTAAAGGTACAAAAATCAGCCAGGTGTGGTGGCACATGCCTTTAATCCTAGCTACTTAGGAGGCTGAGACGCAAGAATCACTTGAACCCAGGCTGCACTTCAGTCTGGGTGACAGAGTGAGACTCTGTCTCAAAAAAAAAAAAAAAAAAAAAAAAAAAAACAGCTAAAATAAAAATAAATAAATAATTGGACTTACAGTTCCACATGGCTGGGGAGGTCTCAGAATCATGGTGGGAGGTGAAAGGCACTTCTTACATGGCGGTGGCAAGAGAAAATGAGGAAGGTGCAAAGGGGAAATCCCCTGATAAAACCATCAAATCTCATGAGACTTACTTACTACCATGAGAACAATAGGGAGAAACTGATTCAAATTATCTCCCACCAGTTCCTCCCACAACATGTGGGAACTATGGGAGAACAATTCAAGATGAGGTTTGGGTGCAGAAACAGACAAACCAAATCAATCCACCCCTGGCTACTCCAAATCTCATGTCCTCACATTTCAAATACAATCATGCCTTCCCAACAGTCCACCAAAGTCTAACACATTTCAGCATTAACCCGAAAGTCCACAGTCCAAAGTCTCAAGTCCCTTTCCCCATGAGCCTGTAAAATCAAACACAATCTGGTTAATTCCTAGATAAAATGGGGGGTAAAGGTACTGGGTAAATGCGTCCATTTCCAACAGGAGAAATTGGCCAAAACAAAGGGGTTAAAGGAGCCCATGAAAGTCCAAAATCCAGTGGAGCTGTCAAATTTTAAAGCTCTAAAATGATCTCCTTTGACTCTGGGTCTCATATCCAGGTCACACTGATGCAGGAGGTTGGTTCCCATGGTCTTGGGCAGCTCCACCCTTGTGGCTTTGAAGGGTACAGACTTTCTCCCAGCTGCTTTCAAGGGCTGGCACTGAGTGTCTCTGGCTTTTCTAGGCCAATGGGGCAAGCTATCAGTGGATCTACCATTCTGGTGTCTGGAGGATGGTGGCCCTCTTCTCACAACTCCACTAGGCAGGGCCTCAGTAGGGACTCTGTGTGGGGGCTCCATTCCTACATTTCCTGTCCACACTGCCCTGGCAGAGGTTCTCCATGAGGGCCCCACCCTGCAGCAAACTTCTGCCTGAGTATCCAGGCATTTCCATACATCTTCTGAAATCTAGGCAGAGGTAACAAATCCCAATTCTGGACCTCTGTGCACTGGCAGGCTCAACACCATGTGGACGCTGCCAAGGCTTGAGGCTTGCACCCTCCAAAGCCACAACCCAGGCTCTACGTCGGCCCCTTTCAGCCATAACTGGAGCAGCTGGGACACAAGGCACCAAGTCCCTAGGCCCAGCCCACAAAACAGTTTTCTCCTGGGCCTCCAGGCCTGTGATGGGAGGGGCTGCCTTGAAGACCTGGGATGTGCCCTGGAAACATTTTCCCCATTGTCTTGGGTATTAACATTTGGCTCCTCATTACTTATGCAAATTTCTGTAGCTGGCTTGAATTTCTCCTCAGAAAATGGGTTTTTCTTATCACATTGTCAGACCTCAAATTTTCTGAACTTTTATGCTCTGCTTCACCTATAAATCTGAATGCCTTCAACAGCACCCAAGTTACATCTTGAATGCTTTGCTCTTAGAAATTTCTTCCACTAGATAACTCTAAATTATCTCTCTCAAGTTCAAAGTTCCACAAATCTCTAGGGTAGGGGCAAAATGCCATCAGTCTCTTTGCTAAAACATATCAAGAGACGCCTTAGCCCCAGTTCCCAAGAAGTTCCTCATCTCCATCTGAGACCACCTCAGCCTGGACCTTATTGTTCATATTGCTGTCAGGCTTATGGGTGAATCCATTCAACAAGTCTCTAGGAAGTTCTGAACTTTCTCAGATTTTCCTGTCTTCTTCTGAGCCCTCCAAACTTCTCCAACCTCTGCCTGTTATCCAAAGTTGCTTTCACATTTTTGGGTGTCTTTTCAGCAATGCCTCACTTTACTCGTACCAATTTACTGTATTAGTCCATTTTCATCCTCCTGATAAAGACATTCCCAAGGCTGGGAAGAAAAAGAGGTTTAACTGGACTGAATGTTTCACAGGGCTGGGGAGGCCTCAGAGTCATGCTGGGAGGTGAAAGGCACTGCTTACGTGGTGGTAGCAAGTGAAAATGAGGAAGATGCAAAACGGAAATCCCTGATAAAACCATCGGATCTCATGAGACTTACTCACTACCATGAGAACAGTATGGGGGGAACCACCTACATGATTCAAATGATCTCCCAACAGGTCCCTCCCACAACACATGGGAATTATGGGAGTACAATCCAAGATGAGATTGAGCTGGGGACACAGCTAAACCATATCAGTAGTCAAATGAATTTTGATGGTGTCACTTTTCTTTGCTACTCAAAGCCCAGACTTCTGTAAATTCTTCACCTCCTTCCCCCACTAGGTTCTGTCACATGCTGTCTCAGGCAGCAACAGTGTTCTGTAACATGCTCTGCATTACCAAGTTGTGGACATAGATCCAGCTCTCTATAATCTATAAAATTTTCTGCAATATCTAAAATAAACTTGTGGCTATATGTTTGGGTCATTGAATATTTTGAATTTATCTTTTCAAATATTATAGACTAAATAAAAAAAGGAAACAATAAATAAAATATTTTAGATGCATAGCAAACTCTTCTCTAAGATTCTGACTTATATTTTTTTCTTCCTGTGTTAGTCTGTTTCCATACTGCTATAAAGATTCTACCTGAGGCTGGTTAATTTATAAACAAGAGAGGTTTAATTGAGTCGCAGTCCTGCATGGCTGAGGATGTCTCAGGAAACTTACAATAATGGCAGAAGGTAAAGGGGAATTAGGCACCTTCTTCACAAGTGGTAGGAGGAAGAAAAAGAGTGAAAGGGAACTGCCAAACACTTACAAAACCATCGGCTCTAGTGAGAACTCACTCACTATCACATGAATGGCAGAGGGGGGAACCATCCGTGGGATCCAATCACCTTTCACCAGGTTCCTCCCTCAACTCCTGAGAATTACAATTCAACATGATATTTGAGTGGGGACACAGAGCCAAACATATTATTTCCTCATCTCTTCTATTTACAAATAGTCACTGCCTCCTTCCTGAAAGAAAATTTATATTAATTTCTAGGTTATAATCACATTATCTGTGACTAATATATTTACCATTCTCATTTAAAAATGGCCCAACAACAGATATAATACAAATGGCTTTTTCCATTTATATTCAAAATTATGTGAAAGTGACAACAAAAACACATTACTCAGCTGAAAGCTACTATTGCTTATCTTAGAGAAGATTAAATTCTGAGGTCAGTTGACTTAAACTACTCATACTTTACAGATTTAACAGTACAAAAGCAAAATTATGATAATATAACTAGAGAAATATGATAAATCTGATAAATTACTCTAACATTTTGTTTAGACTACCACATGATTAAGATTGTTGCAATGATTGCTGTAACGATCACATTTTTAAAAGTAGCAAAATTACGGTATCTACTTTAAAGATGCTCTGAAGTTATAACTTGATAATAAAAGTAAAATCAGTATTGGATGAAAAGTTCAATTAGTATGAACTGATCTGCTTGAGCAGCTGCAGGGAACTTAACCTCTAGTCTGTTCTTTTTTCTATTTGTGTTTCCCCTATATTATTATCATCACTACAGGAGATACCCAATATTCATTATTATTATTATTAGAGGTCCCTCCCCCTCTCAGAATCTCTTTTTATCACATGTTTTATTGTTCTTTCTTTCCTCATACATGTGTGCGATTGAAGACTGCCTGACTATATAATAATGACGTCAGTGTCAGAAGCAACACAAAGATTCCAGAAGAAAATTTAAAATATATAATTCCTTTCCTTATAAATGTTGAACATTTAAAACGTTGAAAAGTTAAGCCAATGTCATTTATAAACATGAATCATGTTTGCTTGGGCTCAGCACCAAGCATCAACTCCATGGACAAGAAACCACTCTAGGAATTTTAAAGTAGAATGTCAGGAATTATACATCAATAATTATCTGTATATTCACAAAAAATGTTAATTAGACTTGGCAAATTACATGTAAACTTTTATCTAGTTCAGCTACCCGCTTCAAGGTAGCTGAAGCTTGTTTATCCCAAGGGACATTAATTTAAATGTTTTATGGAAGACACGGTCCTTGTCAAATTGAAACTCCATTAATTTAAATGAATGTATAGCTTAGTTTATGCGTAAAATAAAAATTTTACATCTTCTCGTAACTCGACATATGATTTTGGATTACATGCAGTATTATTACAATATGGGTGAGCATTAAAGGTAAAAAAGTAATTATGATTGAATGCAGATTGCATGAAGAGTAAAGGCAAATAATGTTTAGTATACAAACAGATACTAAAAGGAGATGTTTACTTAATCTTATCTAGGCAATATTGCTTGAAATTAAAACTTTAATAAATGTAATTACTTGTGCACAAGTAAAAGAATATTAAGTCTAGATATAATTTTTCTTCAAAGGTCTTAAACGATCTCTTTTTATTCTATATAGCTAAGAAAAATACCAATTCATACATTATTATTAAAATAATTATCTGTTTTTATGTAGTTAAAAACTTAAGCTATAACTGTAAAATATTACAGAATAATTAAAGGAACAAGTTACAAACGTTCAAATGTGCTAAATATCAGATATACTAAAGAAATTTAACAAGTCTTTGCTGACTTACTATTCCATTATAAATGGTAAAAGAAGTTGCTTATAAAACAGTAAGATTCTATTAGCATCTACTACGAAGCCATACATTTCCATATTTAAAATAGTCTATTTATAAAATCACATATCAGCTGTTATTCAGCATCAAAAGTAGAAGATATTTCAAGTAAATTGAAGTTGTCATTCTTGACCCATTTTAGAAATAATGCATAGATCTCAAAACATAAGAACTACCTTCAAATAAAAAGACATAAACCTGATGTATGAAAATAAATATTTTGAATAAGGGAGTAGTTTAACAAAACAGAAATTAAATATTCACTAGTATTCAAGAAGATTTCATTGTAGAATATATCACATTTCTTACAGAATTGAAACTACTTATAAAATGGCGACTGTCCCACTGGATATATAAATATGCCTTTATTACTTGGGCCTATTCCAAGATATCTTCCTAATATGTGCATGTTTAAATTAATCAGCATTATTGCCCTTAAGACTTTCTAAAATTCACCTACAATCTCTTCTCATATAGTTTTTTTTTTTTAATTTCATGTGCTAGCCCGTTGATATTCATTCAATCTTTAGAAATGCTTACTAATGTGAGTTCCTGGGTTTTATCTGCACAAAGTCAGAATACCTGGAAAACAATGATATGGCAAAGGTGCCCAGTTTCCTCTCCCTTTCAGGGATCTGAATATCCTGAAACTCAGCATACCGTGCAGCAAACTAAATACCATATAAGAATGCAATTGAAAAGTAAGAATGCAATTAAAAAGTCAGTTGTTTTGGTGTTTCATCAATATGATGCCTTGCTGTAACTGATAATCAGGTTAATCACAAATACATTAATTTGTGATGCTGAAAACAGTTTTACAAATATTACTCAGTCTTTTACTCATCTGACTCAAAATAAATATTTTATTGATTCTCATTAGTCCTAAATTAACTACATTTGCTTTCAAAAATATGCTTGGATAGCATCTTTTTTTTTAATACTGTATCAATAGAAATACCAGGCTAAACAAGCACAAAGCCAAGGAAACCAACGATGCCAGATACTGAATTTCTATAGCACTGACCTCTGAACGCCCTAGCAGGAAAACACTGCTGAGTGGAGATACCATGCAGTGCGAGCATCTTTTTAAAGTAATAAGGTATGAGGCGATGCTTTGTGATATTAGATCTGTATCCTCTGTGTATAATAGTGACATTTGCTTATCACTTATTAGTTTGGCGTTCTTCTAAAACCCTACAAATATTAACTCATTTAACACATATAAACCTTATAGTTACTATTTCACAACGGAGGAATTAGGAACATAAGAATAAGTGTTTTGCTCAGCCTCACATAACTACTATGATAGAATCGATTCAAACTGAAGTAGTCAGTCTGACTCCAGAATACATACTTTTAGGTTATATGAGTCACAGATGATATTGTTTTCTTAGTGTTTGATAAGCATTTAATTTGGATTAAGTGGGTTAGTGTTTATAAAAGTATTGGACACCTAGCAGGCATTAAGCCTATTATCTTCATTTCGGTCCCGTGACTTCACATTCACCTTTATGATTGGATACAAGTTTCCATATTGTCCGCAGTACACCCTTCCATCACAAACCATGTACATGTACATGTACAACAGCTTTTTCATCAGTGGCTTCATTCCAAGACTCAGCTTCAAATCAGTACAACAGTAAGGAGTATTGAATTCTTGCTGATAACCGGACTTCAATTTTTTTTTTTACACGAAGAAGAATTACAAGCAAAGATTTATAATAAGTCATCTTCATCGCTTATTAATCAAACCTAGATATGATTTCTTCCTGTACTTTATGAATAGCAGACTTAAATTTAATTTTTATTAAAGAAAAACCAGATCTCTTTCCATGTTTTTAAAATTAAAAATACTAAGGGCATACCTGATAAGTAGAAAATTTGATCACAACCCTAGCATTAGAATTAGATGTCTCATTTTCAAAAGAACAAGAGTTCTGGCTCTCCATGCCGCTTGAAAATTTACAAGGGAGAGATGGAGAATGAAAGATAAGATAAGCAACAGGAGGTACTGATGAATTAGACACCAAGCTTGGTCATCCTTCATGATGTAGAGTGTACCAGAAATAGGTACTTTGCAGGATAATATATGGTATTTCATGGGGCATTTCCCCCTGTGATTGATAATCAAATCTCCAATAATGTCCACAATTTTTCACTTTTAATAACTGCTGATAGTTTATTTCTATGAAGACAATCTTTATTAAATAAAAGAAAATTTGAGATTGCTATAAAGATTGACAATGTGTCTTCTTAAATATTTAAACACCAATGATTTATCAACCTACTTAATCTCATTGTTTGCCACTGGTTTTACAAGGGAAATAAATTACCATTTCCATATTTCTTTTCACTTGACTCTGACCTTCCATGCTTGGAGGTCCCCTCCAATAGCAAACTGTCTTTCTAGATCCCTCAGTAACTTAGTCCCTAGATAACCACAATTTTTATTTTTAAATCTTACTTTCAGCAATTCCACAGCACTAAAGTTAATGGCTTGCTAAACACTTGAATACCATTAAAAGCAAGAGTCCGCACATTTGTCTTTTAACTTTGTGTCTGTTCTACTTTCCATTCTTCTTTAAACAGTTGTTCTTCTATAAAAGCTCAGCAGGGAGCTGTTCCCCACAGTCTCAATCAAGTGTTCACATCAGCTGGTCTCTCTAGCAGCGGATTTAATACATTTATTTGGACAAAATTAGGCCCTGAAACATGGTGAGTTCTCAATTTATTGAATGGCAAAGCAAAAACCAAACCAACCAAAAAGACTAAACAGATCCTCGTATTTCCAGTCTTCCAAATGTAACTTACATAAGATAGATCTTGACCAATTTTTAGAAAAGGAAATCTTGGCAACTCCATAAACAAAGAGGAAACTCCAAGAAATCTCCTTCATGTAAAAAATAAATAATAATGTCTCTGGATTCTTTGAACCTGTCTTTTGAAACTTAAATTATAAGAAAACAAATATTCTGCATTAAAATGTTTAATAAGCTTACCTAAATTTCTGATGATATTGTGTAACTAAATGTAATTCAAATTTAAGAAAAATAAGCATTTTCCACATGAAATACATATCAAACATACTAATATAAGCCAAAATCCTTTTCATAATACATCAGTATTACCAATATCCATCCAATAATGGATTTAGTGTTACATGGAAATTTTCCAAACTACCAACTACTTATTTGAAAGAGTGTGTGTAAACCATGGCATGTGCAAATACACATACATTTCTCCTCATAGAGTAAGAAAAAAAAATTATAGCATGCACAGATTAAAATCTAATGTAAAAAAATGAGTATACTACCACAGAATTTCCATTTCAATTAAAATTTCCAGACTAGAGAAGGTGGCACACTATAGTCTGTACCATTATTATAAGAATTAGGTTAGTCTCAATGAAGCTGATGACATGTTTTTCATTGGACCCAACATTTAGATGAATTTTTCCTTTTTTTTTTTTTTTTTTTAGCATGAACACAGTCATCCACTACCACAAATTATGCAGTCAAGTTTCCCACATTTGGGGACACCGCAGGGTTCAGCACATTTGGAGTGCAATGGATAAGCCTCGCCCTGGGAAAACCACCTTCGTGATCGTGGTATCTCCCCCTGCCAGGTTAAGTACTGAGATGAGTGTTTAAAAATATCATGTTGTTTTCCCAGATTATCATATCTTCTTTTGAATGTTGGATATATAATTAATGAAACCATTCAAGCTAAGAATAAATTGTCAGAAACTCATCTGTCTTTTCTGTTTATGTATGTGTCATTTTATTAGATATTTGAGATGATTAATACACAGAAGGCTTTATTTCCACTAGGGGTTTACAATCTTCCCTAAATGTAAGGCAGACAGGAGCTCTTTCTCAACATGCAAGGGAAGAAAACAACTTTTCTTAAAACGTTTATTTTAAATTCAGGGGCACATTACAGGCTTATTGACTGGCTATAGTGTGTGATGCTGAGGTTTGGGTAGCACTGATTCTCTCACCTTGGTAATGAGTATAGGACTCAGTAATTGATTTTTCAGCTCTTGCCTCTAAATCCCCCTCTAGTAGCCCCAGTTTCTAATGCTGCCACACTCATGTCCTTGAGTACCCAATGTTTAGCTCCCACTTACAAGTTAAAACATGTGGTATTTTGTTTTCTGTTTCTGCATTAATTTGCTTAGGATAATGGCTTCCAGCTGAATCCATGTTGCTGCAGAGGACACGATTTTGTCCTTTTTTATGACTGCATACTATTCCATAATATATATGTACTACATTTTCTTAATCCAGTCCACTGCTGATGGGTGCCTAGGTACCTTGATTTCATGTCTTTGGTATTTTGACTAGTGCTATAATAAATATACAAGTGCCTATGTCTTTTTGGTAGAATGATTTCTTTGGGGTATGTATCCAGTAATGGAATGGCTGAGTCAAATGAGTTTGACTCTTAGTTCTTTGAGAAATCTCCAAACTGCTTTCCACAGTGGCTGAACTAATTTGCATTCCCATCAACAGTATATAAGCATTCTCTTTTCTCCACAGCCTCACCAGCATCTTTTTTTTTTTTTTTTTAACATTTTAATAATGGCCATTCTGACAGGTGTAAGACAGTACCTCACTGTTGTACTGATTTGCATTTCTCTGATGATTAGTGACATCTCAGCAGTCTTGAAATAAAATCACTTAACACAGGAAAAAGCCAAATCAAACCTGTTCTATTTGCTCTAAAAATGGGGGAAATCACTCTAAAAATGGCAGGAGAGAAGTGGATATGGATCAAGAAATAGAGGGAGCATGAAATAAACCTCAAATGCCATTCATCAAAGGGTTTGATTCTAGGGTCACTGCTTTATTAAATTTGTCTCCTATTCCATATTTCTAAATAGAAAACATGCATGAGCTAATACCAAACCCCAGGACTGCATCACAACTCTAAATGAAAATGTCATTTTAGAGTTTGAAACCTTGATGCAATTTTATTTATTAATTCTGATTTTGATTTACTGCAAATTTATTTCAACAACATGTTATAGCAACATGTTTCACTGTCTAAAAATTAAAATATGCTCTTTAATGATGGTATATACAATTCATTTAAATCGTGAAAGGTAGAATGCATACTGAAGCTCACTTCCAGTGGTTACATGGAATAAGATGGTTTTAAGTGGGTTATCATCATACTATGCATTAGAGAGGAATATATGGATGACACAGTTGTAAGTAGTTATGTCTGCAACTGTCAATCAATCTGACCTAGCAAGGTGCTTCTGTTTGTCATAACTAGAAATCTCTAATGGTAAAGGTGAAGTGCAGACTAAAATGGCATTTAAATTCTCTGTTCACATTCACTCTAAGGCAGACATTTCCAAGGAGCCAGTTGGTATGGCGTAAATAAATTCCATATAAAATGTGTTATATCCATTTAGCTACAGTGCCACTCTATATTTTACAAAGTATGATCCTCCCCCAACACATCATCTATGTGAATAAAGGGTAATGTGTAAATCTTTTCAAAAGTATATTTAAGTACTGCAATTAGCTGCAGGAAAGGATTCCGCTTTAAAATAAACCGAAATACAATGTTTTCTTGATAACTAGGGACAACTGATTCCCTTTTCAGGGTTCATAAAAGGCTGCTGAAAGGAGAGACGGAAGGAAGGCTAAGCAGAGGATGACTTGGGTTCTTATTTCACTATGGTTTATATCGCATTTTAAATAAGCTTCATTTAGGGGAGAAAAAAGGTTTTTCTTGCTTGAATGAGAGTTTGAAATCCTCCGCATTATATCACTACTGCTATTATTCCCTTTGCAAAGATTTGAGAGTAGAAAGAATAAAGCTGACTAGCTAACTAAAACAAGAATTGAACCTAGAAAGAACTGGGGACAAATAAAAAATTCAAGGGTACACAACAACCCAGAATTTCCTGATTAAAAAGGAGATTTAGTCATCATTTCCTTGTTGTGTAACCTCACTCTCACTTCTGCCATAATTCATCTTTTCTCATTAGAATATCAGTTATAAACATTTAAGACTATGCTTGCCTATTGAGAGATTGCTCGCTTCTCCTTGTCAATAAGAGGGAAATGGTACTCTGTATCTTAGACGTATCTGTTAAAATTGGACCAAGAGTAGCCTATTTATGACATTATATCAAAACTATAATTTGTTAACATCATCTAGCTATTATTGTAATAAGAGCCCCCAGCATATTTAATTCTCCAACAGTGAATGAGTTTTTTTTTTAAGTTGGCAGCCATTTCTACTCCAAAATAAAATATCTGCATATCTAATTGTATCACGAGCCGTGTAGGAAGAAAATGCTGCAGCAGGACTCTGTGTTCTACGGAGTCGCAGTGTTTGTACTGTAACAGTATCGATATCATTTCAATTACTGCTCTGAAAAGTATCTGAAAGTATTCACACACTTAAAAACATTAGTTATATAGGCTGGGCGCAGTGGCTAACGCCTGTAATCCCGGCACTTTGGGAGGCCGAGGTGTGCGGATCACGAGGTCAGGGGTTGGAGATCAGCCTTGCCAACATGGTGAAACCCTGTCTCTACTAAAAATACAAAAATTAACGGACGTGGTAGAGATGCCTGTAATCTCAGCTACTCAGGAGGCTGAAGCAGAAGAATTGCTTGAACCTGGGAGGTGGAGGTTGTAGTGAGCCAAGATTGCACCACTGCACTCCAGCCTGGGTGACAGAGCAAGACTGTCTCGAAAAAAAAAAAATAGTTTATATATTCTAAAATGTCCTGTTAGCTTGTATATGACTCAAACCACCAAGTTATATTTTCACCTGAAGAATTGCTTTAGAAATTAAAAAATAATTCCTCATTCCTCCATTATTTGCTTTGGATTTTTGTACCAAATACTTTGTGAGAACAAAAAGTATTTTTATTCCGAATAATTTTGAACATCATAATATGGCACCTTAGAACTGAATAAGCAAGTTCAAAGAGGTAAAACTAGAGGCAACCAATGGAGTCCATTCCAGATCACAGAGGATTTTCAGGATTGTAGACATTAGGGTCGCCAGGCTGGCAAAATTCCATCTTGGGTAATGGAATGAAGTCTACCTAAACCCCTATGTGGCTTCATTTAACTACAGCAGATTTCCTTCGCTGTCCCAGACTGCTGTGTTGTGATTTTATATATCAGAAAGAGCTGCTGTGTTCACTGATGGCAAAAGTAAAAATCTCAGTAAACAACCCATCGAAGTGTATCAAATATGATGGAATCCTTCCAAAGAAA
Source organism: Ateles fusciceps (assembly GCA_036589455.1). NCBI lineage: Eukaryota > Metazoa > Chordata > Mammalia > Primates > Atelidae > Ateles > Ateles fusciceps. The sequence goes on along the minus strand of JAZHEH010000253.1, from coordinate 5,006,301 downwards.
AGAAAGAATTCAGCATACATTAATATTTGAAATAGTTATAACTCAAAGGAAATTTTACACTTAATAGTTTCAGATGTCAAAATCACAAAATTATATGAAACAATATTTCTTTTTTTCACCATTCACACTATGTCTCCTTTGAAATATGGCATATATTTTCAAGATTAAAGATAAAATAAACGTCTGAAAAAATATAATCAAGACATCCAAATAAGTAAAATTAGAAATAAGAAGCAGAATTACAAGTAGAAAAGAGGCAATATATACAATTAAGGACAATCCTGCATAATTCTTGTATTTATAAATGAATAACCTCAATTTATTTTAACAATCTAAATTTAAATTAATCCAGTAAAATAGCTTAAAAGTTAAAAATGCAGAAAACTAAATTTAGAAAAGTAATAAAGTTGTAAAAACACATTAAGTCTCCACATTGTGTACAACCCTTTAACTAACACACACACACACACACACACACACAAAACCCATCCATCAATGACTGGAAGTGGACAGATTTAATCTATTTAATCAGACTTGAAAAAGTCTGCGAGATTATGAAAAGATATTCCTTAAAACAGTTATTGAAATCATTTTAGGAAGAAAAACAACCTCTACTTTGAAACAATTAAGCCATTGCTGCCTTCTGTCACTTGTAATAATCAGTCCTTGTGAATGTATGATTCTGTTTCTGTAGAAACACTACTCCAGTAGTACATTCTCTGCCTGAGCATGATACGTCCTAGAGAATAAATCATCAGTTGATTTCATTTTAAAGTAAAATTTGATTAGGAATACTTGATAAAATATAGTATGTACTTAGCCAAAATTAAATGGACTTATAAAAATATCTCTCCAAGTTCAAATAGAATTGTAAATTGTTAAGTATTCAAAACTAAGAATAAAGTTTACATAAGTATCAAAATAACAGTGTCAAAGAACTAGAAAAGGGGCTTCCATGTCATTTTTTATCTCTATTTTTATATAATACATGATGTTAATTAAAAATTTAATTCTAAAAGAAAAAGCATCTCTTGGCATGATAGATACAAGTGCATGTTTTAAACAGGTATGTTTGCCAACTTTTATATTTATTTGGAATTTTTACTGCTTTGTCTGTAAAATGATTGGAATAAAATTAAATTTCAGCTATGAGCTCCATTCCATTGTCTTCACTCAAGTATAGATCCATGTGCCTCCATTATTGGGTTCAATATGTTAAATGAGTATTAAAAGAATAGATTTAAGACAAACAAAAACGTGGAAATTCAGAGCAGAAGCAAATACAACCCGGGGACAGAAAAGCACACACCATAAATATAGAAAATCCTTTCACTGCTCCGCTTCAGCGAAGCCTAAAATGCTATGAAATGAAAACTGAATTATTTAAATATAAAGTTTCATTGATATTCTGAACTGCTAAAGTGTGTTAATTAAATATTAATTTTATTTTAAGAACGTATGCTGATAAAAAAAAGTTGTTAAAACTTTTACAGGTATTCTAACCTGCTGATTTCTACAGAATTAATAACAGCCTATGCTGGAAAAGTTTTTAAATTAATGCACACTTCTCTGTAGTAGCTGGTTTCATTATTAGCTTGTTTGAACAGGTGATCTCCTTCAGCTCTTATAAAAAATGAAGAGTATGGCTTTGGTGTCAAATGCCCTGTCCAGTTCTAAAACTTCCATGATTCTGTGAGCTTTAACAAATTAAATATTGGGCATCTCATACATGTATCTATGGAACGATTTTGTAATGCTGTTGAAAACTTTCTAATAAAGTTTCTAATAAATGAGAAGCTAGTTCTAACAAGAATTAACTGTATTTTGAATCAAAAATTAAACAAGTATTTTACTTACCTAAAATTAGCAGAATAAGACAAACTGAAAGATAAATGTGATCTTAAACAGCTACTCTTTGTAATTTGGAGCATCCTATAAAGTTAACGTATGCTAAAAATAGCCACTGTCATTTCACTAATTCAATCTCTTTGAGTTTTCTTTTAGTGCTACTGAGTATTGTACTCATCACACTTCTTTCCTGCTGTAACTAGTGATGCTGTATCAGTGATGGTTAAATTATCTCAAAAGGGAAATCAAAGAAGCATGTATGTTCATTTGAGCCTTACGTGTGAACAAGCAACTTCTAGTGGTAAACAGAAAAGACAAATGTAGACATATAACAGAGATTCAATGAATAAATGCACCAAAACACGTATGCAACAAGATGTTTTCAGATAGTATCAGGAAAATCTATCCAAGAAATGGTTCAATATAACACACAAATTCATAAAAATATGTCCTTGATCTCGGTAAGACTTGAATGAAAATGTGTGAACATATCATCAGAAATCTATTCCCTTCCTTAGAAAAGAAAATTCAAGGTCCATGACTTAATCTGAAGGTCAGTAGCGGCATTTTTATAATAACAATTTTCACTAAACTTTTATTTACATGTAAAAATTGCACATATTTATGGAGAGACTAATATTTTAAAACATGCATACAATGTATAATAATTTAATCAGGGTAACTGTTAAAGCGATTATGTCAAACATTCATCATTTATTTGTGTTGACAGTATTCCAAATCTTTTCTCACTATTGTGAAATGTACAATAAATTATTGTTCACTCCAGTTGCCCTGTTGTGCTATTCAACACTAGAACTTGCTCTTTTTAATCTACCTGCTTAAACAAAATTCTCACAATTCTTTCTTCTTACCCCTATGCTTCCCAGCCTCTGGTAGCTATCATTCTACTCTCTACTTCTTTACCGCCATAAGATCAACTGTTTCAGATTTCATATGAATGAGAACATGCAATATTTGTCTTTTTGTGCCTGGCTTATTTCACGTAACATAATGTCATCCAGTACCCTTAATGTTGCCTCAGATGACCATATTTTATTCTTTTTGTGGTTGAATTATGTACACTTTTATGTACATAAAGAAAATACATCTCATTTTCTTTATCTGCTGATGGACACAAGTTGATTCTATTTCTTGGGTATTGTGAAAAACACTGCATAAACACAGGAGTCTTCACACGTCATCCTTATATTGCTTTTGTTTTCTTTTGGCTATATACTCAGTGGTAGGACTGTTGGGTAACATGGAAGATTTATTTTTAGTTTTTTGGAGAATCTCATGCTGTTTTCCATAGTGGCTGTACTAATTTACATTCCCCCCCACAGTGTACCGGCATTCCCCTTTCTCCACAGCCTTACTACCATCTGTGATTACTGACTTTTTGATAATATCCATTTTAACTGGGTTGAGATGATATTTCATTGTCGTTTTGATTTGCATTCACCTTATGATTGGGGGATAATGAGTATTTTTTGTATAGTTATTAGCCCTGTGATTGTCTTCTTTTGAAAAATGTGTATTCTATTCAAACCATTCATCCATTTTCCAATAAATTATTTTTTCCATTGAATTGAGTACCTTACATATTCTAGTTATTAATCTTTGGTTTGATGAATTGTTTGCAAATATTTTCTCCCATTGCAGAGGTTGTCTGTCTTCACTTTGCTCATTATTTCCTTTGCTGTGCAGAAGGTTTTAGCTTGATACAATTCCCTGTCTTTTGCTTTTTTGCATTGTTTTTGCTTGTGTTGGTTTTGTTTTGTGGTCTCAGCCAAAAAATCTTTACCCAGACAAATGTGTTGAGCCATTTTCAAAGTTTCAGGTATTACATTTAAGTCTTTAATCCATTTTGAGTTGATCTTTGTATGCGATAGAGATGGGGTGTAGTTTCACTCTTCTGCATCTGGACATTTGGTTTTCTGACATCATTTATTGAAGATGCTTTCCTTTCCCTGTGGTATGTTCTCGGTGCCTTGTTGAAAATCAGTTGGCTGTGTATGTTCAGATTTATTTCTGGGTTCTCTGTTCATTCCATTGTTCTATGTGTCTATTTTTATGCCAGTATCATGCTGTTGTGATTACGATAGTTTATAGTAGATTTTGAAGTCAGGTAGTGTGATGATTCCCACTTTGTTCTTTTTGCTCAAGCTTGCTTTGGCTATTCAGGTTCTTTTGTGGTTTTATATGAATTTTAAGATTTTTTTTCTATTTCTCTGAAGAATGGCATTGGCATTTTGATAGAGAGTACACTGAATGTGTGGATCACTTTGGGTAATAAAGGCACTTTAACAATGACAGTTCTCCAATCCACGAACACAGATATCTTTCCATTTTTGTGTGTGTTCTTTTCAATTTTTATCAGTGTTTTTACAGTTTTTACTAGAGATCTTTTACTTCTTTAAGGTTATTACTGAGTATTTTTAACCTCAGTAATAATCTTAAAGAAGTAAAAGATCTGGATTGCTTCTTTTTTCAGATTTTTTGCTGTCAAGAGTATAGAAACCACACTGATTTTTAATGTTTATTTTGTATCCTGCAAATTTACTAAATTCATTTATCAGTTTTAACAGTTCTTTCACGGAGTTTTTAGGTTTCTTTAATATAAGATTATATCATCTGCCAACGAGGATAATACGATTTTCTTTTATTCCTATTTGGATGCCCTTTATTTCTCTCACCTAAATTGTCTGATAAGAAATTCCAGCCCTCTGTTATCACATACCCCCTTTTAAGATTTATGTTTCTAGTCACAGCAAGCTCTCTCTAACACTCACTGGATTAGGCAAAGATTGAGTCAATCATCTTGCAAATGTGTTAATCTTCAAAAATAGGCTATAAAAGTGCAAAACTATGAAAACAAAATCTAGATTACGTACATATGGCTCAGCCTATGAACAGGAAAAAAAGGTCAATAGTATACACTTTCCTGATACAAAACACTTCATTGCAATGCCAGCAGACTGATCTCAAATTAGTTCTCCCTTGTAACACAGGAGCTAAGAAGTTATGTTATGGTATGTGGAAGTCTAAAATATAGATTTGGTGTTTTGCAATAAAAAAAAAAAAAGAAAAGAAATTCCAGTAATGTGCTGAATAAAGTGGTGCAAGCAGGCATTATTGTTTTGTCCCAGAACTTAAATAAAATCTTTTCATTTTTTTTCCCCATTCAGTATGACATTAGTTGTGGGTAAGCCATATATGGCCTTTATTGTTTTTAGGTATGTTTCTTCTATAAATGGTTTTTTGAGAGTTTTTATCAAAAAGGGATGGTGAATTTTACAAAATGCTTGTTTTCAGCATCTATTGAAATTATCATATTTTTGTTGTTGATTCTATTAATTTGATATATCACATATCAAATTAATGTATGTTGAGCCACACTTTCATTCCTGGGATAAATTCCACTTAATCATGGTGAATGATCATTTTAATGTGTTGTCACATTTGGCTTGCTACTATGTTGATGATTACTGCATCTATGTTCATCAGAAATAATGGTCTGTTGGCTGGGTGCAGTGGCTCACATCCATAATCCCAGCACTTTGGGAAGCCAAACTGAGTGGATCACTTGAGATAGGGAGTTTAAGACCAGCCTGGCTAACATGGCGAAACCTGTCTCTACTAAAAATACAAAAATTAGCTGGGCATGGTGGCACACACCTGTAATCCCAGCTACTCGGGAGGCTGAGGCAAAAGAAATACTTGAACCTGAACGGTGGAGGTTTCAGTGAGCAGGGATCATGCCACACCATTACACTCCAGCCTGCGTGACAGAGCAAAACTCCATCCAAGGAAAAGAAAGGGAAGGAGAAAGGGAAGGGGGAAGGGAAGGGGGAAGGGAAGGGGGAAGGGAGGGGGGAAGGGAAGGAGAAAGGGAAGGGGGAAGGGAGGGGGGAAGGGAAGGGGGAAGGGAAGGGAAGGGAAGGAGAATGGAAGGGAAGGGAAGGGACAAAGAGGAAAAGGAAAAAAAGGAAGGAAAGGAAGGGAAAGGAAGGGAAGTTTTCTTTATTTTGTTATGTCCTTGTCTAGTTTTGGTATCAGAATAGTTTTGGCCTTGCAAAATGGCTTTGAAAATATTCCCTCGTTTTCAATTTTTTGGAATAGTGTGAGTCAAATTGATATTACTTCTTTACATGTTTGCTAAAAGTCAGCAGTGAAGCTGTTAGATTTTGGGGTTTTCTTTGATGGGAGACTTTTTACTACTGATTCAATCTTGTTACTTCTATTGATGTGTTTAGGCTTTCTATTTCTTCATGGCTTAGTCTTGATAGCTTGTACGTGTTCAGAAATTTATCCATTTCTTCAAGATTTTCCAATTTGTTGGCAAATAGTTTCTTATAATAGTCTCAAGCAATTTTTGTAAATCTGTGATATAAATTATATCTCATTGTTTATCTTTGATTCTATTTAACTGGGTCTTCTCTCTTTTTATTAATCTAGATAAAGGTTTGTCAATTTTGCTTATCTTATCAAAAGACCAACTTTCATTTTATTGATCTATCTTATGTGTGTTTTTTAAAGTCTAAATTTTGTTTCTGCTCTGACCTTTGTTGTTTCTTTTTTATACTAATTTTGGGTTTTGTTTTTGTTTTGTTTTTATCTAGTTCTTTGAAGTGCATCATTAGATTCTTTATTTGAAGTCTTTCTACTTTTTTTTTAGAAACAGTCTCATTCAGTCACTCAGGCTGAATTACAGGGGGATGATCACAGCTCACTGCACCCTGGGACTCCTGGGGTCAAGTGGTCCTCCCATCTCAGCCTCCTAAGTAGTTGGGACTATAGGCTTGTGCCACCACACCCACATAATTTTAAAAAATGTTTTAGAGACAGATCTCACTATATTTCTCAGGTTTTCTCAAATGCCTGGTCTCAAGTGATCCTCCCACCTCAAGCAGCTGAGCAGCTGGGATTACAGGTGTAAGCCACCATGCCCAGCTCTTTCTACTTTCCTGATGCAAATGCTTATTGCTATACATTTTTCCTCTTAGAAATGCCTTCATTGTATCTTACAGATTTTGACGTGTTATTTTCACTTGTCTCACAAAATTTTTAAATTTTCTATTTAATTTCTTCACTGACCCATTTGTTGTCCAAGACCATGTTGACTTATATAAATTCATACAGTTTGCAACATTCCCCTCTGTTACTGATTTCTGGTTTGTTTCTTTATGCTCAGAAAAGATACTTGATATGAGTTTAAATTTTTAAACTTTGTTAAGACTTGGTTTGTAACCTAACCTATGGTTTATCCTACAGAAAGTTTCATGTGCTGTTAAGAAAAATGTGTATTCTGCACCTGCTGAATAAAATGTTCTGTAAATGTCTGTTAGGTCCATTTACCCAAGGGTGCTGTTTAATGTTTCTCTGTTAATTTTCTGTCAGGATGGTATGTCCACTGCAAAAAGTGAGGTGCTGAATTCCTCTTCTATTAGTGAATTTCAGTCAATTTCTCTCTTTAGCTGTTTTAATATTTGTTTTACATATCCTAATACTCTGGTATTGAGTGCATATATATTACAATTGTTGCATCCTCTTGTTATTTTGAAACTTTTATAATTACATAATGGTCTCCATTTTTTTTTATATTCTTGACTCAAAGCATATGTTATTTGTTATAAGTATCTTTTTCTATTTCTATTTGCATACAATATTTTTTTTCCATCTGTATTAGTCCATTTTCATGCTACTGATAAAGGCATAAACTGGGCAATTTACAAAAGAAAGAGGTTTAATGGACTTACAGTTCCACGTGACTGGGGAGGCCTCACAATCATGGCACATCTCACAATGGTGGCAGACAAGAGAAAAGAGCTTGTTCAGGGAAACTCCCTTTTTTAAAACTATCAGTTCTCTTGAGACTTCACAATCATGAGAACAGCAAAGGAAAGACCTGCTCCCACGATTTAATTACCTCCCACTGGGTCCCTCCCACAACATAAGGGAATTCAAAATGATATTTGGGTGGGGGAAATAGACAACCCATGACTCTCCCTTCACAGTTAGTTTATGGGTTAATTTATAGGTGAAGTGAGTTTCTTGTAGAACACATATATTTTAGTTTGGCCTTTTTTCATTATTTAGCTAATTAAATGTCTTTTAATTGGAAAATGAAATCCATTTACATTAAAGTTTGTAAGGGAGGGGGTATACTACTGCCATTTTTTTTTTTTTTTTTTTTTTTACTTTTGGGGGACTGTTTTGTACATCCTTTCTTCCCTTTTTTCTTACAGTCTTCCTTTGTGATTCAGTAATTTGATCTAGTATTATTTTGATTCTATGCTGTTTATTTTTAGTATTTCTATTATAGGTTTTTGTGCTGAGTTTACCATGGGGAATACATAAAATATTTTATAAATATGTTATTTTAAATTAATAATGACTTAACTTTGATCACAAAGGATAGAAAGCTATCAAAAACAAATTTTACACTTTAACAGCATCCCCCCCACCATATTTCAACTTTTTGATATTTTGTTTTATACCTTCTATACTGCCTGTCTCTTAACCAATTGTTGTAGTTATTATTTTTATAGTTTTGGCTTTTGCTCTTCATACTTAAGATACAAACGGTTTAACTTACGGCAATTCGAGTATTAGATTATTATGAATTTTTCTGTTTTCTTAATTTTACCAGATAGTTCATACCTTAAGATGTTTTCCTGTTACACATTAGTTTCCCTTATTTCAGATTAAATAACTCCTTTTAACAAATTTTTTTTTTGAAGATTGATCTGGTATTGATGAATGTCCTCAGTTTTTTTTGTTTTGGCAGTCTTTATGTCTCCTTCAGTTCTGAAAGATTGCTATACTGGGTAGAGTATTCTAAAATGGAAGGTTTTCTCTTTTTTTTCTTTAGAACTTTGAATATAGCACCCCACTCTCCTCTCTCCTGGCCAGCAGGGTTTCTGCTCAGAAATTCACTGAAAGCTCTGTTATGGCTGTGTTGAATGTGATACGTGTCTTACCTCTGGTTACTTCAAGTATTATTTGTCTTTGACTATTGCTAATTTGATTGTAATATGCTTTAGGGAATTCTGTTTTAGATTAAATTTCATGGATAATCTCTCTACTTCCTTTACCTGATACTGTCATATTTCTCCATATTTGAAAAATTCTCAGCCACTATTCCTTTAAATATGCTCTCTAAACTTTTTTTTTCCTCATCATCTGAGGGGATTTCAATTATGCAGAGGTCACTTTGTGTGATGGTGTGTCATAAGTCTAATAGTCTTTCTTCACTTGTTTTGTTTTCCTTTTTTGCTCTTGTGATTGGGTAATTTCACATGTTCTGCCATAAAGTTCATAAATTCTTTCTTCTGTCAAGTCTGTTGTTAAAACTTTCTAATAAGCTTTAAATTTCAATTATTTTATTCTTTATTTCTAGGATTTCTTTTTTTATTGTTTTTCTTTGTCAAATTCGTTATTTTTTTCCTGCAGTGTTTTCACTTAGTTTTCCGTTCATATTTTTTATGATTCTTTGCTCTTTGTTTGGAGGATTATTTTGAATTATCTGACAGCTATTTTATAAATCTTCAATTATTCCTGGTTTATTGCTGAAGGTTTGTTGATGTCTTTTGATGGTGTCATATTTTCCTGAGTTTTCACTATCCTTGCGTCTTTACAATGATGATTGTATATTTGAAAAGAAAGCCACCTCTTCCAGTTTTTGCAGGTGTCATGTGATGGTGTTAGACATTTACTTCTTACTGAAATTTAAACACTGACCCAATAGTTTCTTCCCATTTTCGTGTGGACTTATAATGGGCACAGTAACTAAACACTGAACTAGAACTAACACATTTTCCTGTCATTGTTTCCCAGTCCAGGGAAGACCTAAGCATGCAACAGAACTTAATCCCAACCTTTTAGTTGTTTTGAGCCCAGGTGAAGACTCTACATAAGCACCCGAATTTTGTGGAAAATCTAAGTAGGGATTCAAGGCTTTTCACAGATGGTGCTCTCTCTGGCACTATGGCACCAGCCAGTCTCTGTAACTGGTGTCCTCAGGGATCAGAGCACTGAGTATCCACCAAGATCCATACAGCATTTGCTGTGATCAGTGCCCCTCTCTTTGTTCTCAATTCATCTCAGATGTTTCAGCTCTTCTAGTACTCCCAATGATTCCTATGGGACAAAACTAGAGTGGGCTTCCTATGAAGGTTCCCAAGCCACTGGGAAATCAAATGTCAACCACTGTTTACCTCATCTCCTCCTGGCAACTGTAGGTCCTAGAAACTTTTCTTTGAGTTGTATAATGCCACCTTGGGGAAGAGATCATACATTCTGAAATGAACATTTTCCTTACTGGCCATGGCTTCTTTTTAATTCTGTGGGCCATGGGCTCCCTGGAATTCTGTTATATTCAGACTCATATTCTTGTCTCTGGATTGTTTCCAGTTGTATTCTTGTAAAGGGAGTGATGCTGGAGGATCTTCAACTCCACCATCTTGCTAACATCTCTAGAAAACATTTAATATCTGTCAGTCACTGGACTGAACAGTCTACATGTACTACATCAGTTAACGCTCACAGCAGTCTTCTGAACTTCTATGTTGCCATATTTATTTTGTATAAAGAAAATGAGATCAGCAATAATTAACTCAAATAATGCAGCTATGAGAATACAAAATATAACTGTGAAATTAAAAGGGAATGCTATTTAAAATAATATATTAAAAAAGATGCTATTAAATTTCAATGAATCATAAAGAAATCAGTTAAATCCAATAAAACCTTGCAACTTTAAATGGCCATCAGGAAACACTGTAAAACTTACCCCAGTTGATAGAAAATGAATTAGGGTTTACCTATTTACATGAAATCAAACAAAATAAAATACTATGTCGATCTCTCTTTATACATTATCTTGAAAACATGTGACCTCCACATTCTGTGTCCTGACACATATGTTCCCAGAAAATTTTATAACCAATGCAGATCTTTAACTCCAACTTCCATCCAATTAAATGATAAAACTGATTTTCTAGTTGGGTAACATTACAACCTTGTTAAAATAAAAATGTAAATATAATTGTAGAAAGGTATACAAAATTTATAATTATTTCTATGTAAGAGTCAGGATAATGTGTATTTGTACATAATGATGCAAAATTAAACACATCTGGCGTATTAGTTCTCTGAGATATTACACTTGTAATTCAAGTGAATTAGGAAAATGATTTTATGTTTCTTATTTGGTATTAAAGGAGGTAAGAAAATGTGTGTAAGTTTGTAAATAATATTAGAATATTTAGTATGCTGTTTATTTTATTTAAAAGGCTTGCCTAAGTGTTTAGGTAATGTATTCTTATAAGGACCATAAGTTAGATCTGTTTAGTACTTGAAGGATTTAAAAAGAAAATTTAAATTATTAAATAAATGCAATGTTAAATGCTATCTAGTAATTTAATTATTCAATACTAAAAATTATACCACTTATTAAATCTCTTCAACTTTAATAAAATATTAATCAGTGATCAGCCATTGTGAAAGACAGTGTGGCAATTCCTCAAAGACCTAAAGACAGAAATACCACTTGACCCAACAATCCCATTACTGGATATATACCCAAAGAAATATAGATCATTGTATTATAAAGACACATGCATGCACATGTTCACTGCAGCACTGTTTACAATAACAAATACATGAAATCATTCTGAATGCTCATTAATGATAGACTGTATAAAGAAAATGTGGAACATATACATTATGGGATACTATGCAGCCATAAAAAGGAATAAGATCATGCCCTTTGCAGGGTCATGGATAGAGCTAGAGGCCATTATCCTTAGCTAACTAACATGGAAACATAAAACCAAATTCTGCATGTTTGATTTATCAGTGGGGGCTAAATGATGAGAAGACAAGGACACAAAAAGGGGAACAACATGCATTGGGGACTTTCGGAGGGTGGAAGAGGGAGAGGATCAGGAAAAACAACTAATGAGTACTAGGCTTAATATCTGGGCAATGAAAGAATCTTTACAACAAACCATCATGACACAAGTTTACCTAGTTAGCGAACCTGCACTTGCAGCCCTGAACTTAAAAGTTTTTTAAAAACCTGTTAAGTTGAAAAAAAGGTAATTTTCTACTTTTTAAATTAATTATCAGATCTTGTATAGGTCTTCCATTCTTGGTCCATTGCTGCAGCTTTGGGGATGTCTTTTGGTGGTGTCATGGTTCTCTGGGTTTTCACAATTCTTGCATCTTTACAATAACATTTGTGTATTTGAGAAGAAGGCCATAAAAATTACTAGATTGGTTAACAAAATAAGAATGAAAGAGCAACCAATATAAAATAAAAAGGGTAAAATGGTATCACTAAAGGCCAAATGTTAAGTCACTTAGAACTCTAAAAATATTTACATCAATTAAAATAAGAAAGGGAAGAGAAACAGAGAAATGCAGGAAAACTGTACAGATAGAGAAAATAGTAAATTATAGACCACAATCCAAACTTATCAATAATTAAATTACTCATGACATAAACACTGTAATTAAAAGATAAAGATTGTCAAAATATAGAAAAAGAGCCAATTATATACTGATTACAAGAGATACTTATTAAATAAAAGAAAACAGGATAAAATTAAATGATGAGGTACATGTTACATGTACCATGTAAAACAGTAAGCTTAAGAAGACTGGAATGTGGATTCTCTCTGGCAAAGATGGAGTAACAGGCATATGTTTTACCTTCCCACCTTACACAACAATAAAACAAAATATATTTTTTTAAAAAAAACAGACTCCAGACTTTGAACAGAAAACACAGTATGGTAATTCATAGAAGAAATTAAATAATGAAGTAACTATGATTTTCCCAAATTAATGCCTGAGGAGGGTTTCCAGGTACAGCATAAAAAGGGGAACCTCAGGTGAAACCCAGAAGTGTTCCTAGGTTATGAAGAAAGAGTTCAAGTTTTCCAGAGTGCTCAAGCAAAGCCTTCACTACATCTCATACAGCACTCAGAAGAGTTGCTGTTTTCACCAACCATAGCTGGCAAAATCTATCTATAAAAGACAGATATAGCTATATACTCTTTAGATACATATATATTTATCTATATAGACATATATATTTGTTCTATAAAGTCTCAAAAATTTTATAAATGAAAAAGGATATCTACAAATGAGCTGCAACTAACATATTACTTTATGTTGAAAGCATATATGTTTTGCTCCTAACGTCTGAAGTGGAAAAGACATGGGATGCCTATGCTTATCTGTTGAGATGTTTTGAGTCTAATACTGACTAGTCGGTAATTTATAATACGTTGCTTAAAGCTTGAAGCTCCTTGGAGCCATTCAGGACTGTCTGGCTACATTTTTGAAGAAATGTATGAACTGATGACTTCTACCTGATTTATCACATAGCCTGGCTTGACTATTAGAATGAACTAAAGAATATGGAGCTATTAAAGAACTTACTGGAAGTTTTTGCCTAGACTTTTCTAAAACCCAACTTTCTCTCACATGGGTGATTATTCATAATCCAAAGATAAAGCATATCCTGTGCAACAAACAAAGGAACCTGAGGAGTTGTGCCTAGATGTGTCAATAATCACATTAGAAATGATCTAAACATCCCAATTAAAAGTGGAGATTGTGAGATTGGATAAAAATTCAAGAGCCATCTCTATGATGCTGTCTAATTGTAGCCTATATTAAATGTGAAAACATAAATATGTTAAAAGTAAAAGGACCGAAAAGATATACAATGCTAAAACTGGAGTTGCTATATTAATATCAGATATTGTATATTGCAAAATGAACATAGTTAATAGAAATCAAAAGGGGGCATTTTATAATTATAAAGGGGTCAACTCATCAAGGGGACAGATAATCTCAAATCTTTTTAGCACTAATAATAGAGTTTAAAATATATGAAGCAAAGTGTGGTAAAATAGCAAAGAGAAACAGACTAATCCATAACTACAGTTAAAGGTTCATTACTAAATGTAACAAATAGATATAATATTTTCAAAATGGGGGATAGTTGTACCACATTATCACCAACTGAATCCAATTGACATTTATAGAACACCACACCAACAACAGCAGAATATTCATTCTTTTCAGGTATCAGGTAACTTTTGCAAAGGTATTCCATTTGGGAACTAAAACAACTCTCAAAAAATATATACAGATTCAAATCATGAAAAGTGTGTTCTCTCACCACCACAGAATTAAATTAGAAGTAACAATTAAACTGCTATCTGAAGGGTATCTGGATATTTGGTAACCAAATAACATACCTTTAAATAATTTTTATGACAAAGGAAAAAATCACAAAGGAAACTGTAAAGTATTTTAAGCTAAGTAAAAATAAAAACGCAGCATAGATATATATGTTAGTTGCCTATAAAGTGGTATTTGAAGAAAAATTTATAGAATGAAATGTCTGTATTAGGAAAGAACACACATCTCAAAATCAGTAATACTAGCTTTCGCCTTAAGACACTAGAAAGAAGCAACTTATTCCCAAATTTAAAAAATAATGATAAGGGTAAAGCAGAAATCAATGACATAGACAAAAAAAGAGAAAAATAAATTTAACAAAAGATGGTTCTTTAAATCAGTGCAATTGATAATTATCTAGTCACACTGATCAGAGGTAAATAATGAACTATTAATATCAGAAATAAAAGAGCTGAGACGAATACAGATTGAAATTCCACCGATATTATAAGGAATATAAGAAAAAATTATGAATGTTTTGTCAGTAAATTCAACTTAGATGGAATAGACAAATACCTTGAAAACCACAAACTACCAAAGATCATTCAAAAAGAAATAGATAACATGTGTATTGCTATATATACTATAGAAATTGAAACTAAAAACTTCCCACAAATGTAACTTAAAACTGGTAAGGATACACTGGTGAATTCAATCAAACTTTTAAAGAATAACAGCAATTCTATAATGACTTGCAGAGAATTAAAGAGGAGTAAATAATCTTCAACTCATTCTGTGAGAACATCATAACCCTGACAACAAACACAGACAAAGGCATTTGAGAAAACAGTAGTTCAGAACTGTGAACCACTGGCAGAATGCTTGGCAGAATGTAGCACATGTAATCCACAAATGTATTAAAAGGATAATATAATGACTAAGTAATATTTATTTGAAGACTGCAAGTTTAGCCTAACATTAAAAAATCAATTGATATTATATATTATATTAAGAAAAAAGCATGTGATGAGTTCAAACATCCATTCCTGATAAAACCTCTCAGCAAACTGGAAATAGACTGTAATGCTCTGAATTTAGATAATAAACTTTTGCAACAAACCAACAGCTTCCACTACACACAATGGTAAAAGACTGCATATTTCGCTACTAAGATCAGGACTGCTCTTACCGTTTGTGTTCATCGCTATATTGGAGGTAACAGCCAGTGCTAAAAAAAAAAAAAAAAAAAAAAAAAGCAAATAAAACAAGTAGAAGATATCCACATAGGAAAGAAGTAAAACTCTCTTTATTTGCAGATAACATAATCATATCTGCCAAAGTAAAATGAAATGTAAAGTATTAATAAAGCTAATGTGTGTTTTTAAGGAAGGCTTAATGATACAAGACCAATACATAATAGTTTTATTTCTATATACTAGCAACTAACTAGTGAAATTTATAAAGTATCCATTACATAGCCTTAGACAAAATAAGAGTCATTAAAATAAATACTAAAAAAGATTTGTGAAATTAATACATCGACCACTATAAAATATTTCTGAAAGTACCTAAAGGCCTAACTAAAAAGAGAGGTGTACCTTTTTCATGGGTTGGAAAACTCAGTATTGACAAAGTGTCAAATTTTCCTTTATTACTCTTTGACTCAATGCAGTACTAACCCAAAACTCAGCAAATTTTAAAAAATAAACTGACAAACTGACTCTAAAATTTATGAGGAATTGCAAAGAATCTAGAATAGAAAAAGAGTCAAGAAAAAACAAAACAACTGGAGAAAAATAACAAAACAATACTGTGTTTGCATTCTGATACACAAATTGATCAACAGACACAAACAAATAGAGAACTGATTCCTTCCATAGAGTTTCAAAGATAATTCACAAAATAAAGGATCATTTTTTCAACAGATGGTTGGTGCTAGAACAACTGGATATCAATATGCAAAAGGAAAAACCTAGAAATTCGGATCCATACTTTGCACCAAATACAAAAATTAGTCAGAGATGAATTTTATGTCTACGTGTAACAAGAACACTCTAAAATTTCTGGAATATAGTGGAAATATTCATTCTTGAAACAGGCAAGTTTGCTTAGATATGACATCAAAATACAATCCTTAAAGAAACAAATTTATAAATTAGAGTTCATAAAAATGGAAACATTCTGCTCTTCAAAAGACACAATAAGTTAAAAAACAAGCAGAAGCTTGTTAAGAAATCTCTAAAAATCAAGAATTTTTAAAAAACCCAATGTAGGGGGAAAATGGACAAAAGATGTGAACAGACACATCACAGAAGATATACAGGAGGGAAATAACCACAAAAATCCTCATTAGACATTAGAGACATGCAAATTCAAACCACAATGCACTCCCATGGTATACATAGTAGAATCAATCCAGTAGTCAATTAAAAACATTGACTATTCAAGTCACTGGTGAGGTTACAAACGAACTGATATTCTTATGCACTGCTGGAAAGATTATAAATGGTACAATTACTTTACTTTGGAAGAGTTTGGTAGTGTCCTTAACATTAAGCCATACACCTGCCATATGATCTGGCCATTCCAGTCTTAGATAATTACCCAAGAGAATGGAAAACATATGTTCATACAACTATTGGACACAAATGTTCATAGCAGTTTTAATTATATTATCTCCTAACTGCCAAAAACTCAATGTCCACCAGCTAGTATATAAATAATCAAATTTCAGCATATCTATACAATAGGATACTATTTCACAATAGACAGACATTTTTGTTCACATATGAAATGGAATACATGAATCTTAAAATAAATATCCTGAATGAAAGACGCCAGACAAAATCCAAGATGTGCAGTGTATGACACCAATTATTTAAAAGTTTAGAAAATGCAAATTAATCTATTTTGACAGAAAACAGAGTGTGGTTGTTTAAGGGAAGGTCAGAGTGTGGGATAGGAGTGAGAAATTACAAAATAGTTTAATAAAATGTTTTGGGGTGATATGTTCACCATTTTGACTGTGATGATTCCATGAGTGTCTGCACATTAAAACTCAACAAATTATATATTTTAAAATGTGCAGTTTGTGTTTCATATTTCAGTAAGAGTGGATTCAATATGGAAATGAAATTTTTTTATTATGGCAATAGAAACGTAATCCCATTTTTTCTAAGCTGTTTATTTTTAAAAAGAGTATAATCCAGAACTTGAACATACAGATAATAGGAAAATATTTAACATAAAAAAACAAAAATATAAGCTAGACTGATTTTTTCTATAATTTATTTTTCTTTTCCTTTTATAGGCTATCTCTTAGTGTCATGAAAATTAATTTTCTGTAATATGTATGTAGCTTCTATTCGCCCATGTTATCAGTTTTGTTTCAATTCTATAATTTCGTTTTTAATTATATTACACTATTCACACAAGAGAAATAATAATTTGAGAAATATAAAAGTTCTAGAAAAATATGGATTAATACATTATCATCTTGGAGTAAAACATTTTAATTCTTACAAAAACATGCAAAGGTTTTCAAAGAAAATGTTTACTAGATAATAATTAAAAGCTCAAAAGTGGAACCGTTAGTGATTTACTTTTAAGTAGCGTAAAATAGAAATCTAAAATCTTTTTCTATAATTCTAATTATCATATAATATTTTTTCATACATACTTGAGTCTATTTCCAAACTCTTCATTCTGTTTAATCAAATTTGTTTATATTTACTTTATCAAAATATTTTGATTAATATGTTTATATAAAATTTTCTATTAATTAAAATTAGATTCTAATTAAAATTCATTTACCAGATACATTTCATTACATAATTTTCAAATTTAAAAAATAGCATTGCTTTAAATGTATATTTACATTAATTAATGTATTAGGAAAAATTGATATGTTTAACATGTTTAGTTTTCCTAGCCTGGAGTATCAATTATTGAGGTTTCTCTTTTGCGTTTACTTAAGTCATTGCCTCTGTATTGTTGTCATCTCACAAGTAACTATTAGTATTAACTTGCATATCCTATTTCATAAATGTAGAAAGAATCACTTTTGGCAACTTCCCAAAATTAAATCCATTGCTACTCCCCCCAAAAGATAAGTTATCATCAGAGAATAGTTACAGGCTTCCTATGCAAAAACCAATCTCAAAGAGGAGTTCTAAAATGTTATTTTAAAAATAACAGTGTTACTGTATTGTAATTTTCTATACTAAATTCTCCATAGGCAACTACTTTGCAGACAGAAGCTCTTTAATGTCACCATATATTTACTGACATGTTTGTGGAGAAAAACAAAATTAGTCCCTTATGTTATTATTGCACTTTATATATCTATCTCCCACACCACCTAGCATAGTAATATAAATAGCATTGTAAAACTCAAGACTATTTCTCTAAACACAAAATACAGAAATTTCTCTGATTTTTTTTTTTCCCCTAAAATACACAGTCTTCTGCCATGCAGACTGATGATGTAAGCACAATCTTGTCTCTGAAAACCAATTCCTGGGAAAATAGACTAACCATAGCTACAACAGTTTACCTAAACAAAATGTATCTCTGAAAGAATATCATGGCAAATATCTTCTAAGGCTGAGAAAAGTAATTGCTGAGTGACTGATCAGGTGACATTTCCCTACTTGGAGAAATGGCGTGAACAAAGAACTTCAAGATAATAACATTAAGTATGAAGTTTCAATCTGGTTCTTTATTTTCCCCAGTGATTCCAAAATTTATTTTTATCTCTAGTACAAACAAAAAAAAAGCGATTTTTCCTTCCTTTTGACCTGTAATATCTCTAGCCATATTGTGTAGTGTCATTTTGCTGTCATTCAACTCACAATAGCAGATGTCCCCTTTCCCCCTTTTCCCACATTTTGTTGTTCTTGCTACAGATTTTTCAGTTATTCTTTGATGGGCCCAAGGCAATTTCATTCTATCAACCTTTCCTTTTTATGCACATTCAGGGACTACAGTGAGATGGGGAATGGGGTAAAGAGATAGAAAGTAAGGCATCATATTCCGAAATGTGAAATCAACAATAAGTTGAGAAAGTGATAGGTAGAGCTTAGGGAAACATACTGCAGCGCTTCTAAGAAAAAAGAGAACAGCTGCTGATACATTTTATCTGGGTAGACTTTCTTAGGAAAAAAATGAAGCAGGAATTGTGATCAGAACCATTAGGACTGGTGCCATCCAAGTCCATTTCTCTTTCTTTCACAGTAACAGTGTTAATGGAGCACATAGTTGCCTGGCTGAATTGGACATGACCCAGTCTCTCTTTCAGCTAATGATGGAGATGGTAATTAAGCTCTCAACAATGATATATGAGTGGAAATGATGCCTATAACTTTGAGTAACTATCTTAAAAGAAAATTACCTAACTTTCATTTCCTTTTCCCCTTCTCTCAGACTAGAATATGATGAGATAGTGACCCAGTTTTGACTTAAAGGATGAGAAATATATATTTTGAGATAAAAAAGTGGATCGAACTGAATTTCCAGAATGGTCCCATCAGGGAAAGCACCTGTCAGCCTGAATAACTTATGTTCTGTGAGAAGAACTACAATTTTGTATTATTTAGACAACTGTATTTTAGGGTCTGTATTTCAGCATGAGAGCCTCCACTTTAACTGAAACAGAGGTTTAAGTATAAACCTGATATATAGCTTAAAATCTGAACAAATATTATGTTAACACTCAAATAGACAGGATAACCAAGAGTGTCTCACTGTCCATTGGAAGGGTAGGTCTGGTCTCTCTTCATCAAGGGTGACTAAAGAGGAAGTCGGAATGGTGGGGGTATAAAATAATTTCTGTGATCCTATATGTAAAGGAAAGTGATAATGTTTTGAAATGTTTAATACTAAAAATTAAGAAAAACTTTGAATCATTTGCATACAGGAGAAGATAAAAGACTGGACTATAAGAGAGACAATAAAATATTAAATGGAAAGAGATTTAATTTATTCTTTCCAAATGAACTGAGATTTTAAAAAAATGAACTGAGATTTTAAAAAAAGCTAACTTAAAGAAGCGTAGATTACAAATAACCTAAAATTTTAAAATAGATTTTAATCTGCTTCTGTGAATTTTTAAATAATTAAATTCTCATCATAGAAAACAGAGTCAGTTATGCAGAGTAAACTAGACAATAAAATTAAACTGATTCAGCAAAACAGGCATTTTATAAGAAGCAGAAAAGTGAACCAAAAATCATGAATATATAAAGAAGAAAACCACCGAGCTGAAAGAAAACTTAATGGTAAACACAATAATTTAGGTTACATGTTTAAAGAATAAATAAAGTATTACATCAACAGAAAGATTTTTAAAAAATGACCATCTCAACAAATGTAACCAAAGCAATTGATAAAATTCAACATCCGTATATAATTAAAAACTCTCAACAAATTAGTTATAGAAGGAACATACCACAACACAATAAAGGCCATATATGACAAACCCACAGCTAACATCATACTAAACAGTGAAAAGTAGAAAACGTTTCCTCCAAAACCTGGAATAAAACTAAGACGCACATTTTTCCCAATCTTATCTAACACGGTGCAGAAGTCCCAGCCAGAGCAATTAGGCAAAAGAAAGAAACGGCTTCCAAAAGCGAAGAGTAAGGTGAATCTTATCTTTTTGCCTTTGACATAATCTTACATATAGAAAAACTGAAAAATTCCATGAAAAAAAAAAAACTGTTAAAACTGATAAAAGATTCAGTAAATTTCAAGGTATAAAATCAACACAAAAAAAGTACTAGCATATCTATACAAACAACAAACTATCTAAAGAAGAAATTAAGTCATTAAGCCCATTCACAATGGTGACAAAAATAATAAAATACATGGGAGTAAATTTAATCAAGAAGGTGAAAAATCTTACTAAAAACTGTAACAAAAATAAATGAAAGGTCATCCTGTGTTTATGGATTATAAGATTTAATATTGCCAAAATGGCTATACTAGAAAAAGCAACCTACAGATTAAATGCAATCTCTGTGAAAATATCAATGTTATTCTTCATGAAAAATAGAAAAAAATACTATAATTTGTATGGAACAACAAGAGACTCCAAGTAGCCAAGGCTGTCTTTAGCAAAGGGAACAAATTTGGTGGTATCACACTACCTGACTTCAAAATATACCACAAAGCTACAGTAACCAAAACAGCATGACAATGGTATAAAAATACACACATGGACCAATAAACAGAATAGACAACCCAAAAATAAATCCGTGTATTTATAGCCAACTACTTTTTGACAAAGACACCAAAAACAAATATTGTGGAAAGAATATTATCTTTAATAAGTAATGTTCAAAAACTGGATTTCCATGTTCAAAACAATAGAAGTAGACTCCCTATCTTTTACCATAAACAAAATCAATGCAAAATGGATTAAAGATTGAAATGTAAGACTGACACTTGGAAAATACAAGAAGAAAACATTGGGAAAAATGCTTCAGCACATTGGTCTGGGGAAAAGATTTTATGAATCAGACTTCAAAAGCAGAGGTAACAAAGGAAAAAACTGACCAGTGGGATTACATCAAGCTAAAAAGCTTCTGTACAGCAAAGGAAACAAACAATAACAAAGTGAAAAGGCAGCATACAGAAAGGGAGAAAATATTTAAAATATTCATTCAACAAGGGATTAATATCCAGAATGTATAAGCAATTCAACAGCAAAACAATAATTTAAAAACCTGATTAAAACTGTACAAGTGATCTGAATAGACATTTGTAAAAAAGAAGACGTACAAATGGACAAGAAGTATTTGAAAATATGCTCAACATGCTTAATGATAAGGGATATACAAGTCAAAACCACAATGAAATATCATCTCATCCCAGAATGGATATTATAGAAAAGTTAGAAATAACAAATGCTGGTGAAGATGGAGGGAAAGTGAACTCCAGTACTCTGTTGATGAGAATTTACATTAGCATAGCCACTATGAAAAATGATATGGAAGTTCCACAAAAACACTAAAAATAGAACTACCGTATAATCCAGCAATCTCAATGCCGGTATTTATCCTAAGGAAATAAAACCAATATGTCAAAAAGACATATGCACCTCCATATTTACTTCAGCACTATTCACAATAGCCAAGATATGTAATCAACCTAAAAGTCCATTCGTGGACAAACAGATGGAGAAATTGTGGTATATACGCACAATGGAATACTATTCAGCCATAAAAGAATAAAATCCAGTTGTTTGTGGCCATGTGAATGAGCATGGGGGGCCTTATATTAAGTGAAATAAGTCAGCTACAGAAGGAAAGATACCACATGTTCTCAGTCATATGTAGGAGCCTCCAGAAGAAAAACAATGCTGACACGTTGATTTTATTCCTGTTAGACTCATTTTGGACTTCTGACCTCTATAACCATAAAAGCATAATTCTGTGTTATTTCAGCCACTAAATTTGTAGTAATTCATTGTCTTTGGCAATAATTGGTCCTTGTGGCCTGGACCAGTGTGAGACAGGACAAGGAGTTAGACATGAATGGAGATACGTCGTAAGAGAATGTGAGGAAGTAGAGAGGGCAAATACAAACAACTCTTTCACAAAATGTGGGGAGCAGCCTGAACAACAGGCAACCCCTTTCTATAGAAAAAAAAAAAATTAGCCAGCCATGGTGATGCATGCCTATAGTCCCAGTTACTCCAGAGGCTGAAGCAGGATTGCTTGAGTCCATGAGTTTGAGGCTGCAGTGAGTTATGATCATGCCACTGAACTCCAGCCTGGGAACAGAGCAAGACCCTGTCTCAAACAAAAAAAAAAAAGGTGGGGATAATAGATGAAGTCAGGATCTATTGTTAAGAAAATGAATTTTAAATTGGTGGATCCTGGAGCATATGTGGACTCTGAGGACAACAATTTATTTTAGAGAGAAAAAGAGATGATGCCAGAGAAAGTGGAAATAACTGCAATAATTATAATGTTTGAGAGGAGAAAAAGGGGGATTTGGTTAGAATCAATGAGGATATTTTGGCCTTTGATAAGAAAGGGACACTTTTCTTTAAGACCCTGGAAGAAGATGGACTCAGGTGCTTACAGATATACAGATTTAGTGATGGCAAGGGAAAAGCTTTTGAAGATGAGAGGTTCTATTTTACCCATAAAGCAAAGGAAATTTCATCAGCTAAAATTACACAAATATAAAGAATACAAAGTTTGATGAATTATAAAAGAACACGATTTGGTAGAAAGTAAATTTATAAAAAATTTGGTCCTGTTTCAAAGCGGATGATTCTGCATTTATCATGTCAACATGAGTGGCTGTTTTGTTTCCCTTCAACGGTCTTCAGCAACAGCAATGCAAGCATAGGGATGGTGGAGGTTTGAGTTCCTGCAGGGTTGCTGATTGCAGAGGAGAATGGGAAAAACATTGAGAATATTTGCAAAGGAATCTTACTAGTAATAATAAGAGGGAATGAAAAGCAAAGAGGAAGGAGTAAAAATGATAATAGCAACAAATTCAAGATGTCCACAGGAGCACTCAAATAATTTTAATTGTCCAGCATCTCCAAAGAGGGCCTGAGGTTGGACTGAAGAATGCAGAAGGAAAAACAAATGGACGAAAAATAGTAGCCGTTATCATTTGTTTTGAAGCTCATTACATACACCCAGTGAAAATGTCTAAATAATGTGGGCTGGAGCACTTCATAGGAGAATTTTGCACTTTGATTCTCAGAACCTACAGACAGCAAGTAAGAGCAAGAGCCATAGAAATACAGTGACAGTTGACTCTTGAACGACACAGGGAATGGACGGCCAACACCCTGCACAATAAAAAATCCTTGTATAAATTTTGACTCTCCAAAAACGTAATTACTAACAGGTCACTCTTGACCAGATGCTTTACCAACAACATAAGCATTTGATTAACATACATGTTGTATGTTATATGTATTACATACTGTGTTCCTACAAAAAAGTAAGCAACAGAGAAAACGATATGAAGAAAATCATAAGGAGGAGAAAATACATTTACAATTTATTAAGTGGAAGTGGATCATCAGCAAGCTCTATTGAGTAGGCTGAGAAGGAGAAGGAAGACAAGGAGCTATCATCCTCCTGTCTCGCGGGCGGCAGAGGTAGAACAAATTCCACATGTAAGTGGATCTGCGTTGTGCTGTTCAAGGGTCAACTGCATTACTATAATTTGATTGCATTTTAAATTTCTCTAAAATGATAAATACTTATACATGAGCCCACATGGCCATGTTAATTACAAATGTCAGAAATGATCAGTTGATCTCTTATATTAGCCCTCATAACCTTGATAAATTTACCATATTATGATGTCAGTTCTTTACCTTTAACATAAGATATCCTTACTTGTTAACATACCCAGAGAAGATGCATTGACTAAATTCATATAACATAAATATAAATCAGCTTAAAAGTAAAAAATAAAATTACTACAAAAGTACTAAATACTAATAATCAAAGCATTCCCTCCTGAAAGGAACACTGACATTGGCTAGTATATTTTTAAATGTTTTTATAATTATACCATGAGGGCAAGCGTAAACTGTTATTAATAAATTGAATGGTTATCAGCACTTTAGATAACTCATGGCATCCATCCCAAGATAGAAATGTTCTTAACAAAAGGAACAAAAACATTTAGTCATTCACTGACTTCAACTCCCTGATCCTGATCTTCAGGTAACTGCATAGCTACCCCCTGATTCACCACAACAAGTGATTTATCAGTTGTGGAGTATTCCAGAAGCCATTTATTCCTGTTATTATTTTGTGCATCCACTTTGCAAACAAATACTGACAATAATTTCTGCCCATTCCATTTGTGGAACAGTAAATACACACCATGGGAGCCTGTAACAACCATAAGTTCTTTTTATGGCTCACCTAAGGAAATACTGGTCAAGATATGGTTATAGAAGGGGGGACGAATAAAGCGGAGGGGAAAGAATAGAAGAATGCCTCCTATTTAAAATACAGTGAATTACTAAATTATTCTATTTCAAAAACCATAGGTAAATAGATGAACATGAAAAAACTACATTTCTGGGCCACTTGGAAAACAGAAATATGTTAACTTATTGCGATTCCATGAAATGAAGGCAGTTTTGCTTATTGTCACTCTCTCACATTCATTCTAAGCTTTATTTACCTTTTACTTACTTTTACCCCCAGAAATAAATCAAAAGTGGTTTACTAAGACAAATACCACCTATCTAATACTAAAGAACTAAAAGCGGCAGTTTAGGAAATGTGAAAGGAAACTCATTAGGAAAAAATCGGAAAGGGCAAAGGTTGGTCATCTGAGTGCCTCTTGCATCACAGTAAAGGCAAAGTGAACATCAATAACTAAGATATTCCGGATAGACAGACAGGGATACAGGTAACAGATACATCTCTTCTCCTCCTCCACTCGCATTACAAATTCATTTTAATTTATTCCCAGAGGTTTTCATTAAACTCATAAAGCTCAGGGGAGTACTGTAGTTGTTTAAGTATATCTGTGAATCTAAAATCAGTGAGCCAAAGTCCCTGTGGTGATATACCCTATCAGACCGAAGATCCCAAGTTAGTGGAGATACTATCTCTACCATCCTCACGGGGTTTTCTTCCCCTCTTTTCTCCTGACTATCCTTGAGCTTTGGCTACATAAGTCATCCTATTCCTTTTCCTCACTGAAAACCCATAATAGCTCCAGGATATTCATTCTACATGCTACATGTTACATAACACACAGGATATTCATGTTACAAAACTACATGCTACGTGTTATAGGTCAGTTTCCCAGATCTGCCTTCACCCTAGCTGGCCCAAGTTTCAGATCTGCCTCAGATAGGTCCACCTAAATTTAACGAAACATATAGACTTCTGAAAAAGCACATTTCGTTGGATGATAGATGGTGTCAATTATTTTAGAGCATTCTTGAAGAATTCTAAAAGCGGGTCAGTGTATTTCAATTTTAATCATGTATACAAAGTATAAGGAGGAAATGGATTAGAAGAAAAAATATTTTGATGAATGATGTATGGCTACCTATGTAAAAAAAAATTCGCTCTTTAAAATGTATTATAGAAGAAAATATGCATTATGTATAAACTAGACTCTAGAAAGAAATATGGGAAAAATAAGTCAAAGAACATAATCACACCTTAGCTTATTCAATATTACCTGTGAAACTCTGGAATTAATAAAATAGTAGCAATGTGGTAAGAGTAAGTCATTTACAAAGAGAAATTCTATACAATTTGAAAAACAAAGCCTAAGGTCATATTTGAAGCTGTGATCAGAAACAAAAGTTTTGATAGATCAAAGCAGCATCTTCTATTTCACGTCTCTCTGCAGAACAATTAAGGATCCTGTTTTTAACCATCTGCTAGCTTGTGGATTTTATTTTAAATGAAGCTAAAACGAATAGGACGTATCAGCCCATGACCGTCTTTGAGCCATCACATGCAGAAGAGATTGTTTTCATTGACATGACAGATATGTCATAGAGTCTTAGTGAAGGAGGCTCTCAGATAAGCTGTTAAATTATGTTACACACTCAGACAAGGTAATGACTCAACTCGAAAATCTCTCATTAGATGCGGTTATGATAGTTGTGAGGCTATGATAACTGTAAATAAGATGAGTGCCAATTAAAATATCCAAAAGGCTAAAACTAAGAGCTTCTCTTTCACAGTAATAAATTACAAAATGTTTTCTCCCTAATTTTCAATAAAATTGGAAAAAAAATAAGGGTTAAGCATGTAAGCTTTAAAAGCTAGGCCCATTCTGTCATAATTGGAACATGAACTGCTTAGTAGGAGATTACTTGCAATTTTTCAAAGTGCAAGCTATTTTTTTCAGTGACAACCTTTATGGAATTTTCTGTGAAAACTGCTTCTTTCTTCAATCTAAATATTTTTAACTAATAATACACTACTTCCCTCAGGAAATAGGAGAAAAGAAGAAACTAATGAAAGAAGAAATCCATCATTTTCATTTTATTAACAGACTGTTCAGAGAAATAAACACATATAATAGAAAAATCCTTTAAATAAAAATATGTAACCACATTTAGTTAAATAACCAGTTTCTGTTGTTATTGTTGTTTTGTTTTATGGGTTTTTTTGCTTATTTTTAACACAGGGTCTTGCTCTGTCACCCGGCTGGAGCCCAGTGGTGTGATGGTAGCTCACTGTAACTCAAACTCCTGACCCAAGCCATCCTCCTGTCCGAGCCTCCAAAGTAGCTAGGATTACAGGTGCCCACCGCCATGCCTGGCAGTTTTTGTTTTCTGGTAGAGATAGGGTCTTGCTTTATTGCCAAGGTTGGTCCCCCAAATATTTGTTAACCTTAAATTATCTTGTCCTCTGCCCTTTGAAATCAGGGAGAGCTGTTTTTTAAGTTTTACTCTATTCCTTAAACCTTCTCAATAGGTCTGAAGAATTCTAAAGAGGCAAAGCATCCTCAACTTAAAAATAGTTTTTTGCAGGTATCTCCATTCTAATTAATAAAGTAAACGCCTGGGATAAAAATTGGTTCTTCTAGTTTATTTGTAAATGGGTTGAGGAAGAATATAAAAGTGACTTTTTTCTTGTTCAACTTTTGACAATCAGGGGGTACATGTGCAGTATAGTTAAAGGGTGTATTGCATGATGCTGAGGGTTAGGGGATGCCATAGTCCCCAGTGTCTACTGTCTATTGCTCCCATCTTCACGTCCGTGAATAGCCAGTATTTAGCTCCCCACTCATAAGTTAAAACATGCCGCATTTGCTTTTCTGTTACTACATTAATTCACTTAATGGCCTCCAGCTGCCCCCATGTTGCTGCAAATGACATGATTTTGTTCCTTTTTTATGGCTGTGTAGTATCCTATTGGGTATAAATACCATATATATTTTTTAAATCCAGTCCACTGTTGATGAGCACCTGAGGTGATTCTATGTCATTGCTATGGTTTTGAATGGTGCTAATAGTGCTGTAATGAACATACAAGTACATGTGTCCTTTTGGTAGAATGATTTATTTCCCTTTGGTATATACCCAGAAATGAGATTGCTGGGTCAAATGGTAGTTCAACTCATAGTTGTTTAAGGAATCTGCAAACTGCTCTCACAGTGGCTGAGTTAACTTACATTCCCAACAACAGTGCATGCGTGTCCCCTTTTCTCCACAGCCCCACCAACACGTTATATATTTTTTGACACTTTAACAAAAGCCACACTGACTGGTGTGAGATGCTGTTTCATTGTGGTTTTGATTTGCATTTCTCTGATGAGTAGTAATGATGAGTATCTTTTCATGTGTTTTTCAGCTGATTGGATGTCTTCTTTTTTGAAAATTAATCTACTTATTTTATTGTGGTACTTGGAAGGTTTTGATAACTCCTTATCTAATGACCTAGAATTAGTCTAACAATGAGTCCTATGTAGCGTTGATTTTTTTTTTTTTTTTTGTCACACAGATGTAATGGTAGAGCTGGTAGTAAATCCTAGCTCTGTCTGACTCCAGTGTCCCCACTTTTTTTTATTATACTTTAAGTTTTGGGTTACCTGTGCAGATCTTGCAGGATGGTTGCATAGGTACACAATATGCCATGGTGGTTTGCTGCCTCCATCCCCTGTCATCTACATAACGCATTTGACCCAATGTTATCGCTCCCCCAACCTCCCCCACTTCCCGTTATCCCTCCCCTAGCCCGCACCCCCCAACACACCCCAGTGTGTGATGTTCCCCTCCCTGTGCCCATGTGTTCTCACTGTTCAACACCCACCTATAAGTGAGAACACTCGGTATTTGATTTTCTGTCTTGTGTCAGTTTGCTGAGAATGATGGTTTCCAGATTCATTCATTTCCCTACAAAGGACATGAACTCATCCTTTTTTATGCCTTTGTAGTATTCCATGGTGTATATATACCACATTTTATTTGTCCAGTCTATCATTGATGGATATTTGAGTTGGTTCCAGGTCTTTGCTATTGTAAATAGTGCTGCAATGAACATAAATCCTTTCGGCATATACCCAGCAATGGGATTGCTGGGTCAAATGGTATTTCCATTTCTAGATCCTTGAGGAATCACCACACTGTCTTCCACAATGGTTGAACTAATTTACACTCCACCAGCAGTGTGAAAATGTTCCTATTTCTCCACACCCTCTCCAGCATCTGTTGTCTCCAGATTTTTTAATGATCGCCATTCTAACTGTTGTGAAATGGTATCTCAATGTGGTTTTGATTTGCATTTCTCTAATAACCAGTGATGATGAGCATTTTTTCATATGTTTGTTGGCCACATAAAAGCTGGAGGCATCATGCTACCTGACTTCAAACTATACTACAAGGCCACAGTAATCAAATCAGCATGGTACCAGTACCAAAACAGAGATATAGACCAATGGAACAGAACAGAGATCTTGCAAGTAACGCCACACATCTACAACCATCTGATCTTTGACAAACCTGACAAAAACAAGCAATGGGGGAAAGGATTCCCTGTTTAATAAATGGTGTTGGGAAAACTGGCTAGCCATGTGCAGAAAGCAGAAACTGGATCCCTTCCTTATACTCTACACAAAAATTAACTCCAGATGGATTAAAGATTTAAACATAAGACCTAACATCATAAAAATCCTAGAAGAAAACCTAGGCAGAATCATTCAGGACACAGGCATAGGCAAGGACTGTATGTCTTCTTCTGAGACGTCTCTGTTCCTGTCCTTTGCCCACTTTTTAATGGTAGGCTATTTGGTTTTTGCTTATTGAATTAAGTTCCTTATAGATTCTGGCTACTAGACCTTTGTCACATGCATAGTTTGTGAATATTTTCTCCCACTCTGTAAGTTGCCTGTTTACTTCCTTGATAGCTTCTCTTGATGTGTAGAAGCTCTTTAATTAGGTCCCAAGTGAGGTAGTCACTTGGCTGCATAGAGAAGGGAGAGTGCTGGGGATTCAAGGTTTCTCTTTGCAGACTCTGTAGCAGTCACCTGCTCCCAGTGCCTCCCTCCGCGTGCTTTCTGCAGTGCCTGGTATTGCTAAGTGCAGAGTACTTTGAGCACTATGAAGGAACATCTTCCCCATCTGCCAGATCCTCATGTCCAACCTCTGACATTGAAAACATACATGATGTTGCTTTCCTTAAATACTCCTCCTCCACACTCTTGGAAAACATTGTTATGTTTTAAACTCCTTTGCCATCTTCCCTGTTATTTTTTATCCATGTTGATGAATGTCCTTTTTTATCATTTTCATTTCATAGTGTGGTTTTTATAAGATAAAATACACACATGATCAATTACCAAGTTTAATTGTCTCTTAAATAGATGTGTATTTTTAAAACTATAGACATGTAATTACATGTGGACTGGGATAAAAGCTGCATGAAGATTTTCAATGTTCTAGCCTCTTTTTTAAATTATTTACAACAGGGCTTGATCAATAATTACTATGGCAAAAATACACACATACACTCGCACATATTTACAAAACTGAAGTCATAATTTCTATGTATTTCTACAGTGTAGTTCTAGATCATGATATTTTGTTGATATTTTATTGATATTTAATCTTTTCTTAAATTCTCATTGAAACATACCTTTATAATGTCTCATTGAATGGGAATTCTATGAATATAGTCCATGTTATCACTAAAAGCAAACCCACATTTATAGAAGGATTTATAAATAACTGATAAAGTGTATAAATATGTGCATGTATATATAGCCTCTGATATAAATGGAAAACAGCTTCTCATTGTTTGTTCTTAGCAGTTTAGGTCAATTTCTCTGAAGATACATAAAATCAGTCCTAGAGATAGAAAATTTGCACTACCCTGGAATTAAAAGCAGACACTATCTTGAGTTGTACAGTATATCCACACTCTGCAGCAGAAAACCACTCTGTCTTTTAGAAAGGGCCTTCAGACACTTTGATTTCATGTACCCCAGTCTATTACTTAAAATAAAGTAATACGAAGTTCAGTAGGGAAAATGAAAGAATTATCGTTTTCCTTCCTTTCAGTATATTAACATCTTCCATCTTTGTTTAAGAGGTTAAAAAATCTTGAAAACACTGTATTTTTAACATCTTCAAATTTTTAACTTACTGGAGATAGACAGCATAGTCTATACAGAAGATCAATTTTCCCTTTATAGTATTCTTTTCCTCTCATTTATAGCTTTCTCTTTCCTTTTCTTTGATCCTTGTCTTCTTGATTACATATTCATGCACCAAAAATAATACTCTTTCCGTTTTTGTATATAATGCTTAATTTGCTAAAGGTTTATTCCTCTAAGTATAAAAAAAAACATTTGAATAAAGTTAGGGTGATTTGAAACTGACTGTCATGAGAGAACAGGGGAGAGATCAAGGGGAGAGGGGGACAGAAGCATTCAGAAAGGCTGAGTTTTGTTGAGGGAGGACTAGGAGAAACGCACCATAATATGGGATTAAGGATGAGTTTTGTTGAGGGAGGACTGAGGAGAAACGCACCAGAATATGGGATTAAGGCTGAGTTATGGTGAGGGAGGACTGAGGAGAAACGCACCAGAATGTGGGATTAAGGCTGAGTTATGGTGAGGGAGGACCGAGGAGAAATGCACCAGAATGTGGGATTAAGGCTGAGTTATGTTGAGGGAGGACCGAGGAGAAACGCATCAGAATATGGGATTAAGGCTGAGTTATGCTGAGGGAGGACCGAGGAGAACGCACCAGAATATGGGATTAAGGCTGAGTTATGCTGAGGGAGGACCGAGGAGAACGCACCAGAATATGGGATTAAGGCTGAGTTATGGTGAGGGAGGACCGAGGAGAAACGCACCAGAATATGGGATTAAGGCTGAGTTATGGTGAGGGAGGACCGAGGAGAAACACACCAGAATATGGGATTAAGGCTGAGTTATGCTGAGGGAGGACTGAGGAGAAACGCACCAGAATATGGGATTAAGGCTGAGTTATGCTGAGGGAGGACTGAGGAGAAACGCACCAGAATATGGGGTTGATTCTAATGCTACTTATTTTGTGCCATGCAGTCATCTACTACGGAGAACAAATAGCTACATGGAGAAGTGCGTCTCTTTTACACTTTCACCTTCCTCACATCGCCATGACACATATACAGATCCCCCCGTCAGAGTGTGTGTGTGTGTGTGTGTGTGTGTGTAGCACAACCGTGTAGATCACGGACTAGTGATACAGCTTTTACACAAAATAACTTCGAGCACTTATTAGTTATTATAAGAGATTAGAGAAATAATACTGGAAGTCTTAGTACTCCATTCAATGAAGACACTGATACTTGCTGTTCAGGTTGTTGCCACAGTGTTTTAAAAATATCATATATTTAGTTGTTAGTTTGGCATAGAGCCTGGTAAACACTTGGCTGTGTTAGAACTGCTAGCTGTCCACCAAAATCCAGTTCTCTCCTCCCTTAGATTAGAGCAAGACCGTAACAGCTAGCTGCCCTTGAAAACAGAACAAGGAAACAGAATTCCTGCGAACAGCCTGTGAGCAAAAGTGAAGTCCTCCATTGCTAGTTCTAGCCCATAAATATTTACATGCATCATGCTTTCTGCTGTTTCTCCTTCAGCTGGTGACAAAGCTTGATTTTGCAAGTCTATGTTAAATATGGCACGGACTCCATCAGCCTAGATTCCTGGACAACTGTGTGTGGCAAACATCCCTCTTCTTACCCTGTCCAAGACAGTTTTAGTGTTTCCATCACCTACGCTAAACTCTAGAAAGTGTTCTTCCTGAGTATAGGTTCCTGACTCCTTCCTTTTAGAACATTTACCTTGAAAAACTTGCAATTACACGTTATCTCTATCCCTTTGAATTGTGTGTAAACCTTCCCAGTTTCCTGCCAGTTTTAGGACCTAAAACTTGTCTTTTCCAAGGACCTGGGAATTCTCTCTTTGAATATAAAGATGGAAGGAGATAGCATTTCTGTCTCCCAGTCTCTAGGGGACTGTAGGAGCCTAACTTCATGGGTAGCCAATTAGTAAACACAGCTGGCCTAATCAGAGAAGGACATTTTAAAACTCAGGAATAACTCAACATGCTCAACATATCCCATTAACCAACCCTCCCACTACAATCTCCAGTAGTTTTTCACTAGCTTACCCTAGCATTTAAAAACCTTCCTGCCATTTGTTCCAGAAGAGTTCAGTTCAGTTTCTAACCCATTGCAATAGTCTGAATAGTCTTCCTTGTGTGTTTAACTTTCTCTCGTGCAATTTTTACTTTGGCACCTCCAACTGACTAGTTTTGATTATTATATGAGATACAATATCTATCATGTTTGAGTTATTCTAAATTTTTGGAGCAAATATGTTGTACAGATACTGGAAACTTGAATTGGAATGCCTCAATAACAAAAACCTGAAATGCATAAGCATAGCTGTTGAGAGAATTGGAAAGCGATGAGTCAAGATCTATAAGAAAACAGATTCAGCAGGTTGGAAGGTTAGAGAGCTCTGATGTGCTCTGTCAGAACATTAGGTAAAGCTCTGATAACTTTGAATGCAGACAAATTACGTACTTCCGGAGGTAATTACAAAGAGCAAGAATGTTACATGTTTTGTTTACTTCTTGCTTCTTATATCTAGGTATTACAACAAAGAAATATGATCAGGGTCGAGTTCCTAGTTTGATAACAGAGATGCAAGTCAATAGAGTCCAGAAATTGGGGAAATTTAGGAGGTAAAGTGTTAACTATTTCTGTAGTCCAATAGAAAATAAGAGTTAAAAAGCATTTAGATGACAAAAATACCTTTGATTTCGTATATTATCAGAAGAAGCTGCCTCTGAGGCACACCTTATTATTCAAATAACCTAAATGACCATTTAGGTGAGAAAAAAAAGATGAAAGAGAGAGAGAAGAAAAAAGGGAGGGAGGAAGGAAGAAAAGAAGCAGAGAGAGAAATAAACAATTCTATTGTTTCTAAGCCACAGAATATTCTTGGAGTCCAGATACCAGACATTATATACCAATGTTGGTTAAACCATGTGGGCATGTTGATAAGGGCCATCAGAGAAGATTTTTATGTTCATAAATGGAGTTAGTAC
The DNA here is from genome assembly GCA_036589455.1 of Ateles fusciceps. NCBI lineage: Eukaryota > Metazoa > Chordata > Mammalia > Primates > Atelidae > Ateles > Ateles fusciceps. The sequence continues at coordinate 4,972,169 of JAZHEH010000253.1, read as the reverse complement.
TAGAGAAGTGTTCTGGGCTTTTGATCCGAATTCTTGGCCTAGTCCTGCTTGTGTCCTTTGGTAATTCACTTAGTTGTCTTTGCCTCAATTTCTACATTTGGAATGAATGTTGGAATCGGTCACTTCTTCTCCTTTTACGTGATTTCTGTACTTCCAAATATAGGCTGGTAATGACTAGAAGAAATATGACTAAGTAACAGGACTCAAATCTTATGGCCAATTATTTTAATCCAGTTCATTTTAAAATTAAAGGACCTCTGCTCCCTGGCAGGCCACTTCAGCCAGCTGTGAAAGCATTCCAGCTCTCACAGCGTGTTGAGCTCTTCATGGAGCCAAGGAAATAAGAAATACGCAGGCATGCAGGCATCTAAATTGAAACACATATACTCTACTATTAAAAAATCTTTAGAATGTTTTTTAAAGCAGAATGGTGTAGCAAAATATTTTCTCCTTTGTGGAAGAGTCAATAAGAACAATACTATTTCTTTGATCGTTATAGCATACTATTTGTGTACAGACCTTTGTAATTGATTGGAGTAGTGCTAAATTTCAAAGAGCAGCAATCTAGTTCTTACAGAGTTGAGTGGCCTAGATATTAATAAGGATATACATACTAATGATGATGAACCAGCTGTCCATGGAAAAGCTGATTTAGAGCGTATTCAGTTTTATCATTCTGACAGCTCGCATGGGAACACACAGCATATTCGTTCCTTTCCTTGTGCTACAGTCAAATTAGAATTTCATTTAAAGATAAGGAGCCAATATCATAGCATTTTACATTCTCATCTTTATGACCTACTTATTTTTAATACTTGTTGTTAAGAGACGGGCATTCTTCAACGTCAGATGGAAGCGGTTTTATTTCTCTATATATTTTCTATTTCAGTGATTTTTTGAAATAAAGATTTCTTCCCTTGCTCTAACACACTTTCTGTAACGCATTTTATATCATCTTGATTCTTCTTATTTTCCATTTAAAAATTTTTCGAGGGAGACTTCTTTTGATATTTTCTGATTTCTCATTTAATATGACTTCATTATATTTAAACTCTCATTTAATACTGTGTACTTCATTTCTAATTAGTGGTAGATAATTAATTTCTAATTAGAAACAGATAACAGTAATATATGCCTCCATGGGCAATATTTTAAATGACCATAATAACATTTTGATCAGAAGGACTATTATTAATCCAACTTTTTAATGTGCTCTTTGACTGACGTCTGAACTAAAAAGGATGGAAATCAGCAGACTACATTAGGACACTGAGATCAGAGGAAAGAGAAAGCAGCAAAGTTAACATTTCTTACATCAATTTTCCTTCTAAACTGCTATTGTATCAGCACTAATGTAACATAACAATGGCTAGGTAAAACTGGGAATTTTATGCTGACTATTAATAACTTCTATTTTGGGGGTTTTTTAATCATCCACTCTTTCTACAGGGGAAAAGGCTTTTGAGTTGCTCAAGAGCCTATACTCCTTGCTTAAGGAAATCTATCCCCACCCCAATCTGTTCTGCAAAGCATCTGTGGATCTACACTACACGTGGTACAGATACAGGGCTTGCCAGGGGAAAACTAACAAGCAGAGGAGTGAAATATGCGTGGTGCCCTAAGTTCTCATTACCCTACAGCACAGCCTGGGCACAGATGGTCTGTAAACGCCGTGGCCAACAATCCCACAGAGAAAGATCCCAAACCTGTAATGCTTTATGCCTTTAGAGGAACAGGTGTGCATGGCAGGGAGGGAGGTAGTTGAACTTTCATGCTACTGAGCAGCAACAGGGAACGGCCTTGTCCACAAGGTGGAGCCAGCCAGGGAAGCCAGTAGCTGAAATGAGGCTAGGTTTGTTGAGCGACCTCCTCCAGTTGAACCTGCTCTTGGCTCACCCAACAAAGTGGGTAGGAATATAGCCTCAGAGCCATCTGGACTGCTTTTCCAAACCCTCATGAAAATTTTCCCACCTTGTCTTCTGTTCTCAGGGTCCTAATCTCTGCTGAAGAAGTCTCAAGTCAATGATTGCTGTGCATTAAAACACTGAGTTGGCCAGGCACAGTGGCTCATGCCTGTAACCCCAGCACTTTCGGAGGCCAAGGTGTGTGGATAGCTTGAGGCCAGGAATTTGAGACTAGTCTGGCCAACATAGTGAAACAATGTCTCTACCACAAATATAAAAATTAGCTGGGTGTGACAGCACATGCCTATAGTCCCAACTACTAGGGAGGCTGAGGCACAAGAATTATTTAAATCCAGGAGGTGGAGGTTACAGTGAGCTGAGATTTCACCACTGCACTCCAGCGTGGGCAACAAAGCAAGATTCTGTCTCAGAAAAACAACAATAACAAAAAAACTCACTGTGAGATTGTCACCTTATACCAGTAACGTATTAATCATAGTCATAATCTTCATAACAATAATAAAATAACTAGCATATGTTGAATCTTTACTGGGTTACCAGACACTATGCTAAGCACTTTATGGGCTCAAATCATCCAACTTAATCAGTACAAAATCCTGAGATAAATACTATTAGTAGTTACAAACTATATGGATATTAAAAGGGTTTATTAGTTAATTAGAATTGAAGATAAGGAATTAAACACTTTGACATGCCAGCTGGGAAAGACACTTCAATAGGATGGACCCCTTTTTAATTTTACCCAAATTATACCAACTCAATCACTTTTTACAACTGCGAAGAGGCACAGATCACCTGGCTTTCCAGAAATAAGCTAAAATATCTGTAGGTAAAAGTATGAACAAATTTCTGTGTCCTGAATTTTAAGCAGAGAGATGGCAGGCCTCATAAATTAACCACAGCTGATTTAAGCAGATATCTACTGTAGGGAAAGCACAAAACAATATAAAATAAGCATTCCTTTCTTCAATTTTTAGCAGATCTGTCTTCTGAAAATACATAATTCATGTATCTATCAGGTCACTTTCTTCTCAGCATCACAAAGGGAAGTGAGGAGGAAGGACCATTTTCATACTAATCAGTCAAAGAATATTTACATTGCAGCCCACTGCTGTTCTTCAAACATGCACACTCGCTGCAAAAGCCTAAATGTCTCATGAGTTATTAAAGCATCAAGACTGAATTGGAACATTGGCATTTTTAAGAGTAGACGGTAAAAAATTACCATTCGATTCCCTTTACCCTTTTCTCTGTACCATTAGTTCTCCATTTAACAACCCGAGGTCTCTCTAATAGGCCTTTGATTCCTGTATTCTTTTGCCACTTTTGCGGTAACTGCTTTGGAATCTTAAAACTGAGAGCAGTCACCCTCATTTGCCCTTCCCTTATCCAGCGACAGATCGCTACTTAATCCCCATCTATTTTTAAAAGGAGTTCACCAAGATGTTTAAGATGGAAGAAAAGAATACTAAACACTCTAATTGCCCTAAAAGCACTACTTCCATTGTGAGTTTTCACCGTAGAAGCACAGGAAAGATCTCAGTGCCTTGGACCGAGACGGATACAGCATTGTGATGAGCTGTTCAACAAATGCTGGGCTTTCACATGTATGCAGGACAGTAAGGTCACGCACAGCAAACATCATCATCAGTTAAGAGCAGAAATTCTAGTACTTTATTTTCTTCTCTAAGACCCCAATTCAAAGAAACACAAAAATCAGTGAAACGGATCTATTCAGACTTCTACAGTCCCGTTTTCTATTGACACTATGAAGTGTTCCTTTTGCATCCAGTGCCATTCATAGTGTGTGCCTGGGGGAACAGCACTCCTCCCTATTGCTTCGTAAAACGATGCCACAGTTTAATAGATGTCACCAACACAGAGGAACTTTCGTGATGTTGTGACTAAATTTTTCTTTTCTTAATTGCATGCCATTATTCCTAATTGTGTTTACTGGTACGGTGCTGATTATGCTCTCTTCTTCCTGTTACCACCCTTCAGATATTAGTAGCAGTTATGCCCCTCATTAATTTTAGCTGAGAAGGCTATGGATATTTAATTCTGTATTAGTTTCCTGATTTGTGTCAAACTTTCCTCCTCTTCCAAGATGTTTTTCTCTCCTATATGCAATGTGTTTCTCTAGTTTTTAGGGTAAGTCGTTTTTGTACTTCTTATATCCCTTTATCCCCCAATCTTAGTGATGATTGACATCAATTTATTTTTCACATTTTACCTAATCTCTAGCCGACTCCTATGTTTGTTTATACAGGTATTGTACAGTTCAGCCTCATCTCCTCTCATCAGCAACAGGACTGTCTCAATGTCCTTTTCAGAGAAATTCTCCTCCTAAACTCCGTTACTCCTCTTTACCTAAGTGTGCCCTGTGATACTCTGGGTCTTCTCAGCTCTCCTATCTCTGTTTCTAATCCAAGGTGCACATGAGGCGATCTCATCGGGCATAGCTGCAGCTTCCTTTATATAGATACCATCTGAGACTGCCTGATCTCATGCCCAGGCCTCTCATCTTTCACCTGCTGCCCGGAGGCTTCCCTGTTGGTTCCCACCCTCAGAAGCAACACAGTTCCCACGGTACCAGGCATGTCATGAAAGCCGAGGTGTGCACGAGTCCATGCTTCACAGGGCAAAACCTAGACCAGCAGGAGCAGGAGCTAACAAATCCATTCTTCTTTGCTTGTCTCTACCAACGTTCATCCCTTGCAATACACAGCAGCTTTTCTGCGTCATCTAGTGGAGGCCAGCTCATAACGCATCTTCACCTGGCTGCCCTAGCCACTCTCCTCTGCTTCCCTGATCACACCCATAGGAAAGTATCGGCATACAAGCCTTTGCTTCAGGCTTGACTTTCCAGTGACCTCCAGAAAGTCAGGCCTCAAGCGAAGGCTTGTATGCTGACACTATGGGGTGTGATAAGGGAAGAGAAATATTTGCCATTCTTCAAAAAATTACTCAGGAAAAAAGAAGTCACTTACTTCATAACCCTTTACTTGTATTTTTAATCTCTTTTTAGTTAATTTCGTCATTCAAATATGAAAATCTGGAATGCAAAAGAGAAATATTAAGAGAAAATGACAAAACCAGACACTACAAAGAAAAAAGAGAAAGAAAGGGAGATGAAATTAATTGCACTGCTTTATATTCAGTGCAGTTAATTTATTACCTCATTTAATTTTCCCAACAATGTTATGAAATAGGTATGTTCATACAAATTTTAGCCACAGACTTAGAAAATTTAAAAGCTGAATGGCAGACTTACTTCCTTCTCCTCATTAAAATAAAAGTTATCTCACACAAAATACTTAAATTCTGTATTAATTTCTTTGCTTCATAACAACTCCAAAATTTGGCAGATTAAAACACACATTTATTATCACTTTATTAGAATGTATGGGTCACATTTACTTATTACATTTATTAGCATTTATGGGTCAGGAATCTCGGCATAGCTTAACTGGCTCCTCTGTTTCAGGGCCACTCAACCAAGATACTAGCTGAGCTGCAGTCATCTTAAGGCTCAACTGGAGAAGACCCTGCCTCCAAGTGCACATGGGTGTTGGCAGGATTCAGTTTCTAATGGGCTGTTGAGTTCAGGGTCTCAGTTCTTTACTGACTGTTGACCAGAAGTTGTCCTGAGGTCTTTGACACCTGAAACTCTCTAAGATATCAGCTTGCTTTATCTACGTGTGCAAGCTGAAGAAGGTACAGCGAGGCTGCCGGCAATACGGAAGTCACAATCTTTCGTAACCCAATTACGGAAGTGATATCCATCAATGTTGCTGCATTCTACTGGCTAAAAGCAAGTTACCATTGAGGAGCCAATCATACAGAGCCATGAGCACCTAGGGGCAGAAGCCACTGGGGCCGTCATGGTTTCCCTACCACACAATTCAATTCGGTAAACCAGACACATAGCAGAAATGAGAAAGCAAATGACAAAGAAAAAGGTGCAAATTATCGATCATAGGCTACAATGTCTAGTTCGTTATAATCAGTTTTTCTCTGAGGCCACAACCCCAACTCTTCTAGGAAACCATGCCACTTTTTTTAGAGTCAGAATATTCCCATTGCTGTGAGTTGTTTAAAAGGCTAAGTCAAAATACTGAAGGCCTTGACTTCATGTTGCAAAGTTTAGATTTGATTCAAGATAAGCATTTGGCTGTCTCTGTGAATTCTTTAAGAATCAAATTATTAATTATTAGATCTTGCCATATATTCAAAGTATCTATGAGGTAAACTGCTTGCACATACAGCCCGAAGTTTCTACCCCTTGCATAACTACACTCTTCACAGTGCAATGTTGCTGTTTCACCCTGCAACAGGTGGAGCCTGGACTAGGGGCTAGCCTTTTGATTTGCTGCAGTCAATAAAAGGCAAAGGAAGTGACAGCGTACGAGTTCTGAGCTAAATCATATCAGCATTCCACACTTCCACTGTCTTTATTGGAACTCTAATGCCTCTGAGGATGCGCCCTAGCTAACCTGCTGAAGAGTGGAAGGCCACACGGAGCAGAGCCACATCGGCACAGTTGCTGCCAAGGTGAAACATCTTACATGTGATCAGCCCAGCCAAGGTAACAGTCAACTAGCTGGTCCTCAACTGACCAGAGGCACATAACTGAATCTCTCTCAGGCCACCCTAGATCACTAGACCAGCCTGGCCAAGTGGTAGACTCATGAGAAATGAGTAGTCATATTAAGCCACTATTTTTGGGATGATTTATTATGTAGTAATATTTTAATGGCAATTAGCAAGATAGTTATACAGAAGGTAAGTTATTGAGGGAAGAACTGAATAAAGCCATTACTAGAAAAATAATAGTGTGAGGTAATGAGGCCCTAAGACACAGTAAGAGCACTTACAGAGACATCTAACATTTAAGCAGCCAGGCTTTAGTAATATTCCGTGAAATTAAGATGTCAATGAATTATTGGGAAACCACAGCCTTATAATCTAAGAGAAAATTTTTCCAAAGATGTATTTTAGATATCGTCTTATTATTTTAGACTCCTTATATTTCAATAGGTAATTATAAATACTAAAAATTGGTATTTTAGAAAAGAAAGACATAGAAGTAATTTTAAAGTAAGCTCTCAAAGTAGGTACACTCCTCACATCATCTGTGAGGAGTTTCCCTGACACAGAAGAAGGACGCCCTTACTACGTGTGTGACTGGGTTTCTGCGTTTTCACACAGTAAGACTAGTAACTGAAAGACGACGTCATCTAACACACACTTGAAATGGAAATAGTCTGAGAATTAGCCTCAAACGGGGAAGGGATCTGAAGGACCATTTGACCTTATATGTTTCTGCTAAATGGATTCCCCAGGTGATATTTCTCGGGGCACATAAAAGCTAGCAGTGGCTAGCTCACCTGATTTGGGCTCTAAATATTAGTTCTTTCTTATATTTAACCAAAATCCATCTACTCATCACTTCTTTTCATTGATTCTCGCTCTCCTTACAGTGCTGTAGCACAGTCAATGTAATTTCTCTTAGCTGCGGCAATTTTTCAAATATCTGAAGGCAGCTAGTGCAATTGTAGAAAGCGTTCTCCTTTTAAAGATTAATAACCCACAACCCCCACTTCCTTTCTTAGCTCTCATCCAACTAGTTTTAAGTACCTTCAATATTCTAATGGATTTCCCACAAATCAAATGTAATTAAAAAAAAATTAAGCCAAACAAAAATTTTAAATGCAGGACCTATAACTCAAGATAATACTCCAGTTAATATAGAACTTAAGTCAACTAAAACCCCATGTCTTTTAATATGTAGCCCTGCCATACCATTCCTTAATTAGTTTATGTCTGTGAAGTTCATAATGGAAGCTAGGTGCAGGGTTTCATATCTCTCTATCTATCTATCTATCTCATTATTTCTTCCTGTAAATTATGCCCCAAGTACCAACTGTTTAACCCAGTCTCTTCTTCCTACTGGGTAATGTAAACCTCTTTCACAATGCCTAAGTCATTGAATAAATGTTGACCAGTGCAAAGACTATGAAGGACACTTATATAACGTCTCCAGAATCCTTCGTCCAGCCTGCCACTGATTCATCGGTAAGTATTTTGGGTATATTTTATCACCTACTATGAAGCAATATAACTGTGCAGCCATTCTCCCCATTTATCTCCATCTCATTCTCAAGGACGTTATGCCAGATTTGATATACCCATGTCTGCAGTACTTCTGTCACTCACAATCCCTTGACCAATATGAAAAAACAGGTTTTAGTTTTATTCTTCCTTCATATTATAGAGAATGAAACTCTATTAACTGTGACAGAAACTGTGCAACTTTGATTATTAGAAACCTTATTTTTAAAATTATTGATACTTTTAAATTTTTGATGGAACCTTTCTGTATATGCATTTTAAGTAGATTTTCATTAGATTATTAATTATGTGACCACATCCCTATCTTCTTACCTTCTTTTCCCTTGTTCTGTGATTCAACTACACTAAGAAACATTTCTCATTAATGTTCTGACTCTGTTCATTCTGACCCTCCCTTCTAACTGCTCAAAATCCTTCCACTCATAGATACAATAGGCTGCAGCGGAAACAGGTCTTTGAGAAACCAGACTAATTACCCATAACTCTTAAATAAAATAGAAAAATGAAATGTAATCTCAGGACTTCAGCAGGCCAAGGCGGGTGGATCACTTTAGCTCAGGAGGTCAAGACCAGCCGGGGCAACATGGCAAAACCTCCTCTCTACCAGAAGTACAAAACTTAGCCAGGTGTGGTGGCACATGCCTGCAGTCCAGCTACTTGGAAGAGTGAGGTGGGAGAATTGCTTCAACCCAGAAGTTGGAGGCTGCATTGAGCCAAGATTGTACCACTGCACTCCAGCCTGGGCTGTAAGAGCCCTGTCTCAAAAAATAAATAAAGTAAAAATGTAAAAATGCAGAATAATAAGAGAGACTTCATATAAGTTCCAATAAAATACAAATCAACTCAGATCAATAGATATTTACTAAATGTCTACATTTTAATGCTGTGAACTAGGAACAGTCGAAACTATAAAACATATAGGTGCTGTTTTGTGAGAAAAGGCAATATACATAATCATGTGAAGAAGGGGAAAAAAAGCTTAAATAAGAGCACCAAACAATTTTAAGAGAGATGTCACGAAACAGAATATGATTCACTGCCAGATTAATTATTCAGACAATAAATTTTACAAGAGTTCAGGAAAGGGAGTGCTAACTTCAGGCTGGGGTGGTCAGGCCCATGAAGATAAATGTGAGCTGCTATTGCAACGGGATGAATGGATAAACTTCAGACAAGAAGAAGGCAGAGGAGAGGACACTTTGGAAGTCTGGCACTGTGTCAGTAAAAGTATTTGCTGGAATGACTGGAGTGCCAGGCAAACTTTTTTGGAAGAGTTTTCAGAAACTGTCAGAGAGAAAGGAGAGGAGTCAGTAAGTTCTTGGAGAAGCTAGTGACATATTTTTGGAAAGAAGATCGAGAAAGCTATTTGGAGAGAGGTGAGGATTTGTGAAATAGCTTGGAATGGGCGTAAGCAGAGAACATAAGCTGTGGTAAGAAGGTTTTTTAAAAACGCAAACGATTCTTCTCTGTTTCACTGTTTGTCTTTTAAAAATAAAGGCAAAAATAAAGTTGATTAGAGATTTCATAATTTTCTTACCCCCTGGTTATTTATGGTTATAGACACCTAACACTGAATAGACTATCATTGTGTGCCTCGTATTATGGATCCCCGCCCACGGGGCCTGACAGTGAGAAGCCTATGCTGTGAGCGCAGGGCCAGCAAGGATTCCTCTTCTCAAACCATGCAGGAAGGAAACATAAGTAAGCAGAGGAGTTAAAGTCAGTCACCAATAGCGGCAAGAGCCATAAAAAGATGCCAAATCTAGAGCACAGAGCGATGCTAAGAAGGATGTGACAGGTGGGAAGAGCAGACACCAGCAAAGCACACAGGTGCTTCACAGAAACCCTGACATGGGTGCTGGAGTCCATGCTGGCTTTTATGCTGCCACAGTGGTCGGTTTCAAGAGCTCTGAATGGGGGGACAGTGCTGCCAGTGTGCTGCTGATTGAATCTTCTGACCTTTGAATTCAGACGATACCCTGCTGGACCACGGTGTGTCACAGCTGACTTTACAACCTGTGCAAACCTCGTGCTTACCACACAGCCTGGTTCATGTTGCCAGAGGGCATCTCTCTGGCATTCCGTACCAACTACGTGCTCTGCGGTCACTGTGTTTCTTCCCCCTTTCTCTGGTTTCCCATGTGCACATTCTTTTTTGGCCTAAGCCAGCCTCCCTTCTAACTGCTCTGCCTTACAGGGAATGCTGCCTTCCTTCTTAAGCTCCTTCTCACACAACCTGTTTCCACACCACAAATGTGGCACTTACCCTCGGCCATCTTATATTCTTATTGACCATTTCGTCATATGTATGTTCCGTTATTTAACATTTAAACTTCTTTTCAGTATTATATTTTTATTTCTTATCTGTATAGTAGTGCTTAACAAAATGTGTTCTCTCTTACATGGATATGTACATACAATATTCCAACATGTAGTTATACATTATATACTTATGTGTGCACACACACACATACATGCACACACACACACACACACACACACACACACACATCACTTTTGATGTGCAGTCACTACAGATATCTCTATAAAAATGTCCTGCATAGAGGAATGTATTTTAGAGATTATGTATATATTCAAGATTTTTCTTCCCTTCACTTCAGCAGTTCAATTCTAAATAATTATTTATATAGTGAGATACATAGACTTTAATTTTCTGTTCATGAAATCACTTCTTTTACCAAGTGTTTTTCAAAATGACACTCCTGTTGGTCTTTTCCTAAGATTTTCTGCAAATGGATTTTACTTACTCAATTCTAGCTAAGAAAATAGTCAGGCTTTCAATGAAGATTCTTAGGACACTGTGTCCTACTGATGACTAAATTACCTGAGAAGACAATAACAATTAAATTCACCATAGTGTACAAAAGTTACTAGTCACAGAATGATTTCAAATTACTGCGAAAAGATTTTCTATGGAAAGCTCATTTCTTAGTCCATTTGGACTGTTGGAACAAACTGCCATGGACTGGCTGGCTTATAAACAATAGAGATTTATTTCTCAGCGTTCTGGAGCCTGGGAAGTCCAACATCAAGGTGCTGGCAGCTTCAGTGCCTAGTAAGGGACTATTTCATATGTATGTATGTGTGTGTGTGTGTATGTGTATGTGTGTGTATGTATGTGTGTGTGCGGGTATGGTTATCTTTTCTCTGTCCTCACATGGTGAAACCAGTGTGGGAATCTCTCCAGCAGCTTTTATAAGGGTACTAATCTCATTCATGAGGGATCTACTCGCATGACCCAGTCACCTCTTAGAGACCCCACCTCCTAAAATCATCATCTGGGGGTTAAGATTTCAACATAAGAATTTGGGGGGAGAAGTAAATTTATTACATTGTAGCTCCATTATCCATAGTTTATAAATGGTGTGTTTCTAATAATGAAGTCTATGTTATATATTTTTCATAATATATGTGCATATACTTATTTTTCCAGTAGGCCTATTATTCTAAATCATGAGAAAACATGCATGAAAATTCAAACAAACGAAAGCCTTATGTTAAAATTTATATGACTAAAAGAGATATGGGAATATCCTGACACACAGCAGGCGTGGAACGTTCATAGTCATCTTTGGGGTAGAACAGCTGAGGTATATTTGACAGGATGCCAAGGAACCTGGCACTTGTCTTTTAAATTAATACATTCCTGCATCACATAGGACACTAAAAGAAGCTAATTATTTAAATGATAGAACTAAGGTAATTGTTAGGTAAAAGTTGTATCTATCTAAATTATTTCATAACCGATCAAGTAAAATTAGACTTGTTTTTAATTTCTGAAGAAAATCAAAGCAATATAGTACTAGGAGAAATCCCAAGTGTAATGAAAATAGAAATATCTCTTATTAAAAAAATTGGATGATAATGAAAGTTATTCAATGATAAAGGATAATATTCGAAATATTCAATAACTCAGAGTATTTCCAGGTATAAAGGTAAGTTGGGATAGTTTTCACTATAATCATATGTAAAAGATAAAAATTACTATAATTTAAAAAATACATAAGATAGAGACATTAAATCAGACGAAGAAATATCTAATAGTCATAGATTCCAACAGAAAAAGGACCATTCCTCACTAGATCTCAATTTTCCTATTTGTAAAATTATGATAAAATATTTGCTTGTTCTGTCAGGATTTTTGTAGAATCAAATGATTTTAAAAGAATATTTGTATACGTGTAATGCATTAATTTTATCACTAATAATTTTGATATACTACAATTCAGTTTGCCAATGTTACGATAGCATTAAAGCCCCCTTCCCACTGTCCTCTCTTTCTTTTCCCCGGGATTTTTTTTTTCCTTTTCAGTGATCGCTCTCCTGGGCCCTGGGGATAACCTTATGAATGTTACACAGCTGTTTTGAGATGGTTCATTTTTATACGTCAATTTGACTAGGCTAAGGGATAACCAGATAGCTAATAGAACATTCTAGGAATGTCTGTGAGAGTATTTCCAGAAGACATTAGCATTAGAATCAGTAGACTGAGTAAATATCCACTCTCACCAATTTGTACCTGAGCCCAGATAGGACATAAAAGCAGAGAAAGAGTGAATCATTCCCTCTTCCTGAGCTGGGACATCCACCTTCTTCTATGAGATATGGAGCTCCTAGTTCTCAGCTTCAGACTCTAGGACTTATAGCAGTGAATTCTCAGTTTTCCAGACTTTGCCCTCACATGGAGAGTTACATCACCAGCTTCCCTGATTCTCAGGACTCTAGACTCAGACTGAATTAGACCACTGGGTTTTCTGGCTCTCTGTTTGCAGACAGAGAATGCTGGAACTTCCTGGCCTCCATTCCTCCATTATTGCATGAGCCAATTCCCATAATAAATGCCCACTTATATGCGTATGTATGAATGTATGTATGTATGTATCTATCTATCCATCTATTATCCCTATCATCTAGCATCCCTATGTATCATCTATCATCTCTATGTATCATCTATCAGCCCTATCTATCCTCTATCATCACTATCTATCATCCTTATCTATCATCTATCATCTCTATGTATCATCTATCATCTCTATGTATCATCTATCAGCCCTATGTATCCTCTATCATCACTTTCATCCTACTCATCATCTCTATGTATCATCTATCATCTCTATGTATCATCTATCATCTCTATGTATCATCTGTCAGCCCTATCTATCCTCTATCATCACTATCTATCATCCTTATCTATCATCTATCATCCCTATGTATCATCTATCATCTCTATGTATCATCTATCATCTCTATGTATCATCTATCAGCCCTATCTATCCTCTATCATCATCTATCTATCACCCTTATCTATCATCTATCATCCCTATGTATCATCTATCATCTCTATGTATCATCTGTCATCCCTATGTATCATCTATCAGCCCTATCTATCCTCCTTATCTATCACTATCTATCATCCTCTATGTATCATCTATCATCCCTGTGTATCACCTATCATCTCTATGTATCATCTGTCAGCCCTATCTATCCTCTATCATATCTATCATCCTTATCTATCATCTATCATCTCTATGTATCATCTATCAGCCCTATGTATCATCTATCATCTCTATGTATCATCTGTCAGCCCTATCTATCCTCTATCATCACTATCTATCATCCTTATCTATCATCTATCATCCCTATGTATCATCTATCATCTCTATGTATCATCTATCAGCCCTATCTATCCTCTATCATATCTATCATCCTTATCTATCATCTATCATCCCTATGTATCATCTATCATCTCTATGTATCATCTATCATCTCTATGTATCATCTATCAGCGCTATCTATCCTCTATCATATCTATCATCCTTATCTATCATCTATCATCTCTATATATCATCTATCATCTCTATGTATCATCTGTCAGCCCTATCTATCCTCTATCATATCTATCATCCTTATCTATCATCTATCATCTCTATGTATCATCTATTATCTCTATGTATCATCTATCAGCCCTATCTATCCTCTATCATCTTCATCCTTATCTATCATCTATCATCCCTATGTATCATCTATCATCTCTATGTATCATCTATCAGCCCTATCTATCCTCTATCATCTATATCCTTATCTATCATCTATCATCCCTATGTATCATCTATCATCTCTATGTATCATCTATCATCTCTATGTATCATCTATCAGCCCTATCTATCCTCTATCATATCTATCATCCTTATCTATCATCTATCATCCCTATGTATCATCTATCATCTCTATGTATCATCTATCAGCCCTATGTATCCTCTATCACTCTATCATCCTCTATCATATCTATCATCCTTATCTATCATCTATCATCCCTATGTATCATCTATCATCTCTATGTATCATCTATCAGCCCTATCTATCCTCTATCATATCTATCATCCTTATCTATCATCTATCATCCCTATGTATCATCTATCATCTCTATGTATCATCTATCATCTCTATGTATCATCTATCAGCCCTATCTATCCTCTATCATACTCTATCATCCTTATCTATCATCTATCATCTCTATATATCATCTATCATCTCTATGTATCATCTGTCAGCCCTATCTATCCTCTATCATATCTATCATCCTTATCTATCATCTATCATCTCTATGTCATCATCATCTCATGTATCATCTATCATCTCTATGTATCATCTATCATCTCTATGTATCATCTATCAGCCCTATCTATCCTCTATCATATCTATCATCCTTATCTATCATCTATCATCTCTATGTATCATCTATCATCTCTATGTATCATCTATCAGCCCTATCTATCCTCTATCATCACATCTATCATCCTTATCTATCATCTATCATCTCTATGTATCATCTATCATCTCTATGTATCATCTGTCAGCCCTATCTATCCTCTATCATCACTATCTATCATCCTTATCTATCATCTATCATCTCTATGTATCATCTGTCATCTCTATGTATCATCTGTCAGCCCTATCTATCCTCTATCATCACTATCTATCATCCTTATCTATCATCTATCATCTCTATGTATCATCTATCATCTCTATGTATCATCTATCAGCCCTATCTATCCTCTATCATCACTATCTATCATCCTTATCTATCATCTATCATCCCTATGTATCATCTATCATCTCTATGTATCATCTATCATCTCTATGTATCATCTGTCAGCCCTATCTATCCTCTATCATATCTATCATCCTTATCTATCATCTATCATCTCTATGTATCATCTATCATCTCTATGTATCATCTATCAGCCCTACTATCCTCTATCATAATCTATCATCCTTATCTATCATCTATCATCTCTATGTATCATCTATCATCTCTATGTATCATCTATCATCTCTATGTATCATCTATCAGCCCTATCTATCCTCTATTATCACTATCTATCATCCTTATCTATCATCTATCATCTCTTATCTATCTTCTCATGTATCATCTATCATCTCTATGTATCATCTGTCAGCCCTATCTATCCTCTATCATATCTATCATCCTTATCTATCATCTATCATCCCTATGTATCATCTATCATCTCTATGTATCATCTATCATCTCTATGTATCATCTATCAGCCCTATCTATCCTCTATCATATCTATCATCCTTATCTATCATCTATCATCTCTATGTATCATCTATCACCTCTATGTATCCTCTATCATCCCTATCTATCCTCTATCATCTATCATCTATCATCCCTATGTATCATCTATCATCTCTATGTATCATCTATCATCTCTATGTATCATCTATCAGCCCTATCTATCCTCTATCATATCTATCATCCTTATCTATCATCTATCATCTCTATGTATCATCTATCATCTCTATGTATCATCTATCAGCCCTATCTATCCTCTATCATATCTATCATCCCTATGTATCATCTATCATCTCTATGTATCATCTGTCATCTCTATGTATCATCTGTCAGCCCTATCTATCCTCTATCATCACTATCTATCATCCTTATCTATCATCTATCATCTCTATGTATCATCTATCATCTCTATGTATCATCTATCATCTCTATGTATCATCTATCAGCCCTATCTATCCTCTATCATATCTATCATCCTTATCTATCATCTATCATCTCTATGTATCATCTATCATCTCTATGTATCATCTATCAGCCCTATCTATCCTCTATCATCACTGTCTATCATCCTTATCTATCATCTATCATCCCTATGTTCTCTATCATCTCTTGTATCATCTATCAGCCCTATCTATCCTCTATCATCACTGTCTATCATCCTTATCTATCATCTATCATCCCTATGTATCATCTATCATCTCTATCATCTCTATCTATCTATATCTATCTATCATCCCTATCTACCATTCATCCATCCATCCCTCCCTCCCTCCCTCTCTCCATCCATCTATCCATCCCCTATTACTTCTGTTTCTCTGGAGAAACCTGACTAATATAATTTTCTTCAAAGACCTCTCAAACTGTTAGAAAAAACAGGGATAGTATTTTCCAATTCCCAAATACCACTTTCAGTTTTACCCCATTCAGTATGACATTAGGTGTGGGTCTGTTTTACACAGCTTTTACTATATTGAGGTATGTTCCTTCTATACCCAGCTTTGGAGGTTGTTAAAATGAAAGGATGTTAAGTTTTATCAAATGCCTTTTCGGCCTCAACTGCATGATGATATGATTTTGCCATGCATTATGTTGCTCTCATGTGTCACATTGTTTCTTTCACACATGTTGAACAATTCTTGCCCCACTGGAAGAAACCTCACTTGCTCACGATGAATGATCTTTTTAACGTGTTGCTGTATTTGGTTTACTAGCATTTTGTTGAGGATTTTTGCAGCAATGTTAATGACAGATACTGACCTGTAGTTTTCTTTTTCCGATGTGCCTTTGTCTGATTTCAGTATCAAGGTGATACTGGCCTCACAGAATATGTTTGGAAGGATCCCCTGCTCTTCTATTTTTCAAAATAACTTGAGTATGATTGATACTAGTTCTTCATTAAATGTCTGGTATAATTCATCACTGAAACTAACAAGTCCCAGGCTTTTCTTTGCTGGGAGAATACTTACTATGTTTTCTATCTCATTACCTGTAATGGCTCTGTTCAGGTTTTGGACTTATAATTCAATCTTGCTAGGTTGTACATGTCTGTGAATTTGTCTATTAAGTCTAGCTTTCCCAATATATTGGCATATAGTTGTTCATAGTAGCCTGTCCTCTAATGATCCCTTGAATTTGTTTAGTATCAATTGTAATGTCTCTTTTTCATCTCTGATTTTATTTGTGTCTCCTCTCACATTTTCTTTATTAGTCTGGCCATCTTTTCAAAAAATCAACTTTTCATGACTCTTGTATTTTCTTTTTTTTTTTTTTAAACAGAGTCTTGCTGTGTCACCCCAGTGTTGCCCCAGGCTGGAGGGCAGCGGCCCCGATCTCGGCTAAATGCAACCTCCACATCCCGGGTTAAAGCGATTCTTGTTTCTCAGCCTCCCGATGCAGCTGGGACTACAGGCACGTACACCAGGCCCCTCTAATTGTATTTTTAGTAGACATGGTTTTTGCCATGTTGGCCAGGCTGGTTTGGAACTCCTGGCTTAAGTGATCCACCTGCCTCAGCCTCTCAAAGTTACGGCATTACAGGCATGAGCCATCGTGCCGGCCTGTTGTCTTCATTTTAATTTCATTTATTTTTGGTCTGTTCTTTATTATTTCTTTTTCTACCCTTGGATTTGGTGTGCTCTTGCTTTTCTAGATATTTCAGATGCATTGTTATGCTGTTTATTTGAAGAATTTCTTCTTTTTCATCTAGGTACTCATAGCTACAGACTTCCTTCTTAGTATTGTTTCTGTTATATCCCATATGTTTTAAGATGTCATATTTCCATTATTATTTGTTTCAATAATTTTTTCAGTTTTCTTCTTAATCTGCTCATTGACCCATTAGTCATTCAGGAGCATGTTGTTTAATTTCCATGTGATTTTATAATTTCCAAAATTTTCTTATTGATTTCTAGTTTTATATGATTGTGGTCAGAGAAAATACTTGATATTATTTTAATTTATTTGACTGTTTTAAGACTTGTTTGTAGACTAAATTATGGTCTATCCTTGGGAATCAGCCATGTGCTAAGGAAAAGAATGTGTATTATGCAGCTGTTTCATGAAATGCTCTGTAAGTAACCATTAAGTCCATTTGATCTATAGTACAGAATAAGTCCAGTGTTTTATTTTTTTTTTTTTTCTGGAAGATCTGTCCAACGCAGAAAGTGGAGTGTTGCAGTCTCCAGCTATTAGTATATTGGGGTATATCTAAGCTCGAATCATATGTGCCTTATACATGTATGGGTGATCCAGTATCAGGTGCCTATATATTTACAATTGTCATATTGTCCAGCTGAATTGACCCTGTTATGATTATATAATGACCTTCTATATCTCTTTATAGTTGTCCTCACATTTATTTGTATAAAAGTATACAAGTATATTTACTCCTGCTCTTTTTTGGTTTACGTTAACTCTTATATTTGCTGTTTTGAGGCTATTTTATAGGTCTTGTAAGCATGCCTTATTGTCTTTCTTTTCCTCTTTGATTGTGTATTTTTACATAGACAGTCTTCAAGCTCACTAGTTCTTTCTTCTGTTAATTAATTCTGCTATTAAGATACTCAAAATCAGTCTTCACTATGTCACTTATGTTTTTCAACTCCAGAATTTCTGCTTGATTCTTTTCATATATTTCAATGTCTTTGCTAAATTTATTTGATAGGATTGTCAATTCCTTCTTTGAGTTGTCTTGAATTTCATTTTTTGTTTCCTCGAAACAGCTATCTTTGAATTCTCTGTCTAAAAGATCACATATCTCTATCTCTCTGGGATTGACCCCCAGTGCCTCATTTAGGTCATTTGCTGAGGTCATGTTTTCCTGGATGGTCTTGATGCTTGTATATTTTTTTCAGTGTCTGGGAGCATTAAAGAGTTAGGGATTTACTGTAGTCTTTGCAGTGTGAGCTTGTTTGTACTCATCCTTCTTTGAAGGCTTTCCAGGTATTTGCAGGGACTTGGGTGTTGTGATCTGAATTTCTGGTCCCTGCAGCTGTATAGGGAACACCTGAAGCCCAATAACCCTGTATTTCTTGTAGACTTGTACAGGTACCACCTTGGTAGCCTTGAATAAGGTCCGGAAGAATTCTCTGGATTGCCAGGCAGAGACTCTCGCTCTCTTACTATCTCCCAAACAAATGAAGTCTCTCTCTCTCTCTCTCTCTCTCTCTCTCTCTCTCTGTACTGGGTTACCTGGAGCCAGAAAAGGGGTGAAATAAGCACCCCTATGGCGAACACTGTTGGAAGTCAGCATATCACTAGGTCTTGCCCAAGGCCAGCTGTAACCAGTACCTGGCTACCACCTATGTTTGCTCAAGATCCTAGGGCTAAACAATCAGCAGGTCACTAGCCGGTCCTGTGTTCTTCCTTTCAGGACCGCGAGTTCCACCGGGCCCCAGGCAGTTCTAGAAATGCTGTCCAGGTGGCAAGGCCTAAAGCTGGAAAACTTAGAAATACACTTGATGTTGTATTCTACTGCAGCTAAGCTGGCACTAAAACCACACGACAAAGTCCTTTCTGCTCTTTGTTTCCTTTGGAGATTCACTTTCCAAAACAATAAGACCAAATAAAAACAGCATAAGGCCAGCTCAATCCATTTCCCTATCTCTCCTCTTTTTTTTTTTTTTTTTTTTTTTGCAGCTTACTGAAAAGGTAAAAAAATTCTTTCCCTGTGTCTCAATAGTACACCTTAGTCAAGAGAAAACCAAATTTTACCTTTTACCCTTTACGGTGTATTAATACTAAACCTAATTTTTAATAAAACTTTACAAACAAATCACAGGATTTCAACTCATGTCTATGATTTGTAAGTCTTCTACAAACCTTTTACACCTCTTCATCATTTTCTATAAAACAGCAGATCAATGCTCCAAGAAAACCCATTTACTTCAACCCAGGGGCCTAGATGATGGCCTCATATCAGTGTGCTTTCCACTTTAATATTTAATTTATAGAAAAACTAAATAATCCTCTTTAAATTTTAACCAACTTGCTCACATACAGAATTCCTTTGACAAGGTCAACCTTCTAGAAAGCTTGTACAACTTGCTTACAACTTAACTTTTGTCCTGTTATTCTTCACCTTAAAACAATCCTTAAATACCTCTAGATCAAATTACTTTCTCTTAAAAAGAACCACACGCCCACATCTTCTTTTAACATTTTTTTAACCAAAAGCAAATCCTACCTCTTCAACACACTTTGCGTCTGGTAGTTTTAATTACATACATAATTGTAATGTTAACTTAAGAGTTAGTGAGTAACTCCTATTTCTGGTGAGAAACCTAGGAGGTAAGCAATTTTAATTATGCACCAGCTGCAGAGCTAAGGGTAAAAGACAATGCCTGGAGCTGGTCTTCATCAGATCCTAAAGGCTCAAATCTAAGGACAGAAGTCTATAGATAAGCAAGTGTCAGAAGCAAGTTTTATATCTTAAAACATCTAGTAGAGACAGTGACTAATTCAGGCCAAATGTCTAAATTCTGAAGATGTTTCTATTTTACATTACCAATAATTTAAACATTATCTTTACCAAAAATTAATAAAATATTGGGAACCAAAAAAGCATTTTGGCTTATTTACTTAACATATAAGTCAATTTGATACCCATATATACAGTACACAGACATATATTCATGTACACATAAAGATACATACTAACATAAAGACTTTGTAGTATTGATTTGTAAATTTTAGCCATGAGACAGATAAACTCACTAGTTTAAAAGACAGTTGGATTAAATTGTGAAAAGGTTAAAGTTTATCTGCCTCACAAGGCCATGATTAATGCCCTCACTGAGGTTTGGAAAAAATAGGGTTGCAAATTTATGTCTCAAAGCACAGAGAAAGAGAAAAAGCTTGGGTGTGTTAGAGGAAGACTGAAAATGAATTCCAAGGCAACACAAAATCATAGAAGTCAATCACTGAATTTTATAAGAGCAATTGTATTTACATAGATAGATTTTAATTTAGCCTCTATCTTTTAATTGGACCACTGAGCTCGGAGAAGACCCCACACTGAATCCTGAGTCCCCAAAGAGAAAGACCTTCCACACGATCAGAATGTATCGTGCTTTTATGGTGTACTCTGTTACAAAGACATTTTTCTAAGCGTTTAAACTGCAGACTTTCTTGTCTTAAACATGCAATGAGTAGCCCTCAGGGTAATAATTATTTACTGTCAGCAACTGCCACTAGCCATCTCTGAAAGTATATCTATCACCCAGCTATTACATACACCAAGGTCTCAAATTTTCTCACAATGTAATTTCTGACATCCTCAAAAGCCAGAAAGATTAGATAATGCAATAGGAAAGGAGAAGAGATTTCAGACCTGAGTGGAACCTGTCTGCTTACAAATCTTGGGATTCCATGAGGAAAAACAGAGGCTCTTCTCAATCATAGGAGCCTGACATCATTTCCGTTTTAACCCAAGGAATCTCCGGCTGTTAGACATTCCTTTCTTTGTCGTTTTAGGTTCCACGTGTGGCATATAGGGTGGCAAGTGAAACAGAAACAAGCAGAAGTAGACAGTTAAACAGAGCTCAGCTGACTGAGAAGTTTTCACAGGATGAGAACAGAGGCCTAAATTACATATGTCATTTATAATTTTGTGTGTGTGTGTGTGACCTAAATATCCATTTTAATTAAGTCAGATTTTCACTATAGGGCTCTTTAAAAATTCTTTCAATCTCTTATTAACAGATTTTAGCCAGGACAAGCATATGATATTCTGGCTTTTGAACTTCTTTACCAAACATAGCCTCCCAGGTGAAACCAACATGGCTTAACTAAGGTGTGACTTAACCACGGCAAATCTTAAGAGAATTCTGAAGGCTAGCCACGGAACTATTGTGTGTCTTTTTAAAAATGTAACCTTCTCATCAACTGTTTAGAATAAGAGATCTCTAAAATATTTTCTATCTATCTTTTGGCCACTGACAATTAGAATTTTCAATGGTGTAATTTATTCTAATAGTGACTCAATCCAAAAGTCTTTTTAAAGCCTAGGTGGTAATTTTTCAGGTTTTCATCCTGTACCTAGAGAGGCAATAGAGGAGACACACACATGACGCCCAAAACCTTATTGTCAGAAATAAACTTCAGAAAGTAAAAGATGAAAAAGGCCCCATAGAGGTAGGAACTTTTAAAACAAAATAATAACTTGACGTGTTCAGTATGAAAAGTGTGTTCCTTAAAATGTTATGTCTCAGATTCCCAGTTCTTTCAGACTGGCCCCCTGACATGAACCAAAAAATTCACACCCTCTGGATAGTGGAGACTGAGAAAGACTACACCCACATAGAAAGTCAAGCTCCCAAGACATAAAACATGAAAAGGAAACCTCATCTAGTGTTTATGTCAGGGACCCAGAGCATTTGTCTTCATAGACATCGGTCTGGTAAGAACGGCAAAAAACCGAGCGGTCTACAAGGCTGGCTACAACAGCAGCATGCAGGGCTTCCAGGCCCGTCTTCCACGCTGCGGTGCCCTCTTTACAACAGAATTACACAACAAGACAGAGGAAAGGGCAACAACACAGAAAGGCCATGTCTGAGAGACAAAGGAGCCGAACAATATGAATATTCATACCTCAAAGCACAAGTACACCAGAGTCACGGCCACACAAGATGAGTCCTGCAAATACTTTTGTCACGTTAATCAAAACCTTGCAGATGAGACAGTCATTATACCCTCCACTCAGCTGGAGTGCACCAAGAAAGAGGCCACGAGCTTGGCAGGTAGGAATTTTTTACGCCTTTGCCAGCAGAATGGGTTCCTGGTTTCTCTTCACTGCACTTTCCAGAAGAGAAGAGCAGTTCTGATAATCGCCTGCCTGTTCCACTATACTCTGAGGGTCATAGGCTCTTGGTCTCCTAAAGATTTGCTAACCATCACTGACATGAGGCAGACTGATTCACAGGAGAAAAAAAATACGTATGTATTTAATGTGTATACATGGGTGCCTCAGAATAAAAACCCAACTGCCCAGTGAAATACAGAAACTTATACATTATCCTGGGGCCACAGTATATAATGCAGACTCCAGAGCATGGTCAGATACAATCAGGTTTAGTGGCAAGACAGGTTAAGAGAGAGAGAAAGGAAGACGCTTGGCTAGTGAAGGAAGCCTTGTGACGTTGGTGAAGCTTCCCTCAGAGAGAATATATGGTAAATATTTCTTTTCAAACTTTAAAACATGTCAGTGTCTCTTGGATCCTGGGAAAGGCATAGAAAGGATAGTGGGGGGGTATGGCTGCATTAATGGAGCTCTCTACAGATGCAAATTTCCCTCACTTAAAAGACAGCTTTGCAAGGCCACTTCTGTCAGGATGGCCAAGTGGCAGCTACTTCAAAATATTTCAAAGAAATGCATTTTGGGGTAAAATTTCAACATTAATCTGGGATGATCTCAATCAATACTAGTTTATGAATGCTCCCAGAAGTCATCTGATGATATAAGTGAAATGTAAGAAAAAGCAGTTTAAAAAGAACAGGAAGTAGGGCTGGACGAGGCATCTGTAATCCCAGCACTTTCGGAGGCCTAGGTGGGTGGATCACAAAGTCAAGAGATTGAGACCATCCTGGTCATCCTGGTCAACATGGTAAAACCCTGTCTCTACTAAAATACAAAAAATTAGCCGGTCATGGTGGCAGGTGCCTGTAGTCCCAGCTACTTGGGAGGCTGAGGTGGGAAAATTACTTGAACCCGGGAGGGAGTGGTTGCAGTGAGCTGAGATCACGCCACTGAACTCCAGCCTGGTGACAGAGCAAGACTCGGTCTCAAAAAAAGAAAAAAAAGGTGTTTTTTTTTTATTCTCTAATTCTGTGTCCTTTGTGAATTGAAAGTATCTGAAATAGGTCTCAATCAATTTATAGAGTTTATTTTGTTTATTAAGGATAAGGGCTCAACCGTGACACAGCCTCAGGAGGTCTTAATGACATGTACCCACAGTAATCATGGAATAGCTTGGTTTTATGCATTTTAGGGAGACACGAGATATCGACCAATATGTGTAAGATGTACATCGGTTCTGTCCAAAAGGCAGGACAACTCTAAGGGGAGCTTCCAGGTAACAGATATCTAAGAGACAACTGCTGCATTCTTTTGAGTCTCTGATCAGCCTTTTACTGGATACACAATTGACATGTGAAAGGGAGGCAGAGAAATAGTGACTGATGTTTTAGTGTGGCTCAGTGAATCTGCATTTCCACATAAACAGTGAGACAGAGGAAGCCATCTGATATGCGTTTGTCTCAAGTGAACGGAGGAATGACTTGGAACTCTGTCCATCCTCTGTCCTGCTTCACCTGTGAAGATGAGGTGTCTATTTACACTGCCCAGGTAAAAATCAACAGAATTGTTTTAGGGTACAGATCTTGAGGCCCACATGGAATTTTTTTGTGAGAATATTGTGAGGGAGGGCATGTAGCTTTTTTTTCTTTGTAGCTGGCTTATTTAGGAATTAAATGTATTGCTTGTGTATATTTCACTTGCATAAATGCTATTTGTACAACACATGTTTCTGTCTTTCTTTTTTCCTGAAGTGTTACAGTAGGTAGTTTACTCAGACATAGCAGGGCAGGAGAGGGCCCCGCCACCAGTAGGAATGTCAGGTGACCATGAGGTGACGGTCAGGTGGTTTACTTAGAACTGACTGTAAAATAATAATTGGTCACAGCCTGTGCCAGGGAAAGGCAGTCTCCCAATAGGTAGAAAACAGCTGACACTGGTAATAAGTCGCTTCCTGATAAGATCATAGGAGTTGGGCAAGTGGGCTCAAGTATACACACGAAGAGGCAAAATGGCAGAGTTTAACTGGCATATAGTATATGATCTTTCTCTGGGAAACTTGGCTGGTAAGGGGAAAATGCCTCAAGTGAGTATGTGCACAATTTCAGAAAACATATTGTGCATGGGGCCCTTCCCAAGTGCTATCAGGCCACTGCGCATATGGACAGCCTGCCCCAAGAGAAGAATCAGGGGGGAAAGGGATACATCCCCAAAAGCATGCCGAAGTGTAAGACCCCAAGTCAAAGGTCAAACCGTGAACTTGAATCTCTCAAGTCACCTGCTTGGCCCTCTTCCAAAGTGCACCTCATTTCCTTTCACTTCTGCTCTAAACTTTTTAATAAACTTTCCATATTTGCCCCTTTAGGTAGGTTGTAATTTTATTTTGTCTGATCATTAGGTTTTAAGTCCAGCTGCTAAAGCACTCCAAGCAGTAGCATTTTGGTAAGAAAGGTACACTGGGGACTCTACAAGTTTATGTTTTAGGTTCTAAAAGAAGGTTAAAAAGTCAATAAAGAAATTCTACAATGTCTCATGGCAATCATCCTAAAGAAAACCAGAAAATATTTAGGAAGAAAAGTTTCATTTTCAAAGTGAAATTGCAAGTCAGAAAGAAATTCTTATGCTAACTCCAAAATTTAGGAATGTGAATATTAGTGCCAGTTCCTGCTATCTGGATGAATGACCTCAAATCATTACAAAATTTGCTGGAGGGTGAAAAAAATCAAATTATAAAAGATTATTTGCATATGATACATAAGGTTATGATATGTAATATTTTACTGCCTAATTGTGCTTTTTAGGTTTAAATTAACTTCTAACCTAAAACTCGACATTGTTGTTTTGAATATTTAACAATTAAATTTTATGTGGCATTGGCAGTGGGAGACAGACTTTTTTTTTTGTTTTTGAGATGGAGTCTCACTCTGTTGCCCAGTCTGGAGTGCAATGGCACCAACGTGGCTCACTGCAACCTCTGCCTCCCAGGTTCAAGTGATTCTACTGCCTCAGCCTCCCAAGTAGCTGGGACTATAGGCACCCCCACCACACTGGCTAATTTTTGTATTTTTAGTAGAGATGGAGTCTCACCATATTGGCCAGGCTGGTCTAGAACTCCTGACCTTGTGATCTGCCCACCTCAGCCTCCCAAAGTGCTGGGATTATAGGCGTGAGCCACTGTGCTCAGCCCAGACAAGCAGTTTTCTAAGTGGGAAGAGACAGGTCCCTGGTGAACCCCACCTTCAAGCTAGGGATGACCTAAAGCCTGGGGGCTGGGCTGCCAGTCCACAACCTGGAGTGAGAACTTCCTTGATTGATGCCTTTTGTCCAATCAAGTGGTGCTTTCTCCGTGCATGCCTATGGAACAATCAGCATGCACTTCCTCCTGCCCGTGGACCAATCACCATGCACTTCCTCCATTCTAAGTCCATAATATACCCCAGATTCAGCCAGACTCAGATACTCCTCATGACAACCTGCCTACAGGTAGGAGCTACCCACTTCGGGTCTCCTCTCCACTGAGAGTTGTTCTGACGCTAAATAAATCTCCTCTCCTACTTGCTCACTCTCCAGTTGTCTGTGAAACCTCATTCTTCCTAGACATGGGACAAGAACTGGGGACCTGCCAACTGGTGGGAGCTAAAAGGGCTGTGACACTTTTCTGGCTGGCTTGCTGAGCTGCCGGTGTGAGCTAGGGGGACTGTAACAGAATAGCCCTCTTGCCCTCTACCAGCACCAGGCAGCTGTCCCACATGGCAGGAAACAGTAGTTGAGCCGGGCCAGCCCAGGAGCCATGGGCCAGAGTGGGGCAGTGGGACTGAAAGCTGTAACATAAACAGGCGGAAGCATGACTTTCTGAAACATGCCCCCAGCTCACTGCACTGTGGGGGATGAAAGCTGCAGCTCTTTGGGGAGCCCAGACCTCAGGGCTCTGTGAGCCAAGGCGTGACCTGCTGTAACATCGTTTTGGGGGCTCTGAGGTTCCTGGCATCTCTGAGCTTTTGGGCACCACCACGTCTCCTTATCCATTGCTGGTACCCGCAGCAGAAGCCACTTGTGATTCCTCTGGTCCAGCCACAACCTCACAGGGAGTGGACATCTGTGCCAGTACCCAGAGCTGCCTGCCTTGTCACAGCTGCCAGCATGCCTGGCTGTGCACAGTGGCCAGACCTTGTGTTCATTCACTCTCACACTCCTTGCCACTCCGCTCCTGGTAGCAAGGGATCCAGGCCCATAGCTTGAGTCAAGTGCTGCCCGCCCTACCGAGTGTGTGGAACGAGCGCAGCGGGCATAAGCAAAACTTACACAGAGACACCGGCAGCCAAAGACATTTCTGGCTAGCGAAGCGACACCCTAAGGATCCTGTGACAGTATGTTTAAATATTATTAATCATGTTATGCTCCAAAAACAAAAGGAAAAGTCTCAACGATAGAAAAACCAGCTGTTCTTAGTTCTTTTACTTTTCACATATTCCCATTTTTTTTTTTTTTTTTTTTTTTTTAGTATTTTGTGACTCTGCTTTAGGAAAAATTAGATTTTTTTAAAAAGCATACTAATGATCTTTCTTTTGTGTACACTATCTCTTTTCTCTCTCTCACCACAGAACCTCCTTCTGAACAAACCTTTAAATATTATGAAAGAAGCATTTAGGCTAAATTTAATATACTGAAGATATAATGCTGAAGAATAAGAAAACAAATGACTCAAGAAAGTGAGTCAAAGACTTTGAAAGACAACTCACCAAAGAAGATAGACAGATGATAAGTAAGCATATGAAAAGATGCTCGAATCATATGAGAGAAATGCCGATTAAATATGGGATCCCGCCATACATCCATTAGAATGGCCAAGATCCAGAACCCTGGAAACACCAAATTCTGGCAATGATGTGGAGCAATCCTAATGAAAAATGGCACAGCCACTTTGGAAGGCAGTTTGGCAGTTTATTGTGAAACTAAACTTACTATTTCCATACGATCTAGTTATATTCCTTAATATTTACACAAAGGAGTTTAAAATTTATGTCCACACAAAATCTTGCACAAGATGTTTATAGCAGCTTTATTCATAATTGTCAAAGCCTTGAAGCAAACAAGATATCATTCCTTGGGTAAATAGTTTAATAAGCTGTGGTACATCCAGACAATGGACTATTTTTCAGTGCAAAAAAAACCCGAGCCATTTAAAAACGTGGAGAATTCTTAAATGCATATTACTTGGTGAAAAAAGCCAACTTGAAAAGGCATTGTACCGTACATTCACAAATACATGACATTTTGGAAAAGGCGAAACAAAGGAGACAGTAAAAAAGGTAAGTGATTGGCAGGGACTGGGGAGAGGGAGGGATGAACAGGCAGAACATAGTAGATTTCTCAGGCATTAAAAATAGTCTGTATAGGGGGGCTGGGCGCAGTGGCTCACACCTGTAATCCCAGCAATCTGGGAGGCCGAGGTGGGCAGATCACTTAAGGTCAGGAGTTGGAGACCAGTCTGGCCCACATGGTGAAATACTGGGCCCATATTTTCTCTACTAAAAATACAAAAAATTAGCCAGGCGTGGTGGCATGCGCCTCTAGTCCCAGCTACTCAGGAGGCTGAGGCATGAGAATCACTTGAACTTGGGAGGCAGAGATTTCAGTGAGCCGAGATCACACCACTGCACTCCAGCCTGGGTGACAAGAGTGAGACTGTCTCAAAAAAACCAAAAAGCTCTGTATAAGAGTTGAAGACCAGTCTGGGCAACATAGTGAGACTCCATCTTTATAAAAAATTTAAAAAGTGTAGCCAGGCATGATGGCATGCACCTGAAGGGAGGCTGAGGATGCAGGAGTACTTGAAGCCCAGGAGTTCAAGGCTGCGGTGGGCCATGATCATGCTGCTGTACTTTAGCATGGGTGACGGAGCAAGACTGTCTCTGAAAAAAAATACTCTGTATGATATTATAATGGTGGAGCTATGTCATTACACCTAGAAAATGTGTAACAGCAAAAGTGAACCCTAAACTAATGACTTTGGGTAAGAGTATATTCTAGACACAGATCCTTTATCAGTTATGAGATTTTCAAATATTTTCTCTCATTTTTATCTCATAGTTTTTATTCTCATTATGGTGCCTTTCAAAAACTAGTCCTCCGGTTTGATAAAGTTCAATTTATCTTTTTATTTTATAAATCATGCTTTTAGTATCTTGTCTGAGAAATATTTTCCTAACTCATGGTCACAATGACTTTCTCCAGTGTTTTCTTCTAGAAATTTTATAGTTTTAGGTTGACATTTAGGTCTGTTATACATTAATCTTTATTAGGGTGCAAGGTAACAGTCACAATGTTTTTTAATGGATACCCAATTTCTTTAGCATAATATGTTAAGAAATTATTTTCCCTTGAGGGGTCATTGCACCTTTGCTGAAAATCAGTTGACTGTGTACATGTAGGTCTATGTCAGAACTCAGTTCTGTTATATTCATCTGTATTTTCCGTCTCCAAAACCACTTGACTATTCCAGATTTAGTAGGTTAGAAATCAGACACTATGAGGAGTCAAACTTTATTACACTATTTCAAAATTGTGTCGGCTGGCTTCTTTGCCTTTCCATATAAATTCTAAATTCAACTTGGATGTGTCTACCAGAATTCCTACAGAAGTTGTAAGTGTGTTCAAGTATTCTTATTTCTTGTTTACTTCTATCAGTAACTGAAAGAGGAATGTTGAACCCTGTACTATACTCCTGGTTTTGTCTTTTTCTACGTTAAGTTCTATCAGTTTTCAATTAATGTATATGAAGCACTTTTGTTGGATATACACATATTTATGACTTTCTATGTTCTTGTAAATTGACTTCTGTTATTATGTAATATTCTTCACTCTTCTTGCCATTATTACTTGATTTGAAATCTACTTCGTGAAATTTTATTGAAACTTTTCCAATTTCCTTTTGAATAATATATGCTTTTATTACTTTTTTCCATCCTATTTATCTTTAGTCCATCTCTGCCTTTATATTTACAGTGGTGATTTTCTAAAGGCTGCAGTTGTTTTGTTATTTTACTTTTTAGCCAATCTCACAATTCCCTTAATTGGTGTGTTTACACCTAATAAATTTGTTGTAATTTTCAAATGATTAAACAAACTTTCTAATTTTCTCTTTGTTCATTCTTTTTTAAAAAAAGTTTTTTCTTCCTATTAATTTTATGATTCTGTTTTACCTACACTATTGGCTTAATTTTTATGCCTTTTAAAAACTTTAATGATTGCCCTACATTTTGCATTATACATCTTTAATTCATTAGTGTGTACTACAAATAATATTGCCTCACTTAGAGTATAACAACCTTGGGTTATAATTCTTCCTTCTTATCCTTAATGCTTGTTTTGTAACATATTTTGCCTTCATAAATACCATTAATACACAAGACACTGTGTGTTTACGGAGTTATGTTATAGAGCATGTACATATGTTTTTGAAAAGGTATGCATACTTTCCTTTATTTATTATTTCATTTCCAGTACTCCTCATATCTTCTTGTAGGCCCACGTTTCTTTCTGATATTGTATTCTTTCTGCCTGGAGAACTTTAACATTTACGGTAATGCAGAACTTCTGGTAATGCATTCTCTGTTTTTGTTTTCTAAAAAAAATCTAATTTTTGTTATTAAAAATTATCTTCACTTGGTCTGGAATTCTTGTTGACAGATGCTATTTTTTGTTTCAGCATATCAAGGATGTCACTATATTATCAGCCTTGAAGCGTTTCTGTTGAAAACTGTCCTGTGATTTATATCTTTTTTTCCCCCCTCTTTATATTGGTGGTTCTTTTCTTTTGACTGCTTTAAGATTTTATTATCTTTATTTTTTTAAGGTTTAAATATCATATGTCTAGGGCTTGTTTGTGTGTATTGTGCTTGGTTTGGTTTGGTTTTTATTCAGCTTTCAGTATCCTTGGCCTGTTGTAGTTCTGTGGCTGTCAATTCTGGAAACTCGTCAACCATTATTTCAAATATTTCTCATGCCCAGTTTTCTTTCTGAAATTCTATTTATACCTATGTTAGACTGTTTGATATTGTCCGGCACCTCTTGAATGCTCTATTTTCTCTCTTTTTATTTTCTCCTTGCACTTGAGTTTGGATGAATTCTCTGATCATTTTCCATTTTCACTGATTCCTTCCTTGGCTGTTTCGGGTCTACAAATTAACCTTTTCAAGCTTTCTGCTGTATTACTCTGTTTTTGGTTTTCTAGCACTTCCTTTGATCCTTTGTTATGCTTTTCACCTTTCTGCTGAAGTTACTTATCTATTCATGTATGTTGTCCACTCTTCCAATAGACAACGTAGTGTATTAATGATATTTATTTTAGCTTTTCTGTCTGATAAATTCCATCATCTATGTTACATCTGGATCTAGTTCCTTCCATTTGCATTGTCTCTTACCAGTCTTTTTTCTTGATTTCTTATATGCCTTATTTTTGTTGTTGTTGAAATCAAGTTTGCTATGAGTATGGAGAAACTGAGGAAATGTATGTATACACACACACATACTATATATATATATATATATATATATATATATATATATATATATTAGTACGTGTATATAATATAAACACACACACTCTCACTCTGGACATGCGCAGGAGTTTAACTAGACTCCAGATTCATTTCTATGATTTATACTACATTAACCAAGCAAGGATCACTTTCCATACTGCATTAGGTCATTCTTGCATTGAAATACAGACAGACCTGAGACAAAGTAATTTATAAAGAAAAGAGGTTTAATTCACCCACAGTTCTTCAGGCTTTATATAAAGCATGGTGCTGGCCCCTGCTCAGCTTCTAGGGAGATTTAGGAAGCTTACAATCATGGTAGAAGGCGAAGGGGAAGCAGGCATGTCACATGGAAAAAGCAGGAGCAAGAGAGAGAGAATGGAAGGGGGTTCCACATACCTTTAAATGACCAGGTCTCCTGAAAATTCACTATTCTGAGGACAGCACCAGAGGGATGGTGCTAAACCATTTATGAGAAACCCACTCCCATGATCCAATCCCTCCCAGCAGTCCCACCTCCAACACTGGGGATTACATTTGACCATGAGACTTGGGCCCGGCCAAATACACAAACTGCATCACATACTACTGCCTCTCTTCTGGTTGCTTGTGCTGCAGGCCACGTTACCTACAGACCACTGTACCAACTGCAGACCACGCTACCTACAGACCACTGTACCTACTGCAGACCACGTTACCTACAGACCACTGTACCTACTGCAGACCACGCTACCTACAGACCACTGTACCTACTGCAGACCACATTACCTACAGACCACTGTACCTACTGCAGACCACGTTACCTACAGACCACTGTACCTACTGCAGACCACGTTACCTACAGACCACTGTACCTACTGCAGGCCACGCTACCTACAGACCACTGTACCTACTGCAGACCACATTACCTACAGACCACTGTACCTACTGCAGACCATGTTACCTACAGACCACTGTACCTACTGCAGACCACACTACCTACAGACCACTGTACCTACTGCAGACCACGTTACCTACAGACCACTGTACCTACTGCAGACCACATTACCTACAGACCACTGTACCTACTGCAGACCACATTACCTACAGACCACTGTACCAACTGCAGGCCACGCTACCTACAGACCACTGTACCTACTACAGACCATGCTACCTACAGACCACTGTACCTACTGCAGACCACGTTACCTACAGACCACTGTACCTACTGCAGACCACGTTACCTACAGACCACTGTACCTACTGCAGACCACACTACCTACAGACCACTGTACCTACTGCAGACCATGTTACCTACAGACCACTGTGGCCTACTGAGGTGCAGGAAGGTGAGATGTTCTCTCTTTTTCTAAATAAACATACTACTTCCTCTCTTCTGGTTGCCTGTCCTACAGGCCAGTGTTACCTACAGACCACTGTTGTTACCTATAGACCACTGTGGCCTACTGAGGTGCAAGAAGGTGAGATGTCCTCTCTTTTTCTAAATAAACATACTACTGCCTCTCTTCTGGTTGCTTGTCCTGCAGGCCACTGCTAGCCTACAGACCACTGTTACCTACAGACCACTGTTACCTACGGACCACTTTACCTACGGACCACTGTTACCTGCGGACCACTGTTACCTGCGGACCACTGTTACCTGCAGATCACTGTTATCTACGGACCACTGTTACCTGCAGATCACTGTTACCTACAGACCACTGTTGCCTACAGATCACTGCAGCCTACTGAGGTGCAGGAAGGTGAGATGTCCTCTCTTTTTCTAATTCAACCTTAGCCCCAGAACTGTGTCCAGGGATCTTAGGAATGGGCTGCTCAGTGGTCCTGCCTTACTCATAGCTGTAGGTTAGAGCAGCACAATTTCCTGCCACTGTTCTAGCAGTAGAAGGTTTTTTAGCCTTCCCTAGCTGAAAATAGTTTTCAGGGGTGCCCTAAGGACAATAATGTTGGCCCATCCCTCAGGAGTTTCAGTGTTTTCTTCTTCGAGAGATAGGTAGAAGAGATCTAGGTGAGATCTCCTACCTCTATTACAGTGGCTGTTGTTCCAACACCCTAGGCTGTACCATGAGGGAAACCTTCTCAGAAATTTTGCCAATCTTTTTTTGTAAGGCCTAGGAAAAAGAACCTCTGACTCCATGCAAATTCCCCTTGTGTCTTGACCTCAGGGGTTTTATATTCTCTTCTTAGCCTCCATTCAGCTTTCAGTATTTGTTAAAAGGTTTAGCTGAATTTTTCTTACCAGGGGCCAACAGCATCTTCCCCAGTTAAATAAGTGGTTGCTTCCCTTTTCTTAGAAATGATTGTCTTTTCTTAGATTCTGCCTCAACTGGTTGTCCTAGGATCACAGTTCTCTAATAGGCTCAAGAAAAATTATGAATCTTGAGAGTGTCAGACATTTTTTCTTGTTGTTTTAACATTGTGATGTACGTTTCAGCCTTCAGCATCCTACAGGAAAGCCAGAAGTCCAGTACATTTTTTGTTCATTGTAGTCAGAATATACTTTGTAAAATATATCTAATTTAACTTCTTGATTAAAATCCTTCTAAGATTTCTCATTGCCTTTAGGATTAGAAGGACACTTATTAATATGACATAGAATCCTCTACATCATATATCACAAATTACCCTTTTGTGTATCACCTTCCAGCCTATTAACATAATAACTTGTTTTTCTCTCTCTCTCAAGTTATCTACTCATTCCTCTATCTGGTCTTTTGCATTTATCGTTCCATCTGCTTCAGAACTGACCTACTGTTACCAAGAGTCCCTTCTATGGATAATTACCAGGTAGTGGACCTTCTCCATGTTTGTACGGAGTATGGCATGCTGTGCTTAATCTTAAAATTCAGATCACTCCAAGACACATTTCTCCCACCACCCCAACCTGTTATGTCTGAACTGGGATCATTCTGTTCGTGCTGTTCTCTTTTCACCCTAGTTTTCTCTTATACGTCTCAAATTAGTCTTCACTTGGCTGTTTGTCTTCATCTTATACACCAGAAATTATGTCTCCTTTTCTCTCATTTTATTGTTTATGGAAAAACTATGCAAAATATTCTAAAGAGGTTTGTTCTGAGCCAATCTGAGTGATCACAGACTGAGGAAAATACAAGCTCAAACAGCTTTGTGTAAGTGGTCCCAAGGTGGTCAGATTGCAGTTTCGTTTTTAATATATTTCAGGAGGCAGAAGTTACAGGTAAAGATATAAATCAATACATGGGGAGGGTAGACAATGGTTTGGCTTGAAAAGGTGAAATATCTTGAAGCAGTGCTTACAGGTTTTCGGTAAATCAGAGATTATTTAATTTGTAATTGGTTAAATGAGTAAGGCTCTGTCTAAAACTTGGAGTCAGCAGAAAGGAATGTAAGTTGAGATAAGAATGTTATGTCAGAATCAGCCACAATATACTGGGTCAAAGTGACCTATTATAGCAAGACTGATGTCCTACAGGCATGACTTACCCCTGCCTTGCACGGCCTTAGGTTTTGTTTATAATATGATACCTACTTGCCACAAGGAGTCTGTTTTGTCAGTCTTTTGGATTCTATTTTAACATTAATTGTGGTCAATTGTGTCTAAACTCCAAAAGGGAGGTGGCATAACAAAGCCTGTCCTGTCTGACCTCCCCCTCCCATTGTAGCTAAGAACTCAGTGTTTACGGTTTCTCTGGGATCACCTGGGCCAACAGGGAATCCATTCAATCAGTGGAGGACTTCGTATTTTCTTTTTAATTTAAATTATGTTTGTTGATGACTTTTAATGGGATTTTATTTTAGAGATATAAACAATGAAATATATTTTTAATTTACTTGGTATCCTTCAGTATTATAATATCATTATGGAACTATAAATATACACTACTATATACATAAAACCTTAATTTAAATGAGATTAAACTAGAGATAATCCCTTAAAATATATGTTACAAGGATTAAGTCAAAAGAATTTCAAACCCAAATTACTAATATCATAGAATATACTGCATTAGTATTCTATTATTCACAGAGATAATGGCCATGTTCAGTGTGTCTTTCAGGCTTTAACTTCTTATAAGGGGTGGCCAAATGATGGAAAAAATGTAACAGGTAATACCTATTTGAACAAAATATATTTAAATAATTGGTTTCACTTAGACAAAATGTAAAGCCTTTGAATATATTGTATACTTTTTTATATATAAAATGATAATCTATAGACAGAGTCATGTATTTCTGTGTTAGACTTCTTGAAACTCTTGAAATTCAAAAAAATCATTTATAAACCTTAGGAATTATTAGGTTGGCCTTGAGCCAAATAAGATATTTGTCCCAAGGTGAAGAGAAATGCTCTTCTCTGCCTTTCACTTAGTTTAAATTTTCAGTTAGATTTCAATGTATTTTTAGTCTGTCTGCCGTTAACACAGTCAAAAGAAACACATTTGTACTTCTCCCAATTCTCTTCTCAAGTATGTGTGGGAAGGTGATAAACAGTTCACAAAATTGCACAGGATTAACCCAGGTATACAGATGCAGCTCGCAAGAGATGTCCGCAATGTGGGCTCTCTCTACATCCAATGGACCAGAATATGAAATTATTCATGTATACATCTGTGACATGAGGGAACCTATTTAAACACACAGAGCTTCATTTTCTTCATTTATTAAAAGAGTACAATACTAGCCACATCAAACATTGTTTAATTTTTTTTTTTAAATCACACACTGTTAAGCCCTTAAGATGGTACTTAATGTAAATATGCAATAGACTGTACCTGCTACTATTATTATGGGCTACTTTCATTATTTCATAAAAGATATTACTTTGCCAAAGTAAGGACATAACATGTATTACAAATGAATATTCTCTTTAAAGCACGGAAGTCTATGTTTACATTGTTTATAAACATACTTGTTTGACTTTTTTTCCCCATAAAGCAATTCTACATGTATTGTTAAAGAAAAATTTTACTAGATGAATCTAAATAGGGAAGAAAGGCTTTATCAAGACTACTGCAGTTGGGATCAAGACTACTGCAGTAAGAGAAAGAGATTATAGTCAACTCTATTGAGACAAAGATAAGCATGTTTTTAAGTCTGGGATGAGCTACGGAAAAGCACTGAAGGGTATTAGCAGGGAGCTGGTCAGAGTGATGATGCCATCTGCATGTGCTAAATTGATGTTTACCAAAATCAGAATTCTACCCTTTCACAGAGACTGGGAGACAAGGGTACTATATGTCTTGATAATTACATTTAAAAGGGATCATTCTAAGGTTTTTGGGAAAGACATTCCTGGGTTGTAAAACTGGGAAGACACTGGGAGAAAATGTACATGGAAAAGGGGCAGAGAAAGTATTAACAATAGAAATCAAATCCAGTGCTGATATTCAAGTCCAGGACAGCAGAAGTACACTCTGTTCTGACCACAGTAGGGTGAGGGTGTGGAGGGAAGCAGGAGTGAACATTTTCTATATAGTAATCTAAAGTATGCGAAGAAGTTTTTAAGTTTCATCATTCTATGTCTGGCCAGACACATTCAGAATCTGTAACTGAATGGTGGTTATGAATATATAATGCTCGTTTTCCACGTTTTTAAATGAATAGTCATTTATTTTTTAAAAATTTCCTAAGTATTTCTTAATCTCTTAGCACATAGCAGATACTGCTTTAGTTGCTGAGCATACGATGGTGATCAAAACCAAATATGGTCCATGCTATTACAGAGAATCTAGAAACTAACAAAGAGTTGTACAAAAATATATTAAATGTTTACTGTGAGCTATGCCATGGCAGAGAAACATCTGGTTCCATAATCTAGGAACTTAACCTACTTAGAGATATAAGGAGAACCTTTTCTGAGTATGTGATGATTTAACTGAGATCTCAATAAATTAGAGTACATAAGGTGATAGGAAGATCATTGCATAGAGCCAAAGAAAAAGAAGTGCTCCAGACAAAATAAAGTCCGTGAAAGCCGGAGAAAGTCCTTGAAACCCGAAGAAAGTCCGTGAAAGCCCGGAGAAAGTCCGTGAAAGCCGGAGAAAGTCCGTGAAAGCCGGAGAAAGTCCGTGAAAGCCAAAGAAAGGCCGTGAAAGCCGAAGAAAGTTCATGAAAAGCCGAAGAAAGGCCATGAAAGCCGAAGAAAGTCCCTGAAACCCAAAGAAAGTCCGTGAAAGCCGAAGAAAGTCCGTGAAAGCCGAAGAAAGTCCATGAAAAACCAAAGAAAGTCCATGAAAGCCGAAGTACAGCACTTTACAGGCACTGAAAGAAGTGCAGTCAAGTTGGAGAAGAGAAAGCACATGGGAGGATAATTCTACTTTAGACTAGTCCTGTCTTATAAAAATATCATGCCAGAAATTTACATCATTTTAAATTTTCGATTAGCTATATTAAAAAGTAAAAAGAAATGGGTTAAATTTTAACAATTTGTTTTAGTTAACCCAGTATTTGTAAAATATTACCATTTTAACATATAATCAGTATAAAAATATTAATAGTACGTTTTCTATGCTTCTTTTTTCACACAGTTTCTGAAATACACTCATAGCAAATCTCAATTTGGACTGGCCCCACTTCTATCACTACACGTGCCTAGTAGCCACCATATCACACAGGGCAGGTCTACACATGAATTATCTTTTAGGCAATTTTAAGGTTACTGGTTACTAGTGACCTTTGTCCTAGTAACAGTGACAAGACATTTAATATTTTAAGCATGGTCTGTGTGGGGCAGAGGGATGGTAATCAGATGACTAGATCTGTATTATGAATATAACCCTGGCTACCATGGGAATAGAGAGAACTAAACAGATTTGAAAGATATATGGGTGGTAAAATTGAACTTTAATGGATTAAACATGGGGTGTTCAGCACAGATATCTTTTAATTTCCTGAACAATTTAACAAAAACCATAGGAGACTGTTCATCATAGAAGAGGATGAAAATAGGTTCAATTTGAGACAAGCTGAGTTTGGATTACTTTTTAAACAGTTAAAAGGAGAGAAAAATTAGTGGGTGACTATACCAATTTGAGACTTAAAGGAGAACACTGGGCTAGAGATTTAATTTTATGTCATTTCTCAATGATGGCTAAAGCCACAGGCATTCAGACAGTAGCCAAAAGTAAA
The DNA here is from genome assembly GCA_036589455.1 of Ateles fusciceps. Taxonomy (NCBI): domain Eukaryota; kingdom Metazoa; phylum Chordata; class Mammalia; order Primates; family Atelidae; genus Ateles; species Ateles fusciceps. Next base: position 4,933,553 of record JAZHEH010000253.1, on the reverse strand, counting down.
CAGGATAAAATGAGAAACGAAGAAATAAAAGTTGACTTTAAAAAGAGTGTGTCTTGTATTGTTTTCTTAGTTTTCAAATGCTTAATTGGAAGCATTCTCTTGAATTAGCATTCTCATTAAACCTCCTAGGGTGGAAGCACATAAGGCCAACATGGGGGAAAGAATGATGGACACTGGAATGCCGTTCTGTTTCCTTACTTAATGGGGAAATGCTGAACATTTAGCATATGGCTACATCCTCTACTTCTTTGAAGAGTGATTGCTTGAAATTCACCACAAAATATTCTGAAACAAACACACAGTAAATCTTATCCCCAAGTGCTTTTGCAGGCTGGGTTAGGAAAAAAAGCAAACATAAAAGGATTGAATATAATGGGATTAAGAAATAAAAACATACTTCTATAAAAAGTAAACAATAAATTAAAATGTTATTAATAATTAAGTGTGAATGGGATGTTTCTGTTTTTTATGTTTTTGGCAAAGTACAACAGGTAAGTGAAACTCAGGCAGTTTAATTTTCATGAATTTCCTCAAATATGATTCATTTATTCTTTTAAAATTATGAACTTCAATATGGTCTAAAACTTACAAAAATCTGAAGGAGGTAATAAAGGACAGGACTAACGTCCAGACCACTTATGATTCCTTTCCCTAGTCTTCAAGATTCCATCTTCACAGGATGCTTTAGGGGAATATTAGGCTTAACGCTATGTAACCTAAACTCAATTTTGGCATCTTACTCAACCAACTCTGTGTATCCTTTGCTCTGGCCAGGAATCTTTATTATCAGATTTCCTTCAGGAAAAGTGACAGAATACCTAAACTAAGCCAGCATATCCATAAATGAAATATAGTATTTCACATGACTGAAAAGTCCCATTACAGAGTAAGCTTTACATAAAGCTTCATTAGCGGCTCAACAGATGTTATCAGGGCATCCTGATTTTCCTTGCCTTATTATAGTAACCCTATTTTCATGTCTGCTCTCTGCAAATGGGTGAGTGATTATTGCAGAGAATTCATATCCTTTCAGCTTTATCTCCATAAGAAGTTATGTCTTTCTCAAGAAACAACCAGAGAAACATGGTAGGACTGCTTGTCAGTATGGAAGGCCCACTGGCATTCTGAAATTTACAGAGAAACTGTTAAGACTTATGTTGTTATTATTCTCCACCTCATAAATTATTATTCTTATACATATCAATGCTATAAGTAAGATATATAAGATGGCGTGACTATATTATGTGTGTTGTGGACCTATTTTAGCTGCTTCTTAGAATATTTTCATTTGATTCCTTAAGCATGGTATAGAGTAGAATAATTAATATCTTATTATGTGTCTAGCATTGTGATATATGTGAGATACAGACATAATTTAATCACACTATTACTCAGATTAGCAAGGAAAATGTAGCAGCTGTATTTTTCCATAACTGATCTGATCAGTTATAATCTGATTATCCTTTTTCTCATAATTATTTCCCTTTGCAAGAGAGAAAACTTGAACTTACCAATTATTAGTATCTCAGCATCTGCATATTTAAATATTCTATGTTGTAAGTCAGTCTATTCAAAGTTCATCTAATTCTCAGTGCTATTTAAGTGGCTTGTTTTTGTAAAGTCTTCTTTTCAGAAATATTCTTTTTCTAACTAGCTTCCCTTCTCCCTCACCTTCTCAGACATGGCATCTGCATGTATGCCAGGAGGGCCACTTACATGACCTCGAGTGATGGGAAAAAGTGAGTCTTGAATTTTGAATTCTTGAGTGTCTTCTGGAATCCCAGTGGCTGTTGTTAAATTGGTCGTCCTTGTCTACTTCCAGAAATAGTGCAGTTAATTTGCTGTGGTCATACAGGAGGTCACTCACTCGAGTGAAGACCACTCTACTCAAGCCCATAATGGTTGGCATTTGCCTTTAGTCACAAAGTCCAGCAAGGCAGCCTCTTCATCCTGACCTCCAGCACTGCAGTAGCTGATCACCGGGGCATGGCGAAATTCTACCCCCTCCTGTCTGACACATGCAGGTCTCAGAAAAATCATCTCCATCTCATCAGTCTCATCTACCTAGACACCACTGTTCTATTTATTACTAAACTCAAGATGACAATGGACACGTTTATGGGCTTGTCCTAGCATATTATGTAGGGTACAATCATCATGCTTTTCTTTCCAATTTTCCCTCAAGCTGTGTAATATCCTTACTGTCCATCCTTCATCCAAAGAGGTTTGGCTTAGAGATATATCATGTGGGTCTCTTTATTCGCTCCTGCTTCCCTTCAACATTGCTACATTACCCTTGCCTGAATTCACCTGGCTGAAAAGCAAGAAGCTCTCAACATATTATTTCTCTCTAGCAAAAATTTCCGTCATATTACATCTGCCTTTTTCTTAGGTCATGTTCAGCCTTAAGGGTGGTTGGGTCAAACTTTCCATACTGAAAGAATGTTTATGATCACCTCCTTTGATCAAATGAAAAAGAAATTCCTTTTTTTCCTCCAAGAAATATATTTCAGACACACACACACACACACACACACACACACACACACACACACACACACATATCGCATGCATATACATACATATTCTCATTTAATATTCCTTACTTCCTTTAGGATTACTATTCTAATTTTATACATATGAAGCAGAGTGTTTAATCTTTCCCAAGTTCCCTCACAGTTGACATAAACCTGGAATTCTGAAATTCAGCCCAAAGCTAATCATTTCAAAGCTGACACTCTGCTCACTTTAAATTGCAGACTCAAAGAAACTCCCCAATTTATCCAATGAATCTTTTTCCAACACCTTTTGGAATAACAGTTTGAAGACACCCTATCTAAGAATGAGATTTCACTCAAGGCACAGAGACATGGTCACGTTGAAACATCTGCCTTCTTGAGTAAATTTCAATGGGAAGATGCCTGCTTTGTCTTACTCAGACAGACATGGGCGCCTAATAATGACCTACCCTGTATCACCAGGTAATGTGCTCTTCCAATTTTGTGTAGACTTTTGCTCACACTACATCATATTTAGACTTTTCTCTCTCTAGAGCCAGTGTTTTTCAAATTGCCTATAATTCTCAAACAACCTTCACGATTTTAGCCATGTCCTAGACTGACTTTATCAGTATTAAATTAATGTTTGTATTCAATTAAAATTTTTGTATTTGAACAAATTTATTTTTAAGACAAACTAAATATTACTACTAAAAAGGGAAAACTGGTAGTATTTAAAATAAATAGAAGATAGCCATTAATATAAATATACTGAAAAAAAAGTCATATTTTTGCATTTCAAAAAATTAAAAATGAAACTCAAATCATAAAGCAATTTCTTACAAGTTTTTCAACAAAAAGAATGCTGCTGATAAAACCAGAAATGAACTTTTATTTGTTCAAATATTCTTAGTTTTATTAATGATATGGAAGTTAGTTCTACATTATTTTTTAAAATTTGATCTAAACAAGCAGTCTAACCTTGAAGAATTACTGAATTTGAGCCACAAATCTGATCTTCCCACAATTGTTTCCTGTACTTCTAATTGCCTCCACTTAGCAAATCACTGAAGTTTTTCCCACTCTGTGCTAGAGCCTCCTGAGTGCCTCAGTTCATTGTTAAGTGAGACTCCCTCTCCTTCTAAAGGAAATGCCTTTCACTGGCCAGACCACACACACACACACACACACACACACACACACACACACACACACACACACACACACACACACTTCAAGGGGCCACCTGAGCAAGGCCTCTATTTGGCTGCCTCACTGCACTCCATTACTACGTGCTGGAGCAAGGTGAGGTTTGGAGAATAGATTCTTGGTTAGACAAGAAACGCAGCCCTGGTGTAGACGAAGGCATAGTATACATAAGGAAAGACTCACAGCCTGAGTCTTGGGGTCACCCAGGGCACTTTGCTCTCATCTTGTCAGAGTATGGAACAAGAAGGGTACTTTGAGTAAGCATTGGGAATTCCAGCACAACCAAATACATTGATTCCAACACCTCACACTCTGGATCTCTTCTCATAAGACCAAACCCTGTCATCTCTGGAGTAGGACAAGATCACAAGAGCGGATCCACAGGAACACACTATGCAAAGATAAAGCCCAGAGGCACTGGCTTCCCCTTCTTCTGTGAGTTGTTTCCTACACTTACTTCGTAGCAGAGAAGAGGGAACATGTTGAAATAGTGAAATGCTCCAGTGTACCTCCTTAATACCTTTTTCCTGTGGAACAGAGTTGGTGGGGATTCAAAATGGTAGAAGAATGCATCTGACCTCAACATTTGTTTTACAAAAAAAAAAAAATGGTAAGCTATTATATGTCCCTCAATTCAGCCCTCAGACAAAGGAAATAAAAGCTGTCTAACAAATATCTAAAACCTATAGCCATAGTCCTTGATGTTGCCTCTCCAATTCTGCTGTCCAGAGACACATCCTTCTCTCCACTAAATTAGTGGTCTTCTCCTGCCATAACATGGTAGCCACCTCTACACATTACAGTAGGTGGTACCCCTTAACTCCAACTCAGTCTCCAAGATGTCAGTAGCTGTGGATGTTCTGTGAACTCTTTCTCAATCACCCATCAATGATTCCTCCACCAATGATCCTTCTATATATTCCACAAAAATACCGTTATTTCCAAACAAACTAAATACACAGCTATTAAAATTATAATGTTTGTCATGCCACACAAAATTACTTTGTCTATTAGCAGTGCTGTGTGTATACCCCAACTGAAGATCTCTAGCTCTCTAAGACTGTGAGCTCATGCGCAATCAGTGCTTTTCTTTTGGAGATGTAGGTATTCGTGTGGCAGAGTGGGGGCAGACGTGCTTGTGGACCTGTGTGTTTGTATATCTACATTTTTTCCACCTGAATTCAGAAAGAATGTTTTCTCTCTACCTCACAGTCTAATATCACAGATGTTGAAGGGACCCAGAGTTGGCATAACAAAGCCCACTTTGGAATGTTCTTTTGGTCAGGGAGTGCTGGAATGTGTGGAGAATGGCATAGGACATGAAAGTGTAGCTGTCGATTGCTCAAGTCTGTCCCATACTTTCCATCCATAAAGGATGAATCAGGTCCTGGAAGAAGTAGAAGGTAGGTGTTGGAATGACGAGAGAGTTTCCATAGGAGTCCTGACAACCTGACGCTTCAGTTTAGAGTGCTATATAGCTGCTTTGGCTACTTTTACTTTCAGAAATCATTAATGACGTATGTTCTCTTCTAGATCAAATGTGTTAACTCATGCATAATTAGAGTTTATTCCTTGTGTCTAAGTTGATATAGACTATTTTGTCATTATATCTTTGTAAACAAAGGAATAGATCTGTGTGGATACAGTTACAGTTACTTGAGGCTAACTTCTAGTCTAAGATTGATAATTTATAAGATAAATCCTTCAAAACCATTCAATATTGTCAGACATTTTACTAATTGACTGAATTCTTAGAGGCAGAGAGATTCGAGATAGAATCAAGATTCACATGAGAAAACAGTAACAAGTAAACTATTGATGGATTTTTTAATATACTTTTGATTCACTATTTAGAATACATTTATTTCTACCAGACTTTAGTGGGAAATTAACCCAATATATCATTTTAATGAATTTATGACTATAATTGTATTTATGCTGTTTACTAACTATAAATTTAATACATATAACGCAATATAAATGTAATATGAAAATTCAGTTTTCAATATGTTTATTTGGTTAGTGCAATAATGACTAAATTTTTGAGCTATCACAGAATAAACTGTTCCACTAGGCATTTTATTTTTCTTATCTTTCAGTTGTTGGAGTTATTGGAGTTAGATTGCAAATAATTTTTTTTCAACAGCTTTTGGTGTACAAGTGGTTTCTGGTTACATGGATGTATCATACAGTGCTGAAGTCTGAGATTTTTTTAGCATTTAAAACATTAAGTTTACCTGATTAACATAAAGATTTAACATTAAACAAAGACCCTTATTGACAGTCCCACTATTTTATTAGCAGTACATAAAAATATGCATCAAGATACATATACAGGGCTGGGAGCAGAGGCTCATGCCTGTAATCCCAGCACTTTGGGAGGTCGAGGTGTATAGATCGTGAGGTCAGAAGTTTGAGACCAGCCTGACCAACATGGAGAAACCCTGTCTATACTAAAAATACAAAATTAGCCGGACGTGGTGGTGCATGCCTGTAATCCCAGCTACTTGGAAAGCTGAGGCAGGAGAATCTCTTAAACCTGGGAGGCAGAGGTTGCAGTGAGCCAAGATCACGTCATTGTACTCAAGCCTGGGTGACAGAGACTCCGTCTCAAGAAAAATAAAAGATATCTCTACAGACAAAAACAACACGTTTCCCTTTTTGATCTACCCTGACCGTCTTATAACCATAGGATTTTCTGAGCAGCATAATCTGCTCAGCTAACTCTAACACCAACAACAGGACTCTTGTGCCATGAAGCATAAAAAAAAAAAAAGACCTGGCAATGACACCAAGAATGCAACACCAAAGCAACTTGTCAACTGAATTCCAAAAGATGGCAGACAGGATTGTGGACTAAGGTGAGATCTCGCTCTAAGAAGAACAAGATATATAGAATATTTGAACTCTTTTACTGTTATACTCTTGGCATGGTGAAAGAGGAAGCAGCAGCCTCCATGAAATCTGGGAGTAAGAAAACCAGTAATTTTTAAATACCGTATAAATGTCAAGTATTGGCTAAGTTCAGATTCTGGGAGCCCAGACACACGAGTTGTCTGCACTCACTCCCTAGCCCTCTCTTAGCACTTCACTAGTGCTCATGAGAAAGACAGGAGGCAGGACAGCGGACTTGGGCATGCCCCCAGACCTCCATGGCACAGAACCACATAATCCCCAACGTGTCATGGATCCTTCTTGAATGTAAGCAAAAGCCATAAGCCACCAGTGGAAAGGTAGGAAAACCTATGTACTATGGTCCCAGAGAATAATCTGCTGCCCTTTGTAGAGGACTAAAGTCAACACCTTTCTGATACTGGGTAGGGCAGAGGACCCAGGCAAACGACAACTGCTGCTGAGGGAAGGGCAGAAACAAAGTTATTATTGGCCCCAGACAGGGAGAAAATATTTGCAAAGCACATATCTGATCAAAAGGACCTTTCCAAGCATATAAAGAACTCTTACCATTAAACTCAATAATGAAAGTTCATCAACCCAATTTTAAAAATGGTCCAAAAGCTTTGGGCAGATTCTTTATCAGAGATACATGAATGGCAAATAAACACGTGAAAAGACGTTCATCATCCTTAATTACTTAAAAATATGCAATGAAGTAACTATACACCTACTAGAACTAGTATTTTTAGAACTTGACAAATACTAAGATGAGTATTTGAGAGTGGAGATTCATACATTACTGATAGGAATTAAAAATGGCACAACAGTCTGAAAGTTTGCAGTTTTGTATAAATTTAAACATATTGTTTCCATAGAATGAAATCTCATCCCTACATGTTTTTCTGAGAAATAAATCCTTGTGTACACACAGTAAGACCTGTACAGCAGTGTTGGTAACAAATTTATTTATAGTTGCCCAACACTAGAAATAATCCATAGATCAACCGGTAAGTAAATAAATTATGCTATGGCCATGCAATAAAATATTAAGTCATCAATAAAAAGGAAAAAAATGATAAATTCAAACATATGGGTGAATATCAAAAAGTATTTTGTTACTAGAAAACAAACAGAAATGAAGCACCACCTACTTTATAATTCCATTTATAAGATCATGAAAAAGACAGAACTAAAGAAACAGATCTGTAGGGCAGGGTATAAAAGGATTATGTGACTGTAAAGTAGTACAAAGGAATTTTTCCGGTTGGTGAAACACTCTCTATTTTGATATAGTAGTTACATTTCTATATGCATTTGTCACACACTTCAATGAACTGTACATTTTAAAGAGTGAAAATGTTATTTTATGTAAATTGTACCTCATAAAAGTGAAATTAATAAACATACAGAAGTAGAGGAGAAAACAGTATTTCAGACATTGGGAAAAAAGCAAACAAAAATCTGGAAGTGTGGGATCTAGGCATGTTACTGCACTTCAGCTAACTGAGTGTGGCTGGAAAATGCAATGTGAAGTTAGGAATATTAAGAGAAAACTTGATAATGTGAGCAGAAGACAAGCAACAAAGGACCTCAGATGCCACATTAAGGAACTCAGACTGTCTTTTCTTTTTGAGACAGAGTCTCACTCTGTCACCCAGGCTGGAGTGCAGTGGCATGATTTCAGTTCACTGCAACCTCCACCTCCCAGGTTCAAGTGATTCCCCTGCCTCGGCCTCCTGAATAACTGGGTTTGCAGGCACACACCACCATGCCCAGCTAATTTTTGTATTTGTAGTAGGGACAGGGTTTCACCATGTTGTTCAGGCTGGTGTCGAACTCCTGATCTTGTGATCTGCCCACCTTGGCCTCCCAAAGTGCTGGGATTACAGGCATGAGCCACTGTGCCCAGCCGGAACTCGAATTTTTATTTATGACAATGAAATTATAAGTGACGAAAGATATGAGATCATCTAAGTTTTAGAATAATCAAAGATTAAAGCATGGAGAACAGATTTAGGGAATCAATACTGGAGTCAGAAAGACTACTGTAATAAAGTATCCGATTCCATATTTTATGTTTGACTACTCACAACTTTCAAGTCCCACCCTTCCATCTTCTCCTTTTCCCTAACATCTGGGCAAGCTGAAAAGAACACTCGCGTTCATTCTTTTAGTGCCAGCAAGGAGCCCAAATCATGCAAGTACCCTCATGCCCTCAGCACAATACAGCACAGTCAGTCTCCCTTCTCTGTTTTCTCAAGACCTTTTGTACCCACTTGGGAACCTGCTCTGCCCTCCTTAGAAGGCCTCATTATGAGTGTTCACTCTTTTCATATCCTCTTGGTGCATGAGAGTATCATCAATCTACATTCAAACCAAATTTTGAATGGGGGTTTGAGGCCGCCCTTTGTAAGGTGACCACAATAACTAGTTAAGCAACTGCTGGTGTCCATGTGACTGAATATGATGAAAGAGGGCAGGGTGAGTAGAGGACACAGTCCAGAGTTGTTAGCAAAGAAGAACAGAACATATCTCCCAGGGGAGAGAATAAAAAGAACTTGCAGGAATGTTTTGGGCTGACACCCCTGGTAGATGAGGATTTTATTTTCAGATATAAGGAACAAAGAAGCATACTGTGGGGCATTCTGAGCTTAAGGAGCCCAGAGGATATCTAAGGGTAAATATAAAGAAAGCAATTTCATATAAAGCTCTGTGACCGGCAGTAAGTCTGAACTCTGCAGCTGCTGGTCCCTGCCTTCCCGGCCCTCAAAGCCCACCCTGGACATCCGGCTTCTCAGCCATCTGCTCCTCATGCTGGCTTTCTTTCAGTTCCTCGAGGCCCTTTTACATGCTGTGCCCTCTGGAATGTTCATCTTCAAGATTTTCTTCCTCATATTTCATATCAGTTTAAATACCATCTCCCAAAGAAACCTTCTCTTATAAACTCCATTTTTCTTTCTCATCATTTTTCTTGTTTGGCTTTAAATCATTCACCATAATTTCAAATTGCTTTATTTTATTTAAGCTTCATAAATTCAGAAACTGTCAAATTTTGCTGTTGTATTCTCAGTGTGGATACAATGCCTACAATTAACCAGTAATGGTCTTTTGTTTTCATTTTTGTTTGAGATGGAGTTGCCCAGGCTGGAGTGCAGTGGTGCAATCTCGGCTCACTACAACCTCCGTCTCCCAGGTTCAAGCGATTCTCCTGCCGCGGCGTCCCGAGTAGCTAGGATTACAGGCATGCACCCCCACACCTGGCTAATTTTTGTATTTTTGGTAGAGCCTGGGTTTCGCCATGTTGGCCATGCTGGTCTTGAACTCCTGGCCTCAGGTGATCCACCTGCCTCGGCCTCCCAAACTGCTGGGTTTACAGGTGTGAGCCACTGCAATTGACCTAGTCTTTTAATAAGTATTTTGATTGACTTAAGATTTGACATGGTGCCTACCCTATACTAGGAATATAAATATTTCTTAAATCTAATTTTAATTTTAAAAACACAATAACAGTTATTTTTTTAAATAGGCCCATTTTGATACTCCAAAGTGTTTATATATCATATTTACATACAGAAGATCAATGATTTGATTATATTTTAATAAATGGTGATTCCTGTTCTCACTGAGACTCACTCGTATCTCTTAAATCAGTGTCAAGTCTCTTTAAATTTCAACTCCAAATCCTTGAGATGTAACTCTCAGTCCAGAGCTATATATAAACCTCTTAAAATCAGCCACTTGCAACATTCTGAGACAAAAACTGACTTGGGAAGAATCCTTCACACGTCTGACCTAGCAACAAGATAAATCTGCTTTCCTAAAAACAATCAGTTTGGTCATAAACTGGTCATTTTTTATGTGGGTGCCTTTACTTCTTTATGCCAATAGATCATTGTCTAAAATCTCAACGTATGCTGTTTTTCAAATAATAAAAGTGCATTAATTATTTTGTGATCCCTTACAACATTTTCTGCTATTTTTTTTTCTAGACACAGATCTAATATTTGTGTCTACATATTCTTGAGAAGTCTAAAGTAAGAAACTTTATTAAAGATTTTCAGACTTCCTCCTGAGCTGGTAGAAGAGCTAGCCAAGTGAATTTCAAGTGACATTAAAAATAATCACAGCAAAAGGCTTGAGAAAAGGAGATGACATAGCTTTAAATATGTATATTCCTATCACATGCTAATCACACTTGGAAAAATTGTAGAATTGCTTATTTGGTATCATTATTTCCTTGAACTACTTACTACATTCTTGAAGGTAATTAGTAACCACAACTTCCACGCATTTTTCTTTAAATAGAATACTTTTATATCTAGAGTTAGATATAAAGAACTTACCTTCTTTAAATAGATGCCTTTATATTTAGAGTTAGAACTTAAAGAGAATTATCTACATAACAGCTAGAAAACAAAGATGTAGCATACTACTGTACTCCACTACGTCTAGATTTTTTTACTTTTCAAAAGTAACCTAACAGGAAAGAACATGTAAATAAACAATCACTAAAACAAAATCATGTTAGATTTTAATGGCTCAAAAATGGTGAAGAAATTATAAATAACAACAGGTCTTTGTCACTTAAGAATACTTGGTGTCTCTGAAGGTTGATAGCATCAGTTTGCCACCCTATCAGTATCAGTTTATATGTTCAAGTGATACTTAATTTTCTATATTTACCTAGTCATGCTTTTTTCACTTATATGCTATTTTCAATCATCTTAATTCTGATATAATTCATCATATATGATACATTGTCAGTTCCATACTAAACATTAACCTGTAATCCCACGTTCCCTACATACAAAGGAATACCTTGCAGAAGCTATTGCAGAACCTCCAAAATTAAAAGGAAAGTTAAAAGTTAACAAAACTTGAAAGAATATGTTGAAAGTTTAGAAAGGATTTAGGAGTTAAAAAAGAAAAGAACAGGTGAACAACAATAAATAACATTTCTATTTGACAAATATAATTATCATTTGCCTTCAACAAATGTAATTGGGTCTGAGCAAATTTATGCATTTTACAAGGAATTCCTGAAAAGTTAGTGTAAAAGCAGAAACCAGAGCTGTGGCTCACATTCTTTCAGAATGTTTTCATGAATTGGAAGTTTTTCTTAAAAATGCCTCAAAGAATCAAAAGATCTTAAGTATACTGATTATTTCCTTTTTCACGATTTGAATCTTAGAAGAATATAAACATATAAAGTACAAACCAAGGATTAAATACTTGACTGCTTATTCAGAAATATTTCTTTTTATTAATCTATTTTGTCTTAATTCTGATTTATATGCTTTTACCACTGTCTAATAACTAATAAGTTAATGAGATCTTTAAAAGATAATCTAATTTGTTTATATTCTTACACATTGTTTTCTTTTGATTCATTTACTATTTCTTACAGTTATCATAGTCTTGTTTTATTAAGCACTTTGAGCCCACATATTGGTTTAATGGAGGTGTCAAGTGAGATGTCCTCCTCATTTACGCTACAATGAATACCCAGACATTGGTCCCTCCTACTCGGCCCTAAGCAGACATGTGAACTAATTCCTTGTCACGCACAATATTCCTTCTTCATTGTTTTTCTTCCTCAACCCCCAAATCGTTCACATAGTTTCCTCCAGTAGCATCTGTTTTCACAGCAGGATCGGTGGCCCCCTGTATCACACCCTCATCTCCTAGGTATCTAATATACTTATGAAAGTGCAGGTAAAAATGCCTAAGAGAGCAAATGTGCTTCTTTACACCAGTGATACCCACATAGTAAGAGGAAGAAAGATTTTAACCAAAAAACCAAATGCATTTAATTTTTAATTTTCCTAAATCAGTGAACCAAGTAGGAGATGGATGTGTTTTATGAACGTAACAGGATGAGGGGGAGAGGAGGAGAACGAGGAAGTTGGGTATGCCTGATGATCCTCACAATATTCATACCATTCTCTCCCAGTTAATATAGCTACAGGACAAACACCTTCTCTAATTTCGTTACTTGATGTTTCTGTATAACCAAGAGAGTAAGCAATGACTCACACCATCATCCCCATGCCAGAATGTTCTATACACTAGTCAAGTTGTGAGCCAGTTAGCATTGCCTTGTTTTAATGTTGTTCTTTCCTTAAAAAAATCAATCTCATCAGGACTACGATATTTCAGTCATACAGATTGATAAACATTTATCCCCAACATAACGGCCAATACAAAATGCAGTAACATCTTTAAAATGCTTCTCTCACTATAAAGTTTTAATTTCTGTGATGTGATATAAGCATTTATACTCAGTTATTTAAAACCAATGTAAAACAAATATTTCAAAAACTAAAATTTGCAATGGACCATCAACTTTCATCTCAATGCTCTGAAATCCCAACTGATAGCTCAATCTAATGACTATCCATGAGCACACCGCGCCTCCTTTAATCACCTATGTTACATGTTACCACGAGTAAAGATAATTCTTTAGTTATCTGTTAAAAGTTTCAACAAGTGTCTGGAAAAAGATTAAACTCACATCAATAATGACAAATTCAGTGTCAATATCTGCAGATTTTTAAAAAAACATTTTCAACATGATGCCAATTCAGCATGGCTAACTTTAGGCATGTTTTTGCAAACAATATATTTTTCCATATCGAGTCCCAGAAGTAATTTTATGTTTTAAGTACTTTATAATAAGGTGAAATAATATTACACATTCTTTTGGATGTTATTAATTACTGTCTGGATGGCGTTAGCTCTTTGTAAACGCTGGGGCATCATCTGTGAAATTACCATCACAATGCATCATTCACATCTTAGTGGCATGGGAGTACCAATGTGTTTCTGAATGCCTCTTGCTAACCTGAGAAACCAATTATTCAGAAGTAAAAGCTAGAAACTTAAACATACGACTTCAGTACCATCAAATGTGTTTTTTTCTGGGGGAAAAGAAAAACCACTCCATTCAGATCAAAGCTGAAGTTTTAACTGTAAAATCTTGAGAAATAAAGACTAATCACTAGCATGCCTTCCAAATATCACCTCAACTAGTCATAAAATATACTGTGATTTATGAAAATATATGACCCCTAAGTATTACCGGAAACTAAAATCTTTGCCCATTCTATTTTCTACTTTTTAATTTGTTATACAGCATTTTCATAAGTTACAGAAACATTTTTGCCAAGTTAGAGCTTAGAATTTAGGAAAAGTTCTTGTCAAATTATGGACTACCATAATGCACTGATGAGCACAGGGGTCTATTACTGTACTTGTATTATGATGATTTCATAGCAATGAGTACAAATATTAATAGAGATTTTATATCATATCATCATCTCTTTTAAGGACACCATTAGTAGAAAATGAATTCAGTCCTTTTCTGAGACTATAAGAACAAGATTTAAAAATCATTTCTCTTAACCATTTTAAAATAAAATGATCTAAATGGAAATAATTAGATAATATATTTTTAATTTTTAAGAAATATAACATTGAGAACTGAACATTTTATTACTAGATGTTTCTAAACTGAAAACTAAATAGGTTTAGTAATGTCTAAAGCTATCAGAGCTTCCACATATTAGAGATGATATGACATATATCTAGTTCATAACGTAATCCATATATAGAGGCTACCTGTCATTCAAGCTGAAAACATTCAGTCACTATTTTTGAATAGTGAATAAATAAATGTAGAAACAAAAGTAGACATCACTGATTATGTGGCCGTCCACATATTTAATGCCAACCATATCCCAGAGAATAATCTTCGGATAGAGCATGAATGAAAAATGAGACACTCTCGTCTACTTCTAAATTTTCCTCTTATTAGCATGGAAGTCATGGGCAATACCTACATTTTTAGGACTATTATAATTATAAAATGAAATAATGTGAAAGTACTAAAGAAATGTTAGAAATACAGACAACATGAGGCATTATTATTTATATGCTGTGATTAAAAATATGTCAAATGAACAAAGTAACTGCATTTATGCACTTTAGAACTGAAAGCTGTTTGACAGAATTTACGCAAAAATAAAGCACATTCATTCATGTACATTTCTATCATCTTCCCCATCTTCCAATTAAGAGAAAAATAATTCATACTTTAGGGTGATCTAGAGATTTGCTATAATCACATTTTTGCACTCTTTCTGATTATTGTGTTCATATTTGCAAACAACAGAATCCAACTGGGCTAATTAAGCAGAAACCTGTCTATGAAAATATATCAAGTAGCTTTCAGAGTCTCTGAAAGGGCCAGCCAATTGAACTTGTATACTAACAGCCATACTGTGTCCAAGCACAATTCAGAGCACCACTGTTCCACCCCTGCTGCTCACGACATACAACATTTGGGACTGGGTAACAGAAATGTATCAAAGCTTTCCCACAAAAACAGGATGGCATGCCAGCATGCTTCCAAAGTCACGTTTCAACTTGTATGACACAATCATGTTACTTATCCTCAATGCACACCAAGCAAGTCAATTCCCAGTATCTGTTACACTATGCAGGAGCATAAACTGTTTTTTTTTTTTTTTTGCATTCATTTACTTCCTTCTATGTGCCAAATACAGTGGTAGGCATTGGTGAAAACATCTGAATAGCACAAGATTCAGGCCCATGATAAGCTTCCAGCCTGAGGAAAGACAGTATGAAGCAATTCATGCCTAAAAATAATAAGTGGGGGGGTGAAACACAAAAGACAGAAAATACCAGAAAAATACAAACACATGCCTATTGGCCCCCCTGCTCAGCATCCATAGGCTACATGATACGGTTTGGCTCTGTGTTACCACACAAATCTCATCTTGTAGCTCCCATAATTACACATGTTGTGGGAGGGAGCAGGTGGGAGCTACCTGAATCATGGGGCCAAGTTTTCCCATCCTGTTCTCGTGATCGTGACTAAGTCTCACGGGATCTAATGGTTTTAAGAAGTGCATTTCTCCACACAAGCTCTCTCTCTGCCTGCTGCCATCCTTGTAAGATGTGACTTGCTTCTCTTTGACATCCGCCATGACTGTGAGGCCTCCCTAGCCACGTGGAACTGTAAGTGCATTAAACCTCTTTCTTTTGTAAACTGCCCAGGCTCAGGTATGACTTTATCAGCAGCATGGAAATGGACTAATACACTCCACATCTGCAGATTCAATCTATTGCTCATCAAAAATATTTGGAAAAAAAATTAAACATACAACCATAAAAAAATAACACAAATAATACAGCATATCAACTACTTACATAGCATTTAAATTACATGAGGTATTATAAGTAATTTAGAAATTACTTAAAGGATATGGAGGATATGCTTATGTTATATGCAAATACTATGTCATTTTATATAATGGACCTGAGCATGCATGAATTTTGGTATCCACAGGGAACGTCTGGAATCAATTACCCATGGATATGTAGGGATGACAGGGAACAGGGCAATATGTAAACACACATCTGCAATACTTACTACCACGTCTGCTAAAATTTTGAATATTTTTTTTAAGAAAAGAGACAGGCATGCTTTTAACATTAATAGTAACCTATTTTAATCACACACATTTTATATTTGTGTGCCCTACTATCTCAAGAAATGTAATTAAACAAGATATTTAATATTTCATGCTTCATTATATGACATTTTTAAAAAGATACTCAATTTTTTAAGGTACAAATCACCTGAATTCTGTCAACACAATTATTTTTTAAAGATGGAAAATTATGGGAAATACTTAGAGCAAAATCACCAATGAGACAATACAGTAACAAATAACCTATTAATTGTGCTAAAAACTAATGTTTTAACATGTGATAATATATTGTTATACAGAGAGACAATTTTCTGACATAAAGAACCTCCAATTTTATTTAGATGCAAAAAGACACTTTGGTAATTAATGTAATTTTAACAAACTATCAAATCTAGAGTATCTGTAATAAATGGAATGTCCTGATTAAATGTTGAAGAGATTTGGAGGTGAAAGAAAAAATGAGGGAGAGAAAGCAAAAAGAGTAGCCTTATGAATTCCAAAATCACTAGAAATTAGTTACCTCTGATTTTTCTGCTCTTTATCCAGATATATTTTAATGCATTCTCATCTAAATAGAAAAGTCTTTTAGGGCACCAACATGTTGTACCAAGTTGAATAAAACTCTTTCAGCTCATTCTTTGCTCCAATACCCAATGCACTTGGATGAAATATCTTTTGTATCTCCCAGAAAAAATCTGATACTCAGTGATTTGTAAAGTGAGACTTGAACTTTTTTAAAAGTGTATTGTTTCCTCTTATGTTTTTTCCTGACACACAGTCTAAGTTTTTGCCTTTCCTGATAAACGCAGAAATATAGACTCATTTGAAATTTTCTTTAACTTTCATTATTCTCCATTTTAGGCAAAACTGCTCCTCCACTTTGTAAAGTATAGATGTAGCACTTTACACACCAATTATGAACAGTAGATTTTTCAGAGACTAAACGTTTTTTGCTGCTGAAATCCCTAATGAGTCAAAAAGCATAAGAAAACATATCTCTGTGTTTCAGGAACTGAGGATCTTAAATTGATTAGGAAAGTGTATCCCACAAATTTAGTCCCTACTCAATGGTTCTTACATAAATAACACAATAGTATCTTTAGGGGACAGCAAAATACTTTGTAGGAAATCCATTATAAACGTCTTCATCCAAGATTGCAGCTCAAGAAGACATGTCAGCCAACACTCAATTACATACTGTACTTTTAATGTTTGTGTGAAGTTTTTACATTTCAGGTAAGTAGACTGAATACCCCAACTCGATAACATTTTCAAAATCTGAATTTAAGTTTTATTAAGGAATTTTAATAGACTAATAGTTTGCCTGTTGTCTTCATCATTCAATTTCTAAAATATTCAAAAGTTGCCTTGATCATTATTTTTTGGTTTCTCTTCTTTACAATGCCAGTCATGACATGGTCTTCCTTACACAAGGATAAAAAAGTAGAATGCTGACTAAGCAACACAGTGTAATATTAGAAGCACTGACTCCAAAAGAGTTTTTCTTTTGGACTAAATTCTCTCTTTGAGAGTAACACTTTTAAATTGTGTAAGAAATATTATGTTCTTAATTCTTGAAAGCCAGCAACTTTAGATGAGAAGATAATCTAAAAGGCCTTATCAATTCCCTTATGGTCACTATATTCCAGGAAATATTTTGATATATATATATATAAAAGAAATCATCCTAACCTCAAATGTAAAGTATTTATTTGAATTAACAAAATTAGTACTTTACACATGAGTTACCTGATTCTACATGAAGGGGACTGAGGATGTAGAGAAAAAAAAAAGGGGGGGGGTGACTTTGGCAGCTTGAGCAGACTATAATTTTTACTATTGAATCCAGTCCCAGCAGACCATAATGACTCTCCCTGTTTTCAATTCTTCACTCTATTTTAAGCAGAAAGTTATGTAACATAGGGTATTACCTGACGATAAAGTTATTGGAGGAATAGGAAAACCAGGTTCAAGGCAAATCCCTAATTTCTTTTTCTGATTTAACTTATAACAAAACGTGAATTGAGTCACTGTTTTCTCTAGGGTCCCTCCCCCCTCAACACACACATAGTATGATTGATGATATTTATAAAGTATGAAAATTTAAACCTTACTAAGTCAAGTTTCCAAGTAGGGGACAAAGGAATGTCTCAAGGAGACAGAATAAAAGAACCTCTCTGACAGAGAAATCTTTCTAAAACAATAATTCCCTTATAATTATTGAACATGCACGTATTTACCTGACAATATTATATGGGGAACACTGAGAATACAAAGACCAAATATACAGTCCATGAACTCAAGGAATTCAGTGTCTCCTGAAGGTGATAAATAAGAAATTCAGTAATTCTACTGAAGCATAACAAATGCTGTAAAATATGCCATCACAAGGTATTAAAGTGGTACCAAAAAGACGTCTTTATTAACATGAATGTCCTTGCTTGCATATTTTGCTTGCCTTTCAGCAATCAAACTGATACTGAATAACCTGAACTTGACTATCTCTCATACGGGTGTAATTGTCATTTCCATGATAACCATTTCCTACAGTCACTACATCCCACCTAGCCTTGCTCTCTTGCTTTGACCTACATGGATCTAACTGCACAAAACAATGATAGCCTTCATCGGTTTCAACAAGTCTTTTATCACTGCCTTGGAATATGGCAGCAACCAGACCGTGAACTTGAGGACAGGAAGGCAGCTGAAGAAAAAAGGTCTACATGGGGCAGTCTAGAATAAGAGGGTATTACCAGAGGCATCAACTATGCAGGCTGTGGAAGAGGACTAGATGGCCTAAAGGAGTATTGCCAGGAGCAGACACCTAGAAGGAGGGGAACATCTGTCAAGACAGAGCCTCGCTTACTTTGAAATTTACCCCAATAATGTGTTATTATTTATACTGTTTATTAATATGTTAATATTTTTAAACTACAAGACGCTTATACAAGGTCGGCAGTTCCCTGCAGTACATGTGAGAGGCAAGAGCATTTCTCACTAATGCCACTTGCTACAATTCCCACTAAAACTACTGTTTAGTTGGAAACGTTATCTGAGAAATAATACGTCATCAAATAATTACCTTTATTTGACTAGTCATTAAGTCACCTAAAATGATCACAGGGACTGGAGGAAACCACCAGCACATGGAAATGATCCTCTACAGGGATTTGAGAGAGAGACGAGCAAAACGGATGACGGGAGAGTTGGGAGCTTGGGCACCTGAAGTTCGAAAGCTCTGGAGTTGTGCAAAAACAGAGAAGGAGGGTGTTTTCAGCCCCAAAACAATGTGAGATTCGGTTTCTATATAACACATGACTATCACTTCATAAACAGGTTTAGATAAGAGCCAGATCATAAAGCATTAACGGAATGATTTTGCATATAGTGAGTACTTTATAAAAAAGTCTCACTAATTAATTAACATACGTCCTTTCCACTGTTCTTTTCTTCCTTTGCCCTTTCCATGGATGGAAATGTATTCAAAGGAAATAAACTTCTAATCACCAATATAATTTTGAAAATAAATATCAGAACTCAAAATGCTTTCTTTTTATTTAAGCTACCTTTCCAGCTTGAATTATAAATGCATGCTGTTCTTCCCTCATTCCTTCTACAAAGACCTAGGTTAGATTTCAAGTTCAGAATACTTGCAGAATTCTTGAACATTGAAAAATACTTGTATAAGAATTTGTTTACTGCTTCAAATTTAACTGTAGCTTCTTTGGTAATATCAGCGATTAGCTATGTGAAGAGCTAGTAAGGGCAGCAAGCTTGTCATAAATATTTCCTAAAGGGTAGAAACAGAAATACTAAAATGAATTATTCAAGCCAAGAATTACAAACAGAGGGCCTTTTCTTGCTCATCACCAGTGGGTAAAAACATACTGACCTCAGTTCATAAAAAAAGTTTCTTGATACTGGCTTCAGAATTATTCTTAAATGTTAAATAAATAAAAATAAGAAAATAAATAATTTCATGCAAATACTCCTTTAATTTTTCTGTAGAAAGCTGAACTAAAAATCAAGATATAAAATCGTTTAGAGGATATTTTTGACAAAGATAAACCTTTAGGGCCGGAATTCTCTAACAAAAAAAAAAAAAAAATGCACCAATTTCAATTTGCAAAAAGCCACCGAGGTGTGAAATGTGTCTTTCTCCCCAGAAGCCTCTATTTCACTGGGGCAGCGCTCTCTCAGTATTATATATCCTGCATCACCTCACGTAAAACAATAAAGTGTGTGTGTTCTCTACTTTAAAATTACCCAGCCATGACTACATTAATTGTGAAGCTTCAGTGACTTTATTTTCACTTCGAATATTTTCTTAAATTATCAGCTCAGGTGTTTTCATTGGCGGTTTCTTATTAGTCATATACTTAACCATAAATCAATGGGACATGCTACTTTAGGAGGGAAAATGGCATGAATATCTCACATATAGACTCAGCAGCCAGTTGACAGATGTGGCAATTTCATCAGTATTTACTGTATATTCTACTGCAACAGATAAAATAAATTTGTTTTCTCCATTCAGTATAATTCAGTTTTATAAGAATGTAGTCTTATGAAATATCAAAGAATACTTTATGGCTAAAGGTACAAGGAAAGTAAACTTTTCCTCACTCGGGTGTATTAACTCTCATGCAACAAGATAAAGAACAGTCAAGAGTTTATAATCAAGAAAAGAGTGAAAGAGAGAAATATACAGATTCATACACTGTCCCAGACTGTTGATGAGTAAGAAAAAATCCTCACCTGTTCTGCCTTTCCATTATATGATAAAATATGAAGTAGACAACGAAAATTGTACTGCAAATCAGAAAGCCTAGGATTGCAGAGTGGCTCTACCTTTGCTACTTACAAGGCCTTGGGAAAGTCCTATCACTTCAATGGGATTAAATTTCATTATGTGCAAAATATTAATGTATCTATGTTTTAAATAAATTTGTTTTATGTTTTAAAGATATTATAAAGCTTAAATGATTATCTATCCCCCACAACCTGACACATAATAGGCTCTCTATAAAATATGTAAATATGAATATTACAACTTTAACCTTTCATGATTTTATTTCACTTCTACCTCTTGATGTAAGTAACACATCAATGCCTATGCTCTTAAGGTTAATAGCTAAATACTGGAAACAAACTGGACACTACTGTGTCATCTCTGATTATTTTTTCCTAAGAGGTCTCTGGTGAAATATAGTCACTTATTTCTGTCAATTAGCTTAGACCTTTAAAGTATGGTGTTTATTATTTATGTACACACTTTTGTAAACCTTGGCAATTATCTAGACTCACAAAATGACATTTCACAATGGAAGGCATAAATCTTCATTTAAGCAAAACAATACTAACTTAATAAATATTCTAACAGCTGCCTCCATGAAAGGATATTAGCCAAGATATTGAGCTGTAACAGATAATACATCTGAGGAAGAAAAGAGGAGATAAGGAGGAAATAAAGCAAAGTCAGGAATTATATATAAGGTTATGCCAGGAGATCATTTACAGGATGAAGATATTTAATAGAGAGTATATAATTAATATTTACTTTTTAATGATTGTAATGATCTTTATATGATGTGAAAGGAACACTGGATTTAGACCTAGAATATTAATTAGAGTTCAATACGTTCTACTATCAGCATGTACACTTAGTCAATTATTTTGCTATTTTACAACTTAATTTTTTATCATATATAAAATGGAAATAATTGTTCTTTGAACCTCAGAGTTGTTATATAATTTGAGATAATGTATATGAAAGCTTTGTAATAATGGTTTACAAATAGTGAACAGTATATACTTATAAGTAATTATAATGGTGGTATCAGTGAGGCTGAAAATTTTTCACAAGTATTTTGTCACTTACTAGTGGACTCACAAACAGAAGCACTATATAATGAAAGAAGAATAAACACCGTCTGAAAGACACTTTCACTAATATTATTCTGGTCAAGTCTTGTAATTTCATTTGCTCATGTGTCAGGAGATTATTATCATTATTCAATAAGGTTGTAAATTAGAATTGAAATACCACTCCTTAATGGTCTAGCAGAGTGCAAAGCATATACAGCATTATCTTTCTATCCTCCCATTTTTACTGTTCAATTCTAAAACCAGCACTATAACGTCAAGCGAAATGACGAAGTGCTTTGCTTCAGTGATACAAAACCTTCCCCATCCCAGATGAACAACCTATCCTGCGACCTCTGGGTCTTGATCCTTTGGTAATCACTCAGCCTCTCTGCGTTCAAGAGTCTATTTAGTCATCACTCCACATTTAGGGAACACCTATTATGAGCCAAACAGAAATGCTTAAAATATCTCCTGCCCTTGATGTGCTCCCAATAAAATCATAGAAGTACCTACGTGTTCTAGGTAAAGAGGAGAGTCAAGTCAAACCTAGAAGATCTCTGGGAAATGACAGTGGAGTATAATACCACTCATACAAAATCAGACCTTTTCTACTCCACTTCTCTAGCATCCTGTCATAAACCAAATAACTTTCTAGCCTATTTTTTTTTTAATTTCAATGTTTTAAGTATGTATTTGGTCATATTTTGACCAAATATATTCCTACTATTAGAAAAATCTGTTTGGATCCCACTAAGTCAATGAATAATTCTGGTAGAGAAATTTAAAATCATATTTAAATATTTATGATAATCAATGTAGTTCTTCTAGTCATCAGAAAGAAGGAAAACAGTCTAGCAGGGAAAAAAACACTAACATTGATAATGTGCTTTAAGGACAGATTTCGATCATTTAAATTTTGTAATAATGTGATGAACTTACTGAAGTTAGAAAAATACTTTCATTTTTTTATAATTGGGAAAGAGATAAAAATAATTTTGATATGAGTATTTAAAACAAATTTCAGTCATTGTCAACATTTTAGTAGCTCTGGTTTTTAATTTTGCTACCTATTTAAATGGCGAATTTCAGGAAACTTTTTCAGTAAGTGAGAGAAACAGAAAAGGGAACATTTGAGTGTGAATTTCCCTAGGACTTATTACACTAGAAAGACTTCACATTAATGAGTAAAATGTGAGGAATTACGGGTGGATCTCAACTGACAGAATGATTTAAGAGAATACTAAGCTGCTTTAAAGCTTCATATAGCGAATAGTGGCAAAACACAGGAGCTGCAAATTTCAAGGAAACTAATCTAGGGTCATGTGAAGAAAATTTCAGCGTAATAGGTCACATAAAGAGCTAATTTCTCATCTTCAATTAAAAGAAATGATTACCATAGAATTCAGACTCTGGTATAGACTTATTAAAGGCCTATTACGTTAATTCCTTATATTACTGTACATTAGATTTTTATTTAGATGATATAAAAAATAAGGCCTCTAGAGAATATTAGCAAATTTCAGGCCAAGCCTATTAAGACTACAATATTTTATAATACAAACTTTTAAAAATTATCTCGATAGGTGTGTATATAGATACCAAGAGAAAAATATATATGAACCGATGTAGCTCAGCATACACATATAAATGCAAAAGTTAAAAACAGGATGTATTATTCAATATTATTACTTTCAAAATATATAGCTCGATTCCAATAGAATTTAGACATAAGAATATTTTCCACATAAATCCTTTCACATACTTTACTCATTCCTTTCCTGATTTTATTACTGATAGAGCATGTAAAATGAAAATACATATTATTCTCTCATTTCAATCCTTTATTACGAACAAATTAAAGTATATGATTTTGTTTCAAACATAGTTTCATATAACTGAATCTATAAACATAGCAAGGAAAGACAGAATATAACAATATAACAGTGTTAAGATACATAGCTTAATACAGATACAGTTTTTAAAAATTACTCTTTTGGTATCTGTAACTGCAGGGATTCCTTTGTTTGCTTGCTTGCTTCTTTTATTTTCTTCTTTATTTCTTTGTTTTCTCTTTTCTACAATATGTTCTTTCCAAGATAAAAATATTGGTAGTAGGCATGACTTTTTAGTTATAATTGTTTACAGAATTCAGGAATGATTATCTTCATTTTTCTTTTATATATATATATATATATATATATATTTTTTTTTTTTAATTGCACTTTAGGTTCTGGGGTACATGTGCAGAACATGCAGGATTGTTGCATAGGTACATACATGGCAATGTGGTTTGCTGCCTCCATCCCCCCCATCATCTATACCTGGCATTTCTCCCCATGTTATCCCTCCCCAACCTCCCTACCATCTGCTGTCCCTCCCCAATTCCCCCCCCTCAACAGACCCCAATGTATGATGCTCCCCTCCCAGTGTCCATGAGTTCTCATTGTTCAACACCTGTCTGGGGTATTATACTCTTTCAGTTCCCCCACCTTAAATGACTTCTTTTTTCTGTTATTGAAACATCAGGGATTTGGTCTAGGTCCTGCTGCTTGCTGCACAGAAAGCCACTCACTGAGACAACAAGTATGACCAGGAAGAAGGTTTTAATCATGTGCTGCAGCCCAGGAGACGGGAGTTCAGTCTCAAATTCACCTCCCTGACTGACTAAAATTAGGGCATTATATAGCAGAAATGTAACTACACACAGAAAAACAAGAGTTAGGAAGGGGTAAGGAAGGGAATTTGGTCAACACAAAGCAGGTGGCCAGATAGGCAATTAAGAAATTCACTGTAGTCACACAAGCACTGAGTGCTTCAGTGCTAGTACAATCTATGCAGAATAGCAATTACAGTATGAAGCAGTGCAAGCATGTATATGAAACTGGGCTCCATGTTAAATCTGGCCTCATGCTTAACTGTATTAAAATAGAATTACAAAACTGCCAGTGTATTTCTTTACAATGTTTCTTATTTTATCCTCCTCAAAACTAAGGGCTATAACTATGAGCAATGTTAGTCAAATTTCTCTAATTTTCTATCGGGTTTTAAAAAAAGTTTTACTACCTAAGCCTTTTCAACTTTCTATTTTCTCTCTATGTGCATGATGACAGACATACAGAGAAAAGGGCACAAATATTACATATGACTTCCACAAATCATCTATAACATGCTTGAACTTTCTCTTTTGTCCTAAATTTTCTTCTTTCTAAACATAACTAGTCATTTTACCTTAGGACAAAATTTTTCCATAGTCTATAATTTGAATAAACCTCCAGGTAACTTCTAAATTGGATAAAGTTATTTTTCTAAGTAAGACCATATCTTCTTTGGCACATTTTAAATACAGAATTATATATTAACTAGAATTTTTATTTTTAGTAATATTAAATTTTAATGAAAATCTAAGAAGCAAAAAATTCTAAACAATCAGATATTAGCATTTTATAGATGAGCACATTCCACAATTTTAGAAACATATTTTCCCATATCATAATCTTTTCTTAATTGGAAATGACCCAGACATCCAATAAGCATTAAAAATAATTTTAAGTTACACAAAGTTTACCAAAAAATATCTGTTCCCATTGAAATGTACTCAATTCTTTCATTTTTAACAGTTTATCTAGATTACTTCTGAAAACTAAGATATTAGATATAGCTAGTCATTATGTAAAGTTATTTCCTTGTTAATTTTTTTGATAGCCAGAGAGTATGAGGTACTCACCTAAGTAAGAACCTTAAGTTAAATGCACAGGTATTTTTTGCCAATTACTCAGAAGGGTCAGCTGTTTTTGTTAAACTAACATTAGTCTAATAAATAAAAAAAAATACAAAGATCATTTTCTTTTGACTGAGTGTATAGTTTTATAACCGTCTATGCCAAAACCTGACACCTCAAAATTTCTAGCAGAGAAAAACGTAAAACTCAAATAAAAATGTACCTATGCAACAATCTTCCATGTTCTTCACATGTACCCCCAAACCTAAAATGCAATAAAAAAATTTAAAAAAAAATGTATTCCAACATTTCTGAAGACATTTCTATTTTCGTCTTACTAATAAAAAGACAGCTTGGTTATTAAAGATTTACGTAAGTCATATGAGCTTGAAAAACACTTTGTATTTATTTACTCAATTTATGAGTGCTTTTTTATTCATAAGCCAATTCAGTAGACACAACATATAACATAAATGTATACACACATAAACACACAGAAGCATGTATAAACACACACACACACAGACACACACACACACAAGATCCAGTAGCTTTTTCTTTGGGACTCTAGCTGTGAGACACAGTCACAGTTCATAGACTAATACAAACTCGCCGGTTTGTGAAGATGTTCACGTGGCTAAACCTTGTCCCAGTAAGTAACCCAGTGAAGGCTGTAAACCAAAATTTTGGGTAAAGCAGTTCCCAGGGCATTTTGATTTTTGAAGGCCAAACCACTGCAGACTCCCATGAACACTGAAGGCAAACAGCAGCATAGGAGCACATCATGTACTAACCAGACCTGACCCTGTTTAGAACAGCAGCATAAAAGCCTCTGTACATGAAAATCCACCTCCTTTCCCATTCAACAGCAAAATGAGGCCCATGAAGAGGCCAGACTTCTCCAGATTCCAAAGAATATTGGGGTCAACAATTCTACAAAGGAATATCAGCATATCAAATCCTGATTTCCCATGACTCTAACAACACACACACACCATTGCCATAACACAATGCAAGAGCTGCAGCAACTAACAAGACCAAGGGTGTCCAAACTGCAACAGCTGGGGTGCTTCATCCCTCCTTCGGTTGGACTCAATTAGCCTGAAACTTGCTTTGGATTTTCCCAAACTGAGAAGAACCAACTCCTCTGCCTGGCACCCACAAAAGACACTCACTTGTACAGACATGCACTCAACAATTAAAAACAAGCCCCCAAGTGTCCAAACTGAAACAGCCAGGGAGCTTCTCTCTCTCTCAGTCAGCTAAGCTTGTGCAATCTAGAAAAGGAAATGTCTTCAAAAATTTTCCAAATTGAGAGGAACAGATCCTCCTGTCTGGGCCCACATGGGACACTCACCTATCTGGAGGCAGATGTTAAATTTCAAAGGCTATTCTTCCTAGGCAGTTAGGAATGTGGCTGAGACCTGCAACAGTGAAACCAGAGAGAGACCGAAACCCACCTCTTACCAAAAAGGGTGTGGCAGCTGCTTAAGGGGGCTTCTAAAACTCTCCTTGACATCACAGTGAGGCGACAACGAACGCATTCTTGGTCAGTGAAGCAAAGTCTATTACCGAAACACCAGGGATTTGTTACAGGTCCTGCTGCACACTACATACAAGTCAATCACTGATACAACGAATATCATCAGGGAAGAAGGCTTTAACCAGGTTGTTGCAGCCAAGGAGATGGGAGATCAGTCTCAAATACACCTCCATGACTAAAATTAGGGGTTTACGTAGCAGAAATGTAATACAGGCAGGCAAACCGGAATTAGGGAGGGTAAAGAAGAGAAGCTGGTCAACAGAGAAGCGGTTAGTTAGGCAATCATGACTGATGAGAGGTCTGATGTCGAATTTTCCACATGCAGTTATCTAGAATTTTATTCACTTGATACTATCTGGGAGGACTGATGATTGGTTTCCTGAGAAAGAAACTCAGATAAGACAAAATAATTTTCTCAAGTTTCAAGATGAGAAGGATGAGTTTCTATGTTTATTCAGAAGAAACTATAAACATCAGTTCTAAGGGAGAAGTAGGTCAGTTTTATTTCCTTTTCCTCACCTTCTTGCCAGCCCACTCCCAGCAATTAGGAGAGGCAAGGAAAGCAGTTAAGGGGCCCCTTGAACTTGCTGCTTCCAAATTGCTTCTCTTTCAGCCTGACTCGCCCCAGTTATACCTTATCTTGTATTGGAAGAGGAGGCATAGCTCTCTCTGTTTCAGTGTGATCTCGGCTCACTGCAACCTCCATCTCCTGGGTTCAAGTGATTCCTGCCTCAGCTTCCAGAGTAGTTGGGATGACAGGCATGCGCCACTGTGCCTGGCTAATTCAGTATTTTTAGTAGAGATGGGGTTTCTCCATGTTGGTCAGACTGGTCTCAAACTGCCAGCCTCAAGTGATCCACCCACCTTGGCCTCCCAAAGTGTTGGGATTACAGGCATGAGCCACGGCATCCGGCCACTTCCTTTGTTTTTATATAGTCCTCGATCTTTTTTATTTCACACTTCATTTCTTTCATAACTTTATTGAACTATAACTGAAGTACACAAAACTGTACATATTCAAAGTGGACAATGTGACCAATTTTGACAGTTTTGCACCCATGAAACAGCCAAGTGGTGGTGCCTTTCTAAATAATCCAACTATCATCTAGTCTTTTTATTTCATTGGTCAATGTAGGAATGATTTGTTGAAAAAAAAAAAAAAAAAAGAATCCATCACCAAATGTCCCACATCTTTCAAACTATTAACTTTAGTTTTTGGTGGTGGTTGCTGTGTGTTTGTTGGGTGTGTTTTTGGTTTTGGTTTGATAAAGTCTCACTCTATAGCCCAGGCTGGAGAGCAGTGGCACCGTCTCAGCTCACTCCAACCTCTACCTCCCAGGTTCAAGCAATTCTCATGTCTCAACTTTCCCAGTCACTGGGATTACAGGTGTGTACCACCACGCCTGAATCATTTTTGTATTTTTAGTGGAGATGAGGTTTCACTATATTGGCCAGCCTAGCCTGGTCTCCAACTTCTCACCTAAGGTGATCCACCTGCCGCAGCCTCCCAAAGTGCTGGGATTACAGGCGTGAGTCACCGCAACTGGCCCAAACTATTGACTTCCCCTTTTTTTATATTTTTATTTTTTATTATACTTTAAGTTCTGGGATACATGTGCAGAACATGCAGGTTTGTTACATAGGTAGACATGTGCCATGGTGGCTTGTTGCACCTATCAACCAGTCATCTTCATTAGGTATTTCTTCTAATGCTATCCCTGCCTTTACCCCCGCTACCCTCCAGACAGGCCCTGGTAAGTGATATTTCCCTCCCTGTGCCCGTATGTTCTCATTATTCAACTCCCACATATGAGTGAGACCATGTGGTGTTTGGTTTTCTGTTCCTGTATTAGTTTGCTGAGAATGATGGTTTCCAGATCCTGCAAAGAACACGAAGTCATCCTTTTTCATGGCTGCATAGTATTCCATGTTGTATATGTGCTACATTTTCTTTATCCAGTCTCATTGATGGGCATTTGGATTGGTTTCAAGTCTTTGCTATTGCGAATAGTGCCGCAATGACCATAAGCGTGCATGTGTCTTTATAATAGAAAGATTTATAATCCTTTGGGTATATACCCAGTAATGGGATTGCTGGGTCAAATGGTATTTCTATTTCTAGATCATTGAGGAATCACCACACTGTTTTCCACAATGGTTGAACTAAATCACACTCCCACCAATGTGTAAAAACCTTCCTATTTCTCCACATCCTCTCTAGCATCTGTTGTTTCCTGACTTTTTAATAATCACTATTCTAACTGGCATGAGGTAGTATCTCATTGTGGTGTTGATTTGCATTTCTCTAATGACCAATGATGATGAACTTTTTTTCATATGTTTTTTGGCCACATGAATGTCTTCTTTTGAAAAGTGTCTGTTTATATCCTTAGCCTACTTTTTGATGAGATTTTTTTTTTTCTTATAAACTTGTTTAAGTTCCTTGCAGATTCTGGATATAACTTTCAATGAATCATTCCATCTAGACTGTGTGGAAAAAATTTTCAAAAAATCAAGTAATTATTAAATCACTTTTGTCTTATCCTTTGGACAAATAATGCTCAAAAATATTACTTGGGCAAATAATACATTAGCTAAAGGAAACTGGGCAACTGAATTCACATGCTCTTGATGTAATCACAGCATATCTGTCTGTTCATTTTCACATTAAAGGGACACGCTTAAGAGAATAAATCTACTCAATATTTTATGGTGAAAAGATAATTCTAGACAAATGGTTCAACAGCTTTCTTCTATTTACGGTTATTTCACAACTAATTCCAATAAGGTTAAGTTCTTCATGTTCAGGATTAGAATCCTTACTTTTTGTTTCTATTCTACTGAATTCATCATACTTTCAGAAAATGAATTTTATTCTAAAATAGTGCTATTGCTTATAATTATGAACTATCAGTAATTTGCTTGAAGAGACTGTGTACCACAAAGGAAACTTCAGAAATGTATCATGATTTTTTATTTTAATGTCTAAGGCTATAGCTATTATTTTTCAAGTATATAAACAATTTTTTGAGTTTTATTATTTGATCTCAAAATCCTTTGTACAATAGAAAAAAAATGTGTAAAGTCTAATCAGAATTAGTCAAAGAGTAATGTTAACTGTCTATCTGATTCATCTTCTTTCTGCTGAAGCTGCTGTTTTGGAGACTGTAAATCAAAAGAGCTGAATATAGCTTATGAGCAGTTATTTCTGGTCACTAAATCCTTTAAAGTATCAGAAAAAGAGGAGTCAGGTCTCCACATAAAAACTGACACTACTTCCTGCAATTTCTTTTTAAAAACTGAAATGCCTATTTGTTTGCTAAATGAACATTTTTCACCTTCTTTTACCTTTATTGAACTCTTTTTTTTTGTACTTTAGGTTCTGGGGTACATGTGCAGATCATACAAGATTGTTGCATAGGTACACACATGGCAAGGTGGTTTGCTGCCTCCATTCCCCCATCACCTATAGCTGGGATTTCTCCCCCACATTATCTCTCCCCACCCTCCCCCACCCCCCCGCTGTCCCTTCCTTAGCTCCTTCAACTGACCCCAGTGTGTGATGCTCCCCTCCCTGTGTCCACATGTTCTCATTGTTCAACACCCACCTATGAGTGAGAACATGTGGTGTTTGGTTTTCTGTTCATGTATCAGTTTGCTGAGAATAATGGTTTCCAGATTCATCCATGTCCCTACGAAGGATACAAACTCATTTCTTTTTATGGCTGCATAGTATTCCATGGTGTATATGTGCCACATTTGCTTTAACCAGTCTATCGTTGATGGACATTTGAGTTGGTTCCAGGTCTTTGCTATTGTAAACAGTGCAGCAATGAACATACATGTGCATGTGTCTTTATAGAAGAATGATTTATAATCCTTTGGGTATATACCCAATAATAGGATTGCTGGATCAAGTGGTATTTCTATTTCTGGGTCCTTGTGGAATCACCACACTGTCTTCCACAATGGTTGAACAAATTTACACTCCCACCAACAGTGTAAAAGCATTCCTATTTCTCCACATCCTCCCCAGTCTTTGTCTCTTGATTTTTTAATGATTTCTAACTGGCGTTAGATGGTATCTCACTGTGGTTTTGATTTGCGTTTCTCTAGTGACCAGTGCTGGTGAGCATTTTTTCATGTGCTTGTTGACCTCATATATGTCTTCTTGTGAAAAGTGTCTGTTCATATCCTTCACCAACTTTTGAACGGGTTTGTTTGTTTTCTTCTTATAAATCTGTTTTAGTTCTTTGTAGACTCTGGATATTAGCTCTTTGTCAGACGGTAAATTGCAAAAATTTTTTCCCATTCTGTTGGTTGCTGGTTCACTCTAATGATGGTTTCTTTTGCTGTACAGAAGCTCTGAAGTTTAATTAGATCCCATTTGTCTATTTTGGCTTTTGTTGCCATTGCTTTTATGTTTTAGTCATGAAGTCCTTGCCTATGCCTATGTCCTCGATGGTTTTGCCTAGGTTTTCTTCTAGGGTTTTTATGGTGTCAGGTCTTATGCTTAGATTGGAAGAAATTGATAAATTCCTGAATACATTCACCCTCCCAATACTAAACTAGGAAGAAGTTGAATCCCTGAATAGACCAATAAGAAGTTTTGAAATTTAGCTGGTAATAAATAGCCTCCTACCCAAAAAAAGCCAAGGACCAGACAGATTTACAGCTGAATTCTACCAGAGGTACAAAGAGGAACTGGTACCGTTTCTTTTGAAACTACTCCACACAGTTGAAAAGGAGGCACTTCCCCGTAACTTATTTGATGAGGCTGGCATCACCCTGATACCAAAACCTGGCAGAAATACAACAATAAAAGGAAACTTCAGGCCAACATCCCTGGTGAACATTGATGTGAAAATCCTCAATAAAATACTAGCAAACCAAATCCAGCAACACATCAAAGAACTTATCCACCATAATCAAGACAGCTTTATCGATAGGATGCAACTAATTATTTCACGACTAATTCTAACAAGGTTAAGTATTAGCTCTTCATGTTCTTCAAGGTTCTACTGAACCAGGATGCAAGGCTGGTTCAATATATGTAAATGAATAAATGTAATTCATCACATAAACAGAACTAAAGACAAAAGCCAAATTATTATCTCCATCGACATAGCAAAGGCCTTTGATAAAATTTAACAGCACTTCATGTTAAAAACTCTTAACTAGGTGTTGATGGATCTTACCTCAAAATAACAAGAGCCATTCATGATAAACCCACAACCAATATCACACTGAATGGACAAAAGCTGGAAACATTCCCCTTGAAAGCTGGCACAAGATAGACATGCCCTCTCTCACCACTCTTATTCAACACAGTATTGGAAGTTCTGGTTAGGGCAATCAGGCATGAGAAATAAATAAAGAGCATTCAAATAGGAAGAGAGGAAGTCAAACTGTCTCTTTCAGCAGATAACATAATCCTATACTAGAAAACCACATTGTCTCAGCCCCAGAGTTTCTTAAGCTGATAAGTAATTTCAGCAAGTCTCAGGATACAAAATCAATGTGCAAAAATCACAAGCATTCCTATACACCAACAATAGACAAGCAGTAAGCAGAGAGCCAAATTATGAATGAACTCCCATTCACAATTGCTACAAAGATAATCAAATACATAGGAGTACAACTTACAAGCGATGTGAAGAACCTCTTCAAGGAGAACTACAAACCACTGCTCAACAAATTTAGAAAGAACATAAACAAATGGAAAAAACATTCCATGCTCATGGATAGGAAGAATCAATGTCATGAAAATGGCCATATTGCCCAAATCAATATAGATGCAATGCTATTCCCATTAAACTACCACTGACTTTCTTCAGAGAATTAGAAAAAAATAATTCAAAATTCATATGGAACCACAAAATAGCCCCATATAGCCAAGACAATCCTAAGCAAAAAGGACAAATCTGGAGGCATTATGCGATCCACCTTCAAACTATACTACAAGCCTACAGTAACCAAAACATCATGGTGCTGGTACAAAAACAGACACATAAACCAAAGGAACAGAATAAAGATCTCAGAAATAAGACTGCACATCTATAACCATCTGATTTTTAACAAACCTAAGAAAAACAAACAATGGGAAAGGATTACATTTTTAATAAATGGTTCTGGGAAAACTGGCTAGCCATATGCAGAAAATTGAAACTGGGCCCCTTCCTAACAACGTATACAAAAATTAACTCAAGAAGGATTAAACACTTAAATGTAAAACCCCAAACTATAAAAACCCTAGAACAAAAGCTAGGCAATACCATTCAGGACATAGGCATGGGCAAAACTTTCATAATGAAAATGTCAAAATCAATTACAACAGAAGCAGAACTTGACAATTGGGATCAGACTAAACTAAAGAGCTTCTGCACAGCAAAGGAAACTATCACCAGAGTGAACAATGTACAGAAAGGGAGAAAATTTTTACAATCTATCCATCTGACAAAGGTCTAATACCTAGAATCTACAAGAACTTAATTTTACCAAAAAAAAAAAAAAAAAAAAAAAACATTAAAAAGGGGCAAAGGACACGAACAGATATTTCTCAAAAAAGGAAAATTACATGGCCAACAAACATAAGAAAAAAAGTTCAACATCACTGATGATTAGAGAAATGCAAATCAAAATCACAATGAGATACAATCTCATGCCAGTCAGAATGGTGATTATTAAAAAGCCAAGAAATGTGTGGTGTTATATGTGAGGCCTGTGTTCTGTTCCATTGCTCTGTATATCTGTTTTGGTGCCAGTACCATGTGGTTTTGGTTACTGTAGTCTTATAGTATAGTTTGAAGTCAGGTAGCGTGATGCCTCCAGCTTTGTTCTTTTGGCTTAAGATTGTCTTGGCTATATGGGCTCTTCTTTGGTTCCATATGAAATTTACAGCAGTTTTTTTTCTGATTCTGTAAAGAAAGTCAATAGTAGCTTGATGAGGATAGCGTTGAATCTATAAATTACTTTGGGCAGTATGACCATTTTCACGATATTGATTCTTCCTATCCATGAGCATTAAATGTTTTTTCCATTTGATTGTGCCCTCTCTTATTTCCTTGAGCAGTGGTTTGTAGTTCTCCTTGAAGAGGTTCTTCACATCCCTTCTAAGTTGTATTCCTAGGCAGTTTATTCTCTTTGTAGCAATTGTGAGTGGGAGTTCACTCATGATTTGGCTTTCCATTAGTCTATTATTGGTGTATGAGAATGCCTGTGATTTTTGCACATTGATTTTATATCCTGAGACTTTGTGAAGTTGTTTACCAGCTTAAGGAGACTTTGGGCTGAGACAATGGGGTTTTCTAAATATACAATCATGTCATCTGCAAACATAGACAATTTGACTTCCTCTCTTCCTATCTGAATATGCTTTCTCTTGCCTCACTGTTCTGACCAGAACTTCCTATATTATTTTGAATAAGAGTGGTGAGAGAAGCCATCTTTGTTTGTGCCAGTTTTCAAAGGGGAATGCTTCCAGCTTTTGCTCATTCAGTATGATACTGACTGTGGGTTTGTCATAAATAGCTCTTATTATTTTGAGATATATTCCGTCAACACCTAGTTTATTGAGAGTTTCTGGCATGAATGGGGGTTGAATTTTATTGAAGGCCTTTTTGTGTCTATTGAGATAAACGTGTGGTTTTTGACATTGGTTCTGTTTATGCAATGGGTTACATTTGCTGATTTGTGTATGTTGAACCAGTCTTGTATCCCATGGATGAAGCTAACTTGATCATGGTAGATAAGCTTTTTGATGTGTTGCTGGTTTTGGTTGGCCAGTGTCTTACTGAGGATTTTTGCATCGATGTTGATCATGGATATTAACCTGAAATTTTCTTTTTTTGTCGTATCTCTGCCAGGTATTGGTATCAGAATAATGCTGGCCTCATAAAATGAGTTAAGGAAAAGTCCCTCTTTTGTATTGTTTGGAATCGTTTCAGAAGGAATGGTACCAGCTCCTCTTTGTACCTCTGGTAGAAATCAGCTGTGAATCCTTTGGGTCCTGGTCTTTTTTAGTTGGTAGGCTGTTAATTACTGCCTCAATTTCAGAACTTGTTATTGGTCTATTCAGGGATTCTACTTCTTCCTGGTTTAGTCTTGGGAGCATGAATGGTCCAGGAATTTATCCATTTCTTCTAGACTTTCTAGTTTATGTACATAGAGGTGTTCATAGTATTCTTTGATAGTAGTTTGTATTTCTGTGGCATCAGTGGTGATATTCCCTTTATTATTTTTTATTGTGTCTATTTGATTCTTCTTTCTTTATTAATCTGGCTAGCGGTCTATTTTGTTAATCTTCAAAACTGACAAAACAAGCAATGTGGAAAGGATTCCCTATTTACTAAATGGTGTTGGGAAAACTGGCTACCCACATGCAGAAAACTAAAACTGGACCCATTGCTTAGAGAAAACTAAGCAATGCCACATCGGTTCGAGTTAATGGAGACCACTCCTTGCCTCCTGTTTCTCCTCCTTTCCCTTATTTGAAATCCTGGAGAAGCCTCAATGAGCCCAAGCACAGAGATAGAGCAGTAGAAATGTCAGATGGGAAGATGGACAGGAATCTACCATACTTACCTTTTTCATGACAATTGTATAGCCTGCAACAGGACTGAGCTAGGGAGAGGAAAAATCTTTAAATGAAGTAAGAAGGGTTTGATTCTTAATTGGATAATTAAGATACTGGAAGTTTTTAATAGAATTACAAGTAACCAGAGAATTGTTGGTTATCTGTAAATGATCTTCCCCCATCAAATCCCAATCCCTCATAAAGCCATTGGGTCTGCTCAAGTGCAAAAAAAAAAAAAAAAAAAAAAAGAAAGAAAGAAAGAATGGAAAAGAAAAACAGCCATCCAATGGCTAAAATGATCCAAAAGAAAATGAATGAAACTATTTTCTATCTATATATCCCATGCCCTGCTCACTTATATTTTCAGTTCTTGAAATCCTTGTAGAACGTTCTCAAAGTACTTTATAGTGTACTTTTTTATAAATCCGCTATCATGGAGAATTTAGGTAAACTTCTTCCTAGAGTGAGATGCTTATTTTAAACTGGGACTGTACCCTATTTTGCCTGTATCATTGACATTTACTATTTCATATCTCGCAGGTGCTAAGGATGGTACACAGAAGCATAGCTAGCAAAACAGGCAATGAAAATCGACTACCTATATTACTAATCCTGTTCTTCTAATTGGCGATCTGCAGAGCTTCTTAGGTTACATTGAGGGAACTGCCAGAGAATAAAGGAAAACCTCTCCCCTGCCAAGAAAAAAGAGATTTTAAAAGAATCTGTGTTTCATGGGTCTTGTATCAGATTCATCATTTTCCATGATGTTAGCACTAAATCCTTATCTGTGCACTGTAAAGCGGTATGCTTTCTAAGAATACAGAAACCACACTAAGATATGCATTTTCCTTGAAAATTATTGTCCGTGTAGGGAATATTTGACCAAGTTAAGTCAGTTTATTAACATTTTTGAAGAAAACCTAATGTTATAGGCAAGTTGAGAATATGATTTTGTCTAACATACAGTCAATCAAAAAGCTTTAATGGTTTTTTTCCTCTCTTCACCTAAAAGTCAATCATTAATGCTCAATTAAGGATATCTGATCCAAAAATGTTATCTAAGTACATATTGGAACTAAAAGTAAAAATGGGATTTTTTTCTTAAGAATTTTTAATCAAAATTTACTTACAGTGATACAAGTTTTCTCATGATTTTAGGATAGAACACAATTACATAACTTGAGAATCACCCGTCTACATAAGGGAGAGTGATAGAGCAAAAGGTTAGTCTGGAATTCTAGGTACCTGAGGCCTTGTCCCAGGACTGTCACAAAGTAGTTCTGCAATTTTGAAAATCAGATAATGTTGCTATAACTCTTGTTTTATTGAACCTATTTTTATAAGAGGATTCATTTCCTCTAGAAATAAAGAAACTAAACAGTTCTTTCACTCTCAAATCAGGATAGGCATATTCACTGTTGTCTACTTCATAAGCTCATAAGAAACTCAAACAAGAATGTATGTATGAACAATCTAAAAGTATAAAGTATAATAAAAATGCTAGTAAAGGCTAAATTCTTGATAACATACTGAATAAATTTTGCAAATACAGTTTACATGAATTATCCTGGTAACTCTCACAAACCCAGATCACGTGAGTACTTTTACAATTCCAACTTCACACAGAAGTATACTAAGGCCACATAAACAGTAAATAGTTGCCAAGTAATCAGTAACAGAAACTTCATACATAGTTCCAGAAGAATATTGATTGAAAAAGCAGCGTATTTAAAATCTGAAATTAGAACAGTAAAATATATAAAATGCATTATTCTTGAAGTTTAGATTTGTTCCCTTCATACAGTCAGCTCTGTTACCTTGAAAATGACACTCAAATGATACAAATAAAAATAATTATTTGAATTATTAAGTGGGCAAACCATTAAATTTACTATTTACAAATCTCTAATATAAAATATAAAATTTCACTGTATTTGCAAAGAGAATTAAGGATAAACAATAGACGATGTTAAAACATGTGAAAAGGGATAAATTCACTAGTTTCACAATTTTGAATTTAATGAGAGTACAGACTGTGACTTGGAGGCTGCCAAAGGAAACCACGTGACTCTAAGAACTGATGACAAATCCAGCAAGACACACTGTTCTTGTCCATAGGTACTATCTTGATGTAGACAGATTTCTCTATAAATTGTTTTTGCTTTTCTAAAGCCACTATTAAGGTGGTCTTCTAGAATAAAAACAAAATTGTGATGAAAAACATTCTCTTATTACATAAAAGTTTTATAAGAATTATATAATTTATCTAATGGGTTATTGCTATGCTGACTGAAACTTACTTTTTTACAAAATCTTCTAATGACTCTCCTATAGTTCCATAAACTCATAAATCAATCTTCCAGATAACCCTTCATAAAAGATTTTGCAAATTGCTTGGCTAAACTCCCTCACTTCTCTTCTTTACCATTTGCACTGACTACAAGCAAACTGAGCTTCAAAAGATTTTCACATTTTCAGAAAGAGCAAAAAGATTGTATTTCCCATCTTGAAGAGTTCACAAGCCTGCAAGAACTGAAGAGCTGAGAACAAAGCCCTTCTGTTTTGAAAATTGTGTAAGAACCCCAAGCACAGTGTGCCATCTGATCTTGCCTGCTGTAGTGAGTGCTCTCCATAGCTCTGTATAATCCT
This sequence comes from Ateles fusciceps, assembly GCA_036589455.1. NCBI lineage: Eukaryota > Metazoa > Chordata > Mammalia > Primates > Atelidae > Ateles > Ateles fusciceps. The sequence goes on along the minus strand of JAZHEH010000253.1, from coordinate 4,895,080 downwards.
TGAGTTCATTTGTAACCCTTTCATTCACATTACTCTACAACACTGATATTATTACCTCGTACTTGCATGCAGTGCCTCTAGGCATGACTGGAGGAATTTAGTAAACTCTCATTGAGTTGAACACAGGCTATCATAACCTTTCAGCAGAAATCCCAAGAGGCTCAGTTCGTACCAATGACACCAATAGGAAAATCATGCCCATGAGGATAATGAAATTGTCTGTCTGCAAGTCAGTATCTCAGATCTGAATAGATAAACATAGTGATCCTATTCATCCTGACTCACTTAGATGACAAACAAAATGAACCAAGAGCACAGAAACTGGATTGACTTTTTGTAAGAAAATGTCAAACACGTTCCCTAAAAGTTCTAAGAATTTTGTTATTTTATACGGATTTCACTTCAACAGTGTTACTAGTTTTTAGGATCTTAATAATGCTGTAACGGTGAGAGATGGAATATTATCACGGACTAGGCATTTCAAAAGCCTCTACAAATATCATTAGCTGCTAAAGCTTATTACCCAAGTTTTACTGTGTCTTGTATCACTCTGAAGGGAAAGTAATTTGTTTTATAAGTACATTAAAATTTCATTTTTAGTAGAGTTTTCAGCATAAACAAACCTAAATTAACAAACCTCTTTAAATTAGCACGTAGGTGTCTCTGTGCTACTGACATTGAAAATATATGTGCAGCAAAAGCTGGGATCTAGAATATGATAAAGTCTCAAAATTAACTATGTTATTAATCCAAATGCTGGGCCACAGAACCACTATAAATATTATGAAGACTTATTTGGATATGTAAATTAACACAACCTCTCCTTACATCTGTGTGTGGTCGGGGGTGAGGGGCAAGGTATGTTCATGCATGCAGCTGCACACGTTGTTCAGAGACTACAAAGTTCCCCTTTAATTCCTAGTAGAGAAGGGAGCTATACATCTGTAAGCTGAAGGAGTGACGTGGCAGGACGGTGTCCTCAGCTGGCTGAGTGCACTGATCTAGATACTGGAACCTTTTTCTGATCTTCAGTCGTCTCATATCAAGCAAAAATTTGTTGGTTAGAATAAAGTCAACATGAATTTGGGGAAAGTATGGAAAGCACAGTAAAAGCATTCTTGTCACCCCTCGCTTTATAACAGACCAAAGTTCTATGACAATTTCCCTGAGAGAAATAAAAGACAACTGTGACAAATTTCCTGGGAAAAATCAAAGGCATCCAATTGGAACCACAGAAATTACTTTCACAGCATAACCTGGGAACAGGTGTGTTGCACTAAGTCACTGTCTTTTGGGATGTTTTCTTAGACAGAATAATTATGAAATATAAGTAGGGTGTGCGGGCAATAAAATGGAGGTAAGAAAAAAAAGACAAGGATGATTCCTAAGCTGAGCTTTTTATATCATAATGGAAAGTTAAAAATCTTTTGTTATCTTTCTTTTCTCTTCCTTCTTCTCTCTTTCTCATTTTCTCTCCCTATTTGTCCACTTTCAGGCTGCTGATAAAGACATACTGATACCTGAGACTGGGCAATTTACAAAAGAAATAAGTTTAATTGGACTTACAGTTCCACATGGCTGGGGAAACCTCACAATCATGACAGAAGGCAAGGAGGAGCAAATCACATCTTATGTGGATGGCAGCAGGCAAAAGAGTTTGTGTAGGGAGATTTCTCTTTTTGAAACCATCAGATTTCATGAGATTCATTCACGATGACAAGAACAGTGCAGGAAAGACCCGCCCCCATAATTCAATCACCGCCCACGGCATTCCTCCCACAACACGTGGGAATTGTGAGAGTCACAATTCAAGATGAGATTTGGGTGGGGACACAGCAAAACCATATCACACTCTCTTGCTTTCCCTCTCTTTTTTTAGGTCATCAGTTTTTGTTAAGAAAAATAAACATCTATTAATACTCCTGAAAACCGCAGTATAATAGATCTAATACGTAGAATTAATACACACGTGTGATCTGGGTGACTGTGACAACCACAGCTTAACGTCCATCTACTAGGCTCTCATCACATGATAGCAGTAGGTGCACTTTTCATACCTAGAAATATTGAAAAATGTTTTCTAAAGCCTAGAGATGGTAGTAGTTCTATGTGCACTTTCATATATAAGAGATATATACAGTATCTTATACTTCACAAAAATTGTTTGTAAAATATTCGCAATATTCTTTGTAAAAATAGCTATTATTTGGAGGTCTTTTAAATTAGTGAACAATTGAAACTAAGCCATAACAGCACATTACAAAACTGAGCTTCAAGCATAGATTTCTGTATTCATTTCATAAAACAGTTGATAGTTCACTGAAGTAAGATTCTCTCTCGAATACATTAACAATTCTATTTTAAAAAAAAAAACAGTCACAGATACGGACATTCATTTTCTCTCTCCTCCATCTCATATTATTCAAGCTACTCATTGCATGTATGACATCTCTTTCTTGGATAAACAGTATTTAATTCCTATTAATTCAGAATAAGTCCCTCTTTCCAGAATATTCACATTTCCTATTATAATAGTTCAGTTACACGTAACGTAATTTGGTAATTTTTTTGTTGTACTTGTTTTGTTTGTTTGCAGAGGTATTTTGCCACCTCATGTATTTTTTAAAAAAAACCTCAGTGTACAGTAAATACAACCAAATGAAAACCAATAAGGGGAAAGTGTGTGTGTGTGTGTGTGTGTGTGTGTGTGTGTGTGTGTGTGTGGGTGTGGGTGTGTGTGTGTGTGAGACAATGAAGACTTAGACATGTCTCAAGTTTTTAACAGCTTAGCAGAAATAGCAATATTCATCTGCTGGAATCTCTTAACACTATCTCCCATCAACTACATCAAACTTCCTCTGAAGCATTTCTGCTGCTGTTGTTGCTACTGTGCTATTATTTCCTCACATAAAAAGCAAGAGTTTTAGTAAGATTCATGTCCCCTATATTAAAGACGACTCCACATCTATAGATTTATACAGAAATGCACTGGTGTTTATAATGCCAGTGGTTTTTAGATAATTATGCTTCTAACAAATTAAATTTATCAGCATAACAACCCATTCAGCAAAATTAAAAAGAGGCAATATTTACATCAATGGTGCTTTGAAACGAACATTTTCCTTCAGGATGCACAGCCACACAGTTTTTAGTCTCTAGTCTTTTCTCTTGACAAGTTATAAATATTCTCAGAAGTAACTGTTTTGATGTTGCCTTAAAAATCAGGGGAATGGGAGGGGTGAGGAAAGAACACTGAGGCTACATGCATTTTTCACATAAATTTTGCTATCGCATTTGACAGTTTAATTATATTGTTGTTATTTGCATTTCTCATGTTACTTTAGAGTCTTAGCTAATGGCTTTCCATAAAGTGATACTTCATAGTGTTTTTTGCTGAATGAAATCCTTATCTTAGTTTCTTGTTATGATAGATAAATCCAATCAACAACAACCATATGTTAAGAACTTTTAAGTTTGTTTGTTGCAGTCAACAATCTCTGCAAGCATCTATTCTTGGTTATATATAATACATGTCTGCAAATCAAAGAGCATTCCAACACAGAAAGAGAATTTAGAGAAATGACTATGACAATTTACTGGGGGAAAGAAAGAGAGATTGTGTTCAGATTTCAATACAATCTGGAAAAGCTTATATACAATTCCCCTTCTAAATTAATTACCTAAAGATTAAAAATGTATCTGCTATGACTTATCCCTTCTCAAACTTTTCCACCCCATAATCTAAAGATACCTTTATAGAAGCATCAATTATTTGAATATTGTTCTGTGCTCTTTAATAAATGTTGATTGCTGTCAAACTCTAATGAATATGGCAACATATTATCTCTAGTCTGGGTAGAATCACCTCAATCATGTGGAAGAAATAGAAGAATCAGATTTGAACTGGCAAAATTGCATTAATTTTCCTCTACAATCAGTCATACTATTTTCATATTCAACATTTTTTATATATTTTTATGAGAAAAATGGTTGAGAATGAGGCTTTCCATGTCCTTTATTCTGCCCAGAAATAAATTACTGGATTCTAAAATGTATTTGGTATTACTTAGAGGACTTGTGAAAACACAGATCCCTGAGTGCTACCTGCAGAATTTTAACATCAGGGGCTCTGGAGTGAGACCCAAGAAATCGTGTTCTAACAAGTGCCCAGGTGATGCTGCTGCTGCTAATTTAAGACCACTGAATGTGAGCAAGTTTGGACTCTTCCTAAACACAGCTTGGATAATTCCCTAATTGTAGCCGACTCAACAGATAATAGTTTTGATTAATCTTTGTACTCTCCTCCTTTTAAAATGATTCAAAAAAAAAACCTGAAAAAATACTAATTTTGTCCTAATAGTAACAGCTGAGGATGACTAGTCTATCTTTTTATGCTAGTCAGAAGATCAGAATAATTTGAGGAAGAGAGGAAGGATGGAAGGACAGAAGAACGGGAGGAAGGGAGGGAGGAAGGGAAGAAGGGAGGGAGGGAGGGAGGGAGGGGAGAGGAGGGGGAGGGGAAAGGGGAGGGCAGGGAGAATGAAATAAAGAAATAAATTAGTTTCAAGGGCTTTAGAGAGAAAGACGTCTTAAATAAAAATGATAAAATAAATGCCCTTTGTCTGAAAAGAGGACTTAGAGGACCTCAGAATCTGTCAATTCTAGTAATTTTACAAATTATATCTCTTGTTCTCAAATAACTTATCTTTCAGTTCTCAGCTGCCAAGATAAGTGTCCAATTAGAATAATTTATTGATGGGCTTTTTAGTAATTTCATTTGGGGGCCTCTAATTGAGTTCCTTACTCCGACTACAATAAAAAGTTTCTATAGACCTTACTTAATATGAATGCTTTGACCAATTAACAATTGTGAAGCTAATCAATTTTAAATAGAACATTTTTCTAAGTTTAAACATTTCACAGGACACTTACCTAATTATAATCTTGTTTCTTTTATGGCAGAATAATTGAAACAAAGGCATTCTACCTACAGCAAACAATAGTTGTAAATATTTCATAATTTCATCTTAACATACATTTTTATTTCAGACATTATTACAAATACGTAAAAGACTCCTACAGAATCCTGATGCTTTCTACTTGTGAGCTGACTCTTGTAACCCAGAATAACTTTTCAGACCACTGTAAGGAATGCTGTCTTATCCACCAGCTGGCTACTTATGTGCCCAGAATTTTCTAGATTCAGCATAATACAAAGAATGTAAGATAAGATCTGGCACCTAAGAAGTTGACAGTCTAGACTGGAAGACGATGAGCTGTCGACATTAAGTCAGGATGAATAAACGAGTCTTCATGCCATAGAAAATACAAGAGAGATTACTATGGGTTGTAAGAAAAATCTTGGCCTTAATTTGGAAGAATGACCCTAAAGAATTTAACTGGCAGAAAATGAGGGGTGTCTTCTGTGGAACAGCTCCCAGTAAGTTCAGAGGCTCAGCAGACAAGGTTGGCTAGCACAGGGAGCTAGTCTGACTCACCATTAAAACAGTAAGGGTTATGCTTTTCCTACTCTGGCACCTCACTGTAGATATGGAATGGTATAAATGTAGATTTTAAATCTGGTATTGTTTAGGTTACAAGCTATTGATGGTGAAAAAGAATCATTTAAGCGCCAGGTAGAACTGCATGTATTTCGGAGCATAATTAGGTCTTAAATAAAATTCACCGATTTCTTTGTTGTTAAAAACAAATAACAATAACTATTCTATACTTTCAAATGACCTCTATCTAGTTAAAATTAAAAACGTTTGTGTCTCTATCTTGTTAAAGTTAATTTATCTGCTGCATTCTTCTCAAAAGCCTGTGCATACAAAGTTTGCAGACCTATGGTCTTCTTGAGTATGTTGACCTCTTGACAGCGCTATTTTTCTTTAGGACAAGGTAATATCTACGTATTTATGTTGTAAATATTAAAATAGAGCTGTAATATATAGGTAGCTAGTTCAAATTTTATTTTCAAAAACATTTCTTATGGGACATCAAAATATAAATACCTTTCTAGATCCATAGAAATATGTGTTTTTATGGGGCAGGTAAATGCACACATTGGGACTCTAACTTTTGATAACGTTAAGGAAACAGCTGTGTTTCTGGGTTCCTGGCAGTTTCTGTAAAAACGAAGTCCACATAATCACTGGATACTTTTCATGAAAGTTTTCTTCAGATGTTGGCAAAGATAGTCCCTTGAAAGGAACAAATGTGCCTTATTTATTTTATTTTATTTTATTTTATTATTTTATTTTGACAGAGCCTCTCTCTATCACCCAGGCTGGAGTGCAGTGGCATGATCTCAGCTCACTGCAGCCTCCACTTCCCTGGTTCCAGCAATTCTCCTGCTTCAGCCTCTTGAGTAGCTGAGATAACATGCATGTGGCACCACAGCCCGCTAACTTTTTGTATTTTCAGTAGATACAGGGTTTCACCACCGTGGCCAGGCTGGTCTCAAACTCCTGATCTCAGGTGATCCGCCCACCTAAAGTCTATGTAGAAAGATGTGGCCTCAGGCAGGCACAGCAATTGAACAGTTTTTAAAAAAGTAACACTTGTACTTTTTCTGCCAAATCTAAAGAAAGAGTGAAAAAGACCCAGTATATAAAACTTTTTGCACCAGAACTGATGGTGTTGAAATATCTCTGCTATATGATGTGCTATTTTCACTGTCTAGAAGAAAATATACAAAAGCCTGGAAAAAACAAAATGGGCCTACATATTAGTGTTTCAAAAACAGAATCTATGCTTTAAATAAATCAGGTAATCTTTGTATCTTCAATCAACTCATCACAGACAAGAGACATTTTGGAAGTTGGTAATCTTCCAAATAAATGTATTTCCAGGAAATGGAAAAATTTTGCATACTTTATTTTAACAGTACAGAATCTGAAGTTAAGACAAAAATATTATTACTAAATGTTGCTGCAAATTTCAGTCACTTAGTTCAATATTATGTCACTCTGTGCAATAAGAACATAGTTAATACAACAATTTTATATGTTATATATATATTTTAAAAAGGTACCTGAAGTATGAGAACATTTCACTTTGGTTGATAAGAGCAATTTAAAGTAATGAAAAAACTTGAATTTTAAAGGTAGGTATCTTGATTAATATCTATTATCTTTTGTTTACTTGCTATGTAGCCATTTAGAAGTACTTCAGTTATTTGAGCTTAAATTTCTTCATCTTTATACAGCAATATCCCCTGTCTACCATGTTCTTTCAATCATCATTTGAGATAATAAATACAAAACTAAATTTGTAAAGTGCAACACACTAGTATACTTTTAAAAATAACTGACCATATAATAGGAAGTAAATCACTCCTCAGAAAATGCAAAAGAACAGAAATCATACCAAAATTCTCTCAGACCACAGTGCAATCAAATTAGATCTCAGGATTAAGAAACTAACTCAAAACCCCACAACTAAATTGAAACTGAACAACTGGCTCCTGAATGTCGACTGGATAAACAATGAAATGAAGGCAGAAATAAAGATGTTCTTCAAAACCAACGAGAATGAGGATACAACGTACCAGAATCTCTAGGACACATTCAAAGCAGTGTCTAGAGGGAAATTTATAGCAACAAATGCCCACATGACAAGCAAGGAAAGATCTAAAATTGACACCCTATCATCAAAATTGAAAGAGCTAGAGGAGCAAGATAAAAAAAAACTAAAAGTGAGCAGAAGACAAGAAATAACTAAGATCAGAGCAGAAATGAAGGAGCTAGAGACACAAAAAGCCTTCAAAAAAAATCAATAAATCCAGTGCCTGGTTTTTCTTTATAAGATCAACAAAATAGACCACTAGCCAGATTAATAAAAAGAAAAGAGAAAATAATCAAATAGATGCAATAAAAAAGAGGGGGATATCACCACTGATCCCACAGAAATCCAAACTACGGTCAGAGATTACTACAAACAACTTTATGTACCAGGAGCTCTTCAACGCATCTCAGAAAAGTTCACAGCTATGAAAAGAAAAAAGAAAAGGAGAGAAAAGAAGAAGAAGAAAAAAAAAACAACTCTATCCACATAAACCAGGAAACCTGGAAGAAATGGATAAATTCCTGGATACTTGCAGTCTCCCAAGACTAAACCAGGAAGAAGTTGAAACCCTGAATAGACCACAACCAAGGGCTGAAGTTGAGGTACCAATTAATAGCACACCAACCAAAAAATGTCCAGGTCAAGATGGGTTCACAGCCAAATTCTACCAGACGTACAAAGAGAAGCTGGTACCATTCCTTCTGAAACTATTCCAAACAAAACAAAAAGAAGGAAACTTCCTCAACTCATTTTATGAGACCAACATCATCCTGATACCAAAACCTGGCAGAGACTCAACAAAAAAAGAAAAATTGAGGCCAGTCTCCCTGAAGAACATAGATGCAAAAATCTTCAATAAAATACTGGCAAACTGATTGCAACAAGCACATCCAAAAGGTTATCCATCATCATCAAGTAGGCTTCATCCCAGGGATGCAAGGCTGGTTAAACATACGCAAGTTCATAAACGTAATCCACCACATAAAAAGAACCACATGTCTGTTGAGGGGGGGGCCAAGGGAGGGATAACATGGGGACAAAGCCAGATGTAGGTGATGGGGGGATGGAGGCAGCAAACCACACTGCCATGTGTGTACCTATACAACAATCCTCCATGATCTGCACATGTACCCCAGAACCTAAAGTATAATAAAAAGTAAAAATAAAAAAAACACACCACCAAATTTTAAATGATTTAGTATTTTTCTGAACTTTTGAGTGATGTCTATATAACATCAGACTGTTTAGTCATTTATATGGATTGGTTCTGTGTCTCCACCCAAATCTCATGTTAAATTGTATTCCCTAATGTTGGGAGAGAAACCTGGTAGGAAGTGATTGAATCATGGGGGTGGATTTCCCCCTTTCTGTTCTCATGATAAGAAATGAGTTCTCACAAGATCTGGTTATTTGAAAGTGTGTAGCACTTCCCGCTTTACTCTCTCTCTCTCCCTGCTGGCCATGTGAAGATGTGCCTGCTTCCCCTTTAACCTTCTGCCATGATTGTAAGTTTCCTGAGGCCTCCCCCGAAGCAGAAGCCTGCAAAGAGCCATGAGCCAATTAAACCTCCTTTCTTTATAAACTACCCAGTCTTAAGTATGTCTTTATAGCAGTGTGAGAAGGGACTAACACAGTCATCCCGCAGCTATTAAAATGTTCCTGATTTCATTTACAGAAGATTAAATGCTAACCTAAATTATCAGAATCAATATTTGAGATATTTGGTACAAATTTCTGAATATATGTTGAAGTTTTGTTACAACGAAAGTTTGGTTTTCATGGGTTGTGTGTTCATCTGTATTTGTCTATTTGTTGAAAATCAAATTACTTTTTACTTGGTCACAAATGCAATCTGGTGTGTGTGTGTGCACGTGTGTGTGTATGTGTGTGTATACAGCCATGCATCACTAACAATGAAGATATAATCTGAGAAATGTGTCATTAGGTGATTTCATTATTGTGAGCACAATCGAGTGTATTTATCCAAACCTATAAAGGATAACCTATTGCTCCTATGCTGTAAACCTGTACAACATGTTATTGTACTAACTACTGTAGACAGTTGTAATAAAATGGCAAGTATTTGTGTATCTAAACACACAAAAGGTAACATCTTGCCCTGTGACTTTATAAAGGCTACAATGTCACTAGGTAATAGGAGTTTTTCAGCTTCATTATAATCTTACGGGACCGCTATCATACATGTGGTTTGTGGTTGACTGAAACATCTGTATGCAGTGTGTGACTGTACATGTAGTGAGTAGTGCTTGCAGTATTATATTCTTGACTTCCTGAGATAGTAGAAATATGTTAATCAATGTCACCTGTGTTTTTATGAGACATTACTATTTTACTAACAGATTGGAGGTGACATTTATGAAATTGATGTTTATTTTACATGTATACAAGAGAAAGGATTTAAGAAATTACTGTAATTCTTTGACCTCAATTATCCTGATAGTTCATGCACAGTATTCTTTATATCACTATCATTTTTTATAATATAGTGAGCTCAAACTTTATGTTCATGCCTGCACTGATAAAGGAAATTTAATATGAGCTCATAGAAATAGGGGTGGGATGTGTGGAAGGGATTAGTGATAAAGCTCACAGTGGGCAACACAAGCTTGAGGGTTTTCTAATTTATTTAAATCTTACATCATATTCCATTTCCTCTCCCTGTTTCAAATGTGTTCACACTCACTGCACACAATTGATGCTCCAGTATTATATGCCGTATTTATTGGATTACGTTTCATATCCTGACCATATATAAACCCTGTATACAATTTGATTAGGGCTGGAGTACGTTAGGGAAGTTAAATGGTCAATTCATTAGACAAGTTTACTGATTTAGCCAAAGCCCTTTTTGGTATAGAGATGGCATGTTTTTTCTCCTAAATAATTAACTCAAACACAATTGACTTAAGTCAGAAACATATTTGGAGCCCAATATGGCATTCAGTCTGTTCAATTATACTTTGGCTGAAATTTTGCAAGTTTAAACAGAGAACCTAAACAAAAACAATTTCCCTAGGTATTTGCCTTAAACTAGTATGCTATACTAGGACTGTAAGGTCATTTATTGTGATGACAATCAGTGTTTGTGATTTAGCTTTGTCCTTTGTCTAAAGCGAGTTTTATTCCTTAATAAAAATTAGACACTCCTTGAAGACAGCAACTTGCTTGTCTGGATTTTGAGTTCCTCAAGCTTAAATTCTTAAAAACAAGCAAAAAGGGCAGGAGTGCTACGAAGGAAGAGAGAACAACCCATGAGTCTCTTCCTATTGTTGCAGGGCAGTGGCTGAATCCTACAGGGATGAGGAGGAAAAGGCTGTGCGAGGCACTGTTACACTCTTGGTTCCAGGATTCTCAGAGTACACAGACATTTTTCTGGCCAGCTTGGCAGAGAAATACTGAAGTTGCAGAAAGTCTAAGGGACTCATGGTTGTGGATATAATTGCAATAACTAGTTGACAATAACTGGAGGGAACTCCAGGTGTTTTGTTGTCACCTCTGTGTCTTGTGTATGCACACACACATGCACATACACACAGATGTATATACATATACAGATACATACACATATACCTCCCAGGCGATTCCAAAGATGAACCTCACAACAGCTTTTGAGGCTGATGTCACTGTTTCCTTTGTTCAGCAGTAAAGTCTGTTGCCAAACTTCAGGTTGCATTGAAATTACCTGGAGCGCTTGAAAACACAGAGTGGTAGGCTCAACTCCACAATATATAATTCAGGGGATCTGGAGTCGTGCCAGACAATCTGCAATCTTAAAAACTTCCCAAGTGATGCTGATGTTTCAGGTGAGCGACCACACTTTGAGAACTACATGTATGAAGGATGTAAGAGGTTCAAGGATTTGAAGCAACATAACGACTTTTCCAAATTCACAAAGCTAAAATGAGACTTGAAACTGGTGTTCTGATTTTAAACCCATCGATTTTTTTTTATTGCACTTTAGATTCTGGGGTACATGTGCAGATCACAGAAAATTGTTGCATAGGTACATTCATGGCAAGGTGGTTTGCTGTCTCCATCTCCCCATCACCTATACCTAACATTTCTTCCCACATTATCTCCCTCTCCATCCTCCCTCCCACTATTCCTCCCCTAGCCCCCGCAAGGGACCCCAGTGTGTGATGCTCCCCTCCTTGTGTCCATGTGTTCTCATTGTTCACCTGCCTATGTGTGAGAACATGCGGTGTTTGATTTTCTGTTCTTGCGTCAGTTTGCTGAGAATGATGGTTTCCAGCTTCATCCATGTCCCTACAAAGGACACAAACTCATCATTTTCTATGACTGCACAGTATTCCATGGTATGTATGTGCCACATTTTCCTTGTCCAGTCTATCATCGATGGGCATTTGGGTCGTTCCAGGTCTTTGCTGTTACAAAAAGTGCCACGATGAACATATGTGTGCATGTGTCTTTATAATAGAACCATTTATAATCCTTTGGATATATACCCAGTAATGGGATTGCTGGGTCAAATGGAATTTCTATTTCTAGGTCCTTGAGGAATTGCTACACTGTCTTCCACAATGGTTGAACTAATTTACACTCCCACCAACAGTGTAAAAGTGTTCCTATTTCTCCACATCCTCTCCAGCATCTGTTGTCTCCACATTTTTAATGATCGCCATTCTAACTGGCTTAAGATGGTATCTCAATGTGGTTTTGATTTGCATTTCTCTAATGACCAGTGATGAGCATTTTTTCATATGTTTGTTGGCTTCATATATGTCTTCTTTTGAAAAGTGTCTGTTCTTACCCCTTGCCCACTTTTGGATGGTTTTTTTTTCTTGTAAATCTGTTTTAGTTCTTTGTAGATTCTGGATATTAGCCCTTTGTCCGATGGGTAGATTGCAAAAATTTTTTCCATTATGTTGGTTCCCAGTTCACTCTAATGATTGTTTCTTTTGCTGTAGTGAAGCTGTGGAGTTTAATTAGATCCCATTTGTCTATTTTGGCTTTTGTTGCCATTGCTTTTGGTGTTTTAGTCATGAAGTCCTTGCCTATGCCTATGTCCTGGATCGTTTTGCCTAGGTTTTCTTCTAGGGTTTTTATGGTGTTAGGTCTTATGTTTAAGTCTTTAATCCATCTGAAGTTAATTTTAGTGTAAGGTGTCAGAAAGGGGTCCAGTTTCTGCTTTCTGCATATGGCTAGCCAGTTATACCCCCACCATTTATTAAACAGGGAATCCTTTCCCCATTGCTTGTTTTTGTCAGGTTTGTCAAAGATCAGATGGTTATAGAAGTGTTGCTCCAGAGGCCTCTGTTTAGTTCCATTGGTCTATGTCTCTGTTTTGATACCAGTACCTTGCTGTTTTGATTATTGTTGCCTTGTAGTATAACTTGAAGTCAGGTAGCGTGATGCTATCAGCTCTGTTCATTTTGCTTAGGATTGCCTTGGCTATACGGGGTCTTTTTTGGTTCCATATGAAGTTTAAGGTGGTTTTTTTTTTTTGGTTCTGTGAAGAAGATCATTGGTAGCTTGATGGGGATAGCATTTAATCTATAAATTACTTTGGGCAGTATGGCCATTTTCATGATATTGATTCTTCCTAACCATGAGCATGGAATGTTTCTCCATCTGTTTGTGTCTTCTCTTATTTCCTTGAGCAGTGGTTTGTAGTTCTCCTTGAAGAGGTCCTTTACATCCTTTGTTAGTTGTATTCCTAGGTATTTTATTCTCTTTGCAGCAATTGCGAATGGGAGTTCACTCTTGATTTGGCTCTCTGTTTGTCTGTTATTGGTGTATAGGAATGCTTGTGATTTCTGCACATTGATTTTGTAACCTGAGACTTTGCTGAAGTCGCTTACCAGTTTAGGGAGATTTTAGGCTGAGATGATGGGGTCTTCTAAATATACAATCATGCCGTCTGAAAATAGAGACAATGTGACTTCCTCTTTTCCTAATTGAATCCGCTTTATTTTTTTTTCTTGCCTGGTTGCTCTGGCCAGAACTTCCAATACTATATTGAATAGGAGTGGTGAGAGAGGGCATCCTTGTCTACTGCCAGATTTTAAAGGGAATACTTCCAGTTTTTGCCCATTCAGTATGATACTGGCTGTAGGTTTGTCATAAACAGCTTTTATTATTTTGAGATCTGTTCCTTCGATACCTAGTTTATTGAGAGTTTTTAGTAAAAAGCGCTGTTGAATTTTGCCTAAGTCCTTCTCTGCATCTATTGAGATAATCACGTGGTTTTTGTGTTTGATTCTGTTTATGTGGTGAATTACGTTTATAGACTTGCGTATGCTGAACCAGCCTTGCATCCCTGGAATGAAGCCTACTTGTTCGTGATGGATAAGCTTTTGAAATTTGATAATTACATTTACCTGTACAGAATAAACTAGGATGTCTCCAAATTCATTAATTTATATTGGCTAGGCGGTATATTTAAAGTATTAAGTATCACACACAAGATCTTTGGAGTAAAAGCCTGTGAGGGAGGACATACTTGTAAGTGCTAGGCTGCCAGTAATAAGGGAAGAGGAAGCGAATGAAACATGAATTCTGTAATCTTGGAAGTCTTGCACAGGGCAATCGCCTGCCCCAGTTGCAAGAACTGCTTGTAGACCCAGTCACAATAGACTGTGGACACAACTTTTGCAGGTCCTGTTTGTACGTGCAGCTGGCCGGACATCCCAGCTCCTGCTCAGTGCTCTATATGCAAGATGGAGATACGGTGGAGAGAACTTAAAACTAACACTACTTTGAAGAACATGGCTTCCTGGGGTTAGAAAAAGCCAGTCTTGGCATTTCCTAAGCTCTGAGAAGCAAAAGTGTGGGATTCACAGGCAGACAAAGAAGGTATTCTGTGAAGTGGACAAGAGTTTACTCTCTTGCTGTGCTCCAACTCTCAGGAGTACCAGGATCACAGACACCATCCCGTTGATGGGCTGCTGAGGAATGCCAGGAGAAGCTCCTAAAGAAAATGCGATTTTTATAAAAAAAGCTTGTGAAAAGTGACAGAAACCTGAACATGGAAACCACAAGAACCAGAGGCTGGAAGGATTATGTGAGTAAGGATAGAAGCAGTGAGAGCTCAATATCAGAGATGCCGGCGTTTCTCCATGAAGAGGGCAACGTTATTTGGAGAGGCTGCAAAAGGGCGAGGATATTGTTCAGCAACTCAATGAAAGCAAAGCTAGAATGAAAGACTCGAGGGAGATGTTAAGAGGAATGTATGAGGAGCTGAAGGAAATGGGCTATAAACCAGATGTGAGAACTACTTCAGGCTTTTGGAGACATATTATACAGGTGTGAGCTTCTGCTGCTGCAAGTGCCCAAGCCTGTGAATCCAGAGCTCAGCACAGGGCCCATCACTGGACTGGTGGACAAGCTCCGTGGATTCAGAGTTGATATTACTCTGCGTCCTGAAAGAGCCAATAGTCATATCTTCCTGCATGGAGATTTGAGAAGCATGAATGTTGGGTGTGACCCTCAAGATGATCCCCATATCACTGCAGCATCTGGATGTTTTCTTTCATGGGGTGCTCAGATTTTCACATTTGGAAAATATTACTGGGAGGTTATGTGGGGGACTCTGTGCAATTGGGCTTTTGGAGTCTGTAACAATTATTGGAAGAGACGAGACAGAATGACAAGGTAAGATGAAGAGAAGGGACTCTTTCTCTGGATGTGTTAAGGAGGATGTTCACTGCAGTGCTTTACCACTTCCCCACTTACGGTACAATTTGTTCCAAGACCCACCAACCAAGTAGGAGGTATTCCTGAATTGTGAAGATAGAACTGTAGCTTTGTTGATGTGATCAAAGTTCCCTTATACACACCATCACTAATTGTTCTTCTCACCTCCTCTCAGGCCTGTCCATTGCTGTAGTCACTTCTGAACAGAGACAAATCACAAATGTGCCCACATGCTATGGGAACAACTTTATCTCAGGAAGCCCTTCTTTTTGTGCCTCATCAAGAGGACAAATAAGCTATATTTAATGTCTTAGTTGCCTTCTAATGTCAACAAAACTCATTGTTTCTGTTGAATGAAAACACTAAAACCATGTATATTTGTTTTTATTCAGTCATTTTTGGAAAATCATTACCCATGGTGCATGGCATAGAATATATATATATATATTTTTTTAATTTCTGAATGTCAAGTCACAGAGTGAAATAATCGATGACAGAGTTGTCTAAATAAAGTTAAAAATAGAAAAAAAAAAAGTATCACACACAAAAATCTAGTCAAAATTAGACATCATGAAAGTTATTCTTTTTGTTGTTAGTTACCTAAACGTATCTTCATTTTCATACTTGTATTCTTTATTCACATTAATAAAACATATTCATACTTACAAGATTGACAAATGTCAAAAAGTTCAACAGTAAACAATATTGTCATGGGTAAGTGATACAAGGTATTTTCTTGACCTCTTTGTGGAACTTGGAACGGGGGGTGCCTCGTTTACTCAGCCTGCCCCGTCTACCCTCACGGAAGGGAACGAGAGCAAACAAGCGCAGAAACTGCAGCGAGTACTTTTGGGCACCGGCAGGAAAAAAAAATTCAATTTACTCGGCTCACAGTTCTCAACCCTTTGTGGGGGGTGAACACATAGGGCAGCAAGTATGGGATCCAGATCCAGCTGGCTGCTTTTGGGCGTTGGAAGGAGTAAACTCTGTGCGGGCTTGCGGCAACGTCCACATGGAGGTGCCTGTGATCCCCAAGCCTTAGAGGGAGTGTTATGATGCTCTTTGAGCTCTGCTGTCTGCGGACAGCTTAAGTGCTAACAACTCAGTGGGCCCTTTGCTTCATTACACAGGCAGCTGCCTTCAGCCAGAGAGGGCAAAGGGCCAGTATGACAGCCTGTCAGGGTACCCGTACCTGGTGCATCCTGAATTTCTGTCAGATGCCCAAAACGAAAGAGGTCACATGGATTAATTAAAGCATGGTGAATGTGGAGACTTTTATTGAGTGATGAAAGCAAGTAGCTCTCAGCAGGGAGGGGAGCTGGAAAGAGGATGGAAAGGGAAGGTCACTCTCCCCTGAAGTCAAACCGCTTCTCTGCCTTTCTCTCTTCGAAAGTCAAGTTGCCTCTCCCTGACGCCCAGCCACTTCTTCCTGACATCCAGCTGCTTCTCCTCTCTGCCAGCTAAGTCTGGAGGTTTTAGAGGCACAGGATGGGGGGTGGGGAGAAGCCATGGGTAGTTTAAGAAAAAGCAACATTCAAGAAGGCAAAGAGAGATAAAGGTTCTCATGCTGGGCTGCAGGTTTCAGGCTTTTAGGCTTGAAGGTGGGTTTCGCCAGGGACCTACCCCTGTCTGCCTAGAATTACTTTCTGCCTCCTGCTTCTATCATTGTATCATTAGGACAAACTGGTGGGACTAATAAATTTGACAACTCCTATGTAACACAATTTAGCAATGTCCACCAAAATTAAGTACACATGCAACTTTGGCACAGCAATTTTGCTATAGTTATTTGTTTTACATGAAAAAATAATCATAGCAAATATATAAAAATATACCTTTGCACATATTTTATGTTGCACATTAGTTATGGTAATATTCCAAACCAGTCATAATAGCAAAGAACTGGAAAATTTTTTTTACTGTTATTATTGTACTGGTTAATAATTCACTAAAAAAATTCAGCTGTTAAAAATAATATATCTAAACATACATGAAATGTTTTCTAGTATATAAGTGAAAATCAACTTTAACTTAAAAACATCTATTAGATATAATAATCTTTGTTGCATCAAAAAATGTGTAAATAAAATGTCTAAATTCATAGCTACCATTGGAAGTATACATTTTGAATGTAATTTTGAGGTTTCTTTTGGAGAGTATCTAGATGGTTGGGGAACAAGTAAGGAAGAGATACATTTTTAAACGTATTTAAATTTTAAATTTTATACCATTTGCATGGATTATATATTCAAAAAATTAAATTTAGAGAGCAAAATAATTCCAGTTAATTTTTTCCTAATTCACTGCTCAGAGAAATGAAGTATATTTGTGATAAGTAAAAAATTTGCCACTCTTCTTCATATATTGTGTGTGTGTGTGTGTGTGTGTGTGTGTGTGTATTCATATGTGCATTAACTGAGTTGCCATCTTACAAATGAGAAAATTGAAGCTCAAAATGATTTTAGTAATTTTCTCAAAGTCTCACAGTAATTAAATAGCAAAGCCTAAAATTGTGTTCAATTTCATTTAACATCAAAGCTTGTAGTCTGCCATTTTGCAGATGCTCTTTAAAAATTTGTCACAACTAATATCTCAGAATGTTAGTTTTGAACTTTTAATTTGCTATTCAATGCCAAATTGCCAAATATAACCTTTTTATCTCCAAATAGTGTGTTCTTCCCAAATAGTTGGTGTCTTTTATAGTAAACACCCCCACTTTTAAGTTCTGCTATTTCTGTATTAACATTAGCACAGAATCATGCAGCTACTAGCACATCTATTTAGAAAGACTTTCTGAAACATCAGCCTTTTTCCTTTCTGAATTATGCTACTTTTGCTTTCAAAACCTAAAAAAAAAAAAAAAGTCAATTGCTGGTTATTGACACACAGTAAGAGGAAATGAGTCCTCATTGATAGTGATAGAAATTGGTAGTTTCAAATTCTGAACTCAGTTCATAGCTGTACAAACGCTTTTGAAGTGTGACTTTTATTAAGCCTCTTAACCCCTGGAAATTTCATCTCTGAAAAGGGTAGCTTGCAGAATGCACCAGTCCTCCATGGGATACTATGAGCGCTCATTAATTAATGTTGTGTAGAGCACTTTAAGATTTGGTTTGAATGGTGCTACATCAATGCAAAGTATCAGTAAGACACTTAAAAATCAAACTGTCACCTGCTCCAGGGACTCAAGTAAAGCCTGTAGTTTGCTGATAATGAAATCGGCACTTGTGTATGGTTTTTTGAACTTAGGGTGGATTTTGTTAGACCAACATTTTAATAAGAATATTTCGGTGTCTAACAGTATAACAGAGGTACGTAAACACTGTCAACTGTCAATTACTTGAGCAGATTAACTGATTTATGAATTAACTGTGGTCAAAAATGGGTGGGGAGCTGCTTTACCTTTCCTGTACTGCTTAGTGGCTTAAAGCAGTGGCTGATCCGTAAATCACCAACTCAGGAAGCAGAGAAGGCTTGGAGCCAGGTAGAGACCTGTGGCTGATGCTGGGAGGTCTGCGTTGCCCAGTTTTCTTTACTTTGCATGCGTTTCCTCTATCCTTGAGAAGGTCAAAGCCAAAGGCTAGGTGTTAATATCTCCAGCAAGTGTCAAGGAGGAGAGGAAAGCAAGCCACTTACTTGATCCCAATTTCAGTCAGCCACTGACTGCTTCTGTGCCTCTCCAAAGAAGGTAAACTCCCCAGACCCTGCTGAGCTCCAGCCAAAGCAGATATACCCATTTGTTAATCCACCCAATCATGTCCTCAGAAAATAAAGTGCTGACCTTATTTTAACCATTCTTCCATGACATGTGGTCTCCTCATGCCTACCTACTCATTAAACAAGACTTCAAGGTTATTCATATTAATATCTAACAAAGATATTCAAGTGTATTTTGAGAAAAAAAGTAATGCAATTTATTTCAGTAATATTCAAGAGAAAATATTAAATTATGATGTCCAGTTTGCTATTCTTACCCCAGTATTTTGTTAGCATCTGTGGCGTAACTGTTATACAGTTAATTTCCCTGTTAAATGGAACAATTTTGTTCTAGATCACGTTCTCAGATTTAGCTGTGCTACCACATTGTTTACTTTAGTGTAGTCATTGCTTATAAATTAAGAAACATACAGGTTTTTAAATTTTTATTTTAGACGGACTCTCGCTGTGTCCCCCAGACTGGAGTGCAGTGGCACAATTGATCTCAGCTTACTGCAACCTCCGCCTCCTGGGTTCAAGTGATTCTCCTGCCTCAGTCTCCCTTGTAGCTGGGATCGCAGGCACCCAGCATCACGCCTGGCTACTTTTTGTATTTTTAGTAGAGTCAGAGTTTTGCCATGTTGGCCAGGCTGATCTCAAACTCCTGACCTCAGGTGATCCACCCACCTCAGCCCCAGAAAGTGCTGGGATACAGGTGTGAGCCACCACACCGAGTCAGAAACATAGGTTTAATTTAAGAAAACAAAAACAACAAAAATTCAAAAATAGTTCTAATCATAAAAATAACACTTGCCCACTGTCTTAAAATTTAAGAAAACATTTTGCTTAACATTTCTGGCAACATTAAAAATGTAGTCAGAAACAAGGGCAAAAATATGTTCAACCTCAAAAGTAAGACTATTTTAAGTAGTAAAATCTAGTGAAGAAACATTTCTAATAAAATTACTTTAAAGAAATCAAACAGAAAACGTTTTACATAATATTTTATCGAACACTTTCATTTAATATGAGAAAATGTAATGTACAGTTATAAAATATAATTAAATCAATTAATGTTCAGAAATTTCTATTGGAGACAGTATTACATTTTTATTGATGGTAGTATTAAAAATAGTACGATTTAAATAGCTGGAAATAAATAATTGCCAATAAATGTCAAAAAGAAATTTTTGGTTGTATTTTTCTCTTAAAGAAAAATTCTTTAATTCTGCCTGAGAACAGACTTATCTACACTTCCCTGTACTTTCTACTAGAAAGGATGACAGCTGAATCCCAGAAAAAATGACACTTATCCTGCAATTCTATCCAGTCCAATCCCAGATTAGAATTACCAGTGAATCTAAGCCACAGAGATACGGTGCATACCACAACAGAAGAATAAGAGTAATGTCCCAACATCCAAACTAGTTCACAGGAAAAAACAGAGTGTTCAAAAAAGTAATCAACTTCTTAAAATGGAAGAAATAAGAAAAGATTTTTAACAAGTATATTTTGGATGGATACTTTAGCAAACCTAAATGATAGTCTATTTAAACCAAAAGGATAAACAAAGATTGAAACATGATCAAAAAAAGATTAGGCAAGTATTAACAAGAAATATTTTTTAATAGGCTAATTAATATACTTTGTTAATATCAGACTAAATACATTTAGAAAAACAAAAAATCCTTACGAACTACATAATTTGAAAATATCTCCATGATACTTTTTGACTCCTCATAATTAGTAATAAGTTTACTCCCCCTATCCCTGGACCAAGGTCCTAACAAAGGAGGTGACAAAAACGTGGTTGGATTTTGTTGTAACTATGAAGTTAGAGCCAATGGGAACTCATTACAGATTATACGTGGTATGTGAAAGAAGGATACACGTGAAAGATGACTCAAAGATTTATGACTAGAACAATTAGAAAAAAAAAAAAAAGGAATTGCCAATAAAGGAAAACAAATCTAAAATAAGAAGTGCTAAGGAAGGAACAAACAATTTTAGAATATTTAAAATGTTACCTAACATAAATTATCTTTAAATATTCTAACTTGCAAATAACTACAGAACCAAAAAGCAAGCATAGCTTATAAAGCATAATAGAAAAGAGGAAAGGAGCCATGACCATATCAATTATTACCTACTGTAATAGAATCAACGCCAAAAGTTATTCATTTAAATAAATGTGAATTATTTAAACTCCCTTTAAAAGATGAAGTTTCCCAAATAAGGTTAAAATATATACTACGTACAAGGAAAACTGATGATAAAAATGTACAGAGAGATTGGAAATGCATAAAGTATGTCAAAATAAATGAAAAGCAGAATATTAATATTCGCTAAAGTGAGAATCCAGACTAAAGCCATTAAATTTTTTAAATATTTGATTTAAATAAATCAGGTTCTGTTGATACGAAGTTTAATCTACAGTGATTATAGAAGGTGAACATTTTACACAGTTAATAACATGGCATCAAAATATGTACAAATTATCTTTAATTTTCAGGTGCTGACTTTAATAAAACCCATGCTTATTTTTGCACACTGCCATCTGAATCCCCCTTCTTACTTTCGGCTTTCATACAGTAGCTCTCTAATGGTATTTTCAAGCTCTCCCAAGGTGGCATAACCTGCCAGCCAGTGCTACAGGGGTTCTACTCTTTGCCGACACTGATGCATCGGTGCTAAGAGGCGAGCACTTTTAAAGGCACCCGCTTCTGGTGAAAATGAGACACCCAAACATTAGAAACATCTGCATAATATTCCATGCAGCCATCAAAAACGATGAGTTCGTGTCCTTTGTAGGGACATGGATGAACCTGGAAACCATCATTCTCAGCAAACTGACACAGGAACAGAAAATCAAACACCGCATGTTCTCACTCATAGGCGGGTGTTGAACAATGAGAACACAAGGACACAGGGAGGGGAGTATCACACACTGGGGTCTGTCGGGGGGGGAAAAAAGGGGAGGGATAGTGGGGGGGTGGGGAGTTGGGGAGGGATAGCATGGGGAGAAATGCCAGATATAGGTGATGGGGAGGAAGGCAGCAAATCACACTGCCATGTGTGTACCTATGCAACAATCTTCCATGTTCTTCACATGTACCCCCAAACCTAAAATGCAATAAAAAAAAAAGAAGAAAAAAAAAAAGAAACATCTGCAATGTTTTCTAATGACTTAATCAGAATCTCACATGAACAGTAAGGTTGACATGAGAATAAGGAGCAGCAGTACAACATTTTTTTATGATCAGAATTATATTTTAGTCCATAGATTGTTGAAATGCTGATTTATTTTTAACGTAGTAACTCAAACATTTGCAAGATACTGAGAAAAGCTGGGACATGGAAAAACAGCATCAAGTGCTTATGTTTAAGTTATACATGTATTCACAGAAATAGTCACTTGGAATGTATGTGCTTAATATCCCCTGTAAACACCCAGATATGTTGAACATAACATATTTCATTGTTTTTCTTTTCTGCAGGAGGCTTAAACTTCTTGGCGATATTTCTCAGACATAGTTCCATTAGTTGCTCTGGTCAGTGAAAAAAGGGCAGAAATGACTGGGTGTCACATCTGGCAGACACTATAATAACCAGTTCATGCTTTGATCATTTCTTTTCTCCCTTAGCTGTGGTTTCTGCCAATGTTCAGATAGTAGCTGACACCTCATTCTGGTTCCCAGAGTGAGGGCTGAGATGAAACCCAGCAGAACCACCTGCCAGCTCATACATGTGTAGTGCAAGGGCAAGAAGTAAATTTTTGTTGTTGTTTTAAATGTGTCAAGACAGAATTGCCTCTAGTTTTAATCTGAAAACAAATTTGGGAAATTGGCTCCCAATTCAGATTACTGCAGATGACTGATCCTCTCAGGCATTCCAATTTATTCAAAATAACTGAATTAAAGCCAAAGTACACTTCGATTTGTAGACAGCTGTAATTGACCTGGCATTGCTTGTAGTGGTTTTGACCTTAGAAGGAGCCCTAGAAAGCATTCATGAAGGCTTAGAGAAAACAGGCACATTCACTTCTTACGCTTCACTTATTCTGTGGTTTAAAACATTAGAATTTGCTGTGCCTAGAATGTAAATTCACTTTAAACGACAACATTTTTCTACTGAACTTTCCTTAGATGTTTATCTTTTAAAAAGAACTCTACTTTTATTTATTTTACTTTTATACTTACTTATTTGATCCACCACAATTAAAATTTAACATAATCTAGAAATGCAATGAGTGGTCCGATGGTCTGGTTTTTGTATTATAAATGTATCTAGCTTGTATGTTAAAAATAATTCCATCGAGAAGCTGTTAAGAAAAAAATATGTTTTTTGTTAACATGCTTAGTGTCTGAATCATAAATTAATTAGGTACACATATCTTATATCACTCTATAACATTTTCAAAAATATTCCCTTCCATTTTATTCTCAAAACAAAATTCTGAAACTGTTAACATAAATATTTTTATTACATCCTTGCCACCAAGGACAATGTGACATAGAAAGACAAGACTTTTTGGCCGAGGACACAGAGGCGTAAAATTTAACACTAGAGCCTAATGATTCAGCTCTATAGCCACTCGGTTTTTAGTTCAGTTCTTACACCTTGCACCACCATTATATTTTACATCTGTTCTTACTTGATTACCAAATTTGTATTTGGAAATTTTAGACTTGCTGGGTAACAACCCCACTTGCACTTCATTTCTTTTTTTTTTTTTTTTTTTTTTTTTGAGACAGAGTCTCACTCTGTCACCAGGCTGGAGTGCAGTGGTGCGATCTCAGCTCACTGCAACCTCTACCTCTCAGGTTCAAGTGATTCTCCTGCCTTGGCCTCCCAATTAGCTGGGACTACAGGCACCCACCACCATGCCCAGCTATTTTTGTTGTTGTTGTATTGTTGCAGAGATAGGGTTTCACCATGTTGGCCAGGATGGTCTTGATCTTCTGACCTTGTGATCCACCTGCCTCAGCCTCCCAGAGTGCTGGGATTACAGGGGCAAGTCACCACACCTGGCCACACTTCATTTTCTTACATGCCTTAACTAAGCACGTGAATTAGTTTTTCCTAAGTAATAAATAAGAATTTTGGGGAGAATGTGTGGGAAATATTTGGGTAACTAAATATGAGTTTCCAATTCCTAGTTCATTTTGGAAATACAACCTTTGCAAAAATTTAAGTCTTTATACCTGCCTGATTCCAATCTACTTCCAATAATCACATTCAGAATCCAGTTTCTTGACATATGCACCAAAATAGCTATATATCTTTTCCTTTGTGCCCTCCTGCCTCTCTTTCAAATTAATGGTAAACTACTTTGAAATTTTGGGCTTCAGTGGAACAACTATTAAGTAGGTGCAAAAGTCATTGCAGTTTTTGCCGTTGAAATTAATGACAAAAAACGCAGTTACTTCTGTGCCAATCTAATATAACCTTGAGCTTTTTCCCCTGAATTATTTTATCTAACTAAAAGCTTTTATGTGACCACATTCTCTTAACTTGAACTTTTCCTTGAGGCATAATAATTCATTGAGGGTCATTAACAGTGAGTGTGAAAACCACACTCTCAATCTGGTCTTTGTCACAATGCTGAGCCAAGGTCACTCAAAGTTTTCTCAAGTCTTTCTTACACCGTTACTGGTTAGGCTTATGAAGCAGTTGCCTTTTTAAGCCTCTTAAATCCTCAGTTTTCTGAGTATTCTGTATCCTTTTCATTACTGCTTGAAAATTCACCAATTCCTTCAAATTTCAGTTTTCTCATGATATCGTGTTAAGTACAACCAATAGCAAATAAGAGAAACTAGCAATATTCTGCTTTTAACTTTACCCCACAATCAGAAATTCATTACATACATGGGCTGCCTCCCATATTGCCAGAGGTAATTATTTTACATAAGATTTGTCACACACTGACATGAATCAATGTCTATCAAGTCTCTGATACATGTTATCTTCCTGGTGAGTTAGTGACCCATATTTATTTACTTATTTATTCTGTAGCAACAAAACCCAAAATTCGCACCAATCTAATATAACCTTGAACTTTTTCCCCCTCAATCATTTTATCTAATTAAAAACTTTTACTTGACCACATTCTCTTAACTTGATCTTTTTCTTGAGGCACAACAATTCATTGAGGATAATTAACAGTAAGTGTGAAAATCATATTCTTATTTTTTTTTCTTTTTAATGGTGTCATTAGATGAAGAAAAGCTATGTATTACTCCATTCTCATGTTTCTAATGAAGATACACCCAAAACTGGGTAATTTATAAAGAAAAGAGGTTTAATTGACTCCAATTTGCATGGCTGGGGAGGGCTCAGGAAACTTATAATCATGGTGGAAGGTGAAGCAAACATGTCCTTCTTCAAATGGCAGCAGGAGAGAGAAGTGCCAAGCCAAGGGGAAGAGTTCCTGATAAAACCATCAGATCTCACGAGAACTATCATGAGAAGAGCAGCATGGGGTAACCACCCTCATGATTTAACTACCTACTCACGTGGGAATTATGGGAACTACAATTCAAGATGAGATTTGGGTAGGGACGCAACCAAACCATATCAAGCTGTTAATATCAATGTAGGCCGACTTACCAAACTTTCCCTTCATAATTACTGAAATGCTCTATTTCAGAAATGCTTGCCTCATAAATTAAAAACATTTTCTATTGCATCTAAAAGACATATGCTTAGCTCTGAATTTCAGATATACACTCTAACAGGATATGTATGTGTGTGTATTACCTTTATAATTTTAAACATGGTGTGGGGTAGAAGTGAAGAGTCTTTTTTTTTTTTTTTTTTTGGCACATGGATGTCCAATTAACCCATCATCACTTTTTAAAAGACCGCCTTTTCACTATTCTTCTGTACAGCAGCTTTGGTCATTAAGTTTCTACACACACATGCATTTATTTCTGGACTTCCATTCTTCTATTATTCTATCTGTATGGCCCATGAAATGCCTCGCTTTCTTAATCATAATACTGTATCTTTATAATAATTCTTAATATATCATGAATATAATCAAGTCTCCTTTTTCACAGTATTCAAGATTATCAGCTATTCATAGCCTATTAAATTTCCATATATAAGTTATAGAATCTGCTTGTTAAAAAAGAACAATCTCATTGCAAATTAAGGATTGAAATGAAACTGTACATAATTTGTAAAGAAAGAACATATTTACAGTATTTGGTGTTCTAATCCACAAATGTGATATTAATATGTCCCCCATTTACTTTCTTTCTATAATGTTTGTACTACTCTGAGAAGTCTTCATTTCTTTTGTTATGAAGAGCTTCAAAAGTACCAGCCCCATGCAGATATTTTACTTCCAAATTCCTACCTTCTACTTGACCAAAGCTTTGTCTCTCCTGTCCTCTGCACAGCTATTAATATCTAATTTTCTACTGAATTCAGCAAATGCTCCTAAAATTCAGTCAACTTCTCCTGTGTACTCTATTTTGTCTCTCCCTGAAATTTTCCATACTCTTCTGTAAGCTTAGATATTCTACTATAAATGTGTTTTTTATCCAGATTTTCTAGCTTTTAATAATAGAAAAATAAAAAACAGAAGGTTTTTCAGCTCATAAATCTACCATAGTGCCAAGGGCAGAAGTCAATGGAAGTACCTTTGCCTTTCATCAAATATCTTTGGGTACTATTTAAGTTTTGTCTTAAGTTTTGTATTTGAATTACTTTAAAAATAAGTAATTCAAAAAATTGAATGATCAAATACTCAAGTTTGATCCCCTAATTAACAATTCATACATGAAGAAACAGAGGCTTCTATTCCTATTCCAGAATACAGTTTTCAGTTCTTCAGTATTTTCTTTTTGTTATGCCATGCCTAAATCATTCTATATGGAAGCTTTCATATACCAACAATGTTTAATGTGCTTTTATTTGAGCCAATAATCTATTTTAGATGACATAATTCCAGGAATTTAAGGGTTACTGACTGAATGTTTTCCTGAAATACATATGTTGAAGCCCTAGTTTCCAGTGTGACGTTATTTGGGGGTGGAGCCTTTGGGAGGGAACTGAGTCATAAGGGTAGACCCCCACACGTGGGATTAGTACCCTTACAAGAGACACGAGAGAGATCATCTCTCTGACTTGCCTAGGAGGATATAATAATAACACAGATGTCTACAAACCAGGAATGAGGCCCTCAGCAGACACTGAATCTGCAGGTGCTTTCATCTAAGACTTTCCATGTTTCAGAATTGTGGGAAATACATGTTTGTTGTTTAAATCATCCAGTCTATGGAATTTTCATTATAGCAATCTGAACTAAGACAGTGAGGACAGAGCCAGTAATTGCTTAACAGAAATTGGCTAGTGACTGTACTCAGATCTCAAGACAACTATGCCTATTATACTTTCTCTATTCACTCAGTACTGAGTCTTAGAAATAAAACTTTATTGTAAAAAAAATATAGAATTCTCAGAGGTACCTATATTATGCACATAATACCAATAGCTGCACAAGTCAACATCATAAATAGTATTTGTGTAAGTTATCATTTTTAATATTATACATAAATAAGCTGAGTTATGTTTAAAAAGTTAAATGTGCTCTCCTCATCTGCCAGTTTGTAACTCCTGATTTCTTTAAACTGAATTAAACAGAAGTACATCAAAAGCTGTGAAAGACACAACAATCAATATTTAGACATTATCCTGTTCCTATCAGGCACTGTTGGCGCATTAACAGGCAACTTCATTAAAGACTTTAATAGTAAAATATCTGGGTTCAAATGTGCCAAGGAACCTCGTGTAAGACTTCGGCAATAATAATTGGAGGAGAATCATCCTAAAAATATATGTTTGTTGAATAATAAAAGCATAATGGCATTTATCTGTATAAAATCTGACATCAGGTTGAATAAGAGGGCAGAATTAAATAACTGAGTTCATAACACATAATTGAAATTCATACAATCTTTCAAAAAATAACATCTTAGTTTTCCAGCCATCATAGTCACCTTTTCCAACCTTGAAATTTTCCTTTCCAAAATTCCCCATTAAATCTTCACTGAGTACTTGAGACGGTCTTTGAACACGTATTGATTTATTCTAACAGAAATAACTAACATTTCTCTTTAACCCTTTAGTTAAATAACCTTCTATTCAAAAATACAAAAATACCTGTGGAAACTATGTATAATACAAAAATATAATTTCAAGTATATTTCTTGATAGTCTATAAAACATTCAGTGAATCACTGATACATTTAAATGTTTGAATCTCAAAAGACTACCATGCTACGACTGAATGTGTCCCTCACAGTTCCCCTGTTGGAAACTTAATCCTCAATGCAACAGTGTTGAGAGGTGGGACCTGTAAAAGGTATGGTTAGGTCGTGAGGGCTCTAATTTAAGCCCCTTTGTCTTTCTTTCTCTCTCTCTCTTCCCTTCTGCCTTCCACAGTGGGATGATGCAGCAAGAAAGCCCTTGCCAGATGGAAGTCCCTCGACCTTGGACTTCCTGTCCTCCAGAACTGTAAGAAATACATTTCTTCAATACAGTGAGACCCCATCTCTACAAAAAAATAAAATAAAATTTAGCCAGGCATAGTGGTGTGTGCCTGTAGTTCCAGCTTCTCGGGAGACGGAAGCGGAGGACTCCTTGAGCCCAGGAGACTGAGGCTGCATTGAGCTATGATTATAACACTGCATTCCCGCCTGGGCAACAGGGCAAGACCCTGTCTCTCATAAAATGAGAACTGTTTAAAAGAAATTTCTTTCTTTATAAATCACCCACTCTGTGGTATTGTCATAACAACACAAAACAAGCTAAAACGAAAACCTTTTTGTGAGGGATCTGAACTGAGGGACCTAAAAATGTGAAAGCTTTGGAACTGGGCAATGGGTAGAAGGGAAGAATCTGGAGAAGGAAAAACATCCAGGTTTCTGTAAATGGAGCAATCAGGATAATTCTAGTGAGGGCTCAGAAGAAAAGAAGAGCTGTAGGAAAATTCTGGAACTTAGACATTACTTAATGATTGTGATCAGAATGGGGTTAGAAATAATAGACAGTAAAGGCCATTCCAATGAGGTCTCAGATGGAAATGAGTAACAAAGTGTTGGAAACGAGTAAAGGATGTCTTTTACAGAATTGCAATGAACTTGGCAGAATTGTGTCCAAGTCCTAGGACTTACGGAAGCAAAACTTAAGTGATAAACTGATATGTGAGAGAAAATATAACCAAGCAGCAAAGCGTTCAAGATGCTGCATGGCTTCTTCTAGTCACTTACAGTGAAATCAGAAAAATGAGACATCATTTAAAGACAGAATTTATAATTAAAAAGAAACAGTGGAAAAATTTGGAAAACTCTCAGCCTGGCCAAGTACAATTTTTTTTAAGTGTGTTTGGGAGAGAATACCAAGGATGTGGTGAAAAGATCATTTGCTAAAGAGATTAATACGGATAGAGGAAAGGCAGGTTCTAGTCATCAGGATGACAGGGGGAATAACTCTGAAGGCATTTCAGAAATCTGAGACAAGCTAGAACCCTGAAGGCAAGATTTCCAGAGAGGCAACCATGGGATCTCAGCATTCATTTCCCAGGGTTGCCTGGGACTCCACGCCCTGCATCCCAGCACAGTGCCACAGCTCACCTGCCCTGACCATGGTTCAAGCAGGTCCAGGTGTTGTCATGCAAGCAGTAATCCTCGGCAGTGTCCCTATGGTGCTAATTCTGCAGAAGCATGGAGTGCAAAAGCTGTGGGGTCATGTCAGCCTGCACACAGATTTTGAAAGATGTCATGGACAGCCTGGGAGCCCAGGCAGAGGCTTGTCACAGAACACAGCTACCAGAAAGTAGTAGTAGGGCAATGCCTCTGCAGCCATGGGAGTAGGGCTGCTACTGGGATGAAATACATTTATTTTGCATGTGAAAGGAATATGAATGTGGGGATCTGGGGGAGGTATTCTGCGATTGGAATATGTCCCCTGAAGTTCATGTGTTGGAAACGTAATCCCTAATGCAACAGTATTGAGAAGCGAGACCTTATCCTAACCGTAAGATCAGGTTACGAGGGCTTTGCCTTCATTAATGGCTTTAATACCATCATCCCTGGGAGGGAGGTTAGTAATTGCAGGAGTAGGTTTCTGATAAAAAATGAGCTTGTCTCCCTTCCCCATCTCTCCTCTCTCTATATATATCTCTCTCCTACCTCCTCTTACTCTCTTACCCTTTTGCCTCCCATCAGAGAATGACACAGCAAAAAGGCTCTCACAAGATATAGAATGCTTGACCTTGGACTTATCAGCCTCCAGACCTGTAAAAAATAACTGTTTCTCTTTATAAATCATCCAGTCTATGGTATTCTATAGCAACATAAACAGACTAAGACACCACATAGAAGAAAATACTTAGCACTAAAATAACCATGTATTAGAGAAGTGTGCTACCAGATATGAACGATACATTCTAATTCTATTGAAAGTTGTTTTAAGTCATTGGCCTAAAGTCAGAGAAAATGTAACATGTACTTTAATAAAAGAACATTTTATTCTTGTTTCCATATTTTCAAATAGTGAGTCTGGATGAATAATCTACTTTCCATTGTGTTTTGGTTATGGATGAAGGAACTTCTGTCTTAGAATGACTAAGTAACTAGTTTTTATTTTAAACTGTTTGAGTTCAAAAATACTTGAAGCTGTTAAACTCAAAAGGTATGTTGGCATAACGTTAAGTGTTTAAAATACCATATCAGAGAAAGTCAAAGCAATATAAAGTCAGGAGAAAATTAGGAGGTGGATGAGAAGGGGAAAAGGAGAGATTTGGGAGTACGAGGAAGGAAAGGGAGCAGATAAGGAAGAAGGGATAGGAGAGAAGGGAGAGAGAGTGGGAGGAGGTGAAGAGGATAGAAAGTAAGACAGAGAAGATAGGCAGTCATCACTAGGATGACCTGAGCATCATCTACTAAAGACACATTTCTGCTTTAAAAATACGTCACTGACTCTGGCATGCAGTAAATAAAAAAATTAATCTTCTCAGTATAAAACGTAACATCCTATATTACCTAACTGTTGCCAACTTACTAATCTCAACTCTTTCCACTTCTCAATATAAATCCTCAATTCAAACCACGTCAAATTACCTACAATTGGTGACTGACCTAACCTTTCTCAGAGCACTGGGCACATGCTGATCGTTCCATGCAGTCTTCTGTTTCCTCCCTCCCTACCTCTTCATTCATCATAGTCCATCCTTAACCTTCTACGTCTTTCATGTATTCTTTAATATCAGCTCTAATCTTGACTTACCTTAAAGTGTTCCTTAATCTGTCCTCCTTTTCAGGAAATGTTGGGGGTTCTCTTTCAGTACTCACTGGGAAACTGGTACAAACTTTGGTTCCAGTACCTAACACTTGCATTATGCTGTACACAAATTTGAGCTTAGGACTCAAACTTGAGTATATAATATATGAATATATTTGAGTATGTAATATCTCAGTATATCTGACTCATAATGAGTATTAGGACAGAATTTTAGTCATCACTGTGGATGAGTACATTTCTAAACTCTTAGGAATTCATAAATGTTTGTTATGAAAAATTAGATATTGGTGTGAGATTGAGTCTATGAACTAGTCTAATTATGAATATAATTCATTTTAAAGAAATTCACATATAAATGAATTATGCAATTCATTTATGTTGGCCAAATTTGCTTCGTAATTTCTAGTACTTTCTTATAGTGTGTTGATGATGGATCTAAACTAACGTTTATGGATTGCAAAATGAACTTTTCATAAAGGAGCAAGAATGCTGTGAGAAGTCTACAAAGCATTCATGAAGTTCACAACATGCCAATTCTGTACAAAATAAGGTCCGTGGAGCTCAGGGTGCTATTACTGCTGAACTCGCAGGAGGATCTGGTAATTAATCTGAGCTTTGGGGAATTTCGGATGTTGGGAAACATGTTTTAAAATTTAAATCTGTTGTTTGAAGGGGCATTCCCAAGTAGAGGTCATTCTATTATAAACAATGTTTGAGCTCAACTTTCACATTTTATTTGGTCAAATGAGAAAAAGTATTTGTAGAAATACAGTTTGATATCAAATAAAGCTTGTTTGAGAGCTCCAGTGAATATGAAATATTTCTGCATAACCATTTGATTATGAATGAGTTAGCTAGCAGCTATAATTTTTAAATTTCTTATATTGGATATTAGTTGGTTTTGTAATATTAACCTGGGATTCAGAGTGCAAAGGGTTTGTTTATCACAGTCTGTCCTAGAAAATGCATGCCTACTTTTGGTAGTTCACTGGGCAGCTACATAACCCTTCCCATAGTTTAGGAGGAAACACAACCAAAACAAACAGCTACATGGCAGGAAGCAATATGCAAAACACACACTGTGTGTAAATGACCTGAAACACCTACAGCTGAGTATCTCCCTTGTCCAGGACACTGGACAAGACCTTGAGGAAATTCAGACGCAAAGCAAAAATGGCTTTGGGAAGAATAAATAAATCATGAATTAGATTAAATCCTTAAATATATACACCGTGGGCAAAGGACATCTAAAACTGTGATAATCCATTATAAATATTGGAGAAGCATAAACAACAACAGGGAAAATAAAAACTGCCTTGGTCATAAAATAAAATATAAAACATTTAAAGATAGGAGAACCAAACTTTCGCAACAGCTGGAAAAAAGGTGGACAAAATAACGATCTTTCATGTAACTTTAAAAAGTCTCTGGAGGGTATAATAGTGTAAATCAAACACTAGAAAGATCAATATAAAATTCTAATTTGATAGAGAATAAGAAAATTTTAGTTGCTTATCTTTGAAATAGACTTAAAAGTTTATATTTTCAATGTCATACTCAATGCTTGACATGTTTGCAAACATAGCTTGAAAATATGTAAAGACAAGATAATCTACAAATTGTGCTCACATTGGGGACAGGAGGTCTTTAATTACTATTACTACTAATCTACTGCTAGCAACAACATTTGTAAATGAATAGAATGGTTATAATGCAATGGGAAATTTTCTACTTGCCCTTCTGCACAAAAGGCTTTTTTCTGGCACCACCACACTGGATTACTCCTTATTTGCCAAAAACGCACACAGAAAAAGCTGCAGCCTTTGTCTCTTCCACACAGCCCCGTGCTTATTCATACTACAGCACTTTCCATAGTTTTATAATTTTTGATTGTCTTATTGGTGTGCCCCCCTTAATCAGTTTGAAAACCCTGTTTTTATTTTTCTTGTTCATAGTACCTGACCAAAACCTGGTAAACCATTAAGTCCTCAATAAATGGACAGTTAGACTACAAATATGGTGAGAATGTGAATGTGAAGAAGTTGAGATCCCTGGAAATTACAAGTGAGGAAAAATCTTCAAGAAGTAT
The DNA here is from genome assembly GCA_036589455.1 of Ateles fusciceps. Taxonomy (NCBI): domain Eukaryota; kingdom Metazoa; phylum Chordata; class Mammalia; order Primates; family Atelidae; genus Ateles; species Ateles fusciceps. Next base: position 4,861,737 of record JAZHEH010000253.1, on the reverse strand, counting down.
TAAGACATGTACAAATTCATAGACAATAACTACACTTTGAATTTTTAGAAATGAAAGAAGACATTTTACATGAAGAAATTCTAACGTTTTTGGCTTTTTTTTTTTTTTTTTTTTGAGATGGAGTCTCACTCTGTCTTGCCCAGGCTGGAGTGCAATGGCGTGATCTTGGCTCACTGCAGCCTCCACCTCCCAGTTTCAAGCGATTCTCCTGTCTCAGCCTCCTGAGTAGCTGGGATTACAGGTGTCCACTATGACACTGGGTTAATTTTATATTTTTAGTAGAGACAAGGTTTCACCATGTTGGCCAGGCTGGTGTTGAACTCCTGACCTTAGGTAATCCACTTGCCTTGGCCTCCCAAACTGCTGGGATTACAGGTGTGAGCCACTGTGTCCGACGTTGTTTTGGGGGGATTTTTTTTTTTTTTTTTTTTTGAGACTCTCGCTCTGTAACTTAGGCTGGAGTGCTGTAGCGCCATCTTGGCTCACTGTAACCTCTGCCTCCCAACTCCAAGCAATTCTCCTGCCTCAGTCTCCCGAGAAGCTGGGACTACAAGTCACCACATTAGCCAGGCTGTTCTGGAACTTCTGACCTCAATTTATCTGCCTGCCTCGGCCTCCCACATTTCTGGGATTACAGGGCTGAGCCACCGCACCCTGCCAGAAATTCTAAGTTTTAAAAAGTCAGATGTCTGAAATTTTTCTTTTCATTCTCAATTTTTAGCTACCATTAATAGAGATAACTGGCTAAACTTTAGAGAATTAATGTTTAAATGACTACGCAGTTATCAAAAAAACTTCTGAAGTCTTAGAAGAACTCACTTATCTATTTATGAGTGTGATCACAATTATAAATGGAGGTTTGATAGGATGTTTTCCATGTCCCTCCATACCTCTCCCCCCATAAGAGATACTAAATTAGTTCAACCATTGTCGAAGACAGTGTGGCGATTTCTGGACCAAGAAATAGAAATTTCATTTGGCCCAGTAATCCCATTACTGGGTATATACCCAAAGGACTACAAATTGTTCTATTATAAAGACACATGCACACATATGTTCACTGCGGCACTGTTTACAATAGCAAAGACCTGGAACCAACCCAAATGCCCATCGATGATAGACTGGACAAGGAAAATGTGGCACACATACACCATGGAATACTATGCAGCCATAAAAAACGATGAGTTCGTGTTTTTTGTAGGGACATGGATGAATCTGGAAACCATCATTCTCGGCAAACTGACACAAGAACAGAAAATCAAACACTGCATGTTCTCACACATAGGCAGGTACTGAACAATGAGAACACACATGGACACAGGGAGGGAGCATCACACGGTGGGGTCTGTTGGGGGAGTCTAAGGGAGGGACAGCAGTGGGTGAGGACGTTGGGGGAGGGATAACATGGGGAGAAATACCAGATATAGGTGACGAGGGGATGGAGGCAGCAAACCACATTGCCATGTATGTACCTATGCAACAACCCTGCATGATCTGTACATGTACCCCAGAACCTGAAGTACAATTAAAAAAAAGAGAGATATGAACCAAAAAGATTATGATAGGTAACTAATCAAAGAGAAAACCCCCCTGAAAGACCTCAATTACCCACAAAGTGCTTTACATGGGTCCTGGGTGTTGGATCCTAACGTTCAAAAAATCGTCCCTCTAAGGTGGCTGTCACAGTAGTCTACCTGTGTATTGATTATTCATGTATGTTTTCTGAAGTCAATACATTATCCACAATTCTCCAATGAGAATAAAAAAAAATGTTGCTATAGTAGAATGAATATTGAGGAATATAAATACATTACTATGAATCAGGTCAGGTAGAGAAGAGATTAAGAAAACTGGGGAATAATTTTGTCAATTATTAGAAATCGCCATGATGCATGTTTCGGATCAGTATAACAGAGAAATTTCTAACCATTAAAGCTGTTCAACATGAAACAGTTTCAGAAAGTAATGAACTCCAGTGAGTAGAAGTGCTCCAGCAAAAGCTGAATGACCATCTGTCAGGGATGTTGTAGAAAGACGCCTTTCACTGAGTGGGAGGTTATGCTAAATTATCTCTGAGGCTATTTCTAACTCCTGAGATTCTATAATTCAACGAAGTGGAGCTTGAGGAAAACCCCGAAGAACTATTAAATAATTCTGTATGCCCACTACATATATCAGCAGTTAATTACAAACCAACCATTGACTTCATCTAAGCATTTAATTTGTCTCAGAAATTTGAAGAAAATGGTAATAAAAAAAGGAAACAGAAAAATCCCTTGCCTGCATGGATGATCTACTTAAACGGTTTTCAATTTGTGCTTTTCAGATCTCTAGAGAGCAGAGGAGACCCTTGGAGTTTCTTCAGAGGCAATCTTCAAGAAGGAAGAATCAGAGAGCATAAAAGGGAAGCTGGCAAGCGAGGCCGGATACTCCAGATCTACTGAACCGCGGCATCTCAGTCTTTATCTCTATATATGTAATTTCTAAGTAACAAATATTTCAATAAGAGAATTTATGGCTTAGGAATTTTGATCATCACTGAAATAGTTCGTTTAAGAATTATATAATTTCTGGTTCAATCAATATTTTTAAAACAACAACTGAATATTACAGATCCATTGTGAAACTTACAGAAAAATAATTCTGTGTCAAGATCAAATAACTGAAATATGCTATCTAAGTGGCTATTTCAAACATCAGTATTTTGGTACAGTAGAATGTATGGATTATAGGTATTAGAGGGTATTGACAAGAATATTTTGTTAATTGATATATTTCCTGAACCTACAAGAGTGATTGGTATAAAGTCAGTGATCATTAACAGAACTACCGTTCTATCCAGCAATCCTACTATTGAGTGTATACCCAAAGCAAAATGCATTGTTATAGAAAAAAGATGCATACACTTGTATGCTCACTGCAGCGCTGTTCACGACAGCAAAGGCATGGAATCAACCTAGATGCCCATCAACAGTGGACCGGATAAAGCAAATATGATAAATATATGCCATAGAATACCATGCAGCTGTACAAAGAAAAGAAATCACGCTTTTTGCAGCAACATAGATGCAGCTGGAGACCATAATCCTAAGCATATTAATGCAGGAACAGAAAACCAAATGCTGCATGTTCTCATTTATAAGCAGGAGCTAAACTTTTGGCTAACCATGGACATAAAGATGGCAACAACAGACAGGGAGGACTACTAGAGGGAAGAAAGTGGGAGGGGAGTGTGCGCTGAAAAACTACCTGCTGGATTCTATCCTCATTAGGTGGTTGACAAGAGCATTCATGCATAAAAACCTCAGCGACATACAATTTACTCATGTGACAAACCTGCGCATGTATTCCCTGAACCCAAAATAAAGACTGAAAAGTATATAAAATATTTTGTAAAAGTTTACTAAACTAATTAATTGTTAGAGTTTTACTAATTTAGGTCCTTTAAAATATACAGATGGTCCCTTACTTGTAACAGTTCAACTTAACATTTTTCAGCTCTACAGCGGTGCTGAAAGTGATACACATTCAGCAGAAGCCTTACTTACAGTACTCATACAAGCATTCTGTTTTTCATTCAGTATAGCATTAAGTAAATTGCATGAGATATTCAACACTTTACTATAAAATGTGCTTTGTGTTGGATGAACTTGTCTAATATTTGGTTAATGCAAATGTTCTGGATACATTTAAGGTAGGCTAGGCTAAGCTATGATGTTCGCTAGGAGTATATAAAATGCATTTTCACCTTACTATGGGTTCAACAACAGCAACAGACCTTATTGGCATATCACAGTGTGAAAAACAAAAATAAACTTAAAAGTAACTAAGAAGTGGATACATTATGTTCAAGAATGTAACCCCACTGTAAGTCAAGGAGCATCTGTGTGACACTGAGAGTTCAGCATTTAGTTTGGATATAGACGTGGACAAAAGATGATTACTTTTGAATTAATTCAGAAAGAATGCTACACAAAATACGATTTATGTATGTTTTAAGTCATAAGCTTTATGTTTTTAATTTTATAAACACATATTCAACTTTTATTTTAGATTCAGGGGGTACATGTGCATGTTTGCTATAGGGGCATACTGTGTAACACTGAGGTTTGGGGTATGATCAATCCCACCACCCAGATAGGGAGCATAGTACAAATAGGAAGTTTTTCAACTTACCTCCTCCTCCCTCCTTCCCCCGTCTAACAGTCCCTAGTGTCTCTCATTCTCATGTTAATGCCCATGTGTGCTCAATGTTTAGCTCCCACTTACACATGAGAACATCTATTATTTAGTTTTCCACTCCTGAGTTAATTCACTTAGGACTATAGTCTCCAGCTGCATCCATGTTGCTGCAAAGGATGTGATTTTGTTCTCTTTTGTGGCTGTGTAGTATTCCATGGCTTATATATAAACCACATTCTTTTTCCAATTTATCACTGATGGGCATTGAGGTTGATTCCTTGCCTTTGCTACTGTGAAAAGTACTGCAGTGAACACATAAGCACATATTCTTTTTGGTAAAATAGTTTATTTTCTTTTGGATATCTACCCAGTAATGACCATGCTGGGTCAAATGGTAGTTCTATTTTAAGTTTTTTTAGAAATCTCCAAACTCCTTTCCACAGCAGCTTAACTAATTTACATTCCTACCAACAGTGTATGAGCATTTCCCTTCTCTCCAGTACCTCGCCAGCATCAAGCCACTGAAGAACTATGGATGCAAAGAACTACAGTAAAAGATGAGCTCTTTTAGAGCAATGGGGGCCACTTTTTAACATGGGGTATTCCTGAATCTGACTGTGCATCCAGAAGGAGTTAGCCATCTTTAAACATAAAATTTTGGTTGTACAAGGAAGAAGTAGAATTTGAATAGCTATGCATTTTCTGGTATGATGACTAACAATCTGAAGAAATTTCAGAGTTTGTCTTCTATTTTCATTAATTTTACCCAAAAGATATTTATGGAATAAGTGATATTGCAGGATACCAAGAGAAGAATTGGACAGAAGAAAATCGTATAGTCTTAAGATTCAAGAGGAGGCAGCCTAATACTACACCTTTGAGACATTTAAAACCAAAAGCAAACTGAAAATCATTAACTCAAGCCAGATTCAGCTAAATTCTCATTAGACCAAAAAGATCCACTTTCACTCAAGCTACCTGACAAAGAAAAGCAGAAGACATTTCTAAAAGAAAATATTATCAACTTCATTCTCTATTGTTCTTTCATGGACAATAAATAGAAAACAATAAAAATTTATGAGACATATGAAAGGACAGGAAAATGTTACCCATAATCAAGAAAAATAACTGTTAACAGAAGTACATCCAACAACAACCCAGACACAGACATTGGAATTAGCAGCACTTAGTTTGTGTGTATGCATGTGCACGTGTGTACACATACACATATATATGCCATATATATATATATATATATATATATAGGCAGAGTAAATATTTTTCAAAATAGATTAAAAAGATTACAATTCCAGAAAACCTAAAAAATGTTCCAGAATGTAAAAAAAAAAGCATATTTGAAGAAAGTCATTTTATGAGCTTATAACAGACTAGATACAGTAGAAGAAAGGGTGAATAAACCCAAAGAGAAGCTAATAGAAAGTATTTAAATGGAAGCAGAGAATAAAAACCAGAACAGAGCCAGGTATTTGTATTTGTGTATGTGTGTCTGTATTCAACTTATGTTTACACTGGAGCCCCAGATCAGAGAAGAAAGAGCATAGGGAAGAAAAAAATTTTAAGATCATGGCTATTTTTCCAATTTTCCAAAATTAAAGGAAGTTATCAACCTATATATTCAAGAACGTCGGAGACCCCTTCCCCCATGTAGGATAAAACAAACAACCAATAAAAATAGATGGAAATACCGTATCTAAAAAGCAAAAATAAAGAAATTTAAGAGTAGCCGGGAGGAGAGCACATTATGCTCAAGGTGGCAAGAATAAAAGCTAAAAGTAGTGAAAGTTATAATTTTTAAATGCTGAGAAAAAAATACGTTCATCTTGAATTCTATACTCAATGAAAATATCTTTCAAATATGAGAGCAATTAAGTAAACTTTCAGACAAATAAAAGCCAAAATAACTTGCCACCAGATAGCTATACTATTAGAGCTCCTAAATAGCTATACTATTAGAGCTCCTGTCATCAACAAATAATCCAAGACAAGAGCCCAGATGGGAAAAGGAATTAAAAAAAACAGAAACAGATAATAACTGGATAAATATAAATTATTTAAAATTTGTATTTAGAATATTGACTTGCTAAAGCATATATTATATGTGGTACATACAGCACATATATGACTAAATAATATGCTGACAATAGCACAAAGTATAAGAATGGTGATGCTACAGTTTTATGTTGATTGTGAAGCAGAATAATATTAATTCAAAGTGGGCCATGATAAATCTTAATATCTTTAATAACCACTAAAAATGTAATACAAGGATAAATAGTAAAAGAGATAGTGGAAGAATAAAGTAGAATACAAACATATCCAATTATTTCAAAGGAAGGGAGAAAAGGAGGCACTAAGAAAATAAATGACCAAGCAGAGAACAAACTGAAAGAGGGTAGACTACTAATCATATTAAATGCAAACAGACTAAATACTGCAATTAAAGTATAGGGATTATAAGTGTCATTCAGAAACATAAGGACATACTGGAAAAAGCTGGAAAAGATAAAGTATAAAAGCACTAATCATAACAAAGTATGGATATATTACTACCACATAAACTTTCATACAAGTATTGCCAAAGATTAAGAATACTTTATACTAATACAAGTGTTAAGAATACAGTAACAGTGTTCACCATCACGTCTTCATTCTGAAAACAATCATGTTTAAGCTTCAAGATTGCTTCAACCTTCAAACAAATCTGCTGTTAAACATCCATGATCACAGCGAGAAATCTGAGATATGATTACCTCTCTTCAAGTTACTTTGAATTACATCTTATTTTTACTTAGAAAATGGCTTACATTTAGTACTTACATTTTTACCCAAGTTAAAGCCTTAATGAATGATAATTCTTAGGATGTTTTGTAAATAAAGCTGATTTAAATATTAGCATATGTTGTTCTATCTACCAGTTGACTAAGCTATGAAGAATTCAAAGATACGTAACTCCTGTCATTGTACAACTTAAAGGTTAGTAACAGAAACAAATAAAATAGTAACTGCAATTCTTTTTGAAAGGTATGCAAGTGTTGTTCAAAAGAAGCTGTGGGAGTAAAGGCAAACTCATTCATTCATTCCAGATTCTGAAAGGAATGATGGTCAGGCAATGTCCACTGTTTTGTAAGAGTGCCCTATGGGATATACTGTAAGGTTGAAGGCAGCATCAAGCACAGCTAATCTGCTCTGTGTTATTCTGCAAGTACCTTATGATTATTTTTAATCAAATGAAGGATAAATTTAAATACCTGGCATGAATGCAATACACAGCAAAATCATGCAGAGAGATTTTGAATGATGTAATAATCAATTAAAATTCTATTTAACTTGCTGAACTCAGTGTATACTTTATCATCCTCTATGACAATTCCATCTTCCTGCCATACAAATTATCATGAAAAGAAAATTGTATAAAGCATATTAATGTTAAACTATTTAAATTCACTATATTTATTTTTAACTATATCAATAGCCCTAGAATATATCAAAAGTGATAAGTAGAAAATGTTTAATAATGGTTTTTTACACATAATAGGAAAAAATAGCATGAATATCATAGATATATGTATAATTCAAAATACTTAATTTGGTCAATAAATTCAGTTGCTGATGTAATTATGTATTATAATGACTATTTCAGCTGACCTCTTCCCTTTGTCCTTGTACACCATTTTTATTTTATTTTGTTGTAAGTTCCAGAATACATGTGCAGGATGTTCAGGTTTGTTACATATGTAAACGTGTGCCAAGGTGGTTTGCTACATTTATCAACCAATCACCAAGGTAGTAAGTCGAGCATGCATTAGCTACTTTTCTGATGCTCTCTCCCCCCCTAATCCCCTCAGCAGTTCCCAATGTGCATTCTTGCCCTCCCTGTGTCCGTGTGTTCTCATTGTCCAACTCCCACTTATAAGTGAGAACATGCAGTGTTTGGTTTTCTATTCCTGCACTAGTTTGTTGAGGATAATGGCTTCCAGCTTCATTCACATCCCCTGTGAAGAACATGATTTTGCTATTTTTATGGCTGTATAGTATTCCATGGTGTATATGTATCACATTTTCTTTATCCAATCTATCATTGATGAGTATTTGGGTTGATTCCATGTCTTTTCTATCATGAATAGTGCTGCAATTAACATATGCATGCATTTATCTTATGGTAACATGATTAATATTCCTCTGGGTATATACCCAGTAATAGTATTTCTAGTTCTAGGTATTTGAATCACCAAACTGTCTTCCACAATGGTTGAACTAATTTACAAGCCCACCAACAGTGTAAAAGCATTCCAATTTCTCAACAGCCTTGCCAGTATCTGTTGATTCTTGACTTTTAAAAATTGCCATTGTGACTGGTGTGAGATGGTGTCTCACTGTGGTTTTGATTTGCATTTCTCTAATTATCAGTAATGTTAAGCTTTTTTCATACATTTGTGGTCCACATAAATGTCTTCTTTTGATAAGTGTCTGTTCATGTTTTGCCCACTTTTTAAGGAGGTTGTTTCTTGTAAATTTGTTTAAATTCCTTGTAGACTCTGGATATTAGAACTTAATCAGATGAATAGATTGCAACAATTTTGTCCTATCCTGTAAGTTGTTTGCTCTGATGATAGTTTCTTTTGCTGTACAGAAGCTCTTTAGTGTAATTAGATCCCATTTGTTAATTTTTGCTTTAGTTGTAATTGCTTTTGTCATTTTGTCATGAAATCTTTGCCCATGCCTGTGTCCTGAATGATACTGCCTAGATTTTCTTCTAGGGTTTTTATGGTTTTGGATTTTACATTTAAATCAAAATTCATTTTGAGTTAATTTTCGTATAAAGTGTAAAGAGGTGGTCCAGTTTCAATTTTCTGCATATGCTTTTCAAATTCCAATTCATTTTCAACCCAATGATTATTTAGGAGCAGGTTGTTTAATTTCCACGTATTTGCATAATTTTGGGGTGCTTTTTGGGATTTATTTCCAATTTTATTTCACTGTGGTCTGAGAGAGTACCATTTCTCTTAACATTTCTTTAATATTTTCATTCTACAATCTCTCTGTGCTGAATGGATAAGTCTTTAAATCTCTTTTTTAGTTCATAAATTCTCTCGTTAAGTACTCTTAACCTGAGTTTTCAATTACTTTTTTTCATCTACAATAACAATTGGTTTTTCTTGAAATTTGTGTGCTAATTTTATATCATCTTGTTCATTCCTCAGGATTCAATACCTTCACCTACTTCTTGTAATATTCTAACGTGCTCATTATTATGTCATGTAATTCCTACGTCATGCTACTTTCTGGGCCTTATTCTTCTGGCTGCTTTCCTGCTTACTTCTTTGCATGGCTATCTGTTTCGCTGTTTATTTTGTGATATGCGACAGTGAGCCCATATTTCTTGGAACTTTATCTTTGAGATTCCTTGAGGTTTAGTGTTAAGGTGGTTTCTTCTAGAAGAAAGATGTATTTGCTTTTGCTACACAATAGCACATCCAATTAAAACTAACTTTTTGGTTTTAAGATTTTAGTACCCACTGCCCATGTAGCATGATCTATTTATTGAGGGTGGTGGAGCTGGTACCAAATATGTAAGGAGATTAAGCCTACTTACTGGTGTAAATCAATGAATGAGAACAGTATTTTTTAAGGGTGACAGTAAGCTCATCCTTACTGTCATGAACTGAGTGTTTGTACCCCCCTAAAATTCGTATGTTGAAATCTTAACCCCTGATAATGATGATATTTGGATGTGGGGACATTTGGTGGTATTTAAGTCATAAGGGCAGAGCTCTTATGAATGGCAGTACTGCCCTTATATATTTAAAAAAAAAAAAAGACACAGAGTTGTTGTCACTTAGCTCTCTACCAACTCAGGATAAAACAACACAGTTGTCTGCAAACAGGAAAATGCCCTCACTAGATACTGAATCTGCTGGCAACTTGATCTTCGATCACCTGGTCTCCAGAATTGTGAGAAATGAATGTTTGTTGTTTAAAACATCTCATCTGTGGTGTTCTGTTATAGCAGCCTTTGCAGACTGACTGAGATACTTATTTTGAAAACATCCTTTATATTCATGTTATAATTGTCATTGGAGTCAAAGGGAGTATATTAGTTTCCCATGACGACTGTAACAAATTTCTCCAAATTTGGTGCTTAAGACAATATACATTTATAATCTTAAATCTGTGGTTCCAGAATGTAAAATGGATCTAATCTAACTAGAATCAAAGTATCCAAAAAGCTGGATTCCTTTATAGAGATTCTAGGGGAGAATTCATTTCCTTGTCCTTTTCAGCTGCCCACATTCCTTGGCATGTGGCCCCTTCCATCTTCAAATCAGAAATGGCTGGTACAGTCTTCCTTACAGCACGTCACTTTAACCTTGATTCCTCTGCCTCCCTCTTCCACTTTTATGTACCCTTGTGATTACATTGGGCTCACCTGGATGATTCAGAAATGTCTAAAATCAATTAATTCCTTAATAAACCTTAATTCCCTTCTGTCATATAACTTATTCAAAGGCTCCAGAAGTTAGGACTGAGGTATCTTTGACTGGGGCTATTATTCTGCTTATCATAGAGGGTCTCTATTATTGTCCTTGAGTGGGCATGTTATTTTCTTTCTTGTCCTGTAAGCCCTGAGAATCTTGAAGAGTGACGTTCAATTTCATCAGATGTGTTAAGTGCATTCAAGGCTGAAACTGGCTTTGGTGCTCTATTTGCTACTCTAGGTCCTCAGCTGACTTACTATTTATCTGGATTCATATTTCTTACAGTCTTGGCAACCTATTGATGAACTTAACAATGAATTTTTATAGTTTTTCTATAAATTTAGGTATCTTGCAGAAAAAGTTGGTCAGGATAACTTCTCCAGCATACTACTGTCATAAATGGATGACAAAGAACTATCATTTTTTTTAAAGATTCTCATTAATTTCACTTATAATAAAATTTGATAGCCAAATAAGTTTTTACTAGTTATTTTAAATATATGACATATATGTGATATATATTACAGTATCTCTTTCATTTCATCTAAAAATTATTTTCCATCAATTTTTTATGAACATGAGTTAATCAAAGGGTAACTGTATGCTTCAGCTTTTTCCTGGTTGCCAAGGGTTTGTTAAGATACTATCATTTCACCACCATTTTCTGACATATTCCTATGCACGCAGAGAGGGCTCAGTTTTCTTTCTTTTTAATTCTACCCCTTAAACTTTTAACAAATACTTCTCTATGCAATTAATCAACTAGGACTGAAATAAGACTAAATTAAAATAGAACATCACCTTTTTTTCTAAAGGAACTCTGAACCTAATGTAGAAAATATAGTATGGAAACACAATCAGATTATGAGTATCTACATACAATAATAAAAACATTGTTTCTGGATAAGATAAAATGATAACACAAAAACAGAGCTATAAACGGCATTTAGGTTTAGAAATCATAAAGAAGAAAAGGGCCAAGCTGCGTCTTTAAAAATATAGAAGTTTACCAATGAGAAAAGAGAAAAATAACATTCCAAAAAAATAAGCTACAGGATGAGAAAAACGCAAAATGTGAATTTCAAGTAGTTCAGCCTGACTTGCGTTGAGAGAGGATAGGGAGATCTAAAAGGGTCGTATCTTAGAAGGTGTTAGTCACACACAAAGTTACTGAAAGTTTTTTCTAGAGTGATTCCCAAACCACACCTGTTCATTAAAATTTCCTGGCAAATTTTCTTATGTGAATTGCTGAGCCTAATCTCCAGACTTATTGAATCAGAGTAACCTCGGAGTATATAATTTTAATAAGCTTCCAGATAATTCTGATATAAATTTTATCAGTTAGGATGCTTTGGGCTACAGGCAACAAAAAAACTTAAAGTGGCTTGAAGGGGAAATGTATTATCTCATATATTAAGTATTACCAAGATAGGACAGGTCCATTGTTTAATAATTTAGGGGCTCAATGCTTTCAAGAAGGATCCTTTTTCATTTATGCTTTGCATGTTATGGTGTGTTAGCTACTGCTGAAATGGGCTCAGTAACCCTGGATATTGTATGTTCATGCCACAATGCCCAAAGGAAAAGAATTCTCTTTCATCCCTGCATCTCTCTTCTAGTGGGAAAGGAAAATTATCACAGAGATGCCTCTGCCAACAGATACTTCCTTATGTTACATTATTCAAAGTTGCATTTGATAGTCACTCTTAAAACATTCATGTTGTGGGCAACAGACTTACTATGACTGCTAATCAGTACCCATCATTTAATACTAAGGAGAGTCCTGGGCTTCAATGAAATAGATAGGCACCCAATATCTGAAAAAAATAAAATCATATTTCTGTTAAAATAAGGATATGAGATATTGCTATTGGCTCAGAAAACCAACAGTGTCTACTACAAAAAGATTATTGGGCCAATATTTGGGAACCACTATATAAGCAATATTAGTGGTTTAAATTAGAGATAAACATGATTAGGTTGGTGTTTTTAAAGAAATCAGCACACACTTATAGACTGATATGAGTGCAAGTCAGATTCTATTTTACAAGTAGAAGAATAGTTAATAGACTATGCGAGTGAGATAACAAAAAAGAATGGTAATTTTATCTAGGAAAGTAATATTGGTGATGAACAGGCAGAGATGTACAGGCACACCTCACATTATTGTACTTTACTGCATTTCATAGATACTGTCTTTTTCACAAATTGAAGGTTTGGACAACACTGCATAGAGCAAATCTATCAGAGCCACTATTTTAGCAGCATGTGCTCACTTTGTGTCTCTGTGTCACATTTCAGTAACTCTTCAAATAATTTAAATTTTTCATTATTGTTATCTTTTAGAGTAATTCATAATCAGTGATCTTTGATTACTATTACAATTGTTTTAGAGACCCAACAAGTGCACCCATGTAAGACAGTGAGTGAACGTAATTCATAAATGCTATGTATCTCCTGCCTGCTTCACCAACTCCCAGTTTCACTGTCTCCCCTCTCCTTGAGCCTCCCTAGACCCTGAAACACAAAAGTATTGAACTTAAGCTAACTAGTAACTCTACAGTAGCCTCCAAGTGTTCAAGTAAAAGGAAGGGTTACATGTCTCATCTTGAATTACAAGCTAGAAATGATTAAGCTTAGTGTGAAGGCACATCCAAAGCTAAACCAGATTGAATGATAGGCTTCTCATGCCAAGCAGTTAGCCAAGTTGTGAATAGGAAGGAAAGTTACTGGAGAAATCTGAAAGTGCTACTTCAGTCAATACACAAATAACAAGAAAGCAAAACAGTCTGTTTCCAGCATGAAAAAAGTGTAATGTTCTGGAGAGAAGATAAGACCAGCGACAACATTCTCTTAAGCAAACAGCCAGTCCAGAGCAAGGCCCTAACTCTCTTCAATTCTGTGAATGCTGGAGAGGTGGGGAAGCTGCACAAGAAAAAGCAGAAGCTGGCAGAGGTTAGTTCACGAGGTTTAAGAACCCATCTCCTTAAAGTAAATTCGAAGTGAAGCTGCCAGTGCTGATGCAGAAGCCACACCAGGTTATCCCAAAGATCCAGCTAAGACGGTTGATGAAGGTGGCTACACTGAACAACAGATTTTCAATGTAGATGAAACAGCCTTACATAGGAAGAAGATGCCATCTAAAACTTTCATAGCTAGAGAGGAGAAGAGAATGTCTGGATTCAAAGCTCCAAAGGACAACCTGACTCTTGATAGGGGATAATGTAGCTGGTGACTTGAGGTTTAAGCTAATGCTCATTTGCCACCTTTTAAATCCTAAGGTCCTTAAGAATTATGTTAAATATAATCTGCCTGTGCTCTACAGGTGGAACTATAAAGCCTGAATGATGGCACATTCATTTATAGAATGGTTTACTGAATTTTTTATGCCCACTGTTGAGACCTTCTACAAAAAAATTTAAAAATTTCTTGCAAAATGTTACTGCTAGCTGACAGTGCACCTAGTCACCCAAAGCTCTGATGCAGACATACATGGAGATTAATGTTGTTTTAATGCCTGGTAACACAACACCCATTCTACAGCTCATGAATCAAAAAGTAATTTTCAATTTCAAGTCTTATTATTTATTTTGCAAAGCTATAACTGCTATACATAGTTTTAAAGGAAACTAACTGTGGCCTGAGAAGGACTCTGTGCTTCTATATTTGAATCCTTGTAGATAAACTATAACCTAGCTTAATAAGCAGACAAAATTGAAAATGTAAGTTAGTATGCACCTATAACAATAGCTAGGTCTTGGCCAATCCCAGAGGCTATACTTCAACCATTCATACACTGCTGAGTGTTCCAATCGTGTTCAAATGAGGCATGCGCTGAGTTATAACCAATCCAGCCATCCTGTACCTCACTTCCAATTTCTGTACACCATTTCCCTTTTCTTTGTAAATCTTCTTCCACCACATGGCTGCACTGGAATCTCTGTGTATCTACTGTGATCCTGGGGGACTGCCAGATTCGCAAATCGTTCATTGCTCAATAAAATTTCTTTAAATTCAATTTGGCTGAAGTTTTTCTTTTATCGATAGAGATTCGTCTGCTGAATCTGGGGTAAAGTAAATTGGTAACTTTCCAGAAAGGATTCACCATTCTAGGTGGCACTAAGAACATGCATGATTCATCAAAGGAGGGGAAAATATTACCCTAACAGCAGTTTTTTAGAACCCGTTTTTAACCCTTACAGATGGTTTGAGAGGTTCAAGACCTGCATGGAAGAATTAACTTCAGATGTGGTGAAAATAGCAAGAAAACTAGAATTAGAAGTGGAGTCTAAAGATGTGACAGAATTGCTACAACTTCATGATAAAACTTGAACAGATAAGGAATTGTTTCTAATGGATTAAGAAGTGATTTCTTGAGGTGGAAACTACCCCCTGGTAAAAATGCTGTGACTATTGTTGAAATAACAGCAAATAATTTAGAGTATTATATAAACTTAGTTTATAAAGCAGTAGCAGGATTTGAGGAGACTGAGTCTAATCTTAAAAGAAGTTGTACTATGGATAAAGTGCTATCAAACAGCATTTCTACAGAAAAATCTTTCATGAAAGGAGAGTCCATTGATGAGGCACACTTCGTTGTTATCTTAAGAAACTGCCACAGCCACCCCAACCTTTAGCAATCACTACCCCAATAAATCAGCAGCCATCAGCGCTGAGGCAGGACACTCCACCAGCATGGAGATCATGACTCACTGAAGGTTTTCAATTAAGACTGTACCTCGTGTTGTAGACACAATGCTACTGCACACTTAATAGACTCCAGTATATTGTAAACGTAACTTTATAAGCACTGAGAAACAAAAAAATACTGTGTGGCGATTCCTCAAGGACCTAGAAATAGAAATTCCATTTGATCCAGCAATCCCATTACTGGGTATATATCCAAAGGACTATAAATCGTTCTACTGTAAGGACACATGCACACGAATGTTCATTGCAGCACAGTTTACAATAGCAAAGACCTGGAACCAACCCAAATGCCCATCGATGATAGACTGGACAGGGAAAATGTGGCACATATACACCATGGAATATTATGCAGCCATCAAAAACGATGAGTTCGTGTCCTTTGTAGGGACATGGATGAACCTGGAAACCATCATTCTCAGCAAACTGACACAAGAACAGAAAATCAAACACCGCATGTTCTCACTCATAGGCGGGTGTTGAACAATGCGAACACATGGTCACAGGGAGGGGAGTATCACACACTGGGGTCTGTCTGGGGAAAAAGGTGAGGGATAGTGGGGGGTGGGGAGTTGGGGGAGGGATAGCATGGGGAGAAATGCCAGATATAGGTGATGGGGAGGAAGGCAGCAAATCACACTGCCATGTGTGTACCTATGCAACAATCTTCCATGTTCTTCACATGTACCCCAAAACCTAAAATGCAATAAAAAAAAAAATATATATATATATATATATAAAAACACTGTGTGATTCTTTTATTGTGATATTTGCTTTACTGCAGTTGTCTGGAACATAACTCATAAGATCTCCAAGGTACGCCTTTACGTGAAAAGTTTAGTATCAGAGTATAACTAGCAATACTTGAGATCGCATTGAATTTCGGTGGTAATGGAGAGAAAAGACAAGCATTTCTACCAAGTTCATCATTGACTGCATGGTTGAACATGAACCAAGGGATCACACGTAACTAGTAAAATAAAATCCATGGGAGAAGATTATGATCTTAAGGCCAAATGCCATGAGGAGGTCATGTAGGATAAGAACCAAGGAGTGGCCATGAGCAACTCACTACTGAGACTGAAAAAGCAATTTTAATGCAGTAGTAAGTGCAGAAGCCAAATTACCATACATTTAAATGGACATTGAAAAATGTAGATGGTGAGACAGACTCTCTTTACAAGTACTTGATTGTGAAAAACGGGAATTTGTTAATAACTAGAATTGATCAGCTTTGAGCGATGCTGTATTTGGATGGTAGCTACTCAGTCACTCAAAAGGAGAAGCTTAGAGATTAAAAAAAAAAGTCCTAAAATGTAGAAAGGACAAGATATTCCATGCAGCAAAAATCTCTGAGGATACAGGTAGGCACAGAAACTAGGATGTAAGTAAAGAGGTTTTTCTCACAGTGTAAAAGGGCTCTTCTCCATAAAAACTAAAGAAAGGAGGTAAAGACGGGAGCACATGTAGGTAAGTTTGCAGGTTAAAGCATAGTAAGTTAAGGTGACTGAAGAAGTCCTTTATGAAATACAGGAACGTACACTCAAAGTGAGAACAGTCAGGTTAAGGATGAGGAGAAAGAGACTATAAGTTGAAATATTCTCTATGAACAGTGGGACAGCAAGCTAGCCATAGAAGTCGTGAGGACTGCCAAGTGGGCTGGAGTGTCCTGGTGAAATTAGAAACCGCAAATTAACTACAGATACAGTCTTGGGGATGTTCTCAAAACATTTAGAGGCATCAAAATAAAGTATCATGGAGTGCAGAGGATAGATTAAAAATGTCTAATTTGGCTAATACGGGAAGGCCAGAGACAAAAGGAGTTGAGGCTGTGTTTTGGGAGAAATTCAAGCAGAATAAAAAGACAGGCAGTCTAGAAGAAGTTAGAGGCCCAGTTTTAAAAGGTGTGTTTCAGAAAATGGTAAAATTAGAAATTGTTGAGTCATGAGTTTAGAGGAGTATGGAGTTGAAAGATCTAAAATAATAAGAGACTGTGAATATAAACTCTTTTTTCATTAAACCTTTCCATTCCTCACTACATTTACTTAAGGCCTTGTAGTTAAAGCGGGTAATCTGACAAATTTTATAAAAAGTGTCAATGTCTCAGTAGCTTTAAATATCACTTTTGAATTAATACTCTTTATAGTTGAACATGGTCTTTCAAAGGTTTCATTTAAAGGAGGAGACAGTGTGAAGGTTTCAGACCTACTCTAACTGAGACGTACTCAGCAGGGGACCATCAAACGAGCCCTCACTGAAAAACGCTAGTGGTTTTCATCTGATAAGATTTAACACTTTTTTCGTCTCCTTCTTCCATACTTCCATGAGGTAAGAAGGAAAGCACTGGACACGCTCATGTTCAACAAATCTCTTTACTGAAAGGATAGCATTAAATATGAGAAAAAATAAGATCAAGATTTGGCTTTTGACACCATCATGGAAACTTTTTTAAAAATAACCAAAAGTTATATGTGGAATGTAGGACAGAAAATTCCACCTGTAGTTTTGGGAAAGTCGTACTGAAGTTAACTGCTTCACTGTCATCAGCGTGATTTCATTCCCAATCTGGAGTCCAGATGCCATGCATGTTATCTGAATATATCCTGTTCTCGGATGGGTTCTCCTTGTCTTTGAAGGTAATATGTCTCAAGGAAGTCACCCAAGTAACTACTGTTTTGGTCAGAGCTTCTTCTTGAACACCCAGATGGTGTTTTTTCACACTGTCTCATGTACAGCACCTATTTCTTTGCTGTGAACATGCTCTCGCATTCATCATGCTCAGGTACCTGAAGAACGATTAATAGATTTATAAATGTTGTCTGTGGGCTGTGAACACACTGAAATAAAAAAAAAAAGGAAAAGACCTAAAAAGTCGTTCTATTACCCACTATAAAATAATGAAGCTGGGCTCCAGTGAATGAATGGGGAAGCATTTTGGGGATTAGCATCATTCCTATCAGGATCTTCAATGGAAAAAGCATCAACTACCTTTTCTAAAAATTTGAAGTACATTGAAGATTTATATGAAATTGGAGGCTTATCCGAATGTAACTTAAAAGTGGGTGTTTCATGACCAAAATCCTGTTGTTAGAGTATGAAGGGATACTCTGTAAACATCCTCTTTTCTTCTTTTCATACTGGAATTTGCCCTTGCTTGACAGACCACATGAACTGCCCACTTAGTAGTGTGTACACATTTATAACAGTACATGCCAAATCAGAGTATCTTCTGTGATGGTAGGTCAAAATAAAAGTTGTCAAATTATGACATTACAAATCTTTATGTGAATCAGAAATCTAAAAGCAAATTTGAATACTCAGAGCATTGCTCTGACTTACAAAATTCTCCATGGAACTTTGGGTTCATAAATCGAAAGAGATTACATTGGAATATTTTCAACTGTGACAAATATAACTTTGTTCCAATCCTTTAAACATGATTTGAAATAAAATGGCATTCATATTGCTATATTCAGCAGTCTTAAAGGTCAGAAGATCTTTGAAATTTCTCATTAGGATTATATTGTAAAAATAAATGTAAAAAATTAGTGTAGGCTGGGCACAGTGGCTCATACCTGTAATCTCAGCACTGTGCGAGGCTGAGGTGGGTGGATCACGAGATCAGGAGTTCGAGATCAACCTGACCAACATGGTGAAACCCTGTCTCTACTGAAAATACAAAAATTGGCCAGGCGTGGTGGCACACACCTGTAATCTCAGCTACTTGGGAGGCTGAGGCAGGAGAACTGCTTCAACCCAGGAGGTGGAGGTTGCTGTGAGCCAAGATGGCCCAGTGCACTCCAGCCTGGGCTACAAAAGTTGAGACTCTGTGTCAAAAACAAAATTACTGTGAAACATCAAATATATTTGAAACTGTACATTTTCAAATTCATTTAGGATACACTATGGTTAAAACATCTTCTCTATACATTTCAGAGAAAGGCACATATCACTGACACCAATATTTAGAATATGTTAGTTTATCATTAATAATTGCAGAAGAAAGACCCTTTAATATATGTGGGACAAATATGATTTAGATATTGTTATATTTGAAAACTTTTAAAATAATCCAATGATAATCAAGTTTCAACATTCTCTATGATTAAACCTTTTTATAAGTGGATTTCTTTGAGGTTTGATTTAATTAATCTAATCAATGTAAAGAAAAATCATGTTTTCTTATAACTAGACTTATTATTTATCTTGTTCACACAATCAATAAAATCAGAAAAATAAGCAAAGAACTTTGGTTATATAAACCTAGCTATTTCATTTTACTTTCTCTGAATGCAAAACAGAATATTAATAATTGTTTCCTACTTAGAGATAAGTAAAGCTTTTAAAAGTACTTGATATTAAAAATTTCCAACATGTATCATAGTTGAGCAAGGGAAAAAATAAAAATGCATTTTTCTAAGTGGAGAAGCAATGGATTTTTAAGTAAAATTTACCTTGAATCCTCACCCTGACATTTATAAATATGTCATCTTAGGCAAATTATTGAAACTCAGCCTTAGTACCCCCACTTTTAAAATGAAGACAGTAGTCATAGACAGGGTGTTCATTAGGATAGGTATCATGTAAGTGAACATATACCATCATATCTGACATTTATTTAGCAAATGAAAGTTATTATTTGAGCATAATAAGCTGACCACGGATAAGACTGAAAAATCCACGCTAAGTTTTGTACCCAAATATACTAAAGATGGTCTAAATTTTGTGATTTAGCTATTAGGCTAAATGACGGAGATGTTTGACCTGAAGGGAAGTTGATATATCCACTGTTAATTATCCTGTGAAATAATTAATCTTGATGGTACAAGGAAAGGCAGAGGACTGAGGGGATAATGAAATCAAGGTCTGGAGCAAAATATCAGATTGTGGGGAGGAACTGAAGTGATTCTGGTAAGGACGGGGAGGGGTCTAAGTAATGGCTGACAAGCAAGGATATGACATAAGAGACCCAAAGGCATGGCTGGAAGATGCAGTGCTTACGCTGGCTTGGGGCAAAGCAGAATCATCCCAGAAAGACAAGTACTGGAGGAAAGACAGAGCCTGGATGGGGCACGAAGGTGGTATGGGGAGAGCCAGTTTCTCACGCAGTCATCAATAGGGTTATGGCATCCTCTATTCTCAAATATAATAATATTTTTTAAACCACACTGAAATTCTCAAATATAATAATATTTTTTAAACCACATTGAAATTCTGTTTCCCCTAGTGAATGGCAAAAAAAAAAAAAAAGGAAAGGAGACCGATTTTTTAAAAAGATAATACTTAGAGGTATCAGGAGAATGACTGAACATGTATTTAAATAGAGACCCAAAATTTTAAACATTTTAAAAAGTTTGGAAACACAGGGACATACAGCTAGTAAAGCGTGGAGCTTAAATTTACCTCCAAATTGGTCTTGAAGCTGTTCACTCGGAATCATTATGCAAGCCTCAGGTCAAAATGAAGTCATACTTCCTTCAATACCAATTGCAACGACCAAGTTAGTAATGGGTCTAGAACTTATTTGGAATTCCAAACGAGTAATTCATGAATTAATCCTCCATGTAGGCAGACTGCTGACTACCAGAATTTCCAATATAGATTCTTCAACAACTGATCTTTATTCAGGCCCAAATAACTGTGTCACGACATTATTTTAGGTGTCACTGTTTGCTCTCTAATGTGACAACAGTGGCCATTTACCACCATTCAAGACCATGGGTCACGGTGATGCTTTATGATACTGCATTAGAAGTGCTAGGATAACCTACGTCCCTTAGCTGAGTCCTACGGATCAGTTCAAACTCCATTTTTTCCATATGCTAAGTTCTTCCATGATATTTGGAGAACTTTGGTTAAATATAAACTGTATTTTGGTGTGTAGAATTAGGTCAAGATCCTATTTGTATCACTTCAGGCTAACTAATTATCCCAGCATCATATATTGGCTAATTTCTTCCTTCCCCACTGATGTGAGATTGCATGTTTATCACATAAGTTACTTTACAATGCTTTAATAATTAAATATGTTTAGATTAAATACCACTGTTTAGATTACTTTATAAATGATGTGAGAACACTACTGATTCCAGGTGGGATCCTCCAAAGCCATTCAGCGTATTATAAGGCTACAGACTCCATCATTTGGTACATGATTTGGAAATATACAATATTAAGCATAATGAGGAAAGTAATTAGAACACAGGCCTGAAAATTTTCTGCTTAAGCTTTTTTATTTTAATGTGTCTCATTAATTTCATATTCAGAAATCTAATGTGTACTTTTCCGCCTTCACTACTACTAATAAAAACTCTGCACTACCGTTAGAGTTTGAGATTTGATTGGAAGTAACTGAGTTTCTCTGCCTTGCATAATCACCACAGGAGAGGGCACTGACAGTTTTATCACTCTCAATTCTCTTCTGAATTATGCAGATGCTATTGGTTCTTTTAAATAGTCCTCTGCATCATCCCTTATAAATTGCTTAGAAGCCCAAGACTGACTTACCATCAGAATTAGCGAATATGCTGGGAATGGCATTAACCATTACGCTCAGCCGCTTCTCAATTAGCCTAAGACAGACTCCAGCCCACTCAGCTGTGCAGCCTTGGATAAGTTCCTTAATTGCTCTACGCTTCATTTTCCTCATCTGTAATATGGGAATGATAATAATAGTATCTACCTCATATGATTGTTATGAGGACTGAATGTGTTAATATTTGCAGAACATTTAGAAAAGAGCCTTACACAAACTAAGCATTAAGAATGATGCTACTTTTTGTTATCTAATTGAATTTATCTTTAATACCCATGTATAGTATGTCTGCACATTACTCCTCCTTCATACCCATGTTCCTTAGTATTTCCCAGTGACATACTCTATCTCAGAAAAAGGTTTAATGGTGTCACCAGTTGAAGTGTGAATGCCCAGTAAGACTACACTTACTGCTCTTCCCTGTGGTAAATTCGGAAATTTAAAAGGAATTTTAAAAGTACTCTCCCACAGTCTTAATCTATTTTGTGCTGCTATAACAGAACACCAGCAACTGGATAATTCATAAGTAACAGAAATTTATTTCTCACAGTTCTGGAGGCTGGGAAGTCCAGGATCAAGTGGCTGCATCTGCTGAGCACCTTGTTGCTGCTTCATAACGCGGCAGAAAATATCACATGAGTAAGAGAGAATCAGAGAAGGGGCCAAACTCACTCTTCATAAGGACCCTAATCCTCAAAAACTCACTCCTGGAATAATGGCATTAACGCATTCATGAGGACAGACTGCTCATGACCTCATCACCTCTTAAAGTCTCACCTTTCAACACTGCTACATTGAGGATTAAGTTTCCAACACATAAACGTTGGGAGACACATTCAAACCATAGCACCAACATATAATGAAATGTTTAGAGAATATGGCTTGGTTTTGTGTCCCCACCCAAATACCATCTTGAATTGCAATCCCCCGTGTGTCAAGGGAGGGACCTGGTGGGAGGAGACTGGATCATGGGGCAATTTCCCCCCATGCTGTTCTCGTAATACTGAGGGAATCTTCTCATGAGATCTGGTTGCTTGATAAGTGGCTGGCAGTTTCCCCGAGCACAGCGGCAACTGCCAGCCACTTACCTCCTCCTGCTGCCACATAAGATGTGCCCTGCTTGCCCTTGGCCTTCAACCAGAATTGTAAGTTTCTCGAGGCCTCCCCAACCAGGTGGAACTATGAGTCAATTAAACTTTTTTCTTCAAAACTTACCCAGTCTCAGGTGGTATCTTTATAGCAGTGTAAGAACTAACTAATACAGAGGGAGTTAGGCAGCAGGGGAACTGGGTGCACAGAAGGAACTCTGCAGCATTTTCAAAGCCATATTATAAAGCGGCTACCAACTACAAGGCCCTGGCAATTATAGATACAAAGGTCAGAGGCAGGAAGAGCAATGTATACCACTTACAAAATTCAATGGTATTTCTACTGGGATCAAAATAAACAGAATAAACTTTCTGAAAAGCAAAAATGCTGTTTCCAGCATGAAGCAAAATCCAAGAACCCAACTGAAACCAACTGAAGCAAGCACAGCCTGGCCAGAAAGACAGACCTGTACTGCCAAAGACGCCTGTTATGTGCAACATAGACTGACAAAACTGGAAAAGCAGGTAATTCCATGACCTATCTGCTCTCATAAATTAGAATTCTTCAAAAACTCAATCCCATCAAAAAGCAGCTGTCCTAATGACAGCGCAAAGTGTTCACTCATTTCTCCAAACCCCAACTATTCCTGGCATTCTCTCAATCCCAGAAGACTATGAAGATTAATTATTTTTGGACCCCTCACATCAAACTGTTCTTGGTCACCGTAAGTTACCTACCTTCTTTCATATTATTCTGTACTTCTCCTTCACCTGGCTTAAATTCATATTGCTGTTTCATTCCCAAACCTTTATCTAGTGTCCTGTGAGTCCCTCAAAGCATGTTAACAAACCTCTCCTCCCCCACCTTGGTATCACTCCCATCTTTTTAGCACCTAATTAAAAGTTGAAATTCCCTTACGGACACATATTCCTCTTCATACCTGCCAAGTGACAGCTGCTCATTCTACTAAACCCTGTGTATTTAGGTACTGCTTCCAGACCATTTTCTCTCTATTCTTGGTTAAAATGCCTGTTACGTTGAGACCCATGCCATACTTCCAGAATCCTTGGTCAAGGTCATCCCCTGACCCTCAATTCCCCAGCCTTCCCTAACTCTGAGTCCTGGATTCCTTCATTTTCCCCAACCTGGAGCCATCCATCTATCTTCATTCTCTTTCCCTATTTAGAATCAGTCACATCAGTCCTATCCATGCCAATATCTTCAATTTCCGTCTCCCTTCTGCTCCACATATTCCTGGCAAAACCCCAACCAGCATGCTTTGTTAAATACAAACTACTGAGTGACATCGGGGAAAATAACAAAGCAGGTAGGTCAGTGCCTCCACAAATTTATAAACTTGTCCAAGACATAAATGTTGACCATATTTTTCCAAAATCACCCTTTCCTGATCATATTTTTCTTCAGTAAAAGGGATGATTTTAGAATTTCTTCACACTCCTTTCCTACTACTTCCCATCACTCTCACCAGATAAGCTTGGCATCTTTAGTCACAGAGGAAACAGGATTTAACAAATCTCTTAACGTTCTTTCCTAAACATATGTACCCGGAGACCTAGCTTGTATTTGTATTGTGCTGCTTTCACCGAGTCCCTTGGTGGTCTTCAACTTTTTAAAATGTATTTCTGACACCACCTCACCTTGGAGAACATAATCTGCCTCAGTACTTACAAACCAAAAATAATAAAATAAAAAAATAAATAGTAAGGTTGCCAGGTAAGTGGAGCCACCTTTAAGACATTTTGGAATTTCAGAAGTCTTGACAATTAGCTTTTACATGCCAAAAGGAGGACAGAACAGATGTTTGAAATTCTTTGGCACCAACCACTCATGTCAAATGTTATTCTTGGTCACCCTTAAGTTATCTAACTTTTTCCACATTCTTCTATACTCTTTTGTGGCTGGCTCAAATTCTCATTGCTTCTTTTCCTAAAACTTCCTATAGTTTCCTGTGAATCCGTCAATGCATAGTAACCAACCCTCCTCCCCCACACTGGGTATCTCCTCTGTACCTAATTGGAAGCTGAGCTTTCCTTACGGACACATTCCGCTTCATCCCCTCCCAAGCAGAAGCTGCTCATTCTACTAAACCCTGTGTATTTAGGTATCGCTTCCAGATCACTGTATGTGCCCAAGCACTAGGTTGATTTGGAGGGGCCTGAGAATAGCACAAATATTACATGTATTTTGGGAACTGAGATATGAGCTTTTTAAGGTAGTCAGAGGAAATGGCTTTAGGAATTCCAGTTCAGGATAATTTAGGAAAATCACGAAAAGGAAGCTGACCTAAACAGGGACTAAAGGACAAAGATGCCTCCCTTCTCAAGAGAAGAGGACTCCAAAATGGCAGATATTCACTTCCCAATAGTACTGATGACTACGTTTTTAAGCTCATTCTTAGGAAATCAGTGCAATGCAAGGTGACCTGACTTGTCTCCTGAGTATCAGAAACGTCCACATTAATTCCTTCCACTCTTGACTCTGTTACTGACTCTTCAAGGTTTCATCCATTGATCATTTGGTGTTTACCGTTTCTAACCTCTCCCCGTCAATATCCATGCCAGTAGTATTTAAAGGTGCTCATCTGTAGATCATAAAAATAAAATGAGCTATCTCTTGAAATTCTATCTCCCTTTAAATATTTGACCTATCTTTATTTAATTTTTGTGGCTAAATGTCTTCAAAGAATTACTTTCCTCATGCCTTCCATTTGTCAAAATCTGATTCATTGAACTGTGGTTTCTTTCCTCTCCACTGTGACGGCACTGCCTTCACAAAGAGCCCAGCCCCACTGCTAACTATAGCAATCTGTTCCAGGACTTATCTCATTGACATCAGTAATATTTTATACTGTTGGCCATTCATTTTGTTTCTGAAAATCCTTTCTTAACTTCTCTAAATTCAGATTCTTTATTTTTCTACTTTTCTAGCTTTTCCCAAGACTCTTCTATTCATTCCTGTTCCTCAAACTATGCCATAAATGTTGATGTTCCTTGGGAACTTCTCTTGTCCTCATTTTCTTATTTTACAGTGTTTCTGGCTCACTCATTCCTTATCCTAAATTTCACTTATCCTCTGCTATGCTTAATTTTTGTATCCCCCTGAAAATGCATGTTGAAACTTAATCCCTAATGCCATTGAATTAACAAATGGGTACTTTTAGGAGGTGAGTAGGTCATGAGGGCTTCTCCTTCATGGATGGGATTAAGGTCTTATTAAAGAGGCTTCACATAGTGTTCAGCCTTTCTTGCCCTTTCTTCTTTCACCATGTAAGGATACAGTGTTCACGTCCTCTTGAGGACACAGCAACAAGGTGCCATCGTGGAAGCAGAGACAGAGCCCTCACAAGACACTCAACCTGCTGGTATCTTGATCTTCACAGTCTCCAGAACTGTGATAAGTAGTTTATAATTCACTCAATCTCAGGTATTTTGTTATGAAAGCACAGCTGGGCTAAGATCTTTTATATGTGAATGAGCTCCAAATCCCAACTGTTTCATGTGTGCGTGTGTGTGGTTAGTGTGTGTCTGTGTGTGCATGCGTGCACGTGCGTGCGTATGTTTAGGGAGATTACTTGCGTTCCAATTCCTGCTCTACCACTTACTGTTCATATGAACTTCATAAAATTACTTCATCCTTCTATACATCAGTCTCATCTAAAAAATATCTAAGTAATATACCAAATGGTTTACAGAGAATTAAGCGAGTCATATGTAATTTCATACTTAATACATCCACTTGGAGATCTTATTGTAACTTTGGATTTAACAGGCTCCAAGCTTGACTTATCATCTCTGCATATATTATTGGGATATTCCAACCTCTACTGAGAAGTTAATACTGGTTCAATTATTTGGGACAGTGTATTAGATGGTTAATACAGTCATTGTAATGGGCAAAACATTAAAAGGTGTTGAGGCTTCAGGATAATTTCTCTGTCTTTCGCTTTAGCACTCCTGGTACTGTTTTATCCTTTGAACTCAAATTCTCTTAAGATGTGTGTTCTTTTACAACCGTCTTTAAGCGATTTTATTCCCATTTACTTGGAAGGCTGATCCTAAGACATTCACTTACTTGGAAGATTTGCTAAATGCTAGGAAGAAATAATCTTTCTTTTCTTAAAAAAGGCTTTTATAAGTTAATCTTTTCTAGATTCTTGACATCGAGGATAACATATAAAGAATGTGCTTAGTAATGTGCCTTCGAGTAAAAGACCAAAGTGACTATTCGATTCGCCTATATAAAGAGGTACAAAGAAATATTTAGTTGTTCTCATTTGGTCCAGTATAGCTCACCATAATACCACGCTGGAATTTGGGACAAAAACATCAGTTCCTTTTACGCTACCTTGTGCTCTATAATAAAGCCTTCTGAGAGGTTTCATGAGGGCTGTCCCAACCACAATAAGTGATTGTTTGAAGATTACAAAATTGAGGTTCTAACCAAGTACATTTCCATCTCTTCATGACCGTTAGCATACACAATCCTTCACGATTTTACCATTATCCCTCTAAAACATCAACTCTTCCTGCTAATTCTCTTTAATTTTATTCAGAAACCATAAATATCATACCATAAAAACTTATGTTTATTTTGCCTGTAAGTCCATGTATTTCTTTTGCTTATCATCTTGCTAATTTGTGCTCACCCTTTAACATTCTCTCCAAAAACATCCCATAGGAAAATTCCAACTCCTCTCCATCTCAATTCCGTATTAGGTGTTCTTCCCATATAATACAATACCCCACGTCATGCTCGTATCTTCCTACTTATTTTGTTATACGTAGTGTTCTGGTACATGTTTAACAACTCGATCTCTTGGAGAATAAAAGCCCTGAAATAAAAGTTTGTAAACGTTGACACCAACACATTCCTGAACTGTGTACTTCATTTCTCATTCATTAAACAAATATCTACTGAGCACTTAGGACGTGGAATAAACAGATGCTGAGAATAGAGCAATAATCCAATCAAAGTTTCTGCCATCAAGAGTCAGTAAGGATATGGCAAACAAAAGCTATATAATAAAGTCAGGAGAAATGAATACCATCAAGAAACAAAGACAGTCATGTGACAGCAAAAGACAGGAGTTGTGATTTTAGCGAGGGTGGTCCGGAAGGCCTCACTGAAGTGACTTATGAGTACCAACTCAAGTGAACTGGGAGGGTTGGTTTGTGTGGATACTGCATGCAATGAAGGCTTCAAACAGGTGAAGGGGAAAATGCCAAGTGGAAAAACTTGGGGATAGGAGAGGGCTTGACATATTTAAGGGACGGTAAGGATACCCACCCAGGAGAGCTGAGCAAGTACAAAGAAGAGATGAGGCCAAACCATGAAGTCTCTGGTTGTCCATTGTTTTGCAGTTTGGATGTTAGTCTGAGTAAAACAGGAAACCAGAGAATAAGGGAATAACATGACCTGACGTGTTTAAAGAGAACATTTTGGATGTCTTGTGGAGTAGAGGGTGCAAAAGGACATGGAAGGAGGCAGGAGAGAAGGGTTAGAAGGTTCTTGCAGTGGTCTAGTACGGAAGGGAAAAGTGACCAGCTGTTCAAAGGTCAGTGCTGAAAGAGTAAGGTAGGAGAGAACTGAGAATTCAGTCACCAGATTGACACTGTAAAAGCCAGTGGTGAACTTGAAAAGAGTAATTTCAAGGAGAAGTGAAGAAAAACCCCTGACTGGAGAGGGTTCCGTATCAACTGGGAGTAGTACACTCATAAGTGGGAGCTGAACAATGAGAACATATGGACACAGGGAGAGGCACGACCACACACTGGGGCCTGACGGGGGTGGGGTGGGAGGAGGAAGAACATTAGGAAAAATAGTTAATGTATGGCAGTTCTTAATACCTAGGTGATGGGCTGATAAGTGCAAAAACCACCATGACATACATTTACCTATGTAACAAACCTGCACATCCTACACATGGACCTCAGAATTTAAAATAAATGGTGGTAGGAAAACTGGAAAAAATGGGTAAACCAGCTCTTAAGTTTTGCTCTGCAAGGGAGAGCGATACGGTGGGGTAGTTAGCTCTGGGGCTGCTGGGTTGGCAGCATTGCTTTTCAATAGGAGATAACAGCACACGTGTATGATGATAATGCAACAGTGAAGTGGAAAGCAATGATGACGCAGGGTGAGATGAAACACTGCAGGAGCAAAGTCACTGAACGGAGAGAGCGGGTGGGGTCTGACGCACAGACCGGTTAGCATTAACCATGAGGAAAGATGGCTTCATCAAGGTGGTTGGAGGGAAGCTGGGTGTATGGGGAAAGAGCAGTCACAGTGAAGCTGGTAGATTTGGTAGTACAAGCCTCTAGAAGTTTTCTTCCAACTGCTTCTACATTATCAGTGCAATAAGTAGGCAGGTCATCATCTGAAAGTGAGGAAGAGTGGAAATTACAGGCTTGAAGAGGAAGAAAAAAGTTGTAAATTATAGTCAGTGTAGGCTGGAACTGACTCCTTTGAGCTCAGAGGAGCTTAGAGTGCTCCTCTCTTCCCAACTCCACCTTCCGTGACATCACGTTGGTAACCTGAAACCAACCTTAGTGGGAATATTTACAATACAGAAATCGGCAAGTGTTACATATCAAAGCTTTTCCCCCTGAAGAGCCAGTATTGAAACTTTTACCAGTACGTGACTGAAATTATTCATCTAGGTCAGTGAGGGAATAAAGTCATTAACAAAATACAGTATAGCATGGGAGTAATGCAGTATACGATAAATACAGAAGGTGCGCCAGCCAGCACTGAGGGCTCATCTGAGGTTCAGTTATGGATTTAAAGGGAGATGAGTCAGCCCAAGCGTGTGCATGTGTGCAACGTGTGAATCTTTTCCCCAGTCAATCCTAATTGCTCTGGTGAGACTCTGCAACGATAAATTTAGCCAGATCTCCAGTTTTGTTAGCTGAGTACAAGAGAGGGAGGGAGAAGCAAGGGAACTGAGGGAGTGATTACAATGATGAATCACAGAATGTATGTTGGGTTGGGAAGGAAAGAGGACACTAAAGGTGTGATACATCATGAGGTGATAACAGCCTCAATCGGAAAGAAGTTCTGGTGGAATCTGAGAATTATCGAAACAGGAGAACTAGTAAAAGTAACCTGAACAGCCAGAATTGGAGGGTCAGAGACCATTTTTTTTTCCATGTATCCTGAAAAATTAGCATGATGCTTGGCATATACAGAGCACTCCATATATGTTTATTATATATTTGAATGCATAAATGTCATGAAGGACTAGATGTCACATTGTTGTAAATTATATACTAATTGGTGGGCTCAATAAGGAGAATACTGTCAGGGGACACCTTCAGTTGTCACCACCTTCAGAGAGGTCCTTAGTAACAGACAGCCACTTACCCCAAGTCACGCCTTCCAGGGTGGCCCGTATCCAAGGAGTATTGACACAGGCATAGAAAGGCCCAGCCATTCCGGCCTAGCATAGTTCTCTCTAAAAGGCTATTTTACTTTGAGAGCTTCCCTGGGGTCCAGCTGAGACTGTTGCCAGGGCTGCATTTTAGCCGCTTCTCTCTGTCAAATTCTGCTCCCTTACCCTCTTAACCATAGAGATTTACCCCAAAGGCACTCCCTAGTTAAAATCCTGCACACTAAACTCTGTCTCAGAATCTGCTTTTTCCTAGTGAATTTAATCCAATCTCTTGCAACTTCACTGAGAAAGGTACTCTCCTAAAATGAGAGCATGCATACACTGCAGTATTTTACACACCACATTAGAACAGGTTCAATTAGTATGATTTCAGTATACATGTACTGACATCCTCAACGATCAATAGATGCTGCAGGGATCACGCTCACTCACTTATTAATAAAAAGTTAAAGAAAAGAAAAAGAACAGTAAGAAATAGGTAAAGAAGTAGGGTTATAAGGGAACTTAATAGAAACATTTTTCTTCTAAATACTGTAGTTCATCTAATTGTTTCCATTTATCTTCCTGACTTTTTCTTTCAAATAATGACATTGAATAAGCAGTGGAATTCACATTATGCAGGCATGTGCTTAGTCCATGTAATATTCTTTTTATTATTATCTACTTAAGGAATCTATTAAGTGTATTTGAACTTCATTGCCAGAGGCTAATATAAGCTGCCAATTGTTTTCTGCCCATTGCACAAAGCCTACACACATGCAATGAATGTCTTAATCACAGATTTTTATTAACTAAAATCTACCAGGAATTAAAAAGGTAGGCCTTTAGTTCATAAAACGAATACACTCCAAGTTTATTTTTTGCCATGGCCTACAAAGAAAGCAATCTTTCTTACTGATGGCTTAAATATCAAACACAAAAGACAGTTTTAATGGAATTGTTCTTGTAATATTTGACTGTCACTACTAGTGCTACCTGACATAAATCCTGTGGCATGAATAACAAGATTTAAGTGAAAAAATTTACCTTTGGCATGGTACTACAATCTCAAAGTAAAGAAACAATAAGAATACATTTTCATTACTCTATGCAACTGGTTTTTTACCACAAGGCAAATTCTGTTAAAATATACACGTTTGGAAAAGATCTTTACAAAACTCTTTTCCATGTAGACAAACTATTCCAGGGCAAGAAAACAAATAGGCAAGTAGAATAACACTTTGGCTAAGGACTGTACTCTAAACTATAAGGGCAAGCTATAAGACTTACACTTGAGTCACGGAACATTTGGGAAGTGAAAGAGCATTACAGTTTCACGAGACCTGCACTCTTAAGGCATGGAGGCCAGTACGAGGAGCTTGTTAGTGGCAAGAACAGTTCCTAGACGCCAGTCCAGTATTGTTCAATAGGATCACGATGCAATTTATGTGTGGGATTTTAAATTTTCTAGCATCCACAAAGAAAAAATAAACAGGTGATATAAATTTTAGTAATATATTTTAACTAAATATATTTTAAGTTTTTTATCATAAAGTGAACATAAAATATTACATATTTGATATTTTCTGTTCTTATTAATAATATTGTCTTTGAAAACCAGGATGTTTTTCAAATGCATAGCCTATCTCAGTTTGTTCTAGCATATTCCAAATGCTTAATAGTCATATGTGCTTAGTGGCCAGTGTATTAGACAGTGTAGCACTGGATCTCTTGATCGGCCTTTCATGTTTCTTAAATCACCATAAACCCATCACCCACTTGGAAGGCATGCTTTATTTGCAAATAATTTTCTCTCACCTGTCAACAGCCAAGTATATTCTGGTCTATCCCAATAAGAGATTTAAAAGCATCAATCCTGTAAGTTCTATTTCAAGCGTATTAAAAAAAAAAAACTGTTTATAGACTTAAGTTAGATGGTGTTGCTTTTACTATAGTGTTCTTGCTTATATTTTAATTTTTTATCTTTGGAAGATGCACGTGAGTCTTATATTTCTGTAGTGTCTTCACCTGACATTCAGTTACAGACACCCCATGAAGCAAGAGGTGCTTGGTTCCTTTTATAAGCTACTCTCATTATTATTCATTTAATTTCCAAAGACCACTGTCAGAGAGAAAGCATTTGAGTCAGAACTGCTTACACCGATTGTAAATAGTCTTTTCTCTAAGAACTGAGATTGGAATCATTTTTCAAAGAAAACATGGTCTATGAGTAAAGTGACATGGCTCAGGTTAATACATTAAAAGTACATCGGTACTAAGTAAAAAGGATGCTTTGTTATCATTAATATCCCTAAACTTTAGATAGCACTCTGTCCTTGGCAATGTTAACAGAAGAGTAGACAAAACCAAAAGCTATTTCAGATGCTTTACTAAGAGCTTATATAGGTGGGAAGAATTTCTCCCTCAGTGTCATCATCAATGTCATCATCAGAAAATGGAAACTAAAGACTGTTATGAGTTAGGCATTGTAATAGTGTTTCACATACCTTATTTATCACAATCAGCATTGTAATAATTGTTCTATACATATTACATAGATTTTATAATAAACTTTTTAAAAGCTTATATGGTAGAGATTAACATCCATATTTTAAAAATGAAAATATTTACTTCATCTGTATTTCTGGTTATAGATCCTTGAGAAATCGGCCACACTGTCTTCCACAATGGTTGAACTAATTTACACTCCCACCAACAGTGTAAAAGTGTTCTTGGTTCTCCACAGCCTTGCCAGCATCTATTGTTTCCTGACTTTTTAAGAATTGACATTCTGACTGGCTTGAGACAGTATCTCACTGTGGTTTTAATTTGCGTTTCTCTAGTGACCACTGATGATGAGCTTTTTCAGATGTTTGTTGGCTGCATAAATGTCTTCTTTTGAGAAGTGTCTGTTCATATCCTTTGCCCACTTTTCCATGGGGTTGTTTTTTTCTTGTAAATTTGTTTAAGTTCCTTGTAGATTCTGGATATTAGCCCTTTGTCAGATGGGTAGATTGCAAAAATATTCTTTTCTGTAGGTTGCCTGTTCATGCTGATGATAGTTTCTTTCGTGTACAGAAGATCTTGAGTTTAATTAGATCCCATTTGTCAATTTTGGTCTTTGTTGCCAATGCTTTTGGTATTTTAGTCATGAAGTCTTTGCCCATGCCTACGTTCTGAATGGTATTGCCTAGGTTTTCTTCTACAGTTTTTATGGTTTGGGGTTTTACATTTACATTTTACATTGTACATACACATATACAATTGTATAGAATACATATACATTGTACATGTACATATATGATTGTACATATGTAATTTACATTGACCCAGCAATCCCATTACTGGGTATATACCCAAAGGATTATAAATCATTCTACTATAAAGACACATGCACAAGTATGTTTACTGAGACAATATTTACAATAGCAAAGTCTTGGAACCAACCCAAATATCCATCAATGATAGACTGGATAAAGAAAATGTGGCACATATACACCACGGGATACTATGCGGTCATAAAAAAGGATGAATTCATGTTCTTTGCAGGGACATGGATGAAGGTGGAAACTATCATTCTCAGCAAACTAACACAGGAACAGAAAACCAAACACCTCATGTTCTCACTCATAAGTGGGAGTTGAGCAAGGAGAACACATGGACACAGGGAGGGGAACATCACACACCGGAGCATGTCAGGGTGTGCGGGCTAAGAGGAGGGAGGGCACTAGGACAATACCTAATGCATGCGGGGCCTAAAACCTAGGTGACAGGTTTAGTGTAGCAAACCACCACGGCACGTGTGTACCTATATAACAAACCTGCACATTCTGCACATGTATCCCGGAACTTAAAATAAAAAGTAAACATTAAAAATAAAATATTTACTTGAGAGGTTAGAAAAGGTATTTAAGTCACATCAAGAAGAAAGAATTCAGAGGCATGTCTTCGGAAGGAATAGAAGCAATTAACTCAAAGTGCACTGTTCCTCCTTTAAATCTTTGTATTTATAAAAAAAAAAAAAAAAGAAAAGAATGATGTACAAGCACAGCTGTGGAGTAACCAGAATCTTGTGGTTTAGCAAAATAAGTATAAACGTGTTTACCTCATCCATTTGTTGTGGGGATTAAATGATATAATAGACTATATTAACTTGAAATATTGTACAAAGGTGCCTTGAACATAGAAGACACTCTATATATTTATGTCTTAAAAATCAAAGGAACCAAATACCTATGTGTCCAAAAATCATTAGGTATCTCTATTTCTCTGAGAATTGCCACACTTTTTAAACAGTCTTCAAAAGAGAAAACAATGTAATAAATACCAATCTGATGTACCATGATGTAATCGGTTATAGCCACCTAATGATATTATCCATTACCCAGCCTTTATTTCCCCCATCTTGTTGAGAAGTATGTCACAAAATGTCCCAGTGGGAAATACTGGGTAGCTACTTTCTCAGAAACCCAATCACAGCTACCATAATTCTTTTCTCATCTTTCTGAATAACTCTATTGTGGTGTAAAGACTGAAGAACATAGTTGAAACTAAAAATCATAATGTGCAATGTTGGCCCAGTACTATATTCAGAAATGCACAATATGGAAAAATGCATAATTAATGGAAACTATTTTCAGTGAAGATTCTTGTCCAAATTCCATCACCAGCCTACTGTGCATTGTCATTACATTTACATAAAGCGTCTTTCTGGATGTGTTTTCGAAGGTTTCGCTGTTTCTTTATTGAGGGTGTGCTGCTGAATGCAGTCATGCTGTAACACATTGAGTCTCAATGAAAGTGCATTTTAGAACGTCTTGGTGAGATTATAGGCAATTGAACTTAACAAGCTCCATTTTATTTTAACGCAAATTACTCATTTAAAAATGCATACTCTTCACCTTATTAAGCATATGATCATTTGAAAAAAAGTGTTCATACCAAGTAAGGATAGGTATATAATGAAATGTGATTTCCACTTTCTAATACGAACATAAATACACTTTTGCAGGTACATTTCCGGATCTAGCTGAATAAACTATAACCCTGGAGCAGAGAAAGCGACTTTAGGAGAGGACTGTTTTTCCGCGATTCTTTGCATGGCTGGCCGTCTCTCAACCTTTAGGTCTTGGCTTGTTGCTAAATGACAATCCTATCGGATTAGGCCTCCTCATTACATTCAAATGCATAATCACACTTATTTTACTGAGAGCATTTATGTAGTGTGTAATTACACCATCTTCTGCCACTAGAATGCGGGCTCTCAGGAGGCAGGAAAATTCTCAGGCTATTCACAGTTAAGTCCTGTGAGACCAACACTTTGCTTGGCCCTGAGAAAACATTTGTGAATGAACATAATGTGAGATAGAAATTGTCTTTTACTATTTTCAAGAGAGTTCTATCCAACACGCTAAATATCACCCAAACTTACTGCTTGCTCTTGTTTTACTTAATAATTCAGGTCTGAAAAGAATGCTTGTAATAGGTTTTAGGTTCTTATTTATTAGCCATTAAACATTAATAACCAGATGCATCTATTTCTCAAGTAACAAATGGAATCTATTTTTAAATTTAACACATTCATTTAATGAGATAAATTTTTCAGTTTTTAATTGTCCTGTAAGAAAAATGGTTGCTTTTCTTAGAATTTTTCTCAGTTCTCTACAAGTTTTGTTTAATTGAACATTTTTCCCTTTTGAACAAATTCCAAATAAAGAATGAAGAAAAATATGAGTGTGTTTGCGTGTATTCCATTTTTAAGTAACTGCAAATGCCTTTATTAATATATTTAGTTTTCTAGAAACTAAAAAATCCAGAGACGGCATATAATGGTTAGGTCAATGCAAACAGAAACCAGAATCTAACTTCCAGGAATAATGATATGTAGGGTACATCTTGATAAATTAAGGTAAGTAAAATTTTTCATTAACATATAACAATTCTATATATTTATGGAATACAATGTGATATTTTAATATATGTAGGCATTGTAGGATGATTAAATCAAGCTAATTAACATATCTATCACCTCAGATACTTATTTTTCTTTTATAGTGAGAACATTTAAAATCTGGTATTTTAACATTTGAAAACATGCAATACATTACAATTAACTGTGTTCACCAGGCTGTGCAACAGATCTTGAAAGCTTATTTCTTTTTTCTGACAGAAGTGTTTTACCCTTTCATCAGCTTCTCCCCATTCCCCATCCTCACCCTCAGCTTCTGGTAACTACCTTTCTACTCTCTCCTTCTGGAAGTTCAACATTTTTACGGTCATGATGAAAGAATTTCTTCATGTCATTTGGCACATACATAATCCCTGTGGTATTAGTCTTTACCATTCTATGTATGTAAGAACATAAACTCCCGGAGGCCAGGATTCAGGTATTACACTCACTGCTGTGCTCCTCCCCACAACACAGAAGTAGGTATTATACAAAGAGCGCAAACAGTAAGTGATTTTAAGCATATGGATACAGGCTTAAGTTAAAAATACGGCTTTGTATTGAGAAATTATTTAGAAAATTGCAATAAATAATATATTCATAATAATAAGCAATGCCAATCTTTGGAGACTAAAACTGCTAGCAACAAGTTAACTGTCTTGAAAAGAGCATAGTAATAAGGCACAAATTAAATTCATATATAAGCTAGTTGTGTTTCAAGACTATTAGTTTGCATTGGTAAACCTGGCCAGCCATATGATCAAAGAATAGTTGGCAAAACAGAAGACATAGCTTGTTATTAATCTATCTCTTTTACTAGAAAAACAAAGAACTGTAACAATTTTGTGTCAGTAGATTTATCATCCTATATGAACTGTAAAACATAAATATAATAACAAGCTATCACCAACTCAATTCTATAAACATTTACCATCTTTCCATCTTGTGCAATGCAATGTACTAGATTCAAGAGATATCTAAAAATCAATGTGATCAAATCCTTCCCTTATTAGGTCTCACAGTCTATCTGGTGTGATGGACATGTAGACCACTAACTGTAAGAGAAGCAAGAATAAAATAAACTAAATATAAATGAGTCATTCTGTGGAAACATGGAAAAAGAAGCACCTAATTTAAAAATAGCCTGTGTGAGATAACTATACATGAGAGATCTTCTTGGATACACTCTCAATAGAAAGAAAAGAAAATTACAAACTGGGAAAAAAAAAGGCTAAGGGCATGCAGGTACGATTCTGAGACGAAATAGCATGAAACAGCAGTAACTGCGTGTAGCTGTATCACGGGCTGAAAACAAAGCGGAAAAAGTTGAAGGTGTTATTTGGGTTAGGATCATGGAGAGGACTGAACGCCATACCAATAATTTGATGTTCAAGTTTAGAGTAACAGGTGAGTGTCACCCAAAATGGATGATTACAAACCTCAACTGTAATATATTTTGTCAGTCAGCTCTCTTCCATCCTCACACCATGTCCAGCTTTCTGTTTACCACACTGAACTCTACATGCTTTTTAGGCTTATTTGATGAACTTATTTCCCCAAAAATACAGAAATCATCAGAATTAAAGTTTCTATGAAAATACCTACTCCTGTCTGCACTCATCTTTTCCTTATTGCCATCTGAACAGTGGACAATGTAGTGGGTTGAACAGTACCCCCATCAGCCCCGCCAGGAAATCCATGTGCAACTGGAAAGTCTTGGAACCTAATAAAGTGTGACTTCTATTTTCCTGCCAAAGCATAAATATCTTCCTTATTTGGAAATAGGATTCTGCAGATAAAATTAGTAAAGGATAAAATTCGTAATGGCTCATGCCTGTAATACTAACACTTTGGGAGGCTGAGGCAGGTGGATCACCTGAGGCCAGGGGTTGGAGACCAGCCTGGCCAACATGGTGAAACCCCATCTCTACTAAAAACGCAAAAAATTAGCCAGGTGTGGTGGCACATGCCTGTAATAGCTGCTACTAGGAAGGCTAAGGGAGGAGAATTGCTTGAACCCAGGAGGCAGAGGTTGCAGAGAGCCGAGGTCGTGCCACTGCACTCCATCCTAGGCAACAGAGTGAAACTCCATCTCAAAAAAAAAAAATAAAAATAATAATAATAATAATAATAATTAAGGATCTTGAGATGAACTTATCCAGGATGTAGAGGTCCTAAATCCAATGACTGGTATCCCTGTAAGAAACAAAGAGGACACAGTGACACACAGAGGAGAGACAAAGAGAAGTAGATGTGAGGATGAAGGCAGAGACTGAAATGTCAAGGAATACCAGTGATTTCTGGCAACCACTAGAAACCATTAAAGATGCATAGGACAGTTTCTCCCGCTGGCCCTCCAGAAGAAATCAACCCTGCCAACACCTTGATTTCAGACTTCTGGCATTCTGAACTATGAGACAGTAAATTTCTCATGTTTTAATCCACCCAATTTACAGCAATTGGTTGTGAAAGCCCTAGGAAATGAATACAAAAGAAAGATGAGTCCCAAGAAATATCTAAGACTAAGATTTCTATAATCTGACTACTACTCTGTATTAGCCAAATTCCTGCTTCTTACGAAAAGAAAAAAAATTCAACTCCATTCCAAATAGAATTTCTTTTATTTCTTGCATCTCTTTGATTCTCTCTCTTGTCAAAAGCCAGGACTAACTTATATATTGAATATATATTTTATACACACACACACACACACACACACACACATATATGGCATAGTTGGCAAGTAGTCATGCCATTCACATTATATGGGAGGATCACACATATAGGCAAATAAGTTGGCAAAGTCAGTGGTCAGTGCCTCACCCAGCAGGTAGAATATAAAATAATCTGGGCATAGAAACTCTTTATTGGATTTTTGTTTAATTTGATATGTTTTTAATCAGTTGGACTAAACGAGAAAAGATCACTAAAGGAAACTGACTTTCCAACTAAAATATTTCCAGATACAGCATTTCTCTTTAGAGAAAAATTCAATGTCATGAAATTTTATCTTTTGTGTTCAAAATGTCTTTTCAGAAAAACATCTGATGCACTTTACATAACTTGTTTGGTACTTCCCACTGCTGCCATAAATTCAACATTGATTTAATCCCGAAATTTCCCTTGACTAATTGTAGCCTACAGTAACATTTTCTCTTTCTCTGACTACCTGTACACCTGATATTGGTATATGTGTAGGTGGGTAGGAAATAGTGAAGTTCCCTTCAAGAATGCTGAAATAAAGCCAGTAACTTTATCATATGAAGCTAAATCAAAATGTCAACACAAACACAAAATATTTTTGCAAAGTAAACTCAATGTCCCTCAGAACCAAGTCACTTAATTGTAACTTGGTTATTTCAGTAATAATGTTAATAATTATCATTAATATTTGAGTGCTAAATGAGTGGCAAGAATTATTCAAAGCTCTTTTATGCACATTCCCTCACTGAATCATTACAGTACTGAGAGATGGACCCTGTTATTCTGCCTTTCTAGATGTGGCAGCAACAACGGAAAGGCGAAGCAGCTTGCCCCAGAAACCTCAGCATTACGTGTTAGGGCCTGGGCTAGAACGCGGGCAGCCCGCATTCTTAACCATTAAGGAAAGTTAAAAGCAACTGCTCATTCCAGGAAGCCGAGGAAAAAGAATAGCTG
The DNA here is from genome assembly GCA_036589455.1 of Ateles fusciceps. NCBI lineage: Eukaryota > Metazoa > Chordata > Mammalia > Primates > Atelidae > Ateles > Ateles fusciceps. Next base: position 4,821,736 of record JAZHEH010000253.1, on the reverse strand, counting down.
AGGAAGCAGCACAGGCAGTTCCAGTAAACGCAGGCTAAGGGAAAGGCTGCAATCATCAGGAAGACCTGCTACACCCAGGAGCCAGTTTATATCACTACTACAGAGAAGGATAATCAAGCTGATGGCTCCATATGATCAAACATTACATTTCTAGACTTATCTCATTTTCATCTATCTCATGCTCACCAAACAATTGTCTTATTTTAATTTGGCTTCCGTTGTCATGTGTCTACAAGGAGAAATTTTGGCCAGAGGAATGAAATATAAGTTCCATTAAGAGGTTTATTTCTCATCATAAATGAATCAATTGGCATTCAGGTTTCATACGTCAGTCTCGTGTCAACTTCATCAGAGTGCATACGCTCTTTTGAGTCTGATAAACCCTGACAGAATGATAAAATCACGTTTCCTGCTCTGCAGAGCTGAGGCTTAGACTGGGGTGGATGTCAAGGTCACGTTCGCCCGTTGCGTCCTCGCCTTTGCATAGCTGAGGCGACTTCCACTGGCAATACTCACTGTCTTGGTATGTGCTGTGCCCCCATTTCCACAGCACCCGAGACCGCATCACGTAGTGTAAATCACAGAATTAAAAGATTTAAAAGTTCAGGGTTTGAAGAGATTTTAGAGATTTCCTAGTTGCTATCTGGTGCTTGAATATCCTCTAAAATATTGCTTGCAAACAGCTGCTCAATCAATGCTTAAAAATCTCTGGAGATTTTTCACCATCTCCCAAGGATACACTTCTCATTTTATGAAAAATGAGAGATTTGAGCCAGATCTGCTTCCTTGAAACTTGCAAACATAGTCAGGGGCTGCTTGAACAAGGTCTATTCCTCTTTCACACAACAAACCTGCAGTATCAGAAGAAAATTTTCACCTCCCCACCAATCTGCCCTTCCCAAAGCTAAGCGTCTCTAACTTCTTCAATCATTCGTCCATTGTCAAAGTTTTTATCTTGCATTATCCAAGTCACTTTCTTTTAAATCTGTTTAACCAATCACCCTTTAGAGTATATCACCTGTGAGTTTAGCAAAAATAGTTCCACTATGAACTGACCAGCACAAAGAACACTTTCTAGATGATTTACTTTTACTAACAGGCTAAAATGGCAAAAGCATTACTGAGGGCACGTAATTTAAGTGAACGGAAGATCTATGTCTTTTGCTCATACACTGTTTCTAAACCCCACCTGCCTCATATATCTTTATTTTTACTTTAGTATTTAAACAGGTGGGCCCTGACAAAACACATAGACATTTCGGTTTAAAGGGGCCAATTCTCCTCAAAAGTTTAGAATCAGTTGAGAAAAATACATTATAAAACAACCAGTTACAGATCAAAATATCAGCTTTGTTACTGATAAAAGCTGAAGGAGGGGATGTGACTTATTCATGTACCAGCAATGGGTTTCAACACAGAATCGCAGGATTAGAATTCTCAACTAGAACAAACCGAGGTCTCCCACTCATGATACAGAGAAGCAAACCGATTGTGCTCCCTACAGGCAGCTGTTATACAAAATAACTAGAGACAGCAAAGACTGAACTACACAAACCAAGTTCTTCTCACCAAAATTTCCCATTAGAGTGTGAGGTGAAGAAAGGCCAGGGAGTGTCAAGGAAAATATTGCCCCAAAGAAATCAGAATGAGAGCACCATCAGTATTCCCTCAAATTATTTTCTGAACACATTAGGCTTAACTACTATGCCTTCAGTCAAACAGCGATGGTTATGGTGAGGTTAGGGTGAAGGTGAGAAATCTTGTAGAGTTATCCTCTTATTCACCTTGGGCTGCTAGTAGAAAATACCACAGCCTGGGTGGTTTACACAACAAACATTTCCTGCTCACAGTCCCAAAGGCGAGAAGTCCAAGATTAAGGTGCTGGAAGATTTGGTATCTGGTGAAGGCCCCCAAATCCTGGTTTTCAGAGGACCACCCTTTTCTGTATCCTCACATGGGGGAGACGGTGATCATTTTCCTGTGTTTCTGCTTATAAAGGCACTATTCCCATTTACATGGACGGCCTTGTCAGGACCTATCACCTCCCAGATGCTCTGCCTTCAAATACATCAGGGATTGGGGCTTCCACATGTGAATGTGGGGGACACACACATTCTCTCTATAGCAGTCATTACTCTACCCTAACTGCATGTAGATTTTCCCAGGACTGCACTCCAGACTGGCAAGGATGACAGCTGGTGGGCAGGGCTCAGCTAGGTTCTTCTCCCTTTCTGTGTAGTCTCAGGGCTTCTCTGCATCGTCTCTACAGCAAAATAGTTGAACTGTTTACACAACAGCTCAGGGTCCCAAGAGGAAAGACACAGAAACTTCCAGAACTCTTAAAAGCTACACCTGGAAATGACCTAGTATCAGTTCACCATCCAGTACTGGTAACACAGTCCTAGCCCAGCCTGGGTCAAGCGAAGGAGAGGAGACACAAGCTCCATACTTTGATGAAAGGAATACCAAGGAATGTCCAGTTATCATTAATCTGCCACAGTCTAGCTTCTGGACACAATCTGTGTTTTCTCCACTTGCCAAACATGTTCATGCCCTCCCAAAACCCCAAAGCCTCATCCCACTGCCACATCACGTTCAGGCTTGAGGTCCAAAGTTCTGCAACTGAAGCAGTCACTCCCTTATAAAAGTAAATAGTCATTCTTTCTCTTATAATACAAACCGTAAGCAAATTGTATTTGCTTAAAAAATTCAAGAACCTTGAGATAAAACCAAGGTTGTAAAACACTCCCCATCGCACCCCTGGAAGTAAATGTTGAGCAGTTCATCTATAATCCGCCTACGGTCTAGCTGATGCCAGTCAGATCACCACATGGCCTAATGTTAAGATAATCACTGGAACAAGACATGCTGAGCTGCATGTAGTTTCCAAAGCCCCTTCTCCTTTACAACCCCTTTGGCCAGCCTGAGGAACTGAGATGGTCTTTGCGACACTAGTTTGCCGGCCCCTGACTAAAGCAGGTTTTCCTCTCACCACCTCTCGTCTTTCCAGTCAGGCTTTGGAGCCATGACCAGTCAAACCTGGGTCTGATCGCAATCTCATCGTGTAACTCAGGACCAAGTATAGAAATGAGGTTTCTGTGTTATCTCCTGGAGTTTGTTTCCTTCCAAATTAAAGACCTGCAGGCTGGATGTGGTGGCTTGCACCTGTAATTCCAGCACTTCAGGGGGGCCAAGGCGATTAAGGCCAGGGGTTTGAGATCACCCTTGGCAACATAGCGAGATCCTGTGTGTACAAGGAGAAAATAATAAAATTATCAGGGTGCAGTGGCATGCACCTGTGGTCTTAGCTACTAGCTACTCAAAAGGCTGAGAGGCAGGGTCACTGGAGCCCAGTTGCATAAGGCTGCAGTGAGCCATGATTGTGCCACTGCATTCCAGCCTGGGTGACAGAGCAAGACCATGTCTCTCCAAAACAAACAACAGAAAAACCATGTGAACTGACATGAACTGAGTAAGCTATGTGCTATCCACACACCTAACACACAATGATGACACAAGAATAGAATAAACAAAATAAAGTCTAAATAAAGCCCATAATTTGTGCTGCAAAATATTTTCTTTCTGCCCACTTTTGGTGGAGCTCTTGACACCAGGCAGAAGTGTTTTTAGTAGGTACATCCTGAGCTGCCTCTCACTGGAATGGGTGTAGTTTTTTTAGCAACTTGGTAACTGAATTCGTTCCATGCCACGCTTACTCTATAGAGATCACAGGACTGACCCATCATGCCAAAAGCTTAGGAAACATGCCATTTCTGGTTCTACAGCAATTAGCTCTGGAAAACTATGTTCCCAGAATGAGCACTTATAAATATCTCCAAAGACCATACAAGAGACTTGCTGGTACCAAACAGCAGAAGAAAATTATTTCTAATTTTGGCCTCTCCAGCCTGCCAGTTTATGTTAATAATCCTGAATTTAAATTGAAGTACCCTAGCTAAGAGAAGAAATAATATCCCCAAGCATCCATAGCTGAAATTGTCACTGCCTCGCCTTCACTTCTATAAAAGAGAAACAAGTTTATTTCTTAAAACTTGCCAGTATTACGAAGCATTCAGTATTTTTAAACATTCAACATTTTTTTTTTCTTTCTCCTTTTTTTTTTTCCCCCTTTTCTTCTCTTTTTTTTTTGGGGGGGCCGGGGGGGGGGGGGGTTCTCACTGCTTATCTTACACGCTAAGGTTTTTTTTTTAATTTTTGTCTTATACCAAAAAACGGCGTATTTCCTGGGTGTACACTTGCGAATGCGTGCTCTCTAATCAACGATTTCAAGTCCCGATGAAAGAATAACGGGAAAATATAGATTACTGCGGTTTAAACTTAACTATCTGAAGATGCAGTATTCTGGAGAAGCAGCTGAAGTGGAAGCAGCTATAACGCGTAACTTTATTTTTCACCTAATTTAGAGTGCCCTGACTTGACTTAGGCAGCGCTGGTTTCCCACCTGTGGGGCTCCACCAGTTGGTACATATCTACAGATCTCAGCAGGATGGATAATTGCTCAATTATTTTTGTCCTGACCTTCCGTCATAGATGCTTTCTTTCCTGGCTCCCTCACTAGGCAGAGGTGTTAGTTTTATTCTAGGAGAACTTTCCTTTGCACACATTATAAATCACGCATCTTTGATCTTTCCCTCCATGTGAACCGTCCTGTACTGCACACTGAAGCACTCCTCAAAGTCTCCCACATGTGGATGTCACCCCACATGACGGAACAGCAGTCATACTGAGTGTCCTCTTTTAATATATCCCTCTCGTCATTTTACTAAAGATTTCAGAAAGAGGGGAAACGTATTATTTGGACTCAGACTGCCATTTTTAAATAAAAAATCTAGTCTTTTTTGAAAACTCATAAATGATCTTTACCATGTATTTCACTCAGTCTTTATGGGAAGCTTACACAGCTATTTAAGCCAGTACAACTGTGATCCACCTCTCATCTGGAGCTCCTTTTATTTACCTCCATCCCACCAAAATAACTGATGGCAGCTCACCAATGTCATCTGCAGGTCCTCTGCTTGGTGATAGCACCAGCTCCCTTTAGAGGAAATGAGTCCACAGAAAGTGCTGTAAGTCCTCGCACTCTCAACTATTTTGGACCTAGTTTTCATCTTATCAGCAATACAATTTGACAACCAATTGCCACAACAGAACAAACTGAAGCAAGCTGAGAGTTTAGCAGGCATCCTTTCTCACTATCCACTCTTCATATACTGTCATTAATTCTAGCCAGTCTTGTTTGTCCTTATTTTCTCTTCGATAGTAGAAAATTTTAAAAATCTATTTTATTGTTTTTAACATTTTCATAACCTTTCCATTTAAAAATTTAGTCTTTACCTTAATGATATCATTCTTAGAATATATATTAGAGCCACCCAAATGCCACCTCTTCATCCAAATTTTGTTCATATTGCTTGACATTATGCAAAGAAATTTATTCTGTTAAATGAATTTCAGCAAATGTCTTTTCTTATTAATTTGTAATATATTTATTGAAATTTTAGTCTTAAGGGCTTATCTAGAGTCTTTACCAATTTTTTTCTAAAACCATCAAAATCTGCCCTCTTAAAATATATAACCACACCTCTAGCCTGCTTTCTCCCTCTGGCTTTTAGAAATTTTCGGATACTATTTCGTTTGTGCCTTTCCACTTATTACATTACTGTTCATCAAGCATAGGCCCAACGTGTTTTCAGAGAGATGAATATACTTGAAACTCTGCATTCCTTTCAAGAATAATGCAATTTACAGTCTAAATGGAACCTTTCAGAGCAAGGCTAACACACAGGAAACCGAGTTTAGAGAAGCCAGACCTGTCCTTCACAACGTAACAGGTCAGTTCAGAGCTGTCAGTTACCTGCATCTCTCCTCCTCAGTTACAATCTTCTTCAGAGCAGAAGTCATCAGATCTTTGATTTCACCAAGCCCATAACAAATTATCAGGCTGAACACAGGCATCTCGTTCGTATAAAGAAGCTGACATAACATTTCCATAAAAGTAAAATCTGGTTTATATTTCCGTGTTATATATTAACATATATTTAACTCAAATGCTTCTTTTTGAATTCTACTATATTTTGTTAGAGAATATTAGTGCTACTTGATTTTGTACACTTGAGCTACTTGATAAGATTATAGTTACATCTATTTAAAAAACAATATGATATACTCCAGAATTTAAGTTAGCTCTTCATTTTGTTTCTGTTTCTGATACCAGAAAAGAATTAGGATATGAGAATAAAGATATGGGAAGGAAAGAAATCTTCATCCTATAATTTTTTATGATACTATTTTTTCCTGTTAAAGTTCTTTCTTCTTCCCCAGTATTATTGAGGTATAATATAATTGACAAAAATTATATATATTCACAGTGTACAATATGATTGGTTGTACATATACATTGTGAAATAACTACAATTATTTTGCTTCAGTTTATATTTTTAGAATGAAACCTAGTCCTTACAACCTCCAGAACATTCACTCTACTCAAAACCAAGTTATAGCTATCAATTTTCTCATACACCCACGTCTTTGCGTGAGAATTACATTAACATTCTGAAAACTGGTGACATCACTCAATTCTTTATCTACCTATATGTTTGGGCTGCTAATCTGTCTTCTGTTGTATAACTGTCTCTTACATCCTAAAATGACTTCTAAAATTCATTTTACATGACTTTTCTCACTTTGTCATGCCTGTCTAAATTTTGACTTGTTTTCCATGGTGTCTTATGAAGATAATTATTCAGTTTTCTTATCCTGGAACCCACTAGACAATACCTCTCCTCTTGCCAAATACAAATTTCCTTGGCTCTGGTACACAGTGTTGAGGGGTCAGTCACCTAACTTCAGGTAAATAAAATGGCAACATTGTTACTTTTTTTCAAATCCAGCAAAGAGAGTTCTTGCTAGAAATTTTTTAGAAACCATTTCTTCCTCTATACCTTCACTAAGCCACCTCCTTCTCATTTCTACTCTTGCCAACACCCAATACAAGAACATATAACCAAATTTTAAAAATCTGCATTTAGAAACAAAAAATAAAGCCATATTTCTTACTGATACATAATAATTATATGTATTATAGGGTACATGTGATATTTGATGTATGTATACAATGTGTGATGATCAAATCAGGGCAATTAAGACATTCATCACCTCAAACATTTCTCATTTCTTTGTGTTGGGAGCATTTCAAGTCTTCTTTTCCAGCTATTTTGAAATATGTAACTAATTATTAACTAGAGCCACTCTCCTGTGCTATCAACACTAGACGTTATTTCTTCTAATTCATCCCCGCCCCCGACCCTCCCCAGCGTCTGATAACCAGCATTCTACCCTCTACCCCTACGAGATCTGCTTTCGTAGCTCCTACGTAAGAGTAAAAATGTAGGATATTTGTCTATGTCTGGCTTATTTCACTTAACATAATGACTTCCAGTTCCACCCACGTCGCTGCAAATGACAGATTCTATTTTCTATGTCTGGATAGTGCTGCCTTGTGTATACAGACATTCTCTTTATTCATATATACATTGACAGACTGATTTCATATCTTAGCGGTCATGAACAGGACTGCACTAAAATGAGCATGCAAATCTCTCTTAGGCATATTAATTACCTTTTTAAAGATATATACCAAGGAGTAAAATTGCTAGATTACATGGTAGTTGTACTTTCAGTTTTGGTGAGGAAATGCCATACCCTTTTCCATAGTAGCTATACTGATTTACAGCCCCACTGCCAGTGTACCAGCATGCCCCATTCTCTGGATGCCCTCCAGCATCTGGTTTATTTTTATTTTTTTTACCTTTTTGATAATGAACATTTTAAGTGGGATGGGAAGATATCTCCATGTCGTTTTGATTGCACTTCTGGATGATTAGCAATGTTGAACACTTTTTCCTATGTCTGTTGGCCCTTTGTATGTCTTCTTTTGAGAAATGTCCATTCAGATCACTTGCTCATTTTTCAATGGAATTATTTGGTTTTTGCTGTTGAGTTGTTTGAGTACCTTACATATTCTGGTTATTAATGCTTTATCGAATGGAGAATTTGAAAATGTTTTCCTGTTTTGTAGGCTGTCTCTTCACTCTGTTGGTTCTTTCCCTTTCTGTGTAAAAGCTTTTTAGCTTCATGTAATCCTATTTGTCTCTTTTTGCTTTTGTTGCCTGTGATTTTTGAGGTCTTACCCAAAAAAAGCCTTTAAACAGATTAATGTCCTGAAACATTTTCCCAATGTTTTCTTCTAGTAGTTTCATAATTTCAGGTATTGCATTTTAAATGCTAAATGTGCTTTTTTAAAAAATGGAACTTTTTATTTAAAGTTGTAAAAATCATTAGGTACTAATTTTGGTTTAAATTATTAACCAAAAATTTTATATCACTAGATCATATCATAAGCATGAAATGTCAGAGAAGTGAAATTACATAATTTGGTTTGATTCAGTGGTATGATATAAGCTCAGCTCATAATAATGTTCTCACACTCTTCACTTTATTCAAAATTAAACCAACACAAACACAGAAATTCAAGAACTAAAGAAATATCTACTAACATTTAGAATGTGACTTTTCCATCACAGTCTCATTTTTCCAAAATCTGTGAGCACAGACAAGAGTTAAACCTCACTGTTGGGCTGAATGACAGGCAGTCTAGAAACTGAAGTGGTGGGCTTCTCAAAGGGGAGAAAGCAAAGCATGGTCCCCAATCTATTCTGCAACTGAAGGAAATCTGATGGAAAACATTTGGGACATATTCTGCTTTCTGATTAAAACAAACGTTTAGAGAACTCTTTAGCCGTTCTAACCCTATTGCTTACATCAGCTTTGGACTTGGTAAAGGAAAGATGTGATATTCAGCTCTGCAGCAGTCACCCTGTAATCACGAAGCCACAAACCTGAGACCAAAGCCCAGTGCTTTGATGATGGGGTGCAGAAGGGTGTCACAAAGCTGCGGAACCAACGCTGAAACTGTTACGTGGAATAATCCATAAAACATTGATTATTAAATTATTAAAAAAATAATTTAAGCCACTGTTTTGATACTACTATTAGATGCATCCCAATTTTCCTCATAAAAGATAGGAATTATCTAGTTGTAAGTCAAAACTGTAAGTTGTTACTCTGCATTGAAAACAATGTTACAACAGTTTTAAAACTGAAACGTTCAAAGGTAGATAGTAAGAAATAAGCATACGTGAACTGCTTCATGACATTACCTGTAAAAGGTTTAAACTTTAAAACTGCACTACACATATACTTTGCTTACATGTATCTCTCTGTGCATGTTAAGGAAGATAACTGCATTTAGAGTACATCAAAACATAAAAGTCTGAATAATAAGAAATGGTCTTGGTCATTTACTAAGGTAATCAGCTGTTGCATTCATCATCAACATCAACATACATTCAGAGTGCCTTCTATAACTAAAGTTCTAAAAATATCAACAAAGACATATAAGCCATGATTCTTGTAACCTAGAAATTCCTAAACCAATTCACTCTACAGGAAGAAACTAGAGAAATAAGAAAACTTACAATAAGTCCATATTTCCAAGTTCTATTCGGAAAATCCTGTTTATACTGTAGTTGCAGGAAAATACAGTCCAACCAGTTACAGCTTTCAGAGGTAAATGATAAAAATGATGAGAGTAGGTACTTCTATTTGTAAAAAAGAGAGCTGAATAAATGCCCAAATAAAGGGTGAGCAGCTGTGTCTATAAATCCCCTTTGTCAGCTTGAGTAGGATATATAAGAAATGAATGATTCATGTTATTTTTATATTACTATTTGTATTCAGTGAACTCAGTTTGATTCCATAAAAATTCTAATAGGATGTCAATTTACATTGTCCTCAAAAGTACAGATGTTATCACTTTTTAATGGTACAGGCCTCAAAATATTACATTTTATATCATAGAAAAAATATAGTAAAATGTAAACGTAATTTTTGTTGACAAAATTCAAACTTAAAATTACAGCTTCAATTCATTAAGCAGTTCTAATTAAGAATGTTTACAAGAAACAAACCAGACATTAAATTTAGTCAAACGTACAAGGGGCAAGTTGGTACTGAGAAATTTGATTCTACTTGATTTGTCAAATAAAACACAGGAAGCAATATGTGGGGCAAATTTATTCTTTAAAAAATTAGAAGTTTATCTAAAGTTCCAGTTTTGCTGGGAATCCTGTTATTTTTGTTTTCTTTTATAAATATGACAACTCTAGACAGCAATACATTTCAGTAAAATAGTTACTGCTCCTCCGTTTCTTTGGTACCACTAAGTTACCACTTTATTAAGGTAGATGCTTTCTAACAGTCAAATCATCCAACATGTACTTTCACCCTTTAGTTAGGAACCAGGAACTGAATTACTCAGATACATCAAACATGGCTTCTAGTCTTAAAGTGTTCCCCTCGTTTAATGGTATAGTCACACTGAACTCTGCTTTCCTGACGTATGCCTCACTAAGGACAAACTTGTGAGAGTCATCTCAGTGCTTGGAAGAACCATAATATTCTTTATTATCAATCACTGTGTCTTCTCGTTTGTAGTTACCCTCTATTCCCATTACTCTGCAGCTGTCACGCCTCCCCACCAATCTGGCCCCTGGAAATGTGAAAGCCCCGTGTGGACACATGTCTTGCCATGTGGTTTATTTATAGACCAAGATTTTTTCTTCCTGTCCTTGAGACTGCTCAAACTTTAACTCTGACTTTACCTTTGGTTAATAAAGAGGGTGCATTTATAGAAATGTAGTATTTTGCATTTATAGAAATGTAGTATTTTGCATTTATGTTTTCTCCGTATTTCCCTTTTAAGATCTGCCAAACAACCACTTAGAATATTTCTCTCACCAGACATTCACAACTGCCAACTCTGTTTCACACTTTCACAGCTGGAAAACGTTAATAGATTTCCCAAAGAAGTGTGAATCCAGAAAAATCAAGATCACAGGCAAGAAGACTCAAAAAAGCAACCGATAAAGCTAAACTCATGCTCCTCGGACTTCCTATCGCATGCTCATTTAAAAGTAAATTCTAGGAAGCAACGTTGGGAAGAGTGATACACAGTAAAAATTATTTTAAAAACACGAATCCTTATTTTAATAGTTTTGCATATCACGTTATTACCTTTGTAATTGCACGTGTGCACGCGCACGCACACACACACACGTTTCAAAACCCCATCTGCCTTGGTTTATCACTTATAAACACCAAATGTTTTATTACACATGCAACAGAGTATTTTGTGGCCTTTTCCCTGTGATGGCAAGACCCACTGAATGGTAATGCTGGAGTGATTATTGTATCAATATAGTAGGATCTAATTTTTATAGAGAATAATACTTTATACGGTATTCATTTAAATGACACAATTTTTGTCTCTCTAAACAAAACATGTAAATGTCTATCCTCAGTTTCCCCATTTATTAAAATAACTAATAAAATACCACATTTGATTAGGTAAAATAATATATCAATGGTATTTTGTAAATTAAAATTTCTATATAAGTTTAAGGCAGAAAACAAAGATATTTTGATACATTAGTATAATTTTATATGATTGTAGGAATCACAGTGAAACATTTTTACCAATCAAGACATTTATATAACAATAGAGTGGTTATTTTGTCACATTTATTTTAAGTTCTAATTTTTAAGTTCTAATTTTAAGTTTTAAAGTTGTAAATTGAGCTTTATAAAAAATTTTGGTACCATTACTTTATTTTATGTAGTCATGTGTCAATTAACAATGGAGATACATTCTGAGAAATGTGTTTCATTCTGCAAATATCATACAATACACTCACACAAACCAAAACAGCATATCCCACTACACACACCTAGGATATGCAGAATAGTTCATTGCTTCCAGGCTACCCAGCAATACAGCATATTACTACGCTGAATACCAAAGGCAAGTGTAACACTATGCTAAGTATTTATGTAGCTAACGAATTGATCATAGAAAAGTTACAATGAACATATAGTATGACAGGTAATAAATGGTCCACCTGTATAGGGCACTTACCATGAACAGAGTTTGCAGGACTAGAAGTTGCTCTGGGTGAGTGGGTGAGTGGGTGAGTCGGTGAGTCAGTGAGTGAGTGGTGAGTGAATGTGAGCGCGGAGAACATTATTGTGCACCCCTATAAACTTCATAAACACTTTAGAGTTAGGATACACCAAATTTACAGAAAACATTTTTTCTTCAAAAATAAATTAACCTTAGCTTATGGTAATGTTTCTACTTTACATACTTTTAAATTTATCAACGCTAAATTTCTGGATAATCTTCCAATTTTACTTGCTATTTCCTACCTTATTATTTTGTTAATTTAGTTCGTTTCCTGCTTTGTGGAGTCTCTCTTGCTACATCCCTTGAAACTATTTTTTTCTTTGCTTGAGTCTTCTGAATCGTCTCCCTCTCCAATGTGCAATACTGGCACTGCCCACTTCTCTGTTCTCCCAGATCTGAAAACTCAGCCTGCATGTTTGCGATAAACTGAGGCGAGAGAACAGAGGGGAGTCTGAGAGGCTGGTGGACCATGTTTAATTTACTCAAGACCATGATTTGAGATTTTAATTTAATATGATCACCTTGGTGAGAAATGTTTTTAGTCCCACTATTAAATCCATCCTCTCCTCACTTTCTTCACTCTTACCGTGATTATTTCTTTAACTCAGTTTCTACTCTGGCCTCTTCATTGCTCTGCTTGCCTCCATTCCCACCCCACCACTCCTGACTGTGCCAGGTATTATTACCAAGGAACATCTAATGGTCCTGAGAACACTAAATTTCTGTCCGTCACTTTGTTTTCACCTCTTGCCATTGTCGTATTACTTACAGCAATAGCAGTGTGAAAGTACTTTCTAAAACGCAGCATGAGTTTTCTCACCTTGCATGTTCTGTGTCTTATGAGGGGATGAAGCCTTCTCTTTCTGCTTTCTTCACTTGGCTACCTCACTATCTGTCCACATCTCTGCTGAGGCACAACTTTCTTCAAGAAGGCTTTTTTTTGAGATGGAGTCTCGCTCTGTCACCAAGCTGGAGTGCAGTGGTGCGATCTTGGCTCACTGTAACCTCCACCTCCCGGGTTCAAGTGATTCTCCTGCCTCAGCCTCCCAGGTAGCTAGGACTACAGGTGTCTGCAACCACGCCCAGCTAATTTTTGTATTTTCAGTAGAGATGGTGTTTCACCATCTTGGCCAGGATGGTCTCGATCTCTTGACCTCATGATCCACCCGCCTCAGCCTCCCAAAGGGGTGGGATTACCAGCGTGTATCCACCTGCCACATCAGATTTTAACATCTTCTCTAGACTTTTACATCACCATAATTTTGTCTTAATTTATTGACTTAACTGTCCAACCCTCATTCAGTTGTGATACAGCTAAGGGAAGGAAGTACAGCTTTTTGTCTGTGCCTAACGTAAATATTCTAGAAATATAAATGCTCAAAGAAGTTGTATTTAGAAATGGGAACACCAAATAAACAAATAATTAATGAGTTAATAGTGGGATGCACTGAATCTATTTGTGCATTGTTCCTTTCTCCCATTCCCTTTGTGAGACAGAATATTCAGGTACCACATCAGATTTCAACTGCGGTCAGCCAGTAGAGAAGTGCAGGGATATCAAAATGCTACTTGGAAAAGTGCACTTTACTTCGCTAGCATTACGTTTTATGAAAAATTGACCTAAAGGGCTTTGCAAATGCTCTGATTGTAACAGGTAATTCTAGTTTTCCTGGAGTTTGTTTCTTTCATTTAAAGAAAAGATTAATCTATTAATCCCCATCAATTTACACTGTAATTTCTCAGACCATATGAGCTATTAATGATTAGTTAATTCAATTCAGACTACCAAAGTAACAGGTACACTCCACAGAATGCAATGGAATACCATCCTTCTAACCTGAGCAGATAACAGGCTAAAATACGCCATGTTCAAACAGAGGAAAGGTATGAAAATAACATGTTTTATAGCCTTTTGTTTGGATTAAAAGAAAGTTTGATTATTAAATCTCTGAGGAAATCTGAGAAACCAACAGACCAATTAATCTTGGGTTTGCCTAATATGACAAAGTATTGTGAAGAATATAACATTTTCCATATTGCATGCATTCTCAAGTGGAGTCAAGTCATGAATTTGAACAGTAATAGCACTGAAGAACAGGCTCAATGCTGTATTGTACACATCATAGGCATACAGGCTAAACAACAGGTATTATCTCCTATTCTCTGTCTCTCTATATTTCTAGACAAGTACAGCCTTCCTAGAACTTACTTATGTTTTCAGTCTGATAAACACAGATAAAACTCTACACTATATTTCATGACAAAGATTTAGATTATTGTTTTCTCCCTGTAACTGCCATCATCCATTATTTAGGATGATTTCTTAATATTTTATCCATGTATGTGTGTCTGAAACATCTTTCCTTAACAGATATTATATGTAACATTTCTAAATGATTTAGGCTGCCATTTGTAGTTAGAGATTATCTTCTCTTCAGAACCTGATTCCATCCATAAACTTTTATTTATTTAAAAATTATAGACTTTCAAAAGTGACAAACCAATGAAATAATGTTATGAAAATCCCTTAAATCAATATTTGTACTTTCTTCATCTAAAACTGAAAGATTAAACATTCACAGTTGTGTTAGTTTGGGTCTGCTGAGAAGTAGATGTCAAAATACAGTTAGTGTGGATGTATGTCACTTTCTTATTGCTGCTGGAAGAGACTACCACAAATTCAGTGGCTTAGAACAACACACACTTCTGATTTCACAGTTCTAGAAGTCAGAAGTCTGAAGCAGACCTTACTTCCTACAATCAAAAAGGCTGTCTTCCTCCGGGAGTTTCTGTGGAAGAATCCATTCCTTGCCTTTTCCAGTTTCCAGAGCTCCCTGGCTGCATCACTCCAACTTCTTCCATTGTCACATCTCCTTCTCTTCCTCTGCTCGTGCCCTTTCTCTCTCTCTGATCCTTATGCCTTCCTCTTATAAGGACCCATTTGAATCACTGAGTCTTCCCCAGTTAATCTACGATGACCTCTTCCTCAATGTATGCTTAATTTTACCACATCCGTAAAGTCTGCTTAGTCATGTAAGATACCTTATTCACAAGTTCTGAGAATTGGGACACAGACATCTCTGAAGGGCTATTACTTAGCCGATCACAATGCATATAGGCTTTACTGGAGGAAGTGCCTATCGCAGGAAACAGGCAGAGACCACCACAACAAAACAGAGGGGGTGAGCCATCAGACTCTCACATAGGTCTGATGCCTGCAAAGAACAATGGAGGGAAGGAGAATTGGACAGGAGAAATCACACAGTGCAACGCTGCACTAAGGAAATTTGGCCAGGTCAAAGGGAGTGCTCAAAGCAAAGTTGCCTGTTAAGTGAGTGAATGAATACATATGAACAATGGTCATGCTGGAACAGGCCTGCTGAGCTCTCTGCTGTGTGAGTGAATAAATACATATGAACATTAGTCATGCTGGAACAGGCCTGCGTGAGCTCCCTGCTATGTGAGTGAGTGAATACCCATGAACAATTGTCATGCTGGAACAGGCCTGCGTGAGCTCCCCGCTGTGTGAGTGAATGAATACGTATGAACAATGGTCATGCTGGAACAGGCCTGCTCACACAGGTCATGCTGTGTGAGCTCCCTGCTGTGTGAGTGAATGAATACATATGAACATTAGTCATGCTGGAACAGGCCTGCGTGAGCTCCCCTGCTATGTGAGTGAGTGAATACCCATGAACAATGGTCATGCTGGAACAGGCCTGCGTGAGCTCCCTGCTGTGTGAATGAGTGAATGAATACATATGAACATTAGCCATGCTGGTAACAGGCCTGTGTGAGCTCCCTGCTATGTGAGTGAGTGAATATCCATGAACAATGGTCATGCTGGAACAGGCCTGCGTGAGCTCCCTGCTGTGTGAATGAGTGAATGAATACATATGAACATTAGTCATGCTGGAACAGGCCTGTGTGAGCGCCCTGCTGTGTGAGTGAATGAATGAATACATATGAACAATGGTCATGCTGGAACAGGCCTGTGTGAGCTCCCCTGCTGTGTGAGTGAATGAATACATATGAACATTAGTCATGCTGGAAGAGGCCTGCGTGAGCTCCCTGCTGTGTGAGTGAATGAATACATATGAACATTAGTCATGCTGGAAGAGGCCTGCGTGAGCTCCCTGCTGTGTGAGTGAATGAATACATATGAACATTAGTCATGCTGGAAGAGGCCTGTGTGAGCTCCCTGCTGTGTGAGTGAATGAATGCATATGAAAAATGGTCATGCTGGAACAGGCCTGTGTGAGCTCCCCTGCTGTGTGAGTGAGTGAATACATATGAACATTGGTCATGCTGGAACAGGCCTGCGTGAGCTCCCTGCTATGTGAGTGAGTGAATACATATGAACAATGGTCATGCTGGAACAGGCCTGCGTGAGCTCCCTGCTGTGTGAGTGAGTGAATACCCATGAACAATGGTCATGCTGGAACAGGCCTGCATGAGCTCCCCTGCTGTGTGAATGAGTGAATACATATGAACAACAGTCGTGCTGGAACAGGCCTGCAGAGGCTCCTTGCCCTGTCACTGGCCAGGAGGAGCATGAACGTAGGCAGGTATTTTAGAATAACTAGACTTCAGTTACCCATGGAGGAGAGGTAAGAATGAAGTGAACTAGGATCAGGACATGAGAACCCTAATGCATCTTCCTACAAAGGGAATTTATGTGATTGCTTCTTGGTAGCCATTTAAATTCAAGGACAGAAATAACATTGCTGCTATGAATTAAGAGAACTAAAAATAAGTACGTGAAGTTAAAGTATTATAACTTCATTCAAAGATAAACTGAAGGAGTGCCTGAGAGAATAAGAACTTCCTAGGAAAATAAAAAGGAAAAGCAAAGCCTTAAACCATTTAAAATATCAAATTTAAAATAAGACAGAGGTCACTATTTAGAGATTAATTTTAGCTTGACAAAGTTTGAAAGGGGCAACAAAATGACTAACTCACCCAGAAGAATGATTTCCCTAAAGCATTCAAACACTGCTCTACCTTCAGACAGTGCCACTTGCTAGTCAATTCTCCAAGAAAGTGTCAGGGAAAAAAAAGTTTAGTAAGGCGACCTTATTAAAATCATCATTATTTGCCACAAATTAGTCTGAGATGTAATGATATTCCCCAAAAGGTATCTATCTTTTTTGGCAGTTACTTTTAACCATTATGGGAAGTAATAAATAGATATGATGTCCAGCTGCAAGTTACAGCAATTCCTAGATTGTGATGCTACCACCAGATTTTATCATGAAATAGAAAATAATCTAACCACACATCAGGAATCGTTTCATAAGTAAAAGCTTTGCAGCTGTAGTTCTACAGGAGACTGTACTCCATTATTAAAATAGAACATGGTCAATATTTTATAGTCAAATACAAGTCAATTCAAGTCTTTCTTTAGAATCATATAGAATATATATAGTACACGTTTGTAGAAACAGTACACTTATGACTATTTTATACTATAGACTCTGGCAAAGAAAAAGAAAAGAAAGTAATGTTATATTAGAGGGTAAATTTTACCAGTAGCTTTTGTTTTAAGCAAGAAGATAAAATAGAGTCAGCAGTAGGCTGAAATTTTGGGAATATCATCTTCGGTAGAAATGAAAAAGAAAAATCTCTTTCTCAGGAAAGCAGTCTACACATTATTCCCTGGAGGAGGATCATTATAGAATCAAATATTGTCCTCAATAAATTCACTCTTATATTCTTAAAATACATCTACTTTATTGTGACAGATTTAAATTCTGCTTAAATATACTTGGCTTAGTTAACTTTCATTGGTTTGCATGCAAAATCTCAAAAAATTTCAGACAACTTTTCAGCACAGCCATGGAGCAGGAAGCTGTGACTGAGTGCATTTATGAGAATTCATCTAGAATCTGGCCTCTAAGTACTATGATCTTTTTATGTTTACATATTGCTTCAAAAGAGTTCCTGGGTAAATAAGAACACGGCAGGAATGATATAAATGGTATTTAAATATTACAATTGAATAAATATAAATATACACATAGACAATCACATACACATGTAAATATATTTGACCTGGCCAGACACAGTGGCTCCTGCCTGTAATCCCAGCACTTTGGGAGGCCGAGGCAGGAAGATCACTTGAGGTCAGGAGTTTGAAGCAGCCTGACCAACATGGTGAAACCCTGTCTCTACTACAACTATAAAAATCAGCCGGGCATGGTGGTGCATGCCTGTAACCCCAGCTACTCTGGTGGCTGAGGCATTAGAATTGCTTCACCTGGGAGATGGAGGTTGCAGTGAGCCGAGATCCCGCCACCGTACTCCAGCCTAGGTGACAGAGTGAGACTCTGTCTCAAAATAAAAAATCATAAAACATAACTAAATATATTTGACCTGGTCAGACTCACCCAACTCCTAGTGATAATAAGAAAGGCAGTGTACTGCCTTCCTAGGGCTGTGGTAACCAACTGCCACAAACTGGGTAGCTTCAACAACAAGCATTTATTCTCACACATTTTGGAGTCAGGTCGTCTGAAATCAGCTTCTCAGCGGGGCTGGATCCTTACGCTCCTTCTGAGGACTCTGAGGGAGAATCCCCACGCCCCTCTTGTAGCATCTGGTAACCTAGGCGTTCCTTGGCTTCTAAATTGCATGCATTTTCCCCTGCGTCTTGTCGTCTTGTTCTCTACGTTTGTCTGTCTCTGCACACAAACTCCCCCTATCTGTAAGGACAGTAGTCACACTGGATTAGGCCCCACCCACATGACCTCACCTAAACTCGACCATCTGCAAAGATTATTTCTAAATAAGTTTACAGTTACAGGTGTCCTTTATCATCTTTTCGGTGGAGGGGGCACAATTCAACCCATGGTAGATGGAAGGTTGAATGTCTTCTTACGGAAATATACAGAAAGACTTAGAGCACCCATCAAGAGGAAAAGGTGGTTGAGAAAGTTCTCCAACAATCTGACAACCTTTAGGACAAAAACCAGCCCTAAACAATCCGATCTAGATTAGATAGGCAGTAACTATTCTCAAAAATTATTCTGTTGGAAGGAATGTTCTAGAGCATATTGGGAATACTGGGTATTTACCCTCAGAGTAGTATTTTTCTGAAGGCATTCTTAAAAAAAATGGTTGTACTTGGTTAAAAAAAAAAGCCAACAAGCTTTTAACTATAATTATAAACATAATAATCCCTTAAACCCAAATGCTTTGTATTTAAATCTTGAATCTCATTAAAAATAGTAATTTGGCTTTTATTCTCTTTTCTTCCAGATTGAGCCATCTGTGTCTAGGAATGGGTACCAATAAAAATACTACTGACAATGTGACTACAAATTATCTGTGAAATGATGTTTAGATTTTTAGCCTATTAGATAATTAACCAAATATTCAAGTCCATCTCACAACAAGAAATTACTTTGATTTGCAGCTTCATTCAATTATTTGATGTATCTGTCTATCCTCTCTACAGTGGGTTGAATTGTATACCCCCAAAATTATGTACAAGCCATTATCCCCATCCCTGTGGATGTAACTCTATTCGAAAACATGGTCTTTGCAGATGTAATCAAGTTAAACTGAGGTCACACTGAGTTAAGGTGGGTCTCAAAGCCAATGCCTATTATCTTTGTAAGAGAAAGGAGTCGGAGATTTGGACACAGAGACCCAAAGGACACTCTTGGAAGCAGGCCCTGTGACAAAAGAGGCAGAGTTTGGAGTCCTGCAGCTACAAGCCAAGGAATGCCACAGACTGCCAGGAACAGCCAGAAGCTAGAGAAAGGTACAGGGCAGTTTCTCCCCTTAGAGCTCCTGAAGGCACCAACCCTGGCAATAGCTCGATTTCAGACTTACAGCTTCATAAACTGAAACAGAACACATTTCTGTTGTCTAGGCCAACAAGGTAATAATTAGGCCAACAAAGTAATAAGCCAGCAAGGTAGTAATTTTTAAGGCATCTGTAGGAAAGTATACACTCTCATTTTTACACACAGTCTCAGTCATCGGGGGACACATTTATTCTATACACTAGTGTATAACTGGTTACAAATGGCTCATATTCATAAGAAAACGTCAGTCTCAGCTTTTGTAGAAAGAAAAGGGGTTTCCATGAATACAGCGTGGCTCTTGGGTGGTCTGGGTCACAGTGAGTGATGCTGGACAGAGGTGCTGAGGAAACTCTCATTAGTTGGCAGCATTATTGTTATTATTACCTTATTACAAGACAGAAACACTTATTGAGAATGTTTATAGAGATTAAAATAAAATTTGCCTCTTTTGAATGAAGGACTTTCACGTCTCTAGCAAGCCTATATTTTTATTCTAAATGAAATCTTAGGACACTGAATTAAATTTAGTAAAAGGCTCAAGGAGGGTACCAATGGGAATCCCAGAACTCATTACTAACGCTCTTTCCAAAGCTGACATCAGGAAAGCAGGCTTACACACGAGGTGTTAACAGCTATGACATAATACAAAATTATTTGAAATGGATTAATGATACTCAATTTGAAGTAAACCAATATAATTTAATGGGCTTTTAATACCAGTCAGATATTTCATATTGTTATATTTTTGTAAACAGATTTTAAAGGTTTTATTGATCATGTTTCATGTTGCTTTTTTGACTTGTGAGCAGGATGGAGAGTAAAGTTTGTGGAAGTAATCAAGTGGCTGTGACCAACAGCCACGAACAACTGAGTGTGTTGTAAACCTGGGTACACTCTTTGTTCCACTTTAATTTCCAAGGACCTGACCCGGTTAGAAGGTTCCTTCTCTAAGGACTAGCCTTAAAGAAGACACAGGAGCCTCAGAACAGCCCAGAAACAGAGAAATTAGTCAAGAGAGAGAAAAGTACCACAGATTCAACTGTGGAAATAGTTAAAAAAAAAAAAAAAAGTTCCATGGGATTTATATATGAAAATACCAAGGTAGAAAATAGAGGTATTAATCATGTTGCAATATAAGAGTAGTCCTAGAAGGATTTAGTTGTATGTTTACGACCTAAGGAGGTTTAAGACATGTTAGTTGTTGGACCTGGGTAACTAAGCCTCACAAGATGAACAATTACATGCCACTGCAGTCAGGGAGAGCAAGAATGCTCAATTATTCCAAGGGTAGAAAGTGGAGGAATCTTTTTTTTTTCTTTTTAACCAAGTTACATTTCTGATAGCTGTATCTTAAAGGTTGTGATAAGCTTCTTGACATTGTCTATTTTTCTTAACGTAAGTCTATTCTGACTTCAGTAGGATTAAGAGAAGTCTGATTTCTCACCACTAATTAAGTTATTCCAAATCAGTTGAGAGGCTTTTCCTGGGTTCAGGTTGTCTGACTCTATTCCATCAAGAAAGACAAACAAAATCTGATCGCCCAGGTTAGACCTTGGAATGGGTGATGTGCTGGTTCACAGATGAAGGACAGCCTGTGACTCAGGTCTGAAACGGAGAATTTTTGAGAAAGACTTTCTATTCCTCTTAGGAGACATAAAAGGAAGCTGGTTCTGGCATTCACCTCCAAAATTTCCATAAAGCTGATGGTTTTAAAAGAGGAAATGACCAGTTTATGCTGAGAATTAGAGGGTGAAGAAAGGCTTTATTTCTATATCACTAAAAAGAACTGTGTCCTCCTTTAATGATAGAGCAATCTCTGAAGTAAGCCAACAAGACAAAATTTTTATAAAGGTGATTATAGGTTTCATTACATGTCACTGTAATCTTAAAGGAGGTCTAGATGCATGTAACGATAGGCACGTATCCCCTACCTCATAGTATAGTCTGACTAGAACATGAAATCAAATCTTGTCAGAGTAATCAGATGTCTTGTACGTGAACTTTCACAAAAACTTTATTCATTAATGAGTGCTTAAATTGCCTTTTAGGGAAGACTTCTGAGCTAAGAATGAGGAATTCTCTTCCCCTAGTCTGCAGTAAGGTCCATAGTCCATAAGGGTTAGTGTTTTCACTGAGTTTTGCTTTTCTTATTTCAAGTCTCAGTCACAATTCTAAGTCTCTTCCTCTATATTGTCAGAAATAAGAGGATGTGTCTCTTTCTATTCACTATAACTGTCTAATTCATTTAAAAAATAGTACTGACCTACTAAGGAAAAGGTTTTTAAGGGAAACAGAAAATGTCCCACTTTTATGTCACTGAAAATCACTAAGACACTAAGATATCACAGGCACAGCCAGCATGACTCTCAGGTAGCTATGACAGTTCAGGTTCCATATGAACATTGATTGTCAAAAGTTTATGTTGAGCCAATTAAACTTATTAGCCCATAACAATTTTTCTCTCCCCTGAAATCAAAGAGTGAGCAAAAGTTAGTAAAAGTTAAAATTTATTTTTCCCAGCAGTTTTCCCTATCAGTCATGTAGAAAATATCATTGTTTTCTAGGGCCCAACCTTACCAAAAACTTGCCAACTTTTAGTATAAAATACACCGAAAACAAATACACATTTCATCAGGTTTGAAATTGCTATTTTTGTGAATATGGAATACTCAATAAGTGAGTTCCTAATTCAGAATACACACACAAAAAATGGTCTTTTACAGAGTATAAACTGACTCCTGGTTTATCCAGCTAGAACCTCATTAACAGAGTCCTAAAGATAAACCAGTTTGCAAGAGCAAGGCCATTCCTGACGGATTCCTTGGCCGGGTGGCTAAGAACGACCTCAGGCAGCCGTGCAACGCGGTGAAGAAGCAGACTTGAGAAAAGTGGTGCTGATATGAAATGTCTATTTGCAGGAATGTGAGAAGAGAAGATAATAACAGATAACTGGTGGCTAGCAGACACTGTTCTGAATTCTTCACAAGTGTTAATTCAATCCCCATAACACCACTATGATGTCGGGGCCATTTGTCTGTTTTAGGCATGAGAAAAGAGAGAGAAAGAGAGGTTGGTTAATGTAAGTAAGTGGTGAGTAAGTAGAACTGGATTGGAATGCAGGGGGTCTGACTTGAGGGTCTATGCTTTTGACCACTGTGCTTTACCACCATTTAATAATTAACAGGTCAATGATTCTTGGCCTGTGGAAGAACAGATTAGATCTTGACCACTTCTCTGTTCTAAATACAACAAATTTCCTTATACCAAGTTCTGATCCATCTCGAATCCACTGTATTTTTCTTGCTCTAAATCTGACCTCATGCCAAAAAATGAATTTTTAATTTTTTTTTTTAAAAAAAAAAAAAAGTTTCTTAAAATCATACACAGGTAATTATAAATATTCTGTCCATTAATTTCTGAATGCATTAAACAGTGGTATATCCATACAATAAAACACCACTAGGCCAATCACAGCATTACTGTACCCACGAGTACATGACTTCCTTTAGAAGGTGCAACTGATCCATATGGTTTGACCGTAATTTCTGTTCTCAAGATGTGCCTGTTGGCTTCTTTCTGTTCCATGACTATTCCCCACAATTCTTAGATTCATTGTAGTGGACAAGGAGATGTAATGAGAGAAAGCCACCAGGTCAACCAAATGCATCTTTATAGTCACATCCTGATGGTCAGCAGATGTAAAATTTTATTTGAATAAGCCGTCACCCGCCATCTACATTAGATATTTCTCCTAATGCTAAAACTTTCATAACGTATTACAAATGGATATGTTTTAAAAATATTTTGGCTACTTAGAAATAGTTCTGGGTTGTAATTACTTTTGAAAAGTTTCTTGAAACATAATTTATATACAGTACAATCCACTAATAGTTGTGATAAAATATACAGTCCCATAACCACCACAATCCAGATATAGATTTTTTTTACCCCTATATTTTCCTGGTATCCCTTTAAAACCTTCCTTAATGAGTTCAAAATCTTCCAATCAGAAGTAATACCATGTTCAATGCTTACACTTCCTTAACCAAAAATAATTTTGGCCAAATCTAAATTCAAGTAAGTGGAAAAAGTGCAATCTTATCTACAAAAACTTTGAGCAGATCAAGACGAGCCAGTTGTCCTAACCCCAAGTATCTTAAATCTTTTTGTGTTTTACATCCACTTTATTAAGATGTAACTTACATACAACTAGATTGTACTAATTTTGTATACAATTTAGTTTTTAAAAGTATATTTGTATTTTTATTACACAGTAACAATAAGAACATTTCAATCACCCCAGAAAGTCTCCTAGGGCCCTTTTGCTATTAATGCCATATCCCATCTCCAGCTCCAAGGAAACACTGATCTGTATTCTGATAGTATAATTTTCCTGTTTTAGAATTTCATCTAACTAAAATCATACAGAATTTGGTCTTTTGTGTCTAGCTTCCTTTACTAAGCTAATGGTTTTGAGACCCATCCATGTTGTTAGGTGTATGAGCAGTCCATTTGTTTTTATTTTTAGTATCCCATCACACGAACATACCAAAATTTATTTAGCCATTCACTTGTTGATAGATATTTGGGCTATGTCCAAGGTTTTGAAATTTGCTGAGTCTTACAACACTCTGCCACAATGTATTTCAAAGCAATTGTACCATTACACATTCCCACCTGTAATGGATGAGAGTTTCAGTTGCTTCCCATTCTTACCAACGTTCATGTAACTATGTACCGGCATTTCATTGCAATTTTAATTTGCATCTTCCTGAAAATTGTGATGTTTGGCAGGTTTGCATATACAGCTTTCGCCATTTGTATGTTGTCTTGGGGAAATTGTTTAAATATTTTGCTTGTTTTTTATACTTTAAGTTCTGGAGTACATGTGCAGAATCTGCAGGTTTGTTACATAGGTCTACACATGCTATGGTGGTTTGCTGCATTCATCACCCGCCATCTACATTAGATATTTCTCCTAACGCTATCCCTCCCCCTAACTCCCACCCCTTGACATGCCCCAGTGTGTGATGTCCCTCTCCCCTGTGTCCATGTGTTCTCATTATTCAACACCTACTTATGAGTGAGAACATGTGGTATTTGGTTTTCTATTCTTCTATCAGTTTGCTGAGAATGATCATTTCCAGCTTTACCATGTCCCTGCAAAGAGTTGTTTGTCTTATGAGTTTCAGAAGTACTTAACATATTTTAGATAAAAATCCTAATTCATATATAAATCAATAACAATTATCTTCCCCTCAGCCTGTGACTCACCTTTTCACTTTTTTACAGACGCTTTTCAAAGAGCAGAGTTTGCTTACTTTCATAAAGTTCAATTTGTCAACTATTTCCTCTTTGGTTTTGATTTTGCTGTCTTGCCTAAAAATGTTTGCCTGTCCCAAGGTTGTGGAAAATGCCTATGTTTTCTTCAAGAATTATATATTTAGCTTTTATGCTAAGGCCTATGGTTCAACTTTGTGTATTATGTGTGGCATTTGAGGTTTCAGATTTCTAAATGTTCACATAACATTTGTAGTACAGACTATCCTATTTCATATATTTTTTATATATTTTTTTCTATATATATATATGTATATTTTAGATGGGGTTTCACTTTGTTACCCAGGCTGGAGTTCAGTGGTACAATGACAGCTTACTCCACCCTTGACCTCCTGAATTCAGGCAATCCTTCTGCCTCAGCCCTCCAAGTAGCTGGGACCACACATGCGTGGGACCACACCTGGATAATGTTTTGGTAATTTTTGTAGAGACAGGGTTTCTCCATGTTGCCGGGGCTTTTCTTGAACTCCTGAGCTCAAGCAATTCACCTACCTTGGCCTCCCAAAGTGCCAGGATTACAGGCGTAAGCTACCATGCCCAAGCTAATTCTATCTTTGTTAAATTACCTTAAGAACTTTGTAAAATTTCAATTGACCATATATATATATATACACACACACACATATATATATGTTCTATTTAGATACATATATTTTCTCTCATATATATGTGTGTGTGTATTCTTGCTTTGTTTCTGAACTTGAAGGAAAGTGTTCAAATTTTCACCATGAAGTATGCTGTTAGTTTAGGACTCTTATAGATTATCAGTATAAAGAGGATTATGTCTATACTGAATTTGTGGAGACTTTTTACAATCTTGAAATGGTGCCTAATTTTTCATTTTTTTTTTCTGAAAAGATTGAGATAATTATGTGGGTTTTCTCTTTATAATCTTAGTAAGATAAATTATACTGATTTTCAAATATACAACCAACCTTGCATTACTAGGATAAACCCCATTTGGTCATAATGTATTACCTTCTTTATAAATCACTGAATTCAATTCGCCAGTTTTTAAAAGGTTATATTTATTCTTTTTCTGTAATGTTTTTGTCTCATTTTCTGTATTGTTTTTGTCTGAGTTTTGCATCAGGGTTATAGTGGCCTCATAAAACAAGACAGGATGTAACTTTTTTTCAAATGTTTGTATAAGGTCGATATTATTTCTTTCTTTAATGCTTCATAGAATTCATGAGTGAAGTAATCTGGACTGGACTTTTTTGTGGGAAAGTTTTTGTTCACAAACCTGATTTCTTTGATACATATAGAGTGTTATGGGCTGAAATGTGTTCCTCAAATTCATACATTAAAGCAGTAACCTCTAGCACTTCAGAATGTGAAGTACTTGGAAACAGAGGCTTTAAAGAAGCAATGAATGTAAATGAGCTCATATGTGTAGACCTTAATTAGATATGACTGGTGTCCCCAAAAAAAGAGGAGTTTAGGATACAGATGCCCACAGAGGAAACACATGTGAAGACAGAGGGACAAGATCACCATCTATAAGCCAAAAAAAAGGCCTTAGAAGAAACCCATTCTGCTGATACCTTTATTATTATACTTTAAGTTCTGGGGTCCATGTGCAGAATATGCAGGTTAGTTACATAGGTATACATGTGCCATGGTGGTTTGCTGCATCCATCACCCTGTCATTAGGTATTTCTCCTAAGCCTATCCCTCCCCCTATGCCCAGACTGGTGACAGGCCCCAGTATGTGATGTTCCCTTCCCTGTGTCCATGTGTTCTCACACCCACTTCTGAATTAGAGCATGCAGTGTGTGGTTTTCTGTTAACCCCATCAAAAACAACACCATCAAAAAGTGGTCAAAGGATATGAATAGACACTTCTCAAAAGAAGTCATTTATGCAGCCAACATACATATGAACAAATGCTCATCATCACCAGTCATTAGAGAAATACATATCAAAACCACATTGAGATACCAACTCACACCAGTTAGAATGGCGATCACTGAAATATCGGAAGACAACAGATGCTGGAGAGGATGTGGAGAAATAGGAACGCTTTTACACTGTTGGTGGGAGTGTAAATTAGTTCAATCATTGCTTAAGACAGTGTGGCGTTTCCTCACAGATCTAGAAACAGAAATACCATTTGACCCAGCAATCCCATTACTGGGTATATATCCAAAGGATTATAAATCATTCTATTATAAAGACACATGCACACACGTTTATTGTAGCACTGTTTACAATAGCAAAGACTTGGAACCAACCCAAATGCCCATCAATGGTAGACTGGATAAAGAAAATGTGGCACATACATACCACGGAATACTATGCAGCCATAAAAAAGGATGAGTTCATGTGCTTTGCAGGGACATGAATAAAGCTAGAAACCATCATTCTCAGCAATGTGCTGACATCTTAATCTCATACTTCTAACCGACAGAACTGTGAGACAATAAATTTCTGTTAAGCCACCCAGTCTGTGGTACTTTGTTATGGCACCCCTGGTAAACTAAAGTATAGATTTTTCCAAAATCCTATGTCTTCCTGCATCAGGTCAGTTATTTGTCCCTTTGAAGAGTTTGTCCGTTGAGTCTGAATTACGGAGTCTATTAGCATACAGTTAGTTGCTCATGCTAGTCTCATTTTCCATTTAATGTTTCTGCAATCTGCGGTAAGTATTCCTTTCATTCCTGATATGAACAATTTGTGTCATGTTTTCCTTACCAGTTTAGCTCTTGATTTATCTATTTTAAATTTCTTTCCAATAACCAGATTTTGGTTTTATTGCTTTTTCTCTTTTATTTTCTATTTCATTTATTTCTTTTGTTTTTCTACATATTTGAGGTTTATTCTGTCCTTCTGTTTTCAACTTTATAAGCTGGATGATTCAATCAATAATTTTAGACCTTACTCATCTTCTAATGTAAGTATTTAGAACTATCAAGTGCATTCAAACATGACTAACTTTTTCTTGGTTTTCTGTATGCTGTATTTTCATTAGCATTCACTTCTATTATTTAATGTACTTTTAGTTTCCTCTTTGAGCTATAGGTTGCTTTAAAGTGTACCGCATAATTTTGAAGTATTTGGTGATTTTCCATTATCTTTCAATTATTTATTTCTGATAAATTCCATTTGGAACAGAGACCATTCAGTGTATGATCTCAGTAATTCTAAATAAATTGACACGTCTTACAATCCAATATGTCATCAGTTGTCCTATTTCCTATGCATTTGAAAAATAATGATTTCTCTGCTATTATTGGTTTTATTATGCTCTCTCTCTCTCTTCATATATATATATATTTGATCGATATATTGATATATGACTTTAATCATAGTGGTGGATAGTGTTATTCAAGCCTTCCATATTCTTACTTTACAATACTAGCTCTATCAATAACAGAAAAAGATGAGTGTTGAAATTTTCAATTATCATTGTAAATTTGTCTTATTTCTTCTGTCAGTTCTATTCTATACAGTCTTGTAGCTCTGTATTAGGCAAATACACACTTAAGTCTTTATGTCTTCTTTATTAAGTGACCCTTTCATCATTATGAATCCTCTTTGATTCCTACTGATATAATTGTCATATCAACATGATACATAATTTTCCATCACTTAAAATTTCAACTTCTCTGTTTTTATATCTAAATTGCATATTTTTCAGTCATAGGTAGCTAGATCTTGTCTTTATTCTGACAGTCTCTGACTCTGAATTGAAATATCCAAGGCAATTTTTAACAAGACGGTGCCAAAGGTGAAGAACAAAGCTCCTGCCCCTTCCAAAGCTCAAGCCAAAGCAAAGGCTTTGAAGGCCGAAAAGGCCGTACTTAAAGATATCCACAGCCATGCAAAAAAAGATCCCTTCCTTCCAGTGGCCCAAGATGCTATGGCTTGGGAAAGAGTACTCCCAAGAGAAACAAGCTTGACCAACCACGCCCTTACCCAGTCCCCGACTACTGAGTCAGCCATGAATAAGACAGAAGACAACACACTTGTGTTCATTGTGAATGATAAAGCCAACAAGCACCAGATTAAACAGGCTGTGAAGAAGTTCCATGACAGTAATGGAGCCAAGGCCAACACCCTAATCACCCTAATCAGCCTGAGGGTGAGAAGGCGTCTATTCAACTGGTTCCTGACCACGATGTTTTGAATGTTGCCAACAAAATACACACACACACACACACACACACACACACACACACACACACACCCCCAACAGACCTGAAAGAATAAGACAAATTAACAATAATGGAAAATTTCAACACATACATACACACACACACAAACACACCATGGGATTGTTAATTATATATATAATATATATGTAATATATAGACAATTTATTTCATGTAATTATTAAATAGTTGAAATCTACCACCTTTTTCTCTTTGTCATATGTGGTTTTTCCCTCCCCCTCTCCCATTTTCCTGCCACCTTGTGAATTAATTGTTCTTTAGCATTCTATTTTACTTCTACCAAAAGCTTATTCACCTTTTAATTATTTTCAGTTGTTCTAAGAGTCACCATGTGTAACTGATCACATTCTACCTTGAAATAATATACCACTTCTCATATACTGTAAGACAGAATATTTCAATTTTGCTTTTATCCTTTGTGCTACTGTTACCACAATCTTTACTTTTATAAATGTTACACTGTTTTTATGTTAACTATTCAATTATCTTTTAAAGGAAGTTTTTTAAATTGACCATTTCCAGTGCTTTTCATCTGTTTGCATAAATCTAAGTATCCAACTGGTATCATTTCTCTTCAGCCTGAAGAAGTTCCTTTAATGTTACTTCAAGTATACTTCTGCTACAAATGAATTTTCTGATTTTTTGTGTACAAAAGTCTTTAACTTCTTTGAATATTTTCATGAGACACAGAATTCTAGAATAATTTTTATATTTTAAATATATAATTACATTGTCTTTTAACTTGCAGTTCTTCTAAAGTGCAGTCTGCATTTTTTTTTAATCTTGGTTCTGTAGGTAATTTTTTAAAATTTCTAACTGCCTTAAGGTTTTCCTTCTGCTTACTGATTTTTAGCACTTTGAATAGGATGAATCTTAGTATAATTTTCTTAGTGTTGGTGCTGCTTGAAGTTCTTTGTAAAGCTCAGAATTAGGGGCTTGTAATTCTCACAAATTTGAGAAAATATTGGCCACTATTTCTTTGAATATGTTTTTCTGTCTCTTCTCTCGCCTATCAGGAGATATAATCACATGTATGTAAGACTGCTTGATACTGTAACACAGACTACTTGGCTTCAATTTTTCCCCTCTGTGCTTCAGTCTAGTTTCTGTTGCTGTGTTTTCTAGTTCATTAATCCTTTCTTCCAGTCTCCAATCAGCTATTTTCAAACACTGACTTTTTAAAAACTTTTAACTATTGCATTTTAAGGTTGTTTTTAAGTTACAGATTGATAATTCCATCAACTGTATCATTACTTGATCTGCTTACTATAAGTTTTTCTTGATTATGAATCACATTTTACAGCAATTATCATATCTACAAATTTTTATTGGAAGCTGTACATTATGAATAATCAGACAAGATTTTTTTTTTTGGAAGGTGGTAAAGTTCATTTTTCTCGGGCAGTTATGTGTTGACAGAAAAAGACAGTCTGCGTGGAAAATGTTCTGGTACAGTATTCCCAAATGGTTGCAAACATATTACATTTCAGTGTTGGTTCTGCTACCCGCCACTAGACAGCTCTACCAAATTTAGTGCTATTCTTTCTAACCTGACCGAGAAGTTTATAGGAGACAGCAAGGAATGGCCCAACATCCTGCATCTCCCACACAAAACCTGCGCAGACCTCCAGGTGTTTTCCCTGGCCTCCGATCAGCCTTCATCCATTTTTAGTCACATCCTGGTTAATAATCAGAACGAAATATAAACAGACTCAACTGAAAAATTAAAACGCACCTTTGTTTCTTCTCACAGCTACCCCAGCTGAGCTCATTGGAAGATCCTCCTAGCGGCAGCCCAGTCAGAAGAGAGCTTGTATGATTTAAACTTAATTCTGGTTCTGCCACCTGGATTTTCTTGTTGGATGGTACTAGAACCTAAGGATAATGTCCACTTGACCATGATATGCTACAAATTCCTCCACAGTGACCCACTGTATGAGAGACATATGAATCTCATTTAAAAAAAAAAAAAATACCTTTTCCCTCTGATCCTTCCGACACCATGATAGCCAGCCCTACACAGATAAATGCTCCCGAGGTCTGGATATAAGTGATCAGTAACACCACCTTGGTCTTTGGAAGGCATTCATGTTAGCCTCAACTTACTAACAACTAAGACACGTCAGTTGTGGATAGAATTGCCCTAGACTTCCTCCTTTCAGGCCAACGAGTAGATGTGCCATCATTAATAAATCTACTTGGATTAATTTCTTAGGCCAAGAGGAAAGACTGATACAGAACCTGAGAAGTCATCCTGCTCTCTACTGTAGACTAATGGTTTATGGCGCTTTGCTGAGCTGTCTGGAGGCAATATTGAGGTCAAAATTGCAGGTTAGCATCATCCTGCCGTGTGAATACCATTTGCTTTCTCCTAATTAAATGCTCCACGAGATAGATTGGATTTGGTCCTAGACTCCATCAGCTACATTAATCAGAGTGGCCAACAGTGTGATTTACTCATAGGAAAATTTACCAAAAGACAAAATGGTGTAGAAACCATGGCAGATACTGCTGGAAGAGTGTTCTTCCCCGAGTCTCTCACATTCCTACATACATTGTGAGCAAGTCGCTGATACCCTCTCGTTGTGTTCTATAAGGATGTTTTAATAGCAGCCTGCCTTGGAAAACTAGAGGAACTGCCTCCCTCTGCAGCAAAGGGAAGGTATTTTCATTGCCCAGTATAATAAAGGTAATAATCAAGATATTTCTCATTATAAAAGACTTAAATTCTTTTAGGTCTGGGTTTCTTTCCTGTAAAGAACCTACTATGTGAGGATGTATCATCCAGTCTTCTCTGCGTTGCCTGTGGGAATTGGGACTCTAGGAATGAAAATAAAAATAATGATACCCTGGGTACTATTATTGCTGCAAGTGAAAAACTGTCCTTTGTCTCCAAAAGTCTCCTGCCAGCTTCCATGAAGCTAACTTGTTAACATCCAAGTAGGGTAAAACTTGATTCCGACCCGTCAGACCTCCTGACACTACGCCATAGTTACGGGCAAATCAGCTTAATCTTTTCAAAGCCTGTCATTTAAGTTTACTCAGTGGGGTCTACAAGTAACCTTTATTTAGTTGCAAGTTTAACCCTACGACTAATATGTGAGACCTTTACAGGTTTTCTACCAAATGCCTGGGATATTCACAAGTGTCTCTCGACTCTGGCTGATAGTACAGATGTCTCCCACGCATGTGTAAGCTGTGACTTTCTGGCACGTATTATTTGCTTGTGTTTGTGTAAGTTCTCTCTACACAAAGATTTGACAGTCCAACTTGCTAACTCTGAGCTCTCTTTCTCTATGTGGACCTGAATTCTCAAACACCCCACCCCACAAATACCACGTGCCATGGCCTCGCTACAGAGCTACAGTCTCTGTCTCCTCATTTCAGCAAGGCCTCCTGCTGGCTTTGGCCACTTCTCCCTGCACTGAAGCCTAGATATTTTGCCTTCTCAGAAAGCCAAGGCATTGCTAGAGTTCACCGGGTTTGCTGCCTTTCAGGGTCACAATCCTGTGCTGACGATTGTTCTACACAACAAACAGATGTTTCATAAACTTTCTCCACTTTTCTCGATGTTTATACCATGATGGCCTGACTTACACTGTTAAATCTTCCATTGGAAGAGGCTTAGTATTTAAAGGTTTTCTACGGGGCACAGATTTCTCCTCAAATCTTTTCTACAATCATTGATCTAAGTTTTCCCTGGAGAATCTATCTTATAATTACTTTTTTTTTGTAGATTTCCCCCATCCAAATAGGCAGTAAATACAAAATACAATTTTCAACCTTTTGGCCTTAATATATTTTTGCTCTTGCTGTATGTTTAAGCTAAAAAATTATGGCTTACATTAAATATCCAAGCATTCTTTTAAATATGAATAAGCCTGTCATCAAAAGCTAATAATTTGCTCCAGTTCTATGAATAATCCACATTCTATGCTCCACCAGTAATTTCCTTATTTTCTTAAGCCAAAATGAAGGAGTACAAATTTAATTTAATGCTCTGTTCAGTCTAGACACATTCTATTGAATTCCACATTTAATTTTACAGAAATAGAGCTAAAGCTTACACTTGCATTAATTTACCAAACACTGCCTCAGAACCCATGACATTGTACTGTCTTTACATTATTAAAGAGAGAGGAGAATGCCCAATTTCATCTGCAATGAGCAAACAGAATAAGACATACATTCTTTCTTCCTTTTTAACTGAGTGGAGAAGAACGTAACCTCATTTGTCTACAAATATGTACCTTTTTACACTATGCAAAGGAAACACTCACCAGAAGCTTCAATTCTGCTTAGTGAGAGAATAGGTCCCTATACTGTGTTAGTGAGACTCTCTACTACATAGCTTCACAAAGAATGTGTTTAAATAGAAATGCTTTGTTAGACTCTATCATTATCAAAAATCACTGGCGATTATCCTGTTGAAAATGGTATCATTTTTCATAGCTGTATGTTCTAAAATCTAAGTTTAAAATAGATCCATTCGAACCTGGGCAGTGACAAAGGACTATCACCAATGTCAGTTGACAACTCTAATTTTTTTCCCCCACACATCAAATGACACCTTGAGGAGGAAAAAAAAATCATCTGTGCTTCTATTTTAACCATATGAGCATTTTTACTAGTAACTGTATTTTTATAGAAGAATATAAATGCTACCTGGGATTTTTTTAAGCAACTCTATGTGACTACCTATTCAACCTAGTTTCTAAAAGACAACTGCTACATAAATAGAAATAATGAGACAATATATCCAATACCTCTTTAGTGGGCAATCTTACTGAGGATGAAAGGCCACTAACCATTTGGTTGTGTTACCTGGAAAATCTATACCTGATGATGGTAAGCTATCCTAGACAGCTGCTCCGGGCTTCTCTCTTGGCCCTTCTTACACTCATAACCAGTCCACTACTCTTTGGCAGCTGAGTTTAATCCATTTTGCTACAAAGGTGAACAAAACACGTTCCCTTCTTTCCAATGCACATCCAGAAAAGCTCCATATGGAACATCAGAAGATTGTGTAAGTGAATTGTGACACAGATCAGAATTTAAACCTGGAGTTCAAATATTACAGCTCTCAGTGTCCCTTCACAGATGGAATCCTTCTTGGCTGACTACATAAGACATGATGGCATAATTTATCCTTGACAAAGTAGATTTTCTTTTTACCATGTCCCTATTTCTCTCTTGCAGACTCAGACATTTCTCTCCATAGCTGCTGTTGGATTCATAGTTGCAAACTCTATCTAAGTAAATGTGAGGTTGAGATATAAAATTAAAGTGACATTCTACTTAATTACTTTTAGAATGCTAATGACTAACAGGACCAGAAACTCATATCCTGTAGTCAGTATACTGTCAACCTAAGTGTGCCTCTGGCAAACCAGGAATCAATTTAAGATTACCTGATGAACACAGAATCAGAACAAGAGAAGGGAACCAGAAAAAGCTTATGTTTAATGACGTCAGACAACCTGAAGCATCCTTCCCTACACAGGGTTGTACCAGACACCCAAATAAGATACGTCACACATTCCGATGACAACATTCTCTTTTTGGCGCCTCGGGGATGAGTTTTGCATGTGTCAACATCCCTAACTTTCTTTTCCTATTCTTCTACTGTTAGCCAACGCTTCTCCTGAATGAAAAACACATTGGTTCTGTAAATAGATTATTGCCTTCAAATTAGTTTAGTCTCAAGTCTAGCTTTGGCCTTAAAACCATTATGTTTTCTAAAGTTGATTTTTAGTATCTCTGTTCTGATCCATTATGCATTGATTATGCAATTTAGCTTGCAAAAAGCAGCCTTACCTCCACATCCACAGGAGGAATTTGTCAGTAAAGGTATCAATTTATATTCAGTCAAAAGATGGAAGGAAACAACCAACTTAACAGTTTACATTCAGTTAAAAGTTAGAAACAACAAACTATTTACAACTTATTATTATTATTTTGAGACGGAGTCTTGCTCTGTCACCAGGCTGGAGTGCAACAGCGCGATCTCAGGTCACTGCAACCTCTGCCTCCCAGACTCAAACCATTCTCCTGTCTCAGCCTCCCGAGTACCTGGGACTACCTTTCTGTCACTACCACAGGCAGTTGATTTCTACAGAAACAGCCCTGATAAAAGATAGAGAATGTGTCTGATTTCTTGGGATTTTATCTGTATCTCTCTTGGTTGATGTGGGAACTCAGCAATTAGGCATGATAGCCAGGAATACTACTATAAGATTGCTAAGCATTATTTAAACCCAAACTGATAGAAGAAAGATGTAGACCTAACGATCAGCAAAACATTAATTCCCCTGGACATTTTTTTTTAGATTTTTTAAAGAGACTTTTAAACTCCTTTTTAGCCTACTGACAATGTTGATTCAATTATTTATTTAAAATCATTATATTCTTTGGTGTTTGGAATAAAACTGTTAGTGTAATGGAAAGAGCACAAACTATATACATGAAGTTCAAAGACCTGAATCAAACTTCTCCCACTGGCCACTTGCTATGTGCCTTGAACATTACCTATCTCCCTGGTGGCTGAAATTTCTGCTTATTATGTAAAATGAGAAACTTTCACCAGATAAAACTAAATTTGTAGTTATTGACACTGCACAAAATGGCTCTTTAGAATGAAACCCGTTGAAAACCTAAACATAAGTACAAATAAATAGCAGTAATTTATAAAGACAAGCTTTGTCTATTCCACCTTCCCGCATTTATTCATCTATCCAGCCATTCATTATTTAAAATACATATTTTTTAAGAATGTAGTCTTAGAGAAACCTTGTTTTTCTTTTGCTGCCAAAATATTTTATTTTATTTTACGTTCTGGAGTACATGGGCAGGATGTGCATGTTTGTTACATCGGTAAACATGTGCCATAGTGGTTTGCCCGCATCTATCAACCCATTGCCTAGGTATTAAGCCTGGCATGCATTAGCTATTTTTCCTGATG
This sequence comes from Ateles fusciceps, assembly GCA_036589455.1. Taxonomy (NCBI): domain Eukaryota; kingdom Metazoa; phylum Chordata; class Mammalia; order Primates; family Atelidae; genus Ateles; species Ateles fusciceps. The sequence goes on along the minus strand of JAZHEH010000253.1, from coordinate 4,785,340 downwards.
CTCTCCACCCACTACCGTCCCCCAGCAGGCCCCACTGTGTGTTGTTCCCCTCTCTGTGTCCACGTGTTCTCATTGTTCAGCTCCCACTTCTAAGTGAGAACACACAGTGTTTGGTTTTCCATTCCTGCATTAGTTTGATGAGGATAATGGCTTCCGGCTTCATCCATGTCCCTGCAAACAGCATGCTCACTTTCCTTTTCATGGCTGCATAGTATTCCATGACGTATATGTACCATGTTTTCTTTATCCAGTCTATCACTGATGGGCATTTGGGTTGATTCCATGTCTTTGCTATTGTGAATGGTGCTGCAATGAACATATGTGTATGTGTATCTCTATGATAGAATGTTTTATAATCCTTTGGGCATATACCCAGTAATGGGATTGCTGAATCAAAAGGCGTTTCTGGCTCTAGGCCTTTGAGGAATAGCCACACTGTCTTCCACAATGGTTGAACTGATTTGCGCCCCTATCAACGGTGTAAAAGCGTTCCTATTTCTCTGCAACTTCGACAGCATCTGTTGTTTCTTGACTTTGTAATAACCACCATTCTGACTGGTGTGAGATGGTATCTCATTGTGGTTTTGATTTGCATTTCTCTAATGAACAGTAATGTTGAACTTTTTTTCATATTTTTGGGGCACACGTGTGTCTTCTTTTGAGAAGCATCTTTTTACCAAATAGCATGGTACTGGTACAAAAACAGGCACATAGACCAATGGAATGGAATAGAGAACTCAGACATAAAACCACAAATCTACAACCATCTGATCTTTGACAAACCTGACAAAAACAACAATGGGAGAAGGAGTCCCTATTTAATAAATGGTACTGGGAGATGTGGCTAGCCATGTGTAGAAAACTGAAACTGGACCCCTTCCTTATGAAAAAATTAACTCAAGATGGATTAAAGACTTAAATGGAAAACCCAAAACTATAAAAACCCTAGAAGAAAATCCAGGCAATACCATTCAGGACATAGGCATGGGCAAAGATTTCATGATGAAATCACCAAAAGCAACTGCAACAAAAGCCAAAATTTACAAATTGGATCTAATTAAACTAAAGAGCTTCTGCACAGCAAAAGAAAACATCATCAGCGCGAACAGGCAACCTACAGAGTGGGAGAAAATTTTTGCAGTGTATCCACCTGACAAAGGTCTAATATCCAGAATTACAAGGAACTTAGGCAAATTTACAAGAATAAAACAAACAGCCCCATTAAAAAGTAGGCAAAGGACATGCACAAACCTGTTTTATGGAAATAACCTTCTCCTGTTGGCCAGTGTTCAATGGACACATGTTCCGCTCCTTCATTCCTTACTGAGGCTGCCCCATCCAGTATTTCCATCTTTACAATGTCACCTGTTCTGTTCTCATTCCCAGAGCTAATCAGTCCCTCAGTGTGACTAAATTAAAATGTTAAGAGCTAACCCAGGTTGCTTTATGGATTAAAACTAAAGGTGCTACTCTCTAAGAATCCTGTGCTAATGGTGAATGTGGAAATAGATCTGTACATGTGCATTCAATTGATTTTTCAGCTAAACCGACAAGGGAATTCAATGCAGGAGTATTTTCAGATATATGGTCTCGAACAACTACATGACCATTTAAAAAATTAATATATCTTAATTTTTACCACACATAATACACTAAAATTATCTCAAATCACAGATCTAGATGTAAAAGCTAAAACTATTAAAATATCTAAAAGAAAACCTAGGAGTAAATTTTTGCAACCTTGGGGGGTAACCAAAAGTATTTTAGATATGGAAAGCACAAACCATAAATGAAAATCATAAAATGAACTTTTAGAATTGTAGAACTTCAGCTCTCCCTTAAACAGTGCTAAGGATATAAAAAGATAGGTTACTGAGGAGAATATTAATATATTCTGCAGATATCAGTCAAAATACTCTACAGATCTCTATCCAGAATACAGAAAATCTCTTACAAATCAAAAATAAGATTAACATAAAAATAAGAAACAGTAAAACAGTTCAACACTTTGCAAAATAAGATAAAGTATCCCAAACAACATAAATTAGATACTCAACATTATCAGGCATCAGGGAATTGCAAATGTAAACCACAATGTGACGTCACTGCACAAGCACCAGACAGAATACAGTTTAAAAGATGGACAGATGCCAGCCGGTATTTGTTGGGAAGGCTGTGCGGCAAGTAGAGCTCTCCTCTATCACTGCAGCAATTTTGAACAGTAAACCGCTTTGCAAGATGTCTTGGCAGTATTTTATAATGTTACATATTCCAATTCCTAGGTATTTACCCAAAAGAGATGAAAACCTATCTCTATACAAAGACTTGTACACAAATATTCATAGCAGCTTTATTCATAGTAACCAAAAGTGGTTCAAATGCTCACCAACAGAATGGTCACCAACAGGAGAAGATAAACAATCTGTGTATATGCATGCAATGGAACATTATTTGGCAGTAAAAAGTCACAAACTACAGATACACACCACAACACAAATGAATCTCTAAAACGTTATGTGCAAAGAAGGCAGAAACAAAGAGTAAAGGACATATGTTTCCATTTAGATTGAACTCTACGAAAGATATTATAATAGATTATGATAGGGTACAGATAAATGGTTGTCTAAGGCCAAGGATTGGTGGAGATTAATCCCCAAAGTGATTGAAATGTTCTATATCTTGATTGCAGTCATGGCTACATGGTATATACCTTAGTTAAAACTCTTCAAATTCACACAAAAAAATGAATCCAATTTTATTTTTATTTATCTACATTACACACAAAACCATTATCAATTTTTAAAAATAATTTATCTTAAAAGAGAAACAACCAATTTTAAAATAAATCTAACATGTGAAGATATGTTAGAGACAATAGTTGCTTTCTTTTTCAGAATTTTCTAATCTTAGCCCTAAAACTCAAATTTTTCTTTGATTATTTACTTACTACAGATCCTACACTCTTCAAAGAAATACTGTCTGGAAGTCACTTAAGACCTTGCTGTTTGAAATGACTGAAAGCCTTCTAGAGACAAGTTAACATGTGATATATGTCACTGATATGTTTACCAACTAGTAAATATGCAATTTATTTTGTAATCTTAGAATAAGGTTTTTAATCAAACATGAAATGTGTAAGTTAAATTTTTGACACATTTATATATATTGTCACAGAGCTTCAACCAAATGACTGGAGTGAGAGCAATAATTTAGAATGCCGAATCATTATTTAAGACAGAATAATTCTGAATACTGTCACAAGCCTTATTTTATGCACTTATCAAAGGGCTAATTTTCAGCACATCAATAAAACTTTATAATGTAGTATACTCTATTATTTAAAAATTGTAATAATGCATGAGCTAGTCTCACATCATATTTGATAATGCACGGCACAGACGCACTGAAATATTTATTAAATACACTACACTACTGCATCAGCTTTCTGCTGCTCTGTAACAGTAACTCAAGCTACAGTGGCTACAAACCACCACCAGATTATGATTGCTCACAATTCTATGGATCAGCAGTTTAGGCTGAGCTCAAAGGGGCAGATATTCTATGGGTCTTACCTGGGTCATTCACACCAGTCCCTTGGCAGCTCAATTGCAACTGAATGGTCTAAAAGAGCTTCAAGTGTTTGTTTGGCAATTAGTGCTGATTTTCAGCTGGACCTCTCCATCCTCATGGTCTTGTCCTCTCAAGGAGGCTAGGTTAGCATCTTCACAAGGTGGTGGCAGAGCTCCACAGAAAGAGAGCAGAAGTTGCAACCTTTTTTGAGCTTTAGACTCAGAAGTCTCATATCACCCTGGCTCTATTTTTTATTTCAGAGAATGGCTTGTAAGCTCTCATGTAGAAAGAAGGAAACAATGTTACTACGTAGGAGCTTTCCCATACCTGGTATGCCTGAGGGAAGTACAAGAGGTGGAGCCTCACACACACAGACACACACACACAGACACACAGTAGAGTCATATATGCAGAGACAAGCCTATCTCTGTGTCATCTGGGTCAAAGGAGAAGAGATGCTTAAAGACTACAAATCTAACCCTCTTATCCCCATAGAAACCTGCTTCAAAAGGCTATAAAGGGAAATCCATAGAAATCATAACATTTCACAGATTTAGTAGATACTATATGAGAAAACTAGTTTTAAAGTAGTAAAATTATCTACAATGGAGAAATATGGAAGAGAAAAAGTGTACTATAATGCAGATTAAATTTGTGACTCTACATTCTTCCATTAAAATAAGCAATCATTAATAAATGGAGAGAAAAATTGAATGCAAAAACTCAGCATGGAAATGATGAATAAAATAGGAGAACAGATGTGAACGTCAACTTCAGAAAGAAAGTGAACAAAGAAAACAAATTCACAGTCATAAAGATAACTGGGCTTTGCATAGAGAATAAATGCTGAAGAAAGCACAAAATGTATAGCTGAAAAAATTAAGCAAATAAAGAAAATAATTAAAAGTAGAAAAAAGATAGCTATGTAAAAGATACATAAAACCATCTCAACATAGATATTCTTGGAGTTCTCAGGGAAAACCAAATGTACAGAAGAGGAAAAAAATTACAACTTATAATTCAAAAACAGTATCGTTAAATAAAATATGATTTGAATCCAGTAATATTAAAAAGGACACAAAGGAGAGAAAATAGACCTGAAACTTTCTGTTGAAGACATAACCTAGTCAAGTTACAAGATACTGAAACAGGAATACAAAAATTCTTAACTTTATAAAACACTGACATGGTGCCCAAAAGTCAGGATTACGCTTAATGAGGAAAACCTAGAGGCATTCCTAAAGAAGTCCAGAACTAGTCAATGCCCACTATCATTATTGTTATTTAGTTTTGTATTTAAGGGACTAGCCAATTAAATCAGACAAGAAAATAAAGGTATGTGAAGTGAAGAGATGTAAAACTCACATTCTTTGCTCATAAAACAGAATCGAAAGTGTAAGCTGAAAAACTACATGAGCAATTGGAGAACTAACTACAGTAGGATAAATAATCCACATATAAATTTATGTTTCAATTAGTGAAGTCATAATGAATTCGAATATATAGGTATAGCTACAGAGAAGCCCTCATTTTTATGCCACAATTAAAAGGCATTAAGCTAGATTTTAACTTTTAAGGAATGATGCCAGTATTATATAAAGAATATATCAGGGTACCCTGAAGTGTATATAAGTTCTTAGATGCTATACTTCATGAAAAATTAATCAATTTTTTTCTAAACTGATTTCTAAACTGACCTATTCCCACAACAAATATCAAGTAATATTTTTCTTACATGGGAGACAATATTTTAATTATCTTTTATATTTTTATTCATTTCTTTCAAGATGGTGTTTCACTCTTGTTGCCCAACTGGAATTACAATGGCACAATCTCGACTCACTGCAACCTCCACCTCCTGGTTTCAAGCAATTCTCCTGCCTCAGCCTCTAGAGTAGCTGGGACTACAGGCGCATGCACCACCATGCCCTGCTAATTTTTTGTATTTTTAGTAGAGATGGGGTTTCATCATGTTAGCCAGACTGGTCTTGAACTCCTGACCTCAGGTGATCTGCCCACCTCGGCCTCCCGAAGTGCTGGGATTATAGGCGTGAGCCACCATGCCCAGCCTAAAATTTCTTTTAAAATAACGTCTGATTCCAAAGTTCATGTGAAAAAATAAAATGCTAGAAATAGCCAGAATAATCTCTTAAAGGAAGTGCAATGAGGGAGAATGACTGCTTACAAATTTCAAAACACACAAAGCTGCCATAATTTAACTAGTGGCATAATAATGCATGCAAAGGGAGACAGATGAGTGAGACAGAAGTGAAAACACTGAAACAGAGCCGAATAGGTAGAAAAATCATATTTCATAAAGATGATATTTTAAATCATTGGAGAAACATTATTCAATAAATAGTACTAAGATACCAGGTAGCCATTCTGTAAAAACAAAGATATACAAATCTTACACAATTCATCAAAATAAACATTAAAATTAATAAGTATTAAAATAATTATAAAAGTAATAAAGGCAGGAGAATTTCTTTATAACTGAGAAGTGAACATAATTCTCTATCCTTGTATTAAACAATACAGATAAACATAATTTACTGTTTTTGTACTAAACCATATTGAGACCAGGCAAAAATATCTTAGCTTCTTTCTCTAGGAAATAAGAGCTCCTAAAAGATAAGACTGTGAACTTACTTATCAAGACAGACAGCTTGTTTCCCAAGGCTCACTTTAAGATCCTCATTTTGCTATGCCCATCAATCCAAAGCAATTTTGTCATATACTTTGCTCGATCTCAGGCAAATCTCCTCCTGAATGACCCACCTTAATTCAACCATTTTGGCACTCCCTATAAATTACTCTGCCCTAGTTTCCAGGTTTGAGATACTACTACACTCTATCAAGCTAGTATTCTGCCTTACTGCATTCACTCAGCTAATTAGGTTAACTTCACTTGATTAATGTATTTTTTTCTAGTTGTCTTTTGAAGAGTCTACATTCAATATAGTCATACCTTAAAATCCAGAAGCTACAAAAGATTGACAAATTTCATTCCACAAAAGTAAAAAAAACCATAAGAAAATTCAAAATACTAAGCTCAAACTAGGAAAATGTATGTGGCAAAAGATTAAGTTCTTAACATACAAAGTTTAAAAGTCCATCAGAGAGAAAGAACAAGAAAAAAAGGGAGAGAAAGTAGAATCTGAAGAATATATAAAGGATATGAATAGTTTACAGAGAAGAAAACTAAATGTTTTCTAGGTATATAATACCTAAATTCACTCATATTTAGAAATTTATATTCAAGCTGATAATTTCATAAAAATATTTATTAGATAAAACACATAACTAGAGTGAGAATAAAAGTGGGCAGGGAATTAGAAGCTTATGTTCTGGTCTAAAATCCTCCTGGACTTGGAAAATAAAAAGTATTATTTCATGTGTTCATCTATGTACGTATTCATTATTGAAACAAGTCGTTTTCAGTATTTCATTAAACACCAACTGTTGACCCTTGAACTATGCAAGGGCTGGGGGCACCGAACCCCACCATTCCCGGTGCAGTCAAAAACTCACATATAACTTTGACTTCCCAAAAACTTTACTGATAGCTTACTGTTGAATTACCAATAACACAGTCAATTAACACATATTTTGTATCTGTATTATATAATGTATTCTTATAATAAAGTAAGCCAAAAAGAAAGTTAAAAAAATTCTAAGGAAGAGAAAATACATAATTTGTCAAGTCGAAGTGAATCATCATAAAAGTCTTGATCCTCATTGTCTTCACATTGAGTAGGCTGAGGATGAGAAGGAAGAGGAGGGATTGGTCTTGCTCTCTCAGACGGCAGAAGTGGAATAAAATCTACCTATAAGTGGACCAGCCTAGTTCAAACTCGTGCAGCTAAAGAGTCAACCGTACCACACAGTAGGTACCCAGCAGGAACCAAGGAAAACATTAAGAGATAAAGATAGTTGTAAAGCTGCAATGAGAAGTAAATGCTCCACAGTGATGTCAATCCTCCAAAGCTAACAAGACAAAGTAAGTAAGACATAACCATGAAACACAGTGCCCCCGCCACCACTCCACCTGCACACTCCCTTGCTTACTATGCTCTTGCCCACTCAGATGCACACCACAACCTGAATTCATCTGAAGGCTGAGCAACGTCAAACTATACAAGAAAGCGGGAAGGGTTGGGGAGGGCTCTCTTTGGAATGTATACAACTCCTTTTGAATTTATATCAAAAGATTAACATTTCATTACAGTTTGTAATTAGAAGATATAGAAATATGATAAAGCTTGAAGAACAGAAGCCTCTCCAGAATTCTACAGAACATTTCACGTCACTCTCCTAGACTACGTCTGAAGCAAATCTCTCTGAACACTCTGGGTCCACGGTTTACAGAAAGAGAGGCATCTCTACTCGAGCTCCCTTCTACAATATTCTTTTGGAAGTCTGGGGTTTCTTTACTTCTTTCAAGCCTCTTAATATTCATGCTTCCTCCTTCAGACTTAGACCTGATTCTCTATAGTTTCCATCATGTCTACTTTTTTGCTTATCTCCACGTTTGTGCTTACTGAGTCCTCAGAAGCTGAAATTTATTATTTGTCTTTCATTTTTCCTAGGAAATTTCTACTCAGCTTCCTCAGACTCCCTATTCTGTAGAGAAATTCTGATCCTGCAAAAAAACACACTCTATGTTTTACATAGGATGTATATTACAGATTGTTTTAAAATTAAATACATAGCTTTCCGTTTCCCTTGAGGGCATGTCTTATTTTTGTATCTTTTGCTCCTAGCAAAGGGTCAGGCATGTAGAAAATAATACATTCTGAGTAAATGAGTAAATGCACAACAAACTATAAAACTACATAGTAATCACATGCCTTGTATTGCAGTTTAAAAATAAGCAACGCATCAGAGAAATATGCTTTTAATAAAAAGCAACATATATGTATTTTAAAAACTGCAGCAATCACCTAAAAGAAATGCGTATCTACACAACTTGAAAATGGCAAGGAAGAAAAATGGTTAAAGTATTTCTACAGAATGGGTTTGTTTTACTTACACATTTATGTGCTCATTTTGTTAACAAATTTTTCTTTTAACACGCATTGTGTGTCAGGCACTCTGAATGCAAATATATATAATGTCTTAATATCTTATAATAACAGATTCATTTTTATAATATCTGATCATCCTACCTAGCAGAGTCAATCACTAAAAAAAAAAAAAAAATGCTTCCATAATTTTTATGCTAAACAATTACTTACAAAGATTTAGAGCCAGAGATGGTACGAGACCCTCACCAATGGGTTCATAGGCCTAACCCAGTCTACCTTTATGTCTAAAAGCTCCGCAAGTAGCAAAAAAGTGAGACGTTTACAGTGTGTTCAAGACTCAAATTAAATATCAATTTATGTTCAATGTACTCCAAAATGAAAAAATTCAAAATTTAATCACGTATCAAATAGATTTAAATAAACGTAACAGTTTTAGATATCATCGTAATTACTAAACCTCAAATACACATAAAATTAAAATAAATTTATCCAAAATATTTCAGTCTCTCGGAGTTTAGGACGCTGATGTTTTACTGAAGAAATTAAGCATGAAATCTGTATTTAACTGTTGATATTTGCATTGCATATATAGAACATTACTAGCAGTGAATCTACAATATAAAAATACCATAAAACACTAACATGAGACATTCCTTATTGCAGACAAAATCTCTTCTTCAATCCTACAACATTCTAAGAATCTGTGCTGGGATTCCCTAACTCATTACAATTTTGTAGCAATATAAGTTACTAAAGAATTAGAACAGTGTACTTTATTTCCTTAAGTTTTATAAAATCAAGATTGCTTAATGCTGTTATTTACTATCAACATCAACCCTTCCAGTTTATTTTGAAGTTTACTGAGCTCACTCATATGTCCTAAACAAATCAGTAATTTATTTAACAGCTCACCCCCTGGTTTAACAAAATAAAACTAAAAAAGATAGAATGCTAGAATTTATGAGTTTTAATTTGCATTTTGAATAGTTTATCATCTAATTAGAAAAGAACGTATCATAAGGTAACAAAAATATTTACTACCATGGACAGATTTATAATAAACAAGGGTTTAATGAAACTACATGTTCCCAAAACACCTAAAAGCTAAGAAGTTTCTACAATGGAAAATATAATAAATCTACACATAAGACAGCAAAAGAATACAATTGTAGATATACTAAAAATTAAAGAATGAAGATTATACATCTACCGTATTAAGGTCTTGTCTAATAGTTTTCAGGGACAGAACATTATCCCATGGCATTTCTGGGGTATTTCCACTTCATGAAATATGAAAGAAATCAAAGGACATTTAAGTTTTAGGAGTCACGTTGTTATTTTTTAATTCTATCACTTTGAAAACATCATAATACTTTTCTTTTTAATAAAACTACTTCGTTAGGCTCTTTTGCATATTACCTCATGAATCTTGAGGCAGAAAAACATCAGAATGGTAGAATTATAAGATTCATAAGAAACTATACGATACATTCAATACTTCATATAAACATAAACATGAGATGTTTTAAAATTAAAAGCGGCACCGCTTTTCAAAGAAAATTTTGAATTTTTTTTTTTTTTTTAAATGGCTACTACTTTGTCCCAATACTCTAAGGTAAAACCAAGAATTGTTAATGTATATTTAAAAGAGTCAAGAGGGAAGGCAGAAGCTTCTATCTTCACTTTTTCTCTTGAAATCCAACTCACATACCCTCTTCTCCCTAAACATTTCATTTTCTCTTACTTTCTGGAAAGCTTTTTTTTTTTTTTTCCTTGCCTTGGGGCATCTAACTCATCTGTGCAATTCACAATTCTTGGAGTATCAATTACTTACAGAAACCATTTTTCTGAGGTCTTGCAGGTTGTCCTTCAACTAAGAACTTTGGAAGAACAGAGGCAGAAGAGGAGGAAAAAGTGAGGCAGCTTCAACAGCTACTGAAATACCAAGAACTCATTACCACAAAGGGTGTAGCAAGGCCATGCTGTCCTGTGTTAAATACGGACGAGAGAAAGAGGAGTCCAATTTTGTCTACATACATTTTTATTTGTGACTTCCAGGAACTTTGGCTATACTGCACATGAAAAAAAAAGAAGTAAGGTACATCTTAACTGATTTTCTTTAAAAAAAAAAAATGCTATATTTGTGACAACATAATGGAATGCTAATGTCAAATCTTCTGGTTTCCCTCTATGTATGCATTATTTAAACCAAATACAAAAAATAATATATATATGCAAAATTTTAAGCTTATTGGCAGCAGAAATCACGCTTTTTGTACTTCAACATTCTTCCTAAATGCACATGGTAGCTTCATCAGTGTTTAAGACATTCTAATCTCAAGATATATGTACGTATGCTTACATACGAATCCATATCATAGGGAAAATTATATTTATTCTTAATAACTCCCCCTTAGTTCAAGAAAGAGTGGATATTGTTCGCCAGTGAGTGCTTTGTTAGTACAGCAGGGTGAAGAGATGGCAAATATACATAATTGGAGAAATAATAAAGAGCTATATTGCTCTGATTTCAAAAGGGGGGATAGAGTCTTGAAGACAGTATTTGTTGACATTCAGTCGAGATGAATGAGATCCATGAAAATTAAGGAGACCGCATGGGTAAGGACGGAAGGCACAGAGAGTGAAGACACCTGGCAGGTGAAAGCTGAGAAAAGGATTTGGATAAACAAGGTACGTAATGAAGACTTTATCAAGTTCCTTGCTATGTGGCTGCTAATATACACTTTCTCCTTTCTCATCCCAAGAAATCGTCATTCAAATCTCCATTATTCATTTGTGTTTGGTAAATAAATTTGCCTTAGGAAAGTAAGGGAACGGGATCCCAGCTGTGCTTCAGGAATGAAAAGCAGACTCTGCACGCAGACTGCCAATATCTTCGAGTTTTATCTAATGCTAGAATTACCTCCATGGCATTTCCGGGATGTAGATATCTAGATGCTACTTGACATCTTCCATGACAAAACAGACAAAAGAGCTCTCCACCTCCAAAAGTGTTCATTCTTCTGGCAAAAAGCTCTTATATATTAAAAAAATAAAAACTTTCATATATTTAAGATTTGGCTTCTTGCAGCTACCTCCTAATTTATTCTCTCTAATTAGAGAGATAAATATATTTCAACTTTTAAAAAATATATTAATTATTATGGCCCTCAAGTCTTCTGAATTTATAAAAATCATTTTGATGTTTTCAGTTTTGATCAGTAATCCACAGCATGAGTGCTTGACAAACAGAAAAGTACACAATTGTTTTATTAATTAGCCAAATAGATTACACTCTATCCAACAATAGCCAATACCACTTTGAAGTGGATAAATTGTGAAACAGTTCTAAATTCTTACTACTGGAAAATGTGAGTACAGATACATAGGAGGTGATGTATCTTCCGTGTCTTGCCCAGTGAAATGTACGTTTCAGCATTGACCTTAAAACAGAAGGATCTCATCAAATCAAAATTAATAGAAAATAGCCCTCAACATTGTCAAAAACCCAGAGACTCAAGAGAGTAGATAATAGCTTCAGGATCACACAGAATCAAAATAAGACATTTTCAGAGAAATAGAAATAGGAGCTGACAAGTGTCTCTGAAGAGAGTTGAGGTTTCAGAGCAGTTAATGCAGTTTGAGCTGCACATAGCTACATCAGCTTGGGCATGTTACTTCATCACCCTAAGCCTGTATTTTTATTTATAACCAGGGACAAAAATATTGATATCTACCAGGTAGCACTGTTGTATTAAATGAGAATATATAATAAAGCACATTTTATAATTTTTAAAAAATATTCAATAAATTCACATTTCCATTTTATTATCATAATATTCAGCATAATTATCTATTTCATCAACTAAACTCTAAGCTTCTGGGGAATAGGAACCCCGCATATTCATAAATCTGTAAGAGTGTTAATAAGCATTTCTTGAATAAATTCACTTGGGGTATCTATATACAGGGTTCTAGAGTTTTCTGCAATAAGAAAAAAACTGTTTTAATCAGCTATGTACCAGTTAGGCAGTAAAAGCATGAGACTCACAAAATGAAATTACATAATATGAACTAAATCATATTTAACCATATCTAGTCTAATAATTTCTTATCAACTCCTTAAGAAGATTAATGAGAAATCTATCTATAAGACTGCACTGAACCTTCAAGGTTAAAGATCATGGTTTGCCATTTTTCTCCTCCTCTGCCTTGAGAACCAGTAACATCCCAGAGAGAACCACTGAGCCAGGCTGGGTGCTCAAAAGCAGACGAAACGGAGCAAAGGAAAAGCCAGTCAACGTCAAACAGTAAGACAAGAAATAAACTTTGCTATGTTGAGCAACTGAGATTTCAGGGTTGCCCGTTTCCAAAGCATAACTTAGCCTAAGTTGAGAGAACAGCGAAACTTCACAATGTGATTTGTATATACTTGTGTGTAATTAGGTTTACTTTTGTAGAAAATGTCTATAGTTTTCATTCCACATTGTGAAGTCACCCATTTAATCCTAGTTCTTCAGGTATTTTCATGAAGCATTTTTTTAATCCTCCAGATACTGCCAAACAAACCACATACAATTATTGGTAACCAGATTTTAGTATGTGATATGGCTGTTGGGGTGAGGGTCATATTAACGGTTTTCTTAAAGAATGTGTTTTAACAAGATTTTTTCCCCCTTGATATGTTAACAATGGCAATAATATACAATTACATGTATGCCTTAACTTGTTTCTGAAATGAGTAAAGGAGGTTTTATAGATATTCAAAAGGAAAAAAAATCACCAAAGAATATGATAAATGTATATTCCTTTTAGTTTTATATATATGACACTTCTAGAATCACTCAATATAGCATTAAATTTTTTATGAAGATTCAATTGAAGATTTATGCTAGTCTTACTAACCTCCATTCTCACTTCAGAGTGAATGCCCCGCATTTTGTTCTGTTAGTAATATGCAAGACCAAAGTCATTTTGGACTAAAAAATAACTAATCAGCACATACATATACAGTAATTCAAATCAGCACAGCACATTGCAATACATGATATAGAGAAGTGGAGAATTCTGGTTAAGTATCTTATAAAAATTATAATTTTCTAAATAAAAAATAAAAATAAAGCATATTTTATACAATTGTTTTAAACAGTTTTATGTTTCCTGAATGACACAGAGAACTTAATTTTTATGGTACCTCTGAAATATTTAATAAATATTATTCATCTTTGTATTGTAAGAATGCAATAGTGCCAGTAACCAGAATGTGCTCTAAATTGAATGATTAAAAAGCAAAATAACTATAAAAATGAAACCTTGCTCTGTGGCAATTACTAATAAGTTACCATAAATATTTAGAGATTTAAATGATTTATACTTTTAAGACAGTCCCCAATGGGAGACGTGTTATTTCCACAATGTTGGCATTTTAATGTATATATAGCTGTAGTTTTGAAATTCTCTTATTTTTCTCAGAGACCTATCTTGTCTGGTCCATAAATACACAAAAAGAAACTTGTTTCATTTCCCTTCTCAATGTCACTCAAATAACATCAGCCAAGAACTGGATGAAATGCTCTGGCGAGGAATCTTAGATGAAATCATTCAGTGAATTGTCTGATACTTCACCACGATTCGATTTTATTCCTCAGGATAAATCTAAATGAGCACAGAAATCTCCTAGTATTATAAACTTTTCCCTGGGGCAGTTCTACAATATCTGCATATTACCACTTTATTGCAGAATGAGAAGTTATACAAACTGTTAAATTGCTGTCAAATATACTTGTGTGATTTTTACTGGCACTTTCCTAATTTTAAAAGGGAAAAATGTCATTACAAAATATTTTAATGATCAAAACAGAAAATAGAATTTAACCAAAAAAATTTGAGAATATCTTAAATCAATAATGCCACAGAATAAATCAAAAATCTTTCTCTATACTTCACAGAATCATCCAATTTCTCATAGAGTCTTCTTGATTAACCTATCACACATGAAAGAAATCAGGTTGCCTTGTTCAGGAATCCATAACTGCTTACTGACAAATGCCAACATACTTCCCACAGTCTGGTCTTTGTTAGACCATATATGGTCAGGCTATTATTTACTTTTGCATTTTAGTAATGTTTTTCCTACATCCCATTTTTTTTTAAATATGTATACATTCATCTCAGTTTTAGTATCTGGGATAACTCAGAATATAACCACAGAGATTTCATTTTATTTATTTTATGTTCTGCACCCACCCTATGTTGTATTTTCTTTTACTGTGGATGAAATTAAGGCAGGATTTCTATAGAATTAGAGGGAGGCATGCTGCATCAGAATTCCCTGGGCAGGAAGGAACTTTTTCAAACTACATACACCTCCCTCAGAATCTGATTCACTTCCCTGAGACAGTGTCATTTCTTTCCTTTCTCCTACTAGAAATTACTGCCATTGAGATTCAATTTCACTGATGGCCATGTGTCAGATGCTCATGTGTTGGGTTAGAAAAAATGACCGAGGACCACAGTTCAAAGGAAAACTCACGGCTCCTCTTCAGTCACCCTGTCCACCAGGCAACACTCTCTCTTTAAGGAGAGAAAGTGCTGCTGTGGTTGAATAGGTTTTAAAACTTTATATGGGTTACCACGACTAATTAATCACCATGGGTACTTAATAGTCACAGTTCATTTCTAATAATTGGCACTCTTCAGATATTTACCCAGCAAGGTGCATTAGTCCTGAACAGTGAAGGCAACTGCCTGAAGAACCACCTCTTCCCCCTCCATCCTTAATCTAAGGAATGCTTGGCATGGGTGGTGTCCTCAGCACATGGGCAGATATATCTTGATTTCTTCTGCTTGCTATATAAATAGTTGAACTCTGCGCACATCAAAGTGGTCATATTGAGGTCTGAAATTTAGGTTTAAAAGATAGCAAGAAAAATCAAGTTCTTCAGCCTGCCTTACTTCTAGGCTACCAAGGTTAGAAATATTTCTCTTCTCCCTATGAGCTGAGAATGAGCTCATCTAAGAATGAGCTGGCCTAAGCCTTGCCCCAGGCATGCTCATTTATGAAGTCTAACTTTAGAATCTCCAGGAAAAGTATTTTTTCACTTATTTGTAGGACCCTCTGCATACAGTCTAGGATTACAGCTAGTAAGGCCCAACTAGAATCTTTTAAAACCAAAGACTACATCAGATACAAGAACTAATTCATTATATGAACATAAATGACAATGACAACTAATAGAATGATGAAAGTGAGTAAAATAGAAGAAAAGAAATATAAAATTCATCTATTATTTATACTGGTTAATATTTTTAAAAAGCTATTCCTCGTCAAAACTTCGTATCTACACGGTTTTGCTCTGAACTGGAAATGGGCCACATCTTATTCTTTTTGTGTCCTAACAGCATGTAATACTTAGCACTGAAAATGCCAAGTCCTTATTATTCACTGACTGTTCAACCACAAGTATAAGATATTTTGATTTATTCAACAAAAATTAGTAAGTAAAGACAACACTTTCAGGGAACATTTCTACAGTTCATCACTAGACAAGTTTCTCTGAATGTGTGCAGCAGGGGTCCCCAACCCCAGGGCAGCAGACCAGTACCTGTCCATAGCCGGTTAGGAGCCAGCCTGCTTAGCACCAGGTGAATGGCAGGCAAGTGAGCATTACCACCTGAGCTTCTCCTGCTGTCCCATCAGCAGTGACATCAGAGACTCATAGGAACGCAAACCCTGCTGTGAACTGCATATGCAAGGGATCTAGGTTATGTGCTCCTTGTGAGAATCTAAGGCCTGATGAACTGAAGGGAAACCGCAGTTTCTTCCCAAACCATCCCCCACCCTGGTCCTTGGAAAAGTTGTCTTCTACAAAGCTGGTCCCTGGTGCCAAACATGTTGGGGATGGGAAGGAGGCACAGAACTCCGTCACCAGCCTGAAGCTGGCTCCTGGTGCTGCCGCACTGCAGCTGCCATTTGCCGTGGATGGTCCTTCTCTTCTTCCTCTGGGAGGAAGAGCAAGAGGGGAAGGATGCGGTCTGAGTGGTTTTCCTTACTTGTTAAAATGAACTACGTACGTATCGTACGTATCCATGTTAGTGTTCTGGTCACCAAGTTACAAATTATAGTTACACAATTTGTACATTTTTTGTAATATTATCCACTTAAAGAATCTTGAATCTTGTGAATCTTTTCTACTAGGATATTGTAAAATAAGAAACATCAAGTATAAAATTTAGTATATTCTTATAATATTTATACAGTTAAAATTGACAGAATAGCAAGCCACATTGATATTTAGAGCTAATAAGCTAGAAAGGCCAATCTTACATTTCACTTCACAGCTGCTGTTTGTTATTACATAAGGTACAGAATATCCATTATTACGTGTAACTGCATAATTCCTTAATTTTTTTTGAAATAGATTTTACCAGATGTTCCGTTTCAGATGTTTTTCTTTTCTTATTCAGCGATGAACACATAGCTTTTAGCTTTAAAAATACGTGTGTATTTATTAAGAATTTTGCAGGTAGATTTGCTTTTTTTATGGTAGATAAATCCATATGAAGCTTACATCTACTAGTAGCAGTAGACCTTACTTCATCCTCAACTGAGCCTGAAGCATGTATTTGCCTTTTGTCAGCCTTTCTCCACTAGAGGTTCGTGCCCTCTAGAGGCCTTGCAAAAGGTTAAAATTTCCCAGCAGCATTTTTACTCCTTTTGCTTTCAGACAACTGAAAAAGTCCCCTGAGGTGGTATCTGAGATGAAGCAAACTAGCAAGAATGATGAGGAAATAGTAAATGTGAGAGTTACGCAGTTAAATACAATGTAAATTTCCAGCATAACAAAAATTGAGTTGTCAGAATCCTGCTATAAGCTACTAGTGTATTTTGTATTCCATTTTTATAATAAATATTAAGCATCTTATATAATGTAAAATTTTAGGTGACATACATGTGTACATATGTTTTTGTGTATAACTACACACACATATAAATGTATTCAAATATATATAAAATCACATATACATATATGCATACATCCCCACTCTACAGAAAATTACCCTATTTTAGATAAAATCTATAGGGTAAATTAGAGGTACTATAAAGCACCTCTTTATATCTTCCAAAGAGACAGGCAGATAATATTGTATTTCTAGGAAATTTCTTCTCCACTGGGGTTCAGGTATTTTGATATCCTACAACAATCTCAATTACGCAAGTTCATTTCAGATCATTATCTTATGAAGACATAGTGGTTCCGAAGCGCTGCCAGTGGTATCCAGATTTTAATGAAGTGGAAGGTGTACCATGTTGACAACTGAGTCACAGCTGTAAGAAGCTCAGCTAAGGAACCCACAAATCTGCAGATCAAATGGTAAGCAGAAATCTTCCTTGCCAGTAATGAAGGTCACAGGTATTGCATCACAAGAGAGAACTGAGTTCTATAAAATCAGAGATTTAAAGTGGAACCAAGAGCTGTCAACAAGCAGCAAGGTAAGGAAACTAAGGGATTAAAACCACCTGTTAAAAGCACCTGATTGACAGTCTTGCATTTTTTAAGCAAGGTATGTTATAATCAACATAAAAGTCCATGTTTAAAATTAAATAGTCAAGTTTTACAGAGAGCAAAATACATAGAGCAAAACATTAGAACAGCAAATCACTCATTTTCATGTAACAGCAGAGGTCGTGGATATTAACAGAAGGGAGTCAAATTACGAGGACATTATCTTTTTTAAAAATACACAATTTTTACTATAAAAATAAACCATGAACACAACAAAAATGTGAAATAGGACAAGATAGTACAAGTGAAAAGTTAAAGTCTCACTTGTGGTAAGATTTGAGATTCATCTTTATTTGTCCACACAAGCCACTGTTATCCCAACTTCAGCTATTAAATGGAAATGTCATCTCACATACACAAATAGACACAGGGGTCTGCTCTGGACTATTCTGCTCTGCTGAGTCACTATCTGCACCAGTGCCAAAGATCCTATAGCTTTAAAATATCCTTCAACATTTGATAAGACCATTCTCTGCCTGCACTACTTGTCTTTCTCGTAACTTTCCAGCCACTTTTATATATACATTTTCAGTTAAACTTTCATTTTTTTTATTTTTAGAAAGCAATTCTATTTGGAAATGTTATTGACATTGCAGTGACACTACAGACTTTATCAACTTAGGGAGAATGCATATCTTCATAATATATCTCTCCCAAAATTGAATTTAACCTTGGGAGTAGGACGGAGTGGGAAAGGAACTGTGTGTGGAAGGCAGGTAATTAAAATGGCCCATAACATATTATATGTCATAAAAATAAAATGTCACATTTCTCACAGCCATCCTGTAAAGGATGAACTATTTATTTATAGCTCAATAAATAAGCATTGATTATCATATTATTCCAGTGACAAAACATGTTGGCTTCTTCTGATAAAAATTACATAACCAATAAATGTCTGTCTTTAGCACAATCCTCAATATTCCAAAATTCTGTATCTAGAAATCAATGATTTCATAACTATATTACACAAAGGGAAGGGAATTACTTGATCTCACACACAAAACCATCCTACCATAAAATTAGAGGATGGAATTATGGAAGGCCCCACTATATATTAAAATATATTTGAATTTGTTGTTGTTTTACTTTTGAGACAGGGTCTCACTCTATTGCCCAGTGTGGGGGTTCAGTCAGAGTGGTAGAAAGAGTTGTAAGAGAAATTATTTTAAGAAGTTTTAGAAAATAGTCACAGACCTTGTTGGAAGGCTTTTTGTAAAAAGCCTCAGGGTAAAGTTATTGATGAGGGCAGCCTAATCCTCTTCCAGGTAATAGCAAGAATAAATAACAAAGGAATGCAAGACAGTTTATCTAAATCAGTTGTTTACTCATGTGGTCCTAAGACTAACCTTTGACTATCCACAGATGCATGATTGCTTTCTACTGGGGGTAGGGAGGTGACCAGATTTATCACCTACAAATGGTGTCTGCTTTAGGCAACGGAACCTGACCTTGAATCATTATCCATAAGCGTGTTGACTCAGAGCCTCTGTTATTAAATCTATGCTTAATAAATGCCCTGAGTGCCAGCCGGTCAGGGCCGAATTGCTGCTATCTCTTTCAGCAGTGTCTGTAAGTGGCCACAGACCCCTAGCCCACTCTTTGACTAGAGATTTCTGTTTGAGTACATTTGTTCATCCATCACTGGGTCAGGACCTTGACAGCCTAGACTGGAGTGCAGTGGCAAAATCTCAGCTTATTTCAGCCTCAATCTCCCAGGCTAAAGCAATTCTCTCATCTCAGCCTCTCAAGTACCTGAGACTACAGGCATATGCAACCACACCCAGCTAATTTTTAAATTTATATATAGATAGATAGATAGATTGGTAGAGATGGGATTTCGATATGTTGCCCAGGCTAATCTTGAACTCCTGGGCTCAAGCAATTCACATGCCCCAGCCTCCCAAAGTGCTGGGTTTACAGGCATGAGCCACTGCACCAAGCTAAAATATGTTTTTATCACAGTGTATGACCTGGGGCTTGAAATGCATGATGTGTGTCCACCTATTAGCATAAAGAGGAAAAGCCACTTTCTTCCAAGTTGCAGGAGTCAATTATAGATATAAGATTAGATATTTTGTCTGACTGCTACAAGATGCTGCCCATCAGAGTGACTTCCTTTATGACATCAGGTAAAAATCCAAGCAGCAAAATAGAATACCTCTGCATTTAAAATCAGAAAATCAGGTTTCATGTTCTAGTTATTCAGCAAGCAGCTTAAACTTTGTGAACCTCATCAATAAAGTGAGGATACCTATCCCTAATACAGTTCCTGTGAACATCATATGAGATTATATGTTGAACTTACTGAGACATAAATCATTTCACTAAATACAAAACCATTTCAATTTATTATCATGTAAGCAGAATAGTGTTTTGGTCAAAATCATATATAGATCATTTCTTAAAAGTTATTCTGTACCCAACATATGCCAACTAACTTTACAACCTGGGAAGAGTATGTAAACAAGCCTCCAAATGGCCTTCTACTCAGAGTCACAGTGTGAATAGCAAAACTAAGGGGGCCTGAGAATGAGCTCCAACTTTTTTGTTTGTAGAAGTTCTACTGAAAAGTGGTAAGTGCATTTTAAATAGACTTAATTTTTTAGAGCAATTTTGGGAAGAAAATTGAAAGACACAGAGTTTCCATGTAGCACCTGTCCCCACATACGCACAGCCTTTCCTACTATTGACATCGCCACAAAAGTGGTACTTTTTTTTAATCACTGATGAGTCTACATTGAAGTATCATCATTCAAAGTCCATGATTTACATTTAGAGTTCACTCCTGGTGTTGCACATTTTGTAAGTTTGCAGAAATGTATAATGGCACGTACCATCATTAAAGTATCACAAAGAATAGTTCCATTGCCCTAAAAATCCTTTGTGCACTGCTTATTCATCCCTGACCCTAACTCTATCTTAATGCCCTTCATATGTTTTTGTAGCACAGGATTTTTACTCTGGGAAATCACTGTGTTGCCTTTGTCTCCCCCGACAGTGTACCTCCTTGTTACTTGAAACTGCAGACAGCATCATGGCTTTTACTAATCTGCCTACAAGAAACACTGAAAAGGAGTGGAGCAATTTGAGGAAGATTTTATTTTAATTACAAGTTTGAATACCTCTTTATCCAGGCTTCTCATATCTAATCTCATCACCATAGTCATTTGGGTCACTTAAAAACCAACTCTCAAACCAGTTATAGCCACTAAAGTATGTTCCTCAGCTCAATAGTTTCATGTGCCTTCCTAGTCTCCATAATAACAATCAACATATACAATCCATATTATGTGAAATTTGAAATTCTACTAAAGATAATTGCAATTTATTTATCAAGAAAGATTAAACTAGTTCATTTGCCGTATTTTAATCAGAATCAAGTATGTATGACAAGCTGAGGCAAATCATTGCTGCTCAGGGGGTTGATGAAATATATTTCTTCCCACCTCAGATTGTTTGTTTTTTTCAGTTCATTAGAAGCTCTCAGGAACACTGCATATATACTTGATGTACTTTATCTGAAGCAGAGAATTAACACTTAACATTTCTTCAAGGTTGAGTAAAACAGATTTCCACAGTCCTCTCCCCACACTCCTTCTGCTCATGTTGCCTAATCAAAATCTATTTCAGTTTGTCAGTCCAAGGCACTCTGCTGAGAATGTTTAACAAGAAAACTGAGAAGATAAATGTCAGTCCCACAGTACCATCAAGAACACAAGACCCTCACAAGAAAAGCCACAGCGAGATCTATTGTGCGATAAAGCACATCAATGTGATGTTTTTCTATTTAAAAAAAATAGGCTATAAGGAGAGGAGAATTAAATAACCATTGAAAAAAATATTCAACACTCACATGGTTTCATTTTTTTTTAATTGGCCATTATGAATTCTAGAAAAATATTCTAATTTTTATTATATAAATATTCTGATTATTTGATAGAACATAATTTGATGTAATTATCTTTCCATAAACAAGACTAGAGGTTTGTGGTGAAACTCTTTTACTTGTACTTGTGGATTATAATTTAAAGTTTTTGTTGGTTTTGCTTTACTTTTAACATTCAAATAGACATAGTTAAGCTTATTTTAGTAAAGTCATGCTTATAGCACATGGTAGCAGTTTATTCTAGAAAGGTAATTATTGCTTTATTATAAAGCTATTATTAAATAATGCAAAACAATGGGTGATTGGATTGAAAATAAGAATTCAAGCTATATCAAACCAATAGAATTATAAAATTAAATAGCATTTAATTAATCATCTCCTTAATAGAGTTAGTTAAATAGTTAGAATCAAACAATTCTAGCCACAAATAGAACAGTCTCATTCTTTTTTGAGAAGAAAGCAAAAATTATATAAAAATGTCAAATCAGAAGATATAGCTACACCAGACATATACACAGGCAGGTACAGAAGGATCAAGAAGTGACAAATGACAAACAGAACAGTGTACAAAACTGTAACATGAAAACCCATTGGTTTAAAAAGTACGGGAAGGCTGGGCGTGGTGGCTCACACCTGTAATCCCAGCACTTTTGGAGGCTGAGGCAGGTGAATCATGAGGTCAAGAGATCAAGACCATCCTGGCCAACACGGTGAAACCCCGTCTCTACTAAAAATACAAAAATTAGCTGGGCGTGGTGGTGTATGCCTGTAGTCCCAGCTACTCGGGAGGCTGAGACAGGAGAACTGTTTGAACCTGGGAAGCAGAGGTTGCAGTGAGCTGTGATGGCACCACTGCACTCCAACCTGGTGACAGAGCAAGACATTGTCTCAAAAAAAAAAAAAAAAACCCACAGGATTTCATGTAATATAACCCTATATTCTTCAGTAAATTCTAATAATCACGCTGTCATAGGTTTTTCATTCAACAACCATCATCATTCATTGTTTTCTCCTTACACGTAGGATACTGTAGTAGGTGCTGGGAAAACACTGACAAATGGCCCCTGTATGTCCGTAAGATTTACCACATTATAAGGATGACAAATGAACAATCGAGTGCCACACAGCGTCATAACCAGTGTGCTGGTGGCCATCCATGTTCTGCGGGAGCCTCAGTATGAGAGAAGAGAAAGAGGAAGGAAGAGAAGTTTGTCTGCTCTATCTTTTACATTTCACAGGAAGTCCAAAAAGTTTTGCTATTTAGTAAGATGCCTCTGGATGTCTTATGGAAAATGGAATTGGCATGTTTAAGACTGAAGACAGGATAAGACTAAAAATCCAGATTCACTAGAAAAGAACTAAATAATAATTTAATCTCAAAAAAGAACATAACAAATTCAAATTGCTATAGTGATTTTTAAAGCTTCAATGCTTAAATTGGCCATCTAGAGCCTTTGGCTACCCAGAAGTAATTGGTAACACCCAAATTTCCTAATTGTTTTTTTTTCTTTTGGAATAGTTTTAGATTTATGGAAAATTTGCAAATATAGTTCAGAGAGTCCCCATATACCCTTCACCCAGCTTTCCCTCTTAAGTGTGTCTCATGAAAAGAAATCAAACGTAGCTTTCCCTTTAGTTCTCTGGTGGCTCTGTTTCAGATGCTGGCATTTTAGCAACTGCAGAAATTAAAGTGACCGGAGGAATCTCAGGTCAACAAAAGAGCAAAAGGAGAATGGAAATCTCTAATGAAGGAGATAACTTTTTAAATGGATCTTCAGGCTGGACCCAGTGCCTCATGCCTGTAGCCCCAGCACTTTGGGAGGCCAAGGTGGGTGGATCATTGAGGTCAGGAGTTGGAATCCAGCCTGGCCAACATGGTGAAACCGCATCTCCACTAAAAAAAAAATACAAAAATTAGCCAGGCTTGGTGGGAGGTGTCTGTAATCACAGCTACTGGGGAGGCTGAGGCAGGAAAATCACTCCGGGAGGCAGAGGTTGCAGTGATCCGATATCACACCACTGCACTCCAGCCTGGGCAACAGAGCAAGATCTTGTTTTACAAAAGTAAAATTAAAAATAAAGGGATCTTCAGTGTAGCATCAATTATTCAGATATTACTATAATTTAGCTGAATCAACTGATCCTAGTTATATGTTATCTCTATTTCTCTATTTTCCATCCTACACGCTTTTAACACATTTTATAGTTTCCTTACTTTTATGCAATCAAGTAGAAATTCACGAGTTGACTCCAATTTTTCCACTGTGAATGCCTAAGTATACTCAGAAGCCTACAGAGGTAAAATCTGAAGTTGTATCAGTTATATAAATCAGAGAGGTCAAATAATGATGCTTTTGGATCCAAAAATGTCACCAGCAAGTAGTTAGAGTTTGATTATATACGATCTTACATGTTTGGGCTTTTTTTTTTTTTTTAGTATCGATTTAGTTCATATTCTAAGTGGTTAATTTTAAAAATCTGAACAATTATAAAAAATTAATATAACTGCTTTGGATTTGCTCTAATCAGTAAAGAAACACTTAAGCATTATGAACGTTCCTGTCACAGCTCTGATTTGTATTTTTCTGCATTAATTAAAAATTGGTTTTAATCCAAGTATCAGACATAATGAAGAAAAACACTTTAGAAAATTAATAAGGTCGTTGAAGAAATCCTGTGGAAAACTTTTTTGAGATGTTATTTTGGATGTTTTTCTAATTTTTTTCCAATAGAAAATAGACACGATGTGCACAACTTTTCAAAATTTAAAATGCATACATTATGGAAATATTTTTCAATATGTGTATCATTCATAATTATTTAATAAAATAGGTCTACATGACAATTTTTATGTTAGAAAGTTGTATTCTTGACAATCAGCAAAGTCCACACTTGGGAAAACAGAACAAATTACCTGGTGCAATGGTTCACTTTATGTGTCACCTTGAATGGGCTAAGGGAGGTCAAGACAATTGCTAAATCATTTCTGGTTGTTTCACTGTAGGTGTTTCTGGAAGAGACTAGAATTTGAAACAGTAGTCTGAGTTAAAACTATGTACTCTCACCCATGTGGACAGGTAGCCTCCAATCCCTTGAGGGCCCAAATAAAAGAAAAACGGGGTAGAAAAGGCAAATTCTGTCTCGCTGTGAGCTGGGACTCCTGTCTTCTCCTACCCTGGGATGGCGAAGCTCCTGGTTCTCGGGCCGCCTTCTAAGTCCAGGATTTATACCATTTCCCCCCACCTGCAACCCATGCCTCTCAGCATTCTCAGACCTTCAGACTTTAAAGAATTGTATCATCCACTTTTCTGGGTCTGCAGCTTCAGATAGCATATCATGGGGCTTTTGGGCCTCCATAATCCCACAGACCAATTCCCATAATAAATCACCTCTTATATCTATCTAATCTATCTACCTACCTACCTACCTACCTAGCTATCTACCTACCTGTCTATCTCCTATTGTTTTAGTTTCTCTGAAGAATTCTAACACACCTGGTTTTCTGAACAACAACAACAACAACTGAAAACAGAAAGAGAGGGACTGAAAGAGGGGTACAGAAGACAGAACCTATACATTAAAAGACAGGCAAGAGATATAAGCAATCGCAATGTATGGAGTTTATTTGAATCTCCATACAAACAACTAAACAGTTAAAAATTTTATAATTAACCAAGGAAATGCGAACACTATCTGGATATTAAATAATAGGAAGAAATTATGAAGATGTGACATTAAAATGTAACAGTAGTAACTTATGGTACCACGTATATTTTCCTTCCAGCATTTAGAAGTACACACTGAAATATTTATAAATGAAATTATATGTTTACTGGTGTTGTCATAAAAATAATTTGGAGACAGCAACATGTGGGTGTATTGATAAAACAATACCGGCTATGAATTTAAAATGTTTGATACTACCGATGAAAACATGAAGTTTGTTATAGCTCCTGGACTTTTAAAAAATATTTGAAATTGTCTACAAAACACGAATTTAAAAAGTGTATTCCAGTACCAGCTCTTTGACTAGACATAAAACCATGAGAAAATCAGTCAATGCCTTTGGTACTTTCTTTCCTCTTTGGCGAAACAGTGGATACAATCGAGTTTAACTCACATTCATTCAACAAATATTTCCTATAATATTCATTCCACCACCCAACAATGTAATTTTCAATTTCTCCCAGTCGGCCACAATTGCTATTAAAAAATAGTTCCATCACCCACTAACTCTACAATGTCATTTTAAGAATCACTGAATTCATTGACTTAACTATTTATTCATTCACCGAGTGCCAGTCAACATGCTAGAAATGGATTTAAAAAAATAAAGGCATTGAATTTTGGCCTTATTGTCTAGTCATGCATAAAATTAACACAATTAATGCAGTGAAGTGAAACTCATAAAGTAATAAATTATGTAAGTTAAACTGGCTTTGGTTTTTTGATGTATAAACACAAGATTTTAGACAACCCCCTTCCACCTCCCCAAAAAGCCTCATTCATAAGAACTCTTCTTTACTAGAAAGAGGAAAATTCTCATTCATGTTGGCCAAGGAAGAAGGGCCAGAAAAATAGCTCTCATCCTTAGGGCAAGTTTCAGAAAAGAGTTTGAGGACAGAGTGATTCAATAATTAGGTCTCTGCTCTTTCACTCTCCCTTTTTCCCTTTTAGAAAAATGCAAGATATAACACCAAGTAAAATTACAGAACATACTAAGGGAGAAACGGTGCTAAAGATATAAGGCGTAATTTTAACATGGTTCTTTCTAGTCTCACGGCCACAGTCAGTGCTTTAAGTCTTCAGTGATTAGAAACAGGCAAACGGTAGTGACCATGACCCAACCTGGACAGAACAGACCTGAGTCTCTGTCTCCGCTGATGAAACAAAGGGCTCACCGAGCTTGTTCACACCAGGCATTTAATTAAGATAGACACAGTATCACATTCTAAAATCCAGGGAATATGGACAAAACAGTGTTTATATGCCCTTACTGTCTTCCCTCTCTCTTTCACCTACTAATCTGATTCAACCCAATTATAAAAACTTTAAAATGTTTGGTTTACATAGTTTATCTCAAATCACTGCTTGTACACAAAAATAGTCACTGATTTTTTAGACCTTGTTGAAATGCAAAAACATTCTGTTAGGAAAACCAAGAGACATTACATCATCTTTCATAAAGCTGACTTTCTTTTTTCTATTTTAAGAAATGTTTCTTTACAATGTCATGCCTTTTGGGTGGAGACGGACAGATGTAAGTAGATGCCTTATTGAAAGCAGAGTATGACAAACTCAGATTTCAAGAACCTGAGAGAGATATTAAAATGCAGATATCACAGATTCAAATTTACAGGTGCATCAGCAGTTGAATCTTCTAGTAACTATATTCATCTACAACCTTTTAAGGATTATTTTTTTTTCTCCTGGTGCACTGAAGCTCCTGCATGTATGGATATTTCAGTATGTATTATTCTTGACACTAATACTGTTGGAAAATTGTGATGATTTTTTTTAAAGGTTCCTTTGCCAGAGTAACAATAATCGATTTCTATTTTATTACTGTGTTTAAGGCAGAGAACTACAAAGAAACATATTGTGACTATTAATTTTTATTTCAAATATTTCAGATGCTTGCCACTGATCTAATTCTGTTCAGATCAGCTTCCCTTGACCCCCTAGAGTCTACCAAATTTTCCTATTATTCTTTTCTATTAATCTCTGCCCTGCATCCATCCCAGTCACACCTTTTGCCTGGGCTCCTGATTATTAATGTCTTGCTGTTTCATTAGCAATGCATATTTAAAACGTTCTGAGTTGAATCATTTATTGATATGTAGAGCTGGACTGAGAGAATGGAATCAGGTCACTTTGGGGCATACAGCCAGAACTGGTTTCCTAAATCTACAACCACAGAACCCTCACAGGGTTGTAATTTCTTTCTCTTCATCGGTGGTTCTCATATGTTACCACGTATCAGAATCACTTGGAGGGCTTGTTGAATCACAGACTGCTAGCCTGACTGTCTGGATTTCTAACATTCTCAGTTGAAGCTTGTG
Organism: Ateles fusciceps; assembly: GCA_036589455.1. NCBI lineage: Eukaryota > Metazoa > Chordata > Mammalia > Primates > Atelidae > Ateles > Ateles fusciceps. Next base: position 4,757,223 of record JAZHEH010000253.1, on the reverse strand, counting down.
TTGCTAGTCAGGTCCACATCTGGATAAAGCTCTATGATTATTACGACTCTCAGTTACTTCCACCCAATATATAATTCTATTTTTTCCTATATCTGGAAGAATTCAAGAGATGGTTGCCAAAAATGGCCACATCCCATCAAAAATAATAAGCAATAATAATGCTCTATGTAATTTTACTCAATGTCAAATAGCACTTACTTTTATAGTTATTGACATGGTTCATAGAGGTAAATGCAAAAAATTACCTATATTTTGTTATGGTTCCACATTTCCTATTAAATAGGTTCTGTTTTCTGTTTTATTGATAAGCAAACTAGAGATAAGAAAGATTAAGAGAGTTGCCCAAGGCAAATCAGCTAATAAATGAAACTAAGACTTATTCCTAGGATTTGCATAGATGACTTTTCCTACAGCCCCTTCCTACTCAAAGTACAGTCCTCACGCCAGCAGCACTGCCCGCCCTAGCCTGGAAGCCTGACACACAGACTCAGGTGCCATCTCAGACCTACTAAATCAGAATCTGCATTTTTACCAAGATCCCCAGGTGATTCTAGGCATAGTAAAATTTGAAAAATACTATTCTACCTCTCTCAAACAAGTAACTTTAGTGAACTTCTTCTGCCTATCAATTTGAGTGCCAGTTTTCACTTTTTAGCACCATTCTGAAGCTTTCTCAGGTAGGGTATAAATTTTAGTAAGTGTGTGTCTGTAGTATCTTCCAAGCCAAAACAGACAGGCTCTACCTTGTTTGCCATGTTAAGATTCTGTGCAAATCTAGTTATTTGGAGATTGGAAATGAATGCTGCTTACTGAAGATCATTTTAATTTCAAAAAAAGGAGACACAAGGTCGTCGTTTTAACAGGTTATGAGATTTTGTTTCTTTTTTTTTATTAAAGGTATTTCATTCCCCAAAGCACCTCAAAAGGGGTCTTCCATGACGTTACAACCCAATAACATCCTTTTGCTTCTATTAAACAATATTTATAACTATTATTTTTTAGTACTTTACAAATTAAGTATAATTGGATTAATTCCTATTTTCAAATAAAATCTTTCATCAAAGATCAGCCCAGTGAAACTGCTATTTTTTAATAAGTGCTATTTTTCAAGCTAAAATAGAGACTCAGGCTAAACAAAACTATATCAATACTATGCCAGAAGTCTTGGAACGAGCATGAAGATCTACAAAATAAATTAAATGTTCTGTTGCTATCTCCGTCTCATGACCCTCTCTCTCAACCCTTCATCTAAAATTGCCACAGATGTTCTGTAACTGGGTCAGGGAACACTTGCTTGGGGGGAACAAAGACATATTAAGGAACATTCAATATGTCTCAGACGTAAGGAGCAAGTGAAGCAAATGTAATATCCTGTCATAAGATGCAAGCATAATTTTCTGCTGTGCCCAGCTTTCATCCTCAATTGTCAACATGTGACCACCTTCACTGACATTCATCAGGAATGCTTTGACTAAATCCCAGGAACTTATTTTTATTCAGTATTTGTTTTGCTTCTATCTACAGCAGCTCCCCATTATCTACAGGTTTGCTTTCCACAGTTTCAGCTACCTGCAATCAATTGCAGTCCAAAAATTCTAAGTAGAAAGTTCCAGAAATAATCAATTTATAAAATATAAATTGAACACTATTCTGAGTAGCATGATGACATCTCTCATCATCCTTCTCCATCCTACCCCAGACATGAATTCTCCTTTTGTCCAGCATATCCATGCTCTATATGCTCCCCACCCATTAGTTACCTAGCAGTCATCTCAATCATCAAATCAATGTCTCAGTATTAGAACCACAGTGCTTGTATTCAAGTTATCCTTATTTCACTTAGTAGTGGCCTCAAAGCACAAGAATAGTGATGCTGGCAATTCAGATATACCAAAGAAAATATGTCAAGTGCTTCTGTTATGTGAGAAGGTGAAAGTTCTTGACTTAATAATGAGAAAATTGTAGGCTAAAGGTTGCTAAGATCTACAGTGAGAACATACCTTCTATCTGTGAAACTAAGGAGAGAAAAATAAATTTGTGCTAGTTTTGCTGTCGTACTTCAAACTGCAAAGTTACAGCTACAGCCTCAGTGCATGATAAGTCCTTAGGTAAGATGGAAAAAGGCATTAAATTTGTGGGTGGAAGGCATGAACAGAAAATGTGTCCTAACTGACAGCAATGTATTGTGTCAGAAAGCACTGAACCTATACAAAGACTTCAGCAAGCGATCCCCCGAAGCAAATGACATCAAGATGTTTACTGCAAGTAAGAGATAGTTACACAGATTCAGGAACAGGTTTGGACTGAAAAATATTAAAATTAGTGGAGAGCCTGTATTTTCCAATCAAGAAGCTGCTCCCGTATTTCCAGCAGTGTTGAAGCAGTTGACTAAGGAGAAAAAATACCACCTAAAGCAAGTCTTCAGTTTTGAGGAAACAGGGCTTTTCCTCAGAAGATGCCCAGTAGAACCTACATTCAAAGAAGTGCAAAGGAAATACCAGGGCACCAGATATGGAAGGACAGATTAATGCTGGTACTATGAGGCAGTGCTGAAAGCCATATGATAAAACAACATGTATTATACAGGGTAAAGAATTCAGGTGCTCTAGAAAAAACAAACAAAAGCTGTCTGCCCATGTTCTGGCATTATAATCAGAAAGCCTGGATGACAGCCATCTCGTTTATGAAATGGTTTCACCAAGGCTTTAATCCCAGATGTGAAAAAATACTTGGACGAGGAAGGGTTAGAATGTGAAGTCTTATTAATACTAGGCAATGCACCTGGCCATCCTTACCCTGCTTGCTGTGAAAATGAAAATGTCAAGGTTGAATTTTTACCTTCAGCTATAGCTTCACCACTTCAGTCCCTTGACCAGAGCATCACTGAGATTGTCAAGCTCACATGCACCTACCTGGAATATGATTGCATTTGATCTGCAGTTGTTACAGACCCTAATTCTGGAAGTAATACAGTGCTAGAAATCACTCACTATTGCTGAGGGAGTAACATTCACCAAAGCTGCAATCTTTGAATTAAAATCAAACTCTTAAGGGTCTGCTGGAAGAACTTATGGTGGAGTGAAGTAAGGAATGATTTTAAAGACCGCCCAGGGGTCAGTGGAAGAGACAGTAAAACCATTCATGCAGCCAGACAAGTTAGTGGAGAAAGATTTACCAACATGCTTGATGAAGAAATGAAAGAACACACTGAAGGCCATTGAGAAATCTTTTAAAATATAAATATAAGAAAGTGGAAAACCTTGTTGAATCATCTACAGAGGAAGAGAAAGATAGAAACTGAAACAGAAATTGCTAGCAATGTGGACATTATGAAAATATGCCAAAGTGTTTCCAATTGTGCAGACATTAAAGGACAGAATTATGGAAGAAGATCCCTCAGTGGAATGTAGCATCAGTCACAACCTCTGCAGCAATCTCTGATGAAATGAAAGGAGACAGCAACTTCTGATTATAATGTTCTTCCAAAATATTCTGGCCAAAACCCCTTTCAACTATCAAGGATACGCAACCATCAACATCGTCTGTCTCATCATCATTGCTTGCGTTCAAATCCTACCTCTGTCCAGCTGTGTGATCTTGAATAAATTATCAAAATATTTCTTAGTTTTTACATCTGTAAAAATTAAAAAATTGTACCTCCTTTATACAGTTATTAATAGGATTCAAAATGATAAACCATAACATTCTGTGTATGAAAGCCTAAAATTTGATTTTCAGTCCTAATACCTTTGCTATTCATCATGACTCTAGCTTGATTTTCCATAAATGCCAAACTAGTACAGAGCGCTTGCCAAATTTACCATATCGTACGAGCCCTTGGAACTCAGCAGGTAAGTGCCAAATTGCCTGCTGATGACTCTAAACTTACTCAAGGTCAACAGGAAAACTAAAGCATAGCAACTGGCAAGCCTGGCTTCATCATTCATGGCATTTCTGCTGAATCGCTAGCTCCTTGCTGGCACATGCAGCAGTCTTATGCCGGGTGTCCCAATAAACTGGTCTTTTGCTGCACCCTAGGCATTCAGTGAGCCAGAGTTGATAAAAGGAAGAAATGCAAAAAAAAAAAAAAATCACATTAAAATATAAGGCTTTAGTATAAATTAGCAAGACTTATTTCATAAGCCAAAGAAATAGATCTCATGACAATGTGATTGAGAGGTTATATAGATATTGTCATAGAAGTACAGATATCAACATTGATACAAATGTAAATATAGATCTAATATGCTACACTGAATTAAATTTGGCAATAAAGCTTGCCTATAACCATTTCCATGAACTTTTTCTTAATAATCCTGGTCTTTGGATCAATAATAAAATCTCATGCATTCTTTTATCAGGACTATAAAGAGAAAGGAATCAAAGATATTAAATGAGGCTATAGGTAATCTGTAAATATTAGCATGTAGAGAAGAGTGAATGTAACATCCCATTTGTGCTACTGTAACAGAATACCACAGACTGCACAGCTTATGAAGAATAAAAATGTGTCGGCTCACAGTTCTGGAGGCTGGGAAGTGCACTATCAAGGCAGGTTTGGCAATTCTGATCCTAGATGGTGCCTTGAATACTATATCCTCTAGAGGGAAGGAAGGCTTCATGTTTACATGGCAAAAGGGCAAAGAAAGAGTGCCCACTCCCGTAAGCCTTTTCTTATTACAGCATTAATTAATTCATGGCTTAATCACTTTGAAAGTCCCCACCCCTCAATACTGTTACCTTAGCAATTAAATTTCAACATGAGTTTTAGAATGTACAAAAGCATCCATACCATGGCAACAAAGGAGGAGTCAAGGAAGCTAAATACATAAGCTGTATCACGTGGGGTTACATGGCCTTCTGACAGTGTCACCAACATGTCACTGTGATGGGACACGATGCTCATCCGCCATGCTGATCTCAAAACGTTAGAAACATGCCCTGGATGCAATGGCTTCCTCTTAACAACTTATGTACGTAATACTCTTAATTTTACTTAAAATTATTTAATCAATTTACATTTTTAGTCTGTTTCTGGTTTTAACTACATGATGTAGGAGCTTCAGACCTCAAACTTCTATCATTTTAAAAAAATTCCTAAAGGTACCTCCACAAATAGAACGTCGTTTTTCCTCAGGGATTTACCTCTTCACTTCTAGAGTTCAGCCACATTCCCCCATTCACCATATCTTTTAACACTTATTTCCAAACATTTTCTGATCTTCTTAGTACCTATCGATTTGCAAAATCTTTTCTTTCCTTGTTCTTGTATTTACCCTGGACCTTCTTTAGTGCTATTTTGTCTGTCTTGCAATGCAGCAGCCAAAGCTGTATGCAGCATTTTAGGGAGCCCTACAAGACAATATCCAGAGTTAAAAGCTCAAAATGACAGTAGTATAGTCTGCAAGTGGCATGCGAGTGGTGAGCTGCCAGGGTAACCTGTGTTAACCTGAATGCTAATAGCTCCTCAAAATGTAATGAAAACAATACCCTGACATTAATTAATCATTGATGGTTCAAGTAAAAATTTCTTTGGTTAGATCTTTGGAAATAGATTTTAGAATCAATGAAGAGTGCTTGTAGATGAAGAAGGGATTCTTGTCAATTAAAAATAGGGTGTACGGAGAGCCTTTTATTTATTTTTATTTATTTCTGAGATGAAGTCTCGCTCTGTAGCCCAGGCTGGAGTGTACTGGCCATCTCAGCTCACTGCAACCTCTGCCAGGAAGTTTTTTATTGGACTACGTAGAAAGGAAATTTACCACTTTATTGACATTTCAGGGGTAGTGTTCTACAGGCCACTTCCTTACCCTGTCATTTAACACTGCTTATAATCAAGTCTGTAGTTATTCTCAGAAATTTTCAGTCTAGGAAGCAATGGTTTTCAATCACCCCAATGTTAACACTCATTATTCACCAGAGGCTGCAATAACATTTAAGAGGTAAGCTCACAGATCATCATAATCTTGGAAATATTTGGGGTTTAAATAATCAAAGGGTAAATGGGACTGCTTCGTATTTCAGACATTATAAGAAGCAGACAAAATAGTGTCTATGAGTGTCACTGTGCATTCACAAACACAATCTGAGTCAAATTGCTTGGGTTCAATCCCACCTCTGCCTAGCTATGTGATCCTGAATAAATTATCGAAATATTTCTTAGCTTTTGCATCTATAAAAATTTTAAAGAGTACTTTTTTCATACAGTTATTAAGATTCAAAATGATAAACCATAAGAAAAACACGGCACATGGTAAGCACCCAATAAACACTATGATTAATCAATAACTTATCTGTACATGCATCAAAGAAATCTAATAGGCTTCCCCACTAAGCACAGTATTTGACCCAGTGAATAGGTAACAATGGAACACAGCAAAGCTGCCAAACTGAGTGCACTCAGGCTTGCTTCATGTTTTAAGCATTAAAGTGTATTTCACATTTCATTTAAAAATATCAGACTAACATAATGTAAGCCAAACTTCCACAACCATTTTAGAAATATGTGGTTTTTAAGGAAGATAAAGTCTTCCCCATAATTATTTGAGAAATGTTAAATTTCAAATAATTTTTGGCCAGTTTTTCTTGTTTAACTCAACATTTTTGCATATATCATTTTGAATTATTTACTGATACCTGAAATGTGATGAATACAATTCCACATTGTAACACAATTTTTACTGGCACTACAAGAATGGGTTTTAGAATACTGATGAAAAGTGCTAGGAATTGGAGTCAGAAAAAACTTCCCTCAAATTTCTACTCTAAGAGAGAAACAGAGAGATACAAGTGAAGGGGGACAAAGTTTTAATAACATAAGATGAACAATTCCCAGGGATCTAGTGTACAACATAGTGCCTATAATAATAATAGTGTTACATGCTTAAAAATGTGCTAAGAGGGTATATTAAGTGTTCTTTTCGCACAGAAAAAAATTATCAGTGAGGTGGGAGAAAATGTTTTGGACGTGATGGATATGTTTATGGCATACATTGTGGTGACAATTTCACTTGTATATACTCATCTCCAAAGTCATCAAGTCATTTACAGTGAATATGTACAGGTTTCTGTACGCTAATCATATTACAATAAAGTGATTTGTACAAAGCCCTATTCTACTCTCAGTACCTCTATGATGAGGGGAAAACTATTTCTGAAAGCTGTATGCAGCAATATTTCCCATCTCCCATGATCTTCATATTGACATTCATCCATCAGAGTGATGGCATACATATATTTCCTCCCCTTGAACCTAAGCAGATCTTTATGATTGCTCAATCAACAGACTATGACAAAAGTAACATGTGTAAGCTCCAGGGCTTGATCATAAAAATGGCTCACTCTTCTGCTTTGCTTTCTTCTAGCGCTTAAACTTGGAAACCAGCCACCAAGCTGTGAGGAAGCCCAAACTACTGCCTGTAAAGGGAACTCATGGAGAAGCCTCTGGTAGGTGTTCCTGTCAAGAGATGAGCTGAGAGTCCAGCCAACAGCAACATCAGCTGCCAGACACATGAGTGAAGATGTCTGCAAAAGATGACAGCCCAGACATCCAGTCACGCCTAGCCCCAAGTATCAGTGGATTCCAAAGTCCTGAACCACAGAGTCTGTAAGATTAATAAAGTAGTTTTTATATGCAACTAAGCTCTTGCGTGATTTGTTGTACGACAATATTAGAACAGTAAGCTGGGATAAGTAATGTAGTCTCTCTGACCTTCACACTTCTGTCTTCAACATGGGGATACTAGCACCTGTAACACAGAGCGGAGGAGAAAGCGATGACACAGATGGCAATATTAAAGTATAGGTATTCACAGCTTCTCCCTCCCTACACTGCTCAGGAGTCTTTGTGGTGATTTGCTCTGGAGATTTTGTGGCGTTGATCAAGGTAATGTCTAAAAACTGCAACATAGGAAAAAACAAGAAACAAAGAGAATAATATCACCAGAGACCCCTAGAGAATAAAAATATTCAGATATTTAAAAATAAACTTTAGAAATGTTTGCTAAAAAACATGTTTTAGGATACAATTTAGAACGTTTTGCTGTGTGTCTTATTTACATGTATCTTGAAAACGTTTCTCAGTATCTTCAAGACAGCTTTTGGAAATTCAGACATTACTTTTCAATGCTTCATATAATTTTTGTTTATTTTAGATACGATGCTGTGCTAAAGGGGCCCTAAAGAAAGAGCCAGAGGACCCAGTTTTACCTGGGTTGCATCAAAGTAAATACGGTGCTTGTTATCGGTTAATAATAATCTGATGGCTAGAATCCCACGTAAGAACCCAATGATAGAACAGTATTCAATTACTAATCACAAGTCTCACATGGAAATTCTTATTAGCATTTTTATAGCCACATCTTTTTACTTCATAGTACCTTGCTAGAAAAAAATATACCATTGTGCTTCAATTTCATTCAACTTTATATTTTGCATCAAAAAATAGGTTAATTCTATGACAACAAAACAGTTCTAAGATGTAGATCATTTCGACAAATATTTACCGAATTTTTTTGTCAAAACACTGTGCATGAGCCAGGAATAAAACAAAGAGGTACTACATATATTGTTTCCTTCCTCAAAACGCCTATATTCTAGTTGAGAAGAAAAAGAGGAAGCATACGAACAAGTACAGCAGCCCCCACCCTTTATACCTGAGGGGTATGTTCCAACACCCTCCAGTGAATGCCGGAAACCACAAACAGCACCAAAACCCATGTATGTGATATTTCCTCCTCTATGTACATAGCCATGGATGACAAAGTTAAATTTACAAATTAGGCATAGTAAGAGATTAACAATAAAATTCAGCAATTATAACACACTACAATAAAATTATGTGACTGTTTCCTCTGCATGTCTCACTTTAGTGTACTGCACTGCAGGTAACTGAAATCGCAGAAAACGAAATCACTAGTAAGAGTACTATAAACCATAAATGTATGAGGGTCAGATTACAGTCTAAGCCAAGAATAGAAGAGTCTTCACAAGACATGTCAAGAGAACAACACAGATCACAAGTGTTACGCACTCAAAAAATTACTGGCTAGATTCTGGGAAGAAATGCAAACATTTGCTATATATCAAGGCGCTAAGCAAAGTACTAAGGAAGCGCAGAAGAAATAAGATTGCGTGTGCAGAAGAAGAAGAAAAGTCATCTGATCAAGGTATAAAGCCGAAAAGCTATTTTTTGTGTTGGTTGGTTGGTTATTTGGTTGTTTGGTTTGCTTTGCTTTCCTTTTAGGAAACTGGCTGTAGCAGAGAAGATGTCTGTAAGATAACTCAGTAATAAAAGTAAAATTGGCAGATAAGAAAATGTGGCAAGTTTAAACATTTTCCTAGAGCCATCAAGGTTCAACAACAACTTTAGAAGGAAATTGCAAGATAAAATATTTGCAATGCCTATTCTGAAGGCGCCACGCAGGATGAATTGAAAACTGGAAGCAGGGCAATTTGTTATTTGCTACTGCCAAGCATGTGATAATAGGCACCTGAATTATTCAGAAACCACAAAAAAACATAAAGTCTGGAAGAATATTTTGATAAAACTGAATACAGCCTCTTGCTTTAGAAATGATGAAACCTTAGACAAACAGCATGACTATATAAGTCAATTAGTGACAGATCTAGATTAGAAACAAAATCCTCAGATTTTAATTCTATTCTTCCTTTAGTGCTGTGAAATACCTCCTAAACACATATTATTAAATAACCTACAATTGACCACTTAACCCCAGGTTTCATCTAAATAACTGTGTCTCATTGGAAGCCAGAGCCCATGACACAAGAGGACAGATTTCCGCATGTCTTTGAACTCGCATGTTGCAGAATTTCTTTTTAAAATAATATCAGTTATAAGATTACATTAGAATCAGAGTAATTCATTTATATGAACCTTGTCACAGTGAGGCTTATGTAAATTACCACTGTAAGTTTTTATCAGAATAAACTCAGTATTGAGATAGTAAAATTACTGATTTACTTACCATTCTTGACAGTTTAAGGACAGATCTCAGGCAGGTATTCACAGAAATGTCTACACACAAGGCCACTTACCAACATTTTTTTCTATGTCTCAGTTACTTTCATGTATTTATTTCTACTTTGTTTCTCCAGTGTATTTGGAAGTCAATATAAAGTGCAAGACAACAGAAATGGAAGCTGAGCCTGTACTGTAATTGAAACCGTGCAAACTTTATGCAGTTAATGCTGCAGAGCCATAAAATTCTTCCTATCTCCTAGAATAGTTGCAATTCTATGAGAGCATTTGGAGCTCATTATAGGAGGAGTTTTCTAATACAGAATGAATAAAGGAATGGGTTTACATTAAGAATGACTTCACAATTTTATAATCCAATGAAGCTAAATGTTTCAAATCTGGCTCCATATATGTCATCTGTTAAGTTATTAATGTAATATTTAGCTGATTTAGAAAGAATTGCAGTATTTTTATGCTGGAACATGTGATTATCTTCTGATAGCAAACATGAGACTATTTAGCGATTGTGACAAAAACTGAAGCATTAATACCAACAGACTGCCAGAGACCTAATTTTTGCCCATTATTTTGAATAGTAAGGGCTCCTTACAAATAGGTATGCTAAGCTAAACTCACCAAACCCCTAAACTAACATTATTCACGTCACAATTACCAATGTTGCAAAAAGAGAAATTTGTTCAACCAAAATGTTTAAATAGTGGAGTCATAAGCACTATCTCATTCAATCTTCCTTGTCCATCCCCCAAACGAAGCTATTCTGAAATGCAAACAATTTACAAACACTGCAATTATTTACACACATATACACACACACATCACATGCACACAAACACACATACATTTACATGTTATGTATATGTTATCTAATCACATAACTTTGCATCCTTGCGGCACGTTTTTCTCTAAGCCAACTAGGTGCTGAGTATCCATCTTTAATGGGATCCTCATACACTACTTTATAGTAAGCTATTTCTTATTTTTACCATTTCACCAACTAGAAATAATCTTCAGATCAGCCCATTATAAGACATGCTCAGACAGTAACATGTAAATATACATGAAGATTCAGAGGGAAAGCCTTTCCAAGACTACTTTAAACACCTAGAATAAAGGAAAAATGATTTCAGCAGTAAAAGAATCAGCAGGGACAGAAAAGTGCCAACCCTGATTAGAAGCCTTAAAAGCACTAACGGCAGCATCTCAAGGTAAAATAGAATTTTCAATAACTCACCCTGCATCGCAGTGCTTGTCAGTGGTGAGAGGTGATTGGAGGGGGAAATGGAATTTGACCTTTTCTTAGTGAAGTAAAAGAAGAAGTTCATCCATTGAACTGGAAGCTTTTAGTGGAGTGACTAGAAGACAGAGCTACATGCTTGAAAGGAACAGAAAGTGCAGAGCTTCACAGTTTTATCACAGAAGGTGCTTCAATCAGTTTACATTTGATTGAAACTCAAACAATTTCTGCACAACTCCTGAACAGTCACCTTCAAGATTCCAAGATTCTCATAAATTTCTATTTATTAAATTCCACACACATAGAACATTGCAAAACTCATTAGGTCCTTTAGAAAACATTATTGCATTGTACAGCATATCAAAGCATATTAAAAACTGTCTGTATAAAACTTATGAATAGAGTTCATGAAATGTTAAAATAAATGTTTGTCTTGTATTGAGCTGCACGCAAAATACACTTCCTCTTTGCAGGTAGCATTGCTTTTTGTTTATTTTACTGAAAATTACTGATGTCAGAAGGTCTCAGTTCTACCCCCACACTGGATTATTTGATTTTTCCCATGAAATACTTAATTTTTAAAAAATGAGTTTTAAATCAATGATGGTTCTGAAAAGGTTACATGCAGATGTTTAATAAGGATTGTTTTCAGGTTCGAGGTAAATTGTTATTTTCTTAACCTAATGCTTTAACATCTACTTAGGTTGTCTTCCCTTTATCATTATTAACCTCAGTAACTTCACAAATCAAAGTAACTGGAAGGGAGTAATGGCTTTTTATCCTGCGTTGTATCTTAGAACTAATTTGCAGTCATTGAAAAAGAAGGACTAGTCCGGCTCTAAAGAATCCTGATGTGACTCATCACTGATTCATTTCTTTTTACCCAGCAGGATGCACCAAATAGGCAGTAAATAAATATCAGTCTCATGAATGAATAACGAAAATGGAGAGATACAGAACTGAATCATACTGCTCATCGTTAGAACAGATATATTCACCAGAAACCCACTACAACCCCAGGTCAGATAAATGTCACATTCTGACAAAAGTACTAAGAAAAAGAAGGGAAAAAATGTACTTGAATAAAGTGAACAACCAGAAACTAAATAAGTAAGTCTGAGTGTGGCAGCCGGAATAATAGTTTCCCCAAGATCCCCACCCAGGTCTTCATTCCTGAAACCTGTGGCAAAAAGGACTCACTAGGCTAACTTACTGAGTTGAGGTTCTTGAGATGGCAAGATTATCCTGAATTTACAGGTACGTTTACCAGGATCCCCCGCAAGAACAAGGCAGGAGTGTCAGAATCAGAGAAGAGGATGTAGTGACAAAAGCAGAGGTCGGAGTGATGCCACTGCTGGCTTTGAAGATGAAGGGGAAAGGCCACCCACAAGGAAGGCAGGCAACTTCATGAAGCTGGAAAAGGAGGCACTCTCCCCTAGAGCCTCCACAAGGCATGCAATCCTGCCCGTGCCTAGAGTTAGCCCAGGAAACCCAGCGAAACCCATTTCAGACATCTGACCTCCAGAAATAGAAGATTTTAAAAGTTTGGGTTTTTTTTTTTTTAACTTTTAAGTTCGGGGTACATGTGCAGGTTACATAGACAAATGTGTGTCATGAGGGTCTGTTGCGTAGATCATTTCATCACCCAGGTACTAAGCATAGCACCCATGAGTTATTTATCCTCATCCTCCCCCTCCTCCCACCCTCCACCCTCCAACAGGCCCGAGTATCTGTTGTTCCCCCTGTGTGCGTCTGTGTGTTTCCATCATCTAGCTCCCACTTATAAGTGAGAACATGCGGTATTTGGCTTTCTGTTCCTGCATTAGTTTGTTAGGGATAATGTTTTAAGCTATTAAATTTATGGTAGTTCGTTACAAGAGCAATAGGAAACCAACACACTTGGCTATTACTTCTTGATTTCCAAAGCTGCTTTTAATAAAAAGGAATTATTTTCACTTGAAAGTAAGAAGAACACAAAGACATACATGAAAGCGTCCGCCCTGTCCATTTTAAAGAATACTGCTTATTCCAATCATGTATATAATGAGGAGAGAGGCACATGTGGTATATCTGGGTGATGCTAAGGGGAGAATCTATCTATGACTTTTAAGCCAAAGTTAATTAAGCTGGAAATACCATCTCAGCATCTGAGTTTTCTACCTTGCTGTTCGAAAATGTAGTTGTTAACAAAGGATACTTCAGATTTTCAATTTAGAAATGATTACTTTTCTTCTTTGTCAGATCCTAATCACAAGGGAATTGATAATTAAAAATACCTCTAAGCCTTGAAAGAGAAAGCCAACAGTCCCACGCTTCATATAAATATGCAAATTTTCTTTATGACTCTTTTAAATGAACCTGTTTCTCCATTGTGCAAGGATGATAAGTCTCCTATTGCACTAATAACCTTTCAATATTATTAACTGTGTTTTCCTTTCACGTCTAAAATAAGTACCTGGTTCCTGGTTAAGAAAATTCTCTTGAGAGGAATGGCTGCTTAATGGTGTTTGTTTCTATAAACACAAAATATGTCATTAATCCAGTTTTATCCCAGAGAGGATGGTTGTTTACATGCATTACGGTGATTTTATTGTATCTTATTAAGGACTAATGACAAACTAAAGCAACTGCATTAACACAGTCTTGTCATAAAAAGTAACGTTTCTGCTATTCTAATTAGTTACACTCATTTTGAGAGAATGAAGCTAGATGTTTGGTTATGTTTGAGTCTTTAAAAAGGAACGCGTTCCATTGGTTTTTAGCACAGGTGCACTAAGCTGCTTTTGCTCGACTGTTTGAGAAGCGAGGCCAAACATTTGCAGAAAAAAGCTGGTCACATCTCCAGAGCTGTAACTATGTGCAAACAAAGAGGCCTCCCAACAAAAACTGTATGTTGAACTAACTGTCCCTTTGTGTCATTAATTAGCTACGTAGTTGGCTACTCGCCCTACGCAGGACCAAACACAGGCACAGTGATTTGCATGTGAGCAGTTATGAACCTATGGATTTGGATTCACATGCATAAAATCAGTAGGTGCTTTTAAAAATTTGCTCTCAGCAGTTTGCCTCTCACTTCAAACACAGCTACGTATGTATTTCTAACTTACCTTTCTTTAATAAATACATTGGGAGTGTCAGTAACTTGCTTTCTCCTCCCCAACACCTGCTGCTTTTCATAATCACCATCATTCTCTATGCATGAGTGATGGGATCAACTCTGCTGAGAACCTTTTTGTGAACAAATATGGAAAAGGCATTTGCGTGGAAACAGTTACTCTGATAATTATAAATGTCAGCTTTCTTTTCCATAAGCTATAACTATGAAATTGGTTTCTTATTTTTAATGAAGTGAAGGATTGAATCCCTTTTTGACTACCTCAACAACAGCAAAAGCATGCCACTGATTTAATGTGAGATTTGTGTTATATTTATTACATTCACAAGAATAAAGTGCCAATGAACCATGATATTTAGAGCTGAAGTGGATTTACTTCATCTGGTTAAATCTAAGGGTTGTAGTCTGTGTCTTAAATGTGACTCTAGTGAAGGCCATTGGCTCTCTTCAGACTCACAGTCAAGACGTCTGTATATGAGTGAAGAAAATTCCAGCCGCCCTCTCACAGGTGTATGGGAAAAGGTGGAGGGGAGGAGAGTGGTGCAAAAAGCTAAGATCAAGAATAGATAAGAAAAGAAACGGCCTAAGAGAACTGAACTCAGAAACGGTTTTAGTACATTCTTAACACATGACAAGCAGGTGCTATTATGCATCAGTACATCATGATTTACTTACAAGTTCCTATAGAAAAAAAATTTCAAGAGCAACTGTCAACTACCTGTGTCAACTACCTTTGTACTAGTTGGAAAACCATCTTTTTTTTACCCAGAATCCTTGTAGTAAAAGGAATATCCAGGATCTAAGTTCTGCTAGGACACAAACGTGGAGTCTATGTCTCTCTTGTTAATAATGCACGTAACCCCAGACATCAAGCACAATGTCGGTAAATATCTGTTGAATAGTAATAAACGTGTAGTAAAATTCAGACAAATGAACTTGCAGTCAATTGAAACCATGAGCTCCTCAAGACCACCAGAAAAGCCAGCTTTGAACAAAGCTATGTTTAGTAGACTTACTGCATTAAGGGAGAATACTATTTTGATAGATGAATGTGTTGTCCAGACGGGGAAGTTTATAGAGGAGTATATTTATAGAGTTTATGCCTGGCCTGGGTGATTTTAAGGTGAGTCTTGCAAAGCAGGAAATTTGTTAGAATTGGGCAGAGTTTATGATGTCATATCTTTGAAGTAGTGGGTGCAGTGTGGCAAGTCTTGAAACAAGTGTTGATGTGTGTGTGTGTATAATATAAATATACATAATATAAAATATGTATTATGTATTATAAATTTATCATATAATAGTGTAAGATTAACATATATCTAAATATATAACTATTATATAGTAAATTTATTATAAGGATTAAATTATGGAGGCCAGCAGGTCCTGAGATCCGTAAGGTGAGTCAGTAAGCTGGAGGCCCAGAGGAGCTAATGGTTTAGTTCCAGTCTGAGTACTGAATGCTTCCAGTTCAAAGGCTAGCACACTTGAGACCCAGGAGGAGCAAGCATTTCAGTTGAGTCAGAAGTCTGGAAAACTAATAGTTGTCCTAATTTGAAGGCCTCCAGACATAAAAAATTCTCTCTTACTCTTGGGAGGGACAGCCTATTATTCTGTTCCTGCCTTCAACTGACTGGATTAGACCCACCTATATTACAGAGGGCAATCTACTTTACTCTGCCAATTTAAATGTTAATCTCCTCAAACAAGTCTCACAGAAACACCAAGAATAATGCTTGAAAACAATATCTGGGAATCCCGTGGTTCAGTTACGTTCATCCATAAAATTAACCATCACTCTTGATAAGTAAGCTATTTGAGTCACACCATGATCTTCCAGGAGTTGGTGGATAAGTTATGTTTGCTTGTTCCTAGTACAGTTTCACATAGGAACCATATGTCCTGTGATGGGTTAATTATGTTGGCTTCAGTTTCCAAACTTCTATCTTACTTTCTGTTAGAATTTCATATTTAAAAAGAAATGTCCTTAAGCCAATGCAGTTAAATTTCACATCCAAGAAATCTAATAGTTACCTTATAACTAACATACTTGACTTGACATTACGCTTCTAAATATGAAAACTACATTAACAGGTGGAGCATAAACAGATACACAATATTTTGCACATAGTACATGCAGATAATTGAGGAAGTAGTTTGGAATTTAAAGTATCTAGATAATTACCTCAGTCCCCATCTGACAGTGAAGACGCACCCTTGTATCTTTACCACGGTTGATTTCCATAGTGCCAACAGTGTGAAGTCTGGGATTTCCCAAATAATATGGTCAAAATAAAACTCCTAATAAAACAATTCAGGTGCTAAAGGATAATTTTTGTTTTCAGAACATGAACTGAAGTGATGACCAAATCTCTATTGCTACAGGTCAAGCGTGGCTCATTACACCCCTTTGAGTTTATGGGAACACAGCCACTCCATTCACACACCGTCTCTGGTTGCTTCTGCCCAGCAACACTGCAGCAGAGACTCTATGACCTGCAAAGCCTAACATATTCACCAACGGCCCCAACTGCCAGTCTCTGATCTAGTTAGATAACTGTCTACACAGAAATTTTATGCAGAACCAACTGAATATTAATTCTGTAAAAAAAAAAAAATTCTCATCTACTTACAGTCTTTTACAAAGGTGCTTTTACTTCTTAAATATCATTTTATCCTTTCTTCAGATTTACTGTATATATAATTGCCCATCAAGATTCTAAGCTCACTTAGCCTTCTACGTTTCCTCAATGAAAAAAAAAAACTATTGCAGTGCAATAAACGTGAAGTAACAATGACAAAGTGTTTAGTGTATAGAACATAAAAATAATATATGACGCTTAGCTGTAATATGTCTACAAGGATCTTAGTACCACCATAGGTTTGCTCTCATGTACTGCACTTTGGAGCCATTATAACATGTACTCAGTGAATTGTTAGAGATAAATATTTATCCCCCAAATGCTAATTTATTGATGGACTCCCAGCTTGCTCTCATCATGACAAAGCACCAGCTCAATCATTGAATGAATATTTATCCATGATGAATATTCATTTATTCCATGTCTTTACAAGGAGTTTCACAACTGACAAGGCAATAAACAAGCTTATTTACACCCGTTTTATGCTGGGTTCACTTGCTGTCTCCACTGCCATGGCTTTAGCAAGGTAAATTCTGAATGTTTGCCGCAAATGTGGGAACTGTTAGTCTAACCTGTGTCCTACATTATCTCTCTTACATACAAAATATAACTTCAAGAGCAGCGATTAATTAGTTCACAGATTTGCCATCTGCTTCACTCAAGTCCAACAAGGTGAGAAGAGACAAATTTGGACTAAAAAAAAAAAAAAGAATGTTAATGAGGTTGTGAGTCTATCCTTTGAAACAAAAACAGAGGGTAAGCCTTCCACGTGAGTAAGTGGTATGCCGGTAAACATTTAATAACTGCCTTATTTTCCCAGCTTTACTGAGGTATAATTTAAAATTTAAAATTCTACATACTTAACATATACCGCTTGATGTTTGCATATATACACAGGTGTAAACTGGTCACTGGGATCAAGCTAATTAACATATCCATGACCTCACAAAGATACTATTTTGGGTGTATGTGTGTATGTACAGCAAGAACATTTAAGCTTTACTTTTAGTAAATTTTAAGTACACAAGACAGTAATAACTATAGTCAGCATGCTGTACATTAGGTCTCAGGACTTATTCATCCTGCGTAGTTGAAACTTTGTACCCTTTGACCAACGTCTCCCATTCCCAAAAACCTCAACCCCTCACAATCTCCATTCTACTCTCTGCTTCTACGAGTTGAACTTTCTTAGATTACATGTGTAAGTGAGATGAGACAGTATGTCTTGCTGTATCCAGCTTATTTCACTTAACATAATGCCCTCTAGCTTCACCCATGTTGTTGTAAATCACTAGATTTCCTTCTTTTTATAGCCTAATACTCCGTTGTGTAAATACGCCATATTCTCTTTACGTATTCATCATTGACAGACACTTAGGTTGTTTCTGTATCTTGGCTACTGTGAATAATGCTACAATGAACACTACAGTGCAGATATCTCTTTAGGGTATTGATGTTATTTCCTTCAGTTATGTATACAGAAGTGGGATTATTAGATCATAGGGTAGCTCTAATTTTCATCTTTTGTGGAACTTCCATAGTTTTTTCCATAATGGCTATGTCAATTTACATTTCTACCCACAGGGTACAAGGGTTCTCATTTCTCCATCCTCTCTCCAAGATTTATTTATATATGACAGTCATTCTGATGACTGCCTTTTGAAGTTTGGAGCTGGGTACATAGTCAAACTGCTTGTCTATTTTTGAAATGTAAACACTCGCAAGGTGGATTTCAAGGTGTCAACGTGATGTCACTGAATGCCAATTTAGAAAGAGATGCACAAGAGAACACTATTACACAGTCTCTCCCATATACAGCTATACGCTCAGGAGAACACTATTACACAGTGTTTCCCATATACAGCTATATGCACAGGAGAACGCTATTACACAGTCTCTCCCATATACAGCTATACGCACAGGAAAACGCTATTACACAGTCTCTCCCATACACAGCTATACGCACAGGAGAACGCTATTACACAGTCTCTCCCATATACAGCTATACGCACAGGAGAACGCTATTACACAGTCTCTCCCATATACAGCTATACAGGCAGGAGAACGCTATTATACAGTCTCTCCCATATACAGCTATACGCACAGGAGAACACTAACACTATTACACAATCTCTCCCATATACAGCTATACGCACAGGTGAACACTATTATACAGTCTCTCCCATATACAGCTATATACACAGAAGAACACTGTTATACGGTCTCTCCCATATACAGCTATATGCACAGGAGAACACTATTATACGGTCTCTCCCATATACAGCTATATGCACGGAAGAACACTATTTTACAGTCTCTCCCATATACAGCTATACGCACAGGAGAACACTATTATACAGTCTCTCCCATATACAGCTATATGCACAGGAGAACGCTATTACACAGTCTCTCCCATATACAGCTATACGCACAGGAGAACACTATTATACAGTCTCTCCCATATACAGCAGGAGAACACTATTATACAGTCTCTCCCATATACAGCTATATGCACAGGAGAACGCTATTACACAGTCTCTCCCATATACAGCTATACGCACAGGAGAACACTAACACTATTACACAATCTCTCCCATATACAGCTATACGCACAGGTGAACACTATTATACAGTCTCTCCCATATACAGCAGGAGAACACTATTATACAGTCTCTCCCATATACAGCTATATGCACAGGAGAACACTATTATACAGTCTCTCCCATATACAGCTATATGCACAGGAGAACACTATTACACAGTCTCTCCCATATACAGCTATACACACAGGAGAACACTATTATACAGTCTCTCCACATATACAGCTATACGCACAGGAGAACACTATTATACAGTCTCTCCCATATACAGCAGGAGAACACTATTATACAGTCTCTCCCATATACAGCTATATGCACAGGAGAACGCTATTACACAGTCTCTCCCATATACAGCTATACGCACAGGAGAACACTAACACTATTACACAATCTCTCCTATATACAGCTATACGCACAGGTGAACACTATTATACGGTCTCTCCCATATACAGCTATATACACAGAAGAACACTATTATACGGTCTCTCCCATACACAGCTATATGCACAGGAGAACACTACTATACGGTCTCTCCCATATACAGCTATATGCATGGAAGAACACTATTCTACAGTCTCTCCCATATACAGCTATATGCAAATAAACCCAAGAGCATACAGAATAGCAAAAACATAGGAAAATAATTAGGAGGTAATCAATTTTGAATCTATTACTTTTCTTAAATATAATTTATGTATAAGTGCATTCTTAATTTGTAAGTTTATTATTAATTTTTAATGGATATATATAACCAGAACACCAAATTCCTGGAAATTTAATAATCCTACCAGTAGTACAAGCCAACTTTCATGACTTAGTATAAGCCATCTGTAGCATACCACTGCTGTAAGTACATATTTTGAAAAAAATAACTGTACTGATTTTAATTTTCATGAAAAGTAAATTTTTTCATTACTAACAAAGTTGAAAACATCTCCTTCGCCTCTTACTCCCTGTAACACAGACACACATGTACACATGATCTTATTAAATTTAACATCTCTGGAACAAGAAGTATATACCCAATGATTGTCACCATGAAGTGATTGATTGTCACCATGAAGTGGAAATCAATTGGCAATTTTCAGTGTTTTTAGGAGCTGACTAAGAGGCATCATTACTCTCTAGTTTCGGTTGAGGAATCTTATATATCAAACTGCAAATTGGCATGTAAACTTCCTGTGAGTCAAGATAAGCACGTCTTACTAACATTTGCATAATCAGTGCATAATGCAACAGACATCTCAAGTACTGAATAAATACTTAAGTGAAAGATTGAATGAATGAATGTGGCTCTAAAAACAGCTTACCAAATCTTTCCCACCCAAATTTGCACAAACATGAGAAACAGAACACAGCTAGGTTTTTGAATATTGTCAATGGAAATATTGTAGCCTGCACCTTCCAATACAAATAACATTTTAAGGATTTTTAAAAATTCTATATACTTCAATTTAAACAACAAATTTTCCAGGCATATCAACAAAACCCGTCAGTCAATATACCAAAGATTTTATAGTCATATAGCACCTAGAAAAGTGCCTAACATACAGGTACTCACTAAACTTTTATTGAAAGGAAACCCCTTAATTTGGTTAACCACTATCATTGGGTCATCACATTACTAAACAGAATCTCTAAACTTTTGAAATATTTGCCATAGGAGAGAAAAATAAAGATGTAACCCAACCAACTTATTTTATTTTGTACAAAACTAATGCTCATAAACTCTATCAGGCTATAATGGAAAGCTTTAGGATCTATTTTTCCCCCCCTTTTTGAAGGAGTGTGACTTTCAAAATATTTTTCAATTCTTGTAAAACAAAACTTAAATTAATCCCTGGCTGCATGGTAGAAATGGGGAGTTGGGGAACGAAATTTTTGTTATTCAGTCAATATCAAACATGAAATCTTGTCACCCAGGGAGCAGTTTCTCAAAGGTCTTGACCAGTCAGCAAGACTTACTGAAGACATTCACCCCACTGTGATTGCCGAATAGAGCCTGGGACTCCGAGGTCACAAATCTATAGGAGGTCTTCCAAATACCACAGCAATGTTTCTTTCACATTTGTTTGGGGAGGACTTCATTTCTCCACTTCCCTCTTTAAGAAAACCTTTCAGAAACCAGATTTCCTCTCCTGATTTTTACCTCTCTGCCTGTCTTGAGCTTTGCCTTTCATTTCATGTACCCACAATATCAGCAGCGAATAATTGTTTCTCTACCAATATCCGCCTCCATCTCTGACCTGCCATATACTCAGTCCAGTTACTCAAATAGGTTCTCAAAAGTTTAACTACTGAAAGCTGTAAATGCTTATGGGAAAGGTGCCTGTGTTATTTACAGTTGTACAGTTTCTTAGCCCTGGTACTGTATCACAAGCCCTTAAAGGTACCATTAAAATTAACTGAACTGGTAGAATGAAAAACTATTCCAACCTTTGAAGAGAAAAGCCATCTGCTGTCAAAACAACAGCAATTCAGATTGAAACGAAGTTTCTTAAAACCAAAATCTATGACCATTGAAAGCATTACACAATGCTGTTCTATTAAAATTTCCTTAAGAATATAAGTAAAATCAATCACTCCAGAACAATTTAAAATATAAATAGAATTCCATAAATCTGGAGTCAATTAATATTTAAGTACAGTCATTTAAGCTGCTTTTTTCCTTTCTGTGATAAAATCACTCCTCAGCAAATGCAAAAGAACAGAAATCATAACAGTCTATCAGATCACAGCGCAATCAGACTAGAACTCAGGATCAAGAAACACACTCAAACCCGCACAACCACTTGGAAACTGAACAACTTGCTTCTGAGTGTCGGCTGGATAAACAATGAAATGAAGGCAGAAATAAAGATGTTCTTCGAAACCAATCAGAATGAAGACACAACTTACCAGAATCTCTGAGGTACCTTTAAAGCAGTATTGAGAGGGAAATTTATAGCAATAAATGCCCACCAGAGAAGAGAGGAAAGATCTAAAATCGACACCCTATCATCCAAATTGAAAGAACTAGAGGAGCAAGATCAAAAAAATTCAAAAGCTAGCAGAAGACAAGAGATAACTAAGATCAGAGCAGAACTGAAGGAGATAGAGACACAAAAAACCCTTCAAAAAAAAATCAATAAATCCAGGAGCAGGTTTTTTGAAAAGATCAACAAAATAGACAGACTGCTAGCCAGATTAATAAAAAAGAAAGGGAGAAGAATCAAATAGATGCAAGAAAAAATGATAAAGAGGATATCACCACTGATCCCACAGAAATACAAACTACCATCAGAGATTACTACAAACAGCTCTACTCACATAAACCAGTAAACCAGGAAGAAATGGATAAATTCCTAGACACTTGTACTCTACCAAAACTAAACCAGGAGGAAGCTGAAACCCTGAATAGACCAATAACAAGGGCTGAAGTAGAGGCAGCAATCAATAGCCTACCAACCAATAAAAGTCCAGGACCAGACGGGTTCATAGCCGAATTCTACCAGATGTACAAAGACGAGCTGGTTCCATTCCTTCTGAAACTGTATCAGACAATACAAAAGGAGGGAATCCTCCCTAACTCATTTTATGAGACCAACATCATCCTGATACCAAAACCAGGCACAGACTCAACTAAAAAAGAAAACGTCAGGCCAATATCCATGATGAACATCGACACAAAAATCTTCAATAAAATACTGGCAAACAGATTGCAACAGCACATCAAGAAGCTTATCCATCACAACCAAGTAGGCTTCATCCCGGGGATGCAAAAGTTGGTTCAACATACACAAATCCATAAATGTAATCCATCACATAAATGGAACCAAAGACAAAAACCACATGATTATCTCAATAGATGCAGAGAAGGCCTTCAATAAAATTCAACAGCCCTTCATGCTAAAAACTCTCAATAAACTAGGTATTGATGGAATGTATCATAAAATGATAAAAGCTATATATGACAAACCTACAGCCAATATCATACTCAATGGGCAAAAACTGGAAGAATTCCCTTTGAAATCAGGCACTAGACAAGGATGCCCTCTCTCACCACTCCTATTCAACACAGTACTGGAAGTTCTAGCCAGAGCAATCAGGCAAGAAAAAGAAATAAAGGGTATTCGATTAAGAAAGAAAGAAGTCAAACTATCTCTATTTGCAGATGACATGATTGTCTATCTAGAAGACCCCATCGTCCAACCCAAAATCTTCTCAAACTGATAAGCAACTTCAGCAAAGTCTCAGGATACAAAATCAATGTGCAAAAATCACAAGCATTCCTATATACCAATAACAGACACCCGACAGACAAACAGAGAGCCAAATCAAGAGCAAACTCCCATTCACAATTGTTACAAAGAAAATAAAATACCTAGGAATACAACTAACAAAGGAGGTAAAGGACCTCTTCAAGGAGAACTACAAATCACTGCTCAAGGAAATAAGAGAAGACACAAACAGACGGAAAAACATTCCATGCTCGTGGTTAGGAAGAATCAATATAATGAAAATGGCCATACTACCCAAAGTAATCTATAGATTCAATGCTATCCCCATCAAGCTACCAATGACCTTCTTCACATGACTGGAAAAAATCACTTTAAACTTCATATGGAATCACAAGAGACCCTGCATAGCAAAACAATTCTAAGCAAAAAGAACAAAGCTGGAGGCATCACATGGCCAGACTTCAAACTATACTACAAGGCTACAGTAATCAAAACAGCATGGTAGTGGTACCAAAACAGAGACATAACCAATTAAACGGAACAGAGACCCCAGAAGAAACACCACACATCTACAACCATCTGATCTTTGACAAACGTAGCAAAAACAAGCAATGGGGAAAGGACTCCATGTTTAATAAATGGTGTTGGGAAAACTGGCTAGCCAAATGCAGAAAGCAGAAACTGAACCCCTTCCTGTCACCTTACACTAAAATTAACTCCAAATGGATCAAAGATTTAAACATAAAACCTAACACCATAAAAACACTAGAAGAAAACGTAGTCAAAACCATCCAGGACATAGGCATAGGCAAGGACTTCATGACTAAAACACCAAAAGCAATGGCAATAAAAGCCAGGATAGACAAATGGGATCTAATTAAACTCCAGAGCTTCTGTACAGCAAAAGAAACCATCATTAGAGTGAACCAGCAACCAATAGAATGGGAAGAAATTTTTGCAATCTACCCATCTGACAAAGGGCTAATATCCAGAATCTACAAAGAACTAAAACAGATATGCAAGAAAAAAACAACCTCATTCAAAAGTGGGTGAAGGATATGAACAGATACTTTTCAAAAGAGGACATATATGAGGCCAACAAACATATGAAAAAATGCTCATCATCACTGGTCGTTAGAGAAATGCAAATCAAAACCACACTGAGATATCATCTCAAGACAGTTAGAATGGCGATCATTAAAAAATCAGGAGACAACAGATGCTGGAGAGGATGTGGAGAAATAGGAACACTCTTACACAGTTGGTGGGAGTGTAAATTAGTTCAACCATTGTGGAAGACAGTGTGGCGATTTCTCAAGGATCTAGAAATAGAAATTTCATTTGACCCAGCAATCCCACTATTGGGTATATACCCAAAGAACTATAAATCGTTCTGCTATAAAGAAACATGCACACGTATGTTCATTGCAGCACTGTGTACAATAACAAAGACCTGGAACCAACCCAAATGCCCATCAATGATACACTGGACAAAGAAAAGGTGGTACATATATACCATGGAATACTACACAGCCATAAAAAACGATGAGTTCATGTCCTTTGTAGGGACTTGGATGAGTCTAGAAACCATCTTTCTCAGCAAACTGACCCAAGAACAGAAAGCCAAGCACCGTATGTTCTCACTCATAGGTGAGTGTTGAACAACGAGAACACGTGGACTCAGGGAGAGGAGCATCACACACAGGGGACAGTTGGAGGGGGTAGGGGAGAGACAACTGGGGGTGGGGAGGGAGGGGGAGTGTGGGGAGGGATAACATGGGGAGAAATGCCAGATACAGTATGCACCTAAAGTAAAACAAATCAATTATTTAAAAAAATTAGTAAAGCATCATATGTATACAGCGAAGTATACACATCATTCAGAAGTTATCACAAAGTGAAGAACTGTATGTAACAATAACCCAGATCAAGCAAGAATGCTTCCCAAGAACCTCTTCTGTGTCTCTTCCCACTCAATACCCTTTCTTCTTCCCTAAAGGGGTCTATGATAACTTCTAGTGCTTAGTGTAACTGAAACTTCATACGTATGGAAGTATGCAACATGTCTTATATCATTAGGCTTCTTTGCCCAAAAGTACATGTAAGATTCTATGTTGTTGCTTGTAACTTTAGCTTGTTTTTTTTCATTGTATGAAGTATTCTTCCACATTCTTATATGAACATGCCACAATTTGCTGATCCATGATGTTTTTGAGGGACATTTGGGTCATATTCAGAGTTAAATATGACATTATGTTTATTCTTACACAAATTTTTGTTGTTCATATGTATGAATATTTCTTGGGTTAAAATAATTTAAAGAAAGTTTACTACATATAAGGGCTTCTGTTCTTTCATTAATTTACATCCTAAATAGATTCCTGAATTCATGTGTTTCTAATAGAATAAGTGAAACCTAAAAAAAAAAAAAAATAGTAATAACATAGGTAAGCCAGGCAAATAGAATTCTTAATCAATACCTGAGATGAAAAAATACAAAAACATGCCTAAATTGAAATCTGATTCTAAGGTGTTACTGATATAACCTTATAGTTATCACAAGTCAAAAAATAAAAATAAATCTCTAAATTTCTTGAATTCTAAAGCTCTGATTTCAAATTGCTTCACAGTTTTTCAGAACTGCCTCTTTAATTCTTATAATTCAAGTGAACTTTATTTTGGTTGTATTCATCACTTGCTATAAAATTTTTGAAATTTTCATTTCTGTATTTTCTGAGTTTTAAATACGAAAATGTGCTTTTTCCCATAGGTTTTCTTTACCTAGAGTAATCAGATCTTCTTTAAATCTATGTATCGAAGACCTCTTTTGAAATATTCTGTTGATACAATTAATGGTTGGCATAGCAGATTGAAGATTATGGCAGATAAAATACCCATATGCCTTAGTATTATAAATTCCAACCACAGAGAGTTTCTGAAAGGAATTGCTACTAACATATTCTGCAAGAAATCGTTACTTCGAGATTATGTAAGTTAAATTCCAGTTTGTCTTAAATGTTTCATTTACAATCCGTGAGAGTACATCAGTTTTAGTGATCTGTCAACCAAAGCACTTGACGGTTACTCGCCTTTTTCTTAGCCTGTGTCCACTGTTCGCGTTCCCACTGTTGAAACAAATGTGTCAATGCATGCTATGGTAACTCAAATGGCTAAAGCTCTTGTAATAAGTATTTTATAGTCACTCTATTAATTATCAATAAACCAGTTACTATTTTTAGAGATTCCGTAGCTTGCACATGTCATGTACTCCACGATTCTTACTTTATCACCCACTCTGTAGTTGCAGTAACTTTGTTCATTTTTTTAAAAAATTAACACATTTTCTAGAATGCAGCGGAAGAATAAAATTTTAAAAGTCAAATTTATGCAGGTGGCAAAACATCTGATATTTTCAAAATCATGATAAAAAGCAGTGGATACACTAAAATGATAAGAACAGGTTTTTTAAGTACTACTTAAGAGAAGTACTACCACTTAACTGCAGATACTCTGATTAAATTAAATGAGTCCTTTTTTAAGGCACGGTTTAAATCTGAATTCCCCCATTCACATGAGAAAAGACTTCATGTATCACCAGTTACAGTGACCTTCCTCACCAGTAATGGAGAATTAAATATAATGCCGTCTTAGCATAGCCTGCATTATAATGTGGATAGGATTAGACATGACAGAAAATTGATAGTTTTCCAGATAGTTCAGGCCAGTCACAGAGTAATCAATCAAATTGTTACACAATTGATGGCATAGAGGTCAGACAGTCCACATAACCAAGTTCTTCTTCACCACAGTATTGTTCATCCAGGTAATTCAGTCATTATGACAGCCAAAAATTTGTGATTGATGAGGCGATTTTCAGTTCAGTTCCCAGACAAGCTACATCAGCTCCATTGTTTACCATTCAGTCCATTACTTTTTCATTTGAAATGAAACTGTCTGAGTAAGCAATGATTTCTGAGGCCAAATAGCTTTAATAGCTACTCAACAGGAATGCTGGCTGAACGGTCATCAATCCAACTTGATCCTAGACTGCTTTAATTCACCTCCACATGTGTATTGGTTTTATAATAATTTTGTAATTATAGGAGGACTGAAGAACTATATTAATGCAACTGAGTTTTCCAATCAACTGTGCAATGGTCAGAAAGAGAATTTTTATCTTTATGTTGATTAATAAAAATCTAAGTTTAATTCAAATAATCCACATTTTTAGAGAAGTGTTCAATTGGAATATAGTCTAGTGGTCTGTTTCAGTTACAAATATTGTGAGAAAATACCACTTAAAAAGAATTAAAGTATTCATGTATTAGCAGGATGAAATATAGTGAAGGTTTTTTCATAGCAGAGCACATTTCAGAAGCATAGGCATAAGAGCATGAAATAGTATTCTGCATCTGGGAAACAGCACACAGGCATCACGGCTGGAGCAGTGCAAGACACTTGGCCAGAGCGGCTGGCAAAGGCTTCTAACTATGAGGTTAAAAATGCATCAATCAACTATGTGGTGATGGACTTTAAGCAAGGAAGAGATGTGTTTACACACGCAGTTTTAAAATACCACCCTAGACATTGTGCAGAAGATTAATTAAAGTGGGATATGTCTGTGAATAGAAGAACCTCTGTCCAGGAAAGAAGCAGGTTTAAACTGAGGCAGTAACTGGACATGGTTAGCAGGGTTTAGACAGAGAGTTGCTAAAAAATTTGAATAGATGAAAACTAATAATCAGGTGAATATGGACAAGATAAAGAGGTTTGTAAAGTGATACCTCAATTTCTTCCTGTGAAGGAAACACATGCTAGAGCGGAGAGAGGAAAACTGTAAGATACCTGGGGTACATCCACATGGAAACTTGAAGCACACAGCTGAGATGTAAAATCTTGGACAGACACACGAACGAGGCAATCATTAGCGTACAAGTGATAATTGAAAGCACAGAAGTGGATGTCACTTCAGGAAAGTCTTAAAATAATGAAAAATTCCCTGCACAACACAGATAAGATCACAAAATACCAAAATGGGGAAGTAAAAGAGTAACATGGCTTTGTCCCATAGAGATATACCTTGGCATAATGGTAGAGGTAGGGTAGGAGGTAGTGATTTGACAGCCAAAAAATGCCTGATCATTTAGATAATCATTAGTTCTACATCATAGGAACGTTGCCAAGCGGCAAAGGGAGGAGAGAATTTCAGGTTGGTAGCCGTGCTTAGCAGTACACCATGAATGCCATCAAGAAGTAGGGCATTAATGAGAAATTAACATGGCCATTGTGCACGTCAATGCAGAGGCCTTTGTTAAATTCAGCAGTTCTGGGCAGACCAGCATCCTGGTAATAGAGAAGGGTACTTGTTATGGGTTTTATTGGGTCCCCAAAAAAGATACGCTGTTTTTCTAACTCCAGTACCTCGTTTTTTGAAATAGTGTTGTTGTAATTAACTAAAACGAGGTTATAATAAATTAGAATAAGCCCTTAACTCAAAATAATGGGTGCCTTTACAAGCTGCCGACCATGTGAAGACACAGACACACAGAGAACACCGTGTGGGGACTGAGGCAGACACTGGTGTAACTGCAGCTACGAGTTGCAAGCAACTGTGATTTGACGGCCACAGCAGAGGCTAGGGAGAGGCAAGGAAAGAGTCTACTCAAATTCTCAGAGAAAACCTGGTCCTGCTAATGCCTGTATTTTCAGATTTCTAGCCTCCAGATTTGGGAGAATTTCTGTTGTTGTTTTAAGCCACCCAGTTTGTGGTACTTCGTTACAGCAGTCCTAGGAAGATTGTACAGCGCTCAGCTGGGCTCGAAGCTCAGCCTGAGGAGAAGGGACAGTTCTGAACCAGAATATACTTGCTCAGCATTCCCACAGTCTCCTGCTCATTAGATGATGTTGGCTCTTGATTTGAGCCAAGGAACTCCATTAATTCAAGTTAAATTGAGAAATAATTTTTCATTTATTTTTAACCACATGATGTCGATAAGCAGGTGAACTTAATTTACACTTTAAAAAATATACATTCTTCTGGTCCTGTGCCTTTCTTAAACTTTGCTACACATACAAGGTTAACTGGATAATTAAAGTCATTTCACAGAAGATTTAGGTCATAAAAATAATTAACGTGAATTATCTAGGTGATGAATTTAAGGAAAAGAAAAAAGGCATGAGGGGCGGTTTTTTCTGCCTGACCTGTGTACAAAAATGCTTTCATTTTCATAAGACTTTTGATGTACAGATACAGCCCCACTTTTAAAAACTAAAAATAAAAGGTCTCGATAAAAATACGCTTTTGAAGAGTTCCATTTTTCTTTTGAATATATCCATTAAGCCCTCAGATGTCTCACTTTTCACATATTTTTTTTCATTAGCACTGTAGGGTCTCCTAGCAGTGAAGAATACTTTCATAATTTTTTTATCTAGTATACCATATCTCAAAGTTCTTGGAATAACCTATGTGTTTTATGTTTGCATTCTTTCGGGAGAGAAAAATACATATATATTTCAAGAAAGAAAAGACCCAGCACCTGCGGCATAATGTAAGAGGAGAACACTGCAACACCGTCTAAGCTGCGCAATCAATCTGTTCTGTCAGATCCTTGACACGCATGTTTACGTTGACCTCTTTCTTTTTGGAGACAGAGGAAAGAAACTGGTGTTGACTGAAGGTTACAGCAGAATTTAAAAGTATGCTGGGACACAAAATAGTGACATATATTTCCCCCCACCAGGCAGAACTCTATTTTCATTTTTATTTCATTACGCTACAAAAGCAAATGAACGTTCCTTTACATTTTCTTAAGAATGCAGAGATGAATGTTTCTTTCTTGCCAGTTCCATGGAAACTAGGAACATTAATACTATAAACATTTTAATGCTTGATAATGGTTCTGGCTTCAAAACGAAAAATGTTTTAACAAATAAAAACTCTAAAAAAAATGGATGCATCCTTTTCTGTTATATACAAATGGGCTTATAATGCACCAATCTGTTCACTCCGTCGAAGTCACTGAGGGTTCATTTGAAAGATTCTATTTTCTAATTAAGCATACCTTATCCATCTGCATTACATGTCCACTAACACATGTATGTATGTCCTCTGTTGTATGTTTAAGATGTTGCATGGACTTAACAATGCAAATTATATTAATGCCTTTCTAATGAAACAAATTGGAATCTCAGACCTCTTTAATCTTCTGAAAATGATTAAAAAAGGTATCCATATAAACAAATGTGGATTTCACAAACCACTCCTCTAAAAATAAAACTACCTAGCACAGTAGCACGCACACACAGTGTGCAATTTCGTGGAGAAAGGAAAAAAGAAAAAAAAGGGGGAGATTTTAAAGTGAGGAGCATTTGCATATATAACATTCCTAATATTTCTTTCAGCGAAGGACTTATGACTACCTGTTTTAACATGGCAAGGTCATTACACAAACCATGAAATAAAATCAGTAATAGAGATAGGTATCCTAAGCCTAAGATGTGGGTTTCATTACTAGGTGAAGGTTGCTGCTTGATGATATGGGTGTTTAACGTGGTAGCCATGCAGGAAAAGCACCTGCACCGTTAAAATCCTGCTTCTGCAGCCTCCCAGGATTTCCAGGCAGCCATCAACAATAAGGCCATTTGAGTGCCCTCTGTGCAACAGGCACTGTGCTGGGTGCTGTAGTGATCTAAAGACTTGGAAAGACATAAAATGCAAATTATACATTCCTAAGAAAGACAAGGATAAAAGGCATTTAAGAGAGAAAATCACTTCTTTGAGTAAGCTGGAGAGATCAAGAAACACTATGGCGAAGGGGAACATTTTAACTGATTCTGAAGGATACACAAGATTTAAAGAAACGTCAGTGGGGGATAAAAGAGCATCCTGGACAGAGAAAATCTGTAAAAATGGAGATTATGAGAGTATGCACTTCACAATAAGAGAATCAAGTAAGATGCTTTACATGAAAGTACTCTCTAAAATCTAATTTTAATGTGATGATTAATATTCAGCAGAAATGGTAGGATGTGTGCTCTGAGTTCACAGACTTAACAATTCCAGTCATTTTACAGTTTGTACCCAGTACCAATTAGAGAAAATTTCCCCCTTCAAAACCCTGTTTTGGTGAAGACCTATTTGAATAAACTACAGAACTTATTGAAAGATGTAAATGACCTCTAAGAATCTGAAAAATAAATACTAAGATGTAGTATTTTGCAAATTAATTTAGGTATCAATAAAATTCCAACAGACATAAGTAATTTTTAGAAATTGACCAAAATATTATAAAATTAATATGAAAACATAAAAAAGAATTTTTTTTTAAGCTGGAGGGTGGAGATATCAATAAGAGAGAAGAATGGCTGCGTTACATATTAAAAGTATGTTGGAAGTCCACAGTAATTAAACTTGTGAGGCTAGTCAGGAATAGGAAAGGCAATTCTACTGAAGAGAAAGGAAAGAACAAAACTAGACAAACATAGAGCTAAACAGTCCCATACTTGGTAAATCTAACAATTCAAATAATTTAGGAAGGAAAATGTATTTATAGATAAATTTTGTTACATCAATAAAGTTCCTACCAGATATATCAACTTCAGAACAGACAACATTTGTAGTTTGCAGCTAATCTCAAGCAAAATCCATTAAAGGCTTAACTGAAACAACTGATCCCTGGCTGTAGGGGCCAGAAAAGCTACTAACCAGATTTCTGAGCACAGTCAGCATCAAACAGTGTGGAACACCTAAACCAGAGTATAAGCATGTATCCTGTAAGCATAAACCCAAGATGCCAAGAACAAAGGCCAAAAAAAGACATAAATAGAAAGATCAACATACATATATAAGTATATATAACTTTAAAACACAATTCAGAGCTGTACATATTGCTGAAAATAGCTTTGGCAGACAAAATCCCAACGATACTGACCTGGGGATCATGTGAACAGCCCTTGGATAAACCTAACTATGCAGGTTACTTGGGCTGCTCACCAGAATAATAATAATGGCAATTACTTACAAAATATTTTATGGTACTTCTACATTTCCAGGCTTTCCTTCTGCGAGTTCCTTTAGGGACAGGGACCTAGTTTACTTAACTCCAGATCTCCACTTTCTAGAAAAGAACCCATCGCATAGTTGGACATAAATATTTAATGAATATGTGAATTAAACTAGGAGCTCTATGAGACACCTTAACTATGGTTTTCTTATGTTTTTCTCCAAAGCTTAATCATTTTGATATTTATCTTTTTAAATATAAAAACTATTTTTTGGCTTCCTGCTTTCTAGAGAGTACACTGATGATGACTTACAGAATTAATACTTAGAAATCACATTTTGTGATTCAAGTCAGTAAATAAGCAATACCCTGAAAAAAATCCTGGATCTTTATGCAACAAGGTTGCCTAGGCAAATACTATGAGATCTTAACAATTAAGACAAATATTAAAGCCAAGTTTTATTTTCTCTCTTTTATTTCAACAAATACTTAAGAAGACTATGACGTGCCCTTGCCCTGTACCCATAGAAAACACGCACACACACACGTGCGCACACACACACCCTTACTCCCTGGGTTTTACAATGGTTAGCAAACCTGAGCCATTCCATAATTATTCGTATAAAATGATACTGCTAATGTTTTTTAAGTCTCCTTAATAAAAACAGAAGTACTTAGAACCAAGAAATGTAAATCGGTTTTCTCATAGTGTGCTCACATTATTGTACCCCAAAGGTAAGATTTTTTAATATCCTTTAGTGAAAAGAATACATTTCAAAAGCACTAGTTTTCCTCTGAAGAAGCATAGAAAGGGCGTAATTATTATTTAATAATTGCCATTGAAAGCAGTAGCCTCACAGTGTAACTTCGGCAGCCCCTCATCCGCTTCTCTGATTCCAGAACTGTATCTTCCACCGCTTAATTGACTCCCCCATCATATGACAGGCCTGTAGTAATCCTTACCCTCCAGGAGCTGAGAGAACTAGGAGCATTTCACTTCACAGAGTCACTGCTGCAGAAGCAGAGGGCCACCACAGAAGCGGTCAGATCTTCATTTCCCTAAGTGACTGATTAGAGAGGAGTCTTATAGTAATGGTTATAAAGTGCATG
The DNA here is from genome assembly GCA_036589455.1 of Ateles fusciceps. NCBI lineage: Eukaryota > Metazoa > Chordata > Mammalia > Primates > Atelidae > Ateles > Ateles fusciceps. The sequence continues at coordinate 4,723,303 of JAZHEH010000253.1, read as the reverse complement.
CATGTGTCAGAAATCACTCTTTGTGTACATGTGTGGCTCTGTGTGTGTGCACGGGCATGTCCTCTTAATCTTCACAACAATCCTACATGACCGTTGAGCAACATCACCTCCATCTCATGGATGAGGAAACTGAGGCTTATGGAGTTAAAATCATAGAGGTAACCACTGGCCATGATCAAAACCTGTTTACTGTGATCCCAGAGCTGATGTTATTTATATGGGGCTCTACGGACTCCCCCAGGGCCGGCATTCATCCAACCTGCCTTTCAAGGCAAAGCAAAAAGATTATTTTCCTCCACCCTTCTTTAAATGTACATACATTCTGACCCAGGAATCGAGGCATGTCTATTTTTAGATGGCTAAGTGGCTGAGGATCATCTCTCCCATGGAAATGATAGTCCCTATGTGGCTTGCATTGAATAACTTATTAACAGTAAATTTTCCTCAGGTAAACTCGAGCTTTCACAAAAAAAGCTGGTATCTCTGAAAGAGTAGCTTTAATTGGTTCAAATCACAGCAGATACACTTGCATATTCAAAGTATCTCATTACAACCTAAGAGATGAAGTCTTCTCTTTGACCAGAGGTTTATCTCTTCATCTGCTCTTGTTCAATCACATTAGTAATTAGAAGATTTCCATATCAATTCCCGTGCATGGGCTGGGCAGAACAGGGGCATTCCTAGGTTATTTCCTTTCACAAATTGCAAATCTGGCTCCTGTTTCAATGGGTAAGTTTATTGTATCTTCACCATTGCTCATCCAGCCAGTACTTCTACAGATTTTGTTTTGTTTTGTTTTCTTTTGGTTTTGAGACAGAGTCTCCCTCTGTCACCCACGCTGGAGTGCAGTGGCAAAGAACAAAAAACTGACACCCCAAAACTTACAGGGGAAAATTTTTCTTACTAGGAAAAACGACACATGCACCTAGAGAAAACAGAAGTCGTGGTTTTGAGCATGAAATCAAAGTTGCCAACTTCATGGTGCTTTGCAATTTATGCTTTCACATGCCCGTTTCTGCCTCTATATTTTTGTTGAATGCCTACTACACATCAGACCACAGGAGATACAGGAGGAAAGAGTAAATTTTATTAACCCCATGCAACTTACATTCTGTAGGAACAGGCAATAAGAAAAAAATACATGTAAGAAAGAATTTCAAAAAACTTTTAAGTGCTATGAAAGAAATAAACAGTATGTATGCTAAGAATGAAAGTCAATGATGGGTGGCCCCACGATGTGGGGTGGTGGAGGGGAACAGAAAGGCCGGCCCTACCCAGGTGTTGCTTTTGAGTTGAGACCTGAAGGTAGAAAAGGAGCCAGCCACTGGAGGAGCTAGGGAACAGTACTTCATTAGTTCCTGTGTGACCCAGTGAAGTGAACACTTTTAGAGAAATTAACAAACTTCACAGTTAAGACACTGGTTTGGAAGTTAAATCACGAATTTCCAACAAATTAAATGATTTACCCACAGACACCCGCCAGTATCTCTATCAAAGCTGACTGAGAAACCATGACTCTCAGCAACGCAGGGCTTTGTCTTACCAGTTCCCAATCACAAACACACGCACTAACATGAAATTCATTCGCTTTTTCGTCTGGTTTTCCAAAAGATTAAGAAAAACAGTTAAATGACTCAAAAGTTATTTATCTCATTTTTTGAGTGAATTAAATCATTCTATAGATGAACTATGAGGACTTAACTATAAATAACCAAGAATATATAAGTAACTAGTACGAGAAACTTACAATTCTTGGTTTTGGCATGTCATATTTATGCAATCTTATTATTTGCTCTTTATTAATTACTATTAAATAGGCTACAGTATGACAAGAAATATGCATTTGAAATCATTATTATAATTGTCATCCACTATACACAGTGTGTGGATAATATATAGTATGAAGTAACCACTAAACTGTATAAATCTGTGTTTATAAACATTATTTGTCTTTTATAAATGGTTTAGTTTACTATAAAGAAATGCCTGAAACTGAGTAATTTATATAAAAAAATAGTTTTAATTGGCTTATGGTTCTAGAGCTGAACAAGCATGGCACAAACACCTGCTCGGTTTCCGGTGAGGGCCTCAGGCAAAAGGGAAGCAGGCATGTCACACGGCGATAGCCCGAATGAGAGGGACAGTGGGGAGGGGGAGGTTTTGCACACTTCTAAACAACCAGATAGCACAAGCACTGACTCACTATCCTGGGGACAGCACCAAGCCATGAGTGATCCACCCCCAAGACCAAACACCTCCCACCAGGCCCCACCTGCAACAATGGAGATTACAACTGAACATGAGATTTGGAAGGGACGTATTTTCAAACCATATCAAATCAATGTGATTTACAAAAAAAAAAAAAAAAAAGTGAAGATAGTGTCTAGTATACTGGGCAGGACCACGTCCAACCCGCTGGTAAAGTAAGTATTTGTTTGTGAGCACCCGCAGATTATATCTTTAAGTACTTTAATAATCAGAACACATATTTTCGAAATTTATAAACTGCTATTTATCCTCTCCCTGCCACCCCCCTACACAAAGGCACGAACAGACACACACTTAGTACTTTCCTTCTTACAGTTCAAACTGTGTTGCTATATATCCAAGAAAAGGCAGAGAAAAGACAGTATAGGCTGGCCTATAACTTTTCTGTTGTTGGAAAGATGAGAGCTATAGAAAATATCATAACTAGCATGTTCAACACATAACATGAGAGTGATGAAAGTTTGGGGGGTTTTGTGCTTGGAAAAGAGAAAAGGGAAAAGAAATACAGAGACGTTCTTGGGGATGAAGAGGCCCTTAGCAACCACCCAAGAAAACACTCGGGACCTAAGAGATTCTCCTTCAACGTCTGTCTGCTATCGGAATTTAGAGTTTGGTCGGAATGCAATAGTGAGTTCTATTAGTCTCTAAGTACTCACAAGTCATTCTTTTCTTGATCACAAGTACTTTAGAGAGTTTCATATCCTTGTAACTGCCATTTAGTTCAAGTGAGTCCAAGGGTATGTGAAATAAGGTGTGTGGGCAGGATCTAGCATTTCTGTAGCACTAGACTTACTTTCTGTACATTTCAATTCCATGACAGAAGGGTCTCTGGAAAATTTTGGAGCACCTGCTCTCTCAAACCAGAGGATGGTTTCTGTCAGAGCAGTCAATGCTTTGGGAAGACTAAATCACCCCCTAGACACAGAGTAAAAGAGACCAACTTCCCAAAACATGGATAATACATACTTGGATAAGTATCTGAGGTTTGAAATACGTAAGATACATGTAAAATGCATGGACTATGTGTTAAGTGAGATCTGGACTCACATCTTGATTGCAACCCTTACATCTATGTAAACATGGAAAAAATTTGGTCCTCTGACGTCAATTTTCTCTTTGTAAGCACTGAATAGTATTCCCAATCTTGCTGAGTTATTATTACGATGAAATGAGACAATACATAAAAAATGTTCAGTAGAAGCTTAACAAAAACATCCAGATTAGTTCTCGGTACTTGGAGAGAAAAAGAGTTAACACAGCTGGTTTGAGATAGGTTTGCTGTGTTTACCACAGAAAGTCCTTGGAGGAAAGAAAAGAAAGCAGATGACTGATCAAATCTCCCTGCCAAGAAGATAACTGGACCTTGGAGCAAGTACAGAAATGAAGGAGATCTTATCTATTGAATGTTTTTAACAGGATGTCCATGGTTAGGAATGACTTACACAACATCAACCCAACATCAATGGATTCATGAGAAATGACTCCCTGGAATAAGTCACATATCCTAGGATCCTAGATTTTTCCTTTCCCCTCCTGACTCACTGTCCCGCCTCTGTCACCCATCCCTGAACCTTTGGAAATATGCAATGCCTTATGGCAGAGCTAATGTTAGGTAAGATAAAAATCCATAAGAGATGTTAGTTAACTGGGTTTTATTCTACTTTTCTGTATTATTTACTGTTATGTCCATCCAGTTCCATTTGCTATTTTTAATAATTACAGATCTTTTTTACTATTTTATAAAGATATCAAAGACAAAATATTCTTATGTGAAAGTGTCCAGTAATATCAGCTTTTCACTTTTAAGAGAATTTCCCATGGCTACAATACAATGTTCTAATTTATGTGAAGGAAATTTTGAAAATAGTGTTTCATGGATAGAAACATCTATGGATTTCCATGCATGAATTTTGTCTGTTTCCTAAGATACCTGAGTCCTAAAACCTCTGAAACTACAGAAAATCATCATAACACTTCTTTGTCTTCATTTTCCAACCGAAACATTAAGAGAAAAAATTCTGCCCCTATTTTTTAACTTAACAAGGATGCTTTAGAGTGTCCTGATGACCGGGTTATAATTATTTTTATCATGTCAGTGAGCAATAATACATTACAATAGAAAATTAAACGTAAGCTACAGAATGAATCATTAAAATTACTAAAAGCAGTGCAATGCTTTACACAAAATTTTCTTACATGTATTATTTAATTATCCAAATGAGCCATAAGATAAGGCCATAATTATCTCCATTTTGCAGATAAGTAAACTGAGGCTCAGTGAGGACAACTGGCTAACCCCGGATTTCAAACTAAGGAATGTGTGAGAAAAAACTAAAATAATAATATTAATTGAATATTATGAGAAGAGCCAAGCAGAGGGTTTTGAATGGTCAAGAACTGTGAAGGGTCTGACATTTTACCCTGCTTTACAAGCTGACAAGTTAGCCTGCTACAGTTCCAGGGATGCTGGTAGAATACAAGTCTCTTGGGTCAGAGACAAAAGACGGTTTATTATAGCAGCAGCACTAGCCAGAATGTCAGCATTTGCACTAGTTCCCCAAGCTCCAATTCCCACAAAGTGACATAAAGAGATTCAGGTGACATCTGCACATGGAGTAGGTTATATTACAGAAGAAGAAAACTTAAGTTAGTGAAACCAACCCTTTTAAAACGAACAATAAGAATGCCTATTCTTTGCTCCAGAGGGGAGACACTGTCTCCAACTTCCAAGGCTGTTTACTATAGGAACACTGAAGAAACAGCCCAGAACAAAGGCAGTTAGTGCTTAACTCTCCAGTCATGCAGAAATGCAAGAGACCCATGGAGAATTGTTTTCTAATGATATATTACCTGTTTCATAGTCTCGGTCCTATTTGATGACAGTAATTTACGTGCAATTACAAGCAAACAATGGCAAAAATGGCACAGACCTGGAACCATTTTGCAACTGACAAACAGGTAACTGTTTACCACACCAAGATATAGGAATTGTGTAACATGTGATTAATCATTTTCTGATAACTGAGTCATCTGAGGACTAATGATGATTCATGGAAACTGACTGGAAGCTACAGATGATATAAGCGAAATTAAAATATAGACTTTTAGATGTCATAACGTTAGCATTACTCATGGCCCCTAGTTTATACCTTTTTAAGCCAGATACCTTAAAAAATAATTAAATGATAGAATTGTCCAGCTAAAAACAACTGTGATTTCTTTTTACTATGCTTACTTTTTTAAAGCATGACATAGACAGAGATTGCCTTAACTTGCTGCATCCCTGCCTATCAGAGAAAATTCTTACTGTGAATGAAAGAACCTTGAGTTAGCCATAATTAATCTCTGTATTTGATATGTTCCTTTTACTTTCTATGAGCAAGTAACAAAAGAAACTCTAATCGGCTGAAATTCTAAATGTGATGCTGATATAAAATATCCATTAGTGGATAGGCGGCCTATTTATAATTCCGTTAAAGCCAGCAGCATTACCCTAATTCTTAGTGTTAAAAGACAAGATTAGTGGGTGACTTCTTTCAGCTGATGGCACATTAAATGGCTATGACTAAAAACAAAAGTCTCTGGGTTTAATTGTTTTACAGAAACTGTGCTCACTGGCACACTGTGGCTCTTCTATTGCCAGTTCAAGCCCTTATAAATATGCTTTGGAAATAATTCCAGAAAACACATAATTTTAAAGTTCTGCTCATTACCTTAAATGTTCTAAAATGTGGACAAAATCTTAGAGCAAAATAGTCTTCTCACCTAAACCGGCAGATTGTTAGCAGAAGTAACCAGGAAAGCTTGATAGCAATGCCTTAGATTTTCTGGCTTCATCCCTGTGCCTGGACACCCAGCACTTCATTAGATGTTCACTTCATTGAATTATGATACTTGGTGTCTAAAGGTCTCATTTAAAGGCAACTTCTCTCAGGGTAGTTAAGTCACCCATTGGTCTGTAAAAGGAGGAGGCATGTATATTTTGAAAAGTGGTAAATTTTGAGTGAAAAGCACAAGAAAGCGGATACGTGGTAGATGTCATCTTTTTTAGCCACCAACCATCTACGTAGATAAATCTTCAGAAACACACAATTAAGACTTCAGTAATTGAAGACCGCATAACAAACAGGCTCCTCCAGTGAAAGGAACACCCCTCACCTCTCCCCACAGAATCAGTAACGCTTAATAGACATATAACCACAGTAAAGGAAAACCAGATAAAATAACCGGAGTCAACAAATCATAATATAAATTCTCAGCTGGAAACCACCAAAGCTTCACAACTGAAGCAAGCAGGAAACTGAACAGGTAGAGATGAGGTTTCATGGAATGCACAAGATCCAAGTATTCTGTGGGGTTTCCAACAGTGTGAAAGCCATGAGGCAAAAATCATAAAACTGCATGAAGCTTCAGGCTCAACGTGCATATAAAGGAAATGCATTTAGAGGATAGAGGTAACCTAGGAATTCTTGTCTATATATGATCTACACAATAGTTTGTATAATAATATAATCTACACAATAGTTTTTAATAGAAAGTTGTTTATATATATTATGGACTTGTCTTATCCAATATTCTAGATTATTTCAGAATAAGGGAAAAAAATTTTAGTATTGTCTATGTGCCAGGCCCTGTTCTAAGCACTTTAAATGTATTACCTCATTTATGGCTCACAGCATACTATGAAAGTAAGTACTACAACTATCATCCCTCACTTTAAGGATAAAAAAATTGAGACACAGGGATACTGAGGAAATTTCACAAGGTCATATAATTCGTAAGTGGTATGGTTGGGATTCAGACTCAACTAGTCTAGCTGCAAGGTTCATGGTTTACTCACTGAGAATATGCTGCGTTTAAGGAACGTCAGGAATAAGAACATAGCACATGTCAGTAGTTCATGAAGCTGATTACTTGAGAAAATGTATTGGCATGTGCACAATCTGAGATGCTATCTACATAGATATAAATATGTAGTTATATAAATACTGTGTAAGTTCATTTTCATGCTGCTATGAAGAAATACCCAGGACTGGGTAATTTATAAAGAAAAGAGGTTTAATTGACTCACTGCTCTACATGACTGGGAAGGCCTCGGGAGACTTACAATTATGGTGGAAGGCCATTCACAGGGCAGCAGGAAAAGAGAATGAGATTCAACATGAGAAATGACAAACACATATAAAAGCATCTGATCTCATGAGAACTCACTCACTGTCACAAGAACAGCATGGAGCAAACCACCCCCATGATCCAATCATTTTCCACCAGGTCCCTTCCACAACATGTGGGGATTATGGGACCTACAATTGAAGATGAGATTTGGGTGGGGACACAGAGGCAACCGTATCAAACAGCTACATGTAAATTTATTTCACCCATATCTTTCCAAACAATAAAGCACAAGTCAGTTTTTCTTTAAGAGCAACAGATGGAATTTACTTGTGCCAGCAAATTCAGGCTTTGCAAAGACTTCATAAAGATGCAAAAGCTTCAAAAAGATTTTTCCACTGTGTAAATATCAAGTATTTTTTCTTTACCAACTCTTTAATACACCAAGGATGTACTGTTGTTCCCAAGACACACACATTTATACATACACATATCCTGCACCTGGCACAGTGGAATAATGTCAACTGTGTTTACTTCAATAATTACCTTCAAACAAACACATGTAGTGATTTTATCTGAATGTCAGCTCCCACATGGCACTTTCCTTGTCTAGCTAAGGCCATGAGGAAGTAAATTAATGGATCAAAACCTGGGAAAACTCTAATCTAGCCCTTGAAACATTGAGATCTGGAATTTTTAAGATTTCCCCAGAAGTATTACTATTCTTTTCAAGTAAGACTTATAAGGAAAAGGCAGTTAAATCATACAAGGAATCTTGGTCATTAGAAATAACTACATACTACATACCCGTAAGCCAGTAGCAAGTTATTACTAGGATGGAAATAATGACTTTTATAATTTTTATACAGACCAAAGATGAAGAAGTGTATATGATGTAGTCGCATGTTTCTCCTTTCTAGACCAGTGGTTCTCGACTTTGCCTAGATCCTTGTATTTCAGGATCTCCGCAAAATACAGATGACCAGGTCCTCTCCCAGAGATTCTGATTTCATCAGTCTGTAGTGCAGCTTTGGCATCCTGGATTTTTCACAGACATCCAGGGATTTCTTATGCCTAGGTAGGATTGACAACTGTTAGCCTAGAAGAAACAGTCACGTGGACATTGTGACCTTGTGGACTACAGGGTCATTAGCTATTATACTTGGATGTCAGAAGTAACGTGGAGAGCTGGTTGAAAAGTTTTTATAGATCATCATCACAACCAATGAGTGATTACATTTGAAGTCATTCAGGTTTTCTTTAACAGTTTGAATGATATGCGTTCTCTTAATTTTGTTACAAATGTAAACATATGTAGTATATCCAGGCAAACCTATGAGTTAGTTAATGCCTTGCCATGACTGCCCCAAAATTACATGCTCTATCCAGTGCAGTCCAGCAGCAGTTTCCCTAGCATACGTGTCTCTTCACGCCTTTACAGAAACTGTCCTTTATAGACTAGCAATCTCAGTTTTTGGAGTAATTGTGAGTATATGTTTCTTACTAGTTAACATTTACCAGCATTTGTTTTTGTTGTTATTGTAAACTGTACCTGCATTAGTCAGGACAGATCCTTAAAGCCAATTGCAGGGGTGGGGAGGAATTGCATGGGATAGGACATAGGCTGACAGAGACTCCAGCAAACCGTAACTGCACCACCTAGATCATGGAACCTCCTCCGACCTACCTGACAATTCAGGTACTATTCTCTGCTTTAGTGTCTACATAATAGATATCACTTATTTTCATAGCTTATTGGCCTTATAAGCCAAAGAGCCCAACCAAACTGCAGTGGCCTGGAAGTATGTGAAAGCAGATTCGGTGCTTTATAAAACTGAGCATCAGCACATTGATTTGTTAGCAATGCCTTCACAAGACCAGAACGAAGAATTCTGCATTTGTTACATGGCTCATAATTACTGAGAAAAAGCTGGAAAAGATTTGTTATTCATTAGATCAACTAGTTGTGTAATTCATCGGTAGCTCTCTATGTGCCATAATTCCAAACGCTGAAAAATATATTGTTTGAAGCAACAAGATAATAAAATTAACAGACATTTGGATGATCATAAAATTATCTATCATTACAATATTATGTTACGAGGGCTGTTAACCAGTAGCTTCACAGACTGCATCTCTACACCCAGTTCATCTAGCCCATGTCTAACATCTGGTAACAATGGCAGACCTTGGCTGCACTATTATAATTCTCTCAATATTACCTGACAACTTAAAGCACATGCTCTACTATGAGTAACTTTTGTTGGCCAGGGCCCTCATACTCACCAATCTAGTTACTTTATTGTCAATCTCCGTTTTAAGGATAACCAAAAAAGTTCATTCCAGAGCCTTTCATTATTCATTTATTACTTTGTTTACCTTTTAGGGCTACTTTTCATAGCCAAAAAGTACTTAAAAAAATGAAAATGGTATTTCCCTTTCTGAAATATGTCCATAATATAGAAAATGTATGTTTATTGCATGCCTACAGTATATAATTTGGTTCTAAACATATACAACAAAAATTTCTTCAAAGTAAATGGTTTTGAAATTAACATATTTCAGTATTTTAAAACCACCTCAATTCTTTACCTGAGAACTGAATTAAACAGTTACATGTGAAACAAGATACCATAAGTTTTCTGTGAAGGTGTTTAGATAACCACTGAGACTACTGGATAGCGTATCTTTCTTTCTTTTTGACATACGTATTTTTAAAGACATTTTGTTGTAGTATTACTCAGTTGATGTACATCTAGATAATTTCATTGTATTTTCACGTAGATGGGTTTTTAAATAATTAAGAATGCTACTTAAATATATATAATAAAAATAATTTTTGATTCTCACTTATTGGTGGAATCTAAAACACAAAGCAATTGAACTTATGGAGATAGTAGAAGAATGGTTACAAGAGTGTGGGAAGGGAAGTGGGGGAGATGGGAACAGTTAATGGGTACAAAAAAATAGAACAAATGAATACGACCTAGTATCTGATAACATAAAAGGGTGACTATATTCAACGATAATTTATTTGTACAATTTAAAACAGCAGTTCCTAACCTTTTTGGCACCAGGGACTAGTTTCGTAGGGGTGGTTTTAGGATAAAACTGTCCTACCTCAGACCATCAGACATTAGATTATCATAAGGAACACACAACCTAGATCCCTAGCATGCACAGTACCAAAGAGGGGTTTTCATGCGCTCCTGTGAGAATCGAACTCCACTGCTCATCTGACAGGAGGTGGAGCTCGGGCAGTCACGCTAGCTGGCCCTCCGCCCACCTCCTCCTGCGCCACCTGTTTCCTAACAGGCCATGGACAGTACCCACCCATGGCCTAGGGATTGAAGACCCTGGTTTACAATAACTAAAATAATAAGACTGAATTATAGCACAAAGGATAAATACTTGAGGGGATGGATGCCCCACTTTACATAATGAGATTTTTGCGCATAGCACGCCAGTATCAAAACATCTCCCGCACCCCATAAATACATACACCTACTATTTGCCCACAAAAATGGAAATTAAAAAATAATAATAATTTATGCATATGGGAGCATTTCAAAGCAATTTCGGGGAGTTTATCGCACTTCTCTCTACTGGGTATATAGGACATTAATAGAAAAAAATACACCCTGCATCTTATAAAATGGGAAGCTGGTATAAAACACAATGAAATGAAGAGAAGAATAAAGAAAATACATTTGACATTACAGTAAAATAAATCTCATCTTTCTGAACTTTTTATCTCTTTTCTTAACTATCTATAAGTATAAAGTGTCATTCTTATTTTATTGTGCATCTTCTTTTCAAATAAAACACAAATTGTATCAAAGATTGCACTATAATAGTAATAACTAAGGTAAAAAGTTCTGGTGTGTGTTTGCGTATGTTTTTTCTGTTACGGTTTTTTCCCTAATGAACCAAACAGTCATGTTCCACAGTGTGGAAAATTGACAATTCAGCAACAGCTCAATGGAAGAGATGTATAAGGCAAGGGAGAGGGACTGTTGACCTACTGTGCTCTCTCAGGGGGCACCATCCTCCCTGGACCTCAAAGTATTCACCAATCTGGAAGCTTCTTAAATCATTTTCAATATATTGGCATACATGAGATGCCAATGTGTAATTTGTGAAGTAGCTCGGATCACTACTAATTGAAACTTTTGACTAATTTTAATGTAAAATTACCTATGATTAGTATATACCATAAACAATAAATTTTAAATAACCTGGTTCCATATTTTATGGAATATTCATGGGTTGATTAATTTGCATAGAAAACAGATATTGGATGAGAAAATGAGGATGTTTTTCTTTAATTTACAAAAGCATCAGAGCATGGAAATAAAGTATTTTTCCCAAGTACTGATCTACTAATAAATGTTTGATGTCGTCTAGTTAGCCTACTTCTTATAATGAGAGCATAGTTTTATTTTTAAAAGTTTTGAATGTCTTTTCCTTCAAGTCTTAATACAAAAATATCCCTTTGAACTTAATTATAGCTACAAATAAAGTGGCATTTTCCAAAGTGCTGTCAAGCGATTTGGTGCAATGCAGACATGTGTTCTATACCTGGTTACAGTGAATACATGGATAATAAACAGGGCGGAAATTAAACCAGCTTCACGAAGCTCCAGAAAATACCTTGTGAGACCTGAAGACTGTTCTTCAAATGTCATGTTCTGTTTGGACTCCAAGTGTAAAGAACAATCACCTCTAAAGAATTATAGTCTGTCTGTCTTACTATATAACCCATACCCCAGCATCCTGGCATAAACCATGACTTCCTCCCTGATGAAATTCAAACCCAATTAGCCTTTCTCATTTGAGTAGAAGAAACAGTATCTTTTTTCAGTTTACACTTGCTTTGCAAACTCCCCCACTTTGGTATTAGTCACTATTCCATTGCAGGAGATCTGTGTCCAATCTCAAAAACATCTTGCCCTAGCCAAGTTTGACTCTACCCACCATATCTCTCTCTCTTTAATGGTAACTGTTTATTCCACCTCATGTTCCTCAAGAGTTGCTCTTAAGGACTGTGTTCTTCTTGCTCCCTCTGGACATCTAATTTTGAAAAACCTCCGCTCTTCGAGTTTATTCAGCTATAGCACACATATAATATCCCTCTCCTCACTGATTTAATCATGAGAATCTCAAGTAGCTTGTCTTGTGGAAAACGGCACCTTTGTCATGGTTTTGCATCCTACTATCACCTTGAAGACATCAATATCCACGCAAGGGACCAGTCCAACACACCAGCCAGAAAAGTAACCAGGTATTCATTTCTTGGCTGGGTTAAGATGAAGGGATGGAGCACTGGGGCAACCCTTTTGACCAAACCTTATTCTCCAATATCCAAGGAAATTCAAAGCAAGACTAAAATATAAGAATATGATAAAGTAATTCATCTTGATCCTTGACTTTCAATAATTCAGTTTTGATTAGCCTTAATTACTTAATTATTTACTGAACACATACTTTTAAGACCTTATTATGTGCTTGGAAGTAAACAAAACAAAAGTCCTCACATTCATGGAACTTATATTCTAACATGGAAAGACAGATGACATAATAAATAAGTAAATTATATAGTATGTTAAAAAGCTCTAGGTGTTAAGAAAAAATTAAAGAATAAAACAGAGTAAAGACAGTCAACTGAGCCAGGGCAGAGGGTCAGACAAATGGGTAGACTGCAACGCCAAATAGGATGGGTAAGGTAAGCTTCATTGGAAGGTTTTTGAGCAAAGATCTGAATGAGGTACAAAAGTTACCTATGCACCTCTACAGAGGAGGAACTTTTCAGATAGTGGAAACTTTCAACGTAAAAGTTCTAAGAAAAGGACACTCTTGGGTTGCTTAAGGGACACATTGAGGCCCTGTGTGGTTAGAGGGAAATGAGTGAGGGAAAAAGAATCAGACAGTTAACAGAGTTAACGGAATGTAAAGGGGGCAAGGCGCGTAGAAGTCTTGAAGATTAAAGCTGCTTTTACTGGGAGTGACTCAGGGAGACATCACAGATTTTTGGAAAGAAGAATGACTCGACTCTTTTTATATTTTAAAAGGATCATTCCCACTGCAATGTCGAAAGTACGCTGAAGGGGCAGAAGCAAAAGGCCAATGAGGAGCCTACTGCAATAACCTGAAACAAAGGACGACACTGCAAAGCGGTAACCAGCGCAGGTGCTGAAAACGGGTCAAACTCTAAATATGTTTTGAAGGTCAAGCCACAGAGCTCTTTTGACCAATTGTGTGTGAAGTTTGAGAGAAAGGTAAGCGTTCAGGATGACTCAAGCTTCTGAACTGAACAACCAAAAACAATGGATTTTCCATGATGAGTTTGGAAAGGCAGAGCCAACTTGAGAAGGTAGAGTGAGTGATTTCTTTTGGGAAACAGTAAGATTCAGTTTATCAGATTTGAAAGTGGAGATGCAGGCAATTCACTATTTGAGACTGGAATATAGGAAAGATGTCCGGATTGATAAATCTGAGATGTAAAGGGTTTTCAGAGATAATTCTGAGTATATCTAATTTTCACTTTTAGTTGACAGTGTACAATCACATAAAATGCTTCTCTTTTATACTTTGTATAATTTGTAAAATACTTGCTGTTCAATGTAATAATCATTAAAAATATAATTAGCATTTAGCAATTTTAAATAGAAAATCAACAAGTTTTCCACCAACTATAACAAAAAAATTAAAAGCAAGTATTTTTCAAACTTTGTCTAAGTTGATCTCGGTGATGAGTCTTTCATCAGGGGCCAAAACTTGGTAAAATTTAACAGTGTAAGTAATTTTAATTTCACTACAGTTGGTCTTCTCAGTCATTTACATGAAATAAAAATCTGGATAAATCTTTAAGAGCCAATATGCCCAATCTCGCAGTGCATCTGAACGACAACTATTTGGAAATTATCCTGTTAACATGATCAATGGAGACTCTCAAGGCAAATAACCCAGGATTCAAAGTAGCATTATCTAAAGGATATTTATCAGCTTTTGAACTTAAAGTGTCTTTATTGTTTATTAATGATGTATTACAAGGTATTGTCCTCATCACTGGTTGGAGGAAACTGTAATAAAATGAAATGCAGAACAAATCCTCTAGTGCTGAATAAAACCAGTTTATGTCACATCTCTCCCCTCCTAAAAAGGAGAACAGAAGGAAAGAGAATCCTAAGTCACTCTCAAACAAAAAACGAGATGGATTCTTAATGGGGAGGGAAGAAAAAAAGGCAACAATTATTTTCCTTTAATATTATGTACTCGTTATACAAAGTTAGTAATTAGATAAAACAGAATCAAGCAATTATTATGTGACATGAACAATAATGCACCTATTTTGCCAAACAGCCTCAAAAAGCATCTTATTCCTTGAAAAAGCTGAGATATGTTCAAGGAGCATTCAACAAAATATCAAAAATCCAGACACTGCTCTCAAGAGGTCATTTATGTTTCGAGGAAACATTTGAAAAAGTAAACAACAAAATGGACAACATCCCAAATTTGGATCTAGAAGTCTTGTACTTTTCCCTGGTTATAGTTCAGAACAGAATGTGAAATGAAAACATTACTATATTAGAAAATTTTATATTTGCCAGTGACTCAAAGTAATGAAAAGGCTAAATCTGGCCACCTGACAGATCTTGCTCTTATTAGAGTATTCTGGTTTGGTAAATTGGAATTTGAGGCAGTTTATCTTAAATGCAATAATAGCAGGTTATATAGAAAAATAATAAAAAGTGGTATTTCTCCTTTTCTGTGAGCAATTTACATTTGAGGGCTGAATAACTTGCTTCATATGAATTATGCAGTGGCTATTGTCTCACTGATATAATGGTAGAAGGCAATCACCATCACTGGATTTACTGATTCTGGGAATGGAAGGCAAAGTATTTTCTTCAGGACTTAGAGAAGGGCAGCATATGTTTTAGCCACATTGATTTTACAGACCCTAAAATACACGACCATTTAATTATTGTAAAATGTGTTTGAAAAAGAAAAGTATAATAGAGTTGCAGGAGATACCACTTCTCAAGAACCACAAATTCATATATATATATATATGTATGTATATTCCTGTAATTAAACAGAATTTCTCCCTGCATACTTCATTTCCCTGGAGATAGTCGTTCTCTAGTCACTTCCAGATAAACCTATTTTAACATCTAGAATTAAACTCAGCCAAGTTTAAGATACTCTCTCGCCTGATTTTCCTGGAATACGTTGGGTTAGGTGGGGTATATTTCTTAGTTTTGATCTGCCCTGGCCCGCTGTCACTTAGAGACCCCATCATTCCATCACAGGCTATTCAATCACTCCATCACGGCTATGCTTATCTCCAGGACTGTCATTCAGCTGTCTACACTCTCCCCTGCTAGAATCCACACAGACTGTTATGTCCCCCATCTGGCCTCCAGCCTGAATAACCCATCCTTCCATCCATGCCTGCATCCCTGTGTTATGTCTGTGAGACTTCTTCAAACCACCAACTCTCCGTATGATCCGTGCTTCTCTAGGGTCCATGGAAACGTATGTAAGTGTTCACCCCCACTGAGGCACTCTAAGGCTACATTTGGGCTCCTCTGCCTACTCACCTATCCAATCATCTCTGCTTTATTCTCTCTACCTGGAGTGACACAAGTCTTTTCTGCCATACTTACAGTTTCCTAAGCAACTGTGACAGATTGTAAACTAATAATCCTCTCCTCTTTCTCAATCTTCATGACCTAAAGAGGTTAAACATCTCCCAAATGTTTGGAGGTGAATGCAGAGCAATCCATACTGGTATCTAACTCTCTTAGTGGCCAAACTCTCCCAACTTTATCATTAATTTAGAGGCCATTCTCTTATCTCACTTAGCCAATGTATTCTTCTTTCCCTATCTTTCTTTCTTATATCTGGTTGTACCCTCTAGAAGTGAACAATGTTGTAACATCAAGTCCTATAGTTTCTTCAAGGAACCATTTGCTCTTCCCAATTAGGACACTGATGGCCTAAATTCCTTTCTGCTCAAATGGGGTAGGATAACTGGATTTAAGAAAAAGAAACTAAAATGTTGAATGGTTCATGCCTGCTACATAGATGTTTTCTCTATTAATAAATCTTATTAATAAGAGCTTTGTAGTCAAATAAAAATTATTTTCAGTTCTATTCATTTAACAAACATAATATTATATATCTTCTAAGTGCCAAGAAGTGCGTTTGTCACTAGGAATAATGATAAAAACAAATATAGCCCCTGCCTTCATGGCTCCTACAGTAATCAAAATAACAACAGTTCTATACTATGAGTAATGCTGTACAATAAAAGTAGGTGGTCTTGGTCCTGTGTTGAATCAGGACGATTTCTGTAACACTGTTATGAGAACTGAAGAATCAGTTATCCCAGTGAAGCGCGGACAGAGTGGTAGGGAGGAGAATGTTCTTGCAAGATGGAGCCCCACTATGAGACAACAGTGGCCACAGAGCAAAGAGCTTTGGGAAGAAGTGAAGCAAGACAGGGTTGGAGAGCCAGCTGGGGTTGAATCGCGCACACTGTGTGAGAAGAGAAAACCCTGAAACATTTCAGCAAGACGGGGTTGGAGAGCCAGCTGGGGTCAAACCACGCACACTGTGTGAGAAGGGAAAGTCCTGAAACATTTCACCCAGGAGAATGACATAATCAGATTTTCATTTTTAAAAAAATCTCTGGCTACAGTATAGAGAATAGAAACTGCTTATTAGCTCTTTATTAGTTCTATTTCTTCATCTTCAAAATAAAGATAACGTGAAGGGTTTGTTATGAGAATTAAATGAAATAATGCATGTAAAGTACTTGGCATAATGCCTGACCCAGAGTAAATATTCAATAAGTGTTATTACAATAATCAATGCAAAATTTTGTAAAATGAAAATTCAGATTATCACAGTGCATTAAGAAGAGGATAAAAAGCTTTGTAACCAAATTTGCATGCTTGTAATTATGATTTTTTATTTATTGGCCCTGGGTGTCATATTCCATCTGAAACTCTTTCTCAGACAGAAATAGAGATAATGCCACATATGTTCTAATTGTTATGGAATATATTAACGTATGTGAAAATGCCTAGTGAAGACTTAATATAGTTATCTTGAATATTTTTCTTCCCCTCTCCTTTTCCAGAGGAATTAACTCTTCATGAGCTATTTGGTACACTTATGAAGTTGTATTATGTATACTCATTGGTGAATTGCTGCTTGATTATACTTACTGAGAGATTATTAGCCTAAAAGTATTAATTCCACTTCCCAAAGGGTCTAACTTGCTCTTCCTTTACATGGCTAGAAAACAGGAGATGAGAAATAAGATGAGTCATCTCATTTTTAGCAAGAAGGTGGTCATATATTTAAAACAAATGGGATGAGAAAAGGATTCGGAAAAAATGGACAATTTTCCCTAACATTGAACTTTTGGTCGTAAATAGAAAGGCAGAATCTTTATAGCAGTGTGGTCTTTGAAATGCAGACTTTTTGACTTGTACTTCTGTAGAAAAATTGTTCAGGGAATAATTTGCAGATGTTGTCAAAGTGTTAACTACTTTCATGCTGCTAGTCTTATGGGCAGCACATGCCTCTCCCAGAAACAAGGGTGAATACTCAAACCTTGAACAACAAAACTACTTTTCTAAAAGGGATGCTGTAATTGAACAAATGGGAATACATTTAGTCATTTCCATGGCCTTTCCAGTCAGCCTTATCCTCTAAAGTATAAATTAGAGTGGCAGCCACGTTGGTTTGTTAAAAGGTGAGTTGCTTGGTGCCAGCAATATTACAAACCAGACAGAGGCGATTTGGCTTTCATGGGTCTGTGAGCCAACACTGAGCATAATTTAAAAGGAAAAGGCCATTCATCCAATCATTCGGCCATTTGCCCTCTAAATCTCAGAGGCTGCTTAAATTTCAGGTTAGTTCTAGGAATGTGGATCAGTGCCAGCATTCACAGCTATAAAACTGGGAGAACTTAGAGATCATCCAATCCAAACCACTCATTTCACGCATGAGAGCACAGAAGCGCTTGCCCAAATACTCAAGTTCAGTTGGACAGAAATTTAATACTGAAACCAAGATGATAAATCCCCACCAAAACAACTAACCAGTCCCAAGTAAGATGAATAACGCACTGTTTTCTTGCCTACCACATCCCATATTGGCAAATCTGTAAAACAAACCTCAATGCCAAGCCTTACCACTGCCACATCTTCGGATCCAAGATTCACTGTTGTTAAAAATATTTTACATTTGCTGAAATTGGGATGCATCTTGTATTTTACAGCGTCTATTTTTCTGTGCTAATCACATCTGGAAAGCACTGATGTCTAGAAGTCAAGAAAGTACTGATAATGTTTTTCAGAAAGAAAAACTGAGATTTATTTATAAGAGTCATAAAGCGTAGGCACTAGCATGTGACATAAATGAGGCCAGAGTGCAGATGCACTTGTCCCTGAAGCCCTGAGTTGTTCCACCTCCCCTCAACCAGACGAAATAAGAGCTGGTAGCAGAGTCCATGTCATCTGCATAGGACATTCATCAGTTACTTGCCCAAGAACTAACCCCACTCCGCCTACTACCTAAGAATCTTTCTAGGAGGAACTTGTCCTTTCCTAATTGTGTCATAAGCCATGTAGTTTGAGTAGCGTAAGTCAAGGAATCCAATTTCTTTCATTTTATCACAGCGGTTGCTTCAGAAATGAGCAAAATCTGGATACAATGATAGGTTCAGGTCGGAAGAGTCGGAGTAGAGCTCAAAAATGTTGTTGGTTTAGTGTGAAAAGCAATCACTCTCCTACTCCTGAATGCAAACGAAGAAGCATGCAGCCCCAGATTACTGCTGGCAGTCATCCTTAGGATACCAGCGTAAGATGAAAGAAGACACAGGACACAAGGCAGAGCTGAGACAATCACAAAGAAATCAAGCCAAAGCAGTTTATTATTAAACCTGACCTGGCTCTAGTATTTTCAGTGATGTGACCAACAGATTTTATCACGTAACCTACTTCAAGTTGTATTTTCTGTTATTTGCAACCAGTAAAAGAAACCTACCACTAACTCACCCCAGAATCAAACATAAAGTTTGCCCAACATCAGAATATCATTAAATTCAAACCAAATGTGGTATCATGAAGATGACCTTAGCACTCATCTAAATCTTATACCCTATCCAAGCTTATGTCCAAACATGTAACTACACTATCCAACATAATTTTAATACACAAATGTGTCAGAAAAATACCAATTTACATTCTAGCATGTAGCCTAATATTTTAAAGAAAAAAATGAATGGCAAATATCATAACTTCAGTAACGATTTTATACAACCAACAGCCAATGAATTGATCATACTTTGATACATTTTTTTTCACTGTATAAGTTCAAACTATTTGTAAAATCTGTCAACAATGGTAAATAAGGTCAACTATAGATATAGTACTCCTCTTATACCCCTACAGCTTCCTAACTTACCCTCTGCCCCAATCCAGGGACCCACAGTCCTTGTGTCATTTCCTACCCAGCAGTCCTCAGAGCTCTACCTAGGCTCACTAGTCTTAAATACCCCCTTCATACATCCTATTTTTCTTCCTTTATTAAAACATAACTATTTTTTGTTCTACTTGCTCAAAACTTTGCTTTCAATGTCCCAAGGAATCAAAAATATTACAGCAATCTTTTAGTATGTGTGGGGTTTTGGGGGGGGTTTTTTGAGGCAGTCTTAATCCATTGCTCAGGCTAGAGTATAATGATGCAATCTTGGCTCACTGCACCTTCTGCCTCCTGGATTCAAGTGATTCTTCTGCTTCAGCCTCCCAAGTAGCTGGGACTACAGGTGTGCACCACCACTTCCAGTTAATTTTTGTATTTTTAGTAGAGAGCAGGTTTCACCATGTTGGGCAGGCTGGTCTTGAACTTCTGACCTCAAGTGATCCACCCACCTTGGCCCCCCCAATGTGCTGGGATTACAGGCATGAGCCACCATGCCTAGCCATATGTGTTCTTAAATTACTGGAATGCTATCTCTAATCAATCCCTGCTCCCAGGCCTTCTCACTCTCCTTTAATATTTACCTATTTTAAGAACAATGTGTGCCTAATAGCAACATGTTTATTTTCTGGCTACTTAGTGACCTTATTGCTAGAAATTTCATTTCTGTTAAAAGTAAAGCAGAAAGAAAATGACATAGCTACTTGATTGACTATTTGCAGAATGAGTAGAGGGCCTTTACATACCTCAAATACAAACTAACATCAGTCGTGAGAGTCAGTTACTCATCAGCACTGCTCAGCTTAAATGTTCTTACCTGCAATGGAATTATGCATAGGCCAAATGAAGACTTTTAGTTCAATTTGCTGGTATGAGAAATAACTCTAAATTGTCAGTGGCTTTTCATAGCAAGCAGTGACTTCCTGCTCCTGCTTTATGGAGACTGACGGTTAGCTGCAGCTGCTGCCGCTCCAATCTACTCTATTCAGCTCTATTTGGCTCTGCTCTACACGTCTTCTCATTCTAGGATACAGGTTGAAGGACCAGCTCTTTTTGGGACATGCTGTTCTTATGGCACACAGAAAGGAGCAAAAGTTCAATGGCTCTTTAAGTTTCTGCCGGAAAGTGGTATGATTTGCATCTTATTGGCTAAAGCAAATAGCATAGCAAGCTTAATTTCAATGGAGACAGCAAGCACATTCCTTCCACAGTTGGGGACTCTGCAAGTTATATGAAATTGGAGAGAGTGTCTAATCTCTCAGAGGGAAGCAAAGAATAAATAATTAGGGCCAAAAATATGATGTACCAGAGAAAGTAAGCAACCCTTTGTTCTTTCATTATTGAGCTTAGTTTCCTGCGGCAGACTAAAAAGTAGTCCCCTAAACCATTTCTTTTTCCTCCGTGGCAGAGCTGGGTTGCATTTCCCAGTCTCCCTGACACTTAGGTTAAGGCATGTGTCTGAGTTCTGATGAATGAAATGTCAGCACAACAGTGTAAGCTACTGGCTGGTTTGGCTTATAAAATGCTCCCACTCTCTCTCTTCTAAGGCTTAGGGTAGTGCAGAGCCACAGATGGAAGGAGCCAGAGTCCCAAAGTCACTGCTTGGAAAAGAGATACCCCAAAAGGTCTCATGCCAGACCATGGTGCAAAACAAGCTTTGTGTTGAGTCACTGAGGTTCCTAATTTTTTCCCAGGGATTAGTCTGTTCTGGTTAATTCAGTACATACTCAGATTCAATGCATGAACCAAATCACCCACATTTTTTTACTTTCATATCCATCTTAAGGAATTGACATTTTTCTTTCTATGAGCTATCCTAAATCACAACTTTTTCTTTTTCATTCTATCTAAATTAGTAGACCACCCGAGGAAATGATTACCTGACTGAGAAAAAATGTTGGCCATATATTCAAGCAATTCCTAAGACCTAACACATACATACGCAACCATGATACCATCCCAGAATGATATCAACTCCTCTCCCCAGGCCCCTGTGTGGAAACCAATTCCCACCTACCTTAAAATCTTACTCATTAAAGAACTAAGCCAGATTCCCAGGCCAAGGTCTATTTTAGAAACTGAGTTCTCTTAAGGAAGAAGTAACAGGCCAGGACACACATGAACAAACTGTTCAGCTATCTCAGGAATTAATGGCTCACACCCTGATAAGCCCTCACATATCAGCTGTTGCACTTTTGGGTAAGCAATAAATGAAGAGTGAATGAAAACATTTATATCTTTCTCTATTCTCATAAAACCTTATAAGGTGGCATAATTAACATCAGAGTGGTTAAAAACATACATAGATGTGAGCCAGACTGCCTGCTCCCGCATTCACCCCTGACCTCCTGTGACACTAAGAAAATGATTTACCTTGTGACACCTCAGTCTCTGCATCAATCAAATAAAAAACAGTATCTATCTCACAACTTTCTTAAAATTAAATGTGTTCCTATTTGTGTAGCACTTGGAATACAAGCAGACCCATGGTGAATGCTAAACAGCAGTTACTTTTTACAAATTCTTCTTAGAGGTAAGAAATCTACAGCTCAGATAAACTGTTTTTCCAAGAGCATGTGGCTCATAACTGACAAATCTAGAACTGAAACTGGGTTTTTAACTCTTTCAACTTATCTTGTCTTTTTAAGCACATTTATAAGGACCTAAACCTAGACTTAAAACCAAGGCATTATTGATTCATGAACAATACTACTACCTTCCTGGCTCCCAGGGTCCATCTGCTGTGAGCTACATCCAGACCTCGAACCACAATCACAGGGCTGAAATGTTTCCAACACTAGTGTCCGTCAGCTGTAGCTGTGTTTATAGGGAGATGGTTACTGACTCACTTGGACTTCATAAAAACATAGTGGGATGGTTACTGACTCACTTGGACTTCATAAAACATAGTGCCCATGGGTGGACCTAGGAAATTCTAAATGAACCATGTAATGAAATGAAACCCATCACAAGAAAAATATTTAAAACAAAATGTCAGCCTGACTCCATATTACAGCCAACCCATTAATGATGGTTTCCTGCAGAGAGAAAGAGCTCAGTCCACGTTCTTCCTCGTTTCTGTATTTCTCTTCTGGGGAATCTCTACTTTGCCTCTTGAGGCTCGTAGTATGTTTCAAGATGAGAAAGTATATCCATTCTTTTTAATACAATGCTTCTCTCCCCAAAGTGTTTTCCTTTGAGAATAATAAACTTCCTGTTAGAAACTGGGTCTTGGCATATGCCTTCTCAATTTGCTAGGAAGGGAAATATACCATGAAAGCAGGTACTAGAGCAAGGCAAACACTTCATCTCATAAACCAGGGATTAACAGAAATCAAGACCTCCCTAAAGAAAATCAGGTAATTAGTCTAATGAAAAAACAACAACAAAAAAGAAATTCACTCAGACTATTTTCTTGCCCCTCTTGTTAAATATCCTTTAGGACCTGTGTTGGTGAACGATTTGTTTACCAGAATGATACCAATTCCTCTTCCCAGGACACAATTCCTACCTACTTTAAAATCTTATTCATTAAAGAACTAAGCTATATTCCCAAGCAAGGGTCTATCCTAGAAATGTATTTCTCCTGTCATAAGGAAGCAGCAGCATGCCAGGACACACATGAACAAACTGTTAGCTATCTCAGGATGTTCATTTTCTACCAAATGAAAGAACAGTTCTTACTTATCCAGCCTCATCTCTGCCAACCAACTTCCTCCCAAACTAGGTTTAACGTTCCCTAACTTGTCACCTGACAACTTCTACTCACCATTTGGGTTTTGGTTGAAACATCATGTCCCCAACCATCCACAACAGAGACACCCAACCGGTATCTTTGGCTTGGTCAAAAGTCACTTAAGAGAGGGAAGTGATGTTAGAATAGGGAGTCCCCGACTCATGCCCCCCACAATCCCAACAGCAGTGTTAACCTGGCAGCCATCTATGGACAGCAGTGCCTTTGTGGGAGCTTTGGGGCCCAGGCAGGAGGTTGCAGATCCCTGTGGAATGCAATGCTGAAGAGGGTGGTGGTGTTTTTTTTTAATGAAAATACTGAGTTTTATTTCACATGTATATTTTTGTCACCCCACCATATCCATGTCTGACCACTGCTACTTCTATGTCCCTCTCATAACATTCCACTCACACTTAAACAAAGCAAAAGGTGGAGTTTCATCTTTAAGTACTACAGTTATTTTGGACAACACATTCTTGGCAATGGAACCTGGACAACATTTATCAAACATGGTAGAAAAAGTTCTCACTCTGCATTATAAAAAGGACAGCCAGATAGCAACTGTTACAGAAATGAAATAAGACAGGGTATTTTTAACAAATTGTTTAAACCATTTTCTTAAAGATACTTCCCCCACTGCCAGAGATCTTGAATAGCCTCCCGGTCAGACATACGGAAGCAGTTCTTCACATAACTGATGAACTTGGCTTTCCCTTTGGAAAGAGAATCACCTTGTTTTATGCTTGCATTCATTTTCTGCTTTAACGCCTTCTACAGAATTCAGTCCTTTTGGTG
Organism: Ateles fusciceps; assembly: GCA_036589455.1. Classification (NCBI taxonomy): domain Eukaryota; kingdom Metazoa; phylum Chordata; class Mammalia; order Primates; family Atelidae; genus Ateles; species Ateles fusciceps. Next base: position 4,698,891 of record JAZHEH010000253.1, on the reverse strand, counting down.
TTTTAGGAGTTTTTTCCTGTTTTGTGAATGATTCCTGTCCTTCTGATCTTGGTGTTGATGATGGTTTTGTGTCTTTTCCATTCTGATTTGACTTTTGGGCATTTTTGGCTGGAGTATCTCATACAGATGTCTTCATTGGCTCCTTTTCTTCAGTTTCCTCACCATGATCATCTTCATTCAGCAGCACGTTTTACTTTTTTCTGTGGAAACTTGCTACCACCTCTGGGGCAGACTGCTTTCCAAATATACTTAAGAGTTTCCCATCCTCTTCCTCTTCACCTTCTAACACTTCATCTTCCTCCATAGTTACTTAAGGGCTGTCCGCTAATATGCACTGGCCCTGAACCACACTTCAGTCGTAAGAGCACTGGTGGTGTTATTTCAAAGCCCCCCAGGGGAAACCACTGGCCATACAGACATTTTCAAAGTTGCTAGTGTTACCTTCATTGGACTGCCTTCAGAATTCATTGCCTCTGCTTCAACAATGTACAATTCATCCTTTGCACCAGCCCCTAAACTGACTGTTCTTAAAGATAACTGGTACTAATTTTCATCATTATCCACCTTAAAGTGGTAATCTTTGTTGGCCTTTAGTTCACAACCAAAAAGATAATTCTGGGGCCTCGAGGGCTCATGCCCATGTCCATCGAATCTTCCATCGGCTGGTGACATGCACTTAGGTGGGAGAGAAGGTGGACAGAGATAAACGACCACTGGGACAGAATGACACCAGGAAGAGTGTTGTTTTGGTACGATAGTCCCACACCCAGGCGGCAGGCTTGCCAATGGTAGTCTCAGCTACAGACAAGGAAGTGACCTCATTCCCCTGTGTATGTGGCTATAGCCACACTTCGGTTTGGTCTTGTCACTAGAAATATCTGCCAAGACATCTGGTAGGAATGACACTCATGCATGCCTCAGGTGACAAGCCTGCCAACTTCTGTACCAGCCATAGATCCTGAAACAGCCCTATTACTTGTCCTCCACCCTTCTTAGCTGGAGTGAGAGAGAATTCCTAATAATCCAGGGTTTTACCACAGGACCCACAGCCTTCTGTGCCCCACAAAAGGCAGGTCTACAAACTTCAGTCTTACAGCAGGTCTTAAAACAACCCTATAACTTCACTTCACACCTGTGTTTTAGAAACAGTACTGCCTGCTCATGTATCCACCAGATGAGATGCTCATTCGTGCTCCCAGAGGCAGGCTGGCCCAACACTGATCCAGCTGCAGATTTTGAAGCTGCCATGTGTCCTGGCTCCACCCCTGCTAAGGCAGAATCTGAACACTAATGCCTGCCCAAGAACTTCACAGGAGGCTTGCTCCTCCATGACCCAGAGACAGGTCCTCAGACCTAGATTGTCACTGTAGACCCAGAAACACCCCTGTGACATGGTCCCAGGCCCTCTCAGGTATAGACCCAAACCAGTCTTGCCTCCCCCAAGAACCCTCCCAGTAACCCACTGGAAGCTCTCCCCCATACACAGAAGGAATCACACCTATCTATGTACCTCATAACAGTCCCACAAACCACAGACCACACTGCAACCTCAAGAGCAGCCACGTGTCCTTCTTCCAACTGCACTTGACTATAATTCCAGAGGCAATCCCATCAGCACAAGGACCCAACGGGAAGTCTTCACCTGCTGAATACAGTCTGTAAATACTGAACAATATGTTTTCTCTTCCACATGCATAGACACTACCACAAGACTACACAAAGACTATAACAAAGAATCAGGTAAACATAACACCACCAAATGAAACTATAATAAACTCTAGTAAACACCAAAAAGAAATTGAGAGCTAGGTATTGCCTAAGAATTCAAAATCACTTTTTATGTACTTTTTAATTAGACTTTAAGTTCTCAGGTACATGTGCAGTTTATGCAGGATTGCTACATAGATATACACATGTCATGGTGGTTTGACGCATCCATCCCCCCATCATCTACGTTAGGTATTTCTCCTAATGTTATCCCTCCCCCAATCCCCCCCACCCCCTGGTATCCCTTCCCTAAACCTCCCACACCCCAACAGGCCCCAGTGTGTGATGTTCCCTTCCCTGTGTCCATGTGTTCTCATTGTTTAACATCCACTTATGAGTGAGAATACGCAGCATTTGGTTTTCTGTTCTTGTGTCAGTTTGCTGAGAATGATGGTTTCCAGCTTCACCCATGTCCCTGCAAAGAACATGAACTCATCTGTTTTTATGGCTGTATAGTATTCCATGGTGTATATGTGCCACATTTTCTTTATCTAGTCTATAATTAATGGGCATTTGGGTAGGTTCCAAGTCTTTGCTGTTGCAAACAGTGCTGCAATGAACACACATGTGCATGTGTCTTTACAATAGAATGATTTATAATCCTTTGGGTATATAGCAAGTAGTGGGATTGCTGGATCAAATGGTATTTCTATTTCTAGATCCTTGAGGAATCACCACACTGTCCTCCACAATGGTTGGACTAATTTACACTCCCACCAACAGTGTAAAAACTTTCCTATTTCCCCACATCCTCTCCAGCATCTGTTGTCTTCAGATTTTTTAATGATCACCATTCTTTTTTTAGAGGTGTAGTTTTAGTTTTTTTAATTTTTTTTTAATTTAAGAATTCCCATGTTACACAAAAGAGCACATATAGACAACAGAAGAAAAATAATTTCTAAAAAAAATTAGAAGTTTCATTAAGAAATAAACCCATGAAAAAAGACCAAATATGAATTTTACGACTGAAAAATACAATGACAGAACTAAAAAAATAAATGAAGTAGAAAGCTTCAAAATCAGATTTGAACACATAGAAGAAAGAATCAGTAAACTTAGAGAAAGTGGTTTGAAATTAGCCAATTAGAGGAACACACACAGAAAAATGAGTAAGAGCAAAGAAAGCATAAATGACCTCCAGGACATCAGCAAGTGAACAAATACACAATTTTTAGAACTAGAAGAAAAGAAAAAGGAGAAAAGTTTATTTAAAGAAATAATGGTTGAAAACTTCCCAAATCTTAGGAGATACATGCACATCCATATTGATAAAGCTCAAAGAACCCCAAGCATGTTCAAACCAAAGAATATCCTGAGATACATAATCAAATTGTCAAAAGTCAAAGACAAACAGAGAATCTTGAAAGAAGCAAGAGAAAAAGACACTCATCACATACAAGGGAATCTTCGTAAGGCTACTACTGAACATCTCAGCAGTAAACATACAGTATAGTAGAAAGTAAGATGATACAGTCAAAGTGCTGAAATGAAAAAAAAAAAACCTGTCAACCAAGAATACTATATCCACCAAAACTATTCTTTAAAAGTGAAGGAGAGATAAAGACATTTCCAGACAAACAAGATGAGGGAGATTTTTACTACGAGATCTGCCTTACAAGAAATACTAAAGGCAGTTCAAGCTAAAACAAAGAAATGCTAAGCAATAATATGAAATAAATGAAAATATAAAATTCAATGGCTGGCTGGGCACGGTGGCTCATGCTTGTAATCCCAGCATTTTGGGAGGCCAAGGCAGGTGGTTCACCTGAGATCAGGAGTTTGAGGCCAACTGGACCAACATGGCAAAATTCTGTCTCTACTAAAAATACAAAAATTAGCTGAGTGTGGTGGCAGGTGCCTGTAATCCCAGCTACTTGGGAGGGTGAGATATGAGAATAACTCAAACCTGGGAGGCAGAGGTTGCCGTGAACTGAGATCTCGCCATTGCAATCCAGCCTTGGTGACAGTGAGACTCTCGTCCCCCAACCCCCCCCCCCCCAAAAAAAAAAAACCTCAGTGGTAAGGGTAAACATATAGCCAAATTCAGAATACTCTAATACTGTAATTTGTTGTATATATGACCTTCAATCCTTGAATACAAGTAAAAAGACAAAGGTATTCAAAATAACTACAGCTACAATAATTTGTTAATGGATACATGATATAAAAAGATATAAAGACCTCAACACCATAAAATGTGGGGAAAGAAGTAAAAGTGTAGAGTTTTCATATGAAATTATAATTGTTATCAGCTTAAAATAGAATAACTATAAGATGTTTTATGAAAGCTCCATGGTAACCAGAAAGAAAATAACTTTTAGTAGATTCACAAAAGATAAAGAGAAGGGAATGAAAGTGTATCATTACAAAGCCACGCACAGTGGCTCATGCCTGTAAGCCTAGCACTGTGGAAGGCTGAGGCAGGTGGAGAGCTTGAGTCCAGAAGTTCAGGACAAGCCTGGGCAACATGATGAAACCCCATCTGTTATTAAAAATAATTAATTTTTTATTGCATTTTAGGTTTTGGGGTACATGTGAAGAACATGCAAGATTGTTGCATAGGTACACACATGGCAGTGTGATTTGCTGCCTTCCTCCCCATCACCTATATCTGGCATTTCTCCCCATGCTATCTCTCCCCCAACTCCCCCACCTCCCGCTGTCCCCTCCCCATTTCTCCCCCGCCATAAACCCAGTGTGTGACGCTCCCCCTCCCTGTTTCCATGTGTTCTCACTGTTCAACACCCACATACGAGTGAGAACCTGCCCTGTTAGATTTTCTGTTCTTGTGTCAATTTGCTGAGAATGATGGTTTCCAGGTTCATCCATGTCCCTACAAAGGACATAAACTCAAATATGCTAAAGAAATATATTTTTTAATATTTATCAGTATAGAAAATCACCAAATCACAAGAGAAAAACAAAAAGAGGAAGAAAGGAACAAATGATTTACAAAATAATCAGAAAACAATTAATAACATAGCAGTAGTCCTTACCTATCAAAAATTACCTTGAAGGTAAATGAGTTAAATTGTACAATCAAAAGACAGGGTTGCTGAATGAATAAAAAACAGGCTTTAATTATGTGCTGCCTATAAGAGACATACCTTAGGCTTAAGGGAACATGTAATTGAAAGGGAAGGAATGAAAAAAAATTTCTCTTTAAACAATGACCAAAAGAGAGTAGGAGCAGGATATACTTATATTATAAAGAAACAGACATTCAGTCAAAACCTTTTACAAGAGGCAAAGTCACTGTATAATCATAGTTAAGTCAATTAATCCAGAGACTATAATTACAAATATATTTGCACGCAACATGAAAGTACCTAAATATATAAAGCTAAAAGGAGAAATAGCAACACAGTAACTGTAGGAAACTTCAATATTACACTTTCAGCAGTGGATAGATTACTCAGACATAAAATCAGTAAGGAAGAGATTTGAACAACTTGAGCACTCTACACCAAATGAACCTAATGGATATATACAGAATATTCCACACAAGAGCAACAGAATGTACATTTTTCTCAAATGCACACAGAATATTCTCCAAGATAGATCATATGTTGGGCTAGAAAAAAAGCATTAATATTTTTTAAGACTGAAATAACATCAAGTATCTTTTCCAACCACAATGATATCAAACTAGAAATTAATAAGAGGATATTTTTTGGAAAATTCACAAATATGTGAAAATAAATAATACACTATGAACATCAAATCTAAGAAATCAAAAGAGAAGAAAGCAGAGCAACACGACTGAATAGAAGCCTCCACAAATCATCCTCCCCACAGCAACACCAAATTCAACAAATACACACACACACACACACACACACACACACACACACACACACTCACACACACCCACATAGGCACCCTCATAAGAACCAAAAATAAGGTGAATGAGTGCGTTACTTGGGTGTAACGTCGTATCACTGAAAAAGACGTTGAAGACAGTAGGAAAGACAGTCTTGAAATACCAATGACACCCCTCCCCTACCACTCACCAGCAGCCATGTGGTACAGAGAAAGAATCTGTGTATTTGGAAGAGGGAGAGCACAGGAACCATGGGACTTGAATTGGAACTCAGTGTTTCCCCATCACAGCAGAAAGCAACACAAGGCAGAATTCAGCTGGCAGCCGCCATGGGAACATTTAGACCATCCCTACATAGAGGGGGAATCATGCATCCCAGCAGTTGGAAACAGTTCTCAGAAGCCCCACCACAGGAGGGCTAAAGTGTTCTGGTGTCCTAAATAAAGTCGAAAAGCAGTCTGGGCAACAAGCACTGCAATTCCTAGGCAAGTGGTAGTGCTGCACCGGAATCAGAGCCAGTAGACTTGGGGAGCACATGACCAAATTAGACACCATCTGGGGCAGCCACAGGAGTGCTTGTGGTGCCATTCCTCCCCAGCCTAAGGCAGGGCAGCTCACAGTTCCATGACAGACTCCTTCCCTCTACTTGAGAAGAGAAGGAAGAGTAAAGACGACTTTGTCTTGCAACTTGGATACCAGCTCAGCCACACTAGGAAGGTCACCAGTAAGGGTCCTGAGGTTCCTATTCCAGGCCCTAGTTTTCAAATATTTCTAGACACACTTGAGGGAAGAAAGAACCTGCTGCCTTGAGAAAAAGGGCCCAGTCCTGGAAGGATTCATCACTTTCTGACTACAGAGTCTCTGGGCCCTTAATAATCAGTACTAGTACCCAGGCTGTACTAGCCATGGGCCTTTGGTAAGACTCAGAAAGGTACTGGCTTCAGGTGTGACCCAGCATCTTCCCAGCTGTGGTGGCCATGGGGAGGACCTTCTCCTTCTGCCTAAGAAAAGGAAATGGAAAAGTAACAAGGACTTCGTTTGGTAGCTTAAGCACAACTTGGCCACAGTGGGATAGAACACCAAGTGGCCTTTTGGGGTCCCTAATTTCCCAGGCCTTGGCTCTTGGATGGTGTTTCTCAACCTGCCTTGGGCCAAAGAGAAGCACACTACCATGAAGGGAGAGTCCAAGGCCTGGTAGCATTCACCACAAGTTCACTGAAAAGCTGTTCATTCATACATTGAATGAACATTGGCAGTAACCAGGAAGTACTTGCCATGGGCCTAGGGCAGTGGTGGCCATGGGGAGAGACTCCTTGGCTGGCAGAAAGAGGAGGGAAGAGTGGGAAGGACTTTGTCTTGTGACTTGGGTGCCAGCAAACCTGCAATCAAATAGAGTACCAGGTAGAAACCTATGTTTTCTGACTTGAGACCCTGGCTCTCAGATAGCAACTCTGGACACACCTAGGACCAGGGGGGCAGGGGGTGACCTTGTCATCCTGAAGAGAAGAACACAAGCCTAAATGGCTTTGCCACCTACTAATTATGTCACGTGACTCTCTCCATTTTCAGTGGATATGCAATTCTAGAATAAAAGTTTTTTTCTTTCAAGTGATGAAAGCGGAGGGATTTTATCAACACCAGACCTGTCCTACAATAAATGCATTTACAGTGAACATAAATGGACTAAATTCTCCAATTAAAGGACATAGAGTTGCTGAATAGATTAAAAAAAAAAAAAGGTCTAACAATCTGTTGCCTACAGGAAACACCTTTCTCTCAAAAAAGACACGAACAGACTGAAAATAAAAGGAATAGTAAAAGATATTCCAGGCAAACAGAAGCCAGGAAAGAGCATGAGTTGTCATACTTAAATTGGACAAAATAGATTTCAAAATAAAAACTACAGAAAGAGACAAAGAATGTTATTATATAATGATAATGGGGTCAATTGAGCAAGAGTAAATAACACTTGTAAATATATATGCACCCAACACTGAAACACCAAGATATACAAATCAAGAATTATTCGAGCAAAAGAAAGAGACCTGAATACAATAATGGCTGGAGGGTCAATACCCGACTTTCCGCATTGGACAGATCATCCAGATGGAAAATCATTTTTAAAAAAGTCAGACTTAATCTGCATTATAGCCCCAATGGACCTGATTGAATATTCAGAGAACATTTTATCCAATAGCAGCAGTATGTATGTTCTCAACATATAATTTATTCTCAATGATAGACCATATGTTAGCCCACAAACAAGTCTTTAAAACGTTCTTTTTAACTGGAAGCATATCAACTGTATTTTCTGACCACAGTAGAATCAAGTTAGAAATCAGTAATAAGAATTTTGAAAGCTGTACAAAGACATGGAAACTAAGCAACGTACTACCGAATAACCAGGAGTTATTTTTTTAATTTCGAAGGACGTTAAGAAATTTCTTGAAACAAATCATAATGATAACACAACATACCAAAACCTATGAAATACAGCTAAAGTGGTACTAACAAGAAAGTCTACAGCTATAAACACCCACATCTGAAAAGGAAAAAAAACAAACTTCGATAAACTAACAACACATAAGAAGACTATAAAGGCAAGAGAAAAACAAACCCCAAATCAGAAGAAAAGAACTTAGAAAAAGTTTAGAACAGAAGTAAATGGAATTGAAACACAGAAAACAATACAAAAGATTTACAAAATGGAAAGTTAGTTTCTCAAAAAGATAAACAAAATTGACAAACCATTAGCAAGACTAATTTAAAAGAGGAAAGACCCAAGTAAATAAAATCAGAACTAAGAAAGGAGATGTAACTGATGCTACAGAAATTCAAAGGCTACTATGAGACTATATGCTAATAAATTGAGAAACCTAGTAAAAAATGGATATTTATACACGTATCACCTATGAAGACTGAACCATGAAGAAATCCAAAGCCTGAACAGACACATAACAAGTAGTGAGACAGAAGCCATAATAAAAATTCTCCCTGTAAAGCCCAGGACCTGATGACATCACTGTTGAATTTCACCATTTAAAGAACTAATACCAATCCTACTCAAACTATTCTGAAACACTATACATTCTTCTCAGCACCACATAGCACTAATTCTAAAATTGACCACCTGTTCTAAAATTGGAAGTAAAACACTCCTCAGCAAATGGAAAAGAACGGAAATCATAACAAAGAGTCTTTCAGACCACAGTGCAATCAAATTAGAATTCAGGATTAAGAAACTCACTCCAAACCATGCAACTACATGGAAACTGAACAACCTGCTCCTGAATGACTACTGAGTAAATGACAAAACTAAGGCAGGAATAAAGAAGTTCTTTAAAGCCAATGAGAACAAAGATATAATTTAGCAAAACCTCTGCGAGACAGGTAAGCAGTGTTTAGAGAGAAATTTACAGAACTAAATGCCCACATCAGAAAGAAGGAAAGATCTAAAATAGACACCCTAACATCACAATTAAAAGAACTAGAGAAGCAAGAGCAAACAAATTCAAAAGTTAGCAGAAGAGAAGAAATAAATAAGATCAGAGCAGTAATGAAAGAGGCAGAGACCCAAAAATCTTTCAAAAATCAATGAATCCGTGAGCTGGTTTTTTGAAAAAATTAACAAAATAGACTGCTAGCAAGACTAATAAACAAGAAAGAGAGAAGAATCAAATAGACACAACAACAAATTATAAAGGGACTGTCACCACTGATCTCAGAGAAATACTACTATCACAGAATACTATAAACACCTTTATGGAAATCAACTAGAAAATCTAGATAAAACGGATAAATACCTGAACAGATACACCCTCCCAAGACTAAACCAGGAAGAAGTCAAATCCCTGAACAGAGCAATAACAAGTTTTCAAATTGAGGCAGTCATTAATAGCCTACTAACCAAAAAAAGCCCAGGATCAGACAGATTCACAGCCCATTTCTACCGGAGGTGGAAGAGGTGCTGGAAACATTCCTTCTGAAACTATTCCAAATAATAGAAGAGGGACTCCTCCCTAACTCATTTTATGAGGCCAGCATTATCCTGATACCAAAACCTGGCAGAAACAAAACAACAATAAAGAAAATTTCAGGCCAATATCCCTGATGAACATTGATGTCAAAATCCTCAGTGAAATACTGGCAAACCGAATCCAGCAGCAGATTAGAAAGCTTATCCACCACGATAAAGTCAGCTTCATCCCTGGGATGCAAGGCTGGTTCAACATATACAAATCAATAAATGTAATCCATCACATAGAACCAATGACAAAAACCACATGATTATCTCAATAGATGCAAAAAGACCTTCCATAAAATTCAACATCCCTTTATGCTAATAACTCTCAATAAACTAGGTATTGATGGAACGTATCACAAAATAATAAGAGCTATTTATGACAAACCCACAGCCAACATCATACTGAATGGGCAAAAACTGGAAGCATTCCCTTTGAAAACTGGCACAAGACAAGGAGGCTCTCTCTCAACACACCTATTCAACACAGTATTGGAAATTCTGGCTAGGGCAATCAAGCAAGAGAAAGAAATAAAGGGAATTCACACAGAAAGAGGAAGTCAAATTGTCTCTGTTTGCAGATGACATGATTGTATACTTACAAAATCCCATCATCTCAGTCCAAAAATTCCTTAAGCTGATAAGCAATTTCAGCAAAGTCTCAAGAAACTAAATCAATGTGCAAAAATTACAAGCATTCCTATACACCAATAATAGAGAGTCAAATCATGAGTGAACTTCCATTCACAATTGCTACAAAGAGGATAAAATAACTAGGAATACAACTAAGAAGGGATGTGAAGAACCTCTTCAAGGAGAATTACAAATTATTGCTCAAGGAAATAAGAGAGGACACAACCAGACGGAAAAACATTTCATGCTGATGGATAGGAAGAATATTGTAAAAATGTCCATACTGCCCAAGGTAATTTATAGATTCAATGCTATCCCATCAAGCTACTATTGACTTTCTTCACAGAAATAGAAAAAACTATTTTAAATTCCATATGAAACCAAAAAAGAGCCCATATAGCCAAGACAATCCTAAGCAAAAAGAACAAAGCTGGAGGCATCATGCTACCTGACTTAAACTAGACTATAAGGCTACAGTAACCAAAACAGCATGGTACTGGTACCAAAACTGATATATAGACCAATGTAACAGAACAGAGGCCTCAGAAATACCACCACACATCTACAACCATCTGATCTTTGACAAACCTGACAAAAACAAGCAATGGGAAAAGGATTCCCTATTTAATAAATGGTGTTGGGCAAACTTGCTAGCCACATGCAAAAAACTGAAACTGGACACCTTCCTTACACCTTATACAAAAATTAACTCAGGATGGATTAAAGATTTAAACTGAAGACCTAAAACCAGAAAACCCTAGAAGAAAACCTAGGTAATACTGTTCAGGACATTCATGGGCAAAGACATCATGAAAACTCCAAAAGCAATTGCAACAAATGCCAAAAATGACAAATGGGTTCTAACTAAACTAAAGAGCTTCTTCAAAGCAAAAGAAATTATCATAATGGTGAACAGGCCGCCTACAGAATGGGAGAAAAGTTTTGCAATCTACCCATCTAACAAAGGACTAATATCCAGAGTCTACAGGGAAATGTAACAAATTTATAAGGAAAAAAAAAAAACATCAGAAAGTAGGCAAAGGATATCTACAGACATTTTTCAAAAGACAACATTTATGCAGCCAATAAACATATGAAAGAAAGTCATCATCACTGGTCATTAGAGAAATGCAAATCAAACCACAATGAGATATCATCTCACACCAGTTAGAATGGCAATCATTAAAAAGTCAGGAATCAACAGATGCTGGAGAGGATGTGGAGAAACATAAATGCTTTTACACTGTTGGTGGGAGTGTAAACTAGTTCAACCATTGTGGAAGACAGTGTGGTGATTCCTCAAGGATCCAGAACCAGAAATACCATTGGACCCAGCAATCCCATTACTGGATATATACCCAAAGGATTATAAATCATTCTATTATAAAGACATATGCACATGTATATTTACTGCAGCACTATTCACAATAGCAAAGACTTTGAACCAACCCAAATGTCCCTCAATGATAGTCTGGATAAAGAAAACTGGCACATATACACCATGGAATACTATGCAGCCATAAAAAAAGAATGAGTTGATGTTCTTTGCAGGAACATAGATGAAGCTGGAAACCATCATTCTCATAAACTAACACAGGAATGGAAAATCACACACTGCATGTTCTCATTCATAAATGGGAGTGGAACAATGAGAACACATGGACACAGGGAAGGGAACATCACACCCTGGGGCCTGTTGAGGGGTGGGGGTCTAGGGGAGGGATAGCATTAGGAGAAATACCTAATGTAGATGATGGGTTGATGGGTGCAGCCAACCATTATGACACATGTATACCTATGTAACAAACCTGCACATTCTACACATGTATCCCAGAACTTAAAAGTATAATTAAAAAAATAATAATAATAAATGAAAGCCATCAAAATCAGAAAAGAAGACGTAAAATTGTCTCTGCAGATGACATGGTTTTATAGCGAGACAATTCTAAAGAGTCCATCACAAGAAAAAAGAAATCAGGACTTGTAAATAAATTCAGTAAAATTATAGAATACTGTATCAGTCAGCATACAGTTTCATTTCTATACACTAACAACAAACTATCTGAAAATTTGAAAAAAATCCCATTTATAGCAATATCCAAAATAACACACTTAGAAATAAATTTAATCAAGGAGGTAAAAAAAAATGTGTGTACTGAAAACTAAAAGACACAGAAATTGTGGAAGACACAAATAAATGGAAAGATATCCTCTGTTCATAGATGGGAAGAATATTGTTAAAATACCTGTAACACCCAAAGTGATCTACAGATTTAATGTAACTCTTACCAACATTCCAGTGGCATTTTTCACAGAAATAAAGTAACTCTAAAATGGGCATGGAACCACAAAAGACCTCAAATAACCAAAACAATCTTTAGAAATAAAAAGCTAGAGGCAATACACTTCATAATTTCAAACTATATTACAAAGGTATAGTAATATAAACAATATGGTAATGGCAGAAAAATAAACACATAGACTAACAGAACAGAGTAGAGATCCCAAAAATATACCCAGACATACAAGGTCAACTAATCTTTGACAAGGGCACCACGAATACATAATAGGTGAGAAATATTTTTCATAAACAGTGGTGGGAAGAATAGACACACACACACGAATAAAATTAGACCCTTTTCTTATACACAAAAATTAATCGGAAATGGATTAAAGCCTTAAATATAGGACCTGCAATCACAAAATTCTTGGAAGGAACCAGACAGAAAGCTCACACAACTCAACAGCAAAAAAATACAAAATAACGTAATTTTAAAATGGAGGAAAGGGACTTGCTATTGTCTGAATGTGGTCCAAAATTCATGTGTTGAAATTTAATCACCAGTATGATAATATAAACAGGTTGGGCCTTTAGGAGGTAGAGCTCTCACAAATAAGAGTAAGACTTTTTAAAGAGGGCTTCACACAGCATTGGGCGTTTTTTGCTTTTTTATTCTTCTGCAATGTGAGGTCACAGCAAGAAAGCCCTAATTAGGTAACAAATGCTGGGGCCTTTAGCTTGGACTTCCCAATTTTCAGAACTGTAAAAAATCTATTTATTTTCATTCTAAATTAGTCAGTCTGTGGTTTTCTCATTGTAGCACAGAAAGACTAAGCCTTGAGCAGACATTTTTCCGAAGATGACATAAAATTGGCCAAGAGACATATGCAAAGGTGCTCAACATTACTAATCATCATGAACATGCACATCAAATCCACCATGAAATAGCCTGGCACATCTATTAAGATGGTTAACAGCAAAAAGACAGGTGATAACAAGTGCCAGCAAGGATGTGGAGAAAGGGAGCCCTGGGCACTGCTGGTGGGAATGTAAACTGTTACAGCCATCACAGAAAATCGTACGGAGGTTCCTCAATAAAGTAAAAATAGAATGACCACATAATCCAATAATTTCATTTATCAGTATATGTCCAAAAATAAAGTAAAATCTGAATCTTGAGGAGATATCTGCACCCCTATGCCCACTGCAGCATTATCCACAACAGCCAAGATATGGGACAACCTAAGGGTCTACTGACAGAAGAATGGATAAGCAAATGTATATATAAACACACACAATGGAATATTATTTAGCCTTACAAAAGAAGAAAATCCTGCCATTTGCAACATGAATGAACCTGGAGGACATTATGCTAGTGAAATAAGCCAGACACTGAATAAATAAATACCGTATGATCTCACGTACATGTGAAATCTAAAAACCTGAAACTCACAGAAGAGTAGAATGGTAGTTGCTAGGGGCTGGAATAATGAAGGAGATGCGTGGGTTGGGGTTGGTCAAAAGGTATAAACTTTCAGTTATAAGAGGAGAAAGTTCTAATGCACAGCATAGTGGCTACAGTTAATAACACTGTATTATTTACTTTAAATTTGCTAACAGAGCAGATCTTAAGTGTTCTCACCACACACACACACACACACACACACACACACACACATGTTTACTATGTGTGAAGGATGTATTCATTTCATTGTATTAATCAATATATAATTTGTGTATAAAGTCATGTTGTGAGCCTTAAATATATTAAATTATTATTTGTTAGTTATGCCTTAATAAAGCTGAGGGAATTTTTTAAAAATCTAAGAATATGGGCCTGGTAGCCAGAAAAAAAATGAAAAAAGAAAACAGTCTATCTTTACTATAAACTCTAAAAGAATAGGGCAGCATTTACCTTGCTTGTCACATGCAAAGGGATCGTAATAAATACTTACAGAATGGGTTAAAATTTAGTTGATCAATGGCATATTATATTCAAAAATTCTTAAAATGTCAATGCCGTGTCATTTAAACTTCAGGATAATGAATTAGAAAAGAGTGTTCCAAAATAAGTCTTTCAAGAGTGGTTATTGACTTCAGCATGCATCCTGACAATTTAAAGATCTGACCCCAAAAATCTGGAAATCAAAAAGGCATGGATATAATTTAACACTTGCTCATAAAAGACGTAAGAAAGGAAGACAGAATAAAAAGAGAATGTGCTCATTTTTCCATTAATGTGTGTTTTTTCCTAAATTCTGCATAACTTTTAGAACTCCAGTTACAATGGCATGTGTTGGGGGATAAAAAGCTCCAATGTTTTTGTAATTTCTGGTTAACAGGGCTTAAAATGCTGGAGTCTGAATCATATTATATTTAAATACACAGCCAGTAATTTTGCCTGGTTTTCTATTGTTGTTTTATACATCCAAGACAATCAATCAAAAAAAAAAATAAAAAATGTGATGAGAAGCCCAGAAATAACCTTTCATGACAACGTCTAGACCACATATGATTTGTTTGCTGAAACTGAGGTCCTAAGTGACAATTCTGTTTCTGACCTTGTACGCAATGGAGGCTTTATGTCTGTACTTGTAATGAGTTGCCCAGCCTTGATCTTGGTCTCCTCTGTTCTGTGGCATGTCATTATCTCTTTCTTGTTTCTTTTTTTGTTCTTTCAGTCTATGATTTGCTGGGGCTTGTTCTTTTAAACCACACTGTTGTTATCTGACACAGATAGCTTTTTTCTAGGTATTTTCTATCCTCAATTCTACTTTCCACTAACCAGAGAAAATGTCACCTGAAATATGTGGGCCTGTTTTCTCCTCTGACATGGCAAAGAATATTTGCCGGTAGATCAAATAAACTGATCCAGAAGAAAAATCTTTTCTTAAAAAAGAGAAGTACGAAAATGCTTTGTAAATTACCTGTAAGTTTTCTAAATCAGTAAATACAGAGACTATTTAATTTGTGAATATAACAAAATTACTCCCCATTTGCCCAGTGAAAGGAAATGGGGTGTTCCTGTTTTAATAGTCTACTTAACTGATGATTGTTATAAGTACTAAGTAGGTTGAAATTCTTATAATATAGGACTATTCAAAGAGGAGTGAACATAAATTGTTCTATCCCTTTGATATAGAAGTCACTTAAGCATCCTGATTTCTTTAATTATTGTGAACATCAATAATCCTTACACTAAAATACACAGTGTTTTTTATTGGGGCTCTCTGCTTTTTGAGATTTGAGCAAATGAGAGTTAATTGGAAATTTAATCTAGGCTTTATCATCTTCTATCCAGATTATATTGATATAGCATCTTAATCACTTCATACAACTTAAGTATTTATCTATCTTCTGACGTTAAATACCACCTTTATCATGTTACTTCCTGAGAGGACAACCTCCAATGGTCCCTTAGTTTATACTGTATCAGGTCCTGTCTACTTTGCCTAGTTTTCAAGACATTTCAGAATTGATCCCCTACTTCCCAACCTTATTTTCTGATTTTCTCAAATCATAGTTTGTTATCACCCAATTTAGTAGTTACATATTTTCTAATATTTTTCACTGTGATTTATTATAATCTAAATAGACTCCCAAAACTCTTTTCTACCTATAAGATTAATTCTCAAAAACAAGAACATGCCCCACATTTATTTTCTCCATGAAACCAAATACATTAATGAATGGGCAAGAAAGAGGAAAAACGACTTCCCCTCATCAATGAGCATGCGCACAGTTCCGAGGCTTTGCATGCTCATTAATTAACTGAAACATAGCAGCATTTAGCACAGTGCTGAATATAATAAGGGCCCAATAAATGTTTCTTTTTATTATTATGTCATTGAATCCTCCCAGCAAACTTGTCAGAAGACACAGAGGGAAGCGGAGCTCTGAAAGGGCATGTGATCATCCGAGCAAGGAGCACTGGGATGGAACCAAGCTTTCCCCGCAACTGGCAGAAACACAATGCAAAGTAATTTAAATAAAAAGGAATTCTGTTACATCAAATAACAAAGAGTCCAGAAGTTTGTTGATTACAAGACTGGTTAATTCATTGGCTCAAAAATGTTATCAAGGACCAGATCCTCATCAGCTTGCCACTCTGCCTTTTGAGTTGGTTAACCTGATCCTCAGGCTGCTTCCTCTCATAAGGCAAATACTGTACATTCATAGCAGTCCCTGCCCAAACATTAACACACAATAACATGCGAAAGAAAAACAGGCTCTTCTTAGCACTGAAAAAGCTTTTCCCAGAAACCCCCTAGCAGGCCCCCACTCTGATTTCACTGGTCAGTGGCTAAAATCATCACCAGCAAGAGAAATGGGGCCAGTAATGACTGGTTTGAGCACAAGAATACGCACCACTCAGGGGGTAGAGATTAAGCAACTTCGCTGAAGCACGTGTGGGGGAAGCAAACACATGAACAAACTCTGGGCTCTGACTTGTGTTTTCAAAGAGGTAGAGGGGGATGTATAAATGAATATTGGGAAGAAAAACCATCAGGGCTTTCTGTTCCTTTGTTGCTTCAAAGTAGCAAATGTTAACTTAATTGACTAATTTGAACATACAAATATCTGTGGTTATTACAGAGAAAGAAAAGGGAGGAGGAGGAGGAGGAGGAGATGACGAAGGGAGGGAAGGAAAGTCACGTTCATGATTGTGTGTGCCACTCCTACAGGCTATGAAAGTAGTTACTGAAAATCATAGATGGCAGCAGGAGGATCTGTGCATAGATGCAGCAGGAGACAGATTTTTAGAGATAAAAATTATTTGAATCCCAATAGGGAGCTGATGGTAACCACATTCAAGATAGCAGACATGAAGAACTAATGAGGTTTTCAGGTCTGTGAGCTAACCAAGGAACAGACACATCAGAAATGATTCAGCAGGAGGCATAACGAATAAAACAATGATTTCTTAATAGCAAAGCTATAAAAGAGGATAAAATTTAACTCTTATTTCTTAAAAAGTTATTTTTTCAACTAGAAAATAATACTACTTCATTTAAAAAGGATGGTAACTAAGAAATGGGCATTACTTAAATTTTATTCATTAATGCTTATTTTTTGTCATGTCTTAAAAATTCAACAGACAACATAAGCAAAAAGGTTAAACAGTAATTCTCACTAAAGGGGAAACAACTTAAAATTTTTGAGCTTACAGGTTTGTGCAAGCCTGTGATTCAGAGCATTTATAAAGATGATCATTTATATAAGAAGGACCTGGTACTTTTCCATAGAAATAAGTGGATATTCTTCTTTCTAGACATTATTCTGGATTATTAAAACATCTATAACCTGGGAACTTACATCATAAGAGAGCTATAGTACCAATTTATCAGTCTTAGCCAATTTTCTGCTGCTATAATAGAGTATTTGAGACTGAGTAACTTTTAAAAAAAAAAAAGAAGTTTATTTGGCTCACAGTTCTGAAGTCTGGGAATTCCAAGATCAGGCAGCGTATCTGGTGAGTGCCTCATGCTGCTTCACCTCATGACAGAGTGGAAAGGGAAATAGGAGTGTGGAAAACAGAAAAGAAAAACATAGAGGCAACCTTGCTTTATATCAACCTGCTCTTCTGAGAACTAATTCATTCCCTGAAGAATTAGCCCAGTCTCATGAGAACTGCATTCATCCATTCATGAGGGCAGAACTCCCATGACCCAAACACCTCTTGCACTGGCAATCCCAACTTCATTACATTGACAACGAAATCGTAACATGAATTTTGGCAGGGACACTCAAACCATAACAGCATCTAGCAAGGAACAGTTCTTTTAAAAACTTGTTCACCACTTCCAGGGTTTTATTGAAGAAGCTGTGAAATGCTTCTCATTACTTGCCAAGCCTTTTTTTTTTTTTTCGGTCTGACCTGAGGAAGGAACCTGGTACAGTGAGTTTTCTTCAGCTCTGGAAAACAGATTGTGTTAAGATGACTCAATAATGTACATGATTGTGCATAGTAATTCTCATTAGACATAAATTCAGGTACTTAGATCACCTATCCTCCAAACGGATTTCTGTAAGTACTTTCCTGGACAACCTAGGGACAACCCAGGACCTATGATCTGTGCATATAGAGTTTCTGAGGACAAATCTGGGACTCTCACAGGTTCTGAAGTTGCATATGTGAATTGCACACCAAAAATAACCAAGAATTACTTTAAGGGATGTTAGTGAAAACCTGGCAGCATCTAGTGACATGACCATATCTACACAGGGCTAGTTAATTGAGAAAAAATTTTCAACTAAATTTTACTGCCTCCAGCAAGTTCTACAGTAGTTCCCACTTTATCTGAAGTTTTGTTTTCTATGGTTTCAATTACCCATGGTACCACACGAGATACTTTGAAAGAGAGAGAGAAAGGCCACATTCACATAACTTTTATTACAGTAAAACATTATAATGGATCAGTTATGATTGTTACTCTCACTGTATTGAATTTATAAACTTTATCATAGGCATGTATGTATGCACGTATGTACAGACAATGACATAAGATGTATAAGGGCTTGGTACCGTCTGTGGTTTTAGACAGTCACTAGTCTTGGAACCTATTTCCTGTGGTAAGGAGAAACTACTGTAATTTACATTTTTATCTTCCATCTCTAACCAGTTCATTAACTAGTGTTTCCATTAAATTCCTTAATAAAATGTATGTAACAACTATAGACTAAAAATATACACAGTGAATTTTGAGTCACACTATGGAATACCCTGCTTTTGTATTCAAGTATAGTTGTCCTTTAGTACCCATGTGGGATTGGTTGCAGGACCTCCAAGAGATTCCAAAGTCTGTGGATGTTTAAGTCCCTGATATAAAATGGCACAGTATTGCATATAACCTAGCATATCCTCTCATATTCTTTAGATATGTGTCTATTATATGTAACACCTAACAGTTATATAGTAAATGTGATAGTTATACTGTATTATTTAGAAAATGATGAAAACAGTCTGCACATGTTCAGTACATACATTTTTTTCAATTATTTTCAATCTGTCGTTGGCTGAATTTATTAATGCAGAACCCACAGATAGAGAGGGGCTGACTGCATGTTCATATAAATACTGCCAAACATTCCCAGAGTTTGGAAACTAAATTTGTATCACATTTATTCAATGTGTTTGTTTTTTTTTTTTTTTATTAGCTAAAAAATGCACGAATGTGAATTCATGTTTTCTACTATTATTTTTAAAAGAAATGTTTTCTACTATAATTTTTAAAAAGAAAAGTAGAATTTTTTTTCTATGTGCAGTTTAATTCTTATGTCTATGTTGCTGAAAATCACACAATAAATTTTGTTAAAGTAAAACATACGTAAGGAAAATTACACAAATCGTAAGAGTAGAGCTCAGTTTTCAGGAACCAAACCCACCTAAGTAACCAGAACACACTCAACAAAATAAAACAGCAACAGAACACAAACAACTCCCTCTTTCCACTCCTGTATTTTTTTTTTTTCTCAAGAAAAATTTTTCTACTCATTATTATACTTTAAGTTCTGGGGTACATGTGCAGATCGTGGAGGATTGTTACATAGCTATACACATGCCATGGTGGTTTGCTGCATCAATCCCTCGTCATCTACATTAGGTATTTCTCCTAAAGTTATACCTCCCCAATCCCTCCACCCTGCTATCCCTCCCCTAGCTCTCTCACCACCCAACAGGCCCTGGTGTGTGATGTTAGCCTCCCTGTGTCCATGTGTTCTCATTGTTGACCACCCACTTATGAGTGAGAACATGTGGTGTTTGGTTTTCTGTTCTTGTGTCAGTTTGCTGAGAATGATGGTTTCCAGCTTCATCTACGTCCCTGCAAAGGACACGAACTCATCCTTTTTTATGGCTGCATAGTATTCCATGGTGTGTATATGCCACACTTGCTTTACCCAGTCTATCAGTGATGGGCATTTGGGTTGGTTCCAAGTCTGACACATGCACAATTATGTTCACTGTGGCACTGTTTACAATACAGTATTTTTCTTGGTCACTCTCAAGGGCAACTAGCTTTACCAAGTCACCATAGATTTTGCTTATTTTTGTATTTAATTTTAAAAATATATACAAGATACACTTTTTTCTATCTGCTTCTTTACTTCAATTTTACATTTCTGAGACACATTAGTATGAGAACGTGTTGTAATAGCTATCAGTGCTATAAAATATTTTATGAATATATTAAAAATTATTTACCCATTTTATTGTTTATGGGAAGTTGGATAATTTTCAACTTGAATGCTGCCACTAGAAACATGATTTTAGTGAACATGAACACATTTCTACTGTATATATACAAATAAGGAGTGTTAGGTCATAAGATGTGCATATATTCAGCTGTAGGAAAGGGAGAACAGTTTTCCAACGTGATTATGACAATTTATAGCAGCGTATGAGAGTTCTATTTTTTCACATCTTTTCTAACACTTGGCATATTCTTTTTTCCATTCTTTGTTAGCTTATTGCACTTTTAATCTTTTCCTGATAACTACTGAAGTCACGAATCTTTTCATGTATTAAGTGGCCATTTGGATCCTCTTTTGTAATGTGCGGAAGACTTCTGCCCCTTTTTCTATTGAGTTTACTGCAGTTTTCTTACTGATTTCTAGGATTATTTGCATATTTTGGATAAGAACCTATTGTCAGTTATACATGTTACAATTATCTTCTCCTACTCTGTAGCTTTCCTTTTCACACCCTTAGTGGTATCCTGAAGTCAGCTCTTCCCAAAGTTCTTATGTTCAGTCTTTTCTACCTTTGTCCCTCAGCCACTCTCTGGAGAGCTTATCTTATACCTAGCTCCAAGCATCTCATTTATGAGAGTTCTAGCTTTAATATTTTGTTCATCAATTTCCAAATTCGACTTGCTTGGGAGCGTCTGCTTGAAGGCCAACCAGGATTTCAAAAGCCACCTATCCAATATCAAAATCACCCTGCTTCAACAAAGTATTTTCTTGTCTTCTGTATAACTGGTGACATTATCCTCATTTGCAATGCTCATAAATATGAGCCACCTTTGAGTTCTGTTTCTGTCTCTCTCATTTCCTATACCCAATCAATAGCCATAGTTGCAACCTAAACCCAAAGCTGGCTCCTCTAAGTCCTGAAGTAGGAGAAGAGAAATTTCCCTATCCCTGTCCTCCATTAATGCGCCTGTCACACTGACACCACTTCTGCATTCTTAATTCTACCCTCCTGCATCACCAAATTCTCAATAACTCTCTGTGTTGCTCGGTAAGAATTCTTGGACCATCGGGCATTCTGGCACATAGTGAAAGCTCTGTGTGTCTTCGAGGTCACAAAAATCCCTGGTGAAGGACACTGGAGACTCTTATAATTCCTGGCATTTTTTCAACTCTGAGACCTCCTTCCTCTATCACATTTCAGTGGGGTATTCTAACTAAAATTCATTTTCTCCTCCTGTCCTGCTGATACTCTACTCTCCACAAGACTGTCTCGTTTCCTGGGAATGAGACCTCCGTTAGGGGTTCTAATACTGGCTTGACCGGCATGCTCACAACTGCAGCTCTCCTCAGAGAAACATGTCCACAAAACAAATCCCCAAATCCTCAAGTGTCACTCTCCCCTTCCCATTTCAGATATCCTTCGACTCCTTACAATATGAGAAGGCTTTGGAGGGTGGAGGAAAATCTAATCTCCAGCCTGAAACTTCATACATGAGTCTCTTTGGCTCTCTGAACTTACAAATTTAAAATGCTCACACTTGGACTAATTTAAGGCCTGTCTCGGCATAGATGCGTCATATGAAGAAACATAAATCAAACCGCTCCCACCCAACAACAACGAAAGGTGAGGACGCTGATCTTTCATTGTCTTTTCTCCAAGTGGGAGTGATGAGGGAAAATTACGTAACACAATACAAATCAGAAAATTCTGAAACACTAACAGTCGCACTAATCTCTCCCTTTCCCTTCCCCTCCCCCTCATCACTGGCTCCCTTTTGCTCTCGTTTTAACTCTCGTTCTTTAGAACCAACTCTGCCATATTCCATTTCTCTTTCTCACACTGGGCTGCTCACACTCAACTTCAAAGATCACCATGTCCAACATCTGACCTTCCCCACCTTGTCCAAACTCCAAGCAATGTGTTTCATCTCCTGCTCCGATTCCCTGCTGAATACACGTTTCTACCTCACTGCAAACCATCTTCTGCCAGCGTTCTACTTATCCCATCTTTTCTACCTTGCTGTCAACTGCCTCTGCCCTTTGCTTTCTCACTGTCCAATGTTTCCAAGTATAAACTGACTCATAGGTTTACAGCTGCCACATTATCAAGTGCGCTATTTTATCAACAAGATGGACTCCATAAAATTTAATAAAATTTAAATTTTTAAACACAAGATATTATAAAGACACTTTATGCAAACATAGGTTAGGCTTGGAACTCAGTGTATTAAATAAGTACAATTGTATTCCATGTATATATGAAAATATTTACACGGAGAGAAGCTATGTCGTCTTTTTCCTTTCAAATGTTTATTCAATTTTATTCTCCATAGGATGGGTGTTATGACATACTAACTGTGATTACTCACAGAGCTGGTAGGAGGTACAGTTAATTAACATTTGCCAAAAGCTTTAAAATTCTTAGCTAAAGATAATTTAGGGCTCCAAAGCTCTTTATTTTATTCTGCGGTAGTAAACTGATCTACTTTGTCTGTTTGCACTGAGAAATAAAAGGACATAAAGAGTGGAAGCACATAAAAGACGCTATGAATGCTGCAAACTTTGGAAGCATCTCGTCTTCAGATTTCAGAGGTATCCATTGTAACACAAATTTTGGAAGCACGTTTAAAGCAGTGATGATTTCTGAATTATGGAACAATTTCCTTGAATTACAGCTCAGATGCTAGCACGAAAGTTACCTATTTTCTTATATGAGGATTCTTGAAACCATATTGTATAAATAAGCTCTTCTCCCTGAGCTCACTTAATAGTTAATTCTAAATATATATAGCAGTGCAGTGCTCTTATAAAAAAAAATACCTTCAATGAGGTGAATGAGATACTTCTTTTCAACATTATAAAATCTGTAAATTGCTGATAAAGTGTAAGTCCATATACATATATCTTAACAAATATGTATATCCTCTATATCTAATATATGTAAGGCACACATATGTACACTTACAAATGCCTTTATTAAAATTGGGCCAAGATTATAAATAATAGAGAATTTATAATAAAATTCATAACCCTAAAAAGATTTAGATTAATATCTCTAATAGAGCAAAATCATTGAATACAAAACAAGTAGGGAGTTTTTCCCCAGTCAAAATAAATAATATAACCTCTCATCTTGTAAATATAGAGATATTATTGCAAATACAAATATCTAATTGATATGTAGATATATGGACAAACTTATGATACCTACTCCCACAGCAGCTTCTTGATTACATGTAAAATTTTAGAGCCTGGTACCTTCATAATCCTTTTTTTTTGAGACGGAGTTTTGCTGTCACCCAGGCTGGAGTACAGTGGTGCAATCTTGGCTCACTGCAATCTCTGACTCTTGGGTTCAAGTGATTCTTTTGCCTCAGCCTCCTGAATAGCTGAGATTACAGGCGCCCACCACACCCGGCTATTTTTTTATATTTTTAGTAGAGACGGGATTTCACCGTGTTGGCCAGGCTGGTCTCGAACCCGTGACCTCCGGTGATCTGTCTACCTCGGCCTCCCAAAGTGCTGGGATTAAAGGCATGAGCCAGTGCGCCCGGCCAATATTTTCATAATTCTTGATGCAAGTCAGATAAATTGAAGCACCATGAATCCTCAAAATTATGTAACTTATAAAAAAAAGAAAAAGAAAAATTCAGTCAAAATAAAAACAGCTAATACCTTACATGGTACACTAATGATCTCACAAGTCAGTAACAATTCTTCTAGTGTATCTCTAGGAAACACTGATTTTTAAAACATTTTAATAAAAGCCTATAAATTTAACAACATTAGGTTAATGCTAGATACATATTAGTTGAATATGTGATATCCCATTTTAACAGCTTCTGTTTTATAAATGCCCCTAACAGACTCTCTGATCAAGGTCTCCAGATACCCCCATTCACACCCCCAACACAGGCTCAGCGTTAGTTATTGTTTTCTTCCAGTGTTCAGCCCAGCTCATTTAAGTCTGGTTCATATAAAGAATAGAGACAAGGTGCTGAAATGAGAAGCACCTGAAACATTTGCCTCTTTCCATTTCACCTCCTGAAGCCACAGCAATGCAATCCAGCTGGTACCTTCTGTTTCCTGATTTCTGCCAGCAAAGAATTCAACAGGGATGCCCTATTCCCTTTACCTCTTGACAACCTTTATCTTAATGACAACCCAAAAGCTTTTTCGAATCAGACTCTGTTTTGTCTCTTAATAGACTTACCAAATCTCAATTTCTTCAAGATGTAATGGATAGAATGTTTCTAGCCTTTGCCCATTTAAGTCTTTACAAAGCTACTTTCAGCCTTTAAAGACTGCGGCCGCAAAAAGGGTCCTGTAATGCAGCTACTCTCAATGTGTATTACACAGAAGTCTGGTTCTGTAGGATGGTAAT
Source organism: Ateles fusciceps (assembly GCA_036589455.1). Lineage (NCBI taxonomy): Eukaryota > Metazoa > Chordata > Mammalia > Primates > Atelidae > Ateles > Ateles fusciceps. Next base: position 4,673,789 of record JAZHEH010000253.1, on the reverse strand, counting down.
ATCCCAGGTACCACATGGAAAAATCTTTACTGCAGGAATTCTCAGAGCTTTTAACATGGTAATGTGCAGTGTGATTATTCAAAAATGGGATAAGTAGTATTTCCCAGTCTGATTGTAGGAATAAAGCTCTTATTTCACAGAGCATCTCATAAGAATAGTGATTCATGAACCATCCTTAGGGAAATGCTGTTTGAGTCAATTACTCTAAAACCAAATGTACTGGCATGGCTGCCTCCCTGTGTTATATTCTCTTTTACACTCAGCTGGAACATTTAATCCATAAAGGCAGACTTGGCTCTCCCTGAGCTCTAGATACGGACAGAGCTGAGATGATTCAACAACTCATCTTGCTGCTCCTGATATTTCCCTGTGCTCCAATCCTGGTCCTTGGGCCTCTGCCAAACTACTGAGTTCAAATCCAGCTTCAGGAATGGTTTCCCATCATGGTGTCTTGTACCGAGGTCCAAAGAGTACAACTGGAACTACCAGTTGTACTCACGATTTCTGCCAAACTGTATTCCTTGGCCGAGAGGCACACTCTGTATTCTAGCTCTGGGGCTGGAGCCCTTCCTGACACTCATCATAAATCTGGATCTCCATATATAATGAACATTGTGTCTACCGTGCCTGCATATACCTGGTGCTGACTTATCTGTACAATTACATATTCCTGTTCGCTTCTACATATCCTTTGAATGTTAGATTCTATTTGCACGTCTGAATTCTCAGTTTCAGCAATGAGGCCTGTGCCTAATTTATATCCTCACTGTACTGGGTTTGCCTAGGTCCCTGACCCCAGCTTTTCCCAATCACATCTGTACTATACCCTTCTAAGACCCATACCACTGTTCTGGCACTAAAGAAATTGGTTTGAAAAAGAACCCCAGCAAACAAACAAAAAGAACGTAATTCCTAAATTCACTTATTACACTCAATAAAACATTTTTCCTTTAAAAATTACATTGGGGAAAAAATACAATCTCAAATACTGTGGTAACATTAAATAACACCATAGTGGAGATGGCCATAAAAAAATACAGTCATTTGAAATTTTTCTACGGTAAAAACAGTGTCCAAATTCTCACTGGAGTTGAAGAGTAGTCTCAGAATTAAACAAATTATCGGTTTGGAAATGTAATAGAAAAGCCTCCCAACAGGCTTCCCACACAGTCCCCTGACATGTGGGAGTTTTGAAATAGTTGTCTTATTTCCTTCTAGTCCAATCCCCTGCTTTTCTACATTAAAAAAATACTCTTTAAAAACTCTAAAGAACCACCCAAGAAAACTGCCTCATATTCAGTTATATAATTATGAGATTGGAATTTAAAACTTCTTTGAAATATTTTTAAATGTTTACCAGTCTATCTTAAACTCTCCTAAAACAGAGACCAATTTCTAGGACAAGACGGGGTAACACACACAGATTGTTTCATCCCAGGGATACTGATCAATCAAAAATGGTTAGCAAAGATCATTTTACCTAGAATAACTTCTTTCTCAAGCTAAAACTAGCCTTCACGGCCACGTTATTGTAGACCGTGACCACGGAAACAGAAATAGAAATACATAGTCGGTGTTCTGGGGGACATACCCAGACCTCTTACAGATTTCCAACTGCCAGCGTCTGCAGTTCTGGGCCTGAGGGCTTTTTTTCTCAGAACCTAAGAAAGCTTCCAACAAGCAAAGATGAATTCTCCTCCTCCAGAAGCAAGCCTCAGTGATGCTTAATGTCATTGAGGGTTGGTGTTGGAGTCTTAATACCACAATTCCCTCACTTCATTGGTAGGGTAATTCCAGATCGTAAGTTTTGCCTCCCTCGTTTTTCAGTTTGTCCAGGGGATTGAGCTTTCATCATCTCCTGAGCTGGCTGAATAATGCCTTTGCTTAGAATTGGCTGTCCTTGTTCCGCTGTTTCTCTTCCCTATTTTGCTCTGAAAATTTTCCCATGACCTTTGCCTTAAGGTTAAATGGATTCTGTCTACCTGTTCAGACCTACTTGCTGTTGCCTAGTTCTTTCATCCTCCGCTTAATTTATGGTGATCATATGTTCATCTGGGACTAGTTTGCCAAAGTCAGTCCTGATTTCTGCCTGTAATCCTGCAGGGCACTTGCTAACAGCACAACCTTTCACTCTCAAAAGTGTCCTGCTTTCGGCAATAAATTATATTGTCACCCTGTACGGTCCTATTACTCTGCCAAGATTCTCAGTTGCTAACCTTATGGATAAATATGAAAACTTGTATCTTGCTCTGTTCATTATTATAGTTTTCTCTATTATTTCTTACTTAGGTGTCTGTGTTTCCTCAATCCTGGCTCTTCCTTATACCTGACACCCATGTATGTCCTGGTATAGCAGACTGTATAATTACCAATACTGCCTTTATTAGGAATCACTGTTTTCTGGTTTTATGTAACATATAGTTTGCTTATTAATATTTCCAAGATAAAAGAAAACTTTTTATCAATTTGCATACTTTTAGCATAACCTAAGTGATGTGGGCATTAAGGCAACCTGGAAGGCCAGTGGCAGATCAGGAAGGAAAACAGAATAATCCCACTCTCTGTGGGGTCAGGCGGATCCCAGAAAGGCTGATGAACATCAAGTATAAAATCTGAGGAAAGGTGACCAATGGAGATTCTATTTGAGCAGGAGAAAACAGTATTTACTTTGAATTTTTTTTAAGATGCTGTCATTATTAAAACCTGCTTGTATTTAGTTTATTTCATTTTCAAAAATAATCTGTATGAAGGAATAGCAGTAATTCCACAGAGGAGAAAACAGTTGATCTGGCCACTGGCTCATGAGTAGGAGTTCCATTTTTCTGGTACAAAATATGAGGAGGTACATTCACATTCAGAGCCACAAAGATGAGAGTGCGTGGCAGTATGGAACTGGGTTTAAAAAAATCTGTTTAACTGGAAACGCGTGTATTATTGAAGAGGGTGTCAAGAAATATTTTACACCAGTGCACCTAATTATGTTTGATTAAGGGTGCTTCAGATCTACTTTTTCTGATTGCTTTCTTTAATATGCTTGGGAAGATTACATTTCTAAAACCTGTAATGTTACCTATTTTAACTTTTTATTGAAATAAATACAAATAATCAATGTATACCATTGTGTTTCTTATTAAAACAATTCTTAAGAGACAAATGTCAAAATGTGTTGATCCAAATTATCCAAAAAAAATTATGGAAGTAATGAAATCTCAGTGTACCTTTTCTAAGTGTATTATTTCTTGAGATACATGAACGACCAGAAACATACAAGTAGTTTTTATTCTATGAAAAATGTTGGCCTGAAATGTTAATACATATTCTTAAATTTGTGATTTTTTTATTTCTTCTAACACAAATGAGAGTAATATCTTACTGTGCTTTTTTTATTTAAAAATGCAAAACCTCCAAATTGCAGACATAGTTAAAGCAGATTTCTGAGACTAAGGACATCTTTGTAAAAGTTGCCTAGATAATGCAAAAGAAATCCAAAGAGATCTGACAGGGTTGTTTGAAAGGAATAAAAAGTTTTCTGAGCACCGAATAATATAACTCTAAAATAAATGCAGTTACCAAATTTGCTTTAATCATTTTCAGTGAATCCTTCTATACCCTCACATAACCACTGCATCTAACAAGCACTATTTAACCAACGTAGCATACAGGCGCACGCGCGTTCACACACACACACACGTCACTTCTAGGCCTGGCCATAAACTCCGTGGACAGTCCTACAGATTCTCTCTCTTCCATCATCCAGCATCCAAATTCAGGCAATGTAGTAGGACTTTGGAATCTTACAGTACTACAAAGAATCTACATGAAAGAAGCCTAGATCTTTGAATGACTAAAGGGTACAGACTCTCTCACCTAATCCTAATGCATAGAGTGTTACAACTTGCATAAAAAAAAAAACTATTTCATGAAGCCACTATTCTTTACCTAACACAAAATATCTCTGCATTTTAGGCTGAGGCAGGTGGATCACTTGAGGTCAGGAATTTGAAACTGGAGTGCCCAACATGGTGAAACCCCATCTCTACTAAAAATACAAAAAAAATAGCTGGGCACGGTGGCAGAAGCCTATAATCCCACCTACTTGGGAGGCTGAGGCAGGAGAATCACCTGAACCCGGGAGGCAGAGGTTGCACTACGGCACTGCAACCTGAGTGACAGAGTGGGACTTGCTCTCAAAACAAAAAAAAGTGACCTCCAGAAAGATTGAGCCAATTTACACACTCGCCAGGAACATACTGGAAAATATGTTGTTTGACAACTTTTTAGATAACCTGATAATCTGGATAATCTCTTTATCTTCACCAATATCATGGGCAAAATGGGATAATGTTGCAGCATTAGTTTGTATTTCTTGAATTACAAATAAGTATAACCATCTGTGTATAACAGCCATATTGATTTATCTTATGTTCCACTTACATTCTGCGCCTATTTTCTACACTGTTGCTAGTTTTTCTCATTGATTTGTAAATGCTTACGATATAGTAAAACAACTAAATTCCATGTTGTACATGAAGGAACATTTTTCCCACAATGTTTGAGAAACAAAAAAAAAGACCTGATATTGTTTATGAGAGAAAAATTTAAAATTTTTAAATTTTTAAAAATGTATATGATTATATGTATGTATTTACAGGGTAGAGTTTTGATATATGTTTTCAACGTGGAATGATTAAATCAGGCTAATAAACCTACCACATCACATGATTTTTTTGTGGTAAAAACATTTAAAATCTACTTTTAGCAATTTGAAAACATGCAACGCATGATTTCATGTAGTCATCATTCTGTGCAATAGGTCTCTCAAGTTTATTCCTCCTGTAATTTTTATTAATATACTTATCAATATGTCTTCCCATAGCTTACACATTGTATGTCATGCACAGAAAAGCTTCTCCCATTCAGAAATTATTTTAATATCCCACATTTTCTGCCAAATCTTTTATACCAGGTCTCTGCATAACAAATCAATCCAAAACACTGTGGGTTAAAACAATCATCATCTGTTAATGTCTTTCGCGGTTCTGGAAATTGGCCTCACCTGCAGTTCTCATTTCAAATCTCTCACACAGTCACAATCAGACACTGCCTGGAACTGGAGTCACCTCAAAACCTTCTTCACCAGCGCATCTGACAGTTGATTCTACCTGTTGGCTGAGATCCTTCCATGTGGCTCAGCTTGGTGGCTGGGTTCCAAAAAGCAAGTATCTCAAAAGAGAGAAAGTGAAAGCTGCCCGTTTCGTAAGGTCATATTATTTTGGCCAAGAACCAGAGACCAACCAGAGACCAGATTCAAGGGAAAGAACAGAGCTCCACCATTTGAAGGGAGTCGTATAGAAGAATAGCAGAGACCTGCTTTAAAAGTACCATAGCTTCTGTGTCTTAATTTTAAAAATAAATCATCTTTATAGAGATATAATTTGCATACAATAAAACTCACCCATTTTAACTATACAATCGGATGTACAATTTGAAGTTTTGACAAAGGCATACCATTGTATAATCACCACTACCAAAATGTAAAACATTTCTATTACTCCCCAAATAACCCCCATGCTCTTTTGCATTCAATTTCCTTCCTACATCACTGGCTTACCACTGACCTGCTTTCAATCTCTGTACTTTGCCTTTCCTAGATTTTCACATAAATAGAATCGTATGGTATGTTGTCTTTTATGTGTGGCTTCTTTAACATAGTATTGTGCTTTTGAGATTCATCCATGTTGTTAGTTCACTGCTGTTAGTGTTGGGTGTTTCATTTAGTATGAATATATCACAACCAGTTTATCCATCCACCTGGTCGTGGACACTCGTGTTGTATTCTGTTTGGGCTATCATGAATAAAGCTCCGGAGACTGTTTGCGTACAAGTCCTTGTGAGGACATATGCTTTTATCTCTTTGGTAACCACCTAGGATTTGGATTGCTTAGTCATATGTAAGTACATGTGTAATTTAAGAAAATAGTATATCTTAAGATTTTTAGACCTTTAAGTAATGGGTCCATCAGGAATTGTTTAAAAAAGGAGTATCCACAATGTTTCTCCACATGGCGAGTCAGGTTTCTGAGCACCCACCTAGTGAGTAAAGCTTGATTTGTTTACAATACACGTGTATTATATACTAAACTCCTGCATGCATTTGAGCCCACTTGTGGACTTCCGGTTTTGTTCATTGTTGGTGCTGAGGGACATGGGAGTAGTAACACTGTTGCTAGTTCACACTGCCTTAAGCACTCCAAGTGTGTTAATTCATTTAATCTCCATGCCAATTCTACAAGATAAATACTATTCTAATATTCAGATGAAAAAGTAAGACAAAACCTAGAAATACTAAATAATTCTCCCATGATCCCCAAGCCAGTAAGTGGCAAAGGCAAGATATGTATCTAGGTGACCTGCCTCCAGAGCCCACATGTCCAGCTACTGGGCTGCTTTTCCACTCAATACATGCACAAGTATTGCACTCTGCACCATCCTAACGAATACTGCATTAAACCCTGTGTGAAGAACTGTCCCGTCGCTTTTTTATATGAACAAGGTAATTAGTTTGACTAGTTCCCACCCCAAAAAATCCCTTTGATATTTTGATTTGCATAAAAATGTCAATTTGTTCAGGGAGAATTGACTCCTTTATTGTATTGAGTATGTTAGTATTTCTAAGTTTCTTTTAAAATTAGGATTTTTTTCATCAGTGTCAAGCTTCATGTGATATACTTTTTTTATGTGAGACAAATTTGGATATAAAATGTGCTTACTAATTTACATTCCCAGCAAACATGTATGAGTTCCGCTTTCTCCTCATTCTCACCAGCATTTGTTGATTTTTGCCTTTTTGATGATAGCCATTCTAACTGAAGGGAGGAGATATCTCACTGTGGTTTTGACTTGCATTTCCCTGATGATTAGTGGTATTAAGCACTTTGTCATATACCTGCTGGTCACTTGTGGGTCTTCTGAGATATGGTTAATTCAGGTCTTTTGCCTGTTTTTAAATCAGAGCACTGTTCCTTATATATTCTAGACATTAACCCCTTGTCAAGTAGATAGTTTACAAACATTTCCTCCCATTCTGTAAGTTGTCTCTTCACTCTAAGTATTGTTTCCTTTGCTGAGCAGCCTCTTTAGTTTGGTATAATTCCATATGTTCATTTTGGCTTTTGCTGCCCATGCTTTTGAGATCATATTCAAAAAATCTTTGCACAGACCAATGTCAATGAAGTGTTTCCCTTATGTTTTCTTCTAGTAGTTTTTATAGTTTCAAGTCCTTAAGTTTTTAATTCATTTTGAGTTAAGTTTTGTTTATGGTCAAAGCTAAAGGTCTAGTTTTGTCTGCATGTGGATATCAAGCTTTCCCTGCACAATTTATTGAGGAGACTGTCTTTTCCCCAGTGTGTTCTTGACACCTTTATGGAAAATCAGTTGACTGTAAAAGTGTAGATTCACTTCTGTACTCCCTATTCCATTCTATTGGTCTGTGTGTCTGTTTTTTATGCCATTATCATGCTATTGTGGTTACTGTACATTTGTAGTATACTTTGAAGTCAGATAGTATGATGCTTTCAGTTTTGTTCTTTTTGCTCAGGATGGCTTTGGCTATTCAGGATCTTCAGAGTGTCAGACAAGTTTTAAGGTTGTTTTTTCTAATTCTGTGAAGAATGTCATTGATATTTTGACAGGGTGCACTGAATCTGTAGATTGCCTTGGGTTGTACGGATATTTTAACAATATTAATTTTTTTAATCCATGAAAGAGATATATATATATTTTCATTTACTATGTCTTCTTCATTTTCATTAATTTTTTTGTAGTTCTTATTGTAGATATCTTTTGCCTCCTCAGTTAAATTTATTCCTAGATTTTTTCCAGGTATTTCACTATTGGTGTATAGAAATGCTATCAATTTTTGTATGTTGATTTTGTATCCTTCGCCTTTACTAAATTCATATGGAAAACAGTATTAAAGTTCCTCCAAAAAATAAAAACAGAACTACCGTATGACCCAAAAAATTCACTACTGGGTATATAGCCAGAGGAACTGAAATTACTATGTCAAAGAGCTATGCTCATGCCTATGTTTATTGTAGCACTATTCTCAATGACTAAGAGATGGAATCAACATAAATGTCCATTTACAGATGAATGCATAAAGAAAATGTGGTATACACACAATAGAATACAATTATAAACAAGAATGAAATCCTGTCATTTGAAGCAACATAGATGAACCTAAAAGACATAATGTTAAGTGAAACAGGCCAGGCACAGAAAGACAAATGCCACATGATCTCACTTATATTTGAAATCTAAAAAGTTGATCTCGCAGAAATAGAGAATAGAATAGTGGTAACTAGAGGCTGTGGAAGGTATAAAGGATGGAAGAATAAAAAGAGGTTGATCAAGAGGCACCAAGACAGTCAAAGAAGTTGTGAGGTTCTATTACACAGCAGGGTGACTACAGCTACTAACGGTGTACTGTATACGCCAAGACAGCTGGAAAAGGAAACCATGAAAGTTATCACCACTAACAAATGATAAAGTGTTGAGGGAATGGACACATTAAGTGCCTTGATTTGATCATTAGAGTACATATATATGCATTGAGACATCACACTGTACCCCATAAACATGTACAAAATATTTACAGTGTTTAACTTCGTTTTCCTCGAGGAGGCTGAATTTATAATAGTCTTAGGATAATTCAAATTCAAAGACCTTAGTCAGGAATATGGGAAACAAAGCTGTGAGGTAGGCAAAGTACTCCATGTGCAAACATTTACCTATTTTTCTTAATCTTTCTCCATTTTTAATACACCTTATCTAAGCATCCCACCACTGGATCCTGACCTTATATGCAGTATTAACATTCTTATACTACCCCATTCTATGACCATTCCACTGATACTCCAAACCTTTATACTTTACAAAAAAACACAAAGAGAGCTAGTTTATTTCTCAACCACACCCATGTTAACATGCAGATGGTAGAAATCTAGAACAGAAGCCAACCTCCCAAATAACCTAGCCCCTCAACTCTCAGGAAACGCAAGTATGTTTAAATGGAAACTTTCTCATAGCCATGCTGCTCCTCTTACAATCTCACTCAAATATATGGGAGAGTTTCACATCATCTAAGTGGGGAGGCAGGGAGAAAGTATTTGCAGGCAGACATAACCATGCTATGCCTCATCTTCATCCACACTGGCTGCATCTATAGACAGGCTTAGTCCAAACTTCTTTATACCCTTTTTACAGTCATAAATTACTTAACAAAGGGGGCACATTCTGAAAATTATGTTATGAGGGGATTGCATCAATGTGGGAACATCAGAGTGGATTAGACAAACCGAGATAGTATGGCCTACTACACACCATATATAGTCAATAGCTATACATGGCATAGCCTATTGCTCCTAGACCACAAACCCGTACAACCTGTTACTATACTGAATACCACAGGCAGTCGTAGCACAACGGTAAGCATTTAAGTATCTAAATGTAGAAACTGAACAGTAAAAATACAATGAAAGATTTTAGAAAATCATATACCTGTATAATGCATTTAGCATGAATGGAAGTTGCTCTGGGTGAGTCGGTGAGTGAGTGGTGAGTGAATGTGAAAACCTAGGACATTATCTTGCACCACTGTATACTTTATAAACACGTACACTTTTGCTACACTAATTTTTAAAACATTTTTCTTTCTTCAGTAGTAAATTAACCTTATCTTATTATAACTTATAAAATTAAAAATTCTAACATTGACTTTTTTGTAACACTTAGCTTAAAACACAAATGAGTATATAACTGTACCAAACAATTTCTTTTAACATCCTTATTCTATCAGCTTTTCTCTATTTTTAATTTTTTAAATTTTTTATACTTTTCTGTTAAAAACTAAGACACAAACACACACATTAGTGTAGGCCTGCAAGGATCAGACTTAATATCACAGTCTTCCACCCTCCACATCCCGTTCCACTGGAAGGTCTTCAGGGACAATAACACGCTTGGAGCTGTCATTTCCTGTGATAAGCAAGGCTACCTCTGGAATACCTCCTGAAGGAGCTGCCTGAGGCTGTTTTAGAGTTAACTCTTTCATTGTATATGTAGAAGCAGTACACTATAATAACAAAAAAAGCACAGTAGGTTTGTTTACACTGGCATTGCTACAAATACAAGCACAACAGCTACTATGCCATCACATGATATGGATTTCTCCGCTCCATAACAATCTCATGGAACCACTGTCATAATATGCCATCTGTCTTTGACTGAAACATCATTATGTGGGGCATGACCTGTATTCTCATTTCTAAATTTAGGTAAGAAACACGGCCTTCTTCTCAGTTTTTTAAAAAAAAAAGCAATCATTAAATTTCTCCAAACTGAATTTTACTAACTCTTCCATATAAAAACATTACAAATTTCAGAGTGAAATATCCACAAGGAGAGTCATAAAACAAAGGGAACTTTTAATGATCTATGATTTAAACAGAAGAAATCTTCCTAGAAAGTCATTGACCACACATCTCACCCGATGAGTATGTATGCAGCATTTCTAACCCACCATCCATGAAAGGTGGCTGCTCCACTTTTAAATTGGTTTGTCCTTGTTGAAACCCATTTCTCCCGGGGAGTCCTTCAATATTAACTACCTAAATTGGGACTTAGGGATGCATGCTGTTCATCAGAAGCCAAAACCTTATTGTGAGATAATAACACATGCTGAGTTCTAAATGTTTGTGTCTCCCAAAATTCAACATATTGGAATCCTAACCCCCACGGTGCTGGCATTAAAAGGTAAGGGCCTTTGGAGGGTGATTAAATGATGAAGGCAGAGCCTTGGTGAAGGGATCTGTGCCATTTTCATCGGGACACCAGGACGCTCTCTCGCCCTCTTTCTACTATGTAAAGACACAGGGAGACGGCAACATCTACGAACCAGAAAACAAGCCCTCGCCAGACACCAACTCTGCTAGGTTCTTGATCTTGGACTTAAACATTGGAACTGGGAAAACACTGAGAAACAAATTTCTCTTCTTTGTAAGCCATCCAGTTTGTAAGTTTTTTATAGCAGCCAGAATAAAGAGAGCATGTTACAAATGAAGGCCATATCAAGAATCAAAAAATATGACTTCTTAGTAAAACGCAATCATTCTCTGAGCTAATGAGGAAACTGAGATTCAAAGAGGGGGAAGTGACTTACCCAACATGACACAGCAAGTTTACAGCAGAGGTGACATCGACCTGGATCCTTGATTTACGGTCATCGCTTCCGCTGCTGCTCATGCAGCCAGTGACTGACATCGTGCTTGACTGATCAAAGACGATTGGTGCAACGACATGGCATGTCTTTCCTAATAACAATTCTTTATTTTCCAAACTGCAAATATACTACTGTTTCACTACAACACATTGAGTGGTGGCTTTTTATTCAAAGCATTTAGACTTATTATGTCTATTTATATTGAGATGTGTCTGGGGATTTCAAAGCCAAAAATCTGTAACTTTTAATAATGAAATATCATCATTCTTGATTCTATCTATAAAAAGATTTGGTAATGGGGACATAAAACATCAACTTGAACGCACTTTATTTGGATTCTTTTAAGTATGGAGTCTCAGAAGAGATGATTCTTAGTTTGACTGAAGGGATAAGAAGAAGAACGAACCGAAAGTGAAACCACCATGACCCCGTTAGTTTCCTTCCCACCTGCAGATTCCAGAAGGGAAGAGACTGAAATCTCTTTTCTCTTGAGATTGGATATGGCAACTTGTCAATTATCTGTTCAGAAGGAGCTTATGCATTCACCAAAAATGTAACCTATTACACTTGATTGTGATAGGTTTTGCATAAAATGTTCACAAACAAAAAGAAACTATTTTGAATAAAGACAAATATTTCAATAATAATGCAGTCCTATGAAAAAGCTCCATTTTGACAGAGTATGTTTGCTTATCTTCATCTTGAAATACAGTTGGATCTTTGCATGTTAGAAAAAAGGATAATCCTCACGAGTCACGATATCCTGACTGTATGATTTCATTGACAACGTGTTGAATCCCAGGTATAACCTACGTCTGCTGAAGTGTCCTACTCACCAGCAGAATATCTTTGCATTTCATCTCTACTACAATTACACCCCAGAATTTTAAAAGTAAAATTTTGATTTTGCTGCTAAGCCTGTTTCTTCGATAGTATTTTTCACTTCAGTAAATGGCAGCTCCTGCATCCCAGTGGTCAGGCCAAAAATCTTGGAGAGATCCTTGACTCTTCTTTCTGACATATCCCATATATGATGTATCAGGAGCTGCAGATTATTTATCTTGAGATTAAAAAAAATTCAGAATCCTTATGACCCACCACTGTCTCTGCCACCTTCCATCCAAGTCACCATTTGGTAGAGAGGGAACTGGACAATTGTAGTCACCTCCTAACCAGCTTCCCCACTTTCACAATCACCACTGTGGTCATTCTCCACACGGTACCCAGAGTCCGTTGTTACAATTCAAATTATATCAGGTTAATCCCTCCACTGCAAACTCTCCCATGATTTCTTTCTCACTCAGACGATTCTAGAGTCTTTACACAGGCCTACAAAGACCGCATCACTGACTCACAGCTTCCTTAATCATGAATCCCACTGGCTTCCTACTGGTTCTCAGAGGTGACCAAACCACTCTGCTTCAGGACATGCGCAACTGCTGTTCTCTCAAGCTGAAACGTTTTTCTGAAGCATATGTGCTTGGCTTACTCCCCCTCCTTCTCTCAATGTTTCTGCCCTTTCTCACCAATCTATATAAATATGACATGCCCACTGTCAATCTTCCCTCAGCCTATGACTCATTCTTTTTAACATCCCAATACATTGCATATTTATATGTTTACTTTGTGGGTCAGTCTCCCACCTGCAATGAGAGAAACACTCCATAAGAGCAGATAATTTATCTTAGGACAGAAAAAAGAGTGGCTCACACCTAACAGACACTCAATAAATATTTATCAAATGACTGAGTATGTGAGTTTCGATATCTGTCCTATATATTTACTTAGATGGAAACACACACGTAAGTCTTCTGTTGCATATTTATAGCACATATCCTAATATGTGTCACTTCATCTGATAGTGACAGTATTGTATTTATACTGTTTTGTACAAATTGGACCTTTCATATGCATGTCACAATTAGACAACGTTAGAAAATGTAAGCCCATTTCCTATCACAGATGGGAGAGTTCAGTACCAATGTAAGGCCTTGGGAACATTACCTTACAAAAGAACGCGTTCTACAACAGCCAGCGCAGTGCTTTGTTAACCGTGTGTCTCAGATATTCCGTTGTCCACAGGTGTCCCTTATTTGTATCAATTTATAATAAATATTAATAATAGTGTTAATTCAAACCAGAGATCTAAAATTTTTTTCTCTAAGAGGCCAATACTAATATTTTAGGCTTTGAGGTCTGTGGGGTATCTGGTAGCACCAGTCAACTCTGCTGTCATAGGAAGAAACTTGTCACACACAATGTGAACATAAATCAGTATGAGTAGATTTGGCCTGTGAGCTATAGATTGCTAAACTCTGATCTAAACTGTTTATTTTAAAAATTGGTTAAAATGTTGGCTTATATTGTTGATAATTGAGCGGTCTAACGTTTTTATTGACAGTAAATTTGTAAAACATACAATCTGATTTGTGGCAAAAGAAATCCTTTGATTTAGCAATCTAAGATTAGCATATTCACTGGGTGGTTGTTACAAAAATATAATTACTGGCCAGGCGCAGTGGCTCACACCTATAATCCCAGCACTTCAGAAGGCCAAGGCAGGTGGATCACCTGAGGTCAGGAGTTTGAGACGAGCCTGACCAATATGGTGAAACCCTAACTCTACTAACAATACAAAATTTAGCTGGGTATGTTGGCATGTGCCTGTAGTCCCAGCTACTCAGGAGGCTGAGACAGGAGAAATGCTTGAACATGGGAGGCGGAAGTTGCAGTGAGCTGATATCACACCACTGCACTCCAGCCTGGGCAACAGAGCAAGACTTCATCTCAAAAACAAAAACAAAACAAAATACAATTATTGCAGTGACATTTGTATAATAGAAATTAGATGTAAAACACTTAAAATGTATCGATTTAGAAACTTAATAGCTATGGGACACAAAGTTCTATCTTAAATATTTACATTCATTAGTTTCCAAATTCATCATTTTCCAAAATTACATTTCATTTTAATACCTACTTATAATGAAGACTAAGGCCTAATTAAGGAAAACATATAACTAAAGGAATAAAACACCTAGCGTCTTGAAAGTCCACTTCACATTTTTAAAAAATCTCTCATTCATTTATAATAACTTTCTTCTTATAACTAATCACCTGGAAGTTTCCACATTAACAATCTTTGTTACATTATGGAGTCATTTGTAATAAACATGACACTAAAATGATATTCTTGAGTATCGCCTCCTATGAATAGTTAGAAAATCAGGAGCAGTGTTAGTCATTCTAGACATATGTGATTGGTTAACCTTTTTTTCAATAAAGAATATGCTCTACAAAATTAGTATCACGGGCACCAGATTTCAGTAAAGCAGTTGCTACAGCCCCTTATAAAAACTTAATTTAAAAATTTATTCACACTGACTTTGATTGGATGACTCCTGAAAGGACTGCAAACTGTCAAGAGGAACACAAAGAATGGGACATGAAAAACCGTCCATCACATGAGGAGGGACTTGAGCACAGTGCCCAGGGATTGATGTTCAGCCAGTCCTTAGCATTTCATTAATGGTCTTGAAAAGAGAGTAACCAGAGCCTTTTTATTACATTTGCATGTAAAAACTTGAAAAGAATAGTGTAAAACCAATGAATAGCCAAAAAAAATAAATATGAAGAGATTACATTAAGATAGTGTTGGAGACGCAACTGTGAAATAATACAAGTTAATCTTTTCCGAGATTATGTTATTCAATGAGATGAGTATAAAAATAGGGAAAAGAAATTCAAATGGAGTTCATTAAAAGATAATTTCTATTTCAAGACAGGAATAATTGTGCCCTGAATAGGAAAACATCTGAAAGAGAGACATCTCACTGCAACATCTGCGTCACCGACTCTGGGAGATGCGAGGAAGTCTAAGGCACAAAACCTCACGATTTCCTTGTCAGAGACAAAATAATTTGCTACAATTATATAATAGACAAGTAAAATTTTATCACTGTATTTTTAAATTACAGCAAAGTGCTCACTTGGTTTAACTCTCACATGACAAATACTCTGTAGTAAAACTCTGAGCCCTTTTGTCTAGTTTCTTTTCATTTTATTATGTCCACTTTTGTCCACTACAAAGAAATTCCATAGGATGTTGTCCATGTTATTTCCTAAGCTCAGTCAATCAAATGTAAATTGCTGGACAAAAATTGCCTGCATTCCTGGATGCAAATTAAAATTACTTCTATAAATTCACTGCTCAAATTACCTGACAATTGTTGTTGCATTGATTTTTTTGCTGAATACATTAAACAACTGCAAATTTATTTTCTTGATAACATGGTAATTACTTTAGCTGTTGTTCAGATATTGCCAAGACACATATAGGGATTCATTTAACATTAAAACCGACTTAAAAGTCAAAGACGTCTCTCTCATGAAAGACCTTTCTTATGTGGGGGTTATTTCACCACACACTGAATTGGGCAAGACCACCAAGTACTACGGCTGCTGTTATAAAAACAGATTCCATCCCGTACATTAAAAACTAGGGGAACCTGAAGCAAAATTTAAATGTTGAAAGATTTTTTTACATGTCAAATTTTAGCACTAAAACCTTTCACTTTTGCCTGAAGCAAAACTGTACAAAAAAACCTCTCAACACATGTAACAAATGAGAATTCCAGTCTCTGGTCTGACATGTAGAGAGCTTAGAAGTCATCACTCCCATTTTCATGACAACAACAACAACAACCCTGAAAGGACAAAAAACAACAACCAAAAACAACACCCTGACAGTCAGCAGTTATGAGATTCGTGAGAGAACTGAGGTTACAGGGCAAACTGCAGCTCTGAAAACAAGACAGGCAGGCAGACAGAGAAGCCCAAGCTGGAGCCAATATGCAGGTTAGCTTGAGAGTTAAAAATTCTGAGCAGGCCTAGTGAAGAGGCTCTCCACCCTTTCCTAAGGTTCTCACTGTGACCTTGAAAAATCATAGAAAAATCCCCTCCTGGTTCCAGAGGAAGAGGGGAAAGGTAACCATTTTGAAACACAACCAGAACTCTCTTTTCTTCACAAGGCCTGCCCTCAAAGGAAATTATTTTCCCAGGGCCTAACCAACCTGGACAAAGGAGAAAACAATTCCAGATCCCTCTCCACTTTCCAAACAGGAAAAGGAAAATATTCAACTCAAGCCCTCCCCTCCACCCCCACCCCATGTGGGAAAGAGAAAAGCCTTCAATGTGGGAAAGAGAAATACCCAACTCAACAAAAAGTCCAAGAACTAATCACATAAAATACTTTCCCCGTGCCCTCATCTTACCACCACATCAGGAGGGCTCCTACGTAATAGAACTACAGCTTGAAGAACAAGCCTCAGACCTTGTTTATGCCTCTCTAGAAAAACCCAAAGACATCAGGAAAGAGAAAAACAAGAATACTAAAGGAAATTTTAGACTCTTACGCAACAGCTACAGCAAACAGCAAATACAGCCTAACTCTCTGCAAGAAAACATAAAACCTCACACGAAAGCCCTATCTACATGAGTTTCTTTCACCTAATATTTTACGTCTGCCTTTCAACAGAAAATTACAAGGCAAAAAACAGTCTGGAAAAGACAAAACAAGCATCAGAACCAGACTCAGATACGACAGAGATCTTGGAGTCAGCAAACCGGGAATTTGAAATAACTGCAACTAATATGTTAAAGGCAATGAAGGAAAAAGTGAATGACCTATAAGAACAGATGAGTTATACAAGCAAAGAGATGGAAACAAAGAATCAAAAGGAAAAGGTAGAACTCGAAAACACTAACAGAGATGAAGAATGCTTTTGATGGGCCCTTAGCAGACTGAATGCTGCCCAGGAAACAATTTGTGAACTTAAGGATAGGTCAACAGAAACTTTCAAAACTGAAATGCAAAGAGAAAAAATAATGAAAAAACAGAATTCCCTAAAACGTTAGGACAATTACAAACGGAGTAACATACCTATGATGGGAACATCAGAAGAGAGAGAGGAACAAATATTTGAAGTAATAAAAGAAATGAAAGAAAATCTGCTCTGGGTGAAGGGTAGGGGGCGTCTCACCTTATCTTTCAAGTTTTCTCCAGGAAGCTCCATCAGAACCATTGATAGAGGGGAACCGGGTTAGAATGGCATTCAGAAAAGTCATTCCCTAAAATCTTAAATCTTTTCTTCTTGTGTGCTGTCATAAACAGAGCTCCTGCAGTATTAACTGGTGACGACTAGACAACAGACATTTATATGCTCCACTGTATGCATCTACAATCTCTATCATCCTTATGGGAGATTAACTGCAACAGCATTTACTTGTAACACAATGCATCCATAATAAATGCATATGCTCTCTCCACATGGATTAGAAAAGAAAATGTATGTTTTCATAAGGTACCAACCTTCCTTTATTTAACTGGCTCAGGATATTTAATTAACTTTATAATTGTGGTAAGTGAGATGGCAGAAGACTTATGAATAAAGCTTCTATTTTCACAAACCTAAAACAAAAATTTCAGGTGTCTTTTTTTAACTTTCAAATAAACTTCTTATCCTAGAATAGTTTAGATTTCCAAAAATCTGTGCATACAGTGTATACATCTTACATATATCACCCCACCACATTTCTACTGTAAGTACCATCTTACATTACAGCACATTTGTCACAATTAATGAGTCAATACTGGTAGCACATTAAAGTCCGTACTTCAGATTTCCTTTGCTTTATCCTCGTTTCCTTTTTCTGTTTCAGGATCCCATCCAGGACACCACAATTAACATTTAGTTCTCACATCTCCACAGGTTCCTTGTTTTGGATAACTTTCAACATTTAGAGCACTAGTGGTCAGGTGTTTTATAGAATCTTCAGCTACTGAGACTTATGTTTTTTTCCAGGATTAAACTGAAGTTACACGTTTTTGGGGAGAAAAATCAACAAGGATAAAGTGCCATTCTCATCACTTCTTATCAAGTGTAAATACTATCAATGTAACTTACCGTTACT
The DNA here is from genome assembly GCA_036589455.1 of Ateles fusciceps. Classification (NCBI taxonomy): domain Eukaryota; kingdom Metazoa; phylum Chordata; class Mammalia; order Primates; family Atelidae; genus Ateles; species Ateles fusciceps. The sequence continues at coordinate 4,655,536 of JAZHEH010000253.1, read as the reverse complement.
AACTTGAATATCTACATGAGGCAGTATTTGCCATGTTTCTCTACTGTAAAATTACTTTTCTCCTCACCTTCCCTGCTGTATTATTTAGAAATTGTATGCAGTCCACACTTAACTCCTTGAACATGAAATAGCTACATAAGTTATTTAAAATTCTTCTGCATTATCCTTTCTCCCACGTTTATTTACTTGCTCAATCATTTATATGGATTCATGGGTATTTCACTTTGGGTGTGACTCCAGTACTATTTTATTTATTTTCTAAGTTAAATTGTTCCATCTTTGGCCATTGGGAACACTTTCATTGTCTCCTGTGTTCCTCTGACATGTCTCCATCATTGTAGGTTTTGAGAGCATCCTCACTTTCTGGCACTACTAGAGGCTCTAGGTTCATCTGGTGAATTTCTTGCCCCAGGGTTAGACGTTTTTCCAGGGATCCCTTGTTCTTTTTAATGAAGAATGGTATTAGTGACCAAGATCTAAACACTAGTGTGGTGGTTGCTACTGGGGCGTCATTGTTTCTAGGCCCATTTGGCTGGCAAAATGAAGAAATAAAACAGATATCTGTAAATACATCTGTATGTAACCGTCTGTGTGTGTGTTAGGCTAACCACAGATGCATACTGTCTTCAACTCTAACCCATTACCACATAACTCATTCTGTCCTCCTCTCCTTATCTGTCACTTCTGTCATCTACCATATACTTAAGTCAATTGTTCAACACATATATATATGCATACTATCAGAATAGCTCATTCATACACCCATTGGAAACAACTTGAGCAGCAAGAGTGCTTCTGTGCAGTTTCTTCTGTCTCTGTTTTACAGACTAACGTTACGTGGATCATTTCCAGAGTTATTTAGGTCACCATCTTTCTCTCCCCACCCCGCTCCCTACTTCAGTGATTTGTAATACAGTTAGACTGTTTTGTTACATCCTGCATTCTACACAGGAATCCCCCAGCTTTATAAATGATTTTTTTAATTGGTATGCATTAAGATTCGCTCTACATGCTATTAAATTCTGTGGGTTTGACACGTGCATAACATCATGTATTTAACTTTGTAGTATCATACAGAACACTCTCACTGCCCCACTGCCCTAAAAAAATTCACTGTGATTTACCTATTTGACTTTCTACCTGCCCCATACCCTGCAAACCACTGATCTGTTTCTCATATCTGTAGTTTTTGTTTTCAGAAAGTCATATAAACGGATTAATGTAGCCTGTGGTCTGTTAACACTAGCTACTTTCACTTATCAGTTAAGATTCATCTGTGTCTTTGCATGGCTTTATAGCTCATTTGTCTTTATTGCTGAATTATATTCTATTCTTTGAATGTAACACAGTGTATTTATCCATTCACCTATTGAAAGACACACTGGCTGCTTCCACATTTTGGCGATTATGAATAAAGCTGCATAAACATTTGCATCCAGATTTTTGTATGGACATAAACTTTCTTATCAGTTGGATAAATACTGAGGAGCAAAACTGCTTGATCATATGGGCAGACTATGTGTAGCTCTGAAAGAAACTACAAAAACTGTCTTCCAAAATGGCTGTACCATTCTGCATTCCCACCTACTATGAATGGCAGTTCCTGTCACTCTACGTCTTCAACAGTAATTGCTGCTGGTAGTCCTTTTAGTTTTCTTTTCTTGGAATATCCTTATCTGATTTTTATACTAGGGTAATGCTGGCCTCATGGAATGAGTCGAAAAAATATTCCTCTGCTTCTACTTTCTAAAAAAGATTTTGGAAAATTAGTATTCTTTCCTTTTTACGGATTTGATAGAATTCACCACTGGTTCTGTGCTTCCCTGTTTTGGAAAGGTTATTAAGTACCGATTCAATTTCTTTAATCTATATAATCATATTCAGATTGACTATTTCTTCTTGTCTGAGTTTTGACATATTATGTCTTTTATGAAATTGGTCCATTTAATCTAAGTTATCAAATTTCTGGGTGTAGCGTTATGTGTTCCTTTATTATTCTTTTAACGTCCATGGAATAAGTATTGATGATCCCTCTCTTATTTCTGATATTTATCATTTGTGTTATCTCTATTTTTTATTTGGTTAGCCTGGCTGGCTATAAAATAAATTTTATTCAACTTTTCGTATAACTAGTTCTTGGTCCCATTATTTTTTTTCTGTTTTCCTGTTTGCAATTTCATTGATTTCTGGTGTAATTGTTAACCTTATTTTGCTTGCCATAGGCTCAATTTTCTCTAATTTCCTAACATAGGTGCCAAAATTGATTTAATATTTTTACATATTCCTTTTTTATGTATTTAATGCTACATATTTTCCTCTAAGCAGTGTTTTTGCTAATTCCCACAAATTTTTGTTAAGTTGTATTTTCATTTTCATTTAGTTCAAAATATTTTTAACCTTCTTTGTGGCTTCTCCTTTACTTGTGGTTTATTTAGAAGTGTACTGTTTAATTTCCTAATATTTGTAGTCTGAAAACACAAGTCATTTTTATTGTTTTAAATGTGTTAAGGTGTGCTTTATTACTCAGAATGGGGTCTTCTTTGGTGAAAACAAAAGTTCAAGCCTCCCATTAAAATAGTAGACTGGTCTACTATTTCAGTTCTATTAGTTTTTGCCTCATATATTTTGGTATATTTAAGATTATGTGCTCTCAGAGAATTGATTCCTGCCTTAATTTTAGGTCAATTAAAAACATGGTAATTAAAAGATTTTACCTTTACTACTCATTCCTTCTTCAATGCTCTTATTTTATGTATATTCAAGTTCTTCTTCTGCCTGAAGAACTTTTTAACTTAGGACCTGTAGCACTGATTTGCTGGCAAAAATTCACTCAGCTTTTGTTTCTCTGAAAAAATATTTCTCCTGAACTTTTGAAGAGTAATTGTGCTGGATACAGAATCCTACCTAGATTGGTGGACTCTTTTCTTTCAATATTTAAAATATTTCACCAAACTCACTTCTTGCTTGCATCGTTTCTGATAAGAAGTCCATTGTAATTCATATTCCTGCTCCTCTTAGACAAAATGTTTATCCCATCCTCCTCTAGCTTTTCCTCAAGATTTTCTCTTTGCCTTTGCTTTTCTGTAGTTTGAATGTGATACGCCTATATGTATGTTCTTGGTACTTTTCTGGCTCAACTTTACTGAGTTTCTTAGATCTATGTTTTGGTGTCTGTTATTAATTTTGGAAAGTTCTCAGCTCTTGTACTTCAAATACTCCATTTGTTCCATTCTCTTTCACTTATTTCTGGTATCCTAATTATATATACATTATACCTCTTGATATAGTCCCACAGTTCTCACACATGATGTTCCTCTATTTTTTGTTCTTTTTTATTCTTCCGGTTTTTGAAGTTCTACTGACCTGTCTTCTAGCTGATTTTTTCCCTTCAGCCATGTGACGTCTATTGACAAACCCATCAAAAGAATTGCCTATATGACTCCTTTTATTTCTAGTATTTCCCTCTCATTTTGTTACTTTAAATTTCTCTGTTTACATTAATCATCTGTTCTTGTATGAGGACTATTTTTTCCATCAGAATCCTTAACATAGTTATTTTAAATTCCTTGTTTTGTAAATTCACTAACTCTGTCATATCTGAGACTGGTTCTGATGCCTGCTTTCTCTCTTCAGACTGCCTCTTGCCTTTTGCCATGCGTTGCAATTTTTCACTGAAAGCCAGCACATATCACGTAATAAGAACTGAAATAAACACACCTTGACTGTAAGGATCTATGTTAATCTGGTAAGACTTGGGCTGTGAGGTATTTACCTCCAGCTACAGGCACCAGAGCGTCTTAGTTTTGTCTTCTCTCGACTTTGGCCTAAGTATTGCCCCTTAGAGAGAGTCCATCTCACAGCTCTTCCCACTAAGATCCACTCTCACTGCACTACAGTGCTGTTGCTATGATGGTAAGGTGTGGGGGGAAAGGGAGCAGTTGGAATCAACTGCCTGTCCATCTTTTAGTGGGCTTGTGAATCTGGGCTGTGAATGTCACAGTTCAAAGTGGGGCAGCAGACTCTATAACCTTTTCTGGCTACCCTACTTCCAGTCCATTTCCTTGAAGCCCTGCCTTTTATTGACCTCACATCCCAACCTTCCTCACCAACACCAACACCCCTTTAAGTGAAACTGGAAGGCTGAGAGACTTCAGTGGTTAAATTTCCTTTAGCCTTTGTTATGGAGAAGTCTCTTTGTGTATTTTACAAAGATTATTCTTTCCTTTCTCCCACCAGAGAATATTTCGCTGGGAGAACCTGGTGGGGTTCCTGAAGACAAAGCCCTTGACACTGTGGGGACTCCTCTAAGACAGTGGTCCCAGGATTTCATCACTCTCACGCTAGCCAGTCCATGTTCAGCCTCCACCAGTTTGCAAAAATTTCCATTTAAAAGTTTCTCCCAGTTTATTGCTCAAGCATCTTCTGCTCCAGGTAAGCAGATCTCAGCTGAGACTCTCTAGTTTCACCCGTCTCTCGAGATTTCATGGTGGCACTTTGCTTTGCAATCTGATTGTTCTGAACTGTCTACAAAAACTTGTTAATTTATCAACTTGTCCAGCTTTGTTTTTATCGCAAGGACAGGAATGATGACTTCTAAGCTCTTTAAATGTCATAGCTGAAACCAGCAAAGTTTTCAGTTTTCACCTGCACTCAGTTAGGCTTCCAAAATAGGACAGCTAAAATACATAATTAGCTTCCCTTTTCTAGCTAGAAAGCAAAGTAAGCAGTATAGTACACTATTAACTAAAGAGTATAAGCCTTAGAAACCGATTGCCTAGATTCAAAACTTAACTGCCCCAAGCTTCAGGCATCTCATCTGTAAAATAAGGATAATACAGTGCCTAACTTATGAGTTTGCTGTAAGAAATCACAGTGCCTGGCACATAGCTTGATAAATTTTCTTAGTATTAAAAATGTTCCCCATATTTGTTGAATTACTAATTCGACTCATTAGGTTAGTTTAAGAGCGAATAAACCTAGACAGGGGCAAGCAAAGGTGTTAACACAGGTAAGAAAAAGTCTTTGCTGTACGTGGATTTATATTCTACATCTAAATTATGGCCCAAAGCAAACTTAAAGTAAATGGAGGAAGAGGGAATAAATTTTCTCCCCCAACATATTCCACTCCAGTCTTAATTAATGGAGTGATAAACTAATTCAGCAATTTCTCCAAGACCAAAATCTTACGGCCTGTTGTAACAAAGGTAAAGGTAAGTGGACAGGAGACATTAGAGTTCTTACTGGTGAAACTTCCTTAGTTAGGATCTTGCACTCAGATGAAATACATTAACACCTCCCAGAAAAGCACACACTGGGAACAGAAGATACTACCTTTAGACATTATTAAGAAAAAGAGAAATTTAATGAGACTGTGTGAGAATACATCTCAACTAGTTTGACACTGCCACCTGCTAAGGAATGTCGCACCGGGAAACTGACATTAAAGACCCTCAGGAGGGACTCAGAAAAGAGCCCAGATTATTACAAATTTCTTATAGCTTGTAGGTAATCAATCAGCCAAAGTATGCAAAATAAATCAGAGGGGCCAGGAGGACTTCATATCCCTAATGCAAGGGCAAGGTTAGCTTCTCAAGGTCCCTGACAGCACTATACCCTGCACAGGAAGTTTCTGGGTTTGGAAGGATTGGAAAGTGACAGCTTGCCAATTAGCTAAGAGTGAGTGGTACTAACCCTGTGCATTAAGTTGTATCCTTTACTTACATTAAGTGAGCTTTTAACCTCTGTGTCTTTATAGCTCTTTGCCAATTGCCACACAATGTACTCTAGGCAACAATTTTGCAGCAGTCTGAGCAATACCAGGGTGATGGTAATCACTGACTTAGGAAAACATCAATAAAAACAGTTCTCACCTCTTGGCTTGACAGTCTGTGGAAGATGTAGTCCCTTCAAATATCTCCACACACAGCTCTAGGAGTGCCCAAGATCTATCTCAGGTGTATCTGAGTTTGACTAATCCCTGCTAGCTGTCTTTTTTCCCCTTATTCTCTATATTGTTGAGGCTATGTCAGAGATGATCATTCCCACTCTAAGAGCTGATCAGAGCACTGATCACCATAATGAATCATGAAGGTGCAGATTTCGCCGTAATGCAGATAGGTCAAGAAGGTCATCATGCAACAACAACTACAGATAACTCCTACTGTAGTTTCCAGTATCAATGCTTTCCAAATGAAGGAAGGTGCAAACGAAGCAGTCCATTTAGATTTTACTGACTCTTACCCCAAGGCCCTCCCCAGCAGGCTCTGTCATGAGTGCTACAGACGTGTGCTGGCAAACCATCTTGAAAAGATACCTCCTGTGTTAAAAACATGCCTTCCTTGAAAGTAGGGCCTTGTCATTTTGAGGTCATATAATATGTCTGTCTATTCCCTTAGAATGAAGAAGCCCCTCGAAGCCTTAAGGAGAGAGCCCCTTTGGAACGTGACTTGGAGACATGTCCAGACTGAGAATGGAGGGAGGGTCTGGACACAGAGGCAATATTCTTTTATCCGAGGTACAGACACACACATTCTATCCCCATCTGAACTAAACTGAAGTCAATTTATTCCTATATTATATGACATCCCGACATTATACATTTTTTCTTTGCATTTAAGACCATAAAGTCTTTGACTGTATTTATAAACTAAACCAAGCTGTAAACAGATGAGAAGCTAGCTATGATCAAATATTTAATAAAGCCAAAAAACAGAACTGGTCTCACTTTTTTCTATAGTGACCTAGAGTAAGGGATTTCAGTTTCAAATGATATTAAAATCTAGAGATATGAGATATCAGTCACAACTTGCTTTAATTACTATTTGAAATATAAATTTCTATAACATGATACACCAGTAAGACAGTTCAAGCTACAAGGGAGGTATAAAAACTATCTGTCTCGTTTGACAGATAAGGCAAATTGGCTCCTAAGAGGTAAAGTGACTATGTGTATATTCAATAGTGAGTACAAAAACTGTGTCGGGACCAAATATAAATTATTAGGGATGAAATTTTTTATAAAAGAACACTAAACTGTTAATATACATACCGGTACAGATTAATTATATTTAATCACTCTTTATCCCTTCAGTATAAAATGATTTCAGCATCTGAAGATGTTTCCTTTTCTCTGTAAGATGCTGCAGTATCTGCGAGACCTCTCTAGAGGTAAAAGCATATTCCATTCTACTCCAGCTTTTATACCACAAGTCATAGATTCTCATAATTCTTTTCCTACAGGAAATACAATTTTGCAGCAGTCTTCATCTTATAAATGGTGCTGTTTAATTTAGAGCCACAGAATGATCCCAGTGTGTTCACAACACATTTATTGAATTTATAACTATAATGCCTTTGGATATGTATTATATTTGCCATGTATTCTACTGATCCATTGAAAATATTTTGCTTCTTGTAAGAGGCACAAGAGGACCTTCATAAAGAAAGTAAAATGTGCCTTATACTTCAAGTTCCAACATTAAAAATAATGGATTGGTGATATCAATAAAAGACCAAACCAATAACTGTATTTTATTACTAGGTGTCTGTAATTGAATTCAGTTGTCCTTTTTCTTGACACCATAATGAAGCCGCCTTTAAACTGGGGACAAATGCCCATGAGGCGTATGAGGACTTTCTAAATAGCATGTAGAAATGGTCAGTTGAAGGAGATCAGTTTCCAAAACTGCCTAACCATAGATACTCTTCCCAAATATTGGTTTGCCTGAACAATCCCTGAGATAAAAACATCATTCAGAATAAACTTTCTTACTTCCTCTTAACCATCCTTCTCCTATTTTACAAGCAAAAGAAATATCATCCTGATGTGTGAAAACTGAGACACCAAACTCAAGGAGGAAATACTGTAATTCTGGTGTTATATGTTAAGAAAGTGAGTCACTTCAATGACAGGTAATATCCTATAAGGCAGGAGTGTCCAAATGTTTTTAATAAAATCGGAGGAGGATCCAATCAGCACTGTCAGTGACAAATCATTAAGGACACATTTGGCTGAGACATCACTATGTATTTTTGGCATACAACTTGAAAAGAGTCGAAGTAGTAAGTGACATTGTTTTAAAACATTTCTTCTATTCCCACCATTCCTTAGCACTCACATTCATAAAAATAAAAGAAGAACCATGGTTGATTATGAGCCCCCCTTCAATGTAGCAATATATCTTGTTCTGCTACATATGTATAAACTCATTGAAAAAATCATACCCATCCATTTAAGATATGCATTTAAATATTTTTAATTTTAATATTTAATAGTTCATCCACATTTTTATGTTCTTTTGACCAATTGTGTACTAAAAACAATTGAAATCATAACTTAAACCTGTTTAATTTTTTTTAGCAGTTAAGTCAAAGGAACATTTTAATTAAATTTTGAATAAAAGACTTGATATATAACAGGATAACTATGAAGGAAGTTTATGAGCTCAAAAAAGAAAATGAAAAGTATAGAATTTCTTAATTAGAGAAGAGTTTGTTCACTTTTACTTTAATGGCTAAGGGTGGTCATCAAATCGTTAGATACAGTTTCAAATAGCTAGAAGGAAGTTAAAAGAACATACAGAATGTTCCCAACACAAAGAATGATAAATGTTCCAGAAGATGAATATTCTAATTAGCTTGACCTAATTACTATGTAAGCATCAAAACATCAGTACGTACCCTGAAAATGTGTGCAAATATTTTATGTCAACTAGAAGAAAAAGAACAAAATAAATGATAGTATTTTTAGGTAACACCAGACATGTAGAGAAGTGACGTAACATTTATTTTTAAATGCAAGTATTGGCAGAACACTGGAAACTACATTTTTGAAACTATTCAAATTCATAATGAGAAAGGTGAAATGTCAACTTATAAAGAAATGAGGGGCATAAATTTTTTCAAAATGGTTTTAAAAAGAAACATGTGGTTTAAAAAATGTTGGAAAACTACTCCCTTAACAGCAACATTACTATTTAGAGGAGGACCAATAAATCCATAGATTTCTGAGAAACACATTCAAGTATTCCCATCACTGACTGGCAAAACACTTTCTTATAACATTTATTTCACTTGTAATCGTTCATTCACTGTTCATATACCTAGGGCTCCGAGAAGTTGGGAACCCTGAGTTACCTGTTTCCCAAACAGAAGAAGCCCCTGTATTTAATACAGTGTCTCCATTAAAAGCACTCAATTGTGAAGAGCTTTTATTTTCCACTGTATTTCAGCAAATCAAATAGTACGTATTCTACTTTCTGCTTTGTTATTTTCACTTAGGAAAAGCCGTAAAGTGCTCTGAAATAGAAAATCTAAGAGTGTGCAATTTAACAAATATTCCAAATCACTTTGGAATTCTCAGGCATAACACATACAAATCTACAATTTTAAAAGAAAGCAAGAGAGAGAATGAGACAGAGAACCTAAATGTGACTTTCATTTACTCAACAGATATTTATTGAATGCTTTCTAAGTGTTAGACATTATTCTAAGAACCAGATGCTAGCAGCTAAGGTACACATCTCTCCTTATTTATAATGGAGTTTGCTCGTGTACTTTTTTGCAAAAATTGAATCAACTGGAAAAACATCAGGTTCCACAAGCATTCGCTATGTAATTTTACTCTAATATTTTGATTGCATCTGCTGTTGATTATGTATGTAAAACACATGTAAGAGAAAATTACAAAGAGAAACAAATTTAAAATCTGCAAAGGCAACTATAGTAAAACTACAAAAACCTAAGTTTTTTTAACTTATATGTGGTAGTTTAACTCAAAATAAGCAACCGTAAAACAGGTATTTAGGATCTTTGAAGTCTAGCAATAAAAAATGTAATTGAATAAAACAGAATATCAAAACTAAATTAAATGTGCTTTCCCTTCTGGATGCCTCACTAATTGGGGAGAACACCAATCCTAAACATGGGAAATGTGCACATGGAATTAGGGATGGAAAGATAACAGGACTGGGGAAGAAAAGTGAAACTTGTTATTAGAAGTCATAATTTATTACACGTTTTGTTTTTATCTGATGTAACTGTTGGTATTTGTGAATATGAAATTCAAATTTAAAGATATTTTACATATAAGAAGTCACCACATATTTCAAACTAAAGCTTTGATAACTAATTAAAAAGGGATATTGGCCTTTTCCTTTATTGTTAATTGTTTTAATTTTCTGTTAATAGCTTCAGATTTAGGATTATTACAAACAATTCAGTCGTGAATTTACTGTACATCCACATCTGCGTGCATTCTCCTACCCTTCTGTGTATACAAAACTTACTAAGAGGTAATTTTTGTTTCCAGCAGCAAATTTATCTGCTCTGGTATATGCTGTTTTTGTGTTATCAAAACCTTATTTTGTGGGAGGCAATGTTATCCTTACATACTACTTTGTATTTTTCTAGGAAAGGTCTTTCCAGGTTTCTTTCCTCTCCCTCCTCCTCCCTCTCTGTTTTTTTTGGGGTCTTTTGGTTTCGCTCTGTCATCCAGGCTGGAGTGCAGTGCTGCTATCTCCGCTCACTCCAACTTCCACCTCCCAGGTTCAGGTGATTCTCCTGCCTCAGCCTCCCAACTAGCTGGGATTACAGGCACAGGCCACCATGCCCAGCTAATTTTTGTATTTTTAGTAGATACGGGGTTTCACCGTGTTGGCCAAGATGGTCTTGATCTCCTGACCTCAAATGATCCCCCGTCTTCTGCCCCCCCAAAGTGCTGGGATTACAGGCTTGAGCCACCATGCCCAGCCTCCCTCTCTTTTAAATGCTGCTGCAGTCACATCAGTTTCAATTTTCCCATGATTTTATCACTTCTCAGGTAAGTCTTCCCTGAAAAGTTTTTGGAAAAAAAACTGACAATACTTAGAATTTTAGTTTGTAATTGCACGTCCATTATTACGGTTATTCTGGTGACCTAAAGGCACCCAACCAGACAGCTCTGTCTTCTCCCATTCCTCGCTCCAGAGAGAAGGTTGTCTTTTTGAATAAAAATACACTGAAGATAAGTTGTAAGAAATCATCCATATTGAAAAGTGTTGACTGGTCTCACTGAAGTCTTGTATGCAGAAAAAAATAAAAAACTCAAAATGATTCTTTATCTTACAGATTTGAGGAACAAGGGCAGGAAAGAGGATTTGAGACTTCGTTGAAATAAAACTACACTTTTTGTTTAAACAGGTTGAAGCCTAGAAATTAAGGAACGAAGCAAAAGGAGTAAAGAAGGCTGCCATGTAAACAGAATACCATTAGGCAAAGCCGAGAATCTTTAAATGTTTTCACCATTTTCTGGACTCTGAGGTCATTTCAGTTCATGAACACAAAGATGTGTTTTGTTTTTAAAAATTATGTGTTGCATGTATTTGGTTTGGTGGTTTCTGGTGATGGACTAAATTGAGAAGATTTATGACTTAAGCTTTATGGTTTAATGATAGAATCACACTTCACCTGTCTCTTCGCTAGACTGTAAGTGCTATGAAGGCAGGTTCACAGTCAGCACTGCTCAGCCTTGTAGCCTTCGCATAGAACACCATGCATGGCATATAATAGGCACTCACTAAGTATTAATGCCTTATTACATTTTGGATTAAAGAAATAATCACATTTAATTCTCAAAAATTCTAACACAGTTAGATATGGATTAATGCAAACCCCTCCTGCCACCAAAAAACATGTTTTGCAGATAACATCTATTTTGGAAATTAATATAAAGCTCTTCATACAAGAAATTACTGGGCAATTAGTTGCTGGGCACTGATAGATGCTTGAGTGTAGAGCATGTGTTTTCTACAATAGAAAATTGTTCTATGCTGAAAGACAGCCTATAAATCTTAATTTTTGGAAGAAACCGTGGAAGCCCAGAGGGGTTCAGTTATTTCTCCACGTTGCACAGGCAGTTAGTTATAAAACTAGAACAAGAACACTGATCCTCCTCCTCATTACCCAATCAGAGAATTAGGGTTTGATGACATCCCATTTCTGTGTAAACAGAGAAACTGAATGTTCATATTTTTAAGTCATTTGAGTATTCATGAGTTTGTTTTTAACATTAAGAAACATGTTGTATGCATTAGAAGAATAAATTATTTCACATTGAATTTGTGGCATAAAATTGGGAATTTTTTTTGAAGTTTCAAGTCTTAAAAAAACAAAAAAAAAGGCAAAGAAAGCAAGAAAAAGTGCCCCTCTACTGACCCTACTTAAATAGGTCATCTTTATCTCCTTCCTTAAAGTGAAGTACTGTTTACCTTCTAACAGTGTTTTCATACATATATGATTTTAGGGGAAGGAACAAATTGGTGATTATCTTTACTAATGAAATGTGCAATCATTTCAGTTAGATTTTAAATGGGGCACGACTCCACATTCATAAGGCCCATTGAATAAATGCCTGTTAGGTACAGTTTAATGCCTTAACGCTCGATTCTTGTTGTTGTTGTTTTTTTTTTTTGTTTTTTTTTCCCCCTCTGTGGGATGCTTTCTCTATCGCACATTTAGGGCAGTAAGAAAATTTGGTTTTTCTTCTTGTATATATGTAATTTCTGTATTCAGAAAACTCAGCTCAGCAAAATAAAATTAAAAATTATGCCTGTATGTAACAAACCCACACATGTATACCATGCATTTAGAAGTTGAAACTGTTTCTTCTTTTTTTTAATAAGAAAAGATTTAAAAGTAACCCAAGAAAAAAGAGGATTGCATCTCTGATAGTACCAGTACTCACAATTTTGGTTAAATTCATCTGGTTAATGAAGTAAACTCCTGTGTAGCATTAGTGAGTAACAAATCATAATTATCATCATGCTCCTCAGAAGGTTATTCCCCCAACACTTGAGAAAAACCACAGCATTTCTTGTCTAAAAAAGTCCAAACTCAAGTTGGCAAATTGTGTTGATAAATTAATGGAGAAAAGCTTCCACTGAGAATAAATTAAAAGCAGCCTTGAAAATACTCTATTATATATTCCTCTTGTAACAAGCAACAGTACCTGTAACTGTATTAGAACATGCTTCTCATTTTTCTTCACATTTACATACATTGTTCGAAGCTGTGAATGCTAATGACAATAAAACGAGTTCCTGCTTTTGCAGCATTTTAAGTTTTTTAAATATCAGTAACTTCAAAAAGAAAGCATAACCTAGCATAGGCATGCATGTATGAAAGCATTTTCTTACACTTACAAAGTTGGGTTAACACCATGTATGCAGACTAAGTTTTGCTGCTTTATGATTCAGAGCTATTAACTTGTACAGTAAGATCTGAATACATGGCAGGTGTAGATTTTGCATGCTAATATACTTATTTAATTTTTTTTCTTGTGATATTCTCTAAAAGAGAAGGAATTAAGAGAAAATCATATGAGCAGCTACTTCACACTTTAGATTCTCACGTCCACTTTCAAAATAAGAGCAACTCACATCATTGACAACGTTAATTGGAATGTAGGGTTACTGTTTTTCTCTTCCTTCAGCAATTTTCCATATTCCTAAAAAGTACCTCCTAGAGTGAAATAACACTTTAGATGAGCATGCCTGTTTATGTGTTAAAGACAGATGGAGAAGGAGAAAGAAGAGGGATAATTAAAAGGAGATGGAAAATATATTGACATTTAAATGTGCTTTCCTTTCAAATGTTCATCCTACATCCCTTTCATTTGCACTGAGAGGAAGGAAGCAGTGGTAGACATCCCCTCTTTCACATCTAGTGTTTCCTTTGGGCTCACTAAAGGGTCGATAGTCAGCTTCCCCAAAAATGGGGTAGGGAAAAAACCATCTCCAGGGAAGGAAGGATGAAAACTAAGCAGACAAGGTAAAGAAGCTCGTGGTGATCTTTTCCTTTCACAGTTAAGAGCCAGAGTATTAATCTAATTTAGCCATTTATTGTCCTATGTGGATGGACGTTGCACATTCCATTACCAAAGCCTCTCTCAGTACTGAGGCTGCTGTGTGTGTGTACACGTATCACCTTAGGAGTATGTGAAATATGTGATGGGAGAGAGAGAGATATAAGGAAGGATGATATACAGATAAACTGATGGATAAAATAGTGAGAGGTGAGAGACAGACTTAAGGAAAGAGAATCTAAGTATTTGAGTAAGTAAGAGAAACATACTGTAAGCTATGATAAGGTTTGGACAGAAAGATAATCATCTGAATGTAATAGCAAAATAAAGTTTTAATCTTATACTTCAGTGTATTTTTAAAGAGTTTGTAACTAAATTAAAAAAAAAAGGGTGTAAAGATGTATTGGGAGTATTATGAGCCAGAAGGGTATGTATGTTTTCAGAACGAGCTCTTATGCAGTTTAAGCTGAGGTTACAGTCTGTTCTTTGAAGTCATGTTGTGATCAAAACCTGTGCTGACGTGACACATTAGCCAGTGTTGTCTACTACACAAACTGCTTTTTGGAATTCTAGAAACTAACTGAAAGTTAGGCGAGAATTGACTGCTTAGCGCCTATTCTATTTCTTCCTCTGTCCTACTTTTCAGCTAATTGCAATCCATTGTCTGTCTTGCAAACTGTTTTATAGTATGTAGATAAGAAATCTTGCAGTTGGATACCAGAGGCTCAAAGAAAAACAAAAGCAAAAATTTTTTAACAAGATATAATCATCAGATTATATTATTGCAAGGACATTTTGTCAAAGAATAGTAAGTCATTTCCCCATCAATGTCTACTATATGTAAGGATGGTATGTATCATACCCTGATATTACTAGAAATGAAATGCAGGCAGCAGAGAAAAAACTCCTCCTTACCCTCCCAATCACTCCGAAAATACTAACCACCCCCCTTCAAGACACTCTATGACTCTGTTGGGTCAGGACCACAGTTTTTAGTGCTTTCAGGTTTGTCTCTGCTGTAAGGATGTGCATTCACAGACTAGTTCCACACTACCATTTGTCTTGTGAGTGCAGTGATCTGTGTCAACCTCCCACTTCACCGTCAGCCACAGGATGATACGACTATATTCACCAGCCATAAAGTGGAAACAAAGGGTTAAGAAAAGGAACAGCTGAAAATCCCTGCATCTGATTCCGCCTGCCAAAAACCAGGTATTTTAGAAGGTGAGACACTGAAGTGCCATTTGATAAACTACTCTTACAGCTCATCAGAATGAGTGAATGCACCTTGCAAAGTTATTCCTTGGGAATTGTTGAGTATCTCTTTGCCAGAACCATAGGCCAGAGCCATCAATGAGGGGCAGCTAGGTAAAGGGAGAGGAGGTGAGTGAACAAGAGAGGGGGGATTCGACTGCAAGTGGAAACTGTATTCAACATAAATTCATTTCTGTTCTGACCTTTCTCCCATTCTGGAAGCCAGATTTTGAGAAAAGATCTAGTAGGAGAATAATAAACAGAGCTGGAGCCCATGTTCTCCCATGTAACCACAGTCCTGGGGATGCACTAGGCTTGGGGAAGCATCTAAAGGCTCTTACCAGTTATTAAATTAGCAATTTATTCTCAAACAATGACGAGCTTACCGGACTCACGCAACTCATGCTTGTAGTATAATTTCAAATTTATTTTTATGAAATGCTTTTTTTTAAGATAAATTTATTCAAGTTTCTTTTTTCTCAAGTTGTCTCATTTTTTGCTTTCTCAGCACATATATTCCTTCTTAACACTCATGGCATCAAATGTCATCAGTATACAGGGTTATCAAGAGATTCCACTGACCATATGTAAAATGAGCAAAGACTGCCCTCTGAAAAGTTCAACTTTCAAATTCCATTTAGCTGTCTCCCAAATGAAGACTCTTACACACTCAAACACACACATACATAACCTTTGTTATCACCCTGTGGACAAAATGACGCCTACACTTTCCACCTTAACTCTTTGCAGTGTACTTGACTAGACTACATGGGCACTGAAATGATCAGTAGAGAATCACAGCTGTCTACATAGCAGCAATCTTAATCAACATGTTACTGTTGGCAGTTTAGGTTATTGTTAGGAGACTGAATTCTGGAGTCTGAAAACTCCAACTCCAGGGTCTCCTCACATCACAGAAATTGGAGCAAGATTTTTATGTTCTCTGTGCCAATTTTCCCTTATCTGTAAACTGGGGAACACAGCAATATCTACCTCATAGAGTGATTGTTAGGGTAAATGAGGTGATGAATACAAACGGGTTATGTGGATTCTGTTATTTAATATGTCCTTCCAAACATGAACTGGCTGTGAATATATTTCTTATGGTGGAAAAAAACAAAATCTTTGCAATTAAGGAGACCTGACCTTCAGTGCCAGCTGACCAGTTAAATGAGTGTGTTACTTAAGACTTCTCTAAATTTGCTTCCTTATATCTAAAACAGGGCTATCAGTAAGTATGCTGTAAAGACTAAATATGAAGATACGCAAAGTGCCACATAGCATCAGATTATACTATTATAATTCTACAAGACAAAGAAATGAGCTGGGTACAGTGGCTGGCACCTGTAGTCCTCGCTACTCAGGAGGCTGTGACGGAAGAATTGTCTGACCCCAAGAGTCTGAGGCTGCCGTGAGCTACGATGACACCACTGCGCTCCAGCCTGAGAAACAGAGCAAGGCTTTACCTCTTTAAAAAAAAGAAAAAAAGAAAGCAAGAAAGAAATGGACACAGTAATCCAAACATGATTCCAGGTTCAGGCAAAACAAGGAAGACGACTGTAAACCATCTTATGTGTTGTCTGCAGGTTTGGAGTGAATCAGAAAATCTGGAAGTCACCCCCATTCCCACCTTCTATAGCACCCATGCTTGCCAGGTCTGCCTATAAATATCTGCTGACCTGCCTCTTCATTTGTACCACCGCCACCTGGCACAGACCCGGGTCATTTGGTTTTTCGGCCACTATAACAATCTCTCAGACTCAGTCTGGGCCGTTCTCCATACAGTAGCTAGAATGATACTCTAAATAAAAACCCAGGCATGTCACACCCCTGTTTAAATCCCTTTAGCAACTTCCCATTGTCCTTGGGATAAATCCAAATCTCCTAATGGGACCTCAGCCAGCATCTATTGCCTCACCCACCATTTTCCAAGCAGGCTCTACGACAAACATTCTGAACGTATCACCCTCTTGGCGCCCTCATACATGCTCTGACAAGGACACTGTCCTCCTTCCTGTTTCACTAACACAGCGACCCTCTACTCTCAGCTGAAATACCAGTTCCTCTAGGAGGCTTTTCCTGACTTCACTGGAGCCTCCGAATCCCCAAACCCCAACCCAAATGCCACGATGGCACCCTCTACCTCTCCCAACACAACCTCCAACAACCTTTATTTACACTGTCTTGATAATTTTGTAAATGGAAAAGTTATCTACAAAAATATAGACAGGTTCTTCAACCATGTGTGTCTCATGTACTCAGCACTCACACGGTTCCCGGACCTTAGTGGAAGATTGGAAACATTTGTTAAATCAATGCATTCAAGTGCAACTACACAATTCAGCGTGTGCTCTGTGTGTCATGTATGTAACTTGAAGAGAAATAAAACAATTACATCCTAGTCTCTGACAGATTTCTAATTTCGTTCTCTGAGAGCAGAAAAAAAAACAAACAGCTTCTAATTTGTTCCCTTTCCTGAAAAAGCATAAAAGAGAACAAATTTAATTGTAAGATTCGTCCTCTCTCCTCTCCACTAACATTCAAAATCCCCTTCCACTCTTTCCTCAAAGAGCAACTCTGAGCTTTAAGTTAATACTTTTAGATACAGAATCTATGACTTCTTCAAAGTTAGTAATGAGCAACAAATTTGAAAATAGACGTCCCTTGGGCTCAAACTCCCACCACTCATATCAGCAGCTACTGGATACGGAAAACTCCTTCCCTCCCCATAGTTCCCTGAGCCAAACAAACGGGCTTTCTACCAGCACCTGGAGCACAGCATTCCCCAGTCAGTGGCAGGAGGGGTGCGCCAAGGACTCCAGGCAGCCATCTGTGTCACCCAAGCTAAAATCCACCTCTGGAAAATACATAATAACATCACCTTAGAGAAATATTAGATCTGCTTCACTGCTCTTTCTGGCATATTCTATCCCACTGTGTCCTCCTCTCTCCCTGTATGCCAGGATCACAGACCTTTTCTCTCAGCAGGAAAGCATGCAAGTCAAATGCCATCAGAATCACTTCGTGTTTCCCTGCAGAGGCGAAAGGAGGGCTCCTTGCATGTGAAAAAGTTATCCCTTCCTAATGGAATGGAGTGACTTTTCAAAGGTCACAGAGCAGCATGCAGTTAGGGGTCATAACACACTGCTAACAACCTGTGGAAGGGAATAAGCCTGGGCAGTCCCTGGCATTGCTGCAGGCCCACTTCCACATTTCTGCCATTATCCGGGAGACATACACTGCGGCTGAGCCCGGCCCCTGGTGCACCAGCAGATGGCTTGGCTGCCTCTGCAGCTTTCCTTATGCAGAAACAGCACTATTTCAAATAATATATATGTATTTTTCTCTTTATTTTAAAATCCAAAGGATTGAAAAGACCTTTTGTCTGCAGTAAAGCACTGATGATGCTAGCATAAATATAACTTGAAAGAAACCTGCTTACTGGAACGTTCACCTCCCATCCCCATCTCCTCTGGCCAACCCTTGGAAATGCGCTATTCTGAAAGGGTCCATGCTGTGGAGCTTTTCCTGATAGCCCCACTAGGAGAAGAAAATGGCATTTTCACAATGTCAATGATAAAAGCCGAGGTGAGAAAACTCAGAAAATTTTGGCAGTTTTTCACATTTACTTCAACAGAGAAGTAAGTCCAAACTAGATCTCTACCAGCCAGAAAGAAGGATTATCTGGAAAAGTATCTGTTAGTACTAGGAACATGAAATGTCTATTTTTGAACTAATAATGTTTATTAGATACGTTTCCCACTGCTCTATATTATTATTTTATACTTTATTTCCTGGGTTACTATGTTTATTATGTTTTAGCTTTACAGATTTTTAAAGAGCTGATTATATAGTTTTTAAGTTAATTAGGTCACTTTGCAATACTAGACCATAAAAGGCTTTTTGAAAACAATAAATGAAAACATTTCTTATGTACGATGACAATCAAGGAAGTAAATCATGTAATGATTTGCTGAAAAGAATACCAAGGGTGACCATCAGTTATTTTTTTTATAGTTGCACAGGTTGCTAAACACAGAGAGAAGTGTAACGTATTAACCCATTCATATGCTCTGAGAAGAAATTCAATTATTCCAATAAAAGAGCACACTATTTAGCTAAATTTATACTAAACACATTTTGGGGTGTCTGCCTGAACCATAGCCCCTACTCTAGCAACTGTTCCCGTCTACAGGCCTCCCTGAAAGTGTGAGTCTGGATACCTCAATTTTTATTACAGGACCCTGACCTCATGGACACACTGATTGAACTAGGATTGGGAATCTTAAGACTCACATGCACAAGCTGATGTCAGTCAGTTCTCAACCAAGAGTTTCAACACATTTAAGACACACAGAGATAGGAGATACGGCATATGCACACATACTTGGAGACTGAAGTAGTAATCTGGGTCACCGTAGTTC
Organism: Ateles fusciceps; assembly: GCA_036589455.1. Taxonomy (NCBI): domain Eukaryota; kingdom Metazoa; phylum Chordata; class Mammalia; order Primates; family Atelidae; genus Ateles; species Ateles fusciceps. The sequence continues at coordinate 4,636,018 of JAZHEH010000253.1, read as the reverse complement.
TGATGGGTAAACAGAGAAACCCAATCATCAAAGGTCTGTAGAACGGTACAGGTACCAACAGAAAAGCGGAGACTGGAAAACACATTCTTTGAAAAGGACAGCAAAATGGGAAGAACAGCTTCTCAGTTCCCAGACTCAGGGATACAAGTATGACAGCCACACTCCACACCCCTGTGTCACAGGACACAGGTACGCTTCATTGTCCTGAAGCATTCCTTTCTCCAATAAATTACTCCTTCATTTAAGCTAGGTTGAATGAATTCTCTTGCTTGTAAACAATCCCTGGTTAAAGTTGCGCACACACATACACTCAGGCACACATATACACACACATTCTTCCATATTAAGTGAACACTTTCCTGAATGAAGCTGTTTTTTGAAAATCAAACATTATGTAAAGAAAAATTCAACTTAGATGCAAATTGGTACTGGTAAGTGACAATTGCCCTAACACAGTAAAAGAAAAAAAAATGTACAATTTTCTTTTTATCATTTATAATAATTAAACATTAATTAGTGGATTATATAACACAAAGATGAATCTCATAGTGTCATCATAAACAAGCTCACTGTATAGGAGAAAAATGTGATATGCAGCATTTGATGATTTCTGAGGTGTATCCAATTACAAGCTACCTAGGTAACATCACTGAACAGGGCATTAAGAAGAGATGTGCTCATCAGCTCTCACAAAGTTCAGGCGAGCCAGATCCATCCTACACCGGTGGATTCAGGAAAAGAATACTGCATGCCAAAATTACTAAACTAAAAATTATTGGTTGATTCAATCCACTTATCAGAGAAGCAGAGTATTTAGCCCATGCTGACACAGTAAGGGCAGAGCCTGAATTCCAATCGTAGCATCTAGATTCAGACAATTGTGTGAGTACCACACATATCCTGTTACATCAGTCAATTCAGGCTGCTATCACAAATTACCAAGACTGGGAGCTTAAACAACCACCATCAATTTCTCACACTTCTGAAAGCTGCAAAGTTAAAGACTATGGCACTGGAAGATCCAGTATCTGCTGAGGGCACCTCTTGTTGGTTTGCAGATAATCTTCTCATCTGTATCCTCACAGAAGAGGAAGAGAAACATCTTGTGTTCAACGTCCTCTTTTGTAAGGGCAGAAACCAATCACAAGGACCCCAACCTCATGACTTAATTAAGTACTGAAAGCCCCACCTCCTAATACCATCATATTAAGTGTCAGGATTTCACCCTATGAATTTAGGAAGAACAGAAATATTCAGTCCATAACACCTATTGAGTCTTTATACCCATATCTTCCTTTGGGTAAGCCCCACCCTACTCTTGAAATTATAAACTAAGCAAGAGCAAAATAAGGCCGGGCACAGTGGTTCATGCCTGTAATCCCAGCACGTTGGGAGGCCAAGACAGGTAGATCATGAGGTCAGGAGATAGAGACCATCCTGGCCAACATGGCAAAACCCCATCTCTACTAAAAATACAAAAAAATGTATTAGCTGGGCGTGGTGGCGCGTGCCTGTAATCCCAGCTACTCAGGAGGCCGATGCAGGAGAACAGCTTGAACCAGGGATTCGGAGGTTGCAGTAAGCCAGGATAGGGCCACCGCACACTAGCCTGGTGACAGAGCGAGACTCCATCTTAAAAAGTAAGAGTCAAATAAACCAAATATGCCTAGTATTCAGCAGTCAACAGCTTTTAATTTTTATAAGATCCTGTATCAAAGTCCAAAAACATCAAATCCTATTGCAGGGTAATCAAGATCCTAGAAATAAATACATGGTGGTTTATCAATTACTAATTAACTTTATGAAGTATAATTTATGCTCATATCCCTACCATCCCTTCACACTTCAATAAATTCATAGCATCCTACATATTTATCACAAAATAATTAATTGGCATTGGTGAGCATATCATGTTTTTCTGGTATTTATTTTAGGTTTGGGGGTACATGCACAGGTTATACAGGTAAACTTCTGCCACAGGAGTTTGTTGTACAGATTTTGTCACCCAGGTACTAAGCCTAGTACCCAATAATTATTTTTTCTGCTCCTCTCCCCTCCTCGCACCCCTCACCCTCCACCCTCAAGTAGGTCCTTGTCTGATTTCTTGTGCTTGAAAGTTATCATTTAGCTCCTACTCGTGAGAACATACAGCATTTGGTTTTGTTTCTTCATGAATTTGCTAAGGACAATGGCCTCCAGCTCAGTCCTATTCCTGCAAGATATATGGGTATTGTTTTTAAAATATACTCTTCTTTTTCAGAAACTATTCTCACATTCCTAATTTTTAAAAACTCAATCTTTAAATCCCAGAAAATTGTTGTTGCATCCACGAATCTTGCTCAAACTCCTCAGACTAAGGCTATCATGTATTACTGATTAAAAGAGCCTTTTTACAGGAGCATTACAGCTGTTACCACAGGCTGTGGTCATTTTCTGTTTACACATCTGACTTTCCAATTAAATCTTAAATCTCAATGTCTAACACAGTACCCGACAGAGAATGGGTGTCCTACAAATCTTTATTGAAAAGAATGAATCTGTTGATTGAAAAAATGTCATGTTCTCTAACGAAAACAAGTATTTTTCAAGCATAAATGAATAGTGCTGGGATAAATCATTGTAAATCAAAAACAAAAATGACTGATTTTCTTTTTTCCAATTAAGTAAACTTAGAAAACAAGGTAGAAGAACCTTCGGTACAAGTACTGTATAATTGTACTTATTATTCCCAGAATCATCAGTGCTTCTGACAGCTAAGCATCCGACAATACCACAGAGCTTGTATTTATAATGCTGCTGCCTAAGTTACAGTTACCACTAAAGGGGCTTCTGTAATGGGTTGGGGGGAGATGTCTGGTAGCCTTGATGCTAAGGAAAAATTAAATTCACTCAAAGCTTTAAAATGATAAAGATGGCTGGGCACAGTGGCTCACGCCTGTAATCCCAGCACTTTGGGAGGTCGAGGCGGACAGATCACGAGGTCAAGAGATCGAGATCATCCTGGCCAACGTGATGAAACCCTGTCTCTACTAAAAATACAAAAATTAGCTGGGCGTGGTGGCACAGGCCTGTAGCCCCAGGTACTCGGAGGGTGAAGCAGAAGAATTGCTTGAACCTGGGATGCAGAGGTTGCAGGGAACCAAGATCATGCCACTGCACTCCAGCCTAGAGACAGAGTAAGATTCAGTCTCCAAAAAAAAAAAAAAGACATCACCTTTTAATAGTGACAGCTACTATTCTACAATTTTACAAACTAGTTTTCCTAATAACATTCTGCAAAGGTTTGTGTTTATATGGGAGGGGAGTAAACAAAAATCATAACAGTTACAAATGAGAAAAATCTTGTCACAGTTATTACTCACTACCCTCTCCTACAAAAAAAAAAAAAGCCTCAGAGAAACTCACTTGCTCTAGGGGACCTTGAACTTGGGCCTTCTTACAATTCAGAAGCCCTTTAACATCTTTAAATGTTGTCTCACCCATACTGCTTCCTATTCCTTCTTCTTTCACTGCTATCCTTAGACAAAATGCAGAAGTTTGCAATAAGTACCAGAGGATGTGGTGATGGACATGATGCCATCCCTGGCTGTTCAGATTCAATTGTGACCTTGAGAAACTCAATTTACTCTGGGCATCAAGTAACCAATATTAAAACAGGAATGATTGTTGTAACACCTTTATTAATGAGTTTGATTAGAATAAATGAGCACCCTGTGTAAAAAAAAACATGTATTTTGTGTTTGCAGCCCAAAATTGCTGCTAGGAACTTGAAGTGCTTCTGATTTAAAGTGGTCAGAGTTTTGAATTAGCCTATAATCTTATTAGCAGAATATTATAATCAGGGATTGATAACTGTCATAGATACAAATAAATACATCTTTGTAATTACCTGTTTATAGCTTAATACATACATCAGAACAAACTAAACTGATGGATTTCTACTGTCTTTCATTTGTTACATGTGGAGCTCCCTAGTTCATATTTTCCTGATCCGAGGGGGAAAAAAAAAAAGCCATGTCTCAGAAGTGGGAAACTTGTTCCATAAAAAAGCAGATATGAAATGTTTTCATTTTTATAAATGACTTGCCTGTACTGTTCTCTATTATATATTAAATGGCTCCTCTGATGTGAAGAACTTACAAGCTGAACCTACAGGCCTGCAGCATTGCCCAATATAAACAGTCATTTGAGGGAAGGAAGAAAAGTCATTCCACCTTTTCTTTAATCTTTATGCTTCCTCCTCTGCCCCTTTCCATTTTCAACATAGAATGGACTTTGGACTAACAGTCTTAGCTCTTCCATAATGCAGCACTTCTTCCAAGGCAAGTGCGTGCATTTAAACTGAGAGGAAATGAAAAAGCGCACCAGCAGCTGATTAACTGCCTATCAATATATTTACATCGGCTTAATTTTTCTCAAATAATTCTGAAATATTGAAAAAGCCCTTGTGTGAAGCTTCTAACCTGAATCGCTTAAGAAGAGCAGGAGAAACACCTTTCTATCCGTTTTTCCGGATGCATAAGGCAAAGCCAGCCCTAACTCAAACTAATAAAAGCGTTGCAAGCATGTGAAAAGCTAGAAGGCTAGAAAACTCGGTCAGACAAGTTTCATTTTTAAAGCTATAGAAAATTTCAAGAACTTAGTGGCCTAATAAAATGCCTGCCATCAGGACTGTGTTTATGTCCTTGAAAATGCATTTTGTGATGACACAGTTTCTGCACTTGAGTAACTGTGTCTATGCTTCCACTAGCTTTGTCAAGACATTTTTTCTAAATGCCCAAACACTGCTTGGATCAACAGCAGCTCAGTATCATTCATGATTAGTGCACAAGTGTTCCTTCACTTTTATGGACTCTTAAGGCTGGCATACATTAGAAGGTTGGCTTTAACCCTATTAACACATAACAGGAATTAAAATCTTACACTGCAAGTTCAGGCTGCACCATTCCCCAGCTGGACTCCTGACACTCTTCACTCTTTTCCTCCTCGCTGTGTCACTGTTAACATTTTCGTGATTGTTCAAAAATTTCTCCATTTTTCTCAGCTCCCCATACGTATCCTCTTACCTTTAGTTGAGACTTCACCTTGATCTTTTCTTTAAAAGGTGTAGTAGTCCATCTACCAGCTGATTAACTGCCTATCAATATATTTATATCAGCTTAGTTTTTCTCAAATAATTCAGAAACATTTAAAAAGCCCTTGTGTGAAGTTTCTGAGCTATTTAAATTTTTAATCTGTCTATGTACACATTTTTCTATACATTTAGCCACCCTATCTTTTTTGTCCTTCCACTTCAGAATTTGCCTTCTAGGGAATAAAGCCTAGTCTGATCCTTTTTGCACATTTTCTGAAATCTTGCTTATTCAGGTTATTCTCTCATTTGATCTTTAAGTTTTTTCCTTGTTCTTTCCTTTTCTTATTAACCCATGCCCAATTCTCTAGCCTCAAATCCTTTCCTTGACCTTGAAGTCATGTAAAGTCACTATTTTTTCTATGCTTTTTTGCATTTGTTCCCGTTTTTAATTACAAAGTAGCTGTTTTTCACTTAAAGATTAAAAAATAAAAAATTTTAAAAACAAAAAAGTCAGATCAATTGATATCCTACCACTCAATGATAAACGATGTCATTATTTTAAGGGGTCCAAAAATCTGTATGCAAATATATTTAATGAAATTGGTCGTTTATATGGTTTTGCTGTGTCCCCACCCAAATCTCATCTTGAATTGTAGCTCCCACAATTCCCAAGTATCATACGAGGGACCTGGTAAGAGGTAACTGAATCATGGGGCCGGGTCTTTCCTGCACTGTTCTCTTGATGGTGAATAAGTCTCATGAGATCTGATGGTTTTATGACCAGGACTTCCCCTGCACAAGCTCTCTCTTGCCTGCCACCATGTAAGATGTGACTTTTTTCCTCCTTTGCCTTCTGCCATGACTGTGAGGCCTCCCCAGCCACATGGAACTGTGAAGTCTATTAACCTGTTTTTCTTTATAAACTACCCAGTCTCAGGTTTGTCTTTATTAGCAGCATGAGAACAGAGTACTACAGTCATTTACTGTAAATGCATGTTTCATTTACCAATATTGATCACAAATGCCTCCTTTCCATGTCAACCAAAGTAAATCTTTTTCATTAAAGTGGTTGTATTTCGTTGGACTGTATGAGGATTTAATCAAATATCTGTGTTGGTTGTATCAGGTAGGAATTTGATTTTCCTGTTACAAACAATGCTGCAATAAGAATTTCTTGCTGTCATCTTTGCACACACATAGGATTATAACCTTACAGCATGTCCTTGAAGAACCCTGAGAAACATCTGGTGAGAGTAATTTATATTACAAGTGGATGAACTCTGTCAATTCAACTCTTTATCTGTAACAGGAGTTTGGTCACCACTGCTTTAATAAAACTGCAGTCTCAGAAAGAACTGTGACATCTTAATGAGCAAAGAGTTTTATCACTCTTGATGCCTACACAATTGGATAATGGCCTTTCCTCTTGAAACTCTCTCCTCCCCCGAATAATTTCCAAGATGTTACAATCCCAAGTTTCCCTCTGCTCTTCTTACTCTTGTCTTCTGCCCAGTGGTGTCCTTCCTTCTTCTGCATATACAGGAAGTCGTTTGTGTGCTCAGATTTTCCCTGTTTATCCTCCCTAAATTAACAGTTTTGCCCGCTCTCAGTTATAGCCATCATCTGCTTAAATTTTTCCCAAATCTGTATCTCCAGCCTAGCCCCTCCATGCATTTCCTGTTTCTTCCTAGATATATTAATCCTATGTTCCACTGAAAGCAAAAAACTAACAGGCTTAAACTCTGGCTCCACTTATGTCTCTTCAACTGGCTCCTCTTTCTGGATTTCCTACTGCTGTTATATCTCCATCAACTTTACAAGTTGAAATTTCCAGTTTGAGTTTAAATTTCACACTCTTCTCCCAAAAGGCCATCAGCAGGAATGACTGGTTTTACTTGAGCTTGGTATTTTCCCTGAACCACTCCTGCCCATAGTCGTGTTATCTGCCACCTCCCGTTCTTTTCCTGCACCTTTATCAGTGGAGGGGAATATCAAAAGCCCTGTTTCCTGGATAAATGTGTATCTCAAGCTTATTTGGGATTAATTGAACTCATTTGATGGAAAGGTTATTCTTCTGAGTCTGCCTTCTGTACTCACCCTCCTCAGTTTCCCACAAGCTGGTGTGAAATCATGGCCGAAGTCCAGTAAGAGGATTGTAGAAATCCTCAGATTAGGCCAGGTGCAGTGGTTCACACCTGTAATCCCAACTCTTTGGAGGAGGCAGGTGGATCAGTTGAGATCAGGAGTTCCAGACCAGCCTGGCCATCATGGTGAAACCCTGTTTGTACTAAAAATATGAAATACAAAATACAAAAATTAGCCGAGCATGGGGGTGTGTGCCTGTAGTCCCAGCTACCTGGGAGGTTGAGGCAGGGGAATCACATGAACCTGGGAGACAGAGGTTGCAGTGAGCCAAGATCATGTCACTGTGCTCTAGCCTGGGTGACAGAATGAGACGCTCTCAAAAAAAAAAAAAAAAAAAAAAAAAAAAAATTAAAAATCCTGAGATTCCCTAAATTCTCAGTTTCAAGCTCAAAGAAATAGGAACAACAGTAATGAGGCTATGTGAACCCCAGGGAGCAATTTTGTTCTAGCTTGTTTTTCAGTTTGATGTTGATTTTTACTTTCCTGTCAAAGTCAGAAGAAGAAGAGAGGCCCCTCAGTGTGAGGAGGGGAACAGCAGCAGGGTTGATACTAACAACCATGCTGGCAGCAGCACTACTGAAGGCAGCTGCTGGGGTGCAGGGCATGTGACAGCCCGGGAGACTGCAGCAACAGCCCTGGCAGGAGAGTCAGCACCGGCACAGGTGGTGGTAGTGTTGGCAAAGCAGCAGCGTGAAATATGCAGGAGGCAATGAAGATACTGACAGCGGCCGTGCCAAAGGTAGTGCTGGCGGTAGAGACAGCAGCACACTGATACCCTATGCAAAACGCAGGTCTGTAATAGGGCATGCAGTCCCACCACAACAGGGTAGCAGGTTCTTCTGTGCAGCAATTCACCACTTCTGGATGTTTCCTGTAACACAGGCAGCGCCCTTTCCTAGCCCCAGATAGCACACAAGGTCACCAACAAGCAAACGGAAGGGACGCGGAGCTTTCAGAACATTACAGCCGGCACAGCATTTCCAGAGCATGAAGTGAACTTTTGCAGAAGGAGAAGTCAGTTAAGATGTGGAAGTGAAAGGCAACATTTCGCATGAGATGGATACGGCATACTTTCACTACAATGCGACACTGAGCTTTATTACTTGAATCTACAGCAAGGCAGGTTTGAGATGGACCAACACACACCACCGCTCCTATGGAACTGGCTTGGTACGAGAATATTCCACAGGCTCCATTTTTCTGAAAATAGCTTTTTCTTTACAAATCCTTTAATAAATATTCAGGAGACAGAGTTCATTGACAATCCCCCAGATGTGAAGCTAATTAGCTGCTGATACCTAAGCTTAGTGTTTAGCTCTCTCAGACCAAAAAGGATTCTTTTAAAGGTGTTTGTTTTGAATGTAAAAGATAAACTGGAAAGAAGTATGGATTAAGACCTCAAAATTGTCCTCTCAAAGGGTTCTCTCTTTATCAAAAGACAAAGGAGATAAACTGGAAAAATCAAACTATTTGGGAGGTGAAGGAAGGAGTCCTTGAAAAATCCAGTATTTCTCACTGTTTTTTCAAGCTGTCAGCATTTTAAGCTGCTAATTTCCCCCCCCATAGATTTTAAATAAGCTCATCAAAAACCAAGGAAGCTGAAAACTTTAATAACTCAGAGAACAGATTATTTTTCTTAAAGGATTGTATTCTACTCACTCAGCTTTATTTCTCTATTGTGTATTCTTTCAACACAAATTGTGGTCTCTCTGGGCACTAAACTATGGTTGCAGGTTTGCATTGCTATTTGTACTTAATCCCCAAAAAAACTCAAGAAATTGCTGTAGTATGTCAAGATTGTATTGCAGGGAAAAAGAAAGCCATTCATGTGGGATGCCAAATTGTTTCCATTTAAAATAACATGATTTTGTTCACTGATTGCCATAGTGGCCTATTCCACGCCTCACCTTAGGACAACTTCAGTGAGGACCAAGGAAAGATATGCTTTACAACCCATGTGCATCTGCTTTCATTTCAGGACAAAATTTGGAGAATAATTAGCTTGTTTTCACTTTAGTCTTCTCATGTGAGAAGAGTTCTTATTAAAGACCCTGAACTGAACCCCACAGACAGTGTAAGTCCTATGAAAATTTAAGCAATGAGGCTTGAGTTTAAGGAAACTGCAGCTTAAAGTCAATGAGAGAGTATTTCTTAATAAACCCAGAGTGTTTCTCTTTATACAAGGACATTAAACAAAGAAAACCAACAACTTTTCCCTCTCTTATGATTCTATACATCCCACGATATACAATCAATGTCTTATATGAGAACTTCAGTGATCAACCCCAATCAATACAACTAGAAAAAAAGCTTTAAAGATCAGAAAAGCCACCAAAACTGCTTGATCCATAGAAATTAACCAGTTAACTGATTTTTTTTCCCCACTATCTACCAGTTATGTAGGGTCATATAGCAGTAGCCTCAGAAAACTCAATCCCTTTAAAAATGAACATTTGCACACACACACCAAAATTCCTGTCTTTGCGACTCAAAGTATGTATCATTCTTTCGCAAGGGAGTTATGCTTTGATCCAGCAGTTCTCCCACTAAACACTCAGCTGCAGAACAGCACCAGAAATCTACAAACCTGGCAGTGAGCACAATCGTTTCACATCAGTGAGGGTTTTCTAGACGTCAGCAAAAATAGGTTCATATGAACTTTTCTAGTTTTGTCAAATATTTTATCCTATTTACTTTATTTGGATAATTGAGAACCACGTCTCTTACCAGCAAATTTATGTACTATGGTAGAAAGTAAAAGAAAACTTGAAAGTCCCCTGCTATCATTAAGTTCAACCTCTGTAAAGCTTTTAATATTTAAGAGTTTGGGGTTCTGTTTTACAGCAACACAGATCTGTCAAAATAAATTTGAAAATTTTTACAGCACACTTGGTAGGAGGAACAGATTCTTGTTCTCCTACATCGAGCTGGCATCAAGAATTAATGATGCACAATTTGTTGGGTGATTTACATTCTCACTACTTTTTTAGTCTTCATTTAATAACATGGTGTAGGTGTACCTGTCCTCTTAAACAAATCCCTTTCTAAATGCTGTAGGGGATGTCACGCCTGCTCCAGTAGGAGATATAGTACCTGTAAGATAGATATCCAGGAGGGGATATAAAAAAGGAAAAAAGACAGAACAAAAGAAAAGAGGCAGATGAAAAAGAAGAGGCTTCGAGAATAGATGTTAGACTGATTACAACCTCAGGGAGACTCATGCTTTTTATTATAATCATAATTCATGGATTTTTAAATAATTAAATTTGCCCTTTTTTCCATTTGGTCTCATTCTATTGGCATCTTACTTTGTCACAGACTCCAAGTTACACTACTTCAGGCTTGAAAACTGGCACTTTTAAAGGATGAATACTAAAACATAAGATGTTTAGGTTTTTTAACAGGCATATATCTAAATGGTTGTTTACTTCTTCAAATTGTTCATTACTGTACCAGTGCAAGCAGTATTCAAAACTTCTTTTAAATTGCCCTTTGGCATTGCCTTTGAGGTTCACACCATATTCTATTTAATATTCTCAGTGGGAGCAAATTTTCATCTTTTGAAGTTATCCTGTGAATAAATTTGGAAATCCTGTTGGATGATAATATTTGGAGTCTTTTTAAAGATTTAATTTAGATCTCTGTAAGAAATTACAGACTTAGCTTTTATGAAGCATAAACTCTCTGAAGCCTGCATACAAAAATAAATAGAGAATTCTCATTCCAGAAGAGCTTGTTGTCTGGAGAAAGAGAAAGAAATACAAGTAGATCATTTCCCCATTATGCATACAGCGCTGGGACTCCTGGAACTCAGAGGGCTACTTAGTTCAATGTGAAGGTTTCCTAGGGATGAAGATACTTAAACTGAGACTTAAGGGATGAATAGAAATTAGACAGATGAAAAAGGGCAGAAAGGACATTCTAAGCACACAAAAAAATTGCATAATTAAAGGCAGCTTGATAGGTGGTAAAAAAAAATATTTAGAAGCACAACAGCATACAATGCAAAGGATGGTGAGGATAGAGTGGAATACCCCAGAGAAGGAAGCAGGGGGCTGACTTGTGTTGTTTGGGATCCCCCCACTCCTTTTAAGTATCTCTTCGTCAGGTGTTCTAAGGATAGGCCAGCGAATAAGGTCAGAATTGCACTTTTAATAGCTCTCTCTGAAATGATCATTTCCTTCTATCTATATTATAGGAAGAATATCACCAAAAAATAATGAAAGAAATTAAAAGGCACTTAGAATATGAAATTAGCAGAATATACGCGCTGATTTTATTTGAGAAGAATTGTATGTTTATGTCGTGAGAACTGAGACAGGGACAAGGAATGAAGCACTTTTGGTAGAGACACAGAAAGAGATTGTGAAAAGAGTTCCATCAGGCAGATTTGAATGCTAGAAGGTAAAAGAAACCAACCGCAGACAGAAAGAGGTGAGCCATCCAGGAAAAACTCAGAGCTGTCATGCTGCGGAATATCCGCTTAGAAGGAGATATAAAGGATACTACAGCCTTATCGTTGGTTTCAGCAAACGTGGGGGGACAACTAAGAAATGTCTGCTAAATAATATTAAGCATTCACACTCAAAACTGGAACAAAGGCTAGTACAGAATGGAGTTGAAATAAAAAATAAGAACTGCACCAGAATAAAAGCTACTTCTCTGAGATTTATCTTCCAAAGGGTGTCACCAGCTCCCTAGTGAAGAAATATTACATGCTAATACTAGTAACATTTTGCACATTATTTCAAGTTTGCTGAATTTCGTATTTGTGCATGCATATATGTATCCATGCTCTAGTTACCTACAGAATGTATAGCCGAACATTCAAGTAATATCTTGTTGTCTATCAATCAGTTTTTACACAGTTGCAAAGTAACTTCTTTTCACATTAGTGTATCGACTTGACCCCACAGGCCAGACAGGCGTTGGAAACAACTGTTTTTAGATTCTACACACAGAGTGTTTCTAAACCGCTAAATCCAAAAATAAGTGAAACTCTGGATGGTGAATACACACATCACAAAGCAGTTTCACAAATAGCTTCCAATTTGTTTTTATCGTGAGATATTTGTCTTTTCACCATTTAAATTCTTATTTCCCCTTAGGAACTTTGGAGGGGATGCCAATTTTACAAATATTCCCCAAGTCCACTAATCTATGCAGACGTTTGTTCCTTTTCCATTGTGAGCTGAAACAGCACCTCTAGATGTATCAACACAATAAACTCCAAACAAAATTGTGAGATTCTGGTGGCCAAAGAGGCAAACTAAGCAAGTGCCCTTACACAGAAGACCTGCCCAGGCCGCCACTCACTACCGAACGCAGGCTGCATGCCTTAACATCACATCTGCCTCGGTATCCTACAGTTTGGGGTGGCATCCTGCCAAATGCCTGGAGAATAAAGAACAGAGTATAAAAATAAAGATTTAGCTAAAATATCTCAATTATAAGCAGTGTTCCTGTTTGTCGTAAAATTTTAGTGATTGATTTTGCTGTAGCCATTATTTAATACCTTTTTAACAGGATTTGTGTAGGAAAACACACTAAAAGAACTTTACTTTAAAAGCCTGTATCTCATAGGTATTAAGGAGTCAAATAGTTTCTATTAATACATATAAAATTAGAAAAATCTGTATTTTGAAGTTAATCAGCATTTTCATACATACTATGATAGGATATGAATCCACTTCAGATGTTACTTAGCTGTGTGTTTTATAATGATATATGAGCAAAGTGTCTTCAGGAAATCAAACGAAGACTAGAAAGTGCAACGGTGTCACACTTTGGACTGAGATGTATTTAACATAAAACATTTTCAAAAAATCTATGTCAATTCATCTCTATCACTGACTTAAGGAAACCATTATAAAAATTTGAAAAGCTAACTGCTCAGCAAGAAGAAAATATGTGCATACACACATGTACACACACACTGTAAGTTTAACCAGCCAAGAAAAAAGTCTTATCAGAAACGAGGAGGCCATGTAGGGATAGAAGGATAATCAACATGTTTCAGCCCAATGCCCTAAAAGAGTTTAATACCAAAAGACTTTTCTAAAAGACATTTTACAGGCAGAAGAAAAATATAAACCTCTTACTAGTATCTGAGATGTAATAGGAAACTCAAAATTATGTGGATAAGTCAACACAACAAAATTGTCTGAATAATAAAGTAGTAACAATCCTTGATGAGCGAGGTTGAAAGAAAAACAAAATAGAAATAAAATATAGACCAATATAGGACATATATCAGGATCAGGGAAATCTCAGTTAAAGTGCCAAACATGGTCTTAGCCAGGTGTGGTGGCTCATGTCTATAATCCCAGCACTAAGGGAGGCCAAGGTGGGAAAATCACTTGAGCCCAGGAGTTCAAGACCAGCCTGGGCAGCATAGTGAGACTCTGTCTCTATGGGGGGAAAAAAAAAACAAAAAAAAAAAAAAAACCAATTAAGTGGCATAGTCTTTCCTCTGGATACATAAGATTAAACATATTGATTAAAGTTTGGCTTCAATAAGTACAAGCGTACTTGTACTTTTATCTCAAGTAAATATTGTAAGAATGGGAAAAGAGTAGATAAATTACATGCTACTGAAGTGGGAGAAATAGAAGGAGAAAAAAAAATCTGTCTAAATATGGTTTAAAAAGACCAAAAAATTGTAGAGTATTAAGAACAGAATAAGATGTTAGAATAGAAAAATATTAACAATACAAATATTAACAAAAAAGCTGATGTATCTGCGTATATAGCTAACAAAATATACTTAAAATTAATAACCATTAATAGATGCAAAACATGCATAATAATCAAATAATCTGGAAAACATAACAACGTTAGGCATATGTATACCATAACATGAAATAGAGAAAACGGAACTGACAAAACCAAAGCTAAAATATAGACAAGTTCTCCTTTGTAGTGGGAATCTAAACACATCACTCAGTAATGACAAACCAAACCAAAAAAAAAAAAAAAAAAGCAGAAAAATATGAAACAATCAGCTTAACATATGCTCTATAAAACGTGTAAACACATCTATACAGCTATATATGAATATATCAATATAACCAAAAACAAAAGATTACATATTATTTTGAAACTTCTAATGGTTTACGAGTCAAATAAAAATGTATCAGGCCAGTGCTATGGACTGAATCGTACCCCCATAAAATTCCTATGTTGATTCCCTAACCCCCAGTGTGATAGTATTCAGAGATGGCACCGTTGGGAGGTAAACGGGTTTTGATGAGGTTCAGGTCGTGACGGTGGGACTCTCATGATGGGATTAGTGCCCTTCAAAGTACAAGCACCACAGTACTTGTTCCCGCCATCTGTCGTGTGAGAACACAGCAGGACAGTGGCTCTGCTGCTACCCTGCTTGTTTAATGAACCCAGCTATGGTATTCTGTCATGATAGCCTAGCAAACTAAGAAAGATAAAAAATATTTATAACGGAATAATAAAATTCTCTATGTCAAAATATTTGGGATGTAACTAAGGCAGTATCCAGACAAATTTATCATGTTAAGTGTTTATATCAGATAATTAAAAGACCAAATTAATGAGCAGCAAGCATTCAAATTGAAAATGAGAAGAGGATTACAGAATGTCTCAGAAAAAGGGAAAATACAAATATACTATAGTCAGAAATTAATAATGGACATTAGAAACATGTGGAGAGATTAATATATTTTCTGCCAATAAACTTGAAAATCAAGATTAAATGCTCATACTCCTAGAAGTAACTCGCCGAAATTGAATCAAGATGAAGTAAATGTTGTTATAAACATTAAAGAGCTAGCTTGAGACTATAATTTATAATATTACCACAAAAAGGCCAAGAGTATGGTCCATGATTTCTGTTCAATGTTTAAACAACACATAGTAACAATCATAACGTTTATCACACACAAATAACTTCAAAATAGAGACATAAAACACTTCCAAATCATTTCATGCATTTTATACAATTGTTGGTTTTACCCCAGGAATGCAAATTTAATTAGACATTAAAGTATCATTACTTAGTTCACAACATTTATAGATTAAAGAGTAAATATCATTTCATTATCTACATGGAAGCAGAAAAAAAATCATTTAATCATTGAACAATTCATTAGTTATAATTATAAATAGAAAGAACCTGACAGAGGATATCTTTTTTTTTTATAAGTTCAAAGATCTAGAACAAGGTAAGGATCCCAGTTACCGCTTGTGTTCAACATTTGACTGGAAGTCCTAGCCACAAAAAGACAATTTCAAAGTGGTGTAAGTATTAGAAAAGATAAATCCAAACTGTCATGTAAGTTAAGGATGACATGACTGCCAAAAGAGAAAAGATCCAAAAACTCAATGGAAAAATTATTAGACATGGAAGAGGTTAGCTGGTGTGTGGATATTAACTAATTTTTTTACAAGTTAAATGAATTTCTTTACCACACCCATAAAAACTGTATTATTTACATTTTAACAGTTTCGTTGGGGTATAATTGATATAAAAAGAACTGCACATACGTAAGGTACACAACGGGACAAGTTTGGACAGATGCAAATACCTGTGACGCCATCATCACAATCGAGGTCACACACATTTCCATCACCTCCCAATCCATGCTTGTGTCTCTGGTTTTTTTTTTTGTGGTAAAAACACTCAACATGGATTCTACCCTCTTAACAAATTTTGAAGTGTACAACATTGCATTGTTCTGTAGGCAGTACGGTGCTCAGCAGATCTCTAGAGCTTATCCAGCTAGCATAACTGAAACTTCATGCCCATTAAATAGCTCCACATTCCCCTACCCACTAATAAAACCACTACTGTATTCTCTGCTACTATGCAATTGACGTCTATAATTACTTTATATACATAGAATATGGAATTTATACTTTTTGAACAATGTTTACTCTAGCATCAAAAACATAAAACAGAAATGAAAACAAAATGAAGACACTAAAAAAAACAGAACTTTATTATTTTCAATAATAGCTATATAATAGCTTTTTTAGCAAAACGGATAAACTGTGGGTGGAGATATAATACACAATTGTATAAAGATGTCAATACTATCCAAAGTGATCATAGATTCAAATCCTAATCAAAATTCCAGCTTCATTCTTGTGGAATTTGAAATAACTCTAAAACTCATAAGGAAATACAAAGGCCAAAAAGGTTTTTATGCAATTAAAGAAAAAGCCCACCTTTAAAATTTTTTAATTGTTTATAATTTGTTATATTCCTTATATGACACACAACATACAGTAATAAATGTTTTAAATTTATATCTAAATAATTATTTGGAGGGCACATGTAAAATATTTTAACTAATATAGGTTTAAAGACCCAGCCTGGGTAACATATGCAAACAATTTAAAAATTAGCTGGGCAGGGTCCATGCACCTGTGGTTCCACCTACTCGGGAGGCTGAGGCGGGAAGACTGCTCGAGCCTGAGAGGTCGAGGCCGCAGTGAGCCATGATCGCACCACAGCACTCCAGCCTGGGTGACCGAAATCTTTTGTAAAAATCATACACTAACAAAAATAAAAGATCCCCACTTTCACAGCTCTCTTGAGCCCTAACGCCTATCTGTCTGCAATGTTTTTTTACTCTATGGTGCAATGTTCGGATCCCTGATAAAAGATATCATAGGATGAGAGCCTGTCCTCTAGTCCCAGTGGCAGCCCTAGACGTTGTGAGTGTTTTGCCTGTTGGGGGAACCAAAGCAGCGTCTCTAAGCAGCAGTTTTGGTAGGAGCTGCTGCCATCTGAGACATGAGAAGGAGAAGATGAAAACTCATGCTGTGATTGCATCAACTGGGCTCTTTGGTTCACTAGCTCCTCTTTGGTTCGACCAATAAGGAGAACCGTCAGGATATGAGAAGGTGGAAGAGACAGAGCAGAATTTATGCTACCTTCACCCCAGCTACTGCCCTGCTTCCTCCCTGCCAGGCACTGTCGCTGTGGCCACACTTCCCTGCCATGGCCACGGCTGCTGTCAGGCAGTCCGCTCCTGAAATTGGAGCTACAGCCACAGCTCTCTCCAGAAGGTCTCCAGATTCCCTCAGGACCTTCAGGTGGAACTACTCTCTGCTATGCTCACCGCAGTGCTTTGCCAGGACTTGGTTTTTCCAGCCCCAATTTTTTAATTAGTACCTTTTCTATTCTTTCTCTAATTATCCCACCTGAGTGAACCATCTGTTTTCTGTCAGAACTGTGAAAGATAAAAGTTTTTTTGTTTGTTTTTTGAGACAGAGTCTCACACTCTGTTGCCAGCCTGGATCTTGGCTCACTGCAACCTACACCTTCTGGGTTCAAGCGATTCTTCTGCCTCAGCCTCCTGAGTAGCTGGGACTACAGGCATGCGCCACCATGACCAGCAAACTTTTTTATTTTTTCTAGAGACTTCACCATGTTGGCCAGGATGGTCTCAATCTCTTGACCTCATCATCCACCAGCATGAGACACTGCACCCAGCTGACAAACGGTTTTAACACAATAACTCTTCTTTGCATGAACCTTCCTCAATCATACCACTGAAGGTTCAATTGGGTCTTAAAATGTCCAAGACCTGTCCTGCTCTGAATGAAATTCCACCACTGAAAAGATTAAATCCCAAAAAGTAGAGTTTTTAAGGAAATAGTTAAGCACAATAGTTACAGCACTTAATATAAGATATAATGTATAATTAGGAAAATGTGAGTTTAAAAATATATTTGGGCTCTGACATCATAATGGAATAAACTGATCTTTATGAGCTTCCCTTCCACCATAAATACCTAGTAATGCTAATTAAAATATTATATTAAAACAACATAAATAGGCCGGGCAAAGGGGCCCATACCTGTAATCCCAGCACTTTGGGAAGCTGAGGTGAGTGAATCACTTGATGTAAGGAGTTCGAGACCAGCCTGGCCAACATGGTGAAACCCTGTCTCTACTAAAAACTACAAAATTTAGCTGGGCATGGTGGTGCATGCTTGTAATTCTAGCTACCTGGGAGGCAGAGGCTGGAGAATAGTTTGAACCTGGGAGGTGGAGGCTGCAGTGAGCTGAGATTGCATCACTGCACTCTAGTGTGGTGACAGAGTGAAACTCTGTCTCAAAAATAAAAATTAATAACTGATCTGGAAAAAAGAAAGGCAGGGAAATTCTCAGATTGCAATACAAAAACTCGGACTGGAAAGACAGCTGGTATTTCAAGGTTCTATAGGAAGTTTGGCCCATAAGTGGGCCTTATAGACTGGGAAGCCAGGGCTTTAGAACTCCTTTGAGGATGGGATGGCCTCAGTTTACAAAAAGTCTGAGAGTTTAGGACCGATACCTTGTATGAGGCTAGAAAAATTAAAAGGCAACCCTGCTCATGAGGTAAGGGCAAAGAACCCAGGAGCACTGACCGTACAGGCCCAGGGAGGGAGAAAGGACACTTTCTATTCATCCAGAAATATAGGGGGAAAACAATCATTTTCCTATTTTAAAAATGATAGTTGAATGCAGATTTCTCATCAAAAATTGCTTTCCAGAAGACAATGGAATAATCAGTTTCAACACACTCAAGAAAACCAGTTTAGATTTCTATACATAGCTAGATTATCACTCAAAAATAAGATATAAAACAATGTTTAGGAAGGCAGAGAGCTTACCAGCCACTGATGCTTCTTGAAAGTAATGAAAGATGTACTTACCGAAGAAGGAAACTGAAGCTGGATGAAGGAAGTGGAATGCAGAAGGCACAGGTGCACTAAGGTGCTGGTCAACTTGTTGATGACGCTATGTAACTGTTAACCGCAGCAAAAAAAAAAAAAAAAAAAAAAAGAGAGAGATTTACAAATAAGGTGGAATGAAAGTAAAAATAACATGGGAGGTAAGAAGTCTGGAATTTAAGTATTCTAAACTCCTTGAACAGCTTGGATGAGAATTGAGATGGTGATTCACAGTACACTTTATTAAGTGTGCAGGTTAAAATTTTGATGAACACTAAAAGCAAAAATATTAAACAACTTACAAACCACTGAAATAGAAGAACAGGAAAAGGAGGTACACAGAAAACCTAGTTAATACACTGGATGGCAGGAAACTGTTTTAAAAGGGAGAAGAAATAGAGGAAGAAGAGAAAAAGCAGCAAAGAAGAAAAGCATGGCAAAGAGATTATACAACAGAGTATCACAATATACCTGTAAACATACTACATTTAAATAGACTAAATTTCGTTTTGAATGAACAGATCCTCAGGCTAAATAAGCCATTCATTTATACAATGTTTATTTTAAAAACACATCTAAGAAATCATGACAAAAGTGTTGGAAGTAAAAAGACAGAAAGAGAAACCTGTGTCTCTCGCATAGTCTCTATGTGTCTATCACTACTCAAAGAATCAATTTCCAGAACTGTGAGAAAACATGACCATTCCAGAATTACTGTGGGAGATTTCAGCCTCTCTTTCTCAGACTAACAAATTAAGCAGACGAAAAAGGAGGTCAGAATTTAAACGATTTGAACAGAAAAATTTACAAGTTTGATCATTTGAAGATGGTGTGTATATGTGTGTATGCCCACACTGAACAAATCGAGAATATGCATTGTCTTCAAGAATTCATAGAATCTTTACAACAAATGATCATGGACTTGACCAGAAAGTCTCTACAAAATACATGCAATCATACAGTAAAATATAGATCACAGCCTCTGATCAAAATGTAATAAAAATGAAAATCAAAAAAAGCTCAAATAGTTTCATAAATTAAATTATATGGTTCAAACATTTTCATATGTTGAAAAATCAAACGAAAATAAATTTTTAAAATTGAATGACAACAGAAGTATTACAATTAAAAATGTATGTTATAAAAAGGGAAATTTAGCGCTTTAAATAAGGAAATACCAAAAAAAAAAAAGACCAAAATGGGGAAATTTGAGAAAAATGTTGAACTTAGGAAGGGTAGAAAAACGAAGGACAAACTAAAAAAAAGGAGCATACATTATTGAAATTTGAAAAAAATATAAATTTCCTGTAAAATCCAAAGTGAGTTATTCAATAAGGTTAATAAAAAAGACAAATCTGTAGATAGCTACCAAAGGAAAAGCAGAAACCCATATAAACAATGGCAGGAAATAAAAAACAGGCACGCTATGCCAACATATTTGAAAGCTTTTTCAATGTAGTATATTTAGATATAGCAAGTATTTTTTACAACATATGAAATCTTGACGTTCACTTGATGATAGACTTTGGGAAAAGGACCACACATACATTCTTTATGCCACAATGTCAGGAATACCGAATTTCTAAATAATTTTCCAGTATTAATAGATGGGTGCTTTATGAAGACAGACATCAAAGCCTACGAGAAGGTAAGACAACCAGAAGAAAACCCCTAGAATGAGTTCCTTATTCCCGAGTTCTAATTTGATTGCACGGTGGTCTGAGAGGCTGTTTGTTATGATTTCCATTCTTCTGCTGAGGAGTGTTTTACTTTCAATTATGTGGTCAATTTTAGAATAAGTGCTATGTGGTGCTGAGAAGAGCGTATATTCTTTTGATTTGGGGTGGAGAGTTCTGTAGCTATCTATTAGGTCCACTTGGTTTAGAGCTGAATTCAAGTCCTGAATATCCTTGTTAATTTTCTGTCTCATTAATCTCTTTATTACTGACAGTGGGGTGTTAAAGTCTCCCACTATTATTGTATAGGAGTCTGGGTCTCTTGGTAGGTCTCTTAAGAACTTGGTTTATGAATCTGGGTGCTCCTTTATTGGGTGCATGTAATTTAGGATAGTTAGCTCTTCTTGTTGCGTTTACCATTGCCATTATGTAATGCCCTTCTTTGTCTTTCTTGATCTTTGTTGCTTTAAACTCTGTTTTATCAGAGACTAGGATTGCAACTCCTGCTTTTGCTTTCCATTTGCTGGGTAAATATTTCTCTATCGCTTTGACTGTGTGTGTCTTTGCACATGACATGTGTCTCCTGAATATAGCACACTGATGGATCTTCATTCCTTATCCAATTTGCCTGTCCCTGTTTTTAACTGGGGCATTGAGCCCATTTACATTAAAAGTGAATATTGTTATGTGTGAATTTGATCCTGTCGTGAGGCTAGCTGCTTATTTTGCACACTAGATGATGCAGTTTCTTCACAGTGTGCATGGTCTTTACAACTGGCATGTTTTTGCAGTGGCTGGTACCAGTTTTTTGTTTTTTGTGTTCTTTTTCCATATCTACTACTTCCTTCAGGAGCTCTTGTAAGGCAGACCTGGTGGTGACAAAATCCTTCAGCATTTACTTGTCTGTAAAAGATTTTATTTCTCCTTCACTTATGAAACATGGTTTGGCTAGATATGAAATTCTGGGTTGAAAATTATTTCCTTTGAGAATGTTGAATATTGGCCCCAACTCTCTTCTGGCTTGTAAGGTTTCTGCAGAGAGATCCACTGTTAGTCTGACGGGCTTCCCTTTGCAGGTAACCTGACATTTCTCTCTGGCTGCCCTTAACATTTCTTTGTTTCAACCTTGGAAATCTGACGATCATGTCTCTTGGGGTTGCTCTTCTCAAGGAGTAACTTAGTGGTGTTCTCTGTATTTCCTAAATTTGAATGTTGACCTGTCTTGCTAGGTTGGGGAAGTTCTCCTGGGTAATATCCTGAAGTGTGTTTTCCAACTTGGTACCATTTTCCCCATCACTTTCAGGGGCCCCAGTTAGTCATACGTTTGGTATTTTCAAATAGTCCCGTATTTTTTAAAGGCTTTGTTCATTCCTTTTCAATCTTTTTTCTCTATTCTTGTCTTCACACCTCATTCAAAACTGCACAACTGCATGGAAACTGAACAACCTGTTCCTGAATGACTACTGGGTAAATAACAAAATTAAGGCAGAAATAAATAAGTTATTTGAAACCAGTAAGAAAAAACAGACAACATACTAGAATCTCTGAGATAAAGCGGTGTCTAGAGAAAAATTTATAGCACTAAGTGCCCACATCAAAAAGCAGGAAAGATCTAAAATAGACACCCTAATATCACAGTTAAAAGAACTAGAGAATCAAGAATAAACAAATTCAAAAGCTAGCAGAAGACAAGAAATAACTAAAATCAGAGCAGAACGAAAGAGATAGAGAAATGAAAACCCTTTCAAAAAAAAAATCAATGAATCCAGGAGCTGGTTTTTTGAAAAGATTTACAAAATGGATGGACCACTAGCTAGACTAATAAAGAAGAAAAGAGAGAAGAAGCAAGTAGACACACAACAAAAAAATGATAAAGGGGATATCACCACTGATCCCCACAGAAATACAAACTACCATCAGAGAATACTATAAACACCTCTACGTAAATAAACTAGAAACTCTAGAAGAAATGGGTAAGTTCCTGGATGCATACACCCTCCCAAGACTAATCCCTGAATAGTCCAAAAACAAGTTCTGAAATTGAGGCCATAATTAATAGCTTACCAACCAAAAAAAGCCTAGACCAAATGCATTCACAGCCAAGTTCTACCAGAGGTTGAAAGAGGAGCTGGCACCATTCCTTCTGAAACTGTTCCAAACAATAGAAAAACAAGGACTCCTCCCTAACTCATTTTATGAGGCCAGCATCATCCTGCTTCCAAAACCTGGCAGTGACAAAACAACAACAAAGGAAATTTCAGGCCAATATTCCTGATGAATTCCAATGTGAAAATCCTCAATAAAATACTGCCAAACCAAATCCAGCAGCACATCAAAAAGCTTATCCACCACAATCAAGTCAGCTTCATCCCCGTAATGCAAGGCTGGTTCAACATATGCAAATCAATAAACATAATCCATCACATAAACAGAACCAATGACAAAAACCACATGAACATCTCAATAGATGCAGAAAAGGCCTTCAATAAAATTCAACACCCCTTTATGCTAAAAACTCTCCATAAACTAGGTATTGATGGAACATATCTCAAAATAAGAAGAGCTGATTCTGGATCCAAGATGGCCGATTAGGAGCAGCTGAGGATTGCAGCTCCCAGTGAAAGCGCGGAGGGTGAGTGGACGCCGCATTGCCAGACAGATTTTTTATTGCCCACAGACCAGGAGATTCCCAGGGGGAGGAGCCCCACGGGTCGCCAGCGCGGCTGGTTTGGCCGGCGCAGCAGTTTTTGCCGGCGCGACTGTTTTCACCGGCGCTGCTGTTTTGGGCAGCGTCCCGGCGCAGCGGTTCCCCATACAAAATACGTGGGTCCGGGTGCCATTTTAGCTGGCAATTGGAGCTCCGGGAAGGCAGAGCCACCCATTCATCTGATTAAAAAAGGGGACTGAAACAGGCAGCCAGGCCAGGAGATTTCCCCGGGCAAAAAAACGCCACGAATCTCCGCGCCCGCGGTTTCAGCCGGCGCAGTGGGTCGCCACACGGGAAATCACACAGATCCCGGCGCCTTTTCAACAGGCGGCTGAAACACCTGGGGAGACTCTGAGGCAGGGAGCCAGGTGATCAGGCTCGGCTGGTCCCACCCCCCACAAAAAACAGCCATCGGAAACGCTCTGGATCGAGAGTTTCACAGCAAGCACAGCCGAGCCCGGGACGGCCCAGCTCTGTGGGGGAGGGGCGTCCGCCATTACTGAGGCAGTCTGCCGCTACAGAGGGAGTTTGCCATTGCCCAGGCAGTTCTCACTACACCTGTATAAACAGGACTGCAGGGAAGTTCATACGGCAGCTGGGCGGAGCCCACAGCAGCTCAGCAAAGCCTCTGTAGGCAAACAGTGACTAGGCTGCCTCATCGCTGGGCAAGGCAGCCCTGAGAAAAAGGCAGCAGCACCAGGGAAACTCATAAATAAAGCCCTAACTCCCCGGGACAGAGCACCTGGGGAAAAAAGGGGTTTATGAGTTCTGCTGCAGCAGACTTAAACGTACCTGCCCAGCAACTCTGAATGAACAACGGAGCTCACAGCTCAGCACTTGAGCTCCTATAAAGGAAACTCTGTCTCCTCAAGCAGCTCCCTGATCCCCGTATATCCAACGAGTCACCTCACAAAGGAGTGCTCAGACAGACATCTGGCGGGTATTCTTCTGGGACAAAGATTGCAGAAGAAGAGACTGGCAGCAACCCTTACTGTTCTGCAGCTGCTGCAGGTGATCCCCCCAGGCAAGCAGGGCCGGGAGTGGACCTCAGCAGTCCTACAGCAGAGGGGTCAGACTGTTAGAAGGAAAACTAAGAAACAGAAATAAATAACTTCATCATCAACAAACAGGACATCCACTGAGAGACCCCATCTGAAAATCACCAACCACAAAGACCACACATAGATAAATCCACAAAGATGGGGAAGAAACCAGCGCAAAAAGGAGGTAAACACCCGAAACCAGAATGCCTCTCCTCCTACAAGGGATCACAACTCCTCACCAGCAAGGGAACAAGGCTGGATGGACAATGAGTGTGATGAAATGACTGAATCAAGCTTCAGAAGGTGGGTAGTAAGAAAACTTCTGTGAGCTAAAAGAACATGTTCTAACCCAATGCAAACAAACTAACAACCTTGAAAAACGATTTGACAAAATGCTAATGAGAATAACCAACTTAGAGAGGAATGTAAGTGAATTGATGGAGCTGAAAAACACAACACAAGAACTTTGCGAAGCATACACAAGTTTCAACAGCCGAACTGACCAAGCAGAAGAAAGGATATCAGAGGTCGAAGATCAACTCAATGAAATAAAACAAGAAGGAAAGAGTAGAGAAAAAAGGGTAAAAAGGAATGAACAAAGTCTCCAAGAAATATGGGACTATGTGAAAAGACCTAATCTACGTTTGATAGGTGTACCTGAATGTGAAGGAGAGAATGAATCCAAGCTGGAAAATACTCTTCAGGATATTATCCAGGAGAACTTCCCCAACCTACGAAGGCAGGCCAATATTCAAGTCCAGGAAATACAGAGAACACCACAAAGATATTCCTCAAGAAGAGCAACCCCAAGGCATATAATCGTCAGATTCACCAGGGTTGAAATGAAGGAGAAAATGCTAAGGGCAGCCAGAGAGAAAGGTCGGGTTACCCACAAAGGGAAGCCCATCAGACTCACAGCAGATCTCTCAGCAGAAACCCTACAAGCCAGAGGAGAGTGGGGGCCAATATTCAACATCCTTAAAGAAAAGAACTTTCAACCCAGAATTTCATATCCAGCCAAACTGAGCTTCATAAGTGAAGGAAAAATAAGATCCTTTGCGAACAAGCAAGTACTCAGAGATTTCATCACCACCAGGCCTGCTTTACAAGAGCTCCTGAAAGAGGCACTAAACATAGAAAGGAACAACCAGTACCAGCCACTCCAAAAACATACCAAACAGTAAAGACCATCAATACAATGAAGAAACTGCATCAACTAACGGGCAAAACAGCCACCTAGCATCAAAATGGCAGGATCAAATTCACACATAACAATATTAACCCTAAATGTAAATGGGCTAAATGCCCCAATTAAAAGACATACACTGGCAAACTGGATAAAAAGCCAAAACCCGTTGGTGTGCTGTATCCAGGAAACCCATCTCACATGCAGAGATACACAAAGGCTCAAAATAAAGGGATGGGGGAAGATTTACCAAGCAAATGGAGAGCAAAAAAAGCAGGAGTTGCAATTCTCATCTCTGATAAAATAGACTTTAAACCAACAAAGATCAAAAGAGACAAAGAAGGACATTACATAATGGTAAAAGGATCAATGCAACAAGAAGAGCTAACGATCCTAAATATATACGCACCCAATACAGGAGCACCCAGATACATAAGGCAAGTTCTCAATGACTTACAAAGAGACTTAGATTCCCACACAATAATAGTGGGAGACTTGAACACCCCCGTTGTCAATGTTAGACAGATCAACAAGACAGAAAATTAACAAGGATATCCAGGACTTGAACTCACACCTGGATCAAGCAAACCTAATAGACATTTACAGAACTCTCCACCCCAAATCCACAGAATATACATTCTTCTCAGCACCACATCGCACCTACTCTAAAATTGACCACATAATTGGAAGTAAATCACTCCTCAGCAAATGCAAAAGAACAGAAATCATAACAAACAGTCTCTCAGACCACAGTGCAATCAAGTTAGAACTCAGAATTCAGAAACTGACTCAGAACCACACAGCTCCATGGAAACTGAACAACTGGCTCTTGAATGTTGACTGGATAAACAATGAAATGAAGGCAGAAATAAAGATGTTCTTTGAAACCAACGAGAACGAAGACACAACATACCAGAATCTCTGGGACACATTTAAAGCAGTCTCTAGAGGAAAGTATATAGCAATAAATGCCCACATGAGAAGCAAGGAGAGATCTAAAATTGACACCCTATCATCAAAATTGAAAGAGCTAGAGGAGCAAGATAAAAAAATCTCAAAACCTAGCAGAAGACAAGAAATAACTAAGATCAGAGCAGAACTGAAGGAGATAGAGACACGAAAAACTCTTCAAAAAATCAACAAATCCAGGAGCTGGTTTTTTGAAAAGGTCAACAAAATAGACAGACCACTAGCCAGATTAATAAAAAAGAAAAGAGAAAATAATCAAATAAATGCAATAAAAAATGATAAAGGGGATATCACCACAGATTCCACAGAAATTCAAACCATCATCAGAGATTATTACAAACAACTCTATGCACATAAACTAGTAAACCTGGAAGAAATGGATAAATTCCTGGACACATGCATCCTCCCAAGCCTAAACCAGGAAGAAGTCGAAACCCTGAATAGACCAATAACAAGGTCTGAAGTTGAGGCAGCAATTAAGAGCCTACCACCCAAAAAAAGCCCAGGTCCAGATGGGTTCACAGCCGAATTCTACCAGACATACAAAGAGGAGCTGGTACCATTCCTTCTGAAACTATTCCAAACAATCCAAAGAGAAGGAATCCTTCCTAAATCATTTTATGAGACCAACATCATCCTGATACCAAAACCCGCCAGAGACTCAGCAAGAAAAGAAAACTTCAGGCCAATATCCATGATGAACATAGATGCAAAAATCTTCAATAAAATACTGGCAAACCGATTGCAACAGCACATCAAAAAGCTTATCCACCATGATCAAGTAGGCTCTTCCTGGGGATGCAAGGCTGGTTCAACATACACAAATCTATAAACATAATCCACCACATAAACAGAACCAAAGACAAAAACCACATGATAATCTCAATTGATGCAGAGAAGGCCTTTGACAAAATTCAACAGCCCTTTATGCTAAAAACTCTCAATAAACTAGGTATTGATGGAACGTATCTCAAAATGATAAAAGCTATTTACGACAAACCAACAGCCAATATCATACTGAATGGGCAAAAACTAGAAGCATTCCCTTTGAAATCTGGTACTAGACAAGGATGTCCTCTCTCACCACTCCTATTCAATATAGTACTGGAAGTTCTAGCCAGAGCAATCAGGCAAGAAAAAGAAATAAAGGGTATTCAAATAGGAAAGGAGGAAGTCAAATTGTCTTTATTTGCAGACGATATGATTGTATATCTAGAAGACCCCATCGTCTCAGCCCAAAATCTCCTGAAACTGATAAGCAACTTCAGCAAAGTCTCAGGATATAAAATCAATGTGCAAAAATCACAAGCATTCCTATACACCAATAACAGACTTAAAGACAGCCAAATCAAGAACCAACTGCCATTCACAATTGCTACAAAGAGAATAAAATACCTAGGAATACAACTGACAAGGAATGTAAAGGACCTCTTCAAGGAGAACTACAAACCACTGCTCAATGAAATAAGAGAGGACACAAACAGATGGAGAAATATTCCATGTTCATGGCTAGGAAGAATCAATATTGTCAAAATGGCCATACTGCCCAAAGTAATTTACAGATTCAACGCTATCCCTATCAAGCTACCAATGACCTTCTTTGAAGAACTGGAAAAAACCACCTTAAACTTCATATGGAACCAAAAGAGAGCCCGCATAGCCAAGTCAATTCTAAGCAAAAAGAACAAAGCTGGAGGCATCACACTCCCGGACTTCAAATTATACTACAAAGCTACAGTAATCAAAACAGCATGGTACTGGTACCAAAACAGAGATATAGACCAATGGAACAGGACAGAGACCTCCGACGCAACACAACACATCTACAACCACCTGATCTTTGACAAACCTGACAAAAACAAACAATGTGGAAGTGAGTCCCTGTTTAATAAATGGTGTTGGGAAAACTGGCTAGTCATGTGCAGAAAGCAGAAGCTGGACCCCTTCCTGACACCTTACACTAAAATTAACTCCAGATGGATTAAAGACTTAAACATAAGACCTAACACCATAAAAACCCTAGAAGAAAATCTAGGCAAAACCATTCAGGACATAGGTGTAGGCAAGGACTTCATGACCAAAACACCAAAAGCAGTGGCAACAAAAGCCAAAATAGACAAATGGGACCTAATCAAACTCCACAGCTTCTGCACAGCAAAAGAAACAGTCATTAGAGTGAATCGGCAACCAACAGAATGGGAAAAAATTTTTGCAGTCTACCCATCTGACAAAGGGCTGATAACCAGAATCTACAAAGAACTGAAACACATTTACAAGAAAAAAACAAACAAGCCCATTCAAAAGTGGGCGAAGGATATGAACAGACACTTTACAAAAGAAGACATACATGAAGCCAACAAACATATGAAAAAATGCTCATCATCACTGGTCATTAGAGAAATGCAAATCAAAACTACATTGAGATACCATCTCACTCCAGTTAGAATGGCAATCATTAAAAAAATCTGGAGACAACAGATGCTGGAGAGGATGTGGAGAAATAGGAACGCTTTTACACTGTTGGTGGGAGTGTAAATTAGTTCAACCATTGTGGAAGACGGTGTGGCGATTCCTCAAGGACCTAGAAATAGAAATTCCATTTGATCCAGCAATCCCATTACTGGGTATATATCCAAAAGACTATAAATCGTTCTACTATAAGGACACATGCACACGAATGTTCATTGCAGCACAGTTTACAATAGCAAAGACCTGGAACCAACCCAAATGCCCATCCATGATAGACTGGACAGGGAAAATGTGGCACATATACACCATGGAATATTATGCAGCCATCAAAAACGATGAGTTTGTGTCCTTTGTAGGGACATGGATGAACCTGGAAACCATCATTCTCAGCAAACTGACACAAGAACAGAAAATCAAACACCGCATGTTCTCACTCATAGGCAGGTGTTGAACAATGGGGACACATGGACACAGGGAGGGGGAGTATCACACACTGGGGTCTGTCGGGGGAAAAAGGGGAGGGATAGTGGGGGGGTGGGGAGTTGGGGAGGGATAGCATGGGGAGAAATGCCAGATATAGGTGATGGGGAGGAAGGCAGCAAATCACACTGCCATGTGTGTACCTATGCAACAATCTTCCATGTTCTTCACATGTACCCCCAAACCTAAAATGCAATAAAAAATAAAAATTAAAATTAAAATTAAAAAAAAAAAAAAATAAGAAGAGCTATTTATGACAAACCCACAGACAATATCATACTGAAGGGGCAAAAGCTGGAAGCATTCCCTTGGAAAACTGGTACAAGACATGGATGCCCTCTCTCACCACTACTATTCAACATAGTACTGGAAGTTCTGGCCAGACCAATCAGGCAAGAGAGAGAAATAAAGGGAATTTATATAGGAAAAAAGGAGTCAAAGTGTCTGTTTGCAGATGACATGATTATATATTTAGAAAACCCCATCATGTCAGCCCAAAATCTCCTTAAGCTGATAAGCAACTTCAGCAAAGTCTCAGGATACAAAATCAATGTGCAAAGTCACAAGCATTCCTATACACCGAAAACTGACAAGCAGAGAGTGAAATCATGAGTGAACTCACATTCACAATTGCTACAAAGAGAATAAAATACTTAAGAATACAATTTACAAGGCACATGAAAGACATCTTCAAGGAGAACTACAAACCACTGCTCAAGGAAATAAGACACAAACAAATGGAAAAACATTTCATGCTCATGGATACGAAGAATTATTGTTATGAAAATGGCCATACTGTCCATACTATCCATGCTCATGGATACGAAGAATCAGTATTATGAAAATGGCCATTGAATTTATAGATTGAATGCTATTCCCATCAAGCTACCATTAAATTTCTTCACAGAACTAGAAAAACTACTTTACATTTCATATGGAACCACAAAATAACTTCCATAGCCAAGACAATCCTATGCAAAAGAAAAAAGCTGGAAGCATCACGCTACCTGACTTCAAACTATACCACAAGGCTACAGTAATCAAAACAGCGTGGTACTGGTACCAAAACATATATAGACCAATGGAACAAACAGAGGCCTCAGAAATAACACCGCACGTATACAACCATCTGATCTTCACAATCCCAACAAAAACAAGCAATAAAGAAAGGATTCCCTATTTAATAAATGATGCTGGGAAAACTGGCTAGCCATATGCAAAAAACTGAAACTGGACCCCTTCCTTACACCTTATACAAATATTAACTCAAGATAGATTAAAGACTTATAAGTAAAACCTAAAATTATAAAAACCCTAGAAGAAAACCTAGCCAATGCCATTCAGGACATAGGCATGGGCAAAGATTTCATAACTAAAATACCAAAAGCAACTGCAACAAAAGCCAAAATTGAGAAATGGGATCTAATTAAACTAAAGAGCTTCTGCTCAGCAAAAGAAAATATCACCAGAGTCAACAGGCAACCTACAGAATGGGGGGGAAATTTTTTAATCAATCTGACAAAGGTCTAATATGCAGAATCTACAAGAAACAAACAAATTACACAAAAAAACCACCTCATCAGAAAGTGGGCAAATGACATGAACAGACCCATCTCGAAAGAAGACATTTATGCAGCCAACAAACATTAAAAAAAATCTCATCTATGGTTATCAGAGAAATGCAAATCAAAACCACAATGAGATACCATCTCACACCAGTTAGAATGTCAATCAATAAAAAGTCTGCAAACAACAAATGCTGGTGAGGATGTGAAGAAATACAAACACTTTTACACTGTTGGTGGGAGTATAAATTAGTTCAATCATTGTGGATGACAGTGTGGTGATTTCTCAAGGATATAGAACCAGAAATACCATATGACCCAGCAATCCCATTACCTGGTATATACACAAAGTATTACAAATCATTCTGCTATAAACAAACATGAACACACATGTTTATTGCAGCAGGATTTATAAGAGTAAAGGCTTGGAACCAACCCAAATGCCCATCAATGATAGATTGGATAAAGAAAATGCGACACATATACACCATGGAATACGATGCAGCCATAAATGAGTTCATGTCTTTACAGGGACACTAATGAAGCTGGAAACCATCATCCTTAGCAAATTAACACTGGAACAGAAAACTAAACACTACATGTTCTCACTCATAAGTGGGAGCTGAACAATGTGAATACACGAACAAAGGAGGGAAACATCACACACCAGGGCCTGTAGTGGGGTGGGGGCAAGGGGAGAGAGAGCATTAGGATAAATACCTAATGCATGTAGAGCTTAAAACCTAGATGATGGGAGCAAACCACCATGGTACATGTATACCTATGTATACCTATGTGTACCTATGTAACAAACCTGCATGGTCAGCGCATGTTTTCCAGAACTTAAAGTAAAATAATGTAAAAATAAATAAAACCCCCAGAAGGAATCTTTCTGAATAGAGATCAGAGTGAAAATTTAGGGATTCTCTTCCATCTCTGACTATCTGCTGATCTTTAAATTGTTAAGATCAAATGAAGATGACCTGCTCAAGATGCTACGGTGAGGAGAGTTGCATAAACTGACCATCTACTTCCATCATGTTAGTTGATATCATCTGGTTCATGAGGATTCTTAGGTTTCTGTAATCAACTAGTCTCTTTCTCCTGTTCTTCTCTAAGATGGAGGGCTTAAAATGAGACAGCAACGACGCTGAACATAGTACACGTATCTTCTAATTTTTAGAGAATCTGTGGTTAACCCCATTTTAGAGATGTATACACACATGAACAACAAAACAATTCAGCAACTAGACCAAGTAAGTGGTGGAGTTAGGTCTGAAAATTAACCCTAACTTCACCCTCAAGTTCTTTATTCTATGCAGTGTCCCAAAAACAATGACAGACAAGGTGACAGCCAGGGACCTACATATCCTTGCTCTTAGGATTACCATCCCACAGCCCGTGACCCTGGGCTTGCCACTGCTTTGACAGAATACCCGGTATATGAAAGTCATTCAATTAACACTGTTAATCGTTCTCACCCCTTTGAAGTGAACAGTGACATACAAAAACTAATTTTTCCATCCACATAAACTGTTTGAATACATAGTCCTACCAAAATTTCAAGACACATTTAGACTGAATTCCTCCTGTGCCCTTAGTCATAGGGGAAGAGAAAACATAGAGATTTCCTTTTTAAAATGAAACCAAATCTGTGGTGCTTCTGGTTTTACAATCTGCTTACTTACTGTAAGGCAGATTCCTGATCACTACCCCAAGAGACTGTGGTTTAGTGTATCTCAGCAACCACCCAGGAAGACAACAAACACCTCAGATGATTCTAAAGTGAGTTGTCTCCATACACTGAGAAACATTAAAACAAAGGATTGAGTCTCAAGGCAGACAGGTTTGTGAGCTTGGTTTCTCAATTCTCACATCTTCACATAAGCAGAAAGGGTAAACAACTATTAGAACAAAGAAGAGTTATTCTGCACACAAAGTGAGTGAAGGTTCACTTCCCTGATCTCAAATTATTATAGAATACTGATGAACAAAGTGAAATAGCTAATTTGGATAAATTTTTCAAAGTGTTTCTGAAAGAAATGTGTCTTGTCTGTCTATATACGCATAGAAACCAGAATGAGAAAAATAATTTTATTTGACTCAATTACAGACTCACCATAGTTTTACCTTTTTATATTTTTATAAAACCCAGCTAGAAGTATATTTTTATAAAACTCAGCCAGAAGTACACTTCAGCTACAAGTAGTTATAAAAAGAATTTCCCAACTCCTTTCTTTCCATCTTCTTATCTTAAAAGTGCCATATGGCACCAACTAAGATAACACATAGGAAGCACTTAGAACAAACCTTACCTGTCACAACAAACATTGCTGTCCTTTCTCAATTTTCACTCCCCTTCATAGGGAATATATTCATTGAAGAGAGGACATTCAATCAGGAACAATTTATCAAGTCTTCTAAAGTAATACACATTGAGGTCAAATCCTCCTTCATCAGTAATAAGGAAAATAATTATTAACATTAGCATTTATGATTACTGTCAATTCACCATTTACAAACTAAACAGATACCAGTTTGAATTTTGATAAAATACACTATAGCCAACACCCAAACCTTAAGATGACAGGGACCTCTGAAACCTGCAGGAAGCTCGGAAGGCTACCAAAGGAAAAATAATGGGGCTTACATGTCAGCATATTTGCTGCATCATTTTTTAATTGAAAAATAGGATTGAGAACTTAAAAAGCTGTGAAGAGTCTTTGGCCGCACCTAGAAAAAGGGAAGTAACTTACACAGTAAGGGAAGTTAAAAAGCATACAGAAGTTGCTGAATAGGAAAAAAAAAATTATGAAAAATGTGTCTCCTTGGAGCCTGAGTGAAAGTATAAGAGAAAGTATCAAGTCATTCAACCACTGTCAAACATGGAGAATTATTTTATCATGGGCTATAGGAGTAGAAGTAGATGACCCATGAGCACTGGGTCATCTTTCTGGAACTGGAGATAACCTTCTGCAAAATCTCCACTCCAATGTTTCCACTTACATGAAGTCAAGAAAAGATTATTTCTAATGCTATTACTTATGCAAATTATTTGACTTTTGACATAAAAGTCAAGTTTCAAATTTAATGACTATTCATTTCTTCGATGTTTAGGATAAGATCTTTGAGAACCTATGGGCTTTGCTGGATCACAATCCTAAAAAAAGAGTTTTACAAAAGTTCTTAGGTTGCAGTGATGCTACTAATTCTAAAGAGGACAGAAAGGAAAAATGAAATCACAGGAAAATGGAAAATTTCTGGAAAATCCACTCCAGGAAGAGGAAGAAAATGACCAGACAATGGCTAATAAAGTTGAAAGGGAAAATTTATTTTAACATTTTGATGAAAGTCTGTCAAAGAGCAAAAAAAATCACACCCTTTGGAAGTAGACTGATGAGCTCCATCTCAGCTTCCATTTCACGTGGCATTTTGCAGAAGCACAGAGGCTCTAAATGACTTCAAATCGCACGGCAACTCACGATCACAACTAGGCTAACTTTTCAAATGTCCTAGTTTCAACTCAACAGTAACTCACTTGTAAAATGGTACCAGGAAGAAAACAGAGACGGGGTGGGAATAGACCAAGTGATGGTAATGTTAGGTGGAGGAAGACAGGAGTCACACAAGGACAGAGGGCTGCCTAACAGCAAGGGAGAGCAGGGTCACATGCAGAGAAGCCAAGAACGTTTTCTGAAGTAGGATCTGCACAGACCAGACTAGAAGTCTAGACAGACATGTTAACAGTCAGCAAAGGAGAAGGAGAAGGAAGGAACTTGCATTCCAGGTAAAGAGAACAACAACGGAAATCACGGAGGTAGAAAAACAGGAACATTTAGAACACAGCAAGCAGGTCAGTGTGGTTATAGCAGAAAAGGATCGAGTGAAAAGCTTGAAACCAAATGGTGGCACACTTCTATGCTAGGCTGGCGTGGATACACTGAATAAAAACCACTAGAAACTTTAAGAACATTAGCTTGACAGCCGTGTGTAAGGCAGACTGGGCTAGGAAGAGAAGAAAATATGGAGAGACAGCTCTTCCAGTCATCCAGGAATAATGAAGAAGTGAAAAAGCCAAGACCCAGACTAAAATGAACCTTCGTTAGGAATTATTCAGTAAAATACTTTTAAAGATTCAGAAAAAGATTTTCTTAAGTGCACTAAATAATGGGGCAAGGGGGGAGTAGAATGAGAGCACCTCCTTTGCTGGAATCTTCCAAGACTGTCTACTAATTATGAGATATTTGAAGGTGTAATGAGAATCACAGCTAGCAGCTATACACACACACATTCTCACTCTTCCCTTCCAACCTCAGAGCTGAGTTTAATACTGAGTCTGTATACTGAGGTATATTCATTTTTTAGGCAGCCAGAGAAAGGTGGAGCCAATACTTAAAATTTAGAGGTATACCTTCGAGAAACCAAAATACTAGGAAGTATCTGTACATATTAATTAGGCACTGACACTGGTCTGATGCATCCTGGGATAAAGTGTTTCTAATGTAGCCAGACTCCACGTAGGAAGAACACAGATCAAAATGCACCTTCTAAATTCTAGTTTCACATGTGCTGAATTGGTAAATACCAGAAAAAGAGCAGGGAAGCAAGGAAAGATTATACCTCAGTCCAGTGGAGATGCACTAGATGGATACCTGTGACTCTGGAATAGAATAAAACATACGAACAATAACTGACACTAACACCTAGGTGTTTGGTTTGTCAAAGGTCCAGCTGTTTAACTTATAGGCTCATAAATGAGGTTTCAGCCCAGAGCACATTATGGCCTAACTTGTGAGAGCTCCTGTGTATTTGCTCTTTATGTTTGTAATATGCTGCTGTGCTCACTTGTAGTTTTACTGACTGTTAAGAACGTTCAGTCTGTTTGACAAAAGATCAAAAAAAGTACTACTAATTATTTTAAGGTAAAGTGAAGTAGAAAAGACAAATACATTACTTTGGATTATACATGCCCAAGAATTAGATTCTCTTTTAAAATGCAAATTTGATGACTATGTAAAAAAATAAACTATCACTCACAAGAAACAATTTAAGACAAAACAAAGAAAATGAAAAGTGAAAGTTGAAGACACCAGAATGAGAGAGTATGACAGTATCTGTATCAGTAGAAGCTGAATTCAAAGGACAGATATTTTATGTCATAAAGAGGATTGTTTTATATTGATTAAAGTACAATCTATAAAAATGATGCGTCCTGAATGTCTGTGTATCAGATCACATGGCATCAAAGTACAAAAAGCAAATGCACTGAAAAAGCTGATAGAAACACAGGAACACG
Organism: Ateles fusciceps; assembly: GCA_036589455.1. Lineage (NCBI taxonomy): Eukaryota > Metazoa > Chordata > Mammalia > Primates > Atelidae > Ateles > Ateles fusciceps. The sequence goes on along the minus strand of JAZHEH010000253.1, from coordinate 4,599,708 downwards.
AGACACATCATCCTCCGGCACACACCAAGTGGCCAAAAGTAAGATGGAGAGGGTTAGAAAACTATGATTTAATATCTACTAAACTTTAGTATTTCTAATTTTAATTCCTACAAGCCCCGAATTTTAAGGGCCTATCAACATTTTCAAAATATTATTTATGGGTACAATAAAATGCTAGCTCAAGGAAAGAGAGCTAAGCCAACAAAATAGAATAAAGAGCCCTTCAGGCCCTAGTCTTTATGAGAAATTATGTGACACGACAGTATAAAGTGACATTACAAATCTAAGCAGATAAATTAATAAGTGGGCAATGAGTTAATCATGTGGGGAAAATAAACCAGATCTTCAACTAAGTCCATAGCCAACAAAAACATTTGGTTAATGAGTTGAATTAAACAAAAACACTAGCAATAAAAACTGGCGAATATTTACATTACAACGAACAAAAGCTTTCTTTCTGCATAAGATAACCAAGGAAAAAAACATTTAAAAATAAGATTTATATATTTGGCTACGGAAGATTTAAAGGCTTCACTTTCCAATAAAAATTATGAAACTGAGAGGCAAAATGTAAATGTATGAAAAACATTAATCTAGTTAGTCTGTAAAGAACAGCCATCGATTACTAAACAGCTGCCTATCCCAGCCTAAAATGAACAAAGCCTATAGGAAGGCAGTTTGTGGGGGGGAAAAAAAAGAAAATACAAACCTCAATAGTATAATATTTATGAAGAAGCAACTCAAAACAATTAGATTTGATTTTCATCTGTAGGTGGTAATTAATCTATATGTTTATTCCTAAATAATCAGAATGCAAATCTGTTCAGTTTATTGAGGATCATTTCCCAAATACAAATCCAAGGCCTTGAAATTTAAATATCCTCTTTACATGTAAATTTCACTTTTCTAAAGTTATCACAAGAAAAGCAAGTTAAATGTGAGTAAGATTTGTGGCCTGGCTTGGTGGCTCATGCCTGTAATCCCAGCACTTTGGGAGGCTGAGGCAGGCGGATCATCTGAGGTCAGGAATTTGAGGCCAGCCTGGCTAATGTGGTGAAACCCTGTTTCTACTGAAAATAAAAAAAGAAAAAAAAAAAAGCCAGTCATGGTGGTGCACACCTGTAATCCCAACTACTGGGGAAGCTGAGGCAGGAGAATCACTTGAACCTCGGAGGCGGAGGTTGCAGTGAGCCAGGACCATGCCACTGCACTCCAGCCTGGGCAACAAGAGTGAAACTCCATCTCAAAAATAAATAAATAAGGATTTGTTTGTAAACCAACTAAACAGCTAACAGTATATTCGTTTATTAAGTTACAATAAATAAAATACTAAATAGCCTTTTAAAATGATGATGTAGAAATATTTAATGCCACAAGCTACATATTCTGAGACAACAGATACATGGATATTCACACACTTAATTTTTGTGAATGTAAAATGAGGTGATAACAGTAATAATTTCTGGTTCAACATTGCTTCATTTTCTTTTCATTTATCTGAACGTTTGTAGAATAAGCACATAGAAGCTAAAAAAATTTTCACAAAACCACCTAAATATTACAAAGTTAGGTCATGTAACTTTTGTGTAATGAAATGCTATCCAAGTATTAAAACTATATCATAAAGAAATGTTTAATATGGAAAAGCATTTATGAAATGTTAAGAAAAAACTGACTAAAGTCATATATCTAAGATGGCAATTTTGCAAAAAAAAAAAAGTACAGATATAAACATTTCAAAACAGCTAGATAAATATGCACACAAATATTAACAGTGGTTGCTTGTGGATGGGAGAGGTACTGGAGTTACAGAGGGTCTTCTTTTGCTTGACCAAATATTCGACAGTTAACATTACTTCGGTAATTACTTTTGTAATTAAAAAAAGATTTTAGGCTTGGAACAGTGGCTCATGCCTGCAATCCTAGCACTGCATCCATGCCCACCAACCTGGGCAACATGGTAAAACCCCATCTCTACTAAAAAGAAAAGAAAAAAATTAACTGGGCATTGTGGCACATGCCTGTAATCCCAGCTACTTGGGAGGCTGAGGCTGGAGAATCATGTGAATCTGGGAGGCGGAGGTTGCAGTGAGCAGAGATCACACCACTGCACTCCAGCCTGGGTAACAAAGCGAGTCTCTGTCTCAAAAAAAAAAAAAGATTTTACAGAAGTTATTTTAAGACATTCAAGATGTTTAGTAAACCTAAGTTGGAGAAAACATATTTAAAAACTTTAACAGCTAGTTCTATTGTGCCTTTATATAAAAATTATGATTTTTAGCCTAAAAAGTAGAACCCTTTTATTACAATCTAGTGAGCGACACAAAATAAAACATGAGTGCCATTATGCAAGTAGCAGTGTCTTTATAAGTTTCAACTTAAAATATTTGCTTATTAAAAAAATGAGAACACTGATGTATTACTGGTTTGATGATGTATCCTGATCCCATTGCTGATATAACAAATCACTGCAAACTTCGTGTCTGGAAACAACAGATTTATTACATGACAGTTCTGGAGGTCCTAAGTCCAAAGTGTGGCTTACCAGGCTAAAATCCAAGTGCCCCCCGGGCTGCTCTCCTTATGGAGGCTCCAGGCAAGACTTCCTTTCTGGCCTTTTGTAGCAGCCTGCATTCCTTGGGTTGTGCCCTGCCCTGGCCTTTGCAAAGCCAGCTATGCTAGTCAAGTTTTTCTCACACTCTATCACTGATTCTTCTGCCTTCCTTTTCCACATGTAAGGACATTTCTTATTACATTGGGCCCACCTGGATAATCCAGAAAAATGTCCTTATTTTAAGGTCACCTGATCAGCAATCTTATTTACATCTGCTCTCTTACTTCCCCCTTGCCATGTAAGACAACTGTCACACGTTCCAAGACTTAGGAAATGTACATCTATGGGGCCCGTCGCTCATCACAGATGACTATAAATATCTGCCATCAGTGGATACCAGTTTCACTAATTGAAAAAAATTTATTGAACCCTTGCTAAGTTATGGAAACTATTCCTGTATTGAGGCCACAAAGTTCACAAAATAGAAATAATTCTTCAAAGAGCCATTACAAACATTACAGTATTAATATCCTCATTTTCCATTTGTTTCATTTTGCTTTGCGTGCATACTATATAGAACAATTTTGAATTTTGCAGGTAAATAGCTACAAACGACAAAACATTGCGACCTCAGAATTCAGTCACTCATTTGAAAAGTGTTATTAAATATTCCCCGTGGACCTGCAGTCATGCTAGATTCGAGAGATAAACCAGAAAAAAAAAAATGGTCTCTATTCACTAGTGGTAATTTAAAATGTGAAGAGTTATGAATGAGCTGACAGGAGATTTGTTGCAAGTTCGGGCAAGAGAAATTAACAAGCATAAAGTACTAATCCAAAAAAAAATGTATTATTCTTGGAAGGCTACTTTGTCCCATTTCAAAGTTTTTTAAGGAATATATTATTTTACAAGTGTGTTGACTTTTTTTTTCTTTGAGATGGAGTCTCACTCTTATCTCCCAGGCTGGAGTGCAGTGGTGCAATCTTGGCTCACTGCAACCTCCACCTCCCGGGTTCAAGTGGTTCTCCTGCCTCAACCTCTCAAGTAGCTGGGATTACAGGAACACACTGCCACACCTGTTTTTTTTTAATTTTTTTATTTTTATTTTTGTATTTTGGTAGAGTCAGGGTTTCACCGTGTTGCCCAGGCTGGTCTCGAACTCCTGAGCTCAGGCAATCCACCCACCTTGGCCTGCCAAAGTGCTAGTATTATAGGCATGAGCAACCGTGCCCAGCCATGTGTTGGCTTTTAATAAAGGTTTTTATTCAGCTACACATGTACATGTAGATAGGTATACATCTAAATAAATATATATAAGATATATGCACATATTGCTTAGTAAAAGCTGAATCAAAGCTCTGAAACAGCTCACTAAAACTTGGCTGTCATAGAAATGCACTCTGAAAATCACTGCTTCGGTTATATAGGATAAGCTTATTCTATTCTTAAAAGGAGAGTTTTTCATGTAAGGATAGTTTTCACATTTTCTCTATTTTTCCTAAATGTATAATATATTCTAGAGCTGGCTCAAGATTTTCTTCTTCTGGGATGGGGACAGAGTTCTAGAAGAGTGAGATTCTAATGTTTATAAATAGCATTTTGAAGCAAATCTTACAAAGATTTTCTCTCTCATCAGAATATCATTAACAAGATCAAAAGAATTTAGACCATAGAGTTTTCTTTGTATATAGAGAAAATATCCCTATTTACCATTGAGAATCACTCAATAGGCTGGAATCGAGAAAGAGGGTGACCAACTCTTTTCAGTTTGCCTAGATTTTCTAGATTTTAAAAAGGAAAGTCCTACATCCAGCAAAACTCCCTTAGTCCTAAGCAAACCAGCATGGCTGGCCATTCTAATCCAGACCCTAGGCATTTTGAGTTGGAGAAGAAAAGAGGAGGGAATAAAGTCAAGTCAGTGGTCACAGCTCTCAGTAAGGAAAGGAGGGTACCATGGAGGGCAGGGCTTCCCCTCCCTCCCTCAAGCAAGACACCGCATAGTAAATCTGGTAGGGTTATGGGGTCAGACAGTTGGAAACACTGACAATCACTTTCTTCGGCCATCCTTTCTCCATGTTGTGCATTCTGAGCTGAAAAAGAGTAGCCTATTGGCTGGGCGTGGTGGGTCACGCCTGTCTCCCAGCACTTTGGAAGGCCGAGGCGGGTGAACTGCCTGAGCTCAGTAATTCAAGACCAGCCTGGGCAATGCGGTAAAACCCCATCTCTACTAAAAACACAAAATTAGCCAGGCATGGTGGTGCATACTTGCAATCCCAGTTCCTGGAGAGGCTGAGGCAGGGAATCACTTGAACATGGGAGGCAGACGTTGCGATGAGCCCAGATCGCACCATTGCACTCCAGTCCCGGCAACAAGAACGAAACTCCATCTCAAAAACAAACAAACAAAAAACAAAACAACAAAAAAAAAGAGTAGCCCATCAAAAAGGCCCACTGCAGCAGGGATGGAGAAGGGAAGGGAGGAGCAGTGGGCTACAGGCTGCTTCAGACATTCAAGACCTATAGTCTCTGCAGAAGCCAATTTGAAAGAGGCCAGATCAGTGGTTATATCAGCCACAGGTTTCATCTACAAACACCCTTGGGGGAAAAGCAGATAAAGGTATTGCCCCAAAACCAGAGGAGACTCTAAGGCCGTTTTATCCATGGACTTCAGTTCTTTGGCCTCATCATGAGATTGCATAGGCCATAATCCTTCCCTCCTAGGTCCTGACTGAAACTCTAATAGAAGAGCATTTTTTCTCTAAGAAAGACTTGGTATTATCCAAATCAACTGCCACAATTCATCCTTAAACTCATATTGTTTTTAGACAGAACCCACCGTACTTCCTCTGCTCATCTGAGTTACAGCGTGAGTTTCATGTGTAATCTTGCTAGAAGTGTGCAGCTACACAGGCTAACAACTAGCATTGTAAGAATCCCCAGTCAGAAGAGGCCACCCAAAGTGAGCAAATATGGTTTTCTAACAGTAGCAAACTTGTCTAGCATTTTTAGTCACTCATCAACCATTTAAGTGCCTTAAGGATATTTACCCGGCATTGTCCTTGGTTCTGTGCTTCATGTGGCAAAGAAATAAGCTAACAGCTCTTGTTCACAGTCTTTTCACTAAAATAGAGTTCATCTCCAATCTCCTACTCTCATTGGATTTATTTGTCAGGCTTTACCCATGGCACCGAAACTAAAAGGAAAAAGCATCTTGCTGATTCACATGCCTACTCAGAGGCTTCAGCATGCTGGCTGCCCAAGAGACCTTTAACAGCTCAGACCCCCTTTCAAACAGCAGTGAATCTCTTTAAATCTAGAGGATTATGTTTTTGAAAATTTGGAATGAGGAAAATCCTCTTTAAAAAAAATCCTCCTAAGACACCATAAATCCAAGAGCCAGTATTTTTGCCTGATTTACTAGAGTCAGGGCATTTGTATTACTTACTCAAGATATATATTTACTTATTTTTATGAAATATATTCTCCTAGAGACCCGGGGTGTCAAGTACATTTTCTTCTTCCCAAACTGTAAGTTAATTTTTTAAAACCTTTTGAAAGTACGCTAGTTACAGATCAGGAACTGCGCCCCTAACACAACCATGTTTCGCAGCCGTTCATCTACTCTGCACAGCGTGAGTAAAATCACACTGCAGGCAGCCAGATCACCTTCGTCACCAAGAAGAAAAATGATTACCTTTGCAACAGAACGTAAAATAAGTCAGCATCCAGTTACTCCATCCAGAGAAGTCAAATTGGAACTCACACTCACCAGAAAGTCAACAATTGCTGACACAATCAGGAGGGTGAGAAAATCACGTAGTAATGAGAAAAGAGGGTTGCCTGCCAAGCATACCCTCAAAGAGAAAACAAGTTTTGACACTCTCAGTGAATTCTCACTGACAGAGGACACTTTTGTTGGACAACACCCAACAGATCGTAGTGCCAAGATCAGGCTAAGATTGCTCAAGGAAGTGACCCGGACAACTGTGTGTGAGTCCTGGCTGCGCTGTTACCACTGGTCCAGATGCCTGGTGATGCTGGCCGGCGCGAAGGCCGTAGGGTGTTTAACGTCTGGATCTGAGGGAACGCAATACGGCTAACAGCTCCTGTGGTGGAACAGAATTAGAAAAGCTATGACTAAACTCTCGCTGTATGACTATGAAACTGTCATCTCTAGATGGTCTTCACTTTCTTATTCAATGAAACACGTATTGTTATAACCAACAGAAAATCTCAATGTAAGTGGAAAGTATATGGAGTCATTCTAACAGTGAGCAAACTTTAGAAGAAATACTAAGACAAAAGATTTCTAAGCACCTACAAAGTGTGTCATGAGTGGAATGCATTTGAGAAAAATGTCTACCTCGCTTTTTAATGTATGGGAAACTCAACATGTATTTATCTAACAAAATCAGATTCTTATAAGACAAAGTATGATTTAAAAATTAGATTGCACTGAGTTCTTTTATCAAAACAAAGATCCTACATTACAGAAAGCAACACATGTTTTCTCTCTGTAAATTTGTACCACCAAGTATTAGGCTGTTGTCAGTTATGCAGTTATCCAAGCAGGCAGTTGTACAAAGTCCCCCAAATCTTGTCTTCTTTGAAACAGGGCAATACTCAAATCTTTTCAGAGATATCGCTCTCTGTGCTATTCTATAGCCTCCAAAAGGACTATTATCTTGCCCAGTTCTTTCTCTACATATATATTTTTTATTATATGTATATACACACACACATTTTCATTTTTTGTATTCACTTGGAATTGTGTTAGTCCTGACAATCTATCCCATAATAGTTGATCACACTCAATCCTACCTCAAATGTAGTTGTGCCTCAAACTAGACCCATGACTACCAATTTCACTTCTCTGGATGGAATAGCTGGATACTGATTCTTATTTTACTTTCTGGTACGAAGGTAACCATTTTTCATATATACATATATATATATATACACACACACACACACACACACACATGCATATATATACATACACACACACATAAAAATTAGGACTTTGAATAGAAAGAAATATATAGATTGGCAAACACAAGGCTATTCATACCCTAAAAGTACGTTAAATTTTACACAAAAAAAATTTCAACTATTCACTTAGAGAAGTTCATATATGGTAAGGGTTTAAATTTTAAAAATTCTAAAGATTTTTGATATTGTGTTCTTTATTTGCTTATTTTACAGAAGTGGCCTCTCTAAAAGTGGCATAGAGAGGATGCCTAGACAGCCCTTTACAGCTTGCATTAATACAAATAAATTCTGACTTTTTTTATTAGAACTCTGAGTTTCCCATCGACCTTATCACGGGTCTAGTTTGAGGCGCTATACTTGAGGCAGGATGGAGTGTCACCAACGACTATGGAATAGATTACATCAGGACTAAACACACAATTCCAAGTGAAAACAAAAACGAAAATGTCAAATCTTCTTTTTAAAAGTATTTTTATTTTTTTGAGACAGAGTCTCACTCTGTCACCAGGCTGGAGTTCAGTGATGCAATTCTGCTCACGGCAACCTCTGCCTCCCAGGTTCTAGTGATTCTCCTGCCTCAGCCTCCCAAGTAGTTGGGATTACAGGCGTGTGCCACCACACCCAGATAATTTTGCATTTTTAGTAGAGATGGGGTTTTACCAGGATCGTCTTGATCTCCTACCCTCGTGATCCACCTATCTCAGCCTCCCAAAGTGCTGGGCAGGCCTGAGCCACTGTGTCCAGCAGAAAAGGTCAGATCTAAAGGTGCCATGGGCCGTCAAAAACACGTCCTGAAACAAAGGATCTTGGACCCAGGTCAGCAAAATAGAGATGGTTGGTAAGTTTGGGCCCGTGAACCAGAGTGGAGCCAGGGAAGATGTCCTACGGCATCAATTCACACAGGGAAGACCCTGGAAAAGGAATCAATTCACACGGGGAAGATCCTGGAAAAGCAATCAATTCACACAGGGAAGACCCTGGAAAAGCAATCAATTCACACAGGGAAGATCCTGGAAAAGGAATCAATTCACACAGGGAAGACCCTGGAAAAGGAATCAATTCACACAGGGAAGACCCTGGAAAAGTAATCAATTCACACAGGGAAGACCCTGGAAAAGCAATCAATTCACACAGGGAAGATCCTGGAGAAAGAATCAATTCACACAGGGAAGACCTTGGAAACAGCATCAATTCGCACAGGGAAGACCCTGGAAAAGTAATCAATTCACACAGGGAAGATCCTGGAGAAGGAATCAATTCACACAGGGAAGACCCTGGAGAAGGAATGTGGGCCTAGCCCTTCAGCAGGGAAGGAGCTTCCTGGGAGCGTGGCTGCTCACTACTCACAGTAGGCTGAAGTAGCCTTCTTTTGGTGGCACTCCCTTAGATTTGCCTCTTCTTCCATTTCCTAGACCTTTTCTCTCCCGTTACAGAGTTAAGCATCTCATTCTCCCCGAGTTCTGAACACCCTATTATCATGGGACTCCCAAAGACCCATCTCAGATGTTTTGCTTCTTGTAATCCCCCATTTTCCCATTTCTTCCATGGTCACATTCTAACGTGTTTACCTGTATACATTTGGATGTGTCCCTGAATCAGTGGGAATTTATTTTCTACTTTCTTCTCTTTCTCAGCATTTGTTCAGAACTGTTGTTAAGCTCCATCCATCTGTCTGTTCATCTAGCCCACTGCATAGAAGTTCTGCTTCATTCTCCATTTACTGCATCCACATCTTAGCATCCACTCTGTAACTGACTGCCTTCAGTTCTCACCAACACAACCAATGCTGCAATGAACAGTCTCGGACATGTGTCCCATGAATCTCTTAAAGAATGTCTGTGGGACATGAGTTCAGAAGTACAAGTTTGGGTTGAAGGATACTTAATGTGACCTAATGCTAAATATAACAAGGTAGTGACTGCCACAATCAACTCCTACCGGTGCCATGTGAGAGTTTCAATATTCTTACATGCCTGAAAAGGCTGGCATTGTCCATCTTTCTAATTATTGGCACCAAAAAGGATCTGCAAAGCATGGCCTATTGGCCAGCCACTTGTTTTTATAAAGTTTTATTGGAACACAGCCATGCCCAGTTGTATATGTATTGCCTAGGCTGCTTGAATGCTACTGTGACAGGGTTGAGTAATTGCAAAGGAGCAAGATGGCCTGCAAAGCCTGAAGTATTTACTATCTGGCCCTTTAAAAAAGAAATTTGATGACTTCTCAGAAGTGTTCATTGTTGTTTTCGTATTCATTTCTCTATTATTTGAATTTGACGTCCCCCTTGATACAGGACAGGCAAGCCCCCAAATTGGGGTTTAGCCCGGGAAAATTCATGGCTTCCTCCAGGAAAGAACTTAACGGTGGGTCAGTGGTGTTGAACAGCAACTGTCATTGAAGCAGCAGTGTACAGCAGCAGTTCCGCCAGGGTTAACCATTGGCAGTGCGCCCAGAACAGCAGCCTGGAGGCAGTCCAGCACTCATTCATATTTATATGCCACTTTTAATTATATGCAAATTAAAAGGCAGTTTATGCAGAAAGTTCTAGGATGAGAGTGGTGACTTCCAGGTTGCCTCATCGTTGCCATGGAAAGAAGTGGCAATGTCTTGGTGTTGCATGGCACGCTGATGGGCCTGTCTTATAGGAAGGTGCTTCTGCCCCCAACCTGTTCATGCTAATCCTCAATTTGGTCCAATGTCTGAGCCCCACCTCCAGAGTTGAGTTCTGCCTCCTACCTCTCAGCTTTATATACTTGATGGCCTTCTGATTTTCCTTAGTAACCTATCTATTCGCACCCTTTTGGATTTCTTTTTCTTGTCGACATGCAAGAGTAAGTTATATTCAGAAAGTAGCTCATCAATATTAGAATTGCAAATGTATTCTTCATCCCGTTGGCTGCCTATTAATTGTGTATGTGGTGACCTTCACAAAAGTGAAAACCTTAATTTTGGTATCAAATTACAGTGCCACCTTACAGTGGATGACTGAGGTTAAAAAGCCCTTCACCACACAGTACTGAACTTTCTGAAGGGTTTTTGGTTGTTGTTTGATTGGTTTTTTGCATTGATCAAAATAATATTTCCTTTGTTCTATTAATGCAATGAATCATGTAAATAAATTTCCTGAATTTCTAAATTTCTATAGTTCTTCGATACCTGAACTAATTAATAAGGTTTATATTAGTCTTCTATGATGTATATGTATATTCTCACACTTGGTTGTAAACCACTAACAGAGAAAAATACACACTCCATATTGTAGAAGTCCAAGAAACCTGTTAAAATTATAAACCTAGAAAAAAGATTCTCATGGCTGCTATGAAATGGCTTCCAATTATAGTGTTAGACCAATTCTATAAATCTTTCATTAGCATCCCGAGATCAACTTTATACCAAACTCAGAATTGTATGGAAAAGAGCATCTAAACACTGCTTGCTAGTACTGGATGGAGTTGCATTAGTCATCAAAACTGAAAAATTAAATAGCCAGAAATGAAAGTATCCTTATCATACATTATTAGCATTTCAAAATTCAAAACATACTGTTTTCCTCATTAGTTTTGTCATTTCTGTTCAACATGAAAAATTATAACTCCTGAAAATGCTTTTGTCAAAAAACACTCTTGCCCTAGCATAACTCTTACGTGAAGATTTCCAGATTTTTTTAAGTCTTAATTTATACTCAGAGTTGTTTGGCTACCTTTTTAAATAAAGAATATGAACAAAATGTTTGGATTTGCCCTTTTTCATAATTTTATGCCCATGTTATAATGCCTGAGGCAGAATCAAAAACACAAGGTTTCCTCATGTTCAGTCTAGTAATTGAGGCTGAGTTTCAGATTGAACAATGGCAGTGGATCTGTGACAGCACTGGTAATACCAAGAAAATCCGCAGTTTATTAGCTTAACACCAGTGTCTGTACTCCTTAGATTTAAATGCGTGACATACTTGCTCTGCAATAATTTACCCATGTCACAGACCCCTCCCTTCTAATTTGGTGCCGAAGTTTTATGTGAATTTCATACTGACAAGAATCCAACAAAAACAAAGAAATATTTTTAATCAGAAACTTTTATGAACAAGTTTCATCGTGAAGAGATGAGGAATCTGTGAACTTATTATAGAGAATCTGAACTATGAAATTTCAGCTGTTCACTTTTTAGATAATTTTGTTTAATCAAAAATAAACTTTGATATCTAACTGACAAGAAATAGTTAGATGACATGGGTAAAGATTCATTGGCTGGCAGAAATAGTCTCTAGGAAATAACCATTTGAGGTTTAGTGGAGCCCCGTAAGATACTGCATAGCTTAACCGACCTCCTCTGTTCACACTGGTTTCTTCCCTAGGAGATCACCAGGTCAGCGTGTGCTACTCCCAGCTAGTCTCGTGTAACTTCTCCCGAGGAGATCACCAGGTCAGCGTGTGCTACTCCCAGCTAGTCTCGTGTAACTTCTCCCGAGGAGATCACCAGGTCAGCGTGTGCTACTCCCAGCTAGTCTCGTGTAACTTCTCCCGAGGAGATCACCAGGTCAGCGTGTGCTACTCCCAGCTAGTCTCGTGTAACTTCTCCCGAGGAGATCACCAGGTCAGCGTGTGCTACTCCCAGCTAGTCTCGTGTAACTTCTCCCGAGGAGATCACCAGGTCAGCGTGTGCTACTCCCCAGCTAGTCTCATGTAACCTCTTGCTTCCTGCCATTCTACCTGTTGTCAGCAGAGACTGTCCTCCTCAGGTCTAGCGCATTCTTTCATGTCATACTGGGGGTGCCAAGAATGCAAGACCCTGACCACTCTTTATTCAGTCCATTTCTCAGGGCTGTGCTTGCAACGAGCAACCCTGACAGAGGAAGTTAGCCTCTGCCCCGAGACAAAGACCAAGCTGTATTTACTATATGTAAAAGCAGTAGAGCAGCCCAACTCAGCACCTCTCAGCCACAGTGCAGACCCACTGTGTGCCTAGCATACATCCGGGCCAAGCTGTGGCAGTTGTGCGGGAACTGGGAGCAAGGGCTGCCAACACAAACACACTGAGACCCTTGCTGCTTGTTCTGTATAAAGTCCTTCATGTCTTTATTTGAACCTAGGAATATTCTATTTTCTGCCAGCATCCATGAAGTGGTAACAGGTGAACTTATTAGCTTTGTAAGCAAAAGAAATTCAACTCATAGACACAACGTCTATGGTATTTAAATTTTAGTTTCTACTCTAGCCAAATAAAAATCTTTTTAAAAACCTGAAAATATGAACTAAAGAGCATTATAGGAAATCCTTAGATATCTGTATTCTTTTATTCTCCACTCAGTTTATTAAATTAAAAAAAAAAGTCTTAAGATTCTTAAAGTACCTATCAACCTTAAACTATACCCTTCACTTCTTTTTTCTTCCCAACTCCTAAACAGAAATTTGTAATTTTAACAAGTCTTTTAAAAGTAAAATAAAGCCCAAATAAAAACCCTGAAAGGTTTCTGTCTCTGAATTTACTTGAATCACAGGGTTATATATAATAGTTCCAAAGCTCAAAATTGTATGCTAAAGAAATCATTTTAGCCAAGAACATGATTCTTGGGTCAAGAGTACAAGCTTAGAAACTGGAAATGTCAGAGGAAAAAAAAAGTAAGTAAAAGACTGTTGATAAAAAGATAGATTTTAAGATAGAACAGGGAAACAAGAGAAAAGAAAACAAGAGAAAGGACAGTTGTTGAAGGCAAACAAAGTTGATCCAGACTTAGGAAGCTGGTATCCACGTGGCCAAATGTTAGATCAATAGCGTCTTACAGAAAAGAATGGATCAGAGAATAATACATCTTCCAAGCAGGGACTTTTGTCCAGGGTGGGCTAAATATGCATGTTAAAGCATTAATGTTTTAAACATGTCTTATGTGAATAGCAATTACAGTTTTACCTCATGAACTTAATAAACAGCTATTGAGATTCTAGTATAGGACAGGGCCTCCTCTAGATCAAGAGTTAGCAAACTACTACCTGCAGGCCAAATCCAGACCAACATCTGCCTTTGTAAATAAAACTTTCTGGGGACACAGACACAACAAAGCGCTTGGGTTTTCTGCGTCGCCACTCACGCTACACAGAGTTGAGGAGTTGCAGCAAGACGGCATGACGTGCCAAGCCTACGACAGTATCTGGCCTTTACAGGAAAGGTTTCCTGACCTGTGCTCTTGATGATACACATACCATATGATCAAAACAAGTCACACCTTCTGGGAACTCACACTAGCGGGGGAGCAGATGGTAAACAGTGTACACCTAAATATGCTATGCTTTTTCAGGTACTGGGAGGTCCTTTGAAGAAAGAAGAGTAAGGAGAGAGTGATTTTGTATCAACCTACAGGTAATTTTATATAAATTACCTTAAGTTTAAGGTAATTTATATAATTAAATACCTTAAATATCCCTACTAGTGTAAGTTCCCAGAAGGTGTGACTTGTATATAAATTACTTTATATTTAAGATAATTTTTTAAATCTCACTTTTAAAGTTTTAAAAATAAATTAATGCTATTTTGTTCTATTGATGATTTGTAATTTGCCTTTGTGAAATGAAACTTTGATGTAGTGTATTAACTGAGAAAAAAACTTTGATGATCCAAATTTCTACCTACCACAGAAGTCCTCTTTATTTCTTAAATAAACTTTCCCACCAATAGAAAACATAAGTTTCATTTTTACATAAATGACTGACTCATGACAGGTAAAACCTTAAGGAAGGAATTCTAAAATACACACACACACACACACACACACACTCACACAAGATACACAAATTGAGACTCACTTATTCAAAATGCTTGGGACCACAAGTGTTTCAGATTTGGGAATATATGTCTACACATAATTAGGTACCCTGTGGATGAGAACCAAGTCTAAACACAAAGTTCATTTGGCTCATATACATCTCATACACACAGCCTGAAGGTGACTTTATAGAATATTTATAATTTTGTGTACGAAACAAAGTTTTGACAGCATTTACACTGCAACCCGTCACATGAGGTCAGCTGTGAAATTTTCTTTTCTTTTTTTTCTGATAAAGCTTATAATTATCAGGTAGAAATGTTCTACTTGTGGTATCATGTCAGTACTCAAGAAATTTTGGATTTGGGAGGAATTTAGGTTAGGGATACTAAATCTGTGTGTGTGTGTATTGGTGGGGAGGGCAGGTATTAAATTTGTATCACCGAACTTTAGAATGGAAAAGACTTAGAGATCATTTTAACTTTTTGTTCTAGGATGAGTTCATCAAATCCTAGGAAGCCTAAGCTATCCTGGTTCACCAAGCTAGAGAACGGCAGAGATGGGCATGGTTCTAAGGTCTTTTACCCCCAACAACGCTTCATGCCAACACAGCCACACACTAGAGCCACACTCCCAGCCTCTGTCCCCAGTCTCACACTGACATGTTAGGAGACTTGAATTCTAGTCTCTGTTTTGCCACAGACTAGTTATGTGAGCTTGTAATTTTTTAAAGTTATCTAAATTCATTTTAATTTATGTAAGATAGTCAAGTATCATTTTCTCATTCCTAAATTTCTATGTCCCTCCCAAACCTAGTGGCCCTGCAGAGCATAGGTTTAAGTGTGACGGCCTTGGGCCAGGTGCAGTGGGTCAGACCTATAAGCTCAGCACTCTGGGAGGCCAAGACTGGTGGATCTTTTGAGATCAGGAGTTCAAGACCAGCCTGGCCAACATGGTGAAACTTCATCTTTACTAAAAGTACGGAAATTAGCTGTGCATGGTGGCATATGCCTGTAATCCCAGCTACTCCAGAGGCTGAGGCACTTGAATCACCTGAACCTGGGAGACACGGACTACAGTGAGCTGAGATTGCACCACTGCACTCTAGCCTGAGTGACAGAATGTGAGCCTGTCTAAAAAAAAAAAAAAAGAGTTCTGAAGCCCAACTGCTTGACTTCAAGTCCTGACAAGTTCCTTATTCTCATATGACCCAATCCCGTTCTTTAAAAGAATACGGTAATTATACCTACCTCATGAGATTCTTGAAAAGACTAAATACATGCAAAGTACTTAAAAAGAACCTGGCATATATGAATGTTAAAAACAACATCAGTTTCTATTCCAGTTCTTTTAAAGTAATATGAAACTGAAAACATCTAAATCATAAAGAGGCTCATGTATTCAACATATTGCCATGTGCTACTGACTTCTCACTTCACCATACCTGAAGCTTTCTAATTTATGTCTAGACATGATGCAGAATCTCAATATATCCTTCCATTAGATTCCTTCAAGAAAATGCTGAGCTTGCTAAAATCCCTGCTAATGAGTTCCAACAAATGAATTTCAAATTAACTCAAAGGGACTTTAGTAATAAACTCTTTTGTTGAAAGGTCCATTCTCTGAATATATACTCAAAAGAATATAAATCACTCTATTATAAAGACACATGAACATGTAAGTTCACTGAAGCACTATTCACAATAGCAAAGACATGGAACAATCTAAATGTCCATCAATGATAGACTGGATAAAGAAAATGTGATATGCATATACTGTGTAATACTATGCAGTCATAAAAAAGGATCATGTCCTCTACAGGGACATGGATGGAGCTGGACACCATTATCCTCAGTAAACTAACATAGGAACAGAAAACCAAATACTACACGTTCTCACTTGTAAGTGGGAGCTAAATCATGAGAACATACGGACACATAGAGGGGGAACACCACACCCTGGAGCCTTTCAAAGGGTGGAGGGTGGAGGAGGGAGAGTATCAGGAAAAATAAATAATGGGTACTAGGCTTAGAACCTCGGTGATGAACTAATCTGTACAGCAAGCCCTTATGACACAAGTTTACCTACATAACAAACCTGTACTTGTACCACTAAACCTAAAGGTTACTTTTACAAACAAGCAACTCATAAAGAAAAGTCTGGTTGTGCTCACCGCTCCCAAGTCAGCTAACTGACAATCATTTTCATCATTAGGTGTGGTTAGTGTATGGTAAAAGCCATTTTAACTATCAATACAGAATGTAGCGAAGTAATAAAATCCTTCACTCACACAGTAAAATTCAATATAAAAATAAATTGCTAAAAGCTGTGATGATGAAAATGGTAATTATAATGCCAAATCAGAACCTTTGAAAACAGCAGGTCAAATGCGCAAAAGCCAGAGACAATATAAGGAGCAGGGTAATTGCAGGTCTTGGAAAATAGAACATATTTGAAGTTGTTTGCACTTTTTTATAGCTATGTTGCCTTTCCTTATTGGTACTCATAAAATCAACAGACTTCAAACTCAGCAACTGAAGGGCTCTATTTATCTGTTAACCTCTGGGCCTACTACTCTTCAATAAATGCTGGAGAACAGCTCGTCTACATAAAAAGGCTTTATCACTACAAATTTTTTTGTGTGTGAAGGAAATTCAACATTACAATTTTTTTTTCCTGGGGATTCTGTCATTGCTGTTGAACTCCTTTATGTTTCTACCTAAAGGACAGAACAGCAGCTATCACTCAAAGCTCATACCTACCACAAGCAGTTACATATTCCACTCCAGGCTCTCAAAACTGCTTGAAGCTTTGGATCCCTGGCCTTTCACCATGCAATTTTGCAGGAAAACATTAGCAACATTTGTTATCAATAGCAATTCCAAACCCTGTGTCTGAAAAACTCTTTAATAATGCATTGCTTCCTAATGATCTCACCAACAAGACAGGCATTGATGAATTTCAGTTCGGGTCTGGAACAGCACGGTCCACAGTCAGTATTGAACACTGCACTGGAGAGTGACCGTGTTCATTAAGAGTCCAGGAAAGTCTCTCATTAGGTGAAGAGTAATGGCTTTAGCAGCAATTTTTCAGGCAGGTTGAAAATATCACTTCCAAAAGCAAACTTTTCCACCAAAATAGTAACCAGTTTGCTGTATTATTGATTCCACTCAAAACTCACTATCCAAGGCAGTGGATTGTTATCACAGAAATTGCCAATTGTTATTTTAAAAGTAACTATCAGTTATGTGATATGAAAACCACTTATGGAAAGGATGCTATTCCAGTGTTATAGTTTGGTAAGTATGAAATGCATCAGGAGCAACGAATATTATGAAATAGATCAACACTTTCATTATTAAACATTTTAAAAGAAAGGTAAGGCTAGTACTTTCCACACATATGTTTTCAGTTGAAGACCTCCATCAGAAACAAGGCTGAAAAGTTTTTCAATGATCCTGGTATTTTGCAGAGCAATTTACTAGTTTCTTTTTTTCACTTTCTTCATAAAGGCAGGTTTACATGGTCACTCAGATGGAAAAGCTCATAATCAGACTAATTATTAAAATTACTCTTTTTAAATAGTTCACAGCAGTGATGAAGAAAATTATCACAGGTTTAAGTCATATTCTTGGTCTGTGTATGAACATCACACTGAGTCTGACTGCTTTTCCGTAAGTGCTAATATGGTTTCCAGAGATAAATAAAATAACTTCCTATGTTTTTCAGATAATGTATTTCTATGTATCTATACTTCTGAATAAAAATAATTACACCATACAAAATCTATTATTGTATACTATTTATTTATAAACCACTTAAGGAGGACTGATGGACTAAACATGATTTTATTCACATTTTTCCTGCTGCCAGGAACCTGGGAGTTTAGCAAGCATCTTTTTCTTCCAACCCTTTCCTTGTCCTAGGGGATGGTGAAAGATAGAATAGCACCACAGAGTATAACAGGAATACAAATGCATATTCTTTGCAGCCCAAAGGAAATGTTGGCAACTGAATAGATTATAAATAATTTCTCCTGTTCCATATTCCATGGAGTTCAATTTGAACTTGCTAAGAGAAAACCTGAACAGCTGCCTTTTCTGAAACAATAATATATTTTGTAATTTAGGTCACAGTATCTTCAGGCACAGATTAAATGTGAAAGTGGAGGGTATATATCATTAAAGTTGGTTTTTAATCTTCCTTGCTCCTCACACTTTGCCTTACTGCAGATAAGGAATGCAAAGAGTGTCTGTGGCACCTGTGAAAGACCTTGAGGAAACCACAGTAATGTCAAACTTCTGGGTACCAGTAAAATGTTAAACAGAGTGAGAGGGAAAGTGAAGGAAAGAGGGAAGGGGACTAGGAAGTGGAAGGAAAAGGAAATATAAAAGCCTGACTCCAAATAAGAAACACAAATGAGAAGGAATAAAGCTTTAATCTGTTTTCATAATTAACACAGCTGTGCTATAAATTGATTTTTAGTCTAAATGATGCCATTTAGCTATTCCTTGAATATTAAAAAATGAGCAAAGTAGAAAATTATCGATCACTTATAAATCATTTCTATTTGGGATTTCTTGATTCATTTTTAAAAATAGTTTTTGATTAATACCAAGTTCTAAAAATGGAAGAGCAGTTAAAGATATGGGGAGGGGAAAATAAAATCATTTTAAACTCTAATCCAGTGGCATTCAACATATGTATATTCCCTGCAGGGTTTTTAAAAATGTCTAGTGTAAGGGCTCTAACCCAGGCCAATACATCAGAAACTCTGTAAGTGGGCCCAGGGAACAGTATCATTTTTAATTCTTCAGGTAACTAAATTATGTAGCCAGGACTGATCAACACTGCTAACAACCCAATTGCATCCTACCAATTTCCTTCTCAGGAAGAATATGAAGTCAAAGAAGAACATCCACAGAACTCTTTCAAACACATCTACATGTGTTTTCTGAAAAATGTTTGCTGGAGGAAGAGAAGATCAATGTCGGAATAAACTTGAGTGCATCCGAACCTTGATCTCGTGGATATTGATCTGTTTGCAGCAATTTTAGTAATTATTTGCTTCATAAACATCTGAGAAATATTCACTGCAGAAGTTTTACTGCAAGTTCAAAACCAAGTACTTTTAAGTGTTTATATGAAGTAATGAAAACTAAACTTTGTATCTGGCACATGGGTCACCAATAATTATTTCTGGAAAAGCTGGAGAACCAGATGGGAACACTAGGATTATATGAAATACTTCAGTTCTACATAAAGTGCCCTCCAAAACGAATCTTCCCCCTATCTTCATCATTAAGATGTCACTGGAGATTAATCTTCTCCTGACTCCTTCCCCTTCACCCTAAAGATGACTTTGAAATGGTGTGTCAAAAGTTAAGACAGGGACTCATAAAGGGGAGCTCAGCTACGGCTTTAGAAGTCAGTGCGTAACTATCACGCCACCTGATACAGGAAGCAGGAAGTGAGCAGCTCTGGAACCACACTGCCTGTCTGGTCCAGTACTGATCACTTGCTAACGAACCGCAGAACTTTGGGAAAAGTCATGTAAAATTCGCTTTATTAACTCACCTAGAAAATGAGGACCATAGCTCCTGCCTCACAGAGTCGCTGTGAAAGTAAAATTAGTTCATAATACAGGTGCAACGCTTACAACAGCTCCTGGGATACGCTAAGTGGTCAAAAAATACTAACTCATTACTACTTGGTCATTACACAGGAATTGAATGAATGGATGATTGGATGGATGAAAAGACTAAATGAAATTTCTTAGCAAAAACTTTTTAGTCTTTTAATGGTCTTCTATTAAAAAAAAAATTATTCCTACAGGGTCATATTCACTCACCCCTAATAGGAACTAAGGACAACTTACAAATGGTAGAATAATCCTTGACGATTGAGGCACAGCAAGAAACCACGGATGCTGAAAAGGAAACTGCCAGAGATAAATTGCCTGTATTTCTGTTTTGCATGAGCCAGCCCTGCAGGTGCCTGGACTGAAGCCCAGACCTTCCCAAAGACATGCTCCGGTAGCGTAATTTTTAGTGCCTAAGAAATACAGAATCCAAAGGCCTTAAGAAACCTGAAAAATACTTTAACAGAATAATAATAGTCACATTCTCAACTTTTACTCCTTCTGCACCTCTTAACAAATACCCAAACTGGGCTATATAATTTGTTGTAGACGTGTACATAAGATACAGAAAAATATACAAAAACAATTCTCTCCTACCATTTACTGATTGTTCAACATACAATTACAAGAGCCTATTCATTTCACTGCATTTGCATTTAACTATATTCATGGCCAGGAGGACAGTGAGGAAAAAGAAATAATCATTTTCAAATTATCATTGGACATTCAAAGTATTTGAGTAATTCAGTGACAGATTTTTTCAAAAGTTATGACACTGCTATCAAAGATCATTGTTACTAGTGTTCATCATGGGAATTATTACATAAATATACATCAACACACGAGAGGCTTTCATGCATCAGGTTTACTCTGCTGCATTCAAAGAATAACCCAGAGTATGTAGAAAATATATGCCGACATTTATTATACAACTCAAGGTTCCTGAAAGAGGACCTGATTTTAGACTCATGACAGTACTTCTGAGATTCTTTCCTCACCTGTCTGCTTCTCTCATATTCTAAGACTATTCCATGACCTCAGACCTCTTTCTCCTACTCTGGTCCTAGTGAATTCTGGTTCCCCTTTCTGACATCACTGATGTAGATGGACCCAGCCTCCCTGTTTCCTTCAGTTTTCCCTTTATCTTACGTAGCATTATCCTAATTATTCAACTCAGCAACTGGCCAGCCACTAGGAATTCTTTATCCTAAATAGTTGTGGATTGGGAAAGCTGGGAAATAGGTATCAATTTTAACAAATGAAATAAATTTTTGCCATCAGTACAGTAATAGATCCACCCTCAAATACTGACAGATTCAGTTTTAAGATTTTACTTTAAATGTACCAATGGAATTGTTAAATAAGTTTGGAAGAATACAAATCAAGTTTCACACTGATTATCACCAAATAGATACTTTTTTTTCTTTTTGGGACTTGATAATATTTTAGAATTTCTTAGATAGTAACAAGAGGTTTTCCTTTTTACAACTTTCAAAATGGCACCTCAAACAGTTTCAAGTTTCGGATTATTGAAAAGTTTATATAAAGTACTTTCTCTCTTGTCTTCTTAGAAGTCTTCTCTATTTTACCCTATTTTTATTGAATAAACAACCACCCCACATTGAAACAATCGATTCATTCATGCTTTAATTTTTCAAGTAATGTCTCACTTTTCTCTCAACATTTTGGATCTGAAGAGAATGGGGAAGTGTGAATCCCTTATTTCTTCTCTCCTCCTCCTCCAGAGTTTATTTTAGATGTTTTTCTTCATTGCATCTTCAAGAATAGACTGTCTATTTGTGCTCATTAGCAAACTTCTGATTGCTTAGCAATTCCCTCAGGCTGAGTAAAGATGAGCCATTTTTTCTTCCTCTGCAAACGTAAAGTTGTACATCTTGCCTATCTGCCATCTCTCTAGCATTATGGGTAGAAGAAAAGAGAAACAATGGCAGGAAAAACGTGGATCCAAAAATAAAATCAATTAACCACCGAGACAGGTTATTTTCCTTCAGATATAGTCCTGGAATACAAAAGCTCCTGGTAGCATTCCTGGTATCAAAATTCTCAGCATGTCTCTGACCTTACAAAAGCCCAAATGGAGCCAAAGTTTACAAACTAATCCAAGAGAATCTTAAACACAAGGTGAAGAAAGCAACACAACACAGTCTTTGAATCCTCAAATGATCTTGTTTCTACTTTGCTAAGTTAATGTTGAGTTTCATGTCGGTCCCAGTGTTTATCTTATCCAAAGCAGGTCTGCTGTTTCTTCAAATCCATGCTTCCAGGCAGGTGGTCAGAGGGCTGGTTCATCAGCTCCCCATGCTTGTATGCCTGATGTTGGTTTTATTATGGAGAGACAATACACCAACGTAAAGGGAAAACTATCAATTGATATAAGGTATTTTTTTAAACACCACTCATTTATTTTGTTCTCAGTGTTACCATTTATTTGGGATATTTTGGCTTAAAGAAAGCAACTCCAAAAAATATTTTATATGACTGTCATAAAACATAGTAAAGCACTGAAAAGCTCTAGTTTATCCCGCCTGGGTAGGAGCTGAGACACAGGTATTCTGGTACATAAAACTAGGTAACATCTCTTCCCATAAGAAATTGAATGTTTTTTTCTGTTTTTATACATACACTGCTTTACATAGAGTAGAAAGTGAGATGCCATGTAAAGGCAAGATATATCAGAGCAAGACTGGGAGCTCTGCAAGAGATGAGCCAAAAAGGAGAGAGAAGCTGGGGAAATGAATGACTCTGACATCACAAACCAGAGCTGGCAACGTGGCCAGAGGCACACGGTGGCAGCTGGAACTGGAACCTATCCTTTCCCAACTCTACTCGCAGCAGGCGTGCACTCGGGTACATAAAAAAGATTTGAAGCAGAAAGACTTATCCTACCAAGTGCAAACACTTCAGGGAGGCAAGCAACCCTGTGGAGGGACCCCATGACACAGAAGAAACCAATGTTTATCTCACTTCAGGAAAACTGCTGAGTGGGTATTCCTGGCACCAAGACAGATGAAAGCAAAAGTGACTAGGGTAAAACATGGGGGATTTTTTTTTTTTTTTGGTAAAGTAAAAGAAGGAGAGGTTACAGAGAACTGTAAGATGTAAGTGGGGCCAGGTAATATGTGATAAAATTGACAGGCTCATTCATGAGGCTCATGTAAGACTTCTCACATCTAAAGAACATCCTAGTGACACCTAACTTACCTTTAATTACTGGGGTTACCAGGCCACAAGAAGCTACACGTGAATCTGACGGAAAGAACTGCACTTCACAGAGAAATTCTAAACTTTGCACTGGATGTGTAATTGGGATGGATTTTAGGTTTTCTCTTTGAGGAAAGGGGTAAGTGTGTTCTGTATATGCAAAGAAGGGTACATAATAGATACTTGGTGGCCACAGAAGAGGACTGCAGTAGGGGCAGACTAGCTGTCTACCCAAAATTGAGGCTCCCATTCCAAGGTCCAGAGCCATCTCTGGGAAGTGACTTCCACACCAAGGAGGTCCCAGCCCTCCAATATGGGTCGTGTAAGTGAGTAGGAGGCAATGTGTTCTAGGCAGTAGCTAGGTCCAGCGCTTCCACACCTGCTTCAAAGTAACTTCTAGTATAATTCTTCCCTATCTGCCATCTGGAAGTCATGCATGGAAGAAGTGATTTTATCAGCCCATGTCTGTGAATACTCCATGAAAGAAAATTGCCACCCTCTCTCCACCAACACCAAGGGAATTTTTGTAAGAAATTTCACCTACGTTAAGACACTGAAATTTCAGGGTTCATCCACCTATTAAGTAGCTAATATGAACATTAAAACATTTCATAAAACTGAATTTTTTAATTACTCAGTAATCCAAAAAGTGAGCAGCAGACAAGATTCATTCAATTTCAATAAATATGAGAGCACATTAAATTATAAGTGGTTATAACTGTAATACACAGAAATTTCAAATATAAAAGTCATGTAGGAATTCTGTCCAGCATTACAGCAAGATAGATATTCTCTGACCTAGTATCTTTTAAGATGCAGGATTTAAAAATATCTTTTAAAATTCATCTAAACTGGCAATAAAGTGGGGGAAATTCTCAAAGGCAAAAAATGCCAAGAAAGAGCAAATCCAGAGGAAGGCCAAGTATTGAAACCAGTGGATTTCCAAAAAGCATTTGCAGGTCACTTGGATTTTACCTGATAAATGTGTGACTGAGAAAACAAAGCTAAAGGATACCAGAAGATGAGATGTCAAATTACAATCCTCCAAAAAGTTGGTATTCAAAGATGACAACTCAGTCAAAGACTGAACTACATAAATAAAAGCACCTATGGAGAAGGACAGTGAGGAGAATTGCCTGACTATGACTAGGTCATGAGTAGAGAGGAAAAAAAAATGTCTCACCTGAGAATTGCTAACAATAAAGCAAACTTCATAAGAGATGCGAGATCAGACTTTATTTTTACAGCCTGAGAAACCTCAAGTAGAAAATAATTTAAGGTAGTCCAAATTGTAGTGCCCTCCAATGCTAGACAGAGGCAAAAAAATCCTCTCTGGAGAAATGACCTCAACCCCAGACCCTAAAGAATTCCCCACAGATAAAAGTCTCAACAAGCATAAGCTCACAATAGAAACACACAAATCACAACTGGAAATAAACCTGTGTGACTGAGACTTAAGTCAATTCCACAAAAACTGCAGGTGTTTAAATTATCAGACACAATGTAAAATATGAATAATGTTAAAAAGAACAGAAGATCATATCTTATTTCAGGCTACAATAATGAATTACTATAGACTTAGTGGCTTAAACAACAAGTATTTAATTTTTCAGAATTCTGTAGACTCAAAGTCCAAGACCAGGGAACCAACATGGTCAAGGTTTTGGTCAAAGCTGTCTTCCTGGTCACATAATCACATGGCCTTCCTTGGTACATGCATGCAGAAATCTCCTGTCTCCTCCTCTTTTCCAAGAGCCCTATGAGAGCTCTGCCCTCATGACCTCTTCTAATCCTAATCACCTCCCAGAGGCTCCATCTTCAAATACCATCACATTGGTGATAAAGGTTTCAACATATAAATCTGGGGGGGGACACAGACATTCAGCCTACAGCAGTTAGTAGAAGAATATAATGGCAGAATAAGCAACTATCAAAACTATGAACGAGCAGATTTGCCAAACTGTAAGTAGAAAGGAAGAGTATTAAAGTTAGGAATTCAAAGGAAGGGTTAAATAATTTATTTGATATAGTTTAAAAGAAAGTAAATTCAAAGAGAGCTACAGATTGAATGCAGAATGAAACACAAAGACAGATGAAAAATATGACATCTGAGATGTTGGGAAACATGAAATTTGAGAGGGTGTAATAAAGATGTACTAATGATGTGATGTCTCCTGTAGTCCCAGCTACTTGGGAAGCTGAGGCAGGAGAATCACGTGAGCCTGGGAAGTCAAGGCTGCAGGGGAGCTGTGATCATGCCACTGCACTCTAGCTTGGGTGACAGAGTGAAACTGTCTTGCAAAAAAAAAAAAAAAACTACTAAGATTTTCAGAAGATCCTAAAAAGAATGAAACAGAAGCACTAATAGAAGAAACATTGATGAAGAACTGACAAAAGGTATCCCAGAAAATCTTAAGCCAGTTTAATAAAGAAATCCACACCTAGACTCATTATAGTAAACCAAAAAGAACTTTAAAAGATTTTTAAAGCACTTTTCTAGAAAAGCAGAACAATGAAACTGAAAACTGACTCCTCGAAAACTAAAATGAAAACTCAAACAGTTAAATGAAGTCTTCAAGGTGCTAAATACATATATGTAATTCTTAATCTCCAAAAGATTTTCCACAAGGACACCGAGACCATTCAATGGAGAAAGGACAGTCTCTTCAACAAATGGTGTTGAGAAAACTCAATGTCCATAGGCAAAAGAATGTAGCTGGACCTTTACCTTACACAACATCCAAAATTTCACTCAAACTAGACCAAAGACCTAAAAGATCTGAACTGTAAAGCACAAAAGGAAAAACAGGGGAAAATCTTCATGACACTGGATTTGGCAAGGATTCCTTGATTATGAGAATAAAAGCACAGGCAACAAAAGTAAAAGCTTCTGTGCAAAGGACATAACACACAGACAAGAATGCAACCTACAGAACGGGAGAAAATATTTTTAAATCATATCTGATAAGAGATTAATAGCCAGAAAATAACAAAAACACCTTTTACAAGGTAATAGCCCAAGTTCTTAAAATGGACAAGTCCTCTGAACCAACATTTCTCCAAAGATGATCTATAAATGACCACGTATGTGAAAAGAGACCCAACATTACTAATCATTAGGGAAATGTAAATTCAAACTACAATGAGCTATCACCTCACACCCATCAGGAAGGCTACCATCAGAAGAAAAAAGAAACTAAATGTTGATAAAGATAGGAAAAAATCGGCAAGGATGAAAAAAACCCTGTATAGTGCTGGTGGGAATGTAAAATTGTACTGCCACTATAAAAAATATCCCTCAAAAAAATTAAAATAGAATTGCCATATGATCTACCAATTCTGCTTCTGGATCTATTCAAAAGAATTGAAAGCAAGATCTTAAAGACCTATTTGCACACCTATGTTTGTAGCAGCACTATTCACAACAGCCAAGTGGTGGAAACAACCTAGGTGTCCATCAACAGAGGAATGGATAAACACGATGTGGCATACACATACTGATACGGTTTGGCTGTGTCCCCACACAAATGTCATCTCGAATTCCCACATGTTGTGGCAGAGACCCAGTGAGAGGTAACTGAATCATGAGGGCAGATCTTTCTTATGCTGCTTTCATCGTAGTAAGTCTCATGAGATCTGACGGTCTTATACATGGGAGTTTCCCTGCACAAGCTCTCTCTTTGCCTGCTGCCATCCATGTAAACTATGACTTGCTCCTCCTTGCATGATTGTGAGGCCTCCCCAGCCACGGGGAACTGTAAGCCCATTAAACCTCTTTCTTTTGTAAATTCCCGTCTCAGGTATGTCTTTATCAGCAGTTTGAAAACAGACTAATACACATACAATGGAATATTATTCAGCCTTAAAAGGAAAGAAGTTCTGACCACATCCTACAATACAGATAAATCTTGGGGACACTATGCTAAGTCAAATAATCCAGTCACAAAAGACAAGTGTTAAGAGTCTTCCCTTATCCTCAAGGGATACATTCTAAGACCCCCAGTGGATGCCTGAAACCAAGGATATTAATGATGCCTACATATATGATGTTTCTTCCTGTACATACATACCTACAATAAAGTTTAATTTATGAATTAGACACAGTAAGAGATTAATAACAATAACTAATAATAAAATAGGACAATTGTAACAATATGCCAGCATCACTACCCTTGCACTTGGGGCCATTAAGTAAAATAAGGGTTACTTGAAAACAAACACTGTAATACCAGGACAGGTGATCTGATCACTGAGATGGCTACTAGGTGCCTACCAGGCAGGTAGTACATGTGGAATGGCTATGCTAGACAAAGGAATGATTCACGTCCTGGGCCGAATGGGACAAGATCTCATCACACTGCTCAGAATGTCACCCAATTTAAAACTTACGAATAATTTCTGGAATTTTTCATTTAATATTTTCAAACCACAGTTGACAGCAGATAACAAACTACAAAAAGTGAGACCACAAATATGGGAAGTCTACTGTACTGTATGAGTCCTCTTAAATGAGATATCTTGAGCCGTCAAATTCATGGAACCCAATCACAGAAACAAAGCAGAATGGTGGTTGTCAGGGCCAGGCCAGAGTGGGGAAAGGGGGAGTTGTTTAATGAATCAAGAGTTTCAGTTTTCCAAGATGAAAACGTTCTGGAGATCAGTCACACAACAACTTAATATACTTAAAACTACTAAAAACCACTGAGAGGTAGAAATTATAACAACTGAGCATAGAAAAAGTTAAGATGACAAACTTTATTTTTTCCATTTTTGTTTTTACCAAGATTTAATGTACATTTATTCTTAACACGTGGAACATATAGTATAAAGATTTCATACTGAATAAATCATATTCATTAAGCCAAAAAGGAAAAAAGGAGGAATTTACATCAAGTTTTAGCTACATCGTTGAAATACAAATACGCAGATTTTATCACTCAAAAAATCTCAATTGTGTTTCTTCATCAGAACTTCAATTGAACCTAGAACTTTTTCACACCTCGATTAGAAAGAAAACAAAACAAAAACCCAGAAAAAAAGAAACTATAAGTTGATCGGCTGCTGAGACAGCAAGGACTTTTAATTAATTAATTTAATTATTTAATTAATAAAATTAAATAAATATGGTCAATCATGTGTTGCTTAGGTGATTTTGTCACTGTACCAACACCACAGGGTGTAAACCACAAACCTAGATGGTATGGCCTACTACATACCTAGGCTATACGGTTGAGCCTATTTCTCCTAGGCTACCAACATGTACAGCATGTTACTGTAATGAATACTGTAGGCAGTTGTAACACAAAAGTATTTGTGTGTCTAAATATATCTAAAGATAGAAAAGGTAACACACTGTGCTACGTTAAGACGCTGCCACATGCCACTGTGCCACAGGAGTTTCTCAGCTCCCTTATCATCTTACAGAACCCCTGTTGTATCTGCAGTCTATTGTTCAAACCATCGTTAAGCAGTGCATGACTGTGTGTAAATCATGACCTATGATCAATTACCCATCTATCAGTCAAGAATGAGGGGGAAACTCAGACAATTACACAATATTTCTTAACAATTATACTTCTCAGATATTTTGACATAAAATTTATATAAAAGATGAATATATACATTTTAAGAATAAGAGCAGTGAAACTGCCACCATTTTGAGAAACAGAATATCATCAATATCCCTGAAGCCCCTGTTCCCCTACCTGACTGCATATACCTCCTTTGTCCCTCTCCTCGGAGGTAGCCACTATCCTTACTTTTATGTTAATTATTCCCTTAATGTTCTTTGTAGTTTAAACCCACATGAATTTCCTATCCACATGTTGTTCAGTTTCAGCTGCTTTTTAGATTTTAAATTCTGTGTATATATTTTAATTAACTTTTTTCATTCTTACTAATACATGTAGCTGTGATCTGTTTCACACTATTATGCCATCATATGCAATTTATCCATTGTAAATGTAGATGTGCATTTGGCTTGTTCCTATGCTTTTTGCTTTTACGGATGTTGCTTTGAACATTGATGTGTCTCCTGACAAACATGTGAGTTTCACCAAGCTGTAGAGCTGTCTGTGGTTCACTCATTTTACTTTTTAAGTAACATGCAAAACTATTTCCAAAGTGGTTTTACAATTGACATTTCAACCTCAAGTATAAAAGTTCTCATTTTTTAAAAGTAACATTTCTGCTTAAATTGTGTTATCTGAAAATTGCTTTTATTTTTCCTGCATTGTGGAAGGTCTATGTTGTACGGCCACATATAATTCATTTGATGTATTTCTTTACTGTTTGACATTGAATTTTCATTTATAAATAGCCCTGACTCTCCTACATGTTCAAATTTTTCCAATTCCAGGTAAATTCCACTGATTATAAGTATCATGAATATATTCTGTGACATTATTTTAAACAAGAATTTGGGCTGAGCTCAGTGGCTCATGCCTGTAATCTCAGCACTTTGGGAGGCTGAGGCAGGTGGTTCACTTGAGATCAGGAACTCCAGACCAGCCTAGCCAACATGGTGAAACCCTGTCTCTACTCAAAATATGGAAATTAGCCAGGCATGGTGGCACAAGCCTGCAGTCCCAGTTACTTGGGAGGCTGAGACAAGAGGATCGCTTGAGCCCAAGAGGTGGAAATTATAGTGAGCCAGGAACGTGCCACTGCACTCCAGCCTGGGCAACAGGAGTGAAACCTTGTCTAAAATAAGAATTTCAAAGGGTTTATGTCTGCACTCCCATGTTTACTGCAGTACTATGCAACTCTTCACAACAGCTAAGATTTGGAAGCAACCTAAGTGTCCATCAACAGATGAACGGATCAAGAAAATATGGCCAGGGTGGTGGTTTACAACTGTAATCCCAGCACTTTAAGGGGGTCAAGGTGGGAGGATTGCTTGAGCCAAGGAGTTTGAGACCAACCTTGGCCACACAGTGAGACCTCATCTCTACATAGTGAAAAAAAAAAACACTTGCAGTCCCAGCTACTCAAGGGGCTGAGACAGGAGGAGGGCTTGTGCCTGGGAGGTCCAGGCTGCAGTGCCCCATGATTGCTGCCACTGCACTTCGGCCAGAGTAATAGAGAGCCTATCTGGAAAAGGAAAAGAGAAAGAGAATGTGGTACATATACACATTAGAGTACTATTCAGCCACAAGAATGAGATCCTATAATTTGCAACAGCACGGATGGAACTAGAAAACATAGAGAACATCATATGTTAGGTGAAATAAGCCAGGCACAGAAAGACAAATTTCACATGTTCTCACTCATTTGTGGAAGCTAAAAATTAAAATAATTCAACTCATGAACATAGGGAGTAGAATGAGGTTACTAGCGGCTAGGAAGGACAGTGGTGGTAGAAGGAGAATAGCGGTGGCTAATGGGTACAAAAATATAGTTATTAACAGATAGAATGAGTGAGACCTAGTATTTGATAGCACAGCAGGGTGACTGCAGTCAACAATGACTTGTATACTTTTTAAATAAGTAAAAGAGTATAACTGGATTGTTTGTAACACAAAGAAAGGGTAAATGCTTGAGGTGATGGATGTCCCATTTACCCTAATATATTACACATCGTATAGCTGTATCAAAATATCTCATGTACCCCATAAATATATATACCTACTATGGACCCACACACATTAAAAAATTAAAATTAAAAAATACGATATAGGAGAAACAGAAGACAATGCTTGTCTTTAAAAACAAAAAGTTTTATGATCAGGGCTTAAAAGTGGGTTTCACAATGACTGATCATATCCTCTGAGAAAAGAAAAATACATACAATAGTACCATACTATTTTATCAGAGTTAAATAATCGTACTGCTTAGGTCCCAGTCTTTGGCTACAGCAGTCTATATGCCTTACACAGCTTGACACAGAAAACACCAGGCATTTGTATTCCAGTCCTAACTCTGACTCTAAGTACCTATGGGACTTAAATTGAGAGATTTCACCTCCATTTATTTATTGGTGAAATGAAAGATTAACAATCTCAAAGCTTTATCTGGAAAATTCCATTATTCTGTCCTATTATGTCACCAGCTGGCAATTAGCAGGCTCTTATCCTACAAAAGTCTTTTTGTGGCTTTTATTGCATTGTTCTCTAATTGGCTGAATATGGATAGATGTACAATCACCAGTTTTCCACCCACCACTCCTGTTATATCCTGACCCAAATGTTCAAGCTGCCTCCCTGGACTTCAAACACTTGAGTCTTCAAACCCTGCTCTATAAATATTTTTATCCATTGAGAAACACTAATATTTACCACAGTAACAACTAATTCTTTAGAGTACACCTTAGAGTTGACAAACGGTTTTCACGGGCATTACTTCAGGTATTTTCGCGTGCATTCTATGTGGCAGTCATCCTGATGATCCTTTTGACTACGGGATATCTAGGACACCTTTCCATTGTCCAAGTATTAGCAAAAACAAGTCAAAATGTCTTCTTAATAACCCACAAACACAATGTCATACATACAAATACTGTGGTGCCTCACTTCATGGAGAAAGCCCAGAATTCAAGTTGCCAGCTTCCTACTGGTGATTGGCACAGTAAGCCAGGCTATAGGGAAATGAAGTGGGATCAGATGCTCTTCAGCAAGTGTCTAGCTCTGCCCAGAACCACTCTGAAAGCCTCCTCCAGACAATGCGGAGGAGCCAAGCTGAACATATGCTCGCAGAGGGGGAGTCAGGAAACAACTAGGACATCAACATCCACATCTTGGCATAAGCTACTAACCCTTAAACATTTCCAGCTTCTCTCAATAGGGAACAGAAAAGAAAGCTCCGCATTTTCAGCAAATTTAGTGACATGTCCCAAAACATACCTTCCCCAAATTCACAACCCCCGGAGAGGAGTCCACACATGATATTTGCAATTTGGCACTGTCTCAAAACAATGCCTATCTTGTGTTAATGTGTTTATTTGCTTTTAAAAGATTGTCTTGTTCGCCCATGAGCAGTCAAAAGAGCACATACTATTGTCAGCCAGACTGGCCGTAACCATTATTATAACCTTTACTGTATATGCTGACATTCTGTTTTGTTCCCAGTCCAGATGTCATGTATAATGGATTATATTCTCTCATTATGTGCATTAGTGTTTGGGAATGCCAACATAATTCAATGAACTGCTTGATATTTCAGGAAAGTATGTTTTTGCAAATTATTCAAATTTTCCATCTACCAGCTACGAAACAGGGCATTCACTACCTAATTTCTCCTGGAGCTTGCCCTAGAAACAGTGTTAAATTAAGCTAAAAAATATGGTTTTCTATTAACTGAATCAGCTGAAACATACCGTAAGGTAGTAGTATGAGGCTATTTTACTACTCTTCTTAGTAAGAATACAATTTGGTGGGAGAAATTTTAGACTGAATCTCCAATTTAATATGAGGGAAGGCTATGTAAAACTAGCTTCAAACCACACCACAGAACCTTGGGGACAGAAGAAAAGGGCCATCAATTTTAGAACCCCATTAAGAAACCCCGCTTGTATTTCTCTAGGCATGTTGGAGGCATGTCACAAAAGGAAGTACTCATTTTCCACTTTCTTCAACTTTTATTTCAGGTTTTGTTACATAGGTAACTACGTGTCCTGGGCTTCTGGTGCACAGATAATTTCATCATCTAGGTAATAAGCACAGTACCTAATAGTGTTTTGATCCTCTCCTTCCTCTCACCCTCCACTCGATAGCAGGCCCTGGTGTCATTTGTTCTCTTTATGTTCATGTGTTCTCTTTGTTTAGCTCCCACTTATAAAAATGTGGTATTTGGTTTTCTGTTCCTGAGTGAGTTTGCTTAGAATAGGGCCTCCAGCTCCATCCATGTTACTACAAAATACATCTCATTTTTTATGGCTGCACAGTGTTCCGTGGAGTGTATGTACCACATTTTCTTTATCCAAGCTATCTTTGATGGGCATTTATGTTTATTCAATGTCTTTACTATTGTCAATAGTGCTGTAATGAACATGTGTGTGTATGTGTCTTTATGGTAGAATGATTTATATTCCTTTGGGCACATACTGATTAATGGGCTTACTAGGTCAAATGGTAATTCTGTATTAAATTATTTGAGGACTTAGTACACCGCTTTCCACAATGGCTGAACTAATTTTCATTCCCATCAACAGTATAGAAGCATTCCCCTTTCTCTGCAACCTCACCAGCATCTGTTATTTTTTGAGTTTTAAGTATAAATAGCCATTCTGACTGGTGTGAGATAATAGCTCATTGTGGTTTTCATTTACATTTCTCTAATAACTGATGCTGAGTATTTTCTCATACTCTTGTTGGCCATATGTATGTCTTTTGAAAAGTATCTGTTCATGTCCTTTGTTCACTTTTTAAGGGGGCTGGTTTTTGCTTATAAATTTAAGTCTTTTATAGATTCTGGATATTAGACCTTTTTCGGATGCATAGTTTGCAAGTATTTCCTCTTATTCTGTAGGTTAATCTGTTGATTTTTTTTTTTTTTTTGAGATAAGGTGTTACTCAGTCTCCCTGGCTGGAGTGCAGTGGCACAATCTCAGCTCACTGCAACCTCCACCTCCCAGGCTCAAGCAATTCTCCTGCCTCAGCCTCCCAAGTAACTGGGATTACAGACACTCGCACCATGCCTGGCTAATATTTGTATTTTTTTTTTTTTTTTTTTTTTTTTTTTTAGTAAAAATGGAGTTTTACCATGTTGGTCAAGCTGGTCTTGAACTCTTGACCTCAAATGATCCACCCCCCCGGCCTCCCCAAGTGCTGGGATTACAGGCATGGACCAGCACACTGTGTTGATAGTTTCTTTTGCTATGCAGAAGCCCTTTAATTAGGTTCCATTTGTCGAGTTTTGTTTTTCATACAATCATTTTGGTAACTTCAGTCACCACTTTCTAATTTCGGTAAAACTCCCTCTCCACTGTTTGAAAACCATTTTTTTAAGTTAACTAATGGCCCTCCTTTTGCTAATCCAATGGTCAATTAACTGTCCTCCTATTATGTATCCTGCAGCAGTTGACGCATTTGGCTAATTCTGTTATCTCTCTATTCTCTAGGCATCTGTGTCACTTTAGTTTTCCAGATTTTTCCCCCTAGCCCACTGCTTTCTGTCTTTCAGTCTACTTTGACCTCCTTCACTCCCAGATTTGTTCAATTATCCAAGATTCTCTTTTTGGCCCTCTTCTCTTCTTGTCTCTCTTAGACAATCTCATCCCCCTCTATAGTTCCCAGTGGCATCCATATTTTGATGATCCCCAGATTCAAATATTTAGTCCCAATCTCCCCCACTAAACTCTGTACTTACATATCCAACTACTCTACACCTGTTTGAAAATCTAATATATACCTCAAATTTAATGTATCAAAAAAAAAGAATTCTTGACTTTCTAAAGTAACTTTTTCCCTGGTCTTCGTCTTCTCAGTCTCAGTAAATGACACCATCATCCATCCTGTTGATCAGATTAAAACCTTTGTATCATCCTTGATTCTTCTGTTTCTCACAGCCTAAACCATCTACTGAGACATTGGGTCAGTTCCACCAAAAAATACACCTAGAATCTGACCACTTCTCACCGTTTTCACTGCTCTAATTTTAATTAAAGACGTCATTAACTCTCACTCAAACTAACAGCATCTGGTGGGTTCTCTATTTCTACTCTCTTCTGAGGGCTCATTCTCCATGCAGTAGCCAATTAATCTTCATAAGACAAAAATTGGGTCATATTATATCTCTACTAACAACAACCTAACAGTTCCCCATGTAAAAAATAAGGAAATATAAAAAATCTAGATCTGAATCTAACTCACTAACTTCAATATATACCACTTCTTACTTTGTCCACTACTCTCTGTTCACAGCTGAAGTCTTTGCCTTCAAACACATAAAGGTCATCTCCACATTTCGCCTCTGCATTTGCCATTTCTTCTGATTGTATCATTCCTTTCCAGGTGCCACATGACTGACTGACTCTCTCTCATGCTGATCTCAGCTGAAATGTCACTTCCCAGAGAAGCCTCCTGTAGCAGCCTAGCTAAAATAACCCCTTACTGGCTGAGCACAGTGGCTCATACCTATAATCCCAGCACTTTGGGAGGCCAAGACAGGCAGATCTCTTTCAGGTCAGAAGTCGGAGACCAGCCTGGCCAACACGGTGAAGCCCCGTCACTACTAAAAATATATATATAAATTAGCTGGTCATGGTGGTGGTCACCCGTAGTCCCAGCTACTCGGTAAGGTGAGGCAGGAGCATTGCTTGAAACCAGAAGGCAGAGGATGCAGTGAGCCGAGATCGCACCACTGCACTTCATTCTGGTGACAGAACAAGACTCTGTCTCAAAAAATAAATAAATAAATAAATAAGAAAATTAGCTGGGCGTGGTGGCACATGCCTGTAATCCCAGGTATTTGAGCGGCTGAGGCATGAGAATCACTTAAACCCAAGAGGCGGAGACTGCAGTGAGCCGACATCATGCCACTGCACTCCAGCTTGGGTGATGCCGCACACGACTGTCTCTAAATAAATGCACCCTTGCTTTCTAACCCAACTCTGTTTTCTTCTTGGTAATTTTCAAACCCTTGAAATATGCTTTTCGTTCGTTTAATTTCTTATTTACTGCCTGTTCTTCCCATGGAGTGAAACTATTATTACTAGGACCTTAAATTTTTTTCACCATTTTATTAGCAGCTCATAGAACAGTACGCACCACAACGTATGTTCTCCTCAAATGAAGAAAAGTGAAGAAGAAACATGGAGGGCAAATGCCAAGATGGTGGAACAGGAGCAGCTGCGGCTCCTGGTTCCCAGTGAGTCGACACAAAGGCGGGTGATCTCCACGTTTCCAGCGGAGGTGCCTGGCTCACCTCAGTGGCGCTGGTTGGACAGAGGGTGCAGCCGAGGAGGGCGAGCCCAAGCAGGGTGGGGCATCGCCCCACGGCCAAGCGCGAGGGGCCGAGAACTCACTCTCCTAGCCAAGGGAAGCCAGTGGGGACTGTTCCCGACACTCTGGCCCAGGTTCTGCGCCTTCCCGCGTCTTCACAACCCGCAGACCAGGAGATTCCCCTCGGGCGCCTGCAACACCACGCCCGGGTCTCCAGCACAAAGCTGGGCCGCCGTTTTACTGGCAGCCGTTTTTCCTCTCAGGCCCCGTGGTGCTGGAACGCCGGGCTAGACAGAACCGCTCATTCCCCTGAAAACGGGGCTGACTCCGGGAGCCACGTGATCTGCCCGGTGGGCCCCACCCCGTGAAGACCAGCCAGCCGACACCCACTGGTGAAACGCTCCCGCCAGCACCGCCATCGGCCCCACCCGGGACGTCAGGCTCGTGGGCGGAGGGGCGTCCGCCTCGCCTGTGTAAACCGGAAGTTCACACAGCGACAGGGGGCGCCCGCGGCAGCTCCGCAAGGCCCCACCCGGGACGTCGAGGCTCGTGGGCGGAGGGGCGTCCGCGTCGCCTGTGTAAACCGGAAGTTCACACAGTGACGGGGGCGCCCGCGGCAGCTCCGCAAGGCCCCACCCGGGACGTCAGGCTCGTGGGCGGAGGGGTGTCCGCCTCGCCTGTGTAAACCTGAAGTTCACACAGCGACGGGGGCGCCCGCGGCAGCTCCGCAAGGCCGCTGTGGCCAGACTCCCTTCTTGCTGGGCAGGGCATCTCCGAGAAAGGCAGCGGCCCCTCAGGGACTTACAAAGCCGCCATGTTCCCGGGACAGAGCCCCTGGGAAAAGGCGGAGACGTGGGTTCAGCTTCACAGACTTCATGTCCCAGCCCGGCAGGACGGACGGGAGCAACGCGGCCCCGGGCCCACAAAGCGCGGCTCCCGGCACAGCGCTTGAGCTCTAAGGCGGCACACACCGCCTCCTGCAGCGGCTCCCTGGCCCCCGTGTATCCTGACTGGGAACACCTCCTAGCAGGGGCCGACACACACCCCACACAGGAGAGCTCTGGCTGGCACCTGGCGGGTCCCCTTCCGGGACAAAGCTACTACAGGAAGGTGCAGGCAGCCATCTTTGCTGCTCTGCAGCCCCGCCGGTGCTTCCCAGGCAAGCGAGGTCTGGAGTGGTCCTTCAGCAAACTCCAGCGTTCCTGCAGCAGAGGAGCACGACTGTTAGAAGGAGAACTAACACACAGAAAGAAAGTTTCAACATCAACAGAAAGGATATCCACTCAGAGACCCCAATGCAAAGGTCACCAACTTCAAAGACCAAAGGCAGATAAACCCGTGAAGATGGGAAGAAACCAGCGCAAAAAGGCTGAAACCTACAAAAACCAGAATGGCTCTTCTCCTCCAAGGGATCACAACTCCTCACCAGCAAGAGAACAAAACTGAACCAAGAATCAGTTTGACAAATGGACAAAAGCAGGCTTCAGAAGGTGGGTCATAAAAAATCTTCTCCCAGCTAAAGGAGCATGTTCTAACCCAATGCAAGGAAACTAAGAACCTTGAAAAAAGGTTAGACAAAATGCTAACTAGAGTAACCAGCATAGAGAAAAACATCCTCCGGTCACCTATATCTGGCATTTCTCCCCCATGTTATCCCCTCCCCCACGCTCCCCCACTCCCCCACTGTCCCTCCCCAGCCCCCCAGCTGACTGCAGTATGTGATGCTCCCCTCCCTGTGCCCACGTGTTCTCACTGTTCAACACCCCCCTATAAGTGAGAACATGCGGTGTTTGGTTTTCTGTTCTTGTGTCAGTTTGCTGAGAATGATGGTTTCCAGGTTCATCCATGTCCCTACAAAGAACACGAACTCATCGTTTTTTATGGCTGCATAGTATTCCATGGTGCACATCTGCCACATTTTCCTTGTCCAGTCTGTCATCGATGGGCATTTGGGTATTGTAAACTGTGCCGCAGTGAACATATGTGTGCATGTGTCAGACTTGGAACCAACCCAAATGCCCAATGACAGACTGGACAAGGAAAATGTGGCACACATGCACCATGGAATACTAGGCAGCCATAAAAAGTGATGAGTTCCTGTCCTTTGCAGGGACATGAAGCTGCAAACCGTCATTCTCAGCAAACTGACACAAGAACAGAAAACCAAACACCCCATGTTCTTACTCGTAAGTGGGTGTTGAACAATGAGAATACAAGAACACAGGAAGGGGAACATCACACATCAGGGCC
The DNA here is from genome assembly GCA_036589455.1 of Ateles fusciceps. Taxonomy (NCBI): domain Eukaryota; kingdom Metazoa; phylum Chordata; class Mammalia; order Primates; family Atelidae; genus Ateles; species Ateles fusciceps. Next base: position 4,561,417 of record JAZHEH010000253.1, on the reverse strand, counting down.
TGTCGGGGTTGGGGGTGGGGAGGGTGGGAGACTAGGGAAGAGAGACCAGGGGAAGGGATAGCATTAGGAGAAATACCTAATGTAGATTACGGGGTGATGGATGCAGCAAACCACCATGGCACGTGTATACCTGTGTAGCAAACCTACATGTTCTGCACCATGTAACCCAGAACTTGAAGTATAATAAAAAAGAAACATCTGAAAATGTTTCTAAGAGCTCATGTTCATTTTATGAGTCAAATATTACCAAATTATAGTATGTTCTGGATTCCTAGAAAGCAGAATTATGTTAAAACATTGGAAAATTCAAGAAGCATCTATTGTATATGAAGAAAATGTACTGGAATGCCTAATATTAAGTGATTTTTCAGTTGTTAGCCATCATATCTTCAATAATCAGCCTCTGCCCATTTTGGACAAGATCAAAAGAATGTAATTGACCACAGGCACTAGATATTAGTGTTACTGATGTCGTTCTTTTATGCTGTCTCCCCCTCTCCTCCCACCCATAGGACCATCTTATTATTCAACAATATGGCTTGTGGACAATTTGTCAGATTAAATCCTCATCGATATGTTTCTTAAACTTATCTGTAGCTTTAATTTCACCTATTGCAATGAGTAAAGCTGGACCGAATGGGGCACATTCCTTTAAGACCTTGGAGAGCACAAAGGGAGCAAGTCCGAAGCATGAAACATACAGCATAGTAGACAAGCCTCTGGGAATCGGACCACCTACACTCAGAATTGGTTCAACAACTTCAACTTGCCCAAGTCACTTGCCTGCTCACTCCAAGCCTGTTTTCTTCTCTAAATTGGGGATACGTAACTCACAGGGTTGTTGTCAGGATTAAAAGAGAACGTATCAGAGACAGTTCTCAGAAACACTGATTGGGGCCCTCTGGGAAGAAGTTGAGGTTGTTAGGCAGCTAGAGCTTGGTATAAGTAATTGGCACTCAACATTCATTCCTTCCTGAAAAGTAAATGCCACATTCCCCAGACACTTCTGTAGTTGGAGTTCTGGATGCAAATTAAATCCACCGACGTGATAAAAAATTTGGTGGCTGGGTTGCAGCTATGGCGGTGTGCCCTGAAGCAGTGTCACAGTCTCAACCCTAACTCCTCCAACCCTTCCCCGTTTCATGAGCACCTAATCATCTATATTAAACCCCTTTTCCTCTGAAACATATAGTGATTCCAGAGTCCTGCATTGAAATATTATTTATACATGTTTAATAATAAATAATACTTACAGAACACAACTATACATGAGGCATTGTTCTAAGCTTTTGCATATGTTGATTAATCTCATCTCCTAACAATCCTATGAGATACAGAATTATTATCATGGTTTTGCAAATAAAGAAAGTGAAGAATTGAGAGATTAATTTGCCCCCAAATTAAATAGGTAGTAAGCAGCAGAGCCATGATTTAAATAAAGATGGCCTGGTTCTTAGTGGCATATTCTTAACCGTCTCTTTCAAATTAAAATAGGAACATTATAACCCAACTTAAAACAGCCTAACCTTCTGCTAGTTCACAAATATTAACTGCAAAAACAAGTCAAACACAGGCAGCTGTAAAGAGAAGCCTAAATACTTTTTACTCTAACCCTTTCATTTTGAATATGAAGCTGAAGCTCTAAGAAATTTTGAAATAAGCAGGCTCACATAATTGATACATAAAATCCAGTAACAGAATACAAGTTTTTTAATCCCAAATGTAGTATCTGCATGATACTGATTTTTTTCTAATTTTTAAAATTTCCATTTATCCAAAAATATTTGGTTACTTGAGTACCTCTGATATGTACCTGGGAAATTTTTAAGTAACCTTTAGAAGTCAGCAAGATCCTGGGAAGTTTCTGTGGCACTTTTAATAAAGGGAAGGAAGAACTGTCTATAGAACAAAAGTGAAAAAATTATTACTATTGAATAACTTACTGTTTACTAGTGATGCTTCTATATTTTCAACTGCATAAAGTGTGTCTGACTTAAGACTTGGAACTATTGTTAAGTAAAAATTTAGCTTTCATAATTAGGTAATTTCCACTTCAATTTTTTACTACCCTATATGGCAAAAATCATGTGAAAACTCAAAGGGGTTAATGAAGTGTTGCATTTTTAAAGAGATGTAGTACATGCAGTACATTTTCAACAAATGCAGTATGCATTTTTACCTAATTATTAGCAGGATACGAAAAACTTGAACACCCATGGGTAAAAGTGCTACTGGGCATTTATGTCCCCAGATTTCTCTGCTTTCAGTAACTAGAATGCACAAACATTAACATTTTTATCTTAATAACCATAGAACAAAAAATGAAAGCCTATAGATTTTCTCATGTTATAAAAGATTATCATTGCTGTACTATTTTAAAAAAAGGACCTTGAATTGACATGGATTTTAAAGACTCTTAAAAATAAAATTAGAAACTGACTATTGGAGGTTTTGTGTGGTATTTCTTTTATTTACACAGCTTTCATCTCTTGGATTAGAATTCCAAATCCCTGATAATTAAAAAAGAGAATTTGCAATGAGATAACATTTTCTCTTTCTGCCAGATTGCCCAAGTAGCAACCCGGCTGGGCAACAGCAATCATGGAAAATGATGCATACAAGTCCCAGAATAGTAATAAAAATACCAGCATGTATTTATTCCTCAGCAGTAAATAAAACCCCAGTTATTCACACTGTCTAAGGTTTCCCTAAGGAAACCAATCCACCCCTAGCAGCTTCAGCCTAAGTTTACATGGCAAGGTTACAGGTGAAACTGGGAGGGGCAGCTTCCCAAAATGTCTAAGAAGCTGGCTCCTCCAACCACACAACCTGTCCACAAAATACAGATAATCAGGCAATTTAGATAATTCTACATGTTAAGCTATTTGAAAATCTAATGCATTTACTTAAAAATAAATCAAAGAAATGTTTAAGAAAATCACTGATTTCCAGTACAGGTAGGAAGCCATACCATTAATTGAAAATTTCTGGCAATAGCTCTCAACTTTTTCATTATTAAGTATATTTGTTTTAACATTTATGATGCTAATTTTAAGGTCAAGTTTACCGAATTAAAATATACTTAGATAACTGGTAGATAGTAATTCTGGGTGTCTTTCTGAGGATATTTCTGGGAAAGATTGGTGTGTGGGTCCACGGACTGAGTTGGAAAGATCTGCCCTCATTGTGGGCAGGTACCATCCAATTGGCTGAAGATCTGGATAAAACAAAAAGAAGAAAGGGAAATTACCTCTCCCACCCTGCCTTCTTTTCTTCCTTTCTTTGCCCTGCTGCCATGTTATCATGCAGCACGAAGGTCCTCACCAGATGCCTGCACCTTGATATTGGGCTTCCCAGAATCCTGAACTATGAAAAATTTCCATTTCTTATCAATTACCCAATCTGCGGTAATCTGTTATAGCAGCATAAAATAGACTAAGACAACTTCCTTATAAATCCCATTTTTAAAATTTCTTTGATTCTGTTTACTAAATTAACATTCTTTTTTTTTAACAAATTAACAGCAAGTCTGATCAACAAGAGATTAATAAAATTTTAGCCAAAAAAACAAATCAAAGTTCTATTTAACTGAGATATACAGCATGGTCAACAGGAAATGCCCGACCTCCATGAGGCTGACGGATACTGAAAACAATTTGAGAACCTCTTGGTATACCTAAATACCTAAAAATCCTAGATTGTTGGAACAACTAGAGCTTTTTTTAAGCAACAATTAAAGAAATACTCAAATTAACCCCAGAAACTAAATAAAAACAAAACCCTCAGCCTGAACAACCATGCAGTCCTTGTCTTTTGTAGACATTGCCTGAAAAACAAGAGTTGCTCTTGAGATGACAATAGCCATATTTCTGAGTTGTAAAACATCAACAAAGCATGAAATTCTACTTGAGGAGAAGTCTTTGACCTGCTAAAAACTTTACACAAATTTAACAGTTTATTTGAGCAATGAACAATTCACAAATTGGGCAGCCTAATTCATGAATTGGGGACATCAAATGAGGAGACATTCAGAGAGTTCCACTCTGTATTGTGGACAGCATTTATAGACAGGAAAAATGAAGTGACATACGGGAGCAGCTTGACCCGTCACAGCTCTGTATTTACCTTTTTTGAATATGGTCGGATTAACTGGCAGCCTGTGACTCAAGTTGGCTGCTGTGGTTGGCTGCAACTTAGATACAAAAGTATACACCTAAATGTGGCTTTCAGTTAGTTTACATACTAAGTTGCAGTTTGTTATGACAGACTCAGTGTGGAGGCATCCTCAGGCCAAAGTTGGCTTAACACCTCTTACTAGATAAAGAATAGCAGAGAATGCCACTATTTAGCAGTCTAAAGTTGCTTTCTGACTATACTGTCTTTGTGGCCATCTTTCCTCTGTGACAGTGTTAGCCACTGGAAATGGAATGAGTTGAGTTCAAATCAACTTTTCAGTGGATTTAATTGCTCCTTCCAAAATCTTACTCCCTGTTGTAGAACTCACATGTGCAATTCCAGTTCACATATTTAGTAGCTTATTCTGTCTACTCTTTACTCACTGAAGATCAAGGGGGTAACCACTCTGATGCTGTAAGAGAAGTAGCCATTTCTAGGAAATTAACCATCCACAGCAGTTACCGACTTGTTTGATGCTGGCATCCGAAGGCAAAGGCCAGTGAGCTCCATTTCTACTCTAATAGGATACTCATTAACTATATTAACAACCACTTCTTACCAATGAAAACTATAATTAATAGTCTGTCGGCAAATAACAAAATGCCAGCTAAGGTGGTTAAGTAAAATGCTTGGTTTAGCTCTTCAAAACTTAAACAATCATTAACTCCAAACTGACTAGAAACTAAAAGAAAAAACCAAAATCTTCATTTGAGCCTTTTACCTTTCCAGCTATTGGTCTATTTCATTCTTCCTTCTTGGTTAAATTCCTTCCAGCATTAAACGTACCACTGCTGGTCCCCCACTTCCTCAGTGCTTTCACCCCTGCCTCTACAGCTCTGCCATCTTCCACCAGGTCACTTTCTAATGTGAGGTCCTTCTTTTCAAGCCAAACACAACAGCCAATTTTGTTTCATACATAAATTTTTACTATTCCCTTGTTCAAACATTTATCTTTTATCTTATAGGATTATGGGTATTTTTTCCAGTCACTCTCCCTATTGTTTCTCTAAATCTTTGCTGATAACTCTGCTTCATTCCAAAGCTTTACTAAGAAAATCTCCTGAAACTCAATTGTAGGCTCTATCCTTTCTCTTCCTTTATCTAGTTTACGTTAAGGACCATGGGTAAACCAGTCTGTGAACACAATTTTATTCATTTTCTTCCTTCTTTGGACTTAAAATAGGTGTTGCTTTTAATTTTCTTGCCCTTACATTATGAATTCTCTCTGAAGGGATCAAGTTTTTCAGCCTGACAAATAGGAACTTAATAAATGGTTACTCACTGAGTTGGAATCAGATAAACTCTGGTAACCCCGAAGGCATTCTCTAAATGCAGGGATCTCCTTCATTAGCCAGTCTGAACACCTACCTTCAAAAAATAACTAATACCTAAAAACTTTTCTCCACTAGCTCTTTAATTCAGCTATGAAGGAATGTGAGGTCAATGGATTATGCTAATAACATAAGTAGTAATATTCCCATACAGCATTAACAAGGAAATGATCTATGCTACTCTCATTCAGAGAACAAAGCTCTCACAGAATAAAATTTAGTTTTTCAATCCACTTTTTTTTTTACAAGTATAAAAAATGGGTTTGGAAACTAATAGATATGAAAGGAAAAAGGATTTAAACAACTGTGATAGATGCCATAAAAAGATATTCAGAATTCTAGGTTTACATGACACCATGCCAGTAACATGACATTCCTCCCTCCCTGCCAGACAATAATGAATATTTCAGGTCCTTGTAGAGCTCCTATTCTAGTGGAGAGCTTAAATATCCTTTCCCTTTAAAATACTGAAGGAGCTATTCATACTAACAGTTGCTACACTAAACAGATTCAAAGCTAAGGGAGAATTTCTGCCTGAGTATTACTATTGATGCGTATGCAATGCTGACTATGAACCTCTAGGGAAAACTCCGGTCTCTGGCTCTATCGAGGATCAAGTCTCATTTGGAAGGAAGTACTAAGTTTTAACCAAGCTTCCAGGAGAAGAACTGCCAGGCTGCAGCCAGTGGCATTGAGCCTTCTCGGCACTCAATAGATGTATCAAATCTTAAGGAAGCTTAAAACATGAGTCTGGGGTGAGGGGGGAGGAACGGGGATATGTCACATGCACACAGTAAAAAAATGAGACAAAGTGTTAAAGGGGTTACAATGTGCTCTTTATCCTAAGCTGCTTTCATGTGTTGTTGCACATTTGGGGCTTTTTAAAATGAAAATAATTGTTGCTTACATTTATTTTGGACCTATATAGCACAACAGCTGTAATATAGCAACAACGCTCATACGGAATATTTCACCAAGTATCAAGCACGGTGCTACCTCTTTAAATGCATTTCGATTTAATTCTGGCAAGAAACTTCTAATAAAGTAGATTCTATTTATTAATAAATAAACACGGTTCATTCAACAAATCCTTATTGAGCATCCCAGGTCTATATGACATCAGAGATCTAGATCACAGATATAATTCACTAAGACCTCTAACCATAGCGTTGTAGGGTTTACAAAGTACATTAATACATGTTGTGCCTTTTGTCTTTATATCAGTTATGAGGTAGATCAGACAAATGATGTAAATCTGCTTTACTAATGAAAAACTTGATGCATACAGAGATTGAGTGACCGCTATAAAATTTGCAATTAAGCTTTATTACAAATTAAGTGTTCTCCTTCCATTTTTGCAAAATTATAAGTTCTATTATTCTCTTCATTGTGCAGATGGAGAGTTGGAGACACAATACACATAGCATGCTGATGTTAATTGATCAAGCTAGAACAGCCACATTTACCCATCTGCCCCAAAACCTACACACTTAATCACTGCCCTTCGCAATGACTTAGAACAAATCCTTGCATGAAACGTGTCTGTTTGCAGACACGTTTGCAATGTTGCAAGATTGAAAGAATCTAATGAGTGGGTGAATAATTAAGAAAATCTCCCGGCTTGGTGTGGTGGCCAGTGTATTTTCTTATTTATTCACCCACTCATTAAACTGCTGGGATTACTCATGCCTGTAATCCCAGCCTTTGAGAGGCTGATGTGGGCGGTCAGGAGCTCAAGACCAGCCTGACCAATATGGTGAAGCCTCATCTCTATTAAAAATACAAAAAACAACAGCCAGGAGTGGTGGTGCACATCTGTAATCCCAGCTACTTGGGAGGCTGAGGCAGGAGAATCACTTGAACCTGGGAGGCTGAGGTTGCAGTGAGCTGACATCGCACCACTGCACTCCAGCCTGGGTGACAGAGTTAGACTCCATCTCAAAAAAAAAAAAAAAAAAAAAAGAAAATATACTTTAATTCCCCCAAAATAAACCAAGAATTCTGCAAACAAAGTAATGTCTCCCAGGGGGGTAAGGAAATCTTCAAAATAAGAGTTAAAAGAGCTGAATACTAAATATATCTGAAGAGTTATAAATCTGCCAGTTTTCTTGTTAGAAGAATCCAGTATATCTTAAAGGTTTCTAATAAAATTAGAAATGTTAAATGTTACAGCTTATATCAGAAAACCTGTTCTTTTAATTTTCTAGTACATCTATAAATATTTGACATTTTTTTCTTGGGATTATATAAAAAAGAAATATATTGGCTGCCAAACTTTAGATTGTATAAGTCACTCTAGATTTTCTTAAATTTTTATGGGCAGTTTTTTCTGTTTTTATCCTTGTTCACTGAAAGCCAGGATTTTGGAAATCTCTCATTCTGAAGTGTTAAACTTGAACTCTACTTGTGAGAATCTAATAAAAAATTCTTTTTTAAAGTCAAACTTCATATTCAGTCATTTGGTTTATTGCCTAAGCCTGCCTTGAATTTTTAATGTTCCTATTCTTTCTTCTCCTGTATTTTTTTGTTTAATCAATTCAGACAAATTTGACCAAAGAGTCAAAAATTTATATGGTATGATAGCAAGTAGACAGTCATATTTCAGTCTTCTAGAATCCCAAAGATGACATGCCTAAGAAAGTAGTCTTTTAATAGTTTTCTATTAGTTTTGTAGCATAGACTTAACTCCTCTTTTAAGATTATGCATTAATAACACATATCTTCTGCAAGTGATAATAACTGAAATCCCCTTAATTTCTCTAGTTTGTGAATCACTGCTATTGACTTTACCATTACAGGTTTACTCCAGTGTTCAAAGTTAATGTCCTGACTGCTTCTGGTTTTCCAGTGTTAAAACAGGCAAACAATAAAATTAATTATGCACAATTGATAATTCTCCAGAAGCATTTTAGGATCACTAAGAAGGGTTTATGAAATCAGCTATTAGAAAAGATCCAAAACTTTCTCTTTATGACAATCTTGGATACTATTAAATATTTTGTAAATGACAAATCAATTCCATTTCAGGGTCACAGTAATAAGGAAAAGTTAAGGTTTCAAAGGAGGCTATTTTATATATCTTTTTAAAAAGAGGTAACAATATCTAAAGATCTACAAAGTAAGTTAGCATCTAATCCTTATTTAGTAAGCATTCACTTATTACTATTTTTAATCTGTGATCCCCATTTTTGCTCAGGGTGACCTCAACCTATTTATCAAGACATTGCTTGATACAAACTAGAAACTCAGTAAGTATTTGTTACATGCAAGAAAGAGAAGAGAAAACAGGCATTTTGAAAGTAAAAAGAGAGGGGTAATAAGCAAGTCAGTAGCCTTTAAAATGTTCAAAATGTAATTGAACTTTTAATTTTTACTACCAGTGAAGAGAATAAATTTACAGTTTTAATAAGCACCCTAGGTGATTCTTATACACCCTAGGGTTTAAGAACCACCAGCTGGGAAGGTTTTTTACATTTCTCCAGAGACTATGCTGTTTTCTCCAGGAGAAAGCTGTTCCCTTTAACCCACTTCAAGCTGGATATATTCTAAGGGAGGGAGAAATTACTTTAGGGAAATTTATTTAGGTAAATTAAAGAAAATTAAAGTAACACACAGGAGATAACGTGCAGAAGTTAAGCCTAAAGCACACTTTCATAAAAATAAACTAACCCCAATACGCTCAAGGGCCTGAAAGTCTACTTTACCATATGACATTATTCTAAGGATGAACATTAAGTAGCAGTTACCTATGACAGCTACAATTAATGGCTACTATGCTACATCCTGGAAGTTCAGCATTTATTCAGGATTTTAAGTGAAACATTAATAGTTAGATTAAAATAAGCCTAAATTGGTTAAGCACAGTTCCACTGGGACGTGCCTCTTCTGCCAAGGGCATGTCTATGTGTGACATGTACCTGTAGTTAACAGTGTTCTGACTTTAACATATAGTTTCATAAAATCTGACAGACACGCAAGCATCAGCCGTATCTTTTCCTGCCATTTTTCAGATGCACTGTAACTAAATCTTCCTCTTCCAGGATTGTGATTCAGGGCATTTGCTAATAAAACAAAAACATAGTCAGACAGTAGAGGTAGGAACAGTTACCTTCCTGTGGTCCTCACGGTAGGAAGAGAAGCATTTGACACTGTTGCCCCTGCCAGCATCTGCGCCATCCAGGTGAGATGGTTCATGCCATGGCCAGTGTGTGATGCAGAAAACCCAGCTTCCCGTTGGTGGTATCAGTGATATAAATAGGGCATTACAAGACAGAAATGCATTTAACACGCATGAGAAACAGCAGTTAAGCCGTCTTAGCACAGGTGTAGAAAATGTAGTCTGAATCCTTTTGCTATGATAGTTCATCACTTACACTATGGGTTGTCTACAACTGTTTGGTACCCTTTTTTCCTTTCGATAAGACTTTTCAGCCTAAGTCACTTAAACTAATACATGACTAATAAAAATCTAGTATTCTCCATTGCAGAAGAAGATCAATGATAAAGTGTAACTTTCACAAAATATTAGCATTTGTCATCAACCATGAGGGTGAGAGGGACGTTACTAACTGCAAGAGAATCAGAAGACAAATCTGCAGAACATCAATTTCAAAAGTCAGTAACTATTTTAATAAGGTTGTGACCAGGGGTGATGATGTAAAACCTTTAGCTGTGAGTTTACATGTAACTCTATGAAGCATGATTTTGCCTTTAGATCAAATTCAATCTAAGTTAATTTTTGCTTATTTTTGAGTTTTCCTGTGAAAGATTGAAAAAAATGTAGATAAACTTTTTAATATGTTAGTTCTATTACTAAAACCATAACTTAGCACACAACACAATGATGCCAGTTTTATATAAGTATCATTGGATAATTTTTTTTAAAGTCCATTAATTGTAATCATGATTCAGATTTTTCAAGAAATCAAAGTAAAATTTTTGGAGATTCATTCCATAAAAGATAAAACTTTGAAATTATTATGAATGCTATTGAAACTCAGGTAAAAGTTAATCATACATATAAAAGTATTTGTTATGTTAATATAAATTTAGGTTGATATAATGCTATGAAAAAATAACGTTCTTAATTAAGTAACTTATAAGCAGAATTGGAATTGGAATTGGTTGCACTGCCTACATAATTTCTAACTGCATTTAAGGTGCAATATGTTACCAATTAATATAAAATCTATAGCTGTAAAAATTTACAGGCATTTTAATACAACTGAAATTGAGTTAGAGGAAGGGTCAGCAAATAGCCCACGAAACATGTTTCTGTAATTGTTTCCTTGAAACATAGCATAGTGGGCAGAATTGTGCCTCTTCAAAAGATATGTTCAAATCTTAACCCTCTGGCACCTGAAAATATGACCTTATTTGGAAATCAGGTCTTTGCATGTACAATCAAAATAATATGAAGTCATACTGGATTAGGACGGCCTCAGTCTAATCACTGCCATCTTTATAAGAAAAGGGAAATTTGTTTATCCAGTCTATCATTGATGGACATTTGGGTTGGTTCCAGATCTTTGCTATTGTGAACAGTGCTGCAAAGAACATACGTGTGCCTGTGTCTTTATAATAGAACGAATTATAATTTTTGGAGTATATACCCAGTAATGGGAGCTGGAAATGGTATTTCTATTTCTAGGTCCTCAAGGAATCACCACACTGTCTTCCACAGTGGTTGCACATATACACTATGGAATACTATGCAGCCATAAAAAACGATGAGTTCATGTCCTTCATAGAGACATGGATGAATCTGGAAACCATCATTCTCAGCAAACTGACACAAGAACAGAAAACCAAACACTGCATGTTCTCAGTCATAGGCGGGTGTTGAACAATGAGAACACGTGGACACAGGGAGGGGGAGCATCACATACTGTGGTCAGTTGAGGGGTTGCTAGAGGAGGGACAGCAGGGAGTGGGGAGGGATAACGAGGGAGAAATACCAGATATAGGTGGATGGGGGGATGAAGGCAGCAAATCACCTTGCCATGTATGTACCTCTGCAACAATCCTGCATGATCTGCACATGTACCCCAGAACCTAAAGTACAATAAATAAACGGAAAGAAAGAAAAGGGAAATTTGAACCGGAGATGCAGAGACAGGCACAAAGGAAGAATGCCATTGACTTCAGAAGCAGACTTGAGTTATGCTGCCACAAGTCAAGGAATGCCTAAGATTGCTGGCAACCACCAGAAACTAGGAGAAAGGCATGGAACAGATTCTCCCTCAGAACCACTAGAAGGAACCAACCTTCCCAATATCTTGATTACACTTTAGCCTTCAAAAGCGTATGAGAATAATTGTGTGTAGTTTGAAGCAACTAGTCTGATACTTCGTTACAGTGGCCCTGGAAACACAACCCCATTTGATTACTATTGTGATGGCTGCTTTCACAGTATGGTGGCAACATTCACTAGTTGCAACAGTGACAACATGGCTCACAAAGTCTGAAATATTTAGTATCTAGCTCTATGTTTAACAAGTTTGCTGACTCCTGAGGTAGATTATCTCCATCACAAAATGCTTTTAATGAAGCTGATGTTAAACATAGAAACATACTTCAGCAGGGCAGTATATTCTTTTTTCTTTTGCTGACCATCATCAACTCAGTAATTGCACCACTGAAAAACTGATTTGTATATCAAATTAGCACCCAACAATAGTACTGAAAAATGCTAATCTAAGTAATCTAAGTTTTGATTATATTTTCTTTAAAATCTGTTGAAAAGCTTTAATCAACCTACCCAATAAATGGAGCATCAAGAAGCTTCACCTTTTGAAACTTTTAGTAACTGCAATTACTGAAAACAAAACTTACACACAGTCAGAATTTAAATTAGCCCTATACAATCAAGGAAGGACTAAAAAAAGAGCTCAAGAGTATACAATATTTAATTTAGAATACTTAGAAATTGTGCTTTAGATTATCACATTGTGGGAGGAATCTTTTGATGGACATTCTAAACTTTTTATTCCTCAAACCAGTGGGAAAAAAATGACTTAAAATTTTGCAACATCTTTCTAAATTTGGATTTAAAAATATTCTTTAAAATCAGATAATGTTTAATGAGATTTACCCTGTAAGATATTTGCAATGAAATAGAATTTTGGGGGCAAAAAGACATTACCAGTGAAAATATTTTGACTGAAATAATTATATTAATATAAAAATACAATCACATTTAGCAGAATTTACTCTGAGGTTACCCATTACCTGTAGAGGGAGAACTTACTCAACTAAGGTTAAGATCTACAGAGAAAGGTCATCCAAAGTGTCACCATACAAAATTCATTAAACAAGTGCAACTTTATTATTATAAGCAATTTTATGAGAAACCTAAAAATAAGTCAATTTTGAGAAAAAAGTATGTTTTTCAGAAATTATACAATTGATATATGACAGATGAGTTCATGTAAGAAACTCATTAAGGTAAATAAACATATACCAAGAATAATTATTGTGCTCATTTATTATATTTACATTATGAAGGGTTGTTTTGATGAATATATACATTTTTAGAAAGAATCTTAGTTTTGAAAAATTTTTTAATAGAACTATACTATAGGCCCATTAATATAGTTTTATTAGGAAATTTTCTTCAAGTTAAATAATTTTAATTGTTTTTGGGGTCCTTTTGACTCTCAGTGTCTCCATTTGGTCACTTCATTAGTCAGGGTTCTCTAGAGGGACAGAACTAATAGAGGTATATATAAATGTGGAGTTTATTAAGGAGTATTGCCCCACAGAATCACAAGGGGTGGTCCTACAATAGGCCATATGCAAACTGAGGAGCAAGGAAGACAGTCCGAGTCCCAAGGCTCAAGAACTTGGAGTCTGATGTTTGAGGGCAGGAAGCATCCAGCGTGGGAGAAAGATGTAGGCCATGATTTAAACCAGTCGAGTCTTTCCACGTTCTTCTGCCTGTTTTTATTCTGCACGGCACTGACAGCTGATCAGATTGTGCCCACCCAGACTGACGGTGGGTCTGCCTTGCCCAGTCCACTGACTTCAGTATTAACCTCCTTTGACAATAACCTCAGACACACCCAGGAACAGTACTTTGCATCCTTCAATCCAATCAAGTTGACACTCAATATTAATCATCACAGTCAACACATTGCATAGTTATCCTATGTATACTGGATATATACCAGTATTTAGGATTCTCATCTATAAAACGAGAAAGTCCAACTAGATGACTTCTCAGCTTTCCTCTGGGTCTCAAATTTTATTAACGCTGGCCCACCCTCTTCACTTAATAGTGAGGAAACTGAGGACTGGAGAGAGACAGAATTTTTCTAAAACCAAATTATATGGAGCAAGATACAGTACCAGAGTGTCCATGCCTGGACTTTCAGATGCAGAGACTCTTCTGCTACACCAGTGTATGTATGTGTGTGTGTGTATACACACACACACACACACACACACACCACCCCAAAGATCTTTCTGTTCAAAGCCATCTACAATTATAATAATCAAAAACAAATTTGATTCCAAAAACAACTTCTGAATATTTTCCATCTGATTAGAAGTCTCAGAATTGTCATAGAAAATCATTTTTTATGTTTCAGCGATTCTATTCTCAAAATTTTTAAAAATAAAATAAACATTGTTATTTTTCCAAGCTCCAAAACCTATCATGCATTACTTCTTGACTTGGGCACTCCATATTAACAGAAATGTTTGAATAATGTGCTCAGCTAAATCATCTGACAGAGAGGTCAACACATTCTGCTGAAGATTCTAAACACATAATTAGAAATACATTTACCTCAACAAGCCTGGCCTTAGTGAATCCTACAGATGAACTAATTTCAATCATTTCCAACTTAAGAAATCAGGCCTATGTCTTCGTTCTGTTCAGTCCAACCTTGCATGTCAGGGAATAAACACTGAGTTTTGTCAAGGAACACTTATTAATCTCTTGGTTGAAACCTTTTCAGGGAAAGTATTTGAATAGAAATACACACTGCCTTTTTGGAAGAATTATTTTATGGCTGCCAATCTGATAAAAAAAAAATTGGTTCGGCTGAGTAAACAAATTTTGAAAAATATGTACAGGAATTCAAAAAGTGATGAGAAAAGGCAGCAAAATTTAAATAAGGAAATATCCATGTATATCTTCATTTAGAAGCTATCATTTTTGTACTTAATTTTTCTTATATGTTTATCTTTTATTGTAAAACAAATTTTAAAACTTAGTGGTTTAAAACAGCAACCTTTTAATTATACCTTATTGTTCTGTGAGTCAAGAGTTCAGGCAGAGCTCAGATCAGCAATTCTCTGTTCCATGTGAAACTAACAGGATTCTTGGCAGGATTCAGTTGACTGATGGGCTGATCAGGAGAGCCTCAGACGACTTCATATACCTTTCTGGTACATCAACATGGAGAGTTGGAAGACAAGCCTCAGTTTGGATTGTTGGCTTGAAGATCTACATGGGATCTTCTCCAGTACTGAACTTTTTAACTGTATCTCAGGGGTCCCTGAATCAGAGTTCCAAGACATCAGGAATGAGCTTCTCATGACCTAGCATTAGCAGTCCATCCCTTCTAGTCAAGCAAGTCATCAAGACCAACTTAGAGTCAAGGAGAAAGGAACTGAAACAGTAGGAAGAATTTGTAGCCATCTTTAATTACCCACACCTGTCTTACTTTTTCTAAGAATTGATGGTAGCTTAGTTTTTCAATACCATAAATATTTAAAGATGTTTTTTAAAGTTGGAAACTTAGAAATATGTTCTGATTCCTGCCTATAATTTACACTTTTCTTATATTACTGATAAGACTTCCCATACAATGACAAATAAAAATGGAAATTCTCCAGACAAGCAGATGCTGAGGGATTTTGTCACCATGAGGCCTGCCTTACAAGAGCTCCTAAAGGAAGCGCTAAATATGGAAAGGAAAAACCAGTACCAGCCACTGGAAAAACACACCAAAATATAAAGACCAATGACATAATGAAGAAACTGCATCAACTAATGTGCAAAATAACCAGCTAGCATCATGATGACAGGATGAAATTCACATATAACAATATTAACCTTAAATGTAAATGGGCTACATGCCCCAGTGGAAAGACACTGACAAACTGGATAAAGAGTCAAGACCCATCAGCATGCTGTATTCAGGAGACCAATCTCACGTGCAAAGACACACATAAGCTCAAAATAAAGGGATGGAGGACTATTTACCAAGCAAGTACAAAGCAAAAAAAAAAAAAAAAAAAGCAGAGGTTGCAATCCTAGCCTCTGATAAAACAGACTTCAAATCAACATAGATCAAAAGAGACAAAGAAGGGCATTACATAACGGTAAAAGGATCAATGCAACAAGAAGAGCTAACTATCCTAAATATATATTCACCCGATCCAAGAGGGTGGATTAGACACAACTCCAGCTCACGACACCCAGTGAAAGAGATGCAGAAACCCAGAGATCTCCTAGCTCCAATCGAGATACCAGGTGCATTTCAATGGGTCTGATCCCAGAGTGAACAAAGCCCACTCAGGGCAGACCGAGGGCGGGGGAGCGGTGCTGCTTCACCCAGAAAGTGCATCTGACCAGCGAGTCGGAGGCTCCACCTCTGGTGCTCCAGTCCAGATACAGCGCTTCCCCCAAAGCCTCAGCAATACACAGAACAGGGGATCTTTGCCAGTCAAGCACCAGGAATTACAAGTGCGTAGTTGAATAAGAGTCTGCAGACTGAGCTATTGCCCCCTCCCCCCTGCCCGGAGAGAGGGAGCTGTAAGCCGGAGCAGCTGGGCAGCCCCTAACCCAGGACCGGAGAGAGAGAGAAAGCTGAAAGGGGGAGACTGCCGGGTGCGGCTGGGCGGGTCCCTAACCTCCCCCACAAACCCCAGAGGGCTGAAGCTCTGACTCTAGTGGGTTATGCAGCCAGTGCCACAGTCTGAGAGGAGCTCTGAATGATCCAGCCCAGTGGTGGAAGGGCACAACCCACCACTAGAGGGGTGACATGGGGCTACATGTTTTAACAAAAAACACAGGAAGCCTACATAGCAATGGGATGGCGTTCTTGACAACCCAGCAGCACCTACAGGTCAGCGGAAGAGGCGAGCCTAATCTCCCAGCATAAACAAAAAAAACACAGGAAGCTTCCCTAGTAACCTGAAGGAGTCCCTAGAAACCCAGTAGCACCTCCACAGGCAGACAAGCAACCTCATCAAGCAGCTCTCTGACACCACAGCCAGGTAAATCCACAAAGATATGAAAAAACCAGCACAAAAAGGGTGAAACCACCAAAGACCAGAACACCTCTTCTCCTTCAAGGGATCACAACTCCTCAACAACACAGGATCACAACTTGACCGAGAAGGAGTGGGAAGAATTGATGGAAACGGGATTCAGAAGGTGGATAATAACAAACTTTTCAGAGCTAAAGGAACACGTTCTAACTCAATGAAAAGAAACCAAAAACCTTGAAAAAAGGTTAGACGAAATGCTAACTACAACAACCAGCTTAGAGAAGAACATAAACGACTTGATGGAGATGAAGAACACAGTACAAGACCTAAGTGAAGCAAACACAAGTTTTAATAGCTGAATCGATCAAGCAAAAGAAAGGATATCAGAGACTGAAGATAAACCCAATGAAATAAAAAAGAGAAGGCAATATGAGAGAAAAAGAGTGAAAAGAAATGAACAAAGCCTCCAAGAAATATAGAATTATGTGAAAAAACCTAATCTACGCTTGATCAGTGTACCTGAATATGACGGGGAGAATGAATCCAAGCTGGAAAACACACTCCAGGATATTATCCAGGAAACTTCCTAAGCCTAGCAAGGCAGTCCAAATTTCAAATTCAAGAAATACAGAGAACTCCATAAAGATATTCCTCAAGAAGAGCAACCCCAAGGCACATAATCATCAGATTCACCAGGGTCGAAATGAAGGAAAAAATGCTAAGGGCAGCCAGAGAGAAAGGTCAGGTCACCCACAGAGGGAAGCTAGTCAGACTCACAGCAGATCTCCTGGCAGAAACTCTACAAGCCAGAAGAGAGTGGGGGCCAATATTCAACACCCTTAAAGAAAAGAACTTTCAACCCAGAATCTCATATCCAGTCAAACTAAGCTTCATAAGTGAAGGAGAAACAAAATCCTTTACAGACAAGCAATTATTGAGAGATTTTGTCACCACCAGACCTGCCCTACAAGAGCTCCTGAAAGAAACACTAAGCATGGAAAGGAAGAAGTACCAGTCACTGCAAAAGCAAATCAGTTGGCAAAGACCAAAAACACAAGGAAGAAAATGAGTCAACTAATGAGAAAGAAAACCAGCCAGTAACAAAATGGCAGGAACAAATTCACACATAACAATATTAACATTGAATGTAAATGGCCTAAACACCCCAATCAAAAGAGACAGACCAGCAAACTGGATAAAAAGTCAGAACCCATCAGTGTGCTGTATTCAAGAAACCCATCTGACATACAAAGACACACACAGACTCAAAAAAGGGATGGAAAAAGATTTACCAAGCAAATGGAGAACAAAAAAAAGCAGGAGTTGCAATCCTAGTCTCTGAAAAAATGGACTTCAAACCAAAAAAGATCAAAAGAGACAAAGAAGGACATTACATAATGGTAAAATGATCAGAGGAAGTGCGAACTATACTAAATATATACACCCCCCAACACAGGAGCACCCAGATACATGAAGCAAGTTCTTAATGACCTAAAATGAAATTTAGACTCCCACACAATAATAGTGGGAGACTTCAATACTCCACTGTCAATATTAGACAGATCAACAGGACAGAAAATTAACAAGGATATCCAGGACTTGAATGCAGAGCTGGACCAAGCGGACCTAATAGACATATACAGAATGCTCCACCCCAAATCCACAGAATATACATTTTTCTCAGCACCACATTGCACTTACTCTAAAATTGACCATATCATTGGAAACAAATCACTCCTCAGCAGATGCAAAAGAACAGAAATCTTAACAGTCTATCAGACCACAGCGTAATCAGACTAGAACTTAGGATCAAGAAACACACTCAAACCCTCAAACCACTTGGAAACTGAACAACTTGCTTCTGAATGTTGACTGGATAAACAATGAAATGAAGGCAGAAATAAAGATGTTCTTTGAAACCAACCAGCATGAAGACAACAACTTACCAGAATCTCTGGGACACCTTTAAAGCAGTATTGAGAGGGAAATTTATACCAATAAATGCCCACCAGAGAAGGGAGGAAAGATCTAAAATCAACACCCTATCATCCAAATTGAAAGAACTAGAGGAGCAAGCTCAAAAAAATTCACAAGCTAGCAGAAGACAAGAGATGACTAAGATCAGAGCAGAACTGAAGGAGATAGAGACACAAAAAACCCTTCAAAAAAAATCAATAAATTCAGAAGCTGGTTTTTTGAAAAGATCAACAAAATAGTCAGACTGCTAGCCAGATTAATAAAAAAGAAAAGGGAGAAGAATCAAAAAGACGCAAAAAAACGATAAAGATGGTATCACCACTGATCCCACAGAAATACAAACTACCATCAGAGATTACTAAAAACAGCTCTACTCACATAAACCAGTAAACCAGGAAGAAATGGATAAATTCCTAGACACTTGTACTCTACGAAAACTAAACCAGGAGGAAGCTGAAACCCTGAATAGACCAATAACAAGGGCTGAAGTACAGGCAGCAATCAATAGCCTACCAACAAAAACAAGTCCAGGTCCTGACAGGTTCACAGTCGAATTCTACCAGACGTACAAAAAGGAGCTGATTCCATTCCTTCTGAAACTGTATCAGACAATACAAAAGGAAGGAATCCTCCCTAACTCATTTTATGAGACCAACATCATCCTGATACCAAAACCAGGCAGAGACTCAACTAAAAAAGATAACTTCAGGCCAATATCCATGATGAACATCAACGCAAAAATCTTCAATAAAATACTGGCAAACAGACTGCAACAGCACATCAAAAAGCTTATCCATCACGATCAAGTAGGCTTCATCCCGGGGATGCAAAGCTGGTTCAACATACACAAATCCGTAAATGTAATCCATCACATAAACAGAACCAAAGACAAAAACCACATGAGTATCTCAATAGATGCAGAGAAGGCCTTTGATAAAATTCAGCCCTTCATGCTAAAAACTCTCAATAAACTAGGTATTGATGGAACATATCATAAAATGATAAAAGCTATATATGACAAACCTACAGCCAATATCAGACTCAATGGACAAAAGCTGGAAGAATTCCCTTTGAAATCAGGCACTAGACAAGGTTGCCCTCTCTCACCACTCCTATTCAACATAGTATTGGAAGTTCTAGCCAGAGCAATCAGGCAGAAAAAGAAATAAAGGGTATTTGATTAGGAAAGGAGGAAGTCAAACTGTCTCTATTTGCAGATGACATGATTGTATATCTACAAGACCCCATCACCTCAACTCAAAATCTTCTCAAGCTGATAAGCAACTTTAGCAAAGTCTCAGGATACAAAATCAATGTGCAAAAATCACAAGCATTCCTATATACCAATAACAGACAAACAGAGCCAAATCAGGAGCAAACTCCCATTCACAATTGCTACAAAAAGAATAAAATACCTAGGAATACAACTAACAAAGGATGTAAAGGACCTCTTCAAGGGGAACTACAAACCACTGCTCAAGGAAATAAGAGAGGACACAAACAGATGGAGAAACATTCCATGCTCATGGTTAGGAAGAATCAATATTGTGAAAATGGCCATAGTGTCCAAAGTAATCTACAGATTCAATGCTATCCCCCATCAACCTACCAATAACCTTCTTTACAGAACTGGAAAAAAACCACTTTAACCTTCATACGTAATCACAAACGACCCCGCTTAGCCAAGACAATCCTAAGCAAAACGAACAAAGCCGGAGGCATCACACTACCAGACTTCAAACTATACTACAAGGCTACAGTAATCAAAACAGCATGGTACTGGTACCAAAACAGAGATATAGACCAATGGGACAGAACAGAGACCCCAGAAGAAACACCACACATCTACAACCATCTGATCTTTGACAAACTCAGCAAAAACAACCAATGGGGAAAGGACTCCATGTTTAATAAATGGTGTTGGGAAAACTGGCTAGCAATGTGCAGAAAGCAGAAACTGGACCCCTACCTGTCACCTTACACTAAAATTAACTCCAGATGGATCAAAGATTTAAACATAAAACCTAACACCATAAAAACACTAGAAGAAAACATAGACAAAATCATCCAGGACATAGGCATAGGCAAGGACTTCATCACTAAAACACCAAAAGCAATGGCAATAAAAGCCAGGATAGACAAATGGGATCTAATTAAACTCCAGAGCTTCTGTACAGCAAAAGAAACCATCATTAGAGTGAATCGGCAACCAACAGAATGGGAAAAAATTTTTGCAATCTACCCATCTGACAAAGGGCTAATATCCAGAATCTACAAAGAACTAAAACAGATATGCAAGAAAAAAACAAACAACCCCATTCAAAAGTGGGCAAAGGATATGAACAGACACTTTTCAAAAGAGGACATATATGAGGCCAACAAACATGTAAAAAATGCTCATCCTCACTGGTCATTAGAGAAATGCAAATCAAAACCACACTGAGATATCATCTCAGGTCAGTTAGAATGGTGATCATTAAAAAATCAGGAGACAACAGATGCTGGAGAGGATGTGGAGAAATAGGAACACTCTTACACAGTTGGTGGGAGTGTAAATTTGTTCAACCATTGTGGAAGACAGTGTGGTGATTTCTCAAGGATCTAGAAATAGAAATTCCATTTGACCCAGCAATCCCACTATTGGGTATATACCCAAAGAACTATAAATTGTTCTACTATAAAGACACATGCACACGTATGTTCATTGCAGCCCTGTATACAACAGCAAAGACCTGGAACCAACCCAAATGCCTATCAATGATAGACTGGACAAAGAAAATGTGGCACATATACACCATGGAATACTATGCAGCCATAAAAAAGGAAGAGTTTGTGTCCTTTGTAAGGACATGGATGAATCTGGAAACCACCATTCTCAGCAAACTGACCCAAGAACAGAAAGCCAAGCACTATATGTTCTCACTCATAGGTGGGTGTTGAACAACGAGAACACGTGGACTCAGGGAGAGGAGCATCACACATAGGGGACAGTTGGGGGGATAGAGGAGAGACAACCTGGGGGTGGGGAGGGAGGGGAGGCTGGGGAGGGACAACATGGGGGAGAAATGCCAGATATAGTATGCACCAAAAGTAAAATAAATTTAAAACATATATATGTGCACCCAATACAGGTGTACCCAAA
Source organism: Ateles fusciceps (assembly GCA_036589455.1). Classification (NCBI taxonomy): domain Eukaryota; kingdom Metazoa; phylum Chordata; class Mammalia; order Primates; family Atelidae; genus Ateles; species Ateles fusciceps. The sequence continues at coordinate 4,539,565 of JAZHEH010000253.1, read as the reverse complement.
TACATAAAACAAGTTCTTAGAGACCTACAAAGAGAGACTCCCACACAATAATCATGGGAGACTTTTAGACAGATCAATGAGACAGAAAATTAAAGAGGATATTCAGGATTTTAACTCAGTTCTGGACCAAGCAGACCTAATAGACATCTACAGAACTCTCCACCAAAATCAACAGAATATACATTCTTCTTAGCACCACATAGCACTTATTCTATCATCAATCACATAATTCGAAGTAAAACACTCCTCAGCAAATGCAAAAGAACAGAAATCGTAACAATCTCTCAGACCATAGTGCAATCAAATTACAACTCAGGATTTAAAAACTTGCTCAAAACCACACAAGTACATGGAAATTGAACAACCTGCTCCTGGATGACTCCTGGGTAAATAACAAAATTAAGGCAGAAATCAAGAAGTTCTTTGAAACCAATGAGAACAGAGAGACAATGTACCAGAATCTCCGGGACACAGCGAAAGCACTGTTAAAAGGAAAATTTATAGCACTAAATGCCTACAACAGAAAGCTGGGAATATCTACAACTAGATATTCTAACATCACAATTAAAGTAAGTAGAGAAGCCAGAGCAAACAAATTAAACAGCTTGAAGAAAAGAAATAATTAAGATCATAGCAGAACTGAAAGAGACAGAGACACGACGAAAAAAGAAAATTTCAGCCTAATATCCCTGATGAACATCAATGTAAAAATCCACAATGAAATACTGGCAAACTAAATCCACCAGCACATCAAAAAGCTTACCCACAACGATTAAGTTGGCTTTATCCCTGGGATGCAAAGCTGGTTCGACATACAAAAATTATTAAATGTAATCAATCACATAAACCGAACCAATGACAAAAACCACGATTTTCTCAATAGATGCACAAAAGGACTTGGATGAAATTCAACATCCCATCATGCTAAAAACTCTCAGCAGGCACGGTGGCTCACACCTGTAACCTCAACACTTTGTGAGGCTGAGGTGGGCAAATCACAAGGTCAGGAGATTCAAGACCATCCTGGCTAACATGGTGAAACCTCAACTCTACTAATAATACAAAAAATTAGCCTGGCATAGTGGCATGTGCCTGTAGTCCCAGCTACTAGGGAGGCTGATGCAGAACTGCTTGAACCTGGGAGGTAGAGGTTGCAGTGAGGCCAAGATCGCACCACTGCACTCCAGCCTGGGTGACAGAACAAGACTGCATCTCAAAAAAAAAAAAAAAAAACTCTCAGTAAACTAGGTATTGATGGAACATATCTGAAAATACTAAGGGCTATTTATGACAAACCCATAGCCAATATCATACTGAATGGACAAAAAGCTGGAAGTATTCCCTTTGAAAACTGGCACAAGACAAGGATGCCCTCCTCTCATCACTCCTGTTCAACATAGTAGTGGAAGTTCTGGCCAGGGTAATCAGGTAAGAAAAAAGAAGTAAAGGGTATTCAAACAGGAAAAGAAGAACTCAAATTGTCTGTTTGCAGATGACATGATTATGTATTTAGAAAACCCCACCATCTCAGCCGCAAAACTCAGAGCTGATAAGCAACTTCAGCAAAGTCTCAGGTTACAAAATCAATGTGCAAAAAATCACAAGCATTCCTATACAGCAACAATAGTCAAGCAGAGCACCAAATCCTGAGTGAAATCCCATTTACAACTGCTATAAAGAGAATGAAATACCTAAGAATACAACTTAAAGGGACATGAAGGACCTCTTCATGGAGAACTGCAAACTACTGCTCAAATAAGAGAGGTCACAAACAAATGCAGAATCATTCCATCCAACATCTTGAAAATGACCATACTGCCCAAAGTAATTTATAGATTCAATGCTACTCCTATCAAGCTACCAGTGACTTTCTTTGCAGAATTAGAAAAAACTACTTTAAATTTTATATGAAACCCCCCCCCCCCCCACCAAAAAAAGCCTGTGTATCCAAGACAACCTTAAGCGTAAAGAACAAATCTGGAGGGGATCATGCTACCTGACTTCAAACTATACTACAAGGCTACAGTAACCAAAACAGGTATGTATACCAATGGAAAAGAACAGACACCTCGGAAATAACACTGCACACCTACAACCATCTGACCTTCAACAAACCTGACAAAAAATAAGCACTAGGAAAACAATTCCCTATTTAATAAATGGTGTTGGGAAAACTGGCTAGCCATATGCAGAAAACTGAAACTGGACCCCTACCTTACACCTTATACAAAAATTAACTCAAGACCCATTAAAAAATGTAAATCCCAAAGCCATAAAAACCCTAGAAGAAAACCTAGGCAATATCATCAGGACATAGGCATGGGCGAGGACTTCATGACTAAAACACCAAAAGCAATGGCAACAAAAGCCAAAATAGACACATGGGATCTAATTAAACTTCAGAGCTTCTGTACAGCAAAAGAAACTATCAACAGAGTGAACAGGCAACCTACAGAATAGGAGAACATTTTTGCAAGCTATCTATCTGACAAAGCTCTATAATCCAGAATCTGCAAGGAACTTAAATTTACAAGAAAAAAACAACCCCCACTTTTTAATGAATATGAACAGACACCTCACAAAAGAGGTTATTTATGCAGCCAACAAACATATGGGGAAAAAAAGCTCATCATCACTGGTCATTAGAGAAATACAAATCAAAACCACAGTGAGATACCATCCTATGCCAGTTAGAATGACCATCATTAGAAAGTCAGGAAACAACAGATGTTGGAGAGGCTGTGGAGAAATGGGAACGCTTTTACAAAGTTGGTGGGAGTGTAAATTACTTCAACCATGGTGGAAGACAGTGTGGCAATTCCTTAAGGGTGTAAAACCAAGAGATACCATTTTCCCCCAGCAATCCCATTACTTGGTGTACACACACACACACAAACACACACACACACACACACACACACACACACACATTTATTGCAGCACTATTTACAATAGTAAAGCCTTGTAACCAACACAAATGTCCATCAATGATTGACTGGATAAAGAAAATGTGGCACATATACACCATGGAATATCATTGCAGCTATAAAAAAGAATGAGTTCATGTCATTTGGAGGGACAGGGATGAAACTGGAAGCCATCATCCTCAGCAAACTAACACAGGAACGGAAAAACTAAACACCACCTAATCTCACTCATAAGTGGAGTTGAACAATGGGAATACATGGACACAGCAAGGGGGAACATCACACACCAGGACCTGTTAGGGAGTGGGGACCAAGGGGAGGGAGAGAATTAGGACGAATACCTAATGTATGTGAGGCGTACAACCTAGATGATGGGTTGAGAGGCACAGCAAATCACCACGGCACATGTAAACCTAGGTAACAAACCTACGTGTTCTGTACATGTATCCAGAACTTAAAGTAACAATTTTTTAAAAAATGGAAATGCAAGTATTCTGGTCTCATCTTTTATTTCAGAAGGAAAGTGTTCGACATTGTACTTTAAATATCATACCTGATGTAGGATTTTTTTTCAGTACTCTTATCAGATTAAGAAAGTTCTCTTTGTTCCGTTTGGTAAATTTTGTACTATAAACATTGAAATGACAAATGAATTCCTGTATCTATTAAGAGTACATGATTTTTGTTTTTCTTTGAATGTAATGCATTAATCCTTTCTTTTCTAATATCAAGTTAGCATTAAATTCCTGAAATAAATTCAACTTGGTCATGATCTATTTATATGTTCTATTAAAATATCATTTTGTTTCAAGTTCTAATATTTCATTTAGAATTTTTGCATTTATTTTTATAATGGATTTGTCTTGTAGTTTTCTCATTTCTAATATATTTGTAGATTTGCTAAGAACTTATTCCGGCCTGGGGGAAAACAGTTGGGTTTACTTGTGTTCCTTTTCCATTTCTTTCTTTTTCTTACCTTTCTAAAAAGAAATTCTGAAAAAAATCAGTGCTAAAGTCACTAAATGGGGCAGAACAAGGAAAACATCCATGGTAGCTCAAAGGAGTCTATCAAAGTCCAAGAAGGTTGAGGAGGTCGTCCACGGAATAGACATCCAGCACAAAGTGTCAGACCTTAAGTAAAAAGAGGAGGCGATCTGAGGAGGATGGTCCCCCAGCATGGGTATCCCAGAGTAAGTGGGATTAGGTAGTTATGCCTGTGGAGAGGCATCCCAATATGAGAGCCCAGCGAATCTGAGCAGGACACCCATGCAGTGTGTGAGGAACAGGAGAGAGAATGAGCACCACGCGTCAGGGTGGCCCAACACAGTGAAGTACATAGACAACCCAGTTCCAGGGAGTCAGAGCCTGAGTAGAGACAAGAGGGTGCTCATACAAAAGGGTGACCTGATGTCAGGTGAGGGAGCCCAATTTTAATAACATTTATGGGAGGCCGTTGTTTTAGACAACCAGCCTACACTGGGCCCCAGCAGACCAGGGCAAATCAGAATGTAGTCACTTGTGCTTAAAAGAAAAAGCACTAATTTACAACTCCCACCAACAGTGTAAAAACGTTCCTATTATCTCCACATCCTCTCCAGCATCTGCTGTCTCCCAGATTTTTTTAATGATCGCCATATCTAACTGGCATGAGTTGGTATCTCAATGTAGTTTTGATTTGCATTTCTCTAATGACCAGTGATGATGAGCATTTTTTCATATGTTTGTTGGCTTCATGTATGTCTTCTTTTGTAAAGTGTCTGTTCATATCCTTCACCCACTGGAGTATCACACACTGGGGTCTGTGGGGGGAAAAGGGGAGGGATAGTGGGGGGTGGGGAGTTGGGGAGGGATAGCATGGGGAGAAATGCCAGATATAGGTGATGGGGGAGGAAGGCAGCAAATCACACTGCCATGTGTGTACCTATGCAACAATCTTCCATGTTCTTCACATGTACCCCCCAAACCTAAAATGCAATAAAAAAAAAAAAGAAAGAAGAAAAAAAAAAAAGGAAAAAAAAAAAAAGAAAAAGCACATAATCAAACTCAACTTTGAAATGGGGCAGTTTTCCAAAACACAGGAGACTCTAGTCAGCCTGAGTCAGTGTAATAGAAGTCTCTCCTCTGCTTTAACCCTGTAAGGAACTTTGAAATGGCCAATCCACTTTTTGTTCCGTTTCTACTTCCTTCAGCCCTTTCTGTTTGTAACGCAAAATCCCCTGCTCAGCTCATTCAAATACTCACTCTGTCTTCTGGAATGAGGTGTTGCCAATTCTAGAATGGCAAATAAAAGGCAATTACTGTGTTTAAACTACCTTTCTTGTCATTTTGTCTTTTGACACCAAGCAGCACAACACGTATGTGCAGGGGAAGCCTGTCATGAGGAACAGGAGCTCCAGTAGGTGAGGAAGTTACATGCATGTGGGGCAGCCCAGAACAGGGCACTCACATCCAAGCGGAGTGTGTGCCAGTATAGGATGGCATGGTGGCAGAAATGGGAGACTGGATATGGACAGATGATGTCAAATAATAAGTATGTTAAAGATAGCAGACTCCAGAGTTTTCACTGTATTAGTTTGTTCTCACATTGCTAATGAAGACATAGCCAATACTGAGCAATTTACAAAGGAAAGAGGTTTAACTGACTCAGTTCAGCAAGTCTGGGAGGCCTCAGTAAACTTACAATCATGGCAGAAGCGGAAGCAAACACATCCTTCTTCACAAGGTGGCAGGAGAGGGAAGTACCAAGCCAAACGGAGAAAAGAGACCTATGAAACCTTGAGATCTCATGATAACTCAGTATCACAAGAACAGTATGAGGGTAACCAGCCCTGTATTCCCTTTCTCTGCTCGCTTAGAGGACCTGTGAACACAATCATCAATGCCCCCAAATCAAGGAGCACAGTAAGAGCCTAGATTTGAATTCTCAATTCCATTACCCCTAACAGAAACCAGGACTCTTGCACAAGCAATTGATTCTAAGGCTAGGAGAAGTTAAGTAAGAGATGAGCCCGGAACATCTTGTGCTCATGTAACTGAGGGAATTGAGGGGGACATGCCAAAATGACACGAAAAGATAACCTCACAGTAAGATCAGGACTAGGGAAGAAAGATGCCCAAAAGGCAACATTTAAGGAGACACTCATTCACAGGATCCTATGAATAACAACCCTTCACTTGCAGAATCCTAAAAATGAATGCCTTCTTAAAGTTATGCCCTGTGTGTGTCTATTCCCCACCTTCATCCAGGCCCAGCTGACTAGCTGAATCAGGAAAATGTTAACATCAGAATAAGTAATAGAAATGTATTATTAACCCACTTAATAAAATAGTAAACTGTAAGTGTATATTAATATAAACTAATTGAAAGTTTGATGAAGAATGGAATGTTTACAGAGTTTTAAAGTACCTCTGCCCACCCAACATTCATTAATTTCAAAAGGGAAAACAAAAGCTTCACAGCGGGGGAAGGCTGGCAGGTGGAACACCTTAATAAAGTGATCAGCATGATCACCATCAGTCATGGGATACGTCAAAATTGTGCATATGCTAAGGGGTTGCAATGGGAACACCCAGCCTTTGGAGGGTGCTGTATCCCTGCTGCTTCTCCTTGTTCCAGGGTAGCGCTCCCCAACCTTTTTGGCACCGAGGACTGGCTTTGTGGAAGATCATTTTTCCACAAATGACGGGGGTAGGGCTGGATTCTCAGAAGGAGCGCACAGCCTAGACCCCTCACACGTGCAGTCCGCAGTCAAGGTTGCCCTTCTATGAGAATCCAGTGCCGTGGCCGACCCCACAGGAGGAAGAGCTCAGGCAGCAACGCTCCCTTGCCTGCAGCTCACCTCCCGCTGTGCCACCCTGTTCCAACAGCCCAGGGCCTGGTGCCAGTCCGTGACCCAGGGATAGGGATCCCTGCCCCAGGTGCAGCCCTTCGGCTCCCAACCGAAGCCTGAGGGTTTCTTTGTTTTTAACCTAGGTCTCTCGTTTGTTCTTGGTGGACACTAAACTCTAATTTTGGTCACTTTTGCCAGTTTTCAAATTTTTGACATGAAATCTTTCAAAATACCTTACCTTTGCATTTCTGCCACATCACTTTCACGCCCCTTTTCCTTTTCTAATATATTTTCCATATACTTTTAATCAGTTTTGCCTGAGGTTTGTCGCTTTTATTAATGTGTCTGAAGAAACTTTTGCTTATTAACCCGTTTTGTATTTTTGTCTGCCTACTTAATACATTCTTACTTCTACTTCCCTTGTGTTTATTCCCTTCTCTAACTTTTTCAAATGCATCCTTAGCTTATGAAATTTCAGGCTTTCTCCTTGTCTGTAAAACAAACACTTAAGACTGTAATTTCTAAGTACTGCCTTAATGGCAGCCCACAAAATATGTATACACATATATGCATAAATAAAGAAGCAAAAATATGTTTTTGTTACTCTTTAGTTCTATGTATAGTCTAGTTTCCATTTTGATTTCTTCTTTGACTCCTACTTAGAAGTGTGTTTTTTAATTTCCATGTATAAGAGCCTGAATTAGCTATGTCATAAGCTAAGGTGCTATAACATAACTAAAAATAAAGTAGCTCAAAAAATAATGACGTTTACTTCTCACTCGGTTGGGGGGGCAGACCCAGTTCAAGTGGCTGCTCTGCCCCATGAGCTGGTCTGTCTTACTGTTTTCCCAACCGCTAGGGTGTAGACCCTCCTTTGTAAGAAGGGGCTGCCTCACCCAGACTTTACCTGCATCCCGGTCTGGGGGTAAAAGCAAAGAGAAAAAATGACTTAAGGGCCATTTCCTTTCCAAAACATGTCACCATAAGTCGCATCAAACACTTCCCACTCCAAAACTTGATCTCCAGAAGTTAGTTACAAGGCAGGCAGAAGCACCATGTTCCTAGCCAAACCTTCACAAATTTTAGATCTAAAAGAAAGAATGGACACTGGAGGATAATTAGCATTTTCTGCCATTGGAGTTTTTTGTTATCTTTATGTTTGCCATTTTAACCTAATTATATTGTGGTAAAAGTGTATGAATAGAGTCTCAATCATTTGAAATGTATTGATAGCAAATATCCTCCTAAATGATCAATTTATGTAACGTTTCCTGTGTGCTTCAGAAGTGTATGTATTCAATTGTTTCATGCAATGTTCTATATATGTCTGCTACATCAATACTGCTAATGGTGTTGTTCAAATCTTTTATATCCTGATATATTGTCTGCGTAACAATTACAGACACAGTTTGTATTAGAGTCTCCCACTGTGATGGTGAAGGTCGTTCGTTTCCTTGCGCTCTGTCAATGTTTGCTTTCCATTTTTTGAAGCTATTAGGTATATAAATAAATGTTGTTATATCTTCCTAAGTGTCTGAATCCTTCATCAATATGGAGTATGATACTATGTCTAACAATTTTTGTCAGAAAGAATGCATTTCGTGCTATTTCAATAGCTACACCATCTTTCTTTTCATTATTTTTCCATCTCTATTTCAAAGGCTTCTGTACCTTCATGTTTTAATTGTGTCTTTTGTAAAGAGAAATACTGTTTTTGACACAGTCTGTTAATTAAACATCAAAGGTCTTAACGGACACTTACTATATTTATATCTATAGTTATTACTAATACATGGAATCACTTCTAACATCTTATGTAGTACTTTCAATTTGCTTCTCCTCTGTTGCTGTGTTATTCCATTTTCACACTGCTAATAAAGAGACACCTGAGTCTGGGCAATTATTAGAATTTTCTTTTCTATCGCATTGTCAGGCTGCAAATTTTACAAACTTTCATGCTCTGCTTCCATTTCAAAGCTGAATGCCTTTACCACCATCCAAGTCACCTCTTGAATGCTTTGCTGCTTGGAAAGTCTCTTCTGCCAGAGAGCCTAAATCATCTCTCTCAAGTTCAAAGTTACACAAATTTCTAGGGCAGGGGCAAAATGCTGCCAGTCTCTTTGCTAAAACATAACAAGAGTCACCTTTGGTCCAGTTCCCAAGTTCCTCATCTCCGTCTGAGACTATCTCAGCCTGGATTCCACTGTCCATATCATTATCAGCATTTTGGTCAAAGCCATTCAACAAGTCTCTAGGGAGCTCCAAACTTTCCCACATTTTCCTTTCTTCTTCTGAGTCCTCTAAACTGTTCCAAACTCTGCCTATTACCCAGTTCCAAAATTGATTCCACATTTTTGGCTATCTTTTCAGTCACATCCCACACCTGGTACCAATTTTCTGTATTGGTCCATTTTCACACTGCTGACAAAGACATACCCAAGACTGGGAAATTTACAAAAGAAACGTTTAATGGACTTACAGTTCCAAGTGCCTGGGGGAGGCCTCACAATCGTGGGGAAGACAAGGAGGTACAAATCACGTCTTACATGGATGGCAGCAGGCAGAAAGTTTGTGCAGGGAAAGTCCTCCTTTTTAAACCATCAGATCTCATTAGACTTATTCACTATCACAAGAATAGCATAGGAAAGACCTGCCCCCATGATTTCATCACCTCCTACCAGTTCCTTCCCACAACATGTGGGAATTCAAATGAGATTTGGGTAGAAGCACAGCCAAACCATTGTCAGGTGCTTTTATTTATTTCTCACGATCTTTAGAGTCTCCCCTTAATTTCTTAATTTTCCTTTTCTATGAGTTATTTAATTCTATTTCTATCCTATCAGAGAAACCCTAAAATGATTCAATAAGCACATACATTGTTAAAATGTAGAACCCACATGTTTATCTCTTCTCCTAGCTTGTATGAAAATCTTTTAAGTGCTCTAACACTACACTACCTGTTTCTCAATATGCTACTTCTGTCCATCTTTTAATTTTATTTTTAAAAGTCACAAATTAGACATATGTAGTGTTTGTATAATTAGCATTGGTTTACAGACTTCTTTCCTAGCTTTTTTTGCATTTCTAATGCTTGCTTCTGGAATATTTCTTTAAGTACATGTTTTAGATGCACTAAAATTGGTATACACTTTTAATTTTTGCCTGAAGAGTATCTATTTTGACCTTGTTCTTAAAAAGCAGTTTTACTTAATGGGTATATAATTTCATTTTTCTAAGCCTTCTGAAGACTTTCGTATTGTGCTTTGATTTGGACTGCTGTTGACTAGACTCGGCCAGTCTGTCATTCCTTATTGCTTCCCTTTTGCTGCTCTGTAGTTTTTCTACCAAATGTCTAGTTTTATGGATTTATTGATTTGGAGTATGTTGAGTTCTCTGAATCTGATAAATGTAGGATTTCAGCAATTCTAGAAATTCTCAGCCATTAGTTCTAATATGCGTATCCCTTATTCCCCTCATGCCAGTTCGCTTTGTCTCTCGTCTATTTTTGGATGATTCTCCCGTCAGCTTTAACTATCGAATGAAATTTCCATTTTGAAAAAAAAATTTTGAAAAAATCTGTATAAATTCTATACAGCTATTTTATCACATGATTCATCATTTTTTAGTATTATTTGATCATGATTTAGATGCACCTTATTTAAGCAGAGTAAACATTTTGTTTATATTGTGTGCAGATAAATTCTAGTATCTGCAGACTTTGATTCTCATTCAGTTTGCCATTTCAGGTAATTCATGATGGCTTTGCTTTGCAATTTATTTGGTCTTCATTTTGTAGTTGATTGCAAGTTCATCTTATTTGCAGTTATCTTGGATATTCTTCAAGTCTACGTTTAGGTTGCATTCCTCATGAAATGTTTTGTTATAGCTTTCCCTCAGCATTCAGGATCATACACAGCCTGCTGTGAGACAAGTTCCATAAATATTCTCACATTTATGCATAGCCTGGGCTTTCATACACACATGTATATACATATATACATATGTATCTTATTTGTATATTTTGCCTTTTATCATTCTATAATTTCACTCTTTAATCTTCTTTACATTACATTTTTACTACTATCAGCATTACCAATCCTGATTTGGTTTGTATCTGCTTGTCAATTCTTTGCCTATGTCTTCAACTTTGATTACTCTGTATGTGTTTTTGGTAAAGAACATTGATTTGAGGTATGTTTTATAATTGATATTGAAATTTTCATACGGGAAAATTTAATCCATTCATATGTATTGCATGGAAATACTTGATTTTAGCCTTCTATTTTTCTATTTATCTTTAATCGGTTTTTTTTCTTCTCTTTTGTTGATCAAACTGCTGCTTATTCCATCCTTTCTCCTTTCTCTAAAAATCCTAATAAACTTTTTTTTTTTTTTTTTTTACTAATTTTTGACTGTCTGCACTCAATGAAACAGCCGTAACTCTGCAGTTATTTGAAACAACATATCAATTATTTTCCCATGATGTATACTGTCATGATACATTATACACTGTCCTGCGAAGTGTCTATTTTCCCCTCATTTCTTCCTGGCTTTAAAAGATAAAGCCTTGCTCTCTCATCCTTCCTGACCCGTAGGTACTTTAAAATTATTTTGCTTCTTGTCCTACTTTCCACACACTACATTTTGCAGCGATAATTTATACTTAAGATTTCTTTACAGTATCTCCCTAATTTCTGTAATATTACTCAGCACCTATTTTTTAATTCATTTTTTTACAATCTGAAAGCAGAAGCACATACATTCTGATTGTTCTGCTTTATTTCTCTGGCTTGTGAGATTTAGTTGTGTTATGTTTCTTCAGTGGCTCATTGAAAACTTAGATCTGGTTTTAAACTATCCTGAGAAGCAAGAAATTACAAGCAGAAGGTGGTGAAGCATACTCCCTTGGGCTTATGGTATAGAAGCAGGCAAACTCTCCAACTTCCGCTGAAGAATCTAACGTTTATGCTCTCCATTCTCTCTATATTCTTAAAGTCTCTCATGCAGGAAAGATTTGGCCCACGCACAATTCTCTGTGGCCTCTTGAGGATCAGGGCAACTATTGGATTCCAGAGTTCTCCACATCCAATGGCTTTGTAACTCCAGGGATATGGCCAGTCCACCAGAAAGAAAACGCTGCACATTGAACCCAGCTGCCCACGGTTCCCTGCAGCTATCAGGCTCTGGAGAAGTACAAACCTTGTCAATGGAAAGAAGTCCTTCTGAGCCAAATAATAAAATCATTTTCCAGTGTCCTCAGCTGTGCTGCCCCTTCTCACTCAAGTCTAAGACCAAAAGTCACGGTGGTTATAGAGATACTCCCCAATCATCCATTCTAACGTACTACCCCAACCTCTCAACTGCTACACAATTGCCGGATTTTAAACCCTTCACAGTACTTAATACTCAAATTATCTTGTTAACCTGTGAATTTGTCTGTCGTCTGTTCTCTGTAGGTAACCCCCTCTTCTGGGCACCAAGGAAGGAGAGCTAAGCAGACCCTGGGCACAGCTAGTGCCTGAAGAATAACTTACTGCTCATTTATTTCCTTACATAATCCTTTTATACCATCATATATTAGTTTGTAGTCAGAGGAGTATCTAGAGCAGACACAGTGCAGAGCATCAATCAGGGAAAAACAGCCACGCCAGGACAAGAATCAGTGGCCCAGGCGGTAGTGCCCAGCCTGAAAGGGCATGCACTACCTGGCAGGCTGGCCCAGGGAGCAGCATTCAGTATTGTAAAGATACCTGCTGTATGGCAGGCTTGGAGCAAGAGTCACTCCTCCTGAAAGGGAGTTGTAGTATCTTGTGTCCAGTTCTTGTGGAAAACTGGCCTCAGGCTGACAATCTCGTGAACGTCAAGGGCTTAAAACCCCCCGGTGTATCGCACCTTGGTGGCTGTGTACCTTGTCAGCTCTCTTGCTACTGTGCAGACTCAAGGTCTCCTCCCACAGGAATCCATAGATGTGGCCTGCCCGAGATAAGAGATGTTGCACACTGCACCCTCCTTGCTGCGCACTGCCCACCTTGGTGTCTAGGTGACCTAACGGGGGTGGACCCCTTATCGCTCTTATGATTGTCTTGACCCCATCACTATCCTTAGGATGACCTCACTCACTACCCTTGCGCCCAGCCTATACCTAATAAATGCAGAGGACGCTCGGGGCCTGCCTGACTCCGCTTGTAAGTGGCATTGGCCCCTCCAGCCCAGCTGCTCTTATTCTGTTCTTTGTTATCTTGTCTCTCTCCCCCCAGATACAGCACCTCAGCACAGTGATAGGGGACACCCCACGACCCTACAGTTCTCTACTAGAATGGATATATAAAATATTGAGCTGTCTACCTCGGTGCCTAAAAGAAAGCCTATAGCATGTGCTTGAAAGATATTTACTGAAAAGATTAATGTGTTTATTTCCCCATGCAGTCCACCTCTTGGATCTAAAGATCTAAATATTATCGAAATGCATTTGCATAACAGCTTCTATCCCTTAGAGCATAATCAGATGTGTCAAGAATCTAACGTAATATCTCTATTTCAAATGCCCATTTTAGATTTAACCAAATATATTTTACAAGAGTCACTGCTCACAATGCTTTCCTTTTCCTAACTTCCTCTATCTTGAAATCTGCTCTGAATTCTCATTTGAATAAATTAAATTCCTCAGTATTTTCTTTAGATAGGATTCATGTTACTCGTTGAATCTTTCCACATCCAAAAAATGTTATTTTACCCTCATAAATGAATGATGGCCTCACTGCGTAAGATTATCAGGTTAAAGGCCTTCCATTTCAAGAGTGTATGGATTTTTTAACTGTCTTCTAACTTTCCTTACTGTAGATGAGAAAGCAAAGCCCAATGTTAGAATAATTATACTTCCTTTGCAAGTAGTATGTCTTTATAAAGAGTATGCCCTTTTCTTTTTATCTTTGGAAATCAAGACTTTATCCTAGCACAGCCAAATTATCCTTGGTAGGTAAGAGTGGATGAGAGTATAAGTGGATGTGCGAATATACGACGCACTGCTATGCAGGGTTAACCCTAGGGGCCGTCAGACAGTGCCTTACTAAAGGACAGAGGCTCTGGGTAAGCCAGCGGGCTGGGTGAAGGAGAAGAGTTTGGTGAAGGTGCTCTCATTGTAACACCACTATTCATCATTGAAATGAGAGCAGGAGTCAGAAATATCTTTAAAGTTCCTACCATTATCTGAAATTCACCAAATAGAAGTATGTAGTAATGTATACTGGAAGGAATAATGTATAGTTTAACTCACCGATCTTGACTGCCCACACCAGCCTCAAGCAAAGACGTGTGCTTAGCGTGCAAAACAGTTCAAGGATAAATAAAATTTAAACTGTACTGAGGATATAATATAAAACATAGTGAAAACATTATACTGAAATTATCTGAAACCTTTTGTTGACTACTGCCTTCAGTGATTACCCCAAATCATAATGGACATAACAAAACATTTTCCCAAACAAGCAGTAAAATGTCTGAGTATTGTAGTATTCAGCATTGTAAAATACTAAAAATAGAGCCACTTATTTTTGTTGAAAAATAAAAACCATATAAAGGGCAAGGTAGATTCATAGTATAAAATATATGGTATAATCAGTTCAGGAAACTAATTTTCTCCAGCAAAAAAAAAAAAAAAAAAAAATTATCTCAGTGAGATTAAATTGCAAAATAATATCTTAAAAAATAAAAAATTTTACATAAATCTTATATTCACTGTAGAACAAGATTAGAAGCCAATACTTATAGTTTTTTTAAAAAACTGTACATAGTTGATACAGCAGCAATTCTTTTTCAAAATGCTTCATCAATATGTAATAAACTAAGAATGTAGTCACTTTTCTGATGATTACGGTAAAACAAACTAACTCCACATTTGGGTCCCCCCCAACTTCACTGACATAAATACATTCTAACTGTAGCATGTATTCTAATAACCTTGATTTCCCAGAGAAACTCCTCAGAATTCACCCTAAAAAGTATATTCATTTACATTGTTTCCATGTTTCCAATTTATACTGTTACATGCTACAAACTAGTAACACCAAACATTCGGGCTTTGCCACTTGTATTTAAAATGGGAACATTCGCACTCCACTGAAGTATTAATAGGTTTTCTTCTCCATATCTCAAGTGTTTTAGTGGCTTGTCTTGACATCCTTATAGAAAATGGACTTTTTAAAAAACATTATCTGTGACTCAACCACAACGACTTCTTTATTAAAGCTATCACAAAACAAATACTGTTATGGGCAAAAGAAAAACATGAAATTAGCTCTAGCAGTAATATGCTTGGCTCTAAGGTATGCTGGATATGAAAAGAAACTAACCTCCCTTTGTTCATAGAGATGGTTAAAGGTGGGATAAGAAAAGCTATCATCTAGCTGATTCAGTTGCTGCCCCCTCATCCCCATCCCGTGCCTCATCATTTCCCCCTATGATTTTCAGGGTTATTTTTCTTGACAGAGTTGAACACAGAGAAGCTCTGACTAAATTAGTTGACAACCTGTACACTGAAAAAAAAAAAAAAAAAGTCTAGGAGAGGCACAGTAATAGAAAATGCAACTCATGTCATTATTCCAGACTTCTTTGCATTTTGAAAATTGAAAGGAAGAAAGCTACTAAAAGCTTTAAGAAGTATCCACCAGATAATTATGACACAAGAGTATAAACAGGGTCAGTTTCAATAGCTATTTCCTCAAGTGCAACTTGGCAGCCAAATTCTTCCCTCCTAGAAAATACTTTATGAATAGCAGATAATGAATTGTTTAGAAAAACAGTCTCTAAGGAGCCCATGATATAAGTCATTAGTATTTAAGTTCTCACTCTCCCGCTATAAGAAGTTGACTGAGAGATTCCAGCTTCAGGGAACTTCAGGCTTCAGAGGGCCAGTAAGAAAGATAGAAATTGATGACATCTGTGTACCGTGCTGTGCAGTGGGAGGAATACTTTTGGAAAGTAATTATGAAAGGCTCCCTAGGTCTTTGATTTCCAGCATTATGACAGACTTCACACTGTGAAAACCTCACCTGACTGCAACAGCTAAAATGCTGGATATTGAAAACATGATTTGTAAAAAGCACTGATGAGCTGTCAGAGAGAAAATCTATAGACACCAAAAAAAAAAAAAAAAAAAAAAAAAAAAACATGAGAGGTGGGGTGGGTCATGGTACCAAGGCCACTTTCCACCACAAAGGCCTCTGGGAAGCTCTGCACCTGCTCGCTCCCCACTTGAAGCTGCACAGAGCACCAGAGGGTAGATCCAAACCACTCAAAGTGGGTAGTTTCATAGAAGATTATCACATTTTCCTAGAAAAGGCGAAATTCCAAAGGTCACTCATCTCACATTGAAACGTCACCAAAAAATATCAAAAGGAGTCTACTAATTTCCTATCACTGCGGTAACAGATTACCAGAAACTTAGTTACTTAACAACACAAATTTATTCTCTTCCAAGTCTGGAGGCCAGAAATCTAAAATCAAGGTATTGGCAGGCTGCACTCCTTCTGGAAGCTTCAGGGAAGAATATGTTTCCTTGCTTGCTATAGATTGAACTGTTCCCCCCCATACAAAAAAAAAAATCCTGTTGACTATATTTGAAAATAAAATCTTTAGGATATAAAGTTGAGTGAGGTTACAAGGGTGGGGCTTTTATCTGATAGGGCTTGTTGTTTTAGAAAGAGAAAGAGAAAGGAAAAGACCGTGTGGCAAGGGAAGGCCTTGTGAGGACATAGCAAGAAGGTGGCCACTTGCAAGCCACGATGAAGGTTCTCACCTGAAACTGAACATGCAAGAATCTTGATCTGGAACTTTTGGCACCCAAAACTGTGAGAAATACATTTCTTTGTTTGAGCCACCCAGCCTCTGATAGTTTAAGACAGCTCAAGCAGTCTAAGACCTTGCTTTTTTCAACTCTAAAGACCTACTCTGTTTCTTGGCTTGTGGCTCCATCCTCCCATCACTCCAACTTCTTGTATCCCTTTTGTAAGGTCCATTGCGATGACACTGGGCCCATCCACGTAGCCCAGGATGATCTCTCCATCTCAAGGTCCTCAACATTATCACACCTAAAAAATCCCTTTGCCATATAAAGTAATATTAACAGGTTCCAAGGATTAGGAAATGGACATTTTGGAGCGGACAGGACAGGGACAGGAATTATTTAGTAGATCATAAAATATCAAAGCAGAAATTGGCTATTTCTCTGAATAAAGGGAAAATAAGTCTCCCTTGAGATTTATTGGTCTTTACAATGTTTTGCAGTTTGAATTCACTCTAATTGTATAATCCAAAATATTTGAGAGTTCAGTTGAAACTAAAGTAGTCACAGGGGGGTAAGTAACTACAATGGACTGGCAGTAGCAAAGGTACATCCTCTTTGGAGCAATGAACCTCACCCTATGCCTGAAAGCATTTCTCCAGGAAACATCTAAGAAAAATAATCAGCTCATAGGCAACAATCACAAACTAAATAAGAAAATGAAGCACCAGAAATGAAAGTCTGCAGAAACAATATTCAGCAAAATGATACCAGCAAAGGCCCCAAAATATAAAATACTCAATGTTTTTAAAAAATGGAATTTTATTTGAGAAAGGAATGAGAGATCATAAAGATTATATCAGCAAAAGAATCAAACTGGATTTAAGATAATTTTTAAAATTCTTTTTTTAAAAAGCCAAATAGAACTTCTAGAAATAAGAAACAAAATTTAAAACTCAATGAAATTAAAAATTATGTACAATTTTAGAAAAAATAAACTAGAAAAGAAATTCAAAAATGCTACACAAGAAACAGCTCAAAGACAAGATATGGAAAATTAACCACAGGTTAAAAGACAGGAAGAATAAATGAATAAATTATAAAATTCATTTAACTGGTGTTTCAGAGAGAATAGAAAGGAAAAGAGTAAATATCTAAGATGTTGGCTGAGAATTTTCTAGGAGTCTTGATAAACAAAAATCCTCATGTGGAGAGTGGCAGAAGGATACATTAAAAGGAAATCTATATACATATAGTAAAACTAAAGAGAGTCACAGAAAAGAACTTAAAAGCAGTCAAATAGAAAAGGTCATCTTCCAAGCAATGGTCAATAGACCACTGGCTATACTACAAGCAGTAAGGTAGTAGAATTATGTCTAAGAGATAAATACTATCCTAGAAGTCTATAACAAAATTTTCAAGAATGAGACCAAAATGAAGACATCTTCACATAAATAAAAACTGAGAGTTTATTATCAACACATTTTTACTGAAAGAACTTCCCAAGGATTTACTTCATGAGGAAGGAAAATGAATGCAGTTGTAACATTTAACATGTAATGGGGCATAATAAGCAACGAAATTGGTAAATATGTGAGTGACCTATTACTTGTTGTATAAAACAATAATAATGCTTAATCTGGGGGTCAAGGAGTCAGGATAGAATTAAAATATTGGGGAAAATCACATAAAGTTGGAAGGAGATGAGTGAATTAGAACCTTCTTCAGCCCTTGATTTGAGGAGGGTAAACACATTAACTTAGATTTTGTCAAACATACATGTTAAAATCATCTTTAAACCAATTTTTAAAAATAGGTGTAAAACTAATTCCCAGAAGAAAAAAAGTGAGGTAAAGTAGGAGAAAATCTCAGTTAGGTAAAAAATAAAGCAAGAAAAGAAGGAAAGAAATAAAGCAATGAGATAAACATAAACCACATAATTAGAAGATGGAAAAAAGTATTAATCACAACAAATATAAATGGACTTAGCTCTCTACTTGAATGACAAAGATTGTTATATTGCATTAAAAAAAGTAAAATTCCTCTAGGGATATTGCAACTGTTTGACATTTAGCATAGTCCAGGTACTGACCAATCAGAGTGGATTTGCCAACTAATAGAACTACACTGGTCATAACTAGTATGTCCATGTGGAATAATACTATCTGTCCTGCTTCCAGACAGGTTTTTTCATAAGTCACATCTAAAATGCACAGACAGAAATGTTGAAACTAAAGAAGTGGATAATATATGAGATACTCAAAGAAACTGGTAAGTGATATTAGTATCAGACAAATAGACTAAGGCAAAAATAAAGCATTACCAGGAGCTAGAGAGTAACTATATAGTCAGTTAAGGTACGGGAGTAATAGTTTTGGCATTTTTGCCTTTTCATTTCTTGTTCTTCACTGCAACAAAGCTGTTAATCTTATATAGTTCCCACTACTGTTGGTAATTTGGCCACACATACATTCTGGTGTTTAGCAAGAATTCCGTATAATATGTTGCCATATCTGTAAGTTTTTCATTTATTATCCTTGTTGGTCTGTTTAATTTAAAAGAGTTTGGGGAATTTTAAAAATTCAGCTGTCATCACATTCATGTTGCACCCATTTTGAAGTCACTTGTTTCCTACTTAACCATGAGAATTTTTTCCCCAGATGGAATCTTGCTTTGTTGCCAGGCTGGAGCACAGCGGTGCAATCTCGGCTCACTACAACCTCCGCCTCCCAGGTTCCAGTGATTCTCCTGCCTCAGCCTCCCAAGTAGCTGGGATTACAGGTGTGTGCCACCATGCCTGGCTAATTTTTGTATTTTTAGTACAGATGAGGCTTCACCACATTGGCAAGGCTGGTCTCAAACTCCTGACCTCAAGTGATCCACTCACCTTGGCATTCCAAAGTGCTGGGATTACAGGTGTGAGCCACTGCACCTGGCCCACCTTTTCCAATAGTTGCAGCATTTCATTTACCATTTATCAAGTTTCCGTCTTGCCAGGATAGCACAACAATGAGCCATACATTTGAGTATAATGTATTCCTTGTGGTAAGAACTGAGGTGAACTGCCTGAAGGTCACTGGTCCTACTGAATCAGGTATCTTTACTCTACAATTCACATGCCTTGCAAATGAAAAAAGGTAACACGTTGTACTCTGCTCTTTATAAGGTAGTTAAAGATTAATTAAAATCTGAGAACTAGAAGGAAAAAATAACTCAGTTTCAATAAAGGGGAAAAATACTTTGTGTAGATGACAGCAATTATATATTTTATGGTAATACAAGCAGCCAGGCCTGAGTAGTTAAGGTAATAAAGGGAAATAATCCAGTTATTAATATTACCTTTTGGATTCTGAAGATCCAAAAAATTTGTAGGGGGAAAAAAATGTTAGTCAAAGAACTTTCATGGAGAAAAGCTAGTGCCCAAGAAGTGCTGGGAAGCTCTAGAGCCATTTCACTCCCCTGCTGCCTGCTGCAGCAATCACACACTACCCAGTAACAAAAAACGTAACATGCCGTTCAAACGTAACAAAGCAGAAAACTGTAACTTCTAAAACGAATGTGCTGAATGACAAACCATTTTTTGTTGTTGTGTGTTTGAGACAGATTCTCACTCTGTTGCCCAGGCTGGAAAATATAAATATACACAATCTGGGCTCAGAGCAACCTCTGCTTCCTGGATTCAAGTGATTCTCCTGCCTCAGCCTCCTAAGCAGCTGGGATTACAGGCACGTGCCACTAAGTTTGGCTAATTTTTGCATTTTTACTAGAGACAGTGTTTCACCATGTTGGCCAGGCTGCTCTTGAATTCCTGATCTCAAGTGATCCACCCACATCGGCCTCCCAAAGGGCTGGGATTACAGGTGTGAGCTACTATGCCCAGCCTCATTTTTCTAAAACTTTTATAAACCATGATTATTTCACTTAAGATGAGCATTAGATAAAAATAACAAATATACAGATTAACTGATAAAGACAGAAAGCAGATCAGATTCCTGGGAATGGGGCAGAAAGGGGGGCTGAGAAGGATTGCGGAAAAGCATGAGATTTTTAAAGGTGATGAATATGCTCATTTTCTTGTGTGTGATAATAGGTGCACAGGTATATCTATGTCAACTTTTCAAATTATACATTTTAAATTTGTGCAGTTTATCGTATGTCAATTACTCCTCAATAAAGCTTTGCTTTGAGAAAAAGGAACAGAATTGGAAATGCTCCACTTTTTATCCCCTGATGAAATAATATCCACCGATGACTATCAACAGAAGTCTGCCAGTACCTTGAACTACTCAATTTCAGCATCACGAAACTAGGACAACCAGCTTCTGTGGCCTTTTAATGAAACACCTAGAATCATCTTTGAATATCTTTGGCCAAAAAAAAAGTTGCAGCTAAATATAATCAACCCTCTAGTATAGAGCTAACTTCCATTTCTAAGAAATAAAGAAATAGAGAAAACAAGTTAAATGTCACAAGGAAGACAGAGATCCAGAATGTGGCACATTCTGCAGAATGTGACCCAGTTTCTGTACAAATCAGTGACATGAAAAGAAGGGGCCTGAGAGGAAAAGAGTCTGCTCTAGATTCAAAAACAAAAATGCTTAAGGGACTTAACTAAATGCAACCTGTGGGATTTGTGTTAATACGTTATGTTAAGGCAATATTTTCCCAGTCTTTGGGATAACTGGAATAATTTGATAGTGGACTCATTACTGAATACCAAAAAATTACTGCTACTTTTATTGGATGTGCTATAATGTTGTCATATGAAGGAAACTGCTTTTAGATGTATTTTGAAAGCCAGAGAAGTAACATGTCCAGGATTTTCCTTAACTTACTGCAAAAATGGGGGATTAAAGAGACAAATGTGGCAAAATCTTGATAATTTCCGTTGAGCTGATCCATCTGGTAGGTATTTATTGTTCTTTATATGAGTATTCTATTGTAAAGGTTTGAAATAGCCAAATTCATTTAAGCGAAAATAATCGCTTCATGAAACTAGGCAGAATTCACCATTATAAAAGTATCTGAATTCTTGCGGAAAATATAAATATACATAGCCAATTTTTGTCTTGAAATTTTTACTGACTTGCCCTATGTAGGTAAGTAAAGAATACACCAATTGTCGTTACCATACCCAATTGACATGATTATCTGAGAATATTTGTAGTGTAAAAACAGGTGTAAATAAGGCATAGAAACTTAGCAATCTTTGTCTACAAAGGACATAGCAGCACAGTGTTTAACCAATTCTCATGCATGTCAATAGTGACAGCTGTTCCCATTTTATAAGCTGCTGTTGTATGTCAGACTCTGCTCTAGACCCTTTACATATTTCCAATTCATTCCACAATTGTAAAGGTTGCTATTGTCATTACCATTTCACAGAAGGGAAAACTGAGGTTTACAAAGTAACTTGCTCAAGGACACCGTTCCCTTTGTATTCTTTCTGAATAAAAGACCAGAATCTTTTCACTACGCAGGGTAAGAATTCTGCCAAGCTTTATTTCTACAAATGTACATGTACTGGTTACACAGATTACACCATGATTCTTGCCAAAGAAATAAACAAAGATGACAAATATGCAGACCACTGCCAAAAGTTCAGAGCATTTTCATACATTTTCAAACGTGGCCCAAATGTCCCTGAGAGGAAGTAGAACAGTTGTGAAAGGACAGTGAAGATTTGTGAGGTGTCTTTCTAGCCAGTCCTGCCTGGATTCAAACCCCGACTCTGCCGCTTACAACCTAAGTGATTTTTGGCACTTTAACTCTTCTCAGTTTTGATGTCACTTAAATGTGAATCCTAACAAATGATTGTTTACTTTGACTTGGGAAAAGTAAAGATGTCATTCAATGAAACATGAAAAGGTCCTAATTTTCTATCTGGTACACAGCTAGCATTCTGGATGTTAACACCCTTCTCTCATCCACCTGTTAGGATTTGTGCACATAACAGAACAATTTCAATCATAAGTATTCTTTGAATGCTAACCCTCACTGCATTAGCAAAAGAAACCATATATTGCACAATATATTGCTTTTCTTGGCCCAAGGCATGGTTGCCCTAAATGTTTCTATATAAAATTGTGATTTAACCTAAACAGTGTATGTAACTCAGGTTGAACTGCTGTTCTCAAGAGTTGCTGGCAATAGGCAGCAATGTTTACCTTCTACAAATGTCACTTCAAAAGCTGCTGTGGGGCAGACTGCTTCATCTGTGCCACTGACCCTGCCTTGTGCCCTTCCCCCACTGGCAAACACCTTGGCTAAGTCAGAGAAACTCTGCTGCACATTGGCTGTATTCACTGAGAGTCAAAATCGTAACTCCAAACTATTTGGAGAAAAATGTTTCATTAAATGCTTTTCAATATGCTATAGCCTTGGTAGCACTGAGCTCTGTTATCCAAGATGCAAACCTATGCATACCCTTCCAAAGACCTCCAAAGTGTTTTCTTTTCGAGTTAATATTCAGATTATAT